>JACCHZ010000077.1:1370629-2741259 GCA_018907045.1 Wiebesia pumilae
TCCTTAAGATTGACTTAGATTTCGTTCTTTTTAATTTAATACGTTGTTATATATTGTGTGTTTCGAACATGCGTTTTAAATGAAATAAAAGTATATGGTAAAGGAAAGTGGTAAAGTTACTTGTATTTTCTCTATAGATGGAAATTAAAAATTTTACAAATACATCTATAGAAGTCACGTAACAGTTTGAAGTGATTTGTCAGGTGATTTAGTACCTGCGGATAAAGTCGTCGAAGGTATTTTATGGCTTTTTAAACAGCAAACACTTAGAAAACAGATCGATAGAAATTATCCCATCATCGTTAATGTACCGAAATTAGATGCTTATTATTGGTGTACATTTTACATTCGCATTCTTCTGATACCCTCGAAGTATAATTGCTTATCTTATTGTCATTCCTTTTATTTAAAATTAAATGGCTAGGTTATTCTGAGAATCCTTTTTATTTATTTATCGTGTACAAGCAAGTTACATCGTATCGAATGTCCGTGTAATTCGCAACAACGCCAGGTTAACATTTATATGCAATATTGCACCATGGAAGGTTAATTAAAAACACGGTCGTTAATTTTGTAAACTTCTTTCATGCCTTATTATTTATTCTGGCAAGAAGTTTTGGTATACATACCGTAATTATTTATTTATTCAGTCCTACGGCTTCTAAATATTGTTCTTACTGTTTATGCGGAAAATATACGCGGAGCGAGCATCGCGCGTTTATCTAATGAGCAACAAAGATACCACGCAAACTTACCATTCCTCATTTACGAATGAACTTTCAAGATACCAACAATACAAAGAAACCAAATACATTTATATCCGCGTTATGCAACAAGGCAGTTCATCGAGCTAAATACTCAACGAAAAGACTTGTTCCACAGGTGGGAGAGAGACGAAAATGCCAGTTGTTTTTTCTGTCAAAAGACTCCCTTGTTGAGCATCGAATGACGATTCTCGACTATCGCGTATTTTCATTTGGCATATTGACAAGTTGGAAACCTACCGCGAACGCAGCTTCTGTTCCCTGGGCAGTGCGTCGCCCTGTATCGGGGCTTTATAATTAACCCTTTTGCCTTCCTGCCGCCGTCGGTCGGTCTTTTGTGTCGCTCGGTGCGATCGATCTCGATCATGCTTGACCGAGTGGAAGTCTGACCATCGGCGCATCGTCCGCTCACTAACACTGCCCTTATCCGTACGTCCACCTCTCGCGCGTTGCTTTCCTTTTTCTCTTCTGCTGCTTTGGCTCTTTGTGACGATGTGGGTGCGCGTTTCTCTCTTTGCCGTGACCGGCGTCTCTCTCTCTCTTTCTCTCACTCGCTATCTTCCTTTCCCTGCACCATTCCCTTCTGACATCGACGCTCAGCTGTTCGTACCCTGGCTGCGTTCTATTTCGCGATCCGGCTCCTGGTTTCGCGGCTGCTCTCGTTATCGGTACGATTTATCGAACGAGGATAAGCCGATTGGATGATTTTACACGCGGAACTTCTCTGCTGCATTCGCGGTTCGAGTGCGGACATCGAGTGCAACCGATTTCAAAATAATGTGCACGCGATTTGTGCCGACTATTTATCTAGCTATAAAGTAATGGTGAGTTAAATGCGTTGTGCCATTGATTTATTTAAGAACGGTAACAGTTTTGCTATGATGTTGCTTTTTCAAGTGCTTGAAGGTAAACATCTATCGCGTGTCAAGAAACAAAAATTAATGCGAACTATGATTCATGTAAAATTTATTGATCGACGCTTCAACTCGAATGAGTCATAGTTTTAAAATTCTAGTTGTACCGTATCCTTTAATGTATGCATTAATTCCTACGCTATTAGTAATAAAATAACCTACACTTGAAAAACGCTTATAAAGGAAATAAAAATTGCATATTTATTTAAGTTGATTTTTATTGGCGATCGATCAATACATGTTTGTTTTAAACATTAAAGTTTTGATCAACTATAAAAGTTAGTATATAGATTTATTGCCGAGAAGGTTGTACACATACTAAACTGTTATGTTACCGTTTAATTTTACCTGTTATTTTAGAACGCTTAGCTCTCGTAAATTTCACATGACAAATAAGTTTCATTGTGAAATTAATTAATTACACATACACATTCGTGATAAATACTATAAGTCGCTGTATGTGTATTTTTTTATATTTTGATTGGATATTAAGAAGTAGGAGCGATGGCATAATTCAAGTATTTTTTACTTATTTAAGATATTGAAAATTTTAATTCTACAATAAACTTACTACAGTAAATCCATGTAAAAAGGAAACTTATAGTACACGTAGTCTGAAAAAATCATAGTAAGAATTTATAATATAAATTTTTCATCCTTAATTATTATTGGACCACTTAATTGGACAATTTAAGGATGACTAGAAATTATAAATTCCTACGCTTTACTTTTATTTATTCCTTTACTTTTTTATACAATATACATATTAATTAATTAAACTAGATTTTCTGATGCCGGTTATGCTAATGTAATTATTTAAAGTTTAAGGAGTACTCTTTATATTTCTGAGCTTCTTTAAAGATAAATAAAGCAATCAAATTATAATCCATATAAATAAAATTAAATCCAGCAATAATTGTTAGCGCACTTTTTAAACAGTGAATATATTCGATTTATTGGACGAAATAACGATATTCAATTTCTCTCCCACATTTTTGTAGTAAAGATAAATTAATAGTTCCATCATTGAAATACAATTTCAAATTACAAGTTATAATCATAAATAATTGATTATTTTCATGAGTGATCTGAGTAACTTCGAGTACTACACTCTCGAAATAAGTCATACAATAAAAACTTTCTGAGAATCGATGCTTTCGTACCATAGTTATGTCGATTCTTATCAAAATACAAAAGAAAAACGAAATTAATTGTAATTCTTAGAAATGAATATGCAAGAACTGGAAAATGCTGTATGACCTCAAAACGAAGCTTTCCCTAAACGCATAACCCTGGACCTTTTATTAGACGGTAAAAAAGGTAAGAGGTGCGCGCACACATATACACTCATAGGCAAAACAATAAATTTCCAATAATTCTTCTCCAAGTGTAAATTCCCTCTGTGTGTTGCTTTTTCGCTCGTGTGCCGAGGTCTTTTGCCTCCAACCGACAAAAGGAAAAAAAAGGTTCGCGAGCTCGTGTGCACTGTAACAGATCAGTAAAGGGCAAACCAGGTATTTCCAATAAGACTTTGTAGCGTCGAGAAAAGTGCAGTGTGCATTGCGTGGCGCATTACGTCATCGTCCTCGTCACGTACGAGGTACGCGAAGAATCTGTGACAAGTGGATCGTTGGGATTTGGATTTGCGGGACGAATGTCGTATTTGTAATGTTTTGGAATGAGTTTTTGAAATGAGTTTTTTTAATTAACAATTACATGTACACAGTGTAATGGCCTGAGCGAACTTCTAAATATTTGTTTTTGGTACCTATGACGCCAACTCGAGCGTTTGTGATTTTCAAAAATTATAAATCTAAAAACAATTAAAATGTTGACTATTGAATTAGGAATTACGTACGTGATGTATAGTATTAAGGCTTTGAAATATTAATTCAACACTTCTAAAGCTTATTATGGAAGACATCATTCTTTCTCAATCTAAAATATGTACATGTAATTAAGCAAAAGCTGCTAAAAATAATAAATATAGTAATAATATAGACAAAAAGAAAGATATATAAAATTAGCTGTTGCTATGACTGCAGCAAAAATCAAATTCACCAGTTCCTATATGAAAATTTCCAATCAGGCGATATATATTGATTGCTCATTTTGATTTGAATCAAATACTTGCTCTCAGGTTTCATCAATTATCTTTATAATTCGATTATCATTCTTGATCCGCTTTATAAATAAGTTATCATTGATCTTTCATTATTGCCTTTTTAAATATAATAATAATGATACAACTCCTAATTTTCAGAATGATGCGTACGAGCTATACGCACAGAAAAAGTAGAGTAAATATCATATTTATTTCGCCATTTAAAACCTTCAATTTAATTACACTTTCTACTCAGAGTGTATTAATTAGCATATATCATCTTTATTGCTCATTTTTAAAACTTCTATGCCGTCGCACAGTTTTAAATGAAATATAACAAAATTTAAATACACAAGCGATTGCTTACATAATTTTATTGTACAACTTGGAATATTTCAAAACTTTTAATCCACGAACTACGCTACTGAAGACTTAATTTGTTGTAGATCTAGAAGGAATACGCATAGACTCCAGAATCTTGCAAATGTGTATATTGATTATGCTGGCTTAATGTAACGAGCAGAAAAGAAGAAGATGAAAAATACATGGCTTTGATGTAGTTCGTTATTATTTCACTGTTACGCCACCACTTTGCTTTTGATGTTGTTGTCATTATTACTACTATATGACCTTAAGATGAGAATAAAATTATTCTGTCGTGAAAAACTAATCTTGCCTCTTGAGAATCTAGGGTACATTGAATAAGTAAGGATACAATGAATAAGAGAGAAATATACTACGCAGGCTGGTGGAAAAGCAAAAGCATAAATTATAAAATAAGAGAAAATATGAGAGAAATGAAAAGAAGAAAAGAATAAATAAATAATTTACATAATAAATAATTTTGAACTGCCCAATTAGCTCTATGTTTTCAATTTATTGAAAAACACAGTATCTTATGCGAACTTGATGCGTAACTACAAATAAGACCAAATAGGTCGAACTGAGACGCCAGTTTTATATTTATTTAATATCGACAATTTTTTCTCCAAGTATAACCTACACTTGAAGTGCTTAATTATTTCATTATTACATTTAATTGTTGTAATATTTTATTTTTCGGTCAATTTTCCACGTAATCTCATATTTATACATTATCCAGTACACGAATAAAAAGGTATAAAATATCGTTATTTAAACATACGTTTGAAATAAACATGAAATTTTATCAGTTTTTTGTCTTTATTAATGTTACGTTTGATGATTTTACTTATGAGAAGATAATTTCTTATGCTTCGTAATTATTAAAAGGAAATTTATCCATCATATGGAACGTACATTTTTTAATAAGTTATGTAGTTATTCACAAGTTATTTAAAAATTATGGATATTTCAATATTTGACATAATTTTCAAGTCCTATAATAAAGTTACTATTATACTATTTGTAATAAGTTTACAACTATATTGCAATTAAAATAATGAGAAAAAAAAGATAAATATAACATAATCTGTAATTTACTGAATTAAAAGGCTAATTGTATAGGAGTTTTATTTTAATAATTAAATTTTAATTTCAATTGAATTGCAGGGTATTTCAATTTGTGGCATATTTTACTTATTTATCAAATTATGCAACTCCCGAACGATGCTTTAAAGATCTCTCAATCTAAATTCTTATTTATTACTTAAAAGAATGATGTTCGCGAAATTTGATAAGCGTACTCAAGATAATTTCTGCAATTCCCAAGACTCCTCTATTTCAATGTCTCTGTTTTAACACTTTCAGAAAAAAATTTTTAAATATTTAAGTTATTTTATTGTAATGAGAATTTTTATGTAAATGCATATTTATAGACGAAAAAGTGTACAGCAAAATGATGTACATTTTTTCTACATTTTCTGCATTGAAGATTTTTTTAATAGCAATGGGGGAGTTAAAATAATGTTTATTTGAATAGGTACACAATTCTTGTTATTCCATAATACAGTTTATGTATGAAACTAAAGATTTAAACAAATATTGTTGCAATTTCGTAGTTCTAGAGAAAACGTATACTCGTATTTGTATGATAACAATTACATTTAGTCCTATAATTTAATTAGCTTTTGCTGATTAATAACAGCTTAGATCACTGATTTACATCTAATGTATTTTAACTTCACTTTTCTCAAGTCGTATTGTATTAAGAAAATCGAATGGAATATTTAGAAATCTTAGTTAGTTGGTAACTAAACGTAAAACTAAAGGCAAAAATCCTAAGCGAAAAATGGTTCGTATTATGCAAATAACTACATAAGTCAATAATTTAAGCCATCGAATAAACGCGAATTAAGTAAGTAAGTACTCTTACGTGATATGCAAGATTTACCAAGTACTTTTGTGCGATGCTCGAATAGAAATGACGTTCTGAAAGGAAACGAAGCGGCGAAAGGCAGGAAACCTCGGAGTGGTATTTAAAATATATCTGAGACACTCGTAGGTATAAGAATGTATTTCGCCCTTTGACCTTTGAAAGTTTCCAAGTGAACCGCTACTCAAAGAAGAGTAACTAAATGAGAAGTTAAAAAAGGAGAAAAAGTGTTAAAGAGCATAAACATGCAAAGAAACTTTCCGCGGTCGTGATGAATGCATTAATGCACTGAAGTTGAATCTTTGCCCTCTCTCAAGTGAAATAAAACAGATTTTGAATCTCTCTCTGTAATTATAATAATTTCTTAGAAAGTGCTCTGAAAGTAGGATAATAATGAGAATGGCACTTTCTACACGATAGTTTTCCTGGATAGTTAATTTGTAAGATCGACAAATATAGTAATCCAGTTTTTATTTCATTCTACATTTCCTTAATTATTCCAACAATTATTATATTCGGTTATCCTTAGATTATAAACTTTGTTCTTTCCATTGGACTTATGTAAGCGGACAATTAGTTTTTAAAACAATTGAATAGGCCATTGCGTTATTTGGAAAAATATTCTGCCGAAGTTTATTTCTCGAAAATGGAATCACAACTTCTTCTAATCTTAATTTATAAATGTTTTCCGCTCATTTCTTCGATTGCTAAAATTATGATGGTAATCCACTATCCAGAAAGTAATTCTTCATATACTTTAGCGAGTTTCAAAGATCGTCAAACCTTTGTTAACGAGGAATTCTAATACGTAATTAAAAATGGAATATTTAAAATTCTCTGTATAAATCCAATTGCAAAAGCAACTTTCATTTTTCAAGCAAATTTCATTTATGAATGAAAAAATCCTGTTTTATTAAAAGTACTTTCATAATAGGAGTTTGTAGCGTGTTCTTCGTGATATATGCGTTTAAAAATCATTTATTAAAATAATAGTAAGAAAGTAATTTAAATGAAATGAAAAGTTGGTCGTGTAATTTTAAATCACTTTCAGATTATTTGAAATGTCAAATTGCACTTGTACGTGAATTTGAAGCACTTCAATACTGTCGCTTATTTTTTGTAATTTTCATAAAAATATATAATTTTATTATGCATATGATTTTATTAAAATTTTATAATTACAAAGGGGTTTCCAATGTGAAACGTTGAGAATTTGCTAAATTCTTATTGTTTCATATATAAATAAAAGCAGAAGTCAAATGTGTAGCAATTGTCGTTTAAGTAAATACAGATAGAAAGTGAAAGTGGAGGAGCCGTAGCAGAAGACCGTCAACAAACGCAGGTAGAGCGACTAAGTGCTTTTGTTTACAAAAGTAGACGATAGTTAAAGAAAATAAAAGATGGGGTGCAACGCGACGGTAGACGTGAAAAGTCGATTTAATTTCATTATTGTACAAGCGCAATGTCTGGATATAATAAGTTCTGCTACGTTGTGATAATTCTGCACTTGTGATTTATCTTAGAACGCCTAAAATGATAACGATTTTTATTTCGATACGGTAACTCTGTGTCAGGAGTAGAACACCCGAAGAATAAATTAAGCGATTCGCTTCTGACATTTTTGTGTCAGATAAATATTTTCTGCAGTCCGAAAGAGCAGAGTAAAATCATGACGCTAAGTAATAAATATAAAGAAAACAATGGGCTCGTACTGCGTCATTCGACATATCGACAGCAATAGAAATCGCGTCTCGATACACGTCCGTACAAAAGCCATCCAACAATAATGTTCGAACGTCGCCTACGACATTCGAACATCGGCCCTTTTCTCAACGCGAGTTTATCTTGAAGCTAATATCACTTAACAGTAAAAGACAAGGTCGGCGAAGCTTCTCTTTTATCTTGCTTTTGGGTTCCTCTTTTGTACCCGTTGCCGAGGCTGCGTCGATAATTCCAGCCTCGCCCTCGTACTTCCGCCCCGTGCGAACAATGCGCATATCACCGGCTCGAAAAGGAACGAACCTTCGCGGTTGCTGTAACCTACACGTGCGATTGCGTTGCGCGTGCGGTTTTCCGTAATCTACTGGGTATATTTGCACGTGGCACTATGTGACTCCATGTGGAGACTATTGCCAGCGAGCGAGAATTACGATGTAGGGCACATTTTAATGTTTAGCGAGAGGATCGGGTACGCGAAAGCAATGGGAATCTAACGTAAGAAAATAAATTGATGTTTCCAATCACGAGAAGTGATTGGCGCTTCCTTCTCATCACTTGCTATACTCTAATTTTGCGCGTGATAATGTATTTTTGTCTTCTTGATCAGCTTAAAATAGATTTTCTTATTATTTATAAACTCTAATGAACGGGCTATCCATTTTTACACAATTTTCAGCGTACAAAAATAATTAAATTAATTAAAGACAGTGTAATTTATATGCGTCCACAACCTTAAGGGAATAAAATTACTCAGATGTAATTCGTGAATTTCCTCGAATCGAAAGTTAAAACTTCTTTTGCAAAATGCGAAACACTTGGAAGCCATTTTTAAATTAAAAATTCAGTCCAAGGAGAGAGAAAAGAACGATTCATTCGAAGGTACTGACGATTTCATTGCTTCCTGAAAAGGTACTTGGAAAGAGCGTTCGAAGATAATGACTTTTCTTCTCGCTATCTAGGGTATTGTCCTTACGAGGAACATTCTCTCTTTTTCAGATTGATAAAAATCTCTAGCTTTTTCTGACTCTCTGGCAAAAAACATAAATATCGTAGAAAATTTAGGGTCAATGGGTTATATCGAAAATATTTTCCCAATCTTATCTTATTCGCATGCACACGTTGAAGTAAGTTTCTCATAAAGAACAGATAGATTTTACAATTGAATTTTAAAAGCAGAAATGATACGTGAAAAAGTCATTGCATGGAGAATCAAATATTGCGAGTTTTGAGAAGCAACATTGAAAGAGATTTTTGAGTCATACGTTAAAATATTGGTTATGAATGTGTGTTATTTTAAAGTATATTTTGAGAAAATACTGCATTATTAAGCTTAATATAACGAGCTTAATTTACGTTAGATATGAACGTATTATTTAATGACGTATTTCAATTCTTATTAGAAGTAATATAGGGCAAGATTTTCATTCCGTGAAGTTGCAACCCATTTGAAATAAAATGTCTACATGGCGACTCGAAAGGTACATTTCGATGGTTTGAAAAATAACAGTTACTGTGAGTAAATGATTACGAAGAGGATGGAGTCAATTTAGAGAAAATACACGCACAGAAATATCTGCACGAATTACAAAGATAATTACAAAGGATAATTCAATTATTTTCCGAAAATTTGATTTTATCCATAATTATTGATAAATATCGCGTATAATTCAGTGCGCAACTAAATGTAATGAAATAATTAAGAGCGATTTACGTATAATCCTGTACCGGGCATCATCGAAATTACCATAAAACCATGAAGATTTTCATCGACATCGATAACTCTCTGCACCTCCACTGTAACTAGGCTATAAAGTCCGGTCTATTTGCACGGATGTCGATGCAGCGATTCCACTGATAGAAGAATTAAATTCCACTGAGCGACTTTAGGTTGAGCGTGATTCTACAATTTCAAAGGCTTGAATGCTTCGATGCACCAACGAAACTTCAGTTGCGTCATTATCAAAGTTTGCACGTGTTTCCCATCTTCGTATCTGTAATCGGACGCGTGATATATTTGTAACTCATCGTTGTAATTATGAATAATTAAGTCTATCCACATTGATCGATCGTGTATTCACATTCGCCTATTTTTGTTCTCTGGAAAAATGTTCCCTGCGCAAGAAATACTAATAATGATAAATACACTGTAGTTATAATACAATAAATTAAGTACTGCAGTGTCAAAGAAAGAGAGGGGAAAAGGGAAAGGTGAGATATAGCTTGCTTTTATAAAAAGGTAAATAAGGAAAATGAGCATCAATATTTGCTTTAGAATTATTCCTTCGAATAAAAGAAAAAGTGTTCACGCGTACGTTGCATGTGCGAAGCGGGGGAGTGTGCTTATGTTTGCGGAAGACGCAAATTCCGTTAGTGGCATGGAGGGAATTTAATTTTCCACTTCACGAGGAGAATTTATTCCATGGTGCATTTGTACGATGGTTATGTAATCCGTGGAAAGGTTTGTAAACAGATCTGTTACTTTACCATTGTTCCGTTAATCGCACTACTCGTCATTTTCATTTTATAGTTAATCGTATATTATACAATTATTGTAAATATTTATTTAAAAAATACAACAAACCAAGCTTGCCATAATAATTTACCAACAGATGTTAAGTATTTTCGAGATTCTCTATTAAAATATAGTACTTATCACGTAGACGATCTACCAAAAGATTTGGTACTTCATACTTTTCTTTTTTGTCCTAGGTATGGACATTATTATAGTAAAATTATCAGCTAGTTTTGAAAATTTCTTCAAAATAATTTCACGGTGTCATCAAAGATTTTATTTACAAACATTAGATACAAGGTAAGAAAAAATGTAGAGATAGAATACGTATAAACGTTATATTGATAAGACGAGCGAATCACATGGTTGGTGTGTAAGTTCAAATCAAGCAAATATCCGTATCTTCTCTGCGCGCACACATATTGATCAAGAATAAGAAAAGAGGACCTTCGAATAATACATTTCGCAGGACTACGGATGCAGTAGTCACGTGAGCGGTCAGTCGTAAAAGCGTACGTGCGGACGAGTATCCGCGTAGTGGCGTTTAAAAATAGACGCGCGTGAGTCGACCCGCATGCACATACACGGACGTATAAAGGGCGCGTGTTGCGCGTAAAGATGTAATCACACCGACACGCAACAGCCGGTAGATTAATGCCGATTGCGCACTGGCTTTTTGTGCCCGGTCTAATGGCTTCCGGCTTAACGAGCAATCGTAATTTTCGAAATTTTGGCGGCAGTTGCGGTTATTCGACCGCCCGCATGGCAATCGGATCTGATTTTTAATTAATGTGAAACTGAATTTTCCTATGTCGACGTTCTTGCGGCTTTTGCGCTTACATCAGTATCGGATTCATGAATTTCTATTCTATCCGCAAATCAAATTGAACGAAATAAGAACCTTTTTAGAATACTTCCAATGGTTATGGTAATCGAAAAGGTAAAGTGCGCGAGAGAAAAAGAAAAAGGAAGCGAATGGGTGGAAGTAAGGAAAAGAAGTATTAGGAAAAGGGAAGCTTCCCTCGGAAGGAGGAAGCGGGAGCCTGAATGCGATAACGCGGTGGAGTAAACACTCGTTTCAATTCTGACAAATAAGTGGTAAACGAAGGACCTATTTTCGCTATCTAAAATCGGACTTATTTCATTTTAAGATCATAATCCTTTTTAAATTCTTGCGTTATATTCGGTTAATCTTGATCATTGCGATAAAATGAACTTTGTCGCAACTTTGTGCACAGGCTTTCGTCGCAATCACTTCTACTAGTAATAATGGAACGAAAAATCGTTTCCGAACAATCGCAAATGATTATTTCATAAAGACAACTGAATTTTATTGATAGTGACTGCAGAATGTCTTGCGACATGAATTAGTAACGCGATATAAAACTGAAAAACTATCTTTACAAACTGTAAAGGGGATAGTGTATATTGCGTCGTAACTGAAATTGATGAATCAAGTAAAGAAATTGAAATTTATATAAAATGGACACCATGACGGTTGGAAAAATGAAGATATTAGATCTTCGGAATAAAATTTATTATCGTACGATTAAGTTAAATTGCACCGCAATTAATTTAATTCAATTTAATTCATTGTCAGAGAAGGCAAACTGAAAACTGAGTTGTCGGAAGTACTTCGTAGTTGGAAGAAAAATAGAATATCGTAGCGCCTAAATTGCGAGTATCAGTGCCAAGCTCGGATGTAGTTTATTGCCCAGAATACAACGAGTATTTCCGCGTGAAAGAGGGCGAATAGCGGCGTTTATGGCAGGATCTGGAAGGTCCGGTAACTTTCCCTAAATGTGAAGGAGTCGGAGGAATGCGTGAGAATGAGGCATTGTTAGCAGTTCTGCTCGAGTGTAGACTTGTTCACGTCGACTGCCCTTTGCGCTTACTCAGCCTATTAATTAAGTATATCGCTTAATCTAATTTCATACGTGTTTGCATTAGTTCACATCCTAGTCACATTCTTACTCGTCGTGCAAGTTAATTAGACCCAACGATAATAATCGATAAGTTACACAATCTAACAACTATAACGTGTATTATTATATTTGGAACATCGGCTATAACAAATTTTCAACAAATTATTACCATTGAATTTCAGAATTTCAGCATCGATCTTTTATGCTTATACGTAAGCTCATTAAATTCAAGGAGGAAAATGTTTTTACGTATTTTAAAATTTTTTAATATTCCTAGTACATTAGCCTACACGTGTGACTATCTAATAATAATTATTGAGTTAAAACCTTGCGTTGAAAGGAATACAAATAAAGGGTCGAAACGTTGGTGACGTTTAAAAACAAAATTATAACTCCATTGCAGAGCGTTTGCATTTTTTCGTTATACTACATAATAAATTATAATTTACTGAAACTCATATTTTGCTAATTAATTTTTTTAATTAATTCTTTTGTTAAAAGTAGTTCAAATGTAAGTTCAAATGTAAGTTCTCGATTGAAGACTGCATGACAAAACAAAAAACAGCTTTTCATTGATTTGTATTCTTAGTACAATAATGTCGTAATCGAATGATCAAACTTAAAGATGCTACAACTTAAGATGCTACAGTGGGATTCAAGTAATCGATTTAAAAATCTTACAAATTATTTGTCTGGTTTATATGATTTTTCAATTAAATTTATATAATACTCTACACTCTTTACAAGAATTTTTAAAGCCACTGTACGTATATTCATTAAAAAACAGCCATACATCCAATATTGAGAATTCATTATTTTTAATAAACTGTCTTTATAATTTTTATTTGCTTTCGTTTGCTCATTTTAATAAGAAAGAAAGAATTTAAAATTCACGGAACGATAATTTTATTTTTTCAAGTAATTTATATTCACTCACTGGAAATTTAATTAGTAATACACGTGTACTGAAATTTAATAAATAATATATATTTTTAAATTTTATCTTATAGGAATCGTATATTTTGATAATAACGCCCTCGACAGCTTAATTTTATCACAAGTAGGCTTTTTCCTCAAGAAGTTAGTTATAAAATATATTGAAGCCGTAGTGCATCAGTAGAATAATAATATCATAATCATTCAAAATTGTTATATTGAAGATACCGATTTGTTGACCAAATACTTTTACGTGAAAGCAGTTTCGCGACAAACTTCCTGACCGAATGGAAAACGTTTTGTAAAGCAACGTTCGAAGTGCAATGTACATTAAAGATTGACGCGCGTGTAATAGATTTAATCGATTATGCCACAGAGTTTTTGTTTCATCGCAACGAAGGGATTCGCCTAAGATTTTTTTGAAAGAAAATCTAGAAGACGTTTATGATTTTTGCGTGCACGCTCTCACGCGAATAGAAAAGATACATCTGATAATCAATACCGCCGATACGTCTATGTAAGAATATTAAAACAACGCAAAAAGAAGATACATTTACTTGCTTTAATTGGCGAACCCAAGAGTAAGTAGAGGAATATGAGAAAAATTGTGCTTCTAAAAGACGGTTTACCGTGACTTAATATTTTTGCTTTTTTACAGTTATCATGAAAATTGTGAAAGAAGCCTCTAAACTGAGAAAGTGTCAGTTCCAACATTTTAACTTACAAACTAAGTTTCGAAAAAATGCGAGTACGGGAGTTAAAATTACGGCGGGACGAACTGCAATTTCTTCCTCGCATAAAATAAGCGAGGTCACGGGGACGCTCAAAGAGTGGGATGTTACACTTTGTGCATCGAGACAATCAAGTTTGGTTTTCCCTTGTTCGCCGATGAAGACGAGCCCAATGAGAATCCACAACAAATCGTCCGCGTGATCGGCAAATCACGCTTGCCTCGACTTCCCCTTTACAACTCATCTCCAGCCTTTGGTTTTACAATGCCGGTCGTATTCGCATTCCCATCGGCGCAAAATAAAACCTCGCCTTGCGCAATGACACAATATCGGTAACTGCTTTATTATCATCGAAGTGATACTTCCAAGGGCTTTTACGCGCGCGAATCACGTCGAAGTGCATCAAGCGGAAAAGCGTCGCGCGACGGAAGTAGGTCGGGACGTTGCGTGTGTGCGTGCATGCGTGTCGTCGTAAGAGGAGGAAAAATACGACGCGAGAGATTCGGATAATAATTCTGTGCGAATCGAGTCGCGGATAAGTTTCATCTCGCGCCAGAATGCGTCCCATCGAATGAAATTTTTTATTTCATTTTTTATTTCGGTCTTAGGGGACGTCGTCTTTGGCAACACTCAACTTTTTGTATTCAAATCTCTCTTAAAGATTTCACGTCGTTCAATCTTCGAGTGATGATAAATCCTGAAACGTTATATGATTGCCTTGATCAAAGTAGATAAAAAATGGCATAAATTAAATATCAAATGTTATTCTTTTGGCTTTGTCACTCGTGTACACACGTCACAATAGAGTCACAATAGAAATGTATTTCTTTGGTAAAATAGGTATTTTACTTAATTTGTTTTCATTCTGTGAAAAATATTGACACGATTCCTCGGCTTTAATAAGAAATGAGACCTTATCGAAAATTCTTGTATACTATGGAATACCTTTGAAATTAAAAGTATCGTTTCTAGATTTAAAAGTGAACAAACTAGACGCTTCCTTTATACTGCTGCAAATTTGCAAAAGAAATTTACTTTTCCAGAATAATATTCATTTGAAAAAGTTTATTTTTACCATTTCATTGGAAATTATGAAAGATTTCTTCCTTGAATTCGTATGCTTTTATAATGTTATAAACAGATCGTGCACGAAACTTTAAAATAGGAATTTTTATTCTGCATTCAGGGGATTTAAAATAAAATGTGTTTTTTAAACCCCATCGATGCAATTCAGCACTGCAGTGTTAGTATATCATTTAGTGTATGCTAATATTCATTTCATCGTTTTTCTCTATTTACTTATAAGCAAGTGTATAGATTTAATGGAATTATAAAAACAATCTAGAGAATATAAAAACAATTTAGAGAAATGCGTAGTTATATATATATATATATATATATATATATATATATATATATATTTATTTATTTGTGGTAAAGACAATTTATTAGTAATTCTAAATTACTACGTTTACAGCTTCTCATATTAATAATGAAAAATATAAAATATTCTCAATAATGAGTCAATTTATTTTTAACAATTTGCTAAATACAGTTAAGTAATAGTGTAACATTTAGAAATGCTAAAACAGTGTAAATTTATTTTAAAAATGATCGTAAGAAGCAAAAATGTGCTTGATAATTAAGTCAATATCATTTTAACTTGGTACATAAACTAACTTTATAATCCAAATGAACCAAATTATTATGCGTTTAAATTTCAGTTGTTGTTTAAAATAATTGTCGTAGAAAAATAAGTACCAAAAATGTATGTTTTGCAAGATTTAAATATAATGTCAATTATATCTGTATTATAGAAGCAGTGTCGACATCATAAACAGATATGAAGTTCATTTTTTTTATCACTGGTAAATAGCAACTATATGCTAGTAAATACATTGTTAACACTAAGTTAATTAACTTTACCTTTAGAAAATTTCAAACTTGCCAACAACAAAAACGGAGATAATGCTTAATTTTCATGAATAACGAGTCTCTCGTCCTTGTATTATGCGACCTCCTATAGACTTTTATACTAAACAAATAAACTTTGTTACAATTTCATTATATAAATTCTCAATGTTTTATCATTTAGAATAAAAGAAAACATACAATTTTATTACAAAGAATAATTTAAAAGTAAGGTTTAACGTTCATGATAAATTATGTCGTAATATCAGACTATGCTTACATTATGTTTAAAATGTTTTTAATTAATAAAAATAAGAAATTGGTGAGTGCACTACAGGCAATCATATACCTATAATAAAAGTAATTTAAGAAAGTTAGGGGCTCGTATGTGTTTCTCTATATTAAGTTCGTTTCTGCAAAATATAAGCGATGTTCAGCAATAGAAATTATGTTAAAAAAATGTAACTTTCTTAAATTACTTTTATCAGAACGCTTAAATAGTTTTTAAAAATAAGAAAATAAATTTTCAAAGAAATTCTGAACTAATTCAGTTGTCAACACATTTACGCACGAATGAATGCGAAAATGCTAAATGTCCATGGCTCAGAAATATACGTGCAAACCCAAGTATCAAATAGAATGACTAATTCTATTATATGTCATTCTATTGAAATAGAATGAAAAGCACAAAAAGCAGCTTCAAATATGTCGTAAACTAAGCTCTCATGCATAAGCTTTCGTAACTTTCTGTTTTTCCCTTGACAATTTGCTTCTCGCTAGTAGCGTGAGCTTTGCCCTAGTAAATCGCAATCGACCTTAGCGTGCGTATTTGCTTGAAACTTTTCGCGTCTTTGTAAGTGGCATAAAGTGCGTTTAAGTCTTCAATGAAAGAGATAAAGTCATTTTAGACTTGTTGCAAAGATTTCAATAAGATCGTTTAACTTTTCTCGAACGAGGCCTTCAGGAAATATGGAGGCTTTTCATTTTCTTTTCTTTCATTTTCTTTTCGTTTCAAGTACTGAATATTACTTGATGGATTATGATCGAATATAGTTTCGACTCAAAGTTTATTTTCACTTAATATTTTTGCTTGTCTTTTCTACTTTCAGATGATCTAATTTCCAAATAAAATATATCCATACTCAGCATATACTTTCACTTAACGTCTTGTGATGTATATGTTTTAGATTTTTGTCATTTACAAGAAATTGAGTAACTTTTTCATTTATATAACTTAAGAAAAGTTTATATATTTTTCGATTATACCAAAGTTTACTTTCTTTCTTAATATATGATTATTATTATGTATCAAGGTATAAGAATATTATTGTTATAACTATTACAATTTTATGAACAGAAATTAAAAAATTATTTTGTAGTTATATTACCTCGTGTATTTATAACCAGAGTAATTAATATTATCGTAATAGTATATTTACCCTTATTTATTTATAGGTTAAATATAGGATTTCGGAAGGGTAAGAAAGGTAATTGAATGAGGAAATTTGGGGGTTTAGAATATAGATGTAAGCTTTTATTCTATAGATATACTCCGTTGTGGTAAAGCCATGTCGGAGACTTCCGAGTTTTGCTCCATGGGAAACTTGGGTCGTCTTCTACCACTTTGGGAAAACATCGTGGCCCACCATGGCATTCAAACCTCGTTCACTGTTTTGTTCGTCCTCTCTCTCTCTCTCTCTCTCTCTCTCTCTCTCTCTTATACTCACTCACAATTCAACGTATACTATTTATATATTTTATGTGTATCTAGTATTTGATAAAAATAATTTTAAAAACTCTACGGTACAGAGAATTTTCTCAATGTATTTAAATTTAATCCGTATTATTTTATCATATGTATTTTATTTCTTTATCCGGCAGTAACATTGCATTACTATTATAAAAGATATATAATATTGTGAATGTTAATCAGAATAGTAAATTTATCACTGAATCTAGATGATTTTCACGAACAGAACTTAAGAAGATCTCACCAACTTCTGCTAAAACTTGAAATAAAATATAAAAATTTCTAGTAAAATTGGCTAATTTTTTCTTGCTAATACACTGAAATATACAATATCATCGTTCATGAATGGTTTATAATTTCCTGCCCTCCATCGATTATTTACAAACTTATTTTCATTTTTACGAAAGTTTCAATGAAGTAATATTCTTCATTCAAGAGCTTGAAATCCTCTTGAGCTTAATAAATTTATAGTAAAAGTTCGATTCGACTTTTCATCGTGTTTTAGTTATTCTCCTCCGTAACTTTGCGTTTAAAAACCTTTATAATTGTTTAGCGCGACTGCGATAATGTTGTCCATTAATGAAGTCTCGCTCACCCTCCCACGTATCTTCAAACACACACACACACACACACACACAGAGAGAGAGAGAGAGAGAGAGAAGTAATAGTACCTGCAGTTCCCTCTCATCAGAACTCGTCCCATCCTCGAAATCGCCTTGACGTACTCCACCCTCGGCCCTTTGAAGCATGGATTGAAATCGAGCACACCCTAGAAAACGTCCCACGTGTCCCCAAAATATTTCGCCCGGAAGTCATCGTAAATCAGAAGTCAGACGAAGATTGCAACGTTGAATAGCCCAGAATTTTGGGGAATTGCGCGAGGAGCGGAAATGTACGATCTCAGTAGGGAACCGATTTGGTTTACGTGAATACATCTAGTCATCTTCTATTCGGCACTGAGAAGAGACACTGATGAGTAGACTAGTGTAACTCTTGTAAGGTAGGTTCTTTCGGATTGTTAAAAGATATTGTTTTCTTTCAATATATTCGAGCTAGATGAAACTGCTTAGATTTCTTATAAATTTTAGCTCGCTTAAACTTTTATGAGATACATTTCTATAAATTTCGAACTCTATGAAGCTATAGTTTTTAAGATAAGAGTTCATTATCGTGAAGTTTCTAAGAGAAAATATCGATACCTCGTAAGGGTGAATTTTCCCCTTTGAATTGAGATAGAAGGAAAAAATACAATTGTTTGCTAGTAATAATGAAATTATAAATAGTACTTTAATACTATTGTAATTACTATGGTAAACATAAATAAATTCATTAATATTTCACAAAAATAATTTGATATTTAGATGGATTTTTTCATATCACACGAAAGATATTTCATAAATTTTGATGCCTAATCATATGTAATGCGCGTTAATATCTTTATAATTAAATTCAATTTATGTGCATGTGTATGTGTGCAAAACTGCTCGAGTGTTTATAATTTATTAAAGTTTAACATGCAATATTAATGAGTTTTTCCAACTATTCATAATTATTCGCCATTCTGTAGTCGATTTAGACTTTTTACACTTATACTTCGATTATCAAATATTTTAAAGTATGTGAGTTTTCAGAATTCGATCGAAGGCTAAATTTTGTTTCAATTATATATTCATTGATTTATTGGTATCAAAGTTTCGTTAAAACATATTTAAGTAATATTATTAAGTAACCCTACATTTTTGAAAATTGTACATTATGCTGCTTGTTTCATAGTGTAAAAAACTTTTTCCTAATAATTGATATAAAATAAAACAATAGACCTTTTAAAAATGAGTGACATTTTTATTTGTTAAGGTATGCCTGATTGAATCTTGTTGCGTTCTACTTCAAGTTCTTCTGAGGTTTTTTTCGCGGATACTTTACATTCTTAGCCACATTTTTTTCTATTCTTCAAAATTAGAAAACTTTTTAAATTTAAGATTCTTTGAATTCAGAAGCGTACACATGTTTCAAAATGCAATTAACGTTAAGGTAACTAAATCACAAATTATTTCTTAGACCAGGGATTTATCATCAATTGATTAAAATCAATACTTGTAAGTTCAGCTTGTGCGAATATAAATAATAATGTTAAGGTACTTATTCATTATGAATTTACTAATAATGAAAAGCGTAAGCGATGAAACATTCATATTTTCAACATTTAATGTCGAAAGCGAGCCTCGACCAGGTTGAAGCTTTACTTGTAAAAGTTTATTAAAACATGAAGAGTAATATATTTATTCAATAAACTATATAAATTAATATTAAAGTGGAATAATATTATAATAGTCAATGTTTTACTTTATTTGGTAAAATAAACTATGAAAAGAAAGTATTCAATTTAATTTATGCTTAAAAGCCTGTGTATATGTACATGATTTTACGCATGACACTGAATTAAGTTTTATATAAAAATTTTAAAAAAGCTATTCGTTTTTGTATTGTATTGTAAGTATAATACTTTATTTAGTAAGATTAAGAAAATTCAATAACATTTATGTAATCACAAATGACAAAAAAACAAATTAGAGGACTTTTGTTACAGTAACTTATGGTTTCATGCTTTAACTGCATTTCTGAATAGGAATTAGCATCTTTTTTTAATGGTCTTCAAAAGAAAATTAAAAATTAACTATTGAAAACGTTAAAAAATGAAATCACATTGATCTATAATTGAAGAAATCTGACAGTCCGTTTAATTGATAAATATTTATCCTGATAAATAGCATATTTATATTTATGCGAAATACAATTTTAGTGGTTTTACTTATTTCAAAGGCAATAATTTTGCACGCATGTATTTAAAAATTGCAAAATTCAAGAATTTAATTTTACGCAAACTTTTCTCAGCATTATAGATATTTTCAAACTTAAATGTTATAATTCAAAATTGACAAAAATGTTTTATCAAAACATTTACGAAAGAAATTAGATTCTTTATCCAAGGATGAAGAAAGTTATGTAATTATATTGGAGTAATTATTTAAGTAAAGACGACCAAGCTTTATCACCTCACACTGTACTATAAGTAATAATAATATATGTACAGTTCAACTAAATATATAATTAAGTAGGTTTATATGTTAATCTTGATCAGTGTCAGCAGTAATTTGAATAAATACTTTTCTGCAAATAATATGTACTCATTGTTATATTTTCATTGAAAAACTAATAGAGCAAAATATTAATTTAAAAAATTTGTATTATAATAAAAGAGAATTTAATTTAAGTTTTTTTTAATATTTCGGAACAGCATCTTTTTTAATGAGGATAAAAGTGAAAATTAATAAATATGAAACGTTGTTGCATAAATCTCTTGCTTAGTATAATTTGAATTTAATATAATTTTACATAATTTAATATAATAGAATTTAATATAATAATCACATAATTTTATAATGTGATATAATAAAGTTTTACATTAAACATGATTTTTTCTTTATAATGTATAATATATAATATATGCGTATATATGTATATGTATTGATCATCTCAACCTCAATCAATTAAGAGTGCCCTTAAGAAAGAGTTTCGAAATTAAATTTATCCATATTTATATTTTTAAATAATACAGAAAAATAACAATAAATAATTTTATATCACAAGTATCTAAAAAAAATATTAGTTTTAACTTTTTAAGTATAACTTTTTTGTAACATATCTTTCGAGTTCATTAACGTGTATTCGAAGAAAAACTTTATTCGTATTAAGAAATAACTTAAAAAAAATTTGATATATTGTACAAAATATTGAATAGTTAACTTTTTGCAAAATGTATTCCAAAATAAATATGTAAACTTCAAATCAAATCTTATAAAAATCATGATTTTTAAATTTTACATTATTTAAACGATATATTTTTCTTAGGTGTAGACGTGCAACTAATCTTTAAATTTTCTTTCAATTTTGGCAATCGGTATTTATTTTTGAAACGATATTCGGTAAATTCAGTAAAAAAATTGACGTTGTTTAACATCAGTGTATAATTTATTAAATTTTTAGAAAATTTCATATATTTTACTAATTAAATTTGCTTGTACTTAAAAGTATAATTAATGGACGTTCTGGAGAATAATTATCTGATGAGTTCAATGGATAATTCAGTAAGTTTAATATAAAGAATACCAATGATAATTCACTTTGATTTCTACAAATGTACTCTACGTAAAAAGCAAAAATCCAATATTTACTAAAAAATAAAAGAAAGGTGCAAAATGATTAAATAACTAATCACGGTACACGCCCCGTAACGTAATACGTCCTCGTTACTCTTCAGGCGTCTTTCCCGGGAAACCGTTCGATCGGTATAACATTTCCCTACCTTTCCACCCTGATCGTACCGGTGTGCGAGTTACTTTATCAGCTCAGCTGATATCCGGTGAAAGCCTGTCGGCCGTATAATAACTGCCGACAGGGTGGCGTCATCGTTTTCAAGTAAACGTACCAACTCGAGGTTTCCCGCTGCTTATCAACTTTCACACTTCCCTGTCGGCATAATGGTTCTCGATTCGATTATTACGAGCTGACATTTGTCAAATGTAATTTACGTCTTAATAATTATAGAAACTTAAATAAGAAATTGGTAATAAGCATTGGTTTACTGCTTGCAACATTTTAAATCAAGGTAACTTTGCGAAATGTGTGTTTCGATGAAGTTTGTTTTCTTCATTGTTCTTTATTTTGTTTAGGAAATGCACAATAAAAAATAATAGAGTCGTACAGATTATTTTATAGTTTATCATATGCCTCATGAATGACGTAGAACCATCATACGCGCAAGTACGAGAACGCGTTGAACTTTTAACTCGTAACATGTATTTACATGCGCTATTCGATCAAGATGCATAATACAGATATATATTTAAAGGGTCAAAATGTACATTTTGTTTTATTATATGCATGGTTGGAGATCGTGTACCCAACTACATGTCTGACATTGGATACGTTCTCAACAACATTCACAAATGGTAAGTGCATATGCATTTTCATATTCAAATATGAAAACTCAAATTGAAACGCAATAGGGGATCCGAAAAAATGTTTCTTATCGATTACTTTACATACTTTTCAATATTCTTTTATAATATTTTGTATTTCACCTACGGTAGTTATATCATCATAAGTAATTAGTACTTGAGCCATATTTAAATGAAAATGATTATCGAGTTACAAGATAAACTTTTACTAAAATTTGACAGTAACTAATTATATACTGAACCAGAGTGTTCCCAATATTGTAATAAATTTGATACGATTACGAATGTCATCATTGGTGTTATTAATAAGATTGTATGACTTTTGCGTTGAGTTCTTCTGACGTGTCACTCCGTTAAAACTAAAGTTGTGATCTGTAAATCATATAAATGAAATACGTGGATTAGAAACTCCGAATTATTAGTTATTTTAATATAAATGTTCATATTAATATTAAGTTACGTAATCTGTTTATCGGAGAAAACGTAAGATTGCATTTATGTGTCATATTTTTCGTACCTTTTCTTCCCAGCGACGATTAATAATTTACGATTTTGTTTTTCTATGCTGGAAATAATATCTTCTGTTGTTCTATAAAACTTATACACATTGAAAACACGTCTAGATTTAAGTAACTATAAGCGTTTATTTATATTCATTTCGAAAATGTTCATAATCATGTGACTAAATCACGAACTATCCGACGATTAAATTTCTTTAATTAAGAATTCATAATTCTTTCGATTTTTTAATATATCTTCTCACACAGAAAAGCTTAAACGAAAAGAAGTTTCCGCGCGCTCGCTCTGAATTCTAGAAAAGTATACGATGACGCTGAACCAAAGTTTTCATTACGCTCGAGGAATATTCACTATTCGTATGTTCGAAAAATGGGATGTTTTAAGTAGTATGTATTAGCTAACGATTCTTAATATGAAAAATGAATTGTCATTTCTTGTAGTATATAACCGTCGTTATTTTTGACTGTGTACATTTCATTTGTTCAGTATAATGTTTGCTCATAGGAATGTTGCATTTTATGTTATAGAAACTTTAGTTTGCATGCAATCTCCGTTACGGATTGTGCTGTCCATTGTTACGGTGATAAAATTTACACTACGCTTTTAGTTAGTACACGGACATTTTTACTGTGCTGAATAGGTATTCAAAAATTTACTATGCTATAAAAAAGTAATAACATGTTAGAAGAACTTTCTTAATGTCGTGCAAAGGTTAAATCTTAATTTTAATTACATTTGTATTGTGCGCATCTTGAATAAACTATTGAAATATTAACCATGCTTATTAATTTAATATCGAATGATACTACTAAGTATCATAAAATGTGTACGTTTCTGCGTAATTCCTTTAGAATATTAATCTTTCGTAACATAGGATCTGTAGAATAAAGGTCAATCATAACGTATACGTGATGATATACGTTCTTTAAGAATTCTCCGTATCTGCAAAACTATTTATCAATTTTTATATAAAGATTCTTCTGCTTTGTACACATCACAGAAACGTTAAGGTACGAGTGTGTAACCAATGCAACTAAAAGCGTGCAGATACATAATAATGTACGAATATATACATAACTTAGCACTAGAAATTTTACGACCTTCGGGCAAAATGTTTCGATTATAATCGTTGTTAAAAATACTTGTAAACGAGTTATTTTCTATATCTAGATGCTCGAGTGATTCAGAATTTTTAAAATTCTATTTGCTGATGAATTCTCAAAGTCATTCTTATTGCTCCGTTTTTATGAAAGCTTAAGTATTATAACGAGATATATCTTTACCCATAGTTTGTGTTTGATTTACGATCTTCAAAATTTTATACTTGAAATATGACAGTTCGTACCAATAAAATTGAATAAATATTTTCAAGAATTTCAAATAATTTTCAATCAAATTTTAATAACTTACGAATACAAAGATTCAAAAAGAAGTCACGGGGACGCATATCGATTCAAGGACCATCAACTTCTTCACGAGTAGAAACTACTTGATCATCCGAATCACAAATGCATTTCAAAAAGATCGATTTACTCTCTCCAGAGTCATAGTCTAAGGAATCTTTAATAAAGAATTGTGCTGAAATAAAGATGCATGTTCCTAAAAAACTATTGAAGCGTAATTTTTATCTCATAAATAATTGAAAAAAAAAACATGTTCTCGTATTGAAAGAGGGATTATATTAAATTTATTTGTGAATGAAATTGAAAATATTTCGAAATTGATCATATTTATAAATTGCTTAGAAAACAGTACTAGGTTTTACTTAAATAGCAATTTAGCAGTACTTTTATATTTTATATCATATTTTCTAAATCTTTCTTATTTTATAAATATGTCATAAATCAAAATAATGATTTGAAATTATGAACTAAGATTTCAAGTGGATTATTGTAAAAAATGTAATAAGAAAGTATACTAATTGCATTAATATTGATAAAAAAGCTAAAATGACTTTTATTTTTTAAGGTACAGCTAAAATTTAAAGGATTTAAAGAGGACATTTTAACTGTACTATATACTTATTTACACATTTAAAAGATATTTTGAATGTGTTCAACATTAGTTTTCAATAATCATTGTTTTAAAATGAAATTTATTTAAATTTTAGAAACAATTGTTAATAAATTCGACAAAATTAAGTTTAATAAATTCAATATTTTTTTACAAATATTTATTTTCAAGAGTTTAAAAAGAGCAAATATTAAAAGAATAGTTATGTTTCATCGTGAAAAACTTTATTTGCGATTAATAAGATCTCTTAAGATTCTTTTATTATTAAAAGCTTAGTTTATTACTACTATATTCTGTTGATACAGGTAACGATAGACTGCTTCACCAAATAAAATGTTTATTACTTTTTTATTTGAAGACAGTTCATGTAAAATTTAATTTCTTGTTCATTGTAATTTCTTAATAAGAGGAAATTAAATTTTAATTGCTAAATTATGTTTGATGTTAAATTTTGTTAATTTTTAATTGAATCATATCAGAATACAATAAACTCTGAAGTTTTTACTGGTAAAAACTAAATGAATCATCTTTTCCCTTCTCAAATGCGATTATTTTTTTTTTAATAAACCGATTCACATTTTAGAATGTTCCTACAATTATTTTTCTCGATAGCATCTTATAGAATTAAGATTTGCTTACATAACTTCTATGTAAGCCGTAGGATAATGGTTTAGATTTTCGTAACGATAGCTCCGACGTTCACTGTATGATAAACTGCAAAAGAGCAAAAGAGTAAATAAAGGAGAAAAGTTGGCGAAAATTCACCCAAAATTGAATATCCAGGGAGATCTGCATTCGAATCTTTCGTAGCGTGAAGTACTGTGCTTATCTGCATACGCGTGGGTGAAGGGAAGTGAAGATTAATAGCTTACAGAAAAATGTGGATTAACTCTGTCTAGGTGCGCAAAAGAGTAAGTGTGGTCGTATCCAATTGGACTGTGATTATTTTTCACTGCAGAGTGATTTAAGAACGTACATATGGCTTATCTACGAGTAGAATATCGAATGTCGAAATAAGCTCTATATGGAAAATATCTCATCTTAATGAGAATGTTTAATCGCAATCGCAGAATTGCAATAATAAGTTCTATCATTAGGCTCTAAAAAATTATACTCAATGAAAATAAATACAAAAATAACTATTGAATGTTCCGAAATATTTTGATGAATTTGACAAATCAGACGGCTTACAATAATAACAAAAGACTAACAATAATAAATTGTATGAATATATATTCACGCACATGCACACATACTCAGGTAAACGCTTCATATAAACAATATATTATTAAATAATTTTATTTACATATCAATAATATTAGCTTTTTAAATTCGAAATATGTTACTCATTATGTTACTCAGTATTATAATTATTAGAGAAAAAACGAATGTACATGCGTATAAATATAGCTTAATTAAAGTTGTACAGCTATTGTATGAAACAATTACAGAAGTTCAGTATAAAGATGAAAATAAAGAAAAAAAGATTTTCTTTCAATCAATTGATAAATATAATAACAATAAATCAGTATAAAATTATGGTATATTGAAAAAACACTTTTTAACAATTAGTAAAACAAAACATCATTATTTGTCTATTTTTATTATATAAATATCGATTTATGTATTAAAACAATTTAAAGCGTTTCTTTGCATATTAGTATTTTTTGCACGTTATTATTTTAAAGATTAGTAGTAATAATTTTTATTTAACTAAGAGACTAAACAAATAGTATTTAGGTAATATTATTTCAATTACTATTTGATGAGATTATAAAAAATTTAGGGACTTTGAACAGAGAATGATAGAACTCTTATTAAGCGTCGATATAAATATAGAAGATTTTGAAGTGAATTAATTTTATATACTTTGTTTGTATTTAGATTTCCATCCTAACTGGTGTGAATGTATCTGAGATTAGTAGTTTGGTTGTATTCAAGCTTTTCGCGTAGCCTCAGTAATGTATTTCAATAAGAATAATTTATGCATTCAATTTATTTAAGCTGTCTGACAGAATTAAACTTCCAAAATATAAAGTTCCTCAGCTAACAGCACATGGTATTTCATAATTTTTTGTACAGGCAATACAAGAATATTATAACTCTTCTGTAGCTGATGCTACTAAATTAAAAATGAACAATATTAAATTCAAATCAGACAAATTAATAATTATATCAAGTATTAAATCGTCTTAAAGTATTGAATGTCTCTAGTTTTTAAATTATAATTTTAATAAGTTTATAAAATTTAAAGATAATTTAATGTTTGACCTATCCTTTAATAATTTACGCTACAGTTTTTTCTTTCTCATAAAATTAAGGATTACAAATTATAGCTAAACATAATTATTAGTCTATGAAAACGTTTATAAAAAAATTAAAATTTTATCGGCTATAAGCCTAAAATTTTTTGTTATAATTTATTGCTGATTTAATTATTCTAATTATTGGTTTAACAGTTTCAATTGTAATTTTATAATCTTATAACTACAATTATTAAAATTGTTACATTCTTTAATTAATACATCGGTACCGAAAAATGTAGATTCTTTGAGTTGTAATATATTAATTATTTCTAGAATGGTTTAGAAAATCAATTATTTCTATCCTCCTGGAAAAATGGAATATGGCGAATACCTTACTATTGAATATCGGTTTACAAATAAAACATCCAGATTCGAGATATAAAAGGATGTGTCTCGACTCATGGAAGACTGCATACACTGCATGAGTTATTTTAAAGTACCAATTATCACTAGGAGACTTGTAGCGTTGTTGAAATTCTTTTTAAATTTCAATTACAAAGACTAACTTTGTGTACGCTTTGCTTTTCAACATTTCGTTCTTTAAAATCTTGTGTGCTCTTGGGAAATCTTTGAATAAGAAATTATTAAAGCCTTAAAAATGATTATAAATCCGTAAAATAACTTCATTCTGTTAAAATCATTTGTATAACATGTGTGTGTGTGTGTGTGTATGTGTGTGTACATCAAAATGTCAGTCGCCTGCAAGCCCTTTTACCGATTGTACGCTAAAATTAGACGGAAATGCTTTTATTCATTCTTAGTCGTCGAAAAATTACTCCACAACTGAATCAGAAACTGTCACGACCAGTAACAAATTTGACGTCTCATTAAAATCGCCATTCTCCCACGACAACGTGTAAATAACTCAACGTCGGCACAAAGTCAAAGTGCGCGATCGCGTCCAAGCGCATAAAGTCGCGAGTCGAGGCTTAACGCAGATGGGCACATAAGCACCAGTGCCTCGATGGAAAGGCGATGGAAGGCAATGGAAGAAGGCGCTTGTATTTGTCGTGGGTAAACAAGATCGATAAATGAAGTGCAGCCGTGATAATATCGCGCTCAGCCGAATCACTCCAAGCATTCTGACCTGCATATCGCGTAGAGTCAATCTTTACAGCCGAGTTTTGACTTTTTGAACGTGACTCGCTTTCAGTGACACCATCTTCGATCGTCCATTGCTTTGACACGAATTCGTTAGCAACTATACCTGTTGTTGATAAATCAATTTCTTTTCTTTTCCGACAAAATTAGATGCTACTTTTGCACCCTCGCGGTCTTGACGGAGAATATTTATGGCTGTTATTTTCATGAGAGTGAGAAAAATCGTTAATCACTCTTACGTAATATGTGTTTCTGCGATACAATGAAAAATCGTAGACAATACAAGAGAAATTTGTATAATTCTTCCTCTTTGAAGACATTATTCACTTGTGCTTTTAGAAACGCGATTTTAAATTGCTTTTTGCTTGTTTTATATGGATTATAAAACCTTAATTAAAATGGACAATAAGCATTGCAGTTTCACTGACAAATTGTCTCTACCTCTTGATGTCATCTTCGTTCTTTTTAGTTCGAATATTTTCTAGAACATAAGATACTAAATGTTTTTTGAAAATAAATTCTTACCTCACGATTTAGTACCAGTATTATTTCAAATTCATTTCTCATATACTAAAAACCGACAAATATTTTCATCTTATTTAAGGCACGATTTAAAATTTAATAAATATATACATTGCAGTAAAGAAGAGTACAATTTCCGACTGATATTTTTGAAATCTTTATTATATTTAAGAAATACAATGAAAAATAATGCGCAATTCTTCAATTCTTTTCCACAAGAACATTTATTATTCAACTTTATAATTCACAAGTTACAAATAATTATTAATCCGGATTATTAATGTCCTCGCATTGTGTAATTTCAGAGATAAGAACTACATGAATCTCCATCATCTTTCATTTTAATTATATCGATGGATAATTTAAGCCATTACTATATTGCACATTTATTTTCGATCTATATAAATCTATGAATGCTTCAGGGGACTCGCTGTAAAGGCAGTTAATCTTAATACGAAATATGCAATATTTTCTTCCTCTAAATCCCTTATGATTATTTTAAATTTAACAGCATTATAATACTTGAAACACATTTGGAAAATGAATTTGGATAAATATGATAATATCAAAAAATAAAAAACGAAGGACTCGAACGTCATTGTATAAATTTATTCGTTTTACGCTTTTCTGTATATTTCTTGTAGAAAGCAATAAGTAAGTAGATATATTTTATTTAAAGATACATGTTTTATTTATACGTTAAAAAAGGAAAATATAAATAAAGAATTTTCTCCACTTATTATTACGAACAAATTAATGGAAGTTTGGCTTATATATCCACTTAATAGAAGATTCTGTTTAGGTTTGATTATTGATGTTTCGATTGTGACTCAGAAAATATTATTTCTTTTCTATTCGTATATGTCCTTAATTCACATAACTATTTACTTCGCTATTCATCAATAGCGAAATTTTAATTCGATGAAGGAAGATATTGAAATTTAAAACTAGCGTCAGAGTAAAGTTATAGAAAATACATGATATCTAACAATGATCATTTTCAGTGAGTTGTGCTAGTTTTGTATCTCTATGGAACTGTTAAAGCATTGCTTGAAATACTTAAACAGATATACCGTAAAGAAGGTTAAAAAATTTCAAAGATAAAACAGCTCTAGTAAAGTGACGCTTATCAGTTCTAAATTTCTAATTACCTCACATTTCTCATTTTGTTCGAACATTGTAATATCATTTAAGTTGCTTCTTTTTACCATATCCCTCTTTAATTCACCCTACATTTTATATCTAATGTATAAAGGCGGATATAAAAAGTTACTGATTTGGCAAGAGCTCAGTGAATCCGAAATTCTCGTTTTTCTTATTATATTTTGTCCATAATTTATAAATAAGCATTGATGTACAATAAATGAAAGAATAGGTACAAAAATTAAAATACATTCTTTTATATGGTAAACGTAGATAATATGAAGTTACGTAGCCGATTAAAAATATCGTTTCTTTTATTTGGATATATTTCATAGGAAATGTAAAAATTTAGCGTTTACTAATTTTCTTTACAACCACTCCTAAAACTTTTTATATTTCTTACATTTTTTTATTACTTTTATCTAATTTCCATAAGATTAACGTTATTTAAATAAAATAGAATCGGCTGAAACATTTCCAGATCCTGATAAAACTTTACTTTGTCATTATCATTATGACTATATAATAAAAATATAAAAGAATAATGATCATCATCATTATTAATATTTTTCATATTTTTTAAATAATTTATTATTATTTATTAACTGTAACTATTTAATTTTTACTTAGTGTTACTCAGTTATCGTGTTATTTCAATTGAATAGAATATCATATCGTTAAAAAATATGATGTATTTGTTATATAAGAAGATTGTGTTCACCGAACAGATGCTAAATCGCTTTATTAATAAAAAGAAATTTATGGTCCTATACGTAATGTAATAAATAAATAAAATTTATGCACTTTTCATCAATTCGTATGCATTATTAAGACATCTTATGTTTTATATTGTAAAAAAAATTTGTTTTCAAGATGTCGTAATATAATAATTTATATAAGTAATAAAGCATTTCAAAGAAATGGTACCTCTGTCTTTAATAGTTGCTTATTTACTTAGTTCTTAAGGGACACACGTGCTCATGATTTTCATTAGCAAAATTAAAATTATTTGGTGCTAGCGTGCTAAATTTTTTCCAAATATTCATCTATGGTCGGCTATTATAAGTAGAAACGCGTTTATGTATTTACACTCTGTATTTATACGTGTTGTCGACGTGGCGATAAATTACTATTCCCATGGAAAAAAGTCAGAATCATCACAATGTTCAAATGTTCAAGGTTCTAGATTTTTAGTTGGATTGTGTGTATTAGTTTCGCGTTCTTTTATTTTGATATGATATTAGCTTCACTTTGTCCTCTTTTCTTTTGGAAGCGATAGATGAATTTCTTTTGTTAAAAAGTAATCTCCAGCTATAAATTTAATAAAATAAAATTTATAAGAATCGTTATTCCAGATTTTTCTAAATTAAAATTGAAATATAGAATTAATAAATTCGAACTCCAATAGCTGTTCATCTTTATATATTTGATATTTATGTGCGTATTTGTCAATATACATATATGACACTGGAGTGCAAACATATTTATAGTCAACATTTTTTTCATTAAATTGATATGTTTTAATTAAATTTGATCGGACGTTTTAACAAATAGGTTTTCTTCTTTTCTAATCATTTAACAATTCGCTTTAAAATTCTGATTTAAATTATTATGATAGAAAAGTTACATATTTATTTGATATATATCGTTGAAAGAATGTTTTGGGAATATATTTTACAGCTTATTTAGAAGTTGGTGAAATAAGAGAAGCTACTTTTAGAAGTAAAACATAGTTTTACTTTCTTCATTTCTCGGAATAAATTGAAATTAGACCTTTTGTAAATATATAGATTACTTACGTAACTAGCATTGTGATTAAGTAGTTAAATTACTAATTACTTTTTATGCAGCTTAATAGATGAAGAAATTTATGCATTTATTATAAATACGTTAACTTGTATTTATATAATGATGTAAATTAATATAAAATTATACAGAATATCTAAATTCGAATACCTCAATGAAAAATATTCTTTTGTTGATCTAAGTCTGAAATCCTTTCATGCACACATGATTAATGTAATCACTCGATTCATGCTGTGAAAGAAACTCGATCAAAGAATAATGTGACCTTCTTTTTGAATTAAAATAGTAAAGAGTAAATCTTAACGAGATAATTCAAGTAATCCTCTTTATTGCTTCATCATTATTAACACTGAGGCAATCTAGAAAATAGAAATGCTGTTTCAAGTAGCTTACAATTTAATCAAAGCAGGGGAAGAAAAATATTTCATTGGTAAAATGCAACAGTGAATAAATCACCATAAGAATAATTCGTTTGTTAAATGTAAAGAAGGAGGTCGTTGAACCAAGTCATAAATCATTTGAAAATCTTGAAGTATTTTAGTGTTACGCGTAAAAAACATCGCAATTTTCTGTATCTAATTTATAGATACGTACATTTCAACTACCATACTTATTACGAAGATAAACGAATATTGATTAGTTACTTATTGACAGTTTAAAGTGTATTTTTTAAATAATTCTTTTGTAATTTAAATGCATACTCTGATGTTATCGAAATTCTGCCTTCGCAACGGTTCCAGTATTGTGCTAAGGTATTTTTTTTTTCAGTTTCAATCACGTATCTATAGTATTGATTTTGAACGTTTCCTAAACACTGCAATTCAGTTTCTCAGTTCAGATTCACTTCTGCTTGAAAGACTATAAGTTTCAATCTTATTGATGAGTTCAGAAATAATAGTAATAAAGATAAAAGTTTGATAATTAATTTTATTTTATATTATATTTTTATTCTCGATTAAATAATTTATTGTTACATATTTCCTTTGTTGAATGAACATTGAATGAATTACCATTTAAGCGCTTTATGATTTAAGAAAATGTTTCAAATAAAGAAGTAATAAGTTATTTAATAATAACAATAAACATAGATACGAGATATTTTAACCAAAATAGTACTTTAAAATTAAATGCTCGAAAAAATGTAGTATATTAAAGTTCAATATAATAATAAATTAGAAAAAATTGATAATTCACAAGTAGTAGCTAAATAAGACGACCAGGTCAATTAATTGAATATTTGAAGAAAATCGAGCCTAGTTTCAATTGGTGCAAAAATTATTAATATTAAGTTTGAATATTTATTATTTTTCTAATTAAGCGCATAAACATTTTGTACCCATTGAATGAAATTTAAATAAAGAACTCCTACTTAATATTAACAATATACTTTAAAAGTGTTTGAATATATTAAGGTATTAATTTTGGTTTAAAGGCAGAAGGTCACACTGATTTAATCTCTAACTTTGATAAGGCTTACTGTATTCTATGTTTGATGTACACAACAAGCTTCTGTTGGTCGCTACGAGCTGAAGTACTTTACCTGTAAAGCCTTTAATTAACTAAATTTGAATATTTTGTTTGCACTTGAATTTTCATTTTAAAGTTAACTAATCAATAAAATAATGTACCAGTAATACATACAAAATGTAATGGTAAATTTAAAAACGTTTTTTTTTTTTTTTTGTGAAACATATGACGTACTTTTAGAAATTATCACTTTGATCTGAAGCATTATGAACTTGTCCATTCAGGGTTACCGTTCATAGTACGTATCCATAATACCTTAATTTTAATAGCAGTCCTCAACCCCTATCATATAATTCAAGGTACTAATAGATATGTCACGTGCATAACGAGCGACAAATCAACGTCATGACCATAACGAATAATTAAAATCCTAATAAACTTAAATCCATCAACCGGCGTATCACAAAATTGGCCCAGAAGTAAACATTGTTCATAGGGATATATTATTTGTCGTGAAGTAAGGCAAAAAACGAAATGTAAGAAACTGCAATTATTTTATCTCTTCTTCGATTCCACGAGATATCGTTCGAATCGTGTACGACGTGCGCAAATAGTCTCTGTATTTAAAACTTAAATTTCGTTCATCGAAACACGATACGTATCCCATAACTTATGTCAACTTCGAATTCAGAGGAAGTTAAAGCAATGCGAATAGTAGCGCTATTCATCCGGTGCGTTGATTCACGCTTCCGAATTCACAAGGACCCGGAAAGCCCATGAGATCATGCGACAAGGCAAAGCGATTTTCCAGCCGGAAAAACTCGTATTCTTTCGTAGTCACCGAATCGGACATCAGCTTCTGTCTCCTCGGGTGGCACTCGCGCCTCCGTAAATAGGTTAATAGAGTGCACATATACGTGTACATATGTAAGCGAGTCCCGTACGACGTCCTCATGCGCGGGTACACGAACGAGCGAGAAACAGTTTCCAATGCACAGGTCTGTGTGTGTGTGTGTGTGTGTGTGGGTGTGTGTGGGTGTGTAAGAGAGAAATAACGAGGAAAACTCCGGAAGTGCGAGACAGAGGGGGTAAGACATATATGGGTCGTATCTTACGTGCGCGCCGGCCACGTAATTGTGCGCAATACTATCGTCTCAGACTCCGACTCCCCGTATATTTATGTACTCTATCAAAATAAAGCACACGGTTTTGCCATTAAGTAAGTTCAAGTACTTAAATCACTTCCAAGGTCCACCTGAACGACGACTTTTTTGGGACTAGAAATTTCCTCTTAATTCATCTAGGAGGTACTTCCGAAAATTTTGCACGAGCTTTTTTCTATAGGAAGATAATCTCCGATAATCTTGCTGTTTTATTACGGGAATATTTACCACAAGCTCTTACGGTCATTGAGGAATATTATATTTAGCAATTTTATTGAAGCCTTTTCTTGAAGCTATACGTGAAAAACGACCAGAAGAATAGTTCAAAGAAATTATACCACGATAATGCATCAGCTTAAGCGTTATTGCTCGCGGTATTTCGTTAAAAAATAATACGTTCCTGGTAATGTAATTATCCTTTTAACTTTAAATCATTCTACGTCCCTTTTTATATTTTTAATTAATAAGGAAGAACATGCACAGCTAATGCTTTATTATCGTTAAAGATATTAAGAATTAATCGTCATCCGAATTAACTGTATAATAAAATTTTAGAAATTATAAGAAATATCCATATACGTGCTTAATGCGATAAAAAATATCGCAAGAAAACGACCCAAGTATAATATACATTAATGTATTTTTGCAAAGTAATCAAAAAATAAATATTACTAAAGTAAATTGGAAAAGTATCATGAACTCCTACAAACTAGAATCCCGTTCGCTTTACCGAACATAAAGAACGAATTTACTGTTGTACAAACTTTTAATCTGAAATTTCAATAATCCTACAATATTGACGGGAAAAACGCTCTTCGGAATGATCACGTAAAACTCAATTCATGAAGAACATTTTAAAAATATATCTTCCCTTTGCATTTATAAAGTTGTGTAAGTGTTTGCTTGAAGCCAATACTTATAGGATATTAGGACAAATAGGCGACAATAGTAATGCCATTCTCAATTACGAGGACTGCAAGTTTTGTTTTTGACATTAATCCAAAGTATATTTTACTATTAATGTGAGTCTTTATATAAGCTGTAAATTAACTAAATTCTGCGTAAAAAGTCACGAACGTCATTCGAATAAAGTAAATTTAAGGAAATTTTTTATTGTATGCATGTAATTAAACATAATCTTCAGAAATTATGAAAGACACGATACATAATCGTATAGTTAAAAAATGTTTTCAGGAGTTGTCGAGCTCAGCAAGTTTCCTAGCTATTAATCTAACGACAAAACTCTTTTGAAAAATTATAAGGATCTTCCGTATCGACTTATATCGTTAGCTTACATCGTTAAGTTTAATAAAGCTCGTGTCGTGTAGGCGGTTAATATAGGCACGAAAATACGCGTCACGTAACCGCGCGAACAGACATAAACAGTGCACATCTGTTTCGGTCTCTAGATGAAATTCGCCGGTGCTTCCATTAATTATACGTAATGCAACTTGGAGGTACGCCACTGTGCTCGATGATCTTTTATCCGTGGGTTCTCCGATGTGCTACCCAGTGAAGCTTTAACGGTGATACAGCCGAGGGAATAAGTGGCGAATATCGGCGCGCAATATTTAAGGTAAAGGGTAAAGGATAAAGGGAGAATGACTAGTCGACGTTTACACCAACGACGAAAAAATGAAATGACTAATTTCAGTAAACATTTCTTCGTATAGTACTGGTGAGTAAATATTTAGTCTAGTTAACATCTTACTTGGTGGATATAAAAAAATCTCGAGGAGTCAAAGGAATGTGCACGAAATCGTGCTTATTATGTAATATTTAAAACAAGTAGTTGTTCTGTGAATCCTGAGTGATATAAATAAGTAGATTATAAATAAGTAGATGGTAAGTTTCAAGTAATGAACTAGTAATGGATTTAAAATTAATTATTTAATTTGTGGTAAAATTTTTAGGAATCAAGGCTAAAGGCTATTGAAGATCAAATCCCGAAGGCTTTCGGCATAATCACTGGGAGTTACATAGTTCTTACATATATATATTTTCTATTTGTAGTTTTATCAATGCAAATATGTCATTGCAAGATCCATCTTGATGAAGCGCAATCAATTAAAGCTGTCGTAACGATATATAAATAGCTTTATCTAAAATCAAATGGAAATAAATTTATTTATTAAGCTATCGCTAGTAAACTATATCGAGATGTATTTATAAATGTCTTTACGTTTATCTGTACACATGTGTCTACTCAAGTATCAGTTTTAGCGTTGGCAAATAGTAAACAAATATGAATATGTCGTTTGCATTAGAAAGCCAAAAAGTATTAATATTTATTATAGCTATATCTATGTTATTTAAATCATCAACTTCTTTAACTGTATTCTAAAAGTCAAACACGCAATGATATAAAAAGAAATTTTACTTTTATTACAACAGTACTATTCTAGGATTGTTTTCTATATTATTGATTTTCTACAACATTTCTAACAAACAAAAGTGAAATATGCAAGAATTTGTACGTTAAATGGAAACTGTAAAGAATTTCGCAAGTATATATATATATAATACAAGTACGTTTTTTAAATGATCTCTAAAATACATTCTCAATACTACATTTTTTCGTTTAAGTCTTTAAACGTTTATAAATATCATCTGTTAGTATTTAATAGCTTGAAATATATATAATTTAAAAATATTATAACTAACAAATATCTAGTTTAAAGTGGTGATTTTTCACTTCAGTATAATTATTACTCAAGTTCTCGAAAACTTAGTTGAAATCAATTAAAATTTTTATAAATAAATACTAGATAAGCAAATGCTTACTCAATTTTATTTCATTGCTATTTAACTGTGATAACGTAATTTGTAATAATTGCATTTTGTTCATTTCAATTAAGTCGGAATATTGGCTGGATAATAATCGATTTACAAAGATTAGAATGTACTTGAAAGATGCATTTTTAGTTTATAAGAACTGTAAATAAATTAACTTTATGTCAACGTAAAATAATTTAACATTGATGTAAAACTAATTGTTATTTTGTAAGAAATAAAATATAAACTACATTACCAAGAATAGTATTTCAAAACCTAAATATTTCAAATTTCCTTTTTTTGAAAATAGAAACTAAATTTTTTAACATTTCGAAAGTCTTTGGCACTTCAATTCGTTTCAAAAATAAATTGTCGTATATTTATGACGATTAAAATTTTCATATTATTACTTACAAGCTCTGACTAAATCCTAATGGACTAAATCCTACTGGAGTCTCTCTATAATTATTAATTTACCGTAAAATATCGTAACAAGTTTAAATTACAATACAATCTCCCCATAATATTTATATAATAACATTTTTTAACAATTATAAAAACAAAATAAATGTAAATAAATTGTGTAAATAATAGTAATTCATAAACAATTAGTAATTAGTAACATAAAATTAGGTGTCTAAAAATAAGGAGCAAATGTAGCTTGACAACGTCGGAACAATCTATAAATACTGTTTAACTTGAAATTACATTAGATAGAATAATAAATTATTTGTTATTTTTTTAATATTAATTGAAGATAAACACATATTACTTATGTTTAAAAGTATTTGATTTAAATTATAAATAATGTTTGGTCTGTGTCTAGTACGTTTAAAATATTTAATATTTATTGATACTGTGATTATATCAACATTTTGGTAAATATATTGGATATGTTTTTTAATTTATAAATAACAGAAGTATAAAATCATTCGAAAGTATTTTTATGTAAATAAATTTTTTAACAAAATTATTTGATAAATAAAAAATAATATGGAATTTAAATAAATAAAAATAATTTTTTTTAATTTTGCATCTATTACAATAACGCTAAAATAATTTTCAGAGTATTTATAGAGGCAACTTACTATCAAAAAGATCTATAATGATTGAGAAATTTCATATTATCAATAAATTCACGAAAATAACATAAGAATTAATTATTAGAAATATATTATATATAATAAAACGATAGAAAGAAAAATATCAAAGAAAAAAAAAGAAGTTCTGTAATTAAACATACCGAGTGGGATGCCTATAACACAATAACGTACAAGCTCTCTAATTACTAATCCAATAGTAACGAAATGAAATCCCATGACAAAATTAGTGTCCATCGAATAAGCAGGAATTTCGCTATTGTTAAATCCTTGGTCAAATATTAAAAATACAAAATAACACGTTGTCGACTATTATCGACTAATCACTCAAAAAATAGTGCCTTTAAGTAATGGTATATTTTCTTAAGTATAATTAAATTTTGTAGGCATTGAAGCTTCGGATAATTTAGGAGGTGTTCTCCTTCCGCATGGATCTTAAATGCAAGGGAGCGATAAAACGTAATTTGCGTAAACTATCGCATTTATCGCTCCTCGAACAGAAGCAGTACTTTAACAAGAAGGAATTATAAATTCAAATCTAAGTTCACCATCACTTCATCTGCTTTAACAAAAGCATAATAACAAATTCAAAATTCATTGCTAAATGCCTCGAAATCAATTAATATTCTTTTCTGCTGATCGGGAACTTTTGAATCTAACCTTTGAGACGGATAAGTACGAGAACGCTTAATTTCATCCCCTTTGAAAGCCTTTGTAAATCCAAATTACAAGACTCGTTGCTTGCAAAAGTGCCTCATCTCTAAAATAAGTCTTAGCTCATCTAAAATTCAATGCGGCGACCAACAATAGGTTCTCGAACAACGCATACAGAAGACGCGTCCAAGAAGCGTCGCACAAGTCGAAGAAAAGCATTTCAATCGCGCTCGCCAAGTCGTTCCCACATCCGGTCAATCTCGACGTAAATAACAGCGAAGAGGCTAACGCACCAGGAGGCGCACACGCAGTCGATGCACCCGAGCGGAGCGGCGCCAGAGGTGGTAGGGGCGGGCGTACGCATACGTGGTGCGCGCGCGAGGAACGCGCAGAGGGCGGCGCGCGGCGCCAGTCGGGCCGAGCGTCTCCGCCGGAGCGGCCGCGCGCACAACTTGTGTGTCACGCACGCGGGAGCATTAAGTGTACGTTGCTCTCTCTCTCTCTCTCTCTCTCTCTCTCTATCTATCTATCTATCTCTCTCTCACCAGCTCTCTATCTCGTGGTCTATCGCCACGCACGGTTACAGGGCTCGCAGTTGGGGTTGGAGTCTCGAGCGGCGAACACGACCTGGACTTGTCACCCCTGCCCCACCATCCCCTCGCGATCGCGATCTTTCTCCCGAGTCCCGTAAGTACATGCGCGCGAAAACTGCACTGCAAGAGTTCTCTCGCCGATGTTATTGCGCAAGGCCATTATTCCTTTTGTTGAGTGCTTAACGAACCGAGCGCGCTTTTCTTCTTCCCGTAGTCGCCGTTGTGGCCAATTTCGCGGTGAGCGCTTTATCGATGGAATAAATTCGCCTCGTTCGTTATTATGTGCAACGCTATTGTGTTTTCTTGTTTCGAAAGTTGCAATGACGCGTCGCGAGTGGAAGATCTAAGCTAAAACTATAATCGAAAATGCGTTTTTGTTGATTAATTGCATTAATTGCACGGATTTCTGATTAAACGTCAAGCTCATGGTTTTGTGCTGATTATAAAGAGCGGACTTTATGACATTTTCTTTTGATACCGTAATTATACAACAACAAGTAGTTATACCAATAAGTAATTATAAACAGTTACTTATTTTATATTAATGTATACTTACCTGATTGCATAGAAACCTCTGAAATAGTAACAAATATTTTGGTACAGTGACTAAGATTTCCTTAATAAAATAAGTAATTTGCCTACAATTCTAATATCCACCGTATCATGTATTTGAACTCATAAATGTTTTATTTTCAATCGGCTTGAAAGACTAATAACTATTATTCCAGCAAAGAACTAATTTGCAGTCTTACTTTCGGTATCTCTAACTTAAACACCTTTACATACATCACATCGATAATTGTAACATTAATTTTAGTATGCAGATGTATATCAAGAATTTAAATCGATAATTAATCGTTATCGCGTTCGATATTACTCGTAATTGACTATTAAATGAAGAGTAAATGAAGTAATCATTATTTGATTTAAGATTTCATTTAAATTTTTGAATAGCCGAATGAAAATACGAACAAATAAGAATTCATTCTTCTTCCGTTTGAAATACAATAGCTTGATAAAGCACAAAAGTACCACCGACCACTTGCATCTTTATCTGACGCAATTAAGTAAACAAAACCGACTGGAGCAAAATCGAAACCTGATCTGAAAATACGCAAGTTCAACAAAACTAATTTCTTCTCTCTTTAAGCTTATCTATCGATGCATAAAAGAAACAGCAATGAAAAGAAAAAACAAGCTTACGCTTTACTTCTCTACTTTCTTCCTCATTCGAGTGTTAAATTTGGTAATTAAACGCGAAAAAGAGTTTCTTTAGTTTTTCGAAAGCAAGCTTTCTAATTACGGTTACACACATACACAGTCGCTTGGCAAATAGGATGGAAATTCCTCCGGCTAGAGTTACTTACACTCCAATGGTTTAGCGAATTGCGTGATTATTTTCTAATGCGTGGGCGTCTTAATCGACGCTAGTCAGCTGGAGTATAACATTTCTAAACTATCTCCGAAGTTTCATTCGAATTTAGCGCAATCTAATTGCGACGCGATCGATAAGTACGATCGAACCTTTAAATTTTCGTTTAAAAAAATGTAGCAGTAGGGCAGATGCTAAATTAAGACGATTTGAAATAAATAAAAATCTGGCTTTCAATAAAAATGTAGATTTTTCGAATTATATGGCATTTTTGTAGTATTTTTCAGTTGTAATGAAAATTATTACATCGATTTTGTAATATCGGCGAAAGAAGGTCAATTTTGTAGGTAGAAAGTATCAAACGACATGAAAAGCATTCATGTACATACTATAATTATCTTGACGTATCTTGACTTACTAGATCGAATGCTTACAATTACAGTATCGACAATGTACTGAAATTAGCAGTGTTTATTTTTACTGGTTTTCAGAATCCATATAATGGTACTAATTACAGCCAAGAGTTGCGTTTAAAATTATATAAAATTAGACAACTTGAATCACATAGGCATATAAAGAAAAACTCAAATGGAAACCACTGAAAAAATATGAAAACGATTCGCTTCCAATTGAATAATTTTAAAATGAAAGAATTTTAATTTAATCAATAGATCTGTGTAACGAATGAAACCTCATTTATTTTATAAAACAGAGAATTCTTTTATATAAACCTACATATAAACCTAAACTTACTCCTCTTATGTACATTATTAAAAAAAGAGTCGCAAAGACTCAACATGTTAAAATCTTCAATATTGACGTTTGAAACAGTATTTTTCGCTTTTTACGTGACACAACTCGTTCGAATAGCCGTTGACCTAGTAATTTTTTTATGCATATTAAATTCTTTTCATATTTGAATATGCAGGCTTTTCGGTTAGATCTTCTAAAAATTATTTTCCCGTATAACTTATATAATATATATAATTCAAACTTTAAATTTATTCAAATTATGTACAATTTTGAAACGCGGTTTTCTTTCAACGAAATTTACTTATTTTTCTTCCTTCGACATTAAAACTTTTGAAATTAATACTTCGATGGTATTCAAAAAATGTAAGAGTCTAACAGCTTCGCGAGCAGCTTACATAAAAGTAAAATAAGATTCAGAGATATTAAAGATTATTAGATTTCGATCGAAATTATACCCTTTCAAGCTCACTAGTCGACCTGTCGACTCGCATTATAATCGTAGCTACGCATTTCCTCGCGAACCAATAATTTTCATGACACTATCCGGATATCTATTTAATGTGTTACACAGGCTACAGGGGGAGGATGTGTTCATATAAATATGTATATGTATATTTATTCGTTATAACGGCTGGAACGGGATCAAACTTAGCCTTAACGAAATTGCGCCGTCCTTCAAGTCATGCGTCCGCGTACGTACGTACGTGATTTTAGGAAATTGATACAAGAGGTCAGCGTCGGAAACAGAGCTGCACAGGTGAATAATAAGCTTGAGCATTTACTTGCATTACCAATGTGGGCTGTTCGGGATTTTGGTTTATTTTTGAGCGTTTCCAGAAGTACAAGTAGAATTTCCTGACCGTTCTCGACGATAATAGGTTGCACGCGATGCTCGACTTTTAATCTAACTATTCAGCGCCACGTCAAAAGTACAAGAGCTTGTAGTTCCTTACGGAATAACAGAGACTGAAACTTATATAGCAATTTTTAATAAAAATGATCGACTGAGAACAAAATTGAAAGCAAAATTGAAAGAAATTATCTGGCACGAAATTCGCTCGGCAATCGATTTTTTTTCGAAGAAATTTAAACTAGATTAAATCGTACATTGAATAGAGTTGAGTTTAATTCTCAAATCTAATAAACATGTATGTAATAAAAAAAAACTTTTAATATGAATCGTCGAAAAATTATTAAAAATTATGTCAACATTGTTGATCGTAGAAGTAACAAATTGTAAATTCACTTCGAAAAAAACTTTGATGAAAACAGTTGATGCTGAAACCTAACATTACAGGTCATGCGGTTTTTAATTTTTTCCCAAAGTCTTTATTAAAGTAAAATCTAAAACTTTGAAGATTTAATAATTGATGATTTAAAAATTACAATCATGATTATTATTATTATTATTATAAATAAAAGAATATTTAATTATCTAACTTATGCGATGATAATAATTTGTACGAGAATAATTGTAATGCAACATAACTTATGCGTTATGTTTATAATAATAACTTGTTTTACTGATTATATAATACTCTTAGTATCAATTATCCGAGTGATTTTTTAAAACAAATATTTTTTGTGAATTGAATTTACTCTCTTTTGTTTTATCAATTTAATAGTCTACATCATCAATAGTAAAAATTCATTTTTATCAGAAATCATCAATTATATAAGTAAAACTACATTTTACATATTCTACGATATTTATTTTCTCCCCCGGAAATTATTTACAAGTAAACAATGTGTTTATATTTTAGGAGTCCTTGTTACAGCAAACATTTCCACGGGTCTCGTAAAATGAAAGCTTGAAATACAGATTCATATGTAACGAGAAAGCATCCAACTTTTTTCTGTGGCAATGCATAAAAAGTTATACGAGAAAAAACGTTTTTGAAAAAATACACATCTTCCATGACAAGGAAAGGTAAGATGTGTATCGATCAGAGAAAAGTGCATGTTTACATGAGCGCACGTATCAGCTTCAGTTCGCTCCTCTCCAAAGGAAGCTTAATAAAATTCATGGATACTGTTGTGGCTCAACGCTTTCTTCTCTTCTCCTTCACTATCTTTATCTTTAGAGTTATGTGAAACACAGTAACTCCTACACATATAGTTGTAATATACGTATATCCATTTCCAGAAAATATTACGCAAACATGCGAACGCGCGCATATTCACGTATTCTAATGTAAAGATAAAGAAGGATATCTATATGTATTGTCTGAACCCGAAGTTAGATAAAAAAATATGTAGAAAAGAAGAAAACTGAGGCCTCGCGAAGGCAACATTTCAACGGAAGAATCTTACAGCTTTAGCGGGGCAAAAGTTCCAAAAGTCGTCTTTTACTTTTCAGAAGTTGAATGTAACTCGTATTCTTTTTACTTTGTGTATAATATATATATATATATTGTGTGTGTGTGTGTGTGTGTGTGTGTGTGCATAGTCAATTTTTTATCACTTAAACTTTTTTACTTATAGCTGATACTTATGAGCACATCCTTTTTTCTTTCATTACATTTGTGATACATTTCAAAGAATAACCAACGTACGCACGTCGAATCGTAAATAATTCTTTTATTTGTATTTTATGAGTTGATAGATTAAAATTTATGTTTATGATCACTAGAGATATTCGTATTTATTATTTCACCTCGAGGTTGACTTTTAACGAAATAGTTCCTACTGTTGTAATACTGACCTACTAAGTCTGCAATACTGATTATTACATGTTTGTATATATTGAACATTTACAAATTTAATTGAACTCTAATTAGTAGAGTAAATATAGCAATAAGTTTACTAAGTCTCATCGTTTACATTATAAATAAATATTCATTAAAAACATGAGATTATATTGTTTTATACTTATTGGGAATAATTGATATTTATATTAATTTTCAAAAATATGAACTATGTTTTTACAAAGCTAAGAATCCCAATTATATTCTCTTCTTCCTAGTGATGGAGAGTAAATATTGTAAATTTCTTTTATTTCCAATGATGTACACAACACGTATACAATAGAACGATAGACTTGTAAATGAAGCGTAGACCGATTTTTCTGAGGAAAATAATATGATGATGCTTATAAAATAGAAGTGATCATACATATCAATTTTAGAGCGGAAAATTCGAAAATTACTGTTTTTAAATAATACATAGATTTATCTGAATTTAATTGGCTTTTTTTGCAAACCTATTGAAATATAAATTTCTGACTCATAATCCAAAAAAATTCATTCTCATGCATGGTAGTATAATTTTATCTTGGATAAATACTTACACAATTCAATGTTTTCAATATAATAATAATTGTTGAATACAGTAAAATACAATTTTTCAAGTACTCAAGCATTATGTACCGGAGGTCTAGGATATGCATTTTATGCAAAATTTCTAAAACACTAATGGTTAATTTCAGCTTATATTGATATAAATTCATTTATTTACAAATATATGTAGTTAGACTGTGAATGTGTCAATTCAAAAAGTATATTTGTAATATTTATGTTAATCAATGATTAAATAAATCTATATAAGTGAATTTTATTTAAAAATTGTAGCTTAAAAGTTTCGTAACTTGAAGAAAAAAAGTTTTAATTGAAAAATATTCCAGTCGCTGCTTATTATAGAAATTTCTATGGAAAATAAATGTTTTAGAGCGCAATTTAAAAATTAAGTCCTAGAAAAAAATTAAGATAAATATAGAATCTTAGTTCAGGCAATTGAGGAGAATTTTTATAAAGTACATAATAATATTAAAAAGTAATGTACTTATAAAAAGTTAATGGTTTATTAATTTTTACAACAATTAAAATGCTCCCTCTTATTATACTATTAAGATTTATGAGTTCGCTTAAAACATTAAAGTATTTATAGAAAGTTATAAAAGGTTTAATATCATCCAGTGCTGTTGAAATGTAAAGCTTCCATCAAACAAACTTACTTACCCCTTTTTTAGTACTACGATATACTGAGTTCGTTATGTTCGTATGTCTTACTTTTTAATCATTTTATTCGCTTTCTTAATATTAAAAAAAAATTTCCTTCTTGTTCTCTTTCAAAAATACGTTTAGGAATAAACATCTATGTTTTCTTTAATTTGGAAAGTAAATAAATAAGCCAATAAAAGCCTTAACAATATAAAAATAAAGGACTAATTATGATCGTAGAAAGGATTTCCTATTAATTACAATTTTGCAACCACAAGCCGTACATCATCTCATCCCTCTCAGCTTTCCGTTCAACAATCGCTCCCAATGATTCTCCGATGTTTCCAAATAACATTTCAATGTCTTGCCTCTCGAAAAGAAGGAGAAATCGATCCGGAATAAAGACTCGACACAAATACGGCGAATTCGCTGCCAAGTGCCGTATCACGGTCAGTCACGCGCTTAGCGTCGGATTAAAAGTCCCTGCCAAGTAGTAAGGGTCGATTTGTGTCAGACCAACGGCCGCCGTGCACAAAGAGAAAGTTCGCGAAGGGCCGACGAATCCTTAATGCATCTCGAAAAGCGAGAAAGCCCAAAAAAAGGCATACGGCAAACTTTGAAATATGACGACGCGGGAGGGGTTGAATTCTATTAGTGACGCAACGGCGCTCGAAGGGCAGGTAAACGCGGTAACAACCCAGCTAACAACCCTCGTGAGAGGGGTGCGGCAACAGAAATAGCCAGAACCGTGCTATATATATAGTCTCTTGTATTTTTGCGCTCTCTCTCTCTCTCTCTCTTTCTCTTTCATTAGTTTCTTCTCTCACTTACTGTATCTTCTCTGACTTGCCTTCCGTAGGCGCATGTACGTACGTCGCGCTCGCAAGATCATGATGGAAAACAAAAAGAGAGAAAGTTCCAAGCCCTGAGATAGTAAATGTGCCAATGCGACGAGACGGGAAGTTCGATTGATTGTCCGGAAAAACTTAGTTGTTAACTGATGCGATGAAACGACTACGTTAGCTGATAATCGCTCTTTACTATTCTCTTTTTTCTGCCTATCGGTCTATCTCACTTTTACTCGATCCTTTTATTTCGTCTCTTTAACGCTGTTTGTTTAGTCTTAAATAAAAGATAAATAATAATAAAGTTTTAATGTACTTTTTATTGCAGTAACGAAATTATGTTTGTCAATTTTTTTCAAGTAACAAGGTTTTCATATAATAATCGAGTTCGAGAATTAATTATTTTACGGTTCTATAATCACTTATACAACTATACCATGTTTTGATAAATGTAATAAAATACCAGATGTAAACGGTTTACATCTACTTTTAATACGTATTAAATTGCAAGTATGAACAAACACGTATCATATCAAAATGAAATAAAGGATCATTTATATGCTTTACGTATGTCAATTTTATAATATACTTGTAAATTACTTATAATTTACTTGTAAAAGAAGCATTACTTTCACTAATAATTCCAAATATCCGTACTTTAATATATTAACGAAATTTTATTTGATGAAATTATTAGAAACTTTCAGTCGGATAAAAAGAAAACACGTTCAAGGATGAAGATTTTGATTAAATTGAATGCAATGAATTTAAATTAGAATAGAAGGAGACTAGCAAAATTATTCAAGAGAAATAATTAGTATTCGTTGAATGTTAAATTATATTAAATAATACATTTTACGTTTAAACTCATTCGTGGTTGATTTACTTGATTTTCTTATCGTCAGTTCCTAATTCATGTTTGATAGTTATGCTTCTATTATTCATTAATCTGTGTATTTCTTCGAATATATAATAAAAGGGTTGTCGAAGTCAGCAATAAAAAATATTTTTTTTTTGTTCTTTTGAATAGATTATTTTCGTATTGCGTGATTGCTTTAACAACAATATTAGCTGATTGAGCAAGAAGTTTAGTAAATTTTCATCCTTATTTGATCCATTTAAAGTTCTTTATTTATCCTTCGTAGATGCAATTTATCAAGAATAATAATTAAAGTGCAATTTTCGAGGAAAATAATATTAAAAAAAAGCTTCAATTAAAAATGAAGTTCTTCAACAAAGAATAATAGCTCTTTTATTATTTTGTTGAAAAGAAAAATTCTACAATATTTAAAACTATATCATCTCTATTTATGACCGATTAATATTTAATTTTGTCTCTTATCACTAGTGCTTATAATTGAATTGCTAATTTGATTCTTCCATTTAATAATAATAGAAAATAAGAGAATCATATTTTTAATCAGTGTTTTAACAAAAATGTTTACTTAACTTCTATACGCATATTCTTTTACCTATTGAAAAGAATAGTTTTTAATTACTACATATATGGTGATTTAAACTGTTTTATTATTGATACAATTTCACGTGATACGAATTTTTCACATAAAACTTTTTGTCTGTCATACTCATAATCGGTTAAGCTAACGTTTCATATCCACAAATCGTCTTTCATATTAACATCGCAACTGCTATTACAGATTTAATGAAATCATTATCAGAAATGAGATGTCTTACAAATAATTAAGTGTCGGATACCAGCGCGAAAAAACTAAACGTTCGACTTTTACTCTTTAAAATTTTACGCTTGCCTCTAAACTGAATCGGCCCTAACTTCTTGGTAGATGTAGATTATAACTCTATAAATTACGAGGATAATAAAGTGGCTGAATTATCTATGTTATTAGTGGCTTGTGAGACAAAATGACTTATAATCTACAAGGTCATATTGGTTTTTCTTTATCGATTTTCAATTCATTTTGCCTCTTTGCGAGATACTAGTTTACTCGTCAACCTTTTAATAATATATTTATTAGAAAAAATAAATACTTCTGTGCTTCCGTATATATATATATATATATATATATATATATATATATATATATATATATATATTATTTTTATTTATAAAATAGTCTTGTATTAAGAGTTTTCGAAATTTTTTTCAACATTTTTCAATATCTATTCCAAACAGAGAAAGTAAGGTATCAAAAACTCTTTGGATTAAAAAATAAATTTTGCTTAAATATAAATATATCGAAAGCTTGTTTAACCAAAGCCAAACATTTCTGCTGTCGAATAATCGGATTTCCTGATCAAACCTGATTCCAATAAAGAAAGGAAAGAACGGATTAAGTTCTGTAAATTACGATGATCATAAAACAATTCTGTGATAGTAGTTAAAAAATCCAATTTCTAAAATATAAAATAGCGCAATGAAACGAAGAAAAACAAAGTAAACATATATCTGCACCAATTTTAATAAATGCTTTCTGGCTTCCTTCGGTAGGACGCGTTGTTTTAATTCACGAGTGATGCATCAGTCTGCAATTAGCATTTGTATTGCATTTGGATCATAAAAAACAGATTCGTTTTGTTAAAATTAGTTATGTAATGAAAGAAATGTAATATATATAAAATGAATAATGCTGTCGATCCTGCAACGCTAAATCATACAATATTCAACATGTTTAAATAATTCTGATCAAAAATTTGAATTTTAAATTCAATATAAAGAGACTTTAATAAACTGCATAATTTATAATTTTCTAAGTATCGATATTATATACTCTTTCAAAAAATAAGAAACTTGATTTTCAACTTGAATGTTTAAAAAATAATTTCGATATTAATATAATACTTTGAACAATTTAATTTTGTAGTGCCCTTCGTAGTCCACAAAATTCAAAATCAAATTAACCAAAGTATTTTTTGCAAATTATATCATTTCTAAGAAAGCTTTCAAGAATTCTTTAAATTAAACTGTTTATTAATTTGATTAAAAAATTTTCATACAAATGAAAAATATTAAATTTCGAAATAATTTGGAACCTTAGGAAAAATGTATTTAAGAAAAACCTTAAAACGTTGCAATTGTTTCATTAGTTATAATAAATGCCAATTTGATATTCAAATGTATTCTTTACTAAAGAATTTTATTTATTTTATTAAGAGTGCACTGGATTTTGTTCTCATTTGAAGTATTAGCTTATGTTTATTTGCAAAGCTATAATTAAAACAAAATCCATGTATTCGATTAAAATTAAGTGAAAATACAATCGACAATATTTCACAATACTACAGTGTACTCTACAAATGTTCTAAAAAAATTAAATACAGCTAGCCGTACACTTACTTTATATTGCATTAATTAACCCATGCCGTTGCACATATTAAAAAATCATAAACACGAAGTTACGAGTATTATACGTTATTATAATTATACGTTAAAAGTATAATTTGAAAAACTTTTAGCCAATAACAATTAATCAAAAAACGTCGCCCTGTCCATCGACATTATATTAAAGACAGAAGCAAAATACGATTAACTGCTCTATTAAGTCTTGTTCAGAGTGTCATTTCATGCGACTGAACATTGGCAGAAAGATCGATGATAAATATACAGGAACAAAAAGAGAAACTAAAAAGAGACAAAGATTAGAAATATGTCGTTGTAGTACGAAGGCTGGCAGTGATTTTCATTGAAAATAGAGGCGGTAGTATCTTCGTGATCAGTGTCACATGGACATTTTCTAATCGTCCGTCGAACTTTTCTCAATATCTCTCTCTCTTTCTTTCTCTCTCTCTCTCTCTCTCTCTCTCTCTCTACGTATCTATCAATCTATCTCTTTCTGATTGCCTCTCATTAATACACCATGTGAATAGCAATTCGGTGGACAGTGACGAAGATAAAGAGGAAGCTCTTTGAATTGCGTGTTCTGCTTAAGTAAATCATTGGCGGCCGTCCGTATATTCACGAGCTTCTTCGACACCTCAATCTATGCACGTACCTGGGTCGGTATATGTGTAATTTAGAAGTCCTCGTATGCACGTATATATCGGATATTTTGTCCCGATAAGGAACTTTATGTTTCCCGAACGCCTGCATTCGATGTATTTACGAGGTGACGTACGAATATCCCGAATTCACCAAAGTTAGTTATGGAAGTTAAAATGCTATACCTTACGAAGACAGCGGGTTAATTAAGAATACGAGAAAATGGTTCAAATTTAAATAAGCAGTGGTGACTTTTTTACTGTGACTAGTTTAATTACTAAGCAAAAAGACACGTACAATTTCGAGTAAAACGCAATCGTCTATTTTTAAAGAAGTACATATTAGTAATTATAGTTTCATGGGTTATTGGGTCATTGCATTTTAATACTTGTAGATTGTATTTTATCTCATACTCCCTTAAAATATAATTCTTTTTAAGTGGTAACCGAACACAGCTGTACATTTATATTCAATATATTACAAACAGTTCATGCAACAAATGATAATATATTTTTTAAAGAAATTAATTACATTAATATTTTCTCTGAAGTCATTGACAGTTTAGAGGAACGGAAACAGGTATTCAATATTTCTTAATAATTAATTGAAATCACATTTTGATAACAAATCTATACTTCTGAAACTGGAATATTTATTATTCTTATAAAAGCGAAAGTAAAATAATAAAATAAAGCGTAACTTTCAACATGTAACATATACCTGTTAAATATTTTCTTTTACGCGTTTATCATAATCTTTTTACTTACTTTGATAGACTGATTTAAAATTAACTAATATTCATCGATGTAACTCTATTTAGAGTTATTTAATGTTTTTTTAAGATTTTGTAAAGTAATTAAATTATGATTTTGAAAACATATAATTATTTTACTCTAAAAATTTCACTTTATTTTCCATTTAATCATTCGTGATCTCATATAATTATTATAGATGCCTACGACATTTAATCTACGATAATAATAATAATAATAATAATAACAATAATAATAATAATAATAATAATAATAATAATAATAATAATAATAATAATAATAATAAAATGGAACATTTTTCATGCTATCGAGATGAATTTCAATTTACATGGTAAAACTTGTATTCTAACAAGTTTGAAGATACTTGAAATCTATTCCAATTATTCCGTTGACTTAAATTTCGAATATAATCGAAAACAAATGGCTAGAGTTCCGATTCACTCCTCAGACAATCAGTGCACATACTAATTACCGTTCGTCTTCAAGTATAAGACTCGATAAGAAATAAATCGAGAAGATTTTCTGCGAAGAATCTCGCCTAGCTGAATAGGCGCGGCTGCTCGCGTTTCTCCCGTGTCACTTTTAATGAACGGTGAGGGATGAAGCGGGGAAGAAAAGGACTTTTCGCCGGGTCGAAAGGATACTCAAACTCTTACCTCGGCCAACCTTCCATCTTTGAAAGAGTTAAATACTCTCTCGCGTCAAGGAAATTAATTCGAGCGTCTTTTCATAATATCTTCTGTCGTGCGTTTTCTTTTCTTTATTGTTAAAAGAACAATCCCTTTTAACATTGTCGTGAATCACGACGCTTGTCATGACTTTATTTTTATGATTTATAAATCTTCAGAGGCAATAAATTATTCTTTATAAGTGGTTATTCACTATTTCGTCAAAAAAACTGAGTAGATAATTTATCAGTGTTGGAAACACAAAGGTCTTTCCGGTCTTGTAAATTAGTAAATTTTGTCGTAACTCGTGACTAGCTGCGACGTTATTAAATGGATATGTCAAAGTGTCAAGAATTTGAAACAAATCACAAGTTTTAATATTAGTGGTTTTGAAAAATATTGAATGGGCCTTGGATTTTGGAAAAACTAATATCAAACTTTTTCAAATAATTGAAATTTATAGAAATGTATGTTCCACGTGATAGAACCATTTGTCAACAAATATACATTAAATACCTACGTTATTTTCCGTAATCTCCATTATGTAGTCTTTACAATATTATTTTCAGTCACGATCTTTCGACTTTATATGCACTGATTAAATAATTAAATAGCTAAACAAAATTGAATGAAATTTCATACATAATAAATAATGCAATAGTAAATAATACTTTATACCTGAAAAGTACTGAAATTTCATGATGATTTCATAAGAGATGGAATTTAAATGATGAAACACATCGAGTCACGATAGGAATAAACTAGAAAATTTAAAATTTCAGGAGACTCTCCCTTTAAAGAAACGAAAATCCCTCTTTAAAATATTCGACAGCAGCTGGAGAGAAAAATAAGAAACAATGGAAGAAAAAGATCTTTCGGAAAAGCACCTTTCGCGAAGTATAGGATAAGGAAAAGGGAGAGAAAAGTGGGGGAAAAACGTGAAAATGCTGAGCTGCACTTAGCCAGCGGCTTCGAGCTTTTTCATTGAGGGAAAAGAGCGCGCCCTAAGCGCATAATCGCAGATGTCTGGAGTACAAGCTCTCGGCAAGAGTCGTAAGAAATTAAATTTTTAAGAAGGAACGATACGAGAGAAAGAGGATGAGCTCGCGACCCCGAGATCAAAGATGCCGATGGCGACGGTCGCGGTCGTAGACGCGCCGCGCCGAAAGAAGACGCTCGCGTTTGCGCGTCCGAGATCAACGAAAAGAAAGGAAAAATACCGTTAAAGCAAAAGGAGGTCTCGAGGTTGCGGTCTCGAGGTCCCAAAAAATGAAGAAAATCACATAAGCAAAAAGAAAGGTGGACGGTTTCCGTTGGCTAACCCTCTCGCGTGTTCTTTTGTTCTAATTGTCTTGTTTCTCGTCGTTTCTCATTTTCCGAAAGTTTTATACAACCGAGGTCATCGGGAGATTCTCCATTGTTGGGAAAAGAAAGCCGAGAAAAAAAAATCACACTTTTTTCAAGCTGTTACATCCGAATCTATTATTCGATCAATTAGGAATATTGTCGTATAAAGTTTCACGCAGGATCGTAAAAAAATGTAATGAATAGTGGAATGAGGAAGCAGATAAGGCATCCGCTACATGTTGAGGGCAAAATTACGCCATAAAAGCGAAGAGAAGAAATTAGTCGAGACATTCTAGATGTCTAATCAAAAAATAGGTTGAGTAAAGTTTCTTAATTAACGGTCGGCTAACAATGAAATGTATTTTCTTTTAATTTTACTGAGGTACTTTGTCGTATCTACATACGCCATTTATACGATTCTCAAGAGTGCAATCATATTTAAGAGGTAGCATTTTAATACGTTATTAGCCTATTACCTGTCTCATTAATGAAAACGCTACTATGCTCACGTATCGCTGGTAAACCACTTATTTCTATAATACCCCAGAACATATTCTTGAATATCGAATAACAGAAAAAGATGTTCCTGTTACGTGGACACTCCTTTATTGCATCTGTAACTACTATTGAGGTTAAACTTACGTATTTTACAAAATGTGCAGAGTCAGATTATATCTCCAAATGACAAATATTTTACTGACAAAAATCAATGAGATTATTGTTTCCTCGTCGTTAAATACCTGACAATGCAAATTTCCAAATTTCAAATTTCATCCTAATGTATAATCCATCGATATCATACTTTTATCGCAATTATACCACATTCGAGAAGAGTATTTTCGTTAGCTTCATTATTAAATTATTATTATCATTAAATTATTAGAAAACGATATTTTAGATTTAAAAGATTGTAATAAAATTGCATTGGAAAACTTATAAAAACAATATTTTGTACCAAAGTATAGTTACTACTTCACAAATTTTACCTTTGAAAAGCCAACTATACGTCAATTATATTTCCCGTAAGTAGATTAAAAAGCTCTTAACGAAGCTTACGAAGTTACAAAAATTTAAAAAGAAAATGAGAATTATGAGAATTAAAACAAGAGGTAAAAGCAAATATGAAGATACATATTCTTCTATTCGACAAAAAATTAAAAAATATTAATAAATAAATCTTAAAGTACTTTTGCAATGCTTATTTCTTATATTTCCGAACGAATTTCACGGAGAGCAATAAATAGACCTAATTCGAAGCATTAAAGGTAAATGAAAAATTCGATCTTCCACGAATTCCTCTTGTCTCATTTGTCATTAGCTTCTACTGTACTACACCAAGCACATTCTACTCTGTATTTACTTGCAAATTACAGACACAATACGTCTAACTTCGAATCCCCAAGCAAAAGCATCTCAAACCTCCGGCCAAACGCACAAACGAACGCATCTGTGAAAAGTAAGACAGGAGCTCACCAGCAGCACCAGGACGATACCAGCCTCCCCATTGGCGGTGGACGATGTCGATACATCAGCACCAGAATCCTCCACAAGAGCAAACAAACGCCCCCATCGTCCGAGCTCCCGACGACAAAGTCGAATAGTTCCTGGCCTCGAGTAAACTCGACAAAGCTCAGACAAATCATCGAATCGATCAGCTATGCTGTGCCTGGACATGAAGCTGGTGTCACGGCTGCGAGGCCTTTCCTCCGGCTCCGGTTCGGGCAATGGTCTCACGGGCCCCGGGGGCCAGCAGAAGAAGTCCTCGCGTCGCGGCAGCGGTGGTACCCTGAGTCCTGTAAGCGACGACCGCGACTGCAGCGACGACGAGGGTATACCCAGCATCAGGATCATCAGGGACAGATCGCGGTCGGTCTGCATGCCCGTCCTCACCTCCTCGCAGCTCAGGCATCTACATAGACGCGCCAGCCATCACGTGTACGTCTTCTTTGCTTCACTTTCTCCGACTTCTTTTGTTTTCGTGAGCAATGACACTGGGTGGAGGGGAATGAAGCTCTCAGGAGACTTTAGAGTATCTGTCGGTTACGATTTTTCAAATGCTTAAGGATGCGTGCTATTCACGTGCGAAGTAACCCGAGCGATCAGTTACCGCTTTGCGCGTAGATCTATGTCGAGTTGGATCAGACAGGACACCCGTTCCATCTCGGTTCTCTCGTACAAATTTACCGCTGTCAGGGCTCTCTTGAAAACTTTAACCGTATTTTTTCGAAGTTTACCCACACAGCTCAGGTGGTAAATATTTAGACCAAAACTTCGAAATTTCACGTTACTTGTAGCAATGCATCGTTATACGTGTTCGATAAAACGTAAGTATTTTTAACTATTACAGCTTTAAAAGTCTGAAATAACCACTCTTCGAATGGAACAAATATTAAAATTAATTTCAAACATGACTCATATACATCATGTACAAGCTCAACGTGTTGGTCGATTGTCAATTATATAAACTATCTGTGCAGTATTGTTAACGATGGAGGCTGCCAGAAACAAGACATGTTTGAACGCAATACTTCGTGACATTTATTTAGAAAAGAAAAGGAGCATCTCAAGTCCGATTAGAAGAATTCACTTTTATGCATTAAGCGATCGCGACTCTTTTACTTTCATAAAAATGATAGAGCATTCCTTATCTGTATAAGTTGAACAGTAAAATGTATAGGTTATATAGAGCACTCTTTGTTTTATTTTATTAACGTGTATCAATGACTCGTAATATATATGCTTTGAATTTGCTCTTAGTTCGTTTGCTTATTTTTTATGTAATCACGGTTATTACCTAAATAATTTTTATTTATTTCAATCAGTGACAAATATATTAAAATTGTTTATTAACATCTGTATTTTAGAATCTGTATGATTATTTATGACACGAATTGTCACCCACTGATGGATGAGAAATTTTGCGAAAAAATTTACTCAGCTAAATGTATATATGTCCTAATTTATTTCGACCGATTATAATTACAAGATACTTCTTGAGAAACAAAAATTTTTATTTTTGTTTACGAATTCAAAGGTTTACGAACAATCTCCTATTTTCTGATTCGAGACATTACTATCAAAATCACTTTCGATCATTCGTTGGAGTGGCATAAATTATATTTACGTACATATCGCTTATTACTCTGAATGTAAAATTAAAAGGTGTGCCAATAGTTTTAACGATATAATTTTGTTAATTTATAGCAATATAATTAAAACTCGTAGCAACTAAATTCCTACATAAATTTTGATACCGCTTTATCGTTGAAAATTAAAGTATTTCCGTGCTTTATGACAGCTTCAATAGATAAACATTAAAATTAGATATAACGTCTGCTTGTGCTTTTACATAAAATGAAAATTCTTAAATATAATATAAAAAAAAAAAAATTTGTTACTAATTTAATTAGAAAATTGTGGATTAAGAAAAGAGAACTCACTGCACTAGTACAAATTCCAAAAGTTTCGTGTATTATTTAAACTGAATTTAGAAAGTAGGTTAAATTTTTTATCGATTCTAGAAATTATATGTGATGTTCAAAGTTTATCTAAAACTTTTTAAGTTTTCCAAATGAATTTCTATACGCTTTATAAAATCAAAGATGTAGTTACCTGTTAAATTTAATTATTTCTTTATTCAATCAATATGTATGAAATTTACTGAAACTTCATATCCAATTTATTCGACAGTTGTTCAAATATTTCTCAATCTCGGCTTGCGTTAAATTAATTTAATAATATTCAGTAATTTTCGTATAGACGGCTGACAAGAAACTTGATTGAATATAAGAAAAACAAAATTCTTGTGCCGAGTCGAATACCCGAATGATAAAACGAATTTCGAAAATTTTCATCTCATGAATACCTTTTATTGATATGAAAAGGAAATTATTATTTATGAAATGTGACATTTCGTTTTTAAAATAGTGTCTATAAATGAATCGTATCAGTTATATAAATACTGTTTAACTTTTGTTGTGCAAAAATGTAAATTCAAGAAAACCTGTTCAATATAAACTATACATCGAAAATATTACGTGGTCGATAATTTTAAAAGGAATATTTTTGAATAAAATCGAATACTTAATTCTTATGAACGTTTCAGACTTTCAGTAAATATTCAACTTTTCATTTATATAAGCAATACAAATGTTTGATTAGCTATACAAATAAATGATCATGAGAATCAGTCAAAGTGAAATAAAAAATGAAAAATAAAGCACAGTAAAGAGTAAAAGTATTTAAGTGATTGAAACGATAAATAGTCATGATTTAGAGAGTAGGTCAATTCTTACGAATTAATTTAATCTCGTGGAGCAAAATTCATAAATCATCCCTCGAGTTGTGCAAACAATCTTGTTATCGAAATGACTAATAATTTTCATTTAATCGCGATGCAAGTCCTCTTAAGCTCTGCATCACGTGAAAGAATAACAGTCGCAAAGTGAATTCGGCGCAAGAGCGACCTCTTACGAGAATGAAAAACTGCACTAATTGGTAAATTTACACCCTCTGGATATATCATAAAGCGTGTACCGTCACTTAAATTGACCGACTCGCGAATAAAATTACAGGCACGGCTGGAGGATAAATGAGTCAGCGGAAACCCTAGAATCCGACCCTCACCCTTACCTCCCGACAAAGGGTAGGAAAAATACGAAATTACCCGATCATGTACTCGCTGCCTTCATCCACGCACCAACGTGAAATCATTAATTTTAACGAGCTGAAACTCAACGCGCCACGACTCGCGGGTATCAGGCGTCGCGCATTTGCATGCAAACGTGCGCTTCAATTGTTACGCGACCCGCCCGCATTTTCCTTTTCTTTTTTTCGTCGCGTTGTTTCGGGGTCGACGATCGACGAAAAGCGACCGTCCGAACGCGCTGCATTTCAACGTTTAACCTCGATAGATAGGCTAATGTGTCTTACGGCAGTAAATGCCGGATAAAAGAAAATTAAAGTGGAGCGATCGTGTACTTTTGAAAATTACGGCGGGGGGAAATGTTTGGTTGCCGGTGCTTTTTATTTAATTCGCTGCCCCGAGTTTTACGGTTGACGCTATTGCATAATTATTATTTGCGATGAATTTTAATCTTTGAGGCTTGACTGCACCGCACCCGAACGATGTACAATCATTAAGGATAGCATTCTCAAGGGCTAAATACCCAAGTTGACTACGTGTTCTGTTCAACTAATATTGGTGGATCTTCAATACGAACGATTAGATCGATGACGCTTAAAAAATTTGAAGATGCGTACGATGAATATGAGAATTAGCATTGAGCATTGAGCATTGAGCATTTTTTCCCCCGTATAGCGAACAAAAAATTCAATAACCCACGAGACTTCCCTCGACTCCTTTAACTTCTCTCCTATCCGCGATAATCCATGGTACATAGCTGAGCTTTCCGTATTGCAAACAGTTGAGAACATTTCTATCGCTCCTTAACAGGAGAACAGTCGAACAAGTTGTTGCCGTCGCGCGGGTACTCACACAATGACCACGTGATCACCTCTGCCGTGCACACGCGCAAGCAATACACGATATTCCTAAGTCTCTGCGTGTGATTCCTATACTTACATCGCCACGTGGTCGCTCTAATTTCTAAGCACCGGCTATTCATTATCAATTCTAATTCTCGCAATTACTCTTTAAATAATAACCGACCACGTACGAAGTTGCATGAAAGTCTTATACTGTTCCATTTTCCTCGACGTCTTTTTCATGTAGAACGTATGTCTTTAGTGCATGTGGGTGCACTAAAACGCATCTTTCCAAGTGTTTTTCAACGATAATTTTTCATTCGTCATTATTCCATTTTCTTTCGTTCACTTCAGTTCTTCAATTTTTTCCATTTCCTACGATCATTGTCACACATCAATTCAACAACCGACGATTGCTCGTGCTGATTATTAAAACGCGAGACTATTACAGATATTACAAAGATTTTCGGGCAGAAATAAAATTAAAAGGAATTTATCACGTTTTCACGTGTTGCAGAAAGAAAAACGAAGATAAGCCAGGAACGAAATTACATTATGATTAAACTCGACAATATAACCTGATTAAATGAACTGCGTACTCTTCGTGTAAGTTCCTTGCAAACTCCGAGTCGAGCGAATCCCGCCACTCGAGACGTTAAACGTCTTTTTAAAAGCGTAAAATCCCGTGCGTAAACGTCTTACCAGTCAGTTAACAGAACCAAATTACCAATCCATCTCTCTGACTCGTTAAGCTCCTAGATCCAACGACGAAGAAGTACATTAAAGCCATCCTTCCTATGTCTCCCTCGTGCTCCTGTGGAATCGAAAACCATTACGAATTTTACAATCCTCGTAATGTCGAGCGAGTGACAACGCCGGTGAGACGATCGCTAAAATCTAAAATCCGCCCTGTGCCCGACATGAATAAAATCGGGAATTACCAGGTGACAAAAGAGGTCCTGTTACGCGTGTACGAACGAAGAAAAGTAAATAAAGCTGGTGCTACTAAGGATTTATGTTGTTTTCCCTCAGAATTTTCCTTCGAGCTTTCATTCAATAATCCTTTTTCTTCTTTACTTTGCAATGTCAAAAATGCTCCCTTAACGATGAAAGTGTAATCGTTGGATAACTTTGAAACGCAACGTTATTATTCGTTAAATTAGTAAAAATGTGAATAAAAGTTTGAAAAATTGCTTAAATAAATATATTGCTCGTAGACTGATAATGGCAGTATTTCAAGTTTTTATACTTTCCTATCAAGTTAAAAGAATATTTTTCCCCAAATATAGATATCAGCACTAAAGTTAAAGCATAGGTCAAATAGCAGTTTTAATATTGAGATAATTATAAATAAATTTTTCAAATCTTAGTTAAAATCAAAGGGCACAGATTACTCGTACAATTCATTCATTCGGATAATTAAAAAGTATTACGTCCAGATTAATAAAATTTAAAAAATACTATTACAAAAATTAATTATGATTATAAGTTCTGATGATGATACGTTTTATTATTCTTTTTGACTAATGGCCTTGATTCTCCCGGTCAGACTTTGGTAATTTCATGCGATATTCCTATTCACTTTGTGTCAAATAAGAATTCACTTCGATGAAAATTATTGAGAGAATTAATATCATTTTTAGAAAAATGGAAAGGTTATTTAAAACGGCGTGAGTCACGGTCTCACGGAGCATGAATTGATATATTGTCCTACTCGTTTGCATCTAATGTGTTAACTAAATTACTTATATTCGAACTTTCCAAGCTATTTCCTCGATTTGATTGTATTTTATCAATATTATTCGTATCATGAGTGCAAATGTTCGAGCACCTTTATTTTTTATTTAAAGTACAGCAAATTTAAATTTACAACAATTAAAACTATAAACATTCTTTTTAACATATTTTAAATGAGAAATATCAATAAAATTTTCGTTAGCAATTAGTTATTTCCATAAATGAATAGATTAATCAATAATATTTTATATAACAATAGCAGTTGATTTGATACATCTGATAAAATACGAGAAATTTCAATTTTTATATTGTGAATTATGGAATTTGAATATTTCCAAAATCTATAATATCGTAAGCACGAATAAAATGTACTGAAAATGATGTTTGCGTTATTTCCAAGATCACATGAATGACTAATAAGATTTTTCAACTAAACTTACGATTTATCTATCAGATTCACGAGTTTGAATATTTTAAGTTCTAATTTTGTAACTTTAACAACTAGAATTACGCTATTTACTCTGATAATAAGCACTCCAGCTTTCAGTTTCATAATGCAATTTTATATTTAACATATAAATTTGCCATTGAAATCACGACAAATGAGAATATTCTTGAGTTGGTCCAAGTATCTCAAAACTCGATATACCAAAACTCAATAACTCAACGACATTAGTCGATAAGCTACCCACAAGTCAGAGAAGTCGCAACGAAGAGTTGAATAAGTCCACTTGATTCAGCGGGAGCTAAAGAGGAGCAGTCGAGGGAAGAAAATGAAGAGGGTAAAGTAAACGAGTAGAGCGAATGAGAAGCTAATAGAAGAGCTGGTCTACGTCGTTTATACAAGCTCGTCGATTTCTCCTCCCACCAAAGCTGTTTCGGCACGTTTGAGCATCAACTATAGCTCTCTTTCCATTTCCGTGAATGTCTCGTCGTATTCCACGCGCGAATCTAACCGCACGCGAACTTCCTTGCCGTATTAAATCGGGATCTTTTACTCAGAAGCAAATTGCTCGCCGGCTTTCGAGTGCTACGTAAATTTTCATTAGCTCGTGCGCTTGGAAATACGTGGGAATTCTTTTTTTTTTCACAAAGTCTGCGATCAATTTCTATCTAGCATTCGTGCTCGAACAGCATCTTGCGGACAAAATTAGGATATTATCGAAGACGCGATGTTCAATACGGCAAGAAACGTTAATACGATCGCGAATTCGTAATTTTTTAATAGGCTCGCAATATACGTTTTCCCATTATCATAAACAAATGTATGCATTTTGAATATCATTTCAAAAAATTTTGAATATCATTTAACGGTAAAAACTTAATATCCATTATAGTAAAGTGCTACTTGGATATTCTTACCGTAAGTAATACCTTAAAACGAGAGCATTATGATTTTAATAATGCTAATTTAATGACTAAACGTGCTTTAATGAGAGTAAAACGAATGCGTTGTATTGCTTACACATCATTCGTTTGCAATTTTAAAAAGGAATAATACGCCTAAATCGAAAACGATCTTGTAAACTTTTACTATAATGCATACTTATTTTTATTTTTAGTACGCTTTTCCCTTTCCAGGGTGTTCGATTTCTTTAAACATCGCGGCTGTACAATCAACGACAAATTTTTGCACTATTTTCATTTCAACGTTCTTAACCTTCGAATTTACAATATTCTTCTAAAGCCTTGGCGTTATGGGACTAATTGCCTCCGAGACGTGCGTTAATTTTTTGTCGAACTTTCTCCGTAAACACAGTGACGGAGTGTGAATCGTAGCGCCACGAGAAACAAGGTAAATCCATCTTGACACGTCGTTGAAATCCACCGCGATTCCTCGTCCCTCATTGTTCAGCAGCCATGACAGTCTTCACCCTTCCTCTTGAAGTTTCCGCTACAGTTGCGAACCTAAGGGACGGAAAACATTCTTCCCTCTCCCGCGCTATACAAAAAACCACTTGGCAGATTAACGGCTCACTCGAAAAATTCGCGGCGCACCATTAACGATGCGCTTTGTTCCATGGGATTCCGGTGATCCTACTTTTATAGAACAGCCCCTGTCTCGGGGCTGTTCTAAAAAACGGCGGCGCGGAGGTGCGACCTCAGCTCGTTCTCATTAACCCAGATATTTACACGTCAGTCGGCTGGGTGGGATTGAACAGGTATAGCGGCGGAGGGGGGATGCGATACTGTATTCTGCGCACCTCTCGTGGAGCACAAAATTTTTACATGTAACGCGGGTCTGGAATGCGGGCGAAATAAGCGACGACCAATCCCAGTGGGTAATTCGGGTGCTGAGGCCACGTGACAAATCTGTGTAAATATTGCACACGAGTGTTCCTTTGTTACTTTTTCCGTTAACGTGAGATATCCCGAGCATCTAACTGGACTTCTTTTCTCATGTAGGATATTGTAAACGTTACAATTAGCTTTTGGTCTTAATGGGTTACTCGGGTAGAAAATAAATAAGCGATATTAGAATATCTATGTGCAAAAATTGTGCGTAGAATTCATTATCTGATATCGGGAAACTTTTTTCCCGGTCCAATAATGAAACAAGTTTTTATTTTGTGAATATTTAAAAGGTCATTAGAATACACTGATTTTCCATATCGTATAGTTTAATTTTATGAGCAATAATGGTAACTAATTTGGATTTTATACTAAAAGTGCACTTTGCATTTTTAATCGTTAAAATTGGTAAAAATATTTTAATTTACATCATTGTCAGCTAGATATAATACTCATATATCCATTTATTCGGTAGATGTTAGACCGATTTACTTTTGTTAAGTATTCATATTTTAATATAAATATATACATTTTTAATGTAGATGGTATTTTATACTTTGTGTGCAATTTCATCGTGGATTTAATTTATAAGTAGAAAATTAGCATTGATTTGGTTCACGCAATAGTAGCTTGGAAAAATGAAGATGTAATATACTTGACCAATCAAAAGTAGGACTACTATTCAACAATATTTCATATTATTTACGTATGTTGAAAAACCATTTTGTACAACGACGCTACTGTACAGTAATGCAATAATTACTTAAACATGTAAATTTCGTGTATTTAAAATAATTTACAAAGATATTCAGGTCAAATGTGTACGTGGTGTATAACATTCTTTATGAATTTAAATTATATTTTTGTGTAATATTATATAAAAATTTACATGAAAATGCATGAAATAACTACGTTAAAGTTATGCATAAAAAATTTTTCCTCTTATAAATTCTATTTATTTTTTCTTTAATTTGATGATAAATAAGTCACTGATATAATTAAAAAATATGCTATTTTTTGAAAATTTACATTTTCATATTGTAAGTGAAATATGTATATATTTAAGTAGTACCTTTCAAGTACCCTTTAGAGACTAAACTTTTCATACCGGACGTTTTAAACAATCAAATCTTTTTCGTGATTATTACGGTAAAGCATTAAAATATTATAATCAGAAATCTAGTTTTATATTTACACAAATAAAAAATTGATTACTTTTTGCTCGATAATAAAAAGTAAAGCAAATCCCTTATGATTTTAATTCTACTGAAATAATATTTAATTTTCATGAGAATATTTACTGTAGTTTATTCTTAAAACCTATTTAATTTTTAAATATATTATAATATTTATTTGAACTTACATTATTATATCTAAAATATTTTTAAAGCAAGGAAAATATTTTGAAATCTAAGAAAGCCTTATTAAAAATTTTCCTCTCACAATTTCAAAAAGTATAACGAGTTAAACGAATTTTTCACTGCACATATGCAAATGATATATTGTAATTACGAAGGAACTTACGGATATTAATACTCGAAAAAAGTTATTTTATAAAAATGTAACTTGTTTCTTTTAAGAATATTTAAAAGTATGTTTTAATATAATTTATGCAGGTGTTTGCTATATAAAGAGATGAATATTCAATATATAAATGATCCACGAATATATGCACACTAATAATATTACCCATAAAATACATGATTACACAGAGATAATGTAGCAAAGAATATATATATCGCAATTCGATACATTTTATTTATCCGAAAATATATCTATGATCTTTTATTTAATTAAATGACAAGTTAAAATCTTGGGAGCAAATGCATTTCGCGCTTTCACTAAATTCGTGTATTAAACATTTGCATTTGAATAATTAATTAAGTAAAAAATACTTTTAACAATTTTTCTCATAAAAATAGACTTGATTTTATTTATTCTTTTGTTTCATTTCCTTTCTTTACATACGTTTTCATTAAGTTGAAAGTCTCTTACCTATTCTAAGATTCATTACTTCATAAGCAGAAACTCCATTTTTCTTTATTTTATACCAATCTATCCAGGTTGTGCATATTTGCTCATATATAACTTTTTAACTATATTGAATGTCATTTCTTTTAACAAAAAAAAACTTTTTCAGAGGTTTCATCGTTGAAGGTACAGAACGCTGAATATTCTTCCACTCGTTACACGTATCTAAAACAAATATATTGACAAATATCCACTAATAGAATAACATAACTTTTTATACATCTGGAAAATATAAAATACTTTAGAAAATTAATTCTTTTGAAATTATTAGAAACATATTCAGAAGGAAATTGCATTACTTATAAAGAAAGTAAAAGTTTTCACGTTTAGACTAATAGTTTTTGTCATCTCATGCACATCAGGTTTGGAAAGTTATTTAAAGAAAAAGCATTTGATGTTGTAATCATTACAAAAACAATGTGCAATGATTACAAATTAAAATTGATTCTTTAAATTTTTAATTAAAGTTCTGCCGATATAATCTACAGACGTGTTACTATTGATTAAAATTAAAAATACAAAGTCGATTTCTCAGACTCGATAGTTCGCTTTTCTCCCTTAATAATATACTTCATCATTAGTACACGCTTAATATAAAAAGCCAAACCTTAATTGACATTCTATTTCAGCATAAAAAGTATGAGTATTTTCGGTATACGTATTATATAGTATACGTGAATTTTTATACAAATATATTGAACTACTTTTAGACGAGCATATTGAAAATAATATTTCGCAGCTGCACTTAGAAAATCTCATATGCATGGAAATTTCTATTACTATCATATTAGATAACTATATGTACGAATGTTTTTGACTTTTATATTTTCAATTTACTCACTTGATATCGTGCTTGTTATTATCAACAATGAACAAATATAGTTTTATTATGTTTACAATATGAAATAATATGATGTATTTTCAATTTTGTTAAAGAAACCGTGCTTATTACTTTTCTATTTAATACGTATATTGTTTTCACAATATACTCGTACACTCGGATTAAAGCTCATCAAACTTGATGGCAAAAAGTTAATGCACAGAGTTTGTTAGATTTTCAATATAAAACTATCCACGAGTGACTTTTTAAGTAAAAAATATTGTACGTTTTGTTTTTTCAAATCGTAGAAATAAATGTGCCGGTTATTTTCCCTTTTTAATACGCATATGTTTTTCCAGTTAACCATACACGTCAAGTTAATTATATTTATACCGTAATCAAAGCTTAGAATACAATTTTTTATCACGCGTCATCTATATGGTTTTTTTTTTGTTTTTTTTTTTTTTTTTTTTTTATTAACTTTACACGGAGAAGGAAAAAGTACTTTTTTACTTTTAAGATTTCATAATCAATATAAAAATCATATAGCACATACAAGTATTTAATTTATAATATAATTCTAATGTAATTAGCATTTTCATTCTTGTTTTACTCGATTGCAAGGATCACATGCATGATCGTATTCAGTCATGTTTAATACTACCTTCTAATAAGTTCTAATCATACCGGCAGAAAATACCGTTTAAAACTTTTTCCAGGTTATCGTGGCATTCATCGCTCTTTTATACAAGGCCTACTAACAAATGTGCGCATAGCGTGAACAGTATTCTGAACAGTAGCCTCGCAAACTTAAAAGATAGATATCGTATAGAAAGACGTTTGGCTAATTACATCGCAAATAAGTAGATAATATACGGTCGATCAGGATAACGAGTGGCACTGCTCCTATTGATCAGTTCTAAAAAAATAAGTAAATAGTATATTAAAAATAATCTTTATAATATTAGCATCAAAGTAAAGTGTTTATTCACACCGAATAAACGAATTAACCAAGTTTAATATAACGGATATCTGACTATTCTCATCACCATAGTTTAATCCTTTAAGTCACGCAATCCAGGATCCAGCTTATCTTAACATCTTGCATGCTATAAGTTTCAGAATCGCCAATTTAAATCTCCTGTCAAATTTCTCGTTCTAAAAATAACAATTTCTGCAGAGTATATTCAATATCTTAAAATTTAATTCACTTGCTTAAATGGCATCAGTGGCGGATAGAAACTTTGAAGGCGTTTTCTATGCTGTATTTATAATAATATTTAAAATCATGATTCAGGTTTATAAGAGCTGAAGCAAAAGGTACGAAATGATAACTGTACAAAATATGTTTATATTATAATATATTTACAATATTAACTAGAAATCCATTTGAAAGTGAAGACTGAATTCGCCATTCGGATAATGAAAGGCAAAAACAAATTGTATACGATCGATATCCATACGACAATACGATAAAAATTAACTTTTACGTTTAAATCAATGAAACTCTATTCTATCTTACACATAGAAAACTTGTAAATATTCAACAAAATTTAAAAAACAAAAGAATTTAAACGTAAATAATATTTATAAGAAAATATTTCTTCGGAAAGTTCTTAAGTCCAGTGAAATCAAGTTAATGTGCTCACTCGTAAAAATCACTATTTATAATAAAAGCAAAATTTTGATCGATAAACTGTAAGTTGAGCTGTTTAAAAGAGCATTCAGATGATATAACTTAGATTTCACGTTTCTTGAAGAAAATTCAATATTTCGAGAACTTTCCCAAGTTTTCATGCCAATATGAGCATCACTCGAAAACTTCACATCAGAAAACAATAAATTACTTGCGCCTTATTTCAAATCACGTACAGGAGCTAGTACTCTTGCATAACAGAAAAGTGTACTTCCCTACATAACATGAAATATATTAAGAAGTGTATTTCAAATATTCTGCAGGAAATATGAAAGAGTGATTCTTTTTTAATGAAAATTAATAACACGCGTCTTTCGGTGAAGATGCAAGTTCTAATTGTTTTTCCCTTTTAAACGAGCATTCGTTAAAAAAAATAACAAACCCACAAAAACTTGGTAAAGTGTACAGTCAGAGGGTAGTGTGAGTAAATGAAAGAAACGAGTTAAGGCGGCAATGCACATGCAAATCAAGAGAACATGCGTCTTAAATATAAGCCAAGTAGAAGTTCGCAAAACGTTCGCTCGTGCAAGCACTAGAGTTGATCAATTATATTTGCCCATCTTCTCGAACACAATTATACGGTGCCAACCGCAATCTATAGATTTGAAACTTTTTGACGTCTGCCTCGCGTAAATAGCTGCAATACACTTAGTTTTTAATTACGTCTACGTTATATACTTAATTCTTTTAACATTTCCCTCACTAAAACTTCACACCTGAATTACCTTCATCTCTTTCCTCGTAGAGCTCTGTTAATTACATTATTTATACTTTTTACATCATTGTTTCCTTATGATTTAAAAAAATTAAATAGTAAAGTCTACATTCGTGATAACAATGAGTTAGAAGTAATATTAAAACGCACTTGTTATGTTACTAAATTTTAATTGTGCACTACTTTTTTTTAAATTACAGCTTCGATACACTTGTGTACCGTATAATTTTATACCTTTGAATTATCGGTTTCAAATTCTCATGTCATATTCCGCAAAGCATCATTCAGAAACGTTACTTACCTGAGAAAATAAATTTTAATTCTCTAGAAAAATTACGACCCTTATGACTGGCTGCATATCTGGACAAACTCATAAGCTCTGAAATACATAAATTTGACAGTGCGTGCACTCGACATCCAACTGCTTTTCACTCGCTTAAAGTTTTAATTCATAATGTAAATAGACGGTTATACACGTTGAATTGAATTTTGAAAAATTTATCTTGTTTACCATTTTGCACACTTAACGCGCGTTTTAAAGCAAATATTACGAAACAAACGTTATTTCACTTATGAAATGTAGAAATTTATTTAAAATTAGAAAGTGCACTTTTTTACACAGAAGGTAAAAAGAAATAAATACCTTATGAGATATTGTATAAGAAAAAAGAGTTTTGAAGAATTAAAAAGCGTAAACACTTTATTTCATAATTTGAATGTTATTTTCATTAATGCCACGATAATTTAGTATAGCATTTGAAGGAAATATTTATTTAATATTGCAAATATAATATTTGCTCAAATTTTGCTCGTGTATTCAAATCTCTTGGCTATAACAACGCGAAAATACGTTTACGTATACGTGCAATGATTTTTGCATTATGCGTCATTTCATATTTCTATTGTTGCCTTAACGTGTGCTTATTTATAATTATGGAAAACTAAAAGAGTAATATATTCAAAATTAATTTTGGTTTTTAAAACGTTTTAATTGGAGATGCAATGTTGGGGAAAAAATTGAATAGTCAATAAAAGTTAACTAACGTTTCAAACTTAAGTTAATTATTGTTTAAACTTTTGCATTACACGTGAAATCGCCGGAACGATCTTCTACTGACTTTCGCCTTTATCAACAAATTGCAATCTGACTTCGCATTGAACATCAATTTACGATAGAATTAAAACATCTCGCTAGAAATAAATCCAACCATTTGGAAATAGTTTAGCTTCCGCGAGCATATCTCCGTCATCTGCATTACGCACCGATCTCTACATCGTTGACCTTTTCTCCGCGCATAAACTGGCAAAACTCGCCTCGCGTCGCTCCAATTCTGCAAGAGGGGGTCGAAACTGTTCGAACCGACTACACACACACGCGCGCGCGCGCGCGCGCGAGGATACAAACGAAGCAAACCCCTGACTCGTTCTTTTTGTGATATGTGATATTCATTTCTGCCGTTTTTGTGTCGGATTTGACGATCGCGTATAAAAAAACCAATTGAAATGGTCATTACGCGTTTTGTAGTTCAGCCGTTATCAATATTGATAACATTATCATCGTTGAAAAGATCTTTCGAGGTATTATTGCAATCAGGTAACTCTGCCTATTAAAATATATAGATTCTATGAAACTTTAATTAAATCTAATGCCAATGAAAATTAAATATCAAATTCTTATCGACTAAGGAGTCTCGCGCGAATTTACTCATCGAAACTCTATGAAAGCATCTGGAAATAATCGAAATCATTTTACTATTTAGCGTGAATTTGCCAATTAAATGCTGTTCATTTTTCATTTTTCAAATTTAATTCAACGTCAAAGGGTTAACGAGATTTATCCAAATAATTATCTTTGCAACATCATTAAATCATTAAATATGTTGTACATCATGTCCGATGCAAATATGTCAAATAAATGGCTTTGAAGATGTAAAAAAGCTTTTCTCATATTTTACATTTCATTCGCGTTTCATATTCCTTAATATATTTTATAAGCACAATGGATTTCCAACTTTTTGCAGAACTTTCTCAAGCGGTAAAAATTACATTTTGTATGCATTATTCAATAAAAATCTCGATTAATACATTTCTATAACATTTGTATAACTGAGCTGAATTCAATTTAATAGAAGTTTTAGTCAAATATAAAACTTAAATTCTAAAAATTACCGTAGGAGAATGAACCATGACTACTCCAATGAAATTTATCGATACAAGCTCAATGTATAATTTAAATATGGATTTGAACTTGTATTAAAACGCGTAATTAATAAATCAGCGATACTTAAATTAATCGCCCCGCAGAGACATCAATGCTAGTTAATATGACGATTTACTATTTACTTCTAAAAGAAAATGAACTAGGAAACTTCTTTATTGATAACTGCTGTTGAATTTTCAACTAAGATGGGAGGGATGAAAGGTTTGAATGCCCTTGAATGTGTTACTTTGAAATTTGTATCTTCGTGAAACATAACGTAACGTGCAATGAAAAAAGGTTTGACCTCCTTAAATGCAGAGCAAGTTAAGAAGAACCCTATCAAAAAACCAGAGCAAGATAAAGTGACTAGTTTACTTACATGTGCATACGTGTACACGTAAGTAGATGCATAGAGATTCAGTTAGGACACTATCTTGCCTGACTACTAAATATGCATCAACTTATGCACACATACACTTAGAAAAACTATTTACGCACTCTTAGCAATGTTAAACGAAATATTTTAAATTTTTCACGAACACATAAATACGTATGTTTTAGATGTATATTCTTTTAAATTCTATTGAAATACTTACAAAAAGGAAGAATTTTTTGAATAAATTTCAAATCGCTAAATTACTTTGTAACATTAAAAAATTCACTCGTAGCAAAGATTTTATCTATTATTAGAGCAAAATATTTTACTTTCGAGCGAATGTGAATTTGCATTTGAAAATGTTCGATTTCCTTTGTAAAGAAAATCCATTTGGTATGATTACACCGAGTCGAGATTTCCCTCGCCGTTAATACGTTTCGTTTCACTCGCAGGTATCATTTCTCGACTCCCAAAATCATTCGACTGTTACAGTTATTTTTAACACATCAAAATCGATCGGATAATCTCAATCGATATATAAAAATCGTCACTATCGTAATGAAATTGTTCATTGAAAACCTTTGTAAAAAACTGGCGATATAATTTTCTCTTAATTACAAGCCTATTACTTCAGTTGAAATTTTTTGAAATTGCAATAACGGATAAACGTTATCACTTGAAATAACATTAAAACCATTGTGATATTCAATGTCGATTAGCCGTACGTATTTTGCAAAATAACGAATGTGATAGCGAAAACGCGCGCACGAACATATCTATGCTAAATAGCGTGTATACCCACACATGTATCCCTGATTACGAAGCGCTATTCGTGTAGACATTTTATATACAGGCGCGCGTTATTATTGGTTCGCTTGAATTTCGTATGATCACGCGGGCGATGAAAATTGCCTTTCCACACGCTCAGATGATTTATTTCAAAACCTCTCGATTTACACGTTACTCTGTAATTTCTTATCCGAAAAAAATATCAAAAAGGTATCAAATCGATGGGTTTAAGGTCTTGATAAGAATGAAGATATCGAAAAATGAATGATAAAGCGCGTACTTTGATGTAACGTTTCTTTCTTTTTTTTTTTTTTCTGATTACTCGTTTAATTAAAATTTTATCTTAATCGATGATAATCGATATCGTCGTACATACAGATGGAGAGTTATAGAGAGAAGTAGAGAGAAGTGTAAAAAAATAAAAGAGAAATGAATGTAATGTAATTTGTTGGGACCGTAAGTTCAAAATGATTCCATTTCGTAACTAGTTATCGTTTAATCATCTTTGAATTTTCTTTAATTTAAGTTCAAAGAGTGGTTTAATTTAAGTTATATCATTTTTTACCGAAGATTAGTTCTTACAAATGATGAATATTTAATTTATTACCAACTAGATCAATTTGTTTCGATGGAAAATAAGTAGGCAACCAATTTAAATAATGATCGCATACATTAGTATTGTTTCTAAGAGAAGCAAATGCGTCGAACCTATTGCAAGGAGCGATATACCGTGATTTTGTAGAACCGATGATTATAAATGGCTAAGTACGATGAAATATAAAATAGTGCTTGAAAAAAGAGCAATCAAATTATAGTTGTAACATTGCATATACGAATTCATGCATCCTTTTTTTAGTATTTATACATTGGGCATCTATCCAAATGAGCAATAGAAGCGTTGGCGTCAAAAATAAAGCGGTTCAATACATAGACAAAAAAGGCATTAAATTAAGTGGGATGCCTCTTGTGACATTACTTCCTATCCAAAATATGTAATCGCAAAAATTATCTGGAGAACTAGGTTTTATCTGGAAGTTCCAAAATTTAGCTCAATTCCATTCAAGTCCATTTAGCCTCATTCGGATATAAATTTCCCTCCCAAATTTTTTAATGCAGCTATAAATTTTTCCATCTCATTAATACGTAATGCGTTATTTTCCATAGCATGAGACAAAATTCAATGTTTACGTGTAATATCGTCTTCGTGTCATCGATAAATTACTGTCCGAAACAGTAGAATTCTACTTTTAAGACAGTGTAACTGCGCGATTTTTCTAGATGCAGCACCACACGTATGCATTTCTTTGGTTTATTCATTTTTAAAATTATTTGTATGCGTGTACATTTACGTGCTTATGTAAGCTTGCGATATTGAAAGTATTGGCACTAGATCGACGCTCGATAATAAAGCGCGAAGAAAGAGCCGCGGATTTAGGTCGGTGTAGTAAAGCTAACGATTTATCGCTTACATCGCTTTCAGCGCCTTTCTTTTTCCTTTTTTCCTTTCGATCTGTGACATAGGAATTATAAATGGTGAATTATTGCCGATTTCTTTTCGCCGTGGGTTGCAATGATTTGCGATTGTAAGAGGAGTATTTTCGAGGTCAATTCGAGAAAGGTGAACCTTGAGGGTATAAAGAAAAGAATGAGTAAAATCGAAATGTTGGAACAACGGGACGGAGCTTTATGTTTCTAACATGAAAAATGTATAAAGAACGATCATTTTATAGCTCAACGTTTGCACACCATGACTAGATATTATCGAGATGACATTCGCCCTTGAAGTACTGAATTTTTTTTTTTTTTTTACTATTTGTCACGGAATTCTTGAGCGTGTTATAAATACAGACTAAAATATATGTGCGTGGAATCAAATTAAGATCAATAATAGTGCAGAAATCTTATTACGAAGGAACATGCTTAGCGTGAATTACGCAAAGGTTAGAGGGAAAGTTTTTGTAATTATAAAGTTTCTATTTATTCAGAGAGGTGCTTTACAAAAAAGCAGTAGAAGTTGTTTCAATATTTAACCAAAGATAGCCAAGACGCTCTTTCTCTTAATGAAAAGTAAGCACTTACTTTTCTTTCGCTGCTTTAACATTTGAATAAAATGTATAATTCTCATAATTATCTTCGCGTTATTCTTATCCGCAACAATGAGTTTTACATAGCCTTTAATGGTTTTTCGAAAACAATATTAAGAAATCCTAATACGTTCGTGAAATTAAATTACTGTACCTTAGCCCCTTAACTAAGATTAACAAGCTCGACATTGCGAAATATCATTTCACCGCTTCCCATTAATCTAAATCAGTTACGCCGCAATAATTAAAATTCAAATTTAATAACTTCCTCGCAATCAACCTGCACTCGCAACATCCTCTCGGTGCATCGCGAGAAAAAGAAAACAACTACCGACAGGCTCTTTCCGACTCTCGTAATTAATCCTTCCTCGCCGATGGAAAAAAACGGCACGTCAAACTGTATGACACACTCGCGGAAAAAAGAAACAAACGCGTCTGCTGCATGGAAAATAAAAGCTCGTCTGCCCCGCTTCTGCATAAAGAGCACGGGTCGATGTATTCACTGGCTGCGTTTTGCGGAGGTTTCAGCATTGAAGGGTTACACGTACCGTCTGGAAAATGCGAGACGGAAAATCCCCTTTTACTTCCTCGTTTTTTCTTTTGGCCGTAAAAAGGATAATGAGACTCGCACGAATAAAGTCGAAGGGCGAGAGGGGCCGAGAAGTTCTCTGTATGTATCTTTCATTTTCTCCATGCTTCCTGTCCTTCAGGAAATTCAAGCTCAATTGTTTCAGCGAATTCACTAGCGTTTCTCCGGCTAATGCCTGCCAGTAATTTTCGTCGACGTTTTGGTATCCCTACTAATATACAATCGCGAATACTGATTTTAGCGCGTAATTAAATTCTGCGCTCTGTGTAATCTTCTGTTTCTACGAGCTTATTTATTTGCTCCGTTTTCTTAGAAGATTGAGCTTTGCGCACGTTTTGAGAATTTATGCTCGAGAAGTTCATAAATTGCGTGCTTTTATTCGTCGAAACACTTGGAGAGTCTCGCTGTCTTCGTTGCTTGAACAACTATTTCAAATTTTTCCACTTACTGTAGTCACATAAAATACTCGTGAAACGAAGTTTACACGATTAATTGAAATAATTCGAATACAGATTTTTGTGCAGAATTTAAAATAGTTTAGAAAATTTAAATCGCTTTTTCTTGAAACGAAATATTTCATTTATAAAGCTTTCATCACATGCATGAGCGTTTAATTCATAAACTTGAAGCTTTACGGTACGACTTGTGCTTTTACGGTAGAAGCTGTTTCAAGATATAATTGATTCGATATAGAACTGAAAAATTAATTAATATATTAATTTTTGTATCACTTAAGAAAAAGTCTAAAATAACGGTTCTCGAATTAATAAATAGAAAACTTAAGAGTAATGAGCCCCTCAACTCTCAATAGTTTTTACAATTATTCTTCAAAGAAAATCCTGTATTTTAAGAAAACTTTTCATTTGTAATGCCATTTATACACAATCGTAAATGTATTTCTTCGGGAACTTTATATACAAAATTTCGAACCACAAGCTTGAAAAATTTCCAAAGTTTCTTTGAACAGTTGTTTTCTTTACAAAAAATTGTATCTTATTCTGTAAATTTAAGTAATACATTGTTTTAGTACGCTGATATTTCCATTATTAATACATAACAATGAATACAAAACATCGTTATTATTTCACCAACATTATGGTTATAATATACTTATTATTTATCGATCGTGTTGTGAATATTACGATGATTGTATACGGACATTGTGTGCATTGAATCTAGAAACGGGAAAATAATTGAAATTTTCCAAACTGATAAGTTATGAGGCATAGAATAAAAACTTGTTTGTATGAGCGTATTTCAAGTAAAAAATATCCGTACTATTGTAATTAAATATCTTCAAATGCTCGTACGTGAAAACTTCTATCGAGAGTTTAAGTCAATCGGTATTCACATCATTCAATAGCAATATAATATTTCCATAAATAAGAATATTCAGTCTAGTAAAATTTGTAAAAAATCAAAGTAAAGCTTTAAACAACAGTCTTGTTTTATTTCACATGTATTTCTAATAAATATGCGATACAGTCGAAATTAAAAAGATTGATAAAAAATTTTATAATAATATCGAGTAGAAAACTGCATGTGTATTGGTCTAATAGTTTCGAACTCATAATTATTGGAAAATAATTACAATGTACTTTTTATGAAAAACGTTGTTGGTAAACATTGCTTATTCGACTTTTCCAACGTTATGGCAATTATTATTTATTTTTACGTTATTTATTTTTATTTTACGTTATAATTAGCTTTGATGATTAATTGTCGTTAAAGGGCTTCAAACCTCGCAAATGTGATACTAGGAGACTTCTCAGATACTAAATATCATCTTATAACTACATCGCCAGTCGAAATAAGCTCACTTTATTGTATACACATGTATATACGAGTATTTGCTGTAGAAATAAGAAATGTGGCAAGTGCGTTAATGTCTCATTATTGCGTTATCGCTATATGTAAATACTGAGCGAATGCATAAATGTCAATTCAGGCGACCACGCGTTCTGCGTAAATAAATCAAGAAAACAGAAATAAATATGCTATTTATCTCCAACGATACACGTAATAACTGCGTACTAAAGCGCAATGAAAAAAGCTGCTTAGTTCCATAAATTAATGCAGACTTCGCTATCCATAAATTAGACAGATTTACGGAATAACTCGGCTGCAGAAGCCGCCTTCTCGTCACGTTCGTAGCTTAAGAGGAAAATTACCGGCATAAGTCAAATCCCGCCGAGAGTAGGAGATCAGATTTTTGCATAAGAACGTTTTCCAAAGCGTGGCATCCCTCGTATTCCTGATCAACCTCCCCTGATTCCTCTCGTAAGAAGTTTAGACGCGCGCAGACGAATCGGAGCAGCCGCCGCTCGGCTTATCCCTCGAAATCTCCGCTACGAATAAACGACGAAGCTTTGTGTGTTTGTTGCAGATCGTCGACTGACACGGTTTCACGCCGAGGTGTCCTGTCGCGGAGATGCTACGGCAGCGTCGAGATGGTAAGTACATCAATAGTGCGCGGAATAATCCAATGCTCGTGTTTACAAGTCGACGCGTCCTCGATTATTCCCGGGGGAGTTAAGGGCTTAAGGACAACCTTGAAACGGAATGTCGCTTTCGGTGCACCTGATGGATAATGCGCGTTCCTTCGAAACAACTTCAAACGCCTTCGAGTGCATTCATTGATTCCGTAAAAATGCGAAGAGAATCGTAAATATCTTTGAATGAAAAGAGCGGATGCTAACACTTACGGCGAGTTTGGTATAGACATTCGGAAGATCGTGCGACTGGACGCTTTTTCAGTGCTATTAGTACTATTTTATTTCATTTATGCGCTACGGAAAGTGAAAAGAAGTGCGACGTCGAATAGAAAAGTTTCGGTCTCGCGTAGCAAATTGTAATAGAATCTGTCCATTTTCCATTTAGTATGAGAACATCAGAATTCTCGCTACATTTCTTCTCACGTTGTTTCATAAAGCTATTGGATCTTTAACTTGCCAACGAAATTGTTTCAAAGCATTTTTAATTTAACACGCAAATTAAGCATCCTAATGCAATCACGAAATACATTATTAAGTGGTACAACTATGAATAGCACTGTAACGAATTAAATATATTTGCCCTCGAGGTTTTCACTTCAGATTCACTAAAGTTAATTACTCAAATAGATCTTCAACTTAATGATGTGTAATATACGATATGTTCACTTTAAAAAATGTAGATAAAAAGTATCTTTATTTAGTAGATAACATGAACATTTAATGTAAAATTTTCATTTTGAGTCAGTACTTTTGCCTTTGCTATTTAGAAGGCAAGGGATAAAATTCGGAAAATTAATTTTACGATACAAAAGTAATATCTAATGATAACTATCATTCATTTTTATTATCAATTTCAATTTACAACGTCTTACAAAAATGTTAACACAATCAAAAATATCATTAGAGTTCCATGAAAAACTCTTTTGTTATTTTCTTTTCATATTACGATAATAGAAGATATATAGAACATAAAGAAGAATAAAGCCAGAACACGTATATTTCAAAAATGTTGAAATAATTGTACAATATATAGATCTAGAAATTTATCACAAATATTACATATAGGTTACATATTTTATAATCATAATCATCTACAAGTTAATTAAACTGATATATTACGACTAAACTGATTTTTAAAACATTTTTGTTGTAAATAAAGTTTGACCATCTATCTTAAGTTAGATATTCTTGGATCGTTGATCATTTAGCTGAAGCAAAAGTTACAAAACTAAAAAACATGATCTTAGTATGAATTAATAATTTAATTAATTAATGATATTAATTAATAATATATACATTTATAAATTTATACAATAATAAATATATATAAATACAATAATAAATAAATATACAATAATAATACAATAATAAATTTTTTCTAAAAATCAGGTTTGATAGAATAATAGATAAATTTATGTTAAAATTCATTAGTTTTGCCACTACTAAAATGAAAATTATTTTATATACAATAAGTAATAAAGAAAAAACATGTTTTAATAATTAAGTATGTTAGTTGAATAATATTTAAGTATTGATCTAAATTGAAAATTCAATGCGGATTTTAAAGAATTTTTTAAGACATTTTATCTTTAGTTCGTGTGAGTTTTAGCTTATTCTTTATTAAAGTAATTTTTCCTTTACACTCTAGTTACCTTATAAATTGGCATACAAAATAATGATTACAGATGTACAGACTAAAAATTTGATTACAATGAAACGCTGTAATTGAGAGTTTTTAATTCCATTTATAATATTTTATTATTTTACCATTTTTTTAAAAATAAGTCATTCATGAAACTTTAAACATATGATATAAATCAAAAAAATTTAAATTAGATGTAAATATATAGAAGCTTAAGAAGTTTCAGTTTCATATTACTGAATTTTTTTTATTTGTAAATGTTATTTTCCCGGAAAAATTCTTGACATGTCGCAAAAAAACTATATACCGTTAAATTTGATTTAATTTAATGTAGAAAATTCGTATGATTCAAACTTTAAATAGAATTTTCATCGAAATACATGATTTTTAATGTATACTTATCCGTAAACTATTATTCCGTATAATGTAATTAAATAGAATGTACAATTGATGTTTGTATTGCTTAATTCTCTGCAATATTTGAATACTCAAAAGAAATTCGAATTTTTCAATTTTTTGCCTTCTTAAAAATAGTTTGCAACTTCAGTTACGTATAAATGAATAAAAAATATTTATGTTGCTAATTTCGATAATAATAATAGTGTTCAAATCGAAAATCGAGGAAATATTTCATTTATTAGCATTTATTAGCATTATATTTAAGTTATCCATAATAACGGTTTGATCTAATTGAAAGTTAAAGGAAATATTGGTACAAATTTACAATATTATAAAATTGAATTGTGCAAATCGAAGAAAAAACCTTGATAACGATCAGTGATCGTAATCGAGCTCCGATCGCAGTCACAGTGAAAACACCTCGATCGCAAGTTCTTGGTTAAGAAAAATCGCGTCTTTCCACTTGCACCTGCGATCGAGGTACGTCACCCGCGATAAGCTCATCGCGATTATTGTACCACAGCTGCCGCAAATCGAGCAGGACGGCGTCGATGGACGCCGATTCCGGGTGGAAAATGGCGACTCGCCAGGCGAAAAGGAGGAGGTGAGTAAATCACTAGCCAGACTCGAGGAGAAGAGCGAGTAGCTCGAAGCCGATGTCCTGCACGCGAATCACAGCCGGATTCTTCATCGAACCTCATTTTGTCACCTGAAACACAATTTCGCATAATCGAAGAGCTTGTGTTTTGTCGACCTTTACTTCGATTATGCGAATCACTCAACTCGACGCGAACTGAACCGGCTGTGATCCTCCAGCTAGCGGATGCATTCAAGTGAGCACGGGCTTAATGTTAAGGCTTTTCTTTCAATATATGTTTGCGTATAGTTGAACGAAACGAAACTTCTATAAAAATGCTAATAAAACGAGTGTCGCTGAGCAGTGACTTAAAAACAAAGTAATAATCTAGCTAGAGCTCGGTGTGCAGTTTTATTATTCAAAATTTTGAAGTTTTTACGAGTTCCATTTTCTATTCCAGATATTGCTAATGCAACTCTGAGTAATCGAAACAACAAACTCAGACCATTTCCATTATAAGCACTCAGCAGTATTGCAGTCATCTATTTCCATAATTAATTTTAAAATTAGCTAATCGCGTATTTACCAATTCAATAAATTTCACAAAATTTGTAAAGTAAACTAACCGCGGATATTTTTATCGGTCATTAATGGTAACAAGTCTCAACACTGGAATAATGGAAATATATTTAGAGCCTATTTCATCGGCCCGCGATGAAAACAATCAAAATTGTGCAACGATAAGAGTGCATAAAGAAGCGTTTAGGAGAGAAGCGTAAATGCGGGCTTTTCAAACGAATCGCTGATCGGGAAAAGGAAAACAAAGCCGAACGAGTGCCAGAAAACTCCTTCTTGAAGCATTCGATATTTTCCAAATCAGCGGAAAGAAAAGCCTTCCAGCCGAATGAAACAGTAACTCGTGGATAAGCCCGTTTATCCGCTAAATACATCTGTGACGATAAATCGACGGAAGACGCCGAGAAGATAGTTTCTTTATTACTTCTCACATTGCTGCCCGTGTTCTCAAAATCCGCGACGAGCTGCTCCTTTCCCCTCGATCCCCCAAACCCCTTCGATGCTTACCGCCTGTACTCTAATAATGAGATATCCTCTGCCGTGCGGCGAAGATGTTCGGGTCACCGAGTACACCCGTCCTGGAGAATCCAGAGTACCAGACGCGCTGGTACTTCAAGTATTTCCTCGGCAAACGTGAGTATTGAATTGTTCGTTTAGCCGCGGTATCGACAACTTTTCACGAGCGAAATACTGAAATTTAACGGTGCTCCTTAACTATGCTGTTGCTACGGATAATAAGCGTTTTATTCGTCCCGTTGTTAGAGGCGTCCAAGTGTTATCCTTTTCTTTTTTCAACTATTTGCATAATGAAAGTGCTATTAAAAATTAATGCGCCTGCCGACGTGAAACGTAAGGCCAATACAAGGTCGTTTATAATTTTTTTACAAGGAAATACGTTAGCAGCGTTATCTCGCGCATAGTACGTATACCCTTTTCCTTTATTGCATTTCTTTTGTCGGAGCAAATGTAAACACCCTTTAATTTTACCTTAAATATCTTTACAATTTCGGGTTTATTACAATTTCGCCTTTCGAGTTCGAAGCAGCTTAACAAATGTAGGCGCCCATTTTCAATTCATAGTGGTTGTCGATTTAGTTAAAAATGCCCATAAAAATTACTCTCTAGCAAGATTTGTTACAAAATATTGAAAAATAAGGTTTCAATATTTCAAGTGCCAAAAGAAGCTTCTTCCGTTTGCTAATAAACGCCGTATGCGTGCATTGGAAAACGGTTGTTTACGCGTCGTAAAATGTTTAAGGAATACACGCATATTTTCAAATCGCATAATGAAAATCGTTTTCAAACAGCGTTCGTGCGCGATTGTATCCCACGTCGCTTCCGAACTTCATCCGCGGTTTCTATTATTCCCCTTTGAAAATTTACCCTTGCAATCAAGTTTACCACCTCCAATCTTGCACACACCAACTCCTATACAGATCGCTCGATTCGCGCATGAGGTGTGCGACGCCCACGAAACGAAGAGACCGCACTCGTACCTGCATGCGCACACAGCGATAAATAAATAATCTTGAAGCGCGTATCGCGCGTCCGCCTACGCGCACAGGCGCACAAGCGATATTATACAAGCAGTCGGGTACGCGAGAAAAAGAAGGAAGGGAACAAGCGCAAGCTGAATAATTCAGAAGTCGGAAATAGAGAAAATACAAAGGCATAAGCCGGAAATAGCGAGGTATTTCGCATAAATAAAGTCCACATTTTCCCGCCAACGCCTTCCTCGATAAACTTCGGCACTCGATGCGTAAGCGCTCGTCATTTCGCCCGCGTCCATCATTTTGTGATTTTCGTCACAAAATTGAAATCACCCTTGCGAATACAAGCCCTTATCGCATCGAGCAAAATGCGGGAACTCTGTCTGATTTATTTATATTGTCACCACCAGTGCACCAGAACTACGTCGCCGCGGATCACGAGAGAAACCCTTTATTCCTATCAGTTGTCATCAGCGAGGGCGGTGATCAATGCGTTCCTCATTACCGGGTCATACTCTGGCGGCGTACGGTGAGTGCACGACTCTCTTTACTTGCCCTTTTCGCTTCCTTTTCCGTTCCCCCTTCCGTTACAATCAATCGCCCTCGTGAAAATCAATAACCCTTGGCTAGAGAAATGCTAATCCGGTATGTGTGTCGATCGTAGGGCGCACAGAAGATTTCCCTGCCGTACTCCACCAATAAGTCGATGACCGTCAGGCAGATACTCAGGTGGGAAGTGCTTCTTTATTCTTTATTCTTCGGATAGTTTGACAAGCACGGTGAACTTTTTACTTTTACGCTTTATTTTTGGCCAATAACGTACGAGTTTTTGTTTCGGGAACCTACGTTTGAGCTTTATTGCGTCAAACTTCGTGTAAACATATTTTCGGAGGTACTTGAGGGATGCAAACTCATTGTTTCTTGTCTTCGTTAAGGGAAGACTTCGTTAACGTTCAGGGAAATTTCGTTAAAATCATCTTTCGCATTTTTATATTTTTCAATTTTATAATAAACGTGCTTCTTCAAATAGTTTACGCTATTAGTCTATGTACGTGCATTTAATTATCGCTGGATTTTGCATTCGATATTTCAGTCGCTTCACCATTGTATCTCTGCATAATCCATTTTAATAGAAAAAGTCTAGGATTTGAAAGATTTGAAAGGTATCAATGTTATTATATTTGAACGATGTACTAAAGAAGAATGTTTCTTTCGTTTTATTTTATACTGAAACTTTTGATCGAAACAACTTTTATATAGATGTTAAAAGAACATGACTTGAAAAGTATATATTATTACTTTGTAAAGATTCTTTGAACGATGGACTCCTGAAGTGACTGAAATTGAGAAAAATATCAGGAATAAGATCACATCAACTATTAAATATTTTAACAAATTAATTTCGTTAAATTATCAAGACTTTTTATGGAAAAGTTATATATAACAATGCAAATAGAGAAATGCAAACAAACCTTGTTAATGTACATAACGGCACGTATTTTATTTTAAAGCGTAATAATATCACGGCCTAATAATACATCCATACGTACATTAATTACGAACGTACTGGTTGCGATTTATGAAAGTTTAATTGTACAATTAAACTTGTAATTGTTGTACGTTTGCATGCATCTCAAACATAATTCACAATAAATTTATTTTTAATTTAAATTTGTATATAGTTTTAATATGCAATAAATTATACATGTTCTTGATTTTTAAAATAAGAAGTTCATTCACTGTCGTAATTACTTTTATATACAGTAATTTGTTTGTGTATTGTGTGAATTTTAGTAACTATTTCGGCATTGAGAAGCTCGATAAAGCGCCGAGGGAAGTCGTTTCTCCTGAGATTCAAAAAGTGCGTGTTTGCATTCTACGTAAGAATGTTTTGCAAAACATTATTATGCGCTAGATTTATTCGCTACTGTTACTTTTAGGACCTACTATTATTAGAAGAACAAGAGGGTTCGGTCAATTTCAAATTCGGAGTAATTTATGCAAAAGAAGGCCAAACGACAGATGATGAAATGCTATCCAATGGTATTTATATTTCCGATCACATATATTTCCTCAGCCAAAGATTAATAATAATATTTATAAAACATTTAATTTAGCCAAAAAAAAAATGATTGAACCGTAAATGACCTTATTTCAAAATAAATGTAATTCTTTTTTCGCAGTCTTTAATACGATTTTTGTAACTATTGCTTTAAAGTGCGAGTTGCAGGCCACTTGAAAGATCGTTAAATGATAAATACATTAGTTTTGAAAGTATTGCTTTCTTCTAGCTATCATTTTTAACGGACGAATTAAATTTGCTTTTGATTTCGGCTATTCTTGACCGAGCACATATATAAGACTGTGACTTGTGTAGACTAGTGCATAATACTTACTCTCTTGTATATTCCCTGACTTCCTCAAGAAAAAAGATGATTTAGTTACTGCAATTTTCAAAAAATTTCTCAAATATCTCATGAAATATCTTTCATTTTAAAAGCAATGAAACTTTATAGGCAGATTTAATAATAAGTTAGAAATACAAACAATTATGTTTACAATAGAGATATCCAAATAAAATATAAAGTTCCGTCAAGCTCACATTTTGCCACTTGTGCAGACTATGTAAATTATTCTTCTACTCAAAAACATATTCTTTATAAATTTTCACTTAAATTCAGTACACTATTTCTATTCTCCGTTCGCTGCATGAGACCAGGATTTTATCAACTAATGTTTTAAGTATTCATTAATCTTATTTTCTCTGCCTTACACATAAAAATGAAACAACTGTAGAAACCGGAAGCCCAGAATTCGAGAAGTTTCTAGATGTACTGGGCCAGAAAATACGACTCAGAGGTTGGGACAAATATCGAGGCGGTTTGGACATAAAAGGTAATCTATGAAAATTCACCAATACTTGTTTGTATAGCCGCGCGCGATATCTATTTCGCAACATCGACTTATTTTCCAGTGCGCACGTTTGATATTTCTGTAAGAAAAACTTGATGCTTTAAAACTTTCTAAAGATTGCAATCTTTGTAGGGATCGAAAAATTTAAAAAGGAATTTATTTCATTCGCTATTGACATTTCGTAGGAAAGAATATAAATGAAAATTTAGAAATGAGGAGAAATATCGTAATACACTATGTAGGAAGATCTTCCTCTCATTACCTGAAACGTGCTTTGATTAGTATCTATTAATATTTGTGTTACTGCGAATGGGCTCTTGTAAATATATTTTTGACTTGAAATAAATTATATTTATTTTTTAATTAATACTAATGTAAGGTATATGAAGTATTTCGGTGATTTGTCTCAATAATTTAATCAAAATTATTTCCCAAACTAAATTAAATTATCACTTGTACCTTTCTTGAAAATAAATGTAAAATTAATATTAACTTTTTGTTTTACAATTAAAATATATATATATATATATATATATATCTTCGTAAAAATGAACTTGGCTGAACATTTTTGTGTTTACAAATATTACGAATGAGAATAATAAGAATAAATATAATTAAAAATTGTTTTCATAAATATCGTATTTAGTTTTTTCGAATCACTCATAAATTGATTAATGAAATTTATTTAATCATTCAAGCCGAAAATAATATTTCATATTGCGTTTTATTGCAAAGATTAATTTTCGAATGTCACGGTTGATGCATTAGGTTGCAATTAGTTTTGTATTTTGTACTTACATAAGCCTTAACTAAAAAATTCTCCTTGAAATAAATTTAAAATCCAGATAAAAATATAAATTTTTTAAAACATTGGTTAAACGTTTATTAATTTTTTCTAACCGCAATAGGATACATCTTGTAATACTTTGATTGAATGCACTCAGTATTATAAGGCTTTGCCAACTATTCTATGTACATACTATTTTAATAAATTACCCATTAATATTCCTCTGATTATACTTTGTAATTATAATGAAATCATTCAATTTTTATATTATTACATATATTATATTTAGATTATAATACAAATAAATAATTTCCTATGGTAGAAAAAATATTATTAAAATATGTAAGAAATTGGAAACAATGTTAACGAAATAATAAAATATTAATAATTAAATTCACACGTTCTATGATTTTATAAAAAAATTCAGACAAATAAATAATGCATCTGAGTCAGAGGTATTTGGATTGTATACTACTGATAGATTGAAAAGAATTATTTTTATATTTATATAAATACGGAAATACATGTGATAATTTATGACGGTAGCGTTTACATTATGAGATTATTGTTAGGTAAAAAAGAATTTATTTTATGCTTTTCATTCCATATTATGATTATTATTGAAATTTCATTTCATTTAACTTATACAAATTATAAAAGAGAAAAAATTATATATTTAAATCTGTGTGAATAAAATTTGTTGAATTATTAATTTGTGAGAAACGAATGTGAGATAAAGAAAATTAAAAGCTGTAATTATTCAAAATTAAATTAAAAAATCTTTGTCAGCATTTTCAAATCTAATGTGATAACATTGTTCAATTTCTTTATAAGAATTAAAAATCATTATATTTGCTGTTTGTGTAGGTAGGTAGAATTTAAAATTAATTTAAGCAATAACTTTTTATATTTTAACCTATTTTCCTACTGATTTATGATGAGACTGAATAAAATTTTAAAATATTGTGAGTCACTTTTCTCAATTCATAAGAATACTGATCAAAAATTCTACATACTTATAAAAAATCGATATAAATTTTTATGAAAAATATAATTTTTGATGAATTGAAAATTTTTATACTCCCTCATTTTAATAAAAAATAATTCTCTGTAACGTATATATTATAATAGTTTAATTTAAGGAACTAAATTTTACATTCAAAATATAACTAAATCTAATAAAAAATTATTAATTCATAGCAAATAAATATTGCCTTAAGTAGTCGATTAAAGAATTGCATTTGCTTTAATGTTAAATGAAAAGAATTTTTAAGTACTAATATGTTCAAAGTTGATTGCTTTGCAGTTGATAAATATTTGTTCTAAAACCTTTACATCAGTTTATCATAAGAATACGATACTTCGACTCAGAACTCATTTCGAATCTTAGAATTTATATAACTATATTAAAAGAATGTTTATATCGAAAGTTTTTACTTGAACAATAAAACCTGCAATAATAACATTCAGCTCATGGAATTTTAATATATTTTTAAGCAATATTCTGATTAATTAAAAATATAATGAAAAATCCATCCCTTTTGAATTAGCAATGAAATGTATTAAAAAACACTAGTTGTTAACAAAATTTTCAGTATCCCCTCCTCTTAAGTTGACGGCATGGCAAATCTCGACAATCTTTCCGTGTAACATTGAAAAGAAAAAATATTTTTAAATTTAGTGAATTTCACTACAACAAGAAAAATACTACTTTTCATACTTTAATTTCAAGCGGTAAAACGGTGGTACCATGCATCAAGAATACTTATAAATTTCGTCCATAATTTCTCGTAGTTTACGCAGCACAATTCCCTCGGAAAGTAGAAAGAATGAAAATATATGTTAAGTACTTGCTTGCCTCTGTGTGACAATACATACGTTCGCCATATTCGCTTCTGAGTTCCGAGAGCTTTGAATTCTGCTGCGACGTAAAGTTACCCGAATATAAGTGAAATCCATATGTGTTCACAGGCGACATGACGGGCAAAGAAAGCATCTACACGGTGTACGCGGGCCACGAGGTGATGTACCATGTCTCTACGATGTTGCCTCACTCGAAGGACAATCCCCAGCAGCTCGAGCGCAAGCGGCACATCGGCAACGACATTGTCAACATCATCTACACCGATGACCCGAGCCTACTCGAGACCTTTAATCCCAACTGCATCAAGAGCCAATTCACCCGTAAGTATGTAACCGACACCCGATGATAACTCCGACAAAGAGATTTTTAACTCCGCGGTCACTCTCACTTACGGAGAACACTAGCTTATTACGTACTTTTTGCACTCTATGCTGAACAGCTTTCATTAAAACTGCTCGGAGAAAGGAACGCTTTATAAAATACAAAGTGAAAATGTAAGTGAGCGTTAGTTTTTAACGGTGGTAAGCTTTAATAGTACCAATTTATTTATATTCGTAAATAGATCCGAAGGAGTGAAAATTTATTTCAAAATATACTTTTGCAATGTACGAATGAAATAAATTTTTATTAAAAATATATAAAAACTTTATTATATACGTTTAAATGAAATGCAGTACTTTTAGTGAAGGATATTATTTGTACGAATTAAAATATATAAAAAAATGAAATAATCAAAACTAATAAATTTTAATACGACACATTTAATTTATTATGCAACAGCGAACAAAGAATAATTTCAAAAGACATCTAGATATTTCCTCTAAAAGGTATATGTTATCGTTAACGAGTAAAAGATATTTTATCAACTTTACGATTCAGTAAATTCGATTACTTTCAATAATCATAAATGCAAAACCTCGGTAATCATAAATCTGTTTGAAACAATCAGAAAAAAATGCGTATTTTTACATTTTCCCACCGTCTTTTCTTGAAACATAATTATACCTCAAGCAATACTAATAATGTAATTGATTACCGAAAGTGATAATCAAACGCTTATGAGAATTTACGTTCTAGAAAAATCTACGAACAGATGATCTCGAGAAGAGATTATATAGCCAATAACCTAATTCATTACGCGACCAAATATCTAAGATTTTAATCAGAAATTATGTAACGCGTGATTACGTATATTTGTGACAATAGTTCCATGTATAAATAAATAAGAATTCGTATCTTATATTACAAAACTGTAAAAATGCAATTGCCTATCATTTATTAATCCAACAACAGTTCTTGTTATATTCTATAAATTTATTATAAGAATTTAATATGCACCAACTTATAAATTTCGTAATAAAGAACATAAATATAATTTTATAAAAGATAAAAGTAATATGAAGCAATTGTTTCCGAAACAAATAAAAAATTGTATTTTCATTGTGAGAACTCACATAATCTGTTTGTAGCGCATTTATTTAATAAAACGATCGCTTTCAACTTGTCTTAAAAATTTGGTATTTAGTTAGAAAATAAATATAAAGCTAATATTAAAATTTGAAAGAATATTTCAGTTCACTCGCTCTCAAGCAGTAATAATATAACAATAATAAATAAACAAAAGATAAAAATGAAAACGTACAAAAATTTATTGGTTTTATAGATCTATACAATTGACTTACTTTGTTATTGGTTATATTTTTCTATTCGTTATTACTTAAATAAATTGTGTGTATTCATAAATATTTATATTATTTCACATAAACACTATAATCTGATAATTGTAATAAATATTTTTTAAACGACGTTTACAACACCGATTTTATCTAATAAAATTTATTGTTTGCATGTGTAATTTAGTGAAAATTAGTCACAAATTTTCAATGAAAATATGAAAAGAAACCGTTTTACTCTAATAAAAGATCATTGAAATTTTCAAAATTATATTAAATTCTAAGAGAAACACCGAATCAATATTAAACTACAATGTCTGAAAACTTGTACTTTTATTCATCCTTTAATTTTCAATTTTTCGCAAAATACCATAAAAAATGATTTTTAAATAACATTCTCTATGTTCTTTGTTTCGAGATAAAGTAGCTGAATTCGATTTTACGTCTGCAATACTATAACAATATTGTATCTTTATTAATAGACTGCGTGGAACAAACGTAGATAACAATTGAGAATTAAAAAATCAGTTTACTTCTACTTTAAATGGAACAAAAAGCAAATTAACTAGCAATTATTTACATAACGAGGAAGTTATAAATAAGTTTATACGTATAAATTAACGAATAACTCAAAAATAATAATCGCTTTAAAAAATCAATCTATTGTTACGAGTATAATCGAAGCTTGTTCGATCTGCTCTCATTTTTATTTACTTTTCGATTGTTTCGAATATCATTTCGTTGCAGATGCTCTTTATATTTTATTCTAATACTCGGTGTGTTATTAATAATTTTGATAATACAAAAGAGAAACGTTTCATTTAAACTCATATTAATATTAAATGCAGCGAATAACGGGCGGCATCATTTTTCCTTTCGATTTACATATTTTACTATCTACTGCAACAAAAAGATATCGACAGTTTTCAAATGCACGTTAGGGGAATTAGTTCCAATAATTGCATTACACATAAAGGCAAAGTTATTAATGCACTTGCAATAATAATTCCACGGAGAGCATACATCGCCAATCGTATGAAAAATAATGAACAATTATCGCGTGAAATTAAAACAGTGCGAGAATAACACTTTCCCGAGTGATCTTAATCCGATCTTAATGGACGAAAGAATCGTTCGCTCGTAATTCAACAAACTTCTTTCCACCGAAGCGTCTCCGGATGAAAGGGCGAACGAAATCTAACACTCGTCGAGCATCGGAACGTATTGAAAATCGCGGCGGAAACACGTCGAACCACTGGTTATTGATATTCCGCATTGTGTTCGTAGACGTGTTCGCGGTGGTGACGAGTAACAAGGGCGGCGAGGTCAAGGGCTGCTGGCGCATCGCGATCTACTGCGACGAGAGTGTACCGCTGTTCGGACCGAGTCTGCCCTGTCCGCCCGTCTTCGAGGACACCGGCAACTTCCGCGAGTTCCTCCTGGTGAAACTCATCAACGGAGAGAAGGCGACCTTCGACACGCCCACCTTCTCGCGAAAGCGAGAGCGCACCCTAGACATGCTGCTCAGGGACATGTACCAGGAGCACACGCAGGACGGCAAGAGCAACGTGAGTTCAGTTCCTTTTGTCTTTTTCAAGGTTCGGGATAAATCTATCTAATCTAGGATTTTGTTCGACGAGATAAAACCATAAAACCTAAATTTATTCGTAAACATTCATTTCTCGATCATTCAATTTGAATTTTAAAAACTAATATATTTATGTTGCTGTTATTGATCCAACATTGACTGCATGCAGATTTTTTCGTAATAAATTTTGGAGCAATAGTTAACTAAAAGAAATTTAATTTGCATAAGTATCTATTTATTACGATTAAGGTCGCATTTCCTCGTATTTAGGCTTTTTCTCGTCACATAACTTCTCAAAAGTATAAATGAATAGTACTAAGATATATCTGGAATATAAAATAAGTTTCTACCCAGTGAATTTGCATTGCCACTTCAAAATGCATTCTCCCGTTGCAAAAAAAAAAGCATCATCTGCCGACACAAAAGTTAGCTGTGAATAAAGAAATAAGGAATTTCCAACGGACGCCACCAACATGTGGCGTAGGTGTGATAAGCTCACGGTAATAAATGTAAATCATAAAGAAATTCAACATAGATTTAACAATTAATATTTCTCGGTTAAAATATTACGTTTATAAATCTAAAGGGCTACTTGAAAAGAATCAAAGATTACATTAATGTAATTATGTACAATGTTTTTATTTCCTTTAAATAAATGTATTTCGAAAAATTATGATCAAACAAACAGATAGATTCACATATTTTCTTTTTGCTAAAATTGCTACAAATTGTGTACCTTTTCTAATCTTAAATTTAATCAACGTATCCTAATGACAAATTAGCATAATTGAAAAATTATATCAAAAATAAATAATGGATTAGCGTCTATGGCTACAACGGAACATTAATATAAATGTGCGTTAATAAATATTTATTACTTAAAAAAAAGATAAAAGATAATAATTAAAAAATATTTTATACGATGAACTTGAAAAATTATTATATACACTCTATTCTCCAAGCACTTGTATTATTACGTGAAAGTTAGATAAAAATAAATTTTAAATCAAATAATAAATATAAAAAATGCTTAATGAATAAAATGAATTCAACGATAAAAATATTAATATTATAGTAATCTAAATTAAATACAAAATTGATTTAATATTATAAGATTGACTTATATAATATAATATAAGATTGACTTAAAAGTTACAGATATGGTGAATTTAAGTATCTCAGTGCAATAATAAATATTAAAATTTCAGTAAAAGAAAGAATTGAAAAAATAGGGCAACATAAGCTGGGCATACAAAAACTTACCTAATTATAAGAAAGAAAGATTCAATATTTGATATTATATTTGATATTACAAATGCAATTCACTCACACACTTTAAGATGACTTTTAAATTAATTCAGATGAAGAAAAAAGATGAAATGAAATTGAAATACGGAAATAAAGACTATAAGAAAATATGCGCAATTGATTTAACAAAAAAAGAAAGATAAAATTAGCTATTATATATTATCATTCGAGTACTGAAGACTAACTAATGTGAGAATAAATATGTGGTAACATTTAAGAAACTGAATGTCGTAATACTATTAAAGTAATTAGAAATCTGTATAATCGTATCTAATTTATATTTTGATTTAATCAATCCAGGGAAATTGTTTATATTTTATGAAAATACTTAGTAGTTTTATATTTCTAAATTTTATTTCAGATTTGACATTTCTCATAAGTAGATTTTTGCAAATACTTATTTTACAAATCAATTCGAAATTCGCTAAACGTTATACGCTTGCATCAAGATCAGATGCATTTATTAACATTCAACAAATTTAAAACAAAATATTGTAGCGTATTAATATTTTATTCCGTCGCTTTTAAATGAATATGTACATACATAAGCCATTAAATTAATGTACGTAAATTCTTGGGATTGGGTCAAGTCATTATTACCATCTGTTGGTTAAATTATTAAGCTGTTTAATTATAGAACTGTAAACTTAAGTTGTTACCACGATTATGTCTGCTTATGTATTAAATTGAAAGCGAACTAATGTATTCATTTAATAAAATAACTTTTACAATGTTCACGAAATACAAATTAAAGTTTAAAAATACCAATAAGTCTCATCAAATGTAAAGTGATAAAAATACTTTGCAAAGTGTTATCAAACTTTCTTTCTGTTCACGAATTTTATCTATTTTCCAAATTCAAGTTAAAATGTTTTGAACATAAAAAACGCATCAATCATCTTTAACATTAAATACTCTAGTTTTTATATTAAGTAGGATCAATATAAAGTTATGAGAATAAAATATGTGTCATGCTTTGTACGACGTACATTATTTTCTGTTATATTTAATTTAATTTAATCGTGAGTCAAGAAGCTATGATTTTATTACCATTTTATAACGAGTATTAATCGTTATGTATTAAACGGTAAAAAATAAAATTATAGCAAGAACGATCGTTATAATAATAACTCAAATTCTTTAAAATTAAACTAACTACAATTATTATTTATGGAAATTATCAAAATTGACCAATTTATACTACTCTAACATTTGACATTAACTAGATTCTCAAAAAAAAAAAAGACTTTGAAAATCATTATCATTTCAGTACGTGTACCCAAAGTAATAAATGTAATGGTTAAATTCAAACTTATTTAAACGCATGTTAGATAATCATATTCGGAAACTGAAAAATCTATAACACTTTATAATTAGAGGAACTATTGAAAGTTTTAAAACGCTAAAGTTTTGAAATATCTCGAACATGCGAAGTTCATAAAGAATTGATTTATCATTTAATTGAAACGATATTCTAATAAATATTAAACTAAATCAGTTTTCTTGAACTATCAATAATATTTATACAAACCAATAATTTTTGTACTTTCTAAATTGAAAGTACTTTGTTTGCTTTTTAAAAAATGAAATTTTTGTAAAATTAAAATATTTATATATCGATGCATATCTAAACAATATTTACAAATAACTATATTTTGTTAAATTTAATTCTACATTTTAATAGCAGTTTGTGTTTTTCATATGATCGAAAAATACTTTTTCATATGCCCAATAATTCTCAGGCGATACTCCAATTATTATAGAACAATCAAAAATTTCAGATCTTTTTGAATCAGAAAAATAAGAAACTTAAAAATATAAAAAATAAATTTTTGGGTACATTTGGTTAAATTACTAGCTTTTATTTTAAGAAGAAAAAAACATATTAAGTTTTTATATATCTACGATAAAAAAGTAGTATTCAACTTCATGTTCCGATAATCATAATCATAGCAGATAGAAGACTTTACGTTTTTAGTAATAATCTCAACTACTGAAAACAGTATAATTTTAATGTACAAATATTAAGGTATTTTTCTTACTCTTATTATTTAATCAAATAAGATACGTATTATTCAGACAATTTAACTTTACTGAATTTTTCGAATACTATATTAACACTAATAAGTAATATATTAACAAGAAAATATACAAATATAATTTTAAGACACTGCCTCGAAAAAAATCGATTTCTAAATAATTTTATAGACTAGTGAGCTAATATTTTTTGAGGTAATACCTCAACTTTACTTGAAAGTTAATATGTAAATTTTGAGTCGTATTACTATAAATACTACATACAAGAATTTTGTGCTTTACTCGATATTAAATGAATAATTAAATTCCGAAAATTAAGATCAAACAAGCTTATAAAGTAAAAGAGCAGCCCATAGTATTTTAGTAGGTACACCAATAAATAAAGACTTTTAGGTGGACTAAGATGAAGATGAGAAGATGACTTTAAATTCAATTTACGGGAAGTAGGGTATGACCAAGTTTAGTAAATAGATTTCACGCAAAATAGCATATGCAGGCGTTCCTTTGTTGATGAAAGAGTTATCAAGGTTTAAACTTTATCACTAGTTATAAAATGTATAATTATACAAGATATATAGTGTAATTACTATATACATTTAATGAATTATATGATAGTTGATAAAAATATTAAATTTTAGAAGAATTAACTTTATTTATTGCGATGAAATAACAAGCTTGCCTGTAGTTGATTAGAAAATTATTTTTAATTACATAAAATTTATTAACTATGCTACTGTTTATTTTTAAATTCGTGTACTTGGTTTTCATAGATATATAATTTCCAATAAAATTAAAATAGCTTCATAAGATAATGCGTATAACTGATTTTCGTTAAAATACGAAATAAAACAATAGATTATTTAGAATTAATTTCCATACAAAATATTATCTATTAGCCATCTTTCTATTGGCAATATAATTTTACTCACCCTGTGTGTAAGTAATTATTATTTTTCTTAAAAGAATTTCATTTAAATTTGAGTTTTAATATAAAATAATGTCACATGATTTTAATACATGTAATAAGGAATAATAAAAGCAAAAATAATTAATGCTGATTATATCACTAATTAACTTTATTAACAGAGCGATTATTATTTAAAAATTAAGTCTTAATACTTTCTATTTACCTTATAATATTAATAAGTCATGTATTACTTACAGTATGTAACCATTATACGTGATTCTACTATGCAAATTACTCTCTGACGTTCCTCCTCTAAAATTTCGTCAAACTTGAATCTTCATCCAAAGTTGGACTGGAGGAAGATATTCTGATAAAATTATCATGTCTTCCTTAACATTCACTAATATACTATGATTACATATTCAAATGAAGAGAAATTGAAAAATCTGCATGAAAAACTTTTAATACTTCGTAAGGAAAATACCATAGAAATGTATAAACTTTTAAAGAAAGAAGTTTTAAAACTTTTTATCTTTCAACTCCATTAAATGTCAATATACAATATATTTACGGGCTTTAATTATATGATAATATTTCTAAACCATTTTCAAGACCATTATATCATATAATCTTTTAGAGCAAATCCAGCTAAACCAATAAGCTTAAACACAAATGTCAAATTATTTTTAAAAGAATTCTGTTAAATTGTGAGAGTTTATAGAGGTAAAAAATAATAATGGTGAAAGAATAAACTACAAAGTGTACAAAAAAATTACAGAAAGCCTGAAACTTGCCAAAAGTGCATTACTCCAACGAAAACACAAAAAGATATATATATATATATAGACACAATTACGAAATATACACGGAGAACTTGATGTTTTTATGTAAAACAAGTATTATAGATTAAAGTATTACAAAATAATTCGTATAAAACTTTGGTTAAGCTATATAAAACTGACTTATTTTTAATAAACTATTTCCCTCTATTAATAAAATTACTCTTTGAAAATCTAATTTGATGCATTTATAATGCTCTTTGAATTAGTATGGAAAAGTATCGTGAAACTCTGTCATAACATATTTACGCAGTATGGAATACAAAAGTTATACTTGATGCATTAAATGAGTATATTATTATTCTAATCGTTAAAAAAGATAAAATATATTGCAGGATTTATAAAGATATTTTAAGCGCTTTCTTGAGATACAAAAATCTACGTAATATCGGAAATCGTGCTACTGGATCTTAATGCAATATAATCATAAACGATGAAATAGTTATCGTTAAAAACTTACTTGGGAAAAATAGAAAGTTCAATATTTAGTACAGTAACTTTTGATAGATTCGTAGGTTAGAGCTGAAAACATTTATTAAAATAATACGATAAATTTGAGACAAATTATGAAAGAGTGATATACAAGTGATACAAGTGATTAATAATTTATCAAAACTGTTCTAAATTCACGATACATTAAAATAAGTTGATCTCGCTAACGCCTTTTTAATTTAACCAAGCCTTTGTGTGCCTTTCAAGATTCGTATAAAAAAATTAAAACTGAGTTACTCGGATGACATCTGTCAAGTAATAGTATGTACAAATAATCGAAATTTAATCGAGGCAATGTGTCTATCCAGACACATAAATCAAGATGCGATAAATCAAGTAAACAAGGTGAAAATAAGAAGATATTAATAAATAAAAGCTAAGAAGAATATATGATAAGGTGTTTCAAACAGATAACAAATCAGTGGAAAATGGCTTCATTAAGCTTATAAGAAGTAAATTTTTGTAAATGAAATAATGGTAAAATTAATATATGTATTAAATGATATTAAATTTAGGAAACTTTCAAATGTTTAAATGATTAAAAATCATTTAATGTATTTCAAATCTCATTACATTATAATTAAATACTTTTATTCTTCAGCATGTTAATTTAATTATAAACACCAAGTACGTTGATGCTTTTATTTATATACGATATTTTATGTCCAGGAAAAATAGTTATTAAAATTTTATATTTCTGTTCACCGTGTGTTAAAATAACTCCGCATTAAAATTATATCGGTGAAACAACGAATAATAAACTATAACTTTAGACATAAATAAAATATAAATATTTCTAACCTTATATGAACTAAAAGAGATTAACAGAAATAACATAATTAAATATCCAAGTGAAAATAAATCAAATCATTTTTATAGAAGCATCATAATTTATGTTACCATCTTCGAGTGGTTTTAATCAAAATCCAAAATATGTTTTCATAATTTCCTCTCTATTATCTACATATATGTGTATATACATCGATTATTATATAAATTTTTGTTTATACATTAGTTATTAAAAAAGTGAGTTGAAAAGCAGTGTGTGGATACGTTCATTCTTAATTTACATGTCGACAAGGATAAACATATCCTCTATCCTCGTCATTATTGTAAGATTTAAATGTTCGTAGCAACGAGTGCGAGGCATTCAACAATTTAATTCTCGAGACTCCCGAAATCACTGCGTCAGGTGCATGTTGGAAAGATTCGATAAAGAAAACAGTAAGCATTTGCCCGGTTCGCAGAGTATGCTGAATCGTCGTGCGCTGTCGGACGTGGTGGAGACGCCGGGACGTCGACGCGAGGAGACGCGCGCCACAGAGATGGTGCGGGTAGGTCAGGCGTTGAAGCTCGAGGCGATTGTGCACGGACTGGCCCCGACGTCCCTCGCCACCGTGGGTCCGCTCAAGCCCCGACCCTGGGAGCCCCGCTGCATCTATCCTGATTTCCCGCACGAGGTCGTCTGCGGCGACGTCTGGGTCGAGGGTCGCCTCATCGTGGCCAGCGAGAGCGGCACATACTTACTTGAAGGTAAGTGCGTCTCTTTCTTCCTTTTTTCGGTATAAATTTTAAGTGTGTGTAAAGGTTCTCCTAGATATCTAAAAAAAATCTTTCCAAAACATGCTCGTGCGATTAAAAATTGTAAGATCGATAGTTATTTTAATTTTACGATAAATTATAACGTAACATTTTAAGAGTAGTCCAGTCAAAAATGAAAATCAGGCTTAAAAATCGAGAAAAAAGAACAGCAAACGGCTCGGTATTTTTCGTACAAATATTTAAATTCGAATACGTATAATAAGGCAAAACACGCAATGACATAGAATGAAATTTATGAATGATGCGAAAACAATTATTTGGTTGCCATTTACTATTTATCAATGTAATTAAATTATTATACGTGAATAAATTTTTAAAAATTCAATTAGTTTGCGGACTCTGACCACATATTATTACTAATTATAGCAATATCTACATAATTACGCGTATCAATGTACAACAGAATTATATATACGTATATTATCTGCAGCCTTATTTGACAGTCTTTAATAACAAATTTCCATAAAATATTGAATACGCTGTTAAACTAAATTACGAGAGAAACCATTCACGGTATAATGTAATGAAACTTTATTTTGTAGAGACAATATTTTTAATAAAAATGAATGAAACTGAGCTTTACTTAAAAATGACAGTTTAATATTTAAATTGTTAAATAAACGTTTTCAGGACAGAAATAGAAATTTCGAAATAAACTATAATTTGATACTCATTAGACATATAAATATTGATCTATTGGAAAATAAAAAATTATGCTGACGCAATGATAAAATTTAAATTTAAGTTTAATTTCCAAAAATTTATTATATTTATTTATTTAAATGAATAAAGAAATGTAGTGAAATCTGCATAACCTTATAAGATACTCAAAATATTAATTTAAAGTTTAATTTTCCAACTATAATTATGTTTTTAACGTTGTCTTATTATTAAATTATTTATTCAACCCAGGTATCCTTTTTTAAATTAACGACGAATTTCATTATGTATTACAAAAGAGAATTAACTGTAAAAAAACGACATGCAACGTTAAAGAATGGTTTCTGGAAAGATAAAAATAATTTACTTAATTTACTTAATAGTATTTAAAATTCTTCCCAATCAAACTGTCTACACTTTTTGGATAAAATAATCCGAGTATAAGAAATAAATTAACTTATTCGACTGTAACTAAAAAATATAAAACTCCGTTCGAATGTAAAGTTTACAGTTTTTGAGAAAATCGAATTCCACTTATTCGCTTTTAAAAGATACGGCAAACTCGATTTAATATATTTGAAAAAATTTTTATTTAATTATATTCCAAGTAATTATTCAAGATTTATTAAACATTATTGTAAATAAAATTTTCGTGCAAACGTTGAAGTTACGTGAGAGCTCAGTAATGCAGAAATGTCTAACATCTTGTTCTGCAAATGTACTGACCACCTAATCGTGATGCTAAATGGCAATTACTTAACTTTCAATGAAAAAAGACCAGAACTTTCTCGAGTTTTATAAAATAAGAAATATTCATTAATAATTCAATATTAAGCAAATAGCTTAAGAACTTATTTGAAAAACAATTTTGAACTTTTAATTTATGCTTGATGTAAAATAAATAATGTTCTTCGTTTACTGCATAAAAAATAATTCCTTATTAATGTCACAATTTAATATTTAATGTATTCACAAAAAGTAATATTCGAGATGTCGATATTATAAATCTCGAATGATTATATTCAAAATAACATCTTGCTAATTCGAATACTATCGAATTACGAAAACTTATTAATATCCCAAACGATTTCTAATTTTAATTAGCTTTTTACTGCTTTTGCAAATATAAGAAAATTACTCATATAAATTACTGATAATTTTGCAATTGAGATTATAGACTTTTATATATTTAAATCTTTTTACGTGAAAATCATTTTTTCGATCTAATGCTTTAAAAGAGAAAAAAGGGAATTTCTAAATTAATTTTTCTAATCTACAATGCAATGGAAATTGAAACATAAAAAATATCACGAAGACTTGATTTTAACGAAAAGTCAATATTCTCAAATAGACTGTTACTTTTGTCAATTTTTGTAATAAAAAACTAAGTGGTTAACGCAAATATGTGGAAAACGTAAATTCAGACTAATAAGCGACAGTAATATGGAAATTAATTTGAAATTATTTCAATACCTTACATACATAAACTGTATGTATAAATATATATACGTGTGTATGCCGAGAAAGAGAGACCACCGTTAATTAGAGTGTATTACTCGCGAAAGCTATTTTAAATTCGTCCACTTTCATCGACGATCGTATGATAGACTTGTACACCCATAAGAAGGCGTTGCTTACGCAATAAGCATGAAGAAGCTCGCGTTTACGATGAAAGAACCACCGACGCACACTCATCGAGTTATCGACAATTGATGCCTCTTGCACAATTGACAATAGGCTCTTCTGAACCGACAGACAACATGACGCACCGGCTACTCTTCGACAAGAGTGTGCAGATGAAGCAGCTGGACGTGATCGAGCAGCACGGCATCCTGCTGTTCCGCGCCGGGGACAAGGGCAAGGATTGCAACGTTCACGTGTTCCGGCTGAGTGAACTCGAGACCGACGGCGACTCCGCGTCCTCGTCCTCGGCCGGGCAGGGCACCGAGACCCAGGATGACGAGGACGACGCGGAGGACGAGGATCAGGAGTCCGGCTCGAGGCGCAGGCTCAGTGTAAGGACGCGTGTCCATGCGAAACAGCGCAGGCTCGAGCGAACCAAGGGCTGCCACCTCTACTGCCTCACCAGACCCGGAGGATCGCACCTCAGGATGGTACGTAGGAGTAAAGTACATAAGTACACATCAGGAGCACGGGTTTACTCGAGCAAAGGAAAAGAGTTTTTGCCGAGACAACTTTCACGCGAGATATTAGCTTTTCCTCCGAAAATCATTTTCTAATTGCTCCTGTAGATCTAATATAATGTTATTACATAACGAGATTACTTTAAGTTAGTTTTAGAAAATTTCTTTGCATCGTGTCGGTAGAGTTCTGTGACGTATTGAAATATTGAAATATACATAAAATCGACTTTCGTGAAACTTTATATTCAAGTACTCCTCTTAATCTCTCATTATTGAATGTAACTATTTAATTGCTTATTGCGTTTATTGATTAAAATCGAGGATCTAATATAATTTCTAATAACTTGGATTGAAATTATGAAGAAAAAAATGACGTTAAAATGTACGTTAAAAATAGTTCTACTTTAAAATAATACGCGTTGATAAAGAAAAATCACATGGATGAAAGAGAAAAATGACTTTAAAGATTGAAGGTACAGGTACAAAGCAGCGGTATTATACAACGACATTGGTACAACTATAAGAAAAATATTCCGTCTTTTATTATAGTTGACTCTATTATTATAGCTAGTTAAATATGACTGAAGCTGTCATGTTTTATTTATTATACTCTATCTTTTGAAAACAGACATGAGTTACAAATAGTTTGTTTAAAAAGTTAGGTCAGGTCTGTAATATAAAAACTTTATTGAGCGGTGTTATCAAATAGTGATTTAAAATTGTGAAATGTAAATTGCACGACGCAGAATTTTTCTTTCGCATTATGAATTTGATTTAAGAGAAGAATTATTTGAATGATTAAACCATAAAATATCTAAGCTTTTTAAATAAATATGATTTTATCTACACGTAACAAAAATTAAAAAGCCTGGATGTTTTATAGGGTCTCTTTTTATCTTCAATTACTATTCTATAATAATAATTATTATTATTATTAGTATTATTAGTATTATTGGGTGATTAATTTTTTAACAAATATAAATTCTATTATCGTACATTAAAAATAAAAGGATTTTTAATATGTGATTTTTTATTACACACTTCGGTCGAACTTACCGATTAAATTACCTCGTAATTTTAAATTTTAAACTTCATTAATGATTCCATAACTTTTAATATCGTTTTGACATTTATTTAAATTATAATGATTTCACGAAGAACTCAAAAAATATGTTTAACTAAATGAAACTTTCCATAAATCTGCTTCCATAAAATACAAAGTATGAGCGTATAAATTAATATTTGACAAAATGTTTATATAACAATTGAATAAAACTCGATATTTGGTAATCATTACCAATTTAAATTCTGAATAATAATTATTTTGATTATTATTAAAAATAGCTACTCAATATATTAAAAATTAATTCATAAGTCGAATAATAATTTATTTCGTTCGTTTAAAGTTAATATTATAAATATTATATCTTTTCATACAATAATTGTGTCTTGTTATATCTATACGTTTTAATAGTTGTCCGAAGAAGATAGATCGTCGAAGTCAGAGCGACTATCAAAAACTTACGATAAACCAAATTTTAATTAAAAAAGGCTAATTAAATTATTGCAACATAACTGTTTAAGTTCTACAATTAAAACATGCCAATATAGTATTATACAATATAGTATTACTTTCAAAACTGTTCATCGATCTGTTCCTTTTGCAACTCTTAAACGGTTCCATGGCACTGAGTTTAAGATGTGCATTATAGTCTGATTTATTCGAAAACTTCTTCGTTAGAATTTTGAAGCGCTCATACAACTGCAAAACATTACAAGGAAATTGACTTTGCTTATCGGTAACTCCTATAATTATTGTCATCGCAAATTTAATTTAAAAATTGCGATAATTAAAATACTGCCTATTAGTCATTAAAATGAATAATATTTACATTTGATATTATTCATTTTTTCTTTTAATAATGGATATAACGAAATTTTCAAAATTTCTATAAATATATTACGTTTATTTTACATCAATTATTTTTACACGGCCTTTAGATTGGAAATAGTAATGTTTCATAATAGTAATCCCTCTAGTCGAATCCTAACAAAACTAAAGAGTCCCGATGGAACGCTACATTCATTATCTTAGCTTAACTTACTTTTACTTGCTTCTACTTAGGTTTTATATCTTTGTTAACCTTCAGAAATGATGATGATCTTTTTCAATACCTTAGATACTGAAAAATGTACATGATTCTAAAAACATAAATTATAGATCCTGTGTTTCTAGAAGTAAATGCACTTATACTTTCAAAACTCTACTGATAGTTCTGTTAATCATATTGTTCAATCTTTATTTATATATTATAAAGCAGTAGTAATAGATGATGTTAATTATGTTGATGTAAATCATTAACAAATATCACATTTTGTTGAAATATTAGCAATCAATTTTGCTTTCTTATTATACTTTTGTTACGTATTTTTATCTAATCGATCCTTTATGACTCTAAAATTAGCGAATAATTGATATGATCATTGGTAGAACATGATTAATCCTATAAATTTAAGATGTTTCACGATAGAAGACATAGATAGCTTTGTAAAATTAAAGTAGCTTATCGTGAAAAATTATCATTACGAACTCACGAAATTAATACATGAATTATTTACCAACGTATTATGCTACCATTCTTTATTTTTGTCTATATTACTCAATACAGTTAAATGGTTTTAGGTTATTACGCTAATGTTCTTCTTGAATTGAGTATGTCAATAAATAAGATATTAAATATTTTGAATGTGAGTATTTACAATAATTTTAAAGAAAATTTTTATAATTTTCATAATCTTTATACAATAAAAAATTTTTTTCACAATAATTCAAGCCTTTATGAAAGTATGAGCAAAAATATACAGGTATTTAAAGTATTAATATTAATATTATTATTTTTTTATTTAAAGTACCCATATTTACCGAATATATATTAATGGTTGTAATAATTCATTAGCCTGATGTCATAAAAGTAAAACATACGTGTAATTAAAACAAATTTACGCTAAAATGTAGCAATGGTTCTAATATGAACAAAAATTATTATTTAAAAATAATTTTGTTTTCAAGTAATAAATATATAGTTTTATATTAATTAGAATATTCGACGTTTCTTATCACTTTAAGAAATTTTTTATTTATTAATTAATAGGAATATTAAATATAGAAATATAAACAACTTTATCGTTTGTCATATTCGAATAAATAAAAATTATTATTATTTTGTAATTTCAAATGTAACGAAAGAATGTAACAAAAGCAACAAAAGAATCAGCTTAAGGAAGACTGAAATAAAATATGAAGACTCTAAATTTTCGTTTTGAGAACCGTTTAGATGAAAGAGAACCACGTCACCTAAAATTTTATCCTTGTTTATGCTAAACTATGTTTCGAAGCAAAAACATTTTATTAAACTTGTTTGCATAAATGTAACTTTCAAAAGCAAAGGGAATCTGAATAGTTTCAAGTTTTAACTCGCAGAAAGTGAAAAATTATATTTGACAAACAAATTAATTAGTAACGCATAAATTAACGCATTAAGATGCATTTTAAGACTTTTATACACTTGAGAAATCTTCTTGAATTTTGAGGTTACATTAAAAGTATCCTGGAGTCTTGAATGAAAACATTGCGACTAAAAATGCCATCCAAAGCTCAATGGAGCCCCGTCGTAAGGATCTACTAACAGGATAACATAAATACACAGTGCGTGGCGGTGGGCAGACGCCTAAGTGTGCTGCAGTGGAAGCACAACGCAGCGTGGACGACGTGGTGCGCGGCCGCGGACACGGACACCGTCGACGGCTTCCTGCTGCTGCGCGAGCTGACGGCGAGCGAACCGCCGACGATAATGACGATAATCGAGAGCCAGGAGCCCGGCCTCGAGTGGATGGTCTGCTGCGGTCTGCGTCACCACTTTGAACTCATCTACGCCGACGGAGCCTCGCGGATCCTCCACCTGGAGGCCAGCGTCAAGCCGCACCTCGTCGCGGCCCTCGACCTCTGCGAGGACGAGGAGCCCGAACTGCTGCTCTGCTACAACAGTGCGTCCCTTGACTAACACCTTGCTTTTCACCTTCGTTTGTCGCCAGTCAACTTTTCGGAGGGGGGCAACCGGAATATAGACTCTCGAGCCATCCTTGACAGTTAATTCCTCCTTCGCGATTGTTTCGATAAAGAGATTCGCGACCAATTTGTCAGTGTCTGTTTAAATTTCGGTACGCCGAAAATTGACGTAATTGGTCGATATATCAAAATTTCATGGGAAGATAATTTTTCATAGAGCGCGTAATAACTCAGTCAGCAAATATTTTCACTCGTACTTGAACCAATCCACACACACACACACACACACACATTCATAAGTTAAGTATCCAAGAGGATAATATTATTTTACAAAGAAAAAAAAGTGACTGACTTTCTCCTGCTTATAATCTTTACTGAAAAATAATGTTACGTAAATAGTATTCGCTGTTATCCAAACATTACCTTAAAAATCTTGTGCGGCTTGAATTTTACCTCGAAAAACAGTATTGATTGTATAATATGACTCCTTTTCATTGCAAATAACTAAAGAAATTAACAAAAAAACGTAGCCTTGAGCTACGTTTCTCGATAAAGAATAACGCAGTATCTTTTTATCGAAAGTTCAAATAACGTACTATTTCGTATATTCAGTTCATTAGCAAAAAGTATAACATTGATTTATTCTGCTTCTCGACAGAAGGTAATTACATGTTTTTCTTACAAGTACATACACATAAGATTCTATGTTGATAATAGCACTATTTAAACGTAGCTTTTCTCATCAAATTACTTAGTACATTTTATTTATGTATATTAATTCTACAATATTTACAATTACAAAAGTTACAAAAGATTTACACATACCGTTGATTATACGTGCGATGTTTTTCACTAGATTTCAATCTCAAAATGTACTGTTCAGAATGCACATAAATTTACGCGTAATTTTCTTAATTCTCATTGCAATTCTCCTTGTGATTCTTGTAATTGAAATTAATGTAATTACAATGTTTTAAGACTATTTTACTATTTGTTCACGTGTTATTCCGAAGGAACTAGTAGTTTTTCTATTACGTTATTAGCTTTACGGTCTTTTTATGCAGATCGTGTTACATAAAGATCATCGCCCATTATTCCACGTAGTGCGCGTCATTCGTTTGAGAGGCTTGAATTTTGTTTATTAATATTTAACGCGAGATGTAGCCTGCACCGCCCGACAGGAGGACATTCTAATGCTGTCATTGTAAATGCTGTCCAATTGTCTCGAAAGTTCGACATTTAATTTATATCTCATGGAGAACCTTTTCTCTTTAAGATACTTGTCATTTTCAAAAATTGTCCGACGAAAGCGCAGCGCCTACGGAATTCGACTTCAACTGGAATTCGGTACCAATCGCCGTAGGTCAGTATAACGCACATTATCCTAAAATCGCTTGATCCTTTTGTATCTTTCGCATCGCTGCTTCCCGAGAAGAACGTAAGGCCGTCTCGGATCGAGCGTTACATTCTCTCGAGAGTAAAGGTCGCCTCCTCAAGAGCAAACTTTTTCCTTGGCGCGAGCGGAGACGCGCGAGAGAAAAAAAGATAATCGGCATCCTTCGAATGAATTCCAAGGTGGTCTACGTTGGATTTAGCACTGGCGAACTCGGAGAGAACAAAGTACACGGAGAAAGGGAGAGGAGGCAGCGAGTCGAAAGAGTAAACACATAAATAATTCACGAGGCGCGTTAACGAAGGATCGCGATCTTTTTCTTGTCTGCGTAGCCTGTGCCTTCCCGTACGTGATCGCCTTCACGGCCGACACAATGGAGATACGGCTGATCATCAACGGGAATCTCGTGCACACGATCGCGATGCCGAACCTCAGCCTGATAACCTCGAAGCAGGACATATTCTTCGCCTCGACCGCCCCGGAATTCCTCGCCCTCAAGCTCGACAAGGATGAAAGGAGCCACAGTCCGCCCTCGTCGCAGTCCAGCCTACAAAGTAAGCCGCGCTCTATACACGCTACACCCTTTCATATCCATTCGCCGCTCGCATTTTCGTTTTACGATGCACTTCCCGCTGACAAATTGGATTTGCCTCCTTTTTTCTTTTCATTCACTTTTTCTGGAATTTATAAAGACGAACGTGTTCCTCGAAGGACGCGTATAATCACAGTTGCGGTCATCGTATGCTGCGCGTGAAAACTAATTCGTTGCGCATTTTTTCGACGTTTCAAATTTTTTCAGTCTAGAAAATTTATTATCGAATCCAAGTAGTCCGGTACGCGATAATTGGATTTTTTTCTGCGATGCACGAAATACGTATTACCATTTCCGAGCGAATAAGGAACTGAAATTCTCTTTACAATAAGGAAATATGGTACTCGATGCTTAAATCAGATGTCTTTCCTATTACTGGATAATAATTTTACTTTCGTAACAGAATTAGTCAACGACCAAGAAACAATTGCACGCATCTGTAACATCACACTTAATTCTAGGAAATGTTTTACAATGCATGAAACATATTATTATATGGTGTATATTGTACAGTATACTATAATGTATTATTCGAGTAATTCGATAATGTTGATTGATTATCGCCGTTTTCTGCTTTTATTAACGCAATTATTATCACATAACAATTACAGGACCTTAATGTTTCTTTTGCTTCACCACATATCCGACATACTTTACCCTACAATAACAACATAGTAATTTTTCAGCAAAATTGTAATAAACAATTGATTTAGGAAATAATTAGATTAATGAAAAATTAAAAACACAATGATTAAAGTGGCTAAACTATTTGGTTTTATTTGCTTTTTTACTAAATCTGTTTCACATTCGGGTAAAATTAATTATTGGCTCAATAATGCATAAAATAAAACGGTAGAGAAAATGGCGATGTTCGAATTAATCGTTTTAATTGTAGTCCGAAGTTGTAAGATAAATGCAGTAGAGAATTTAAAACCAATGAAACGGAAATGAGAATGTAAAGTCTCGAACTTGCACACCGAAAAAGGTAGACGCAGTTCTTTACATTCTCAATCGACGACTGTTTCGAAACGCGCTGTCAGCGGCTTTCAAAAAAAACGCCGTAATATCAAACTCCAGGATCTCTCTGGGATCTCTCATGAGTGTGCGTTTGTTGATCCTGCAGGTGGCTCGAGCGAACCGGGGCCAGCGATGCGGATCTACCGCATCCCCCTGCAGACGCTGTCGCGCACGAGTGTGACGAATTGCGGCCAAAGGCGCTGCCCGAGTCCCGCGGAGCCGGAGACCAGTTCCGAGGTCGGGCCAGGGTCCGGGTGTAACAGCAACTTCCTGAGCGCGGAGCCGCAGCAGCACCGGATGCTCAGCCGCTCGTGCAGCAGCAGCCCGACTCCCAGTCTGGGCGCCTCCGTCTCGAGCTCGTCCAGCAAGTGAAGGTCGCGAGGACGCGTGTACCAGCGGAGGAGGGCCGGTCTCGAGCGCTAGGGCGTGCCGACACCCTTACGTTCGGCATTTCGTTCGCGCACCCACTCTAACGGTCCCGCTAGCGCGAGGTCGTAACTTATTATAGGATGTTTAGCGGCGAATTTATTCGGCAACTCTCCTTACGAGAGACGCTCTTGAACGTACGATCCGGTAGATTTCGAAAATCACAATTTCCGAATGCTTGTGAATTCCGGACGATTCGGCTTTCGAATTAAGCAAACAAACGAACAAACAAACAAAAAGAAAGAAAGATATGCTTAACTTTTAATCTAGCGCTCCTCTTAGGCCTCTGCATTGCGAATCTTTTAGATATTTGAATTCTCGCCACGTTGTTGTAATCGTCGTTCTTTAATTCGACATTTCATTTTTCCTTCCGTATTTCTGAGCTATGCCTTTGCGAAATATCGAGACTGTCCCTCCAGAAAATCATGATAGCGATGAAGGTGAAGCTTTGAAGTTTTGTTTGGAGTGGAAAGAACTGTATACATACAATTATGTTGCGTAACATGCCTATGCCTTGCAAGTCGAACCGTTATAAGACGCGCTTTCGCGCGAGATAATTATATCGCGGATGCGAGCTCGTCTCGATGGATCCTAATAAAAATGTGCACAATTTACCCTATGCTTGATCGCTTTTAAGACTCGTTTCTAAATTTTTAACATTTTTTCTTTTATTTGTGAAATAAGAACAAGCCACTCTCATTCAAGTACATTTCCTTCAACACCGAATACAATTATGCATTACTCGTGTATTATTTGTTTACTTTTCTTAATAAAACTGGTACAGTTTTAACAATTGAGTGATAAAATTTCAGACTTTGATAAATACTTAATCCCGTGTACTTAATTGATTTCACTTAATATAACTTTTGAAGTCATGCACTCGATGATAAAACTGCGTTACTTCATTAATGAATTATTGAATTAAGAGATTCATTCGATTGATAAAAATGTATTTAAACAGCAAATGTATCGAACAACAATCAAAATGACTTAGGAGCCTTAAAATAGTGCGCTAATCTCGCGAGCTTTGGTACACATTGCATTAGAAAAAGGGAATCAGCGGTTCGAGCTCTAAATGTATGCATTCGCATAACTTGGATTTGCTTTCGATGAAAAACGTTGGAAGACAAGACCAGGAGTTGGAGTAGTATAAAATTGGAATTGTACAAATAATTGCTTAGTCGTTCTCGAATATTTTATGAATTATAATATTATAAGGACGTAAAGCCCTTCAGCGACTTTGAATCGGATAAACCGTGACTTTATTACTCTGAGAAATATTATTTGTTGATTGATGTATTTTTAAAGTTTTTTTTTTCTTCATTATTTGCTTAAAATACTTGTTGGGTGACTTAAGTAAATTAAAAAGTTTAATTGCCGTTAGATAGTTTCATTGTGACGTACTTTGTTTTATAGAAAAATTCTATTGAAGTTACGTAATCCTTCTTTTTTTACAAATACATAACATCGTTTTAACAAAGACTTTTTTCATAATACATTGTTCGTTTGTTTATGCGATATTGTCAAACTGACTGAAAAAGTGAATAACTCCGGGGCTCTACAAGTTTCGATAAAACTTATAGCAATATTTCATCTAAATCAAAATAACATAGAAGCCATTCAACGTTTATTTAGATATAGATTAAAGTTTGCGGTCTATTAAAATAAAGCCATTATTGAAATAAATGTGAGTAATTCGTTGACGAAATATCTTAGAAAGTAGTGAAACGTGAAGCAGAAAAGAATCACCTAAGCTTGTTGTTAGCATTTAAGATTTTAATTTCTTATGTAATTGAAAATGAATCAACCAAGTGTATGATAATATAAGTATCACATAATAAGGTATTAAATTTTAGCATAAGCTTACTTTCCTCGTATTTAGGCACACATGACTGTTAAGTGAATCAAAATTTTTGTCTTCGCACGTATCTTCTTCGTATTACACAAGCGTAGTTACTCGGACTTAATATCAAAATTAATTTGCATTTAATTTTCAAGAAATATTATTACGGTATAAGCTACATATTATTTGCATCATTATTTCGTAATGGATAGCTGTGCTTAAAACATTGTTAAAACATACAACCCAGATTGTGTCGCTCTTAAAGTGAGTTGAAAATCATAAGTGCCAAAGAATTTTTTTAGATTTATAATAATGTAATTGTAAATGATGTATCTAAAATGGTTTAGTTATATGAATTTTAGGCAATTAAATATCTGTGCATAGTAGCTGGTATGCTTGTGTAAATAATTCGTAAATTACATATAATTGTAAAATTACTAACGTTAATTGGGATGATAATTAATTTTAATTAGCTTATTAATTTATCACGTATGGGCGCTTAAATTAATTCTTCTCTTTTTAAATTTCAATCTACTTTTACGTACATTATAAAAACTTAATTTTTTCATTATAATTAACTATAGCATTACTTAAGGAGAATAATTATAAAATAATTTTCATGTCTTCGCAGTTTGTCTCTTAATCTTCAAACCTATTTAACAGTAGATACTATTTATTATAGAAGAAAAAAGTAGCAGAAATTAATAAAAAAAGAATACACAATCGAATGCTTTCATGATCAACTTTAATTATTATTTTCATCATTTTTGCTAGTCATGCTGTATAAAAAATAATTTCTCAAATTTTGAACGTGCACAACTTATTGGGTATAAAAATATTGCATAAACATACAAACAAAAGTGTTTTCTTAATAAATTTTGAAGTCTTTAATAATAGTCTGACGGATTCGCGAGAAAGCAAAAGTGACGAAACGTTAATCACTGTTATGCTTGAATTATTATTGTTAAGAGAATTAATTTTTCCATGAATATTACGTTCTTTTACGAACATTACGCTCACTATAAAAGTCCCTTAGATAATGTTAAGTATTTAATATCTACTTTCTTCAAATACAAGTTATTTTCAATATTTCGCCAATTTTGCGTCTCACTTTTTCTTTCGAAAAAAAGTGGAGTGTTAGCGCACTCCACTAAAGGCTAAAAAATGTATTTAACGGAAAAGATTTCGAATCGATGTTATTTGAAAAAAGAAGTATTCGAGTTTTAAAAACAGAGATATATACGCAAGAAATGTAAAAAAATATAAAATTCAGCGAAGAGTTCAACGGAATTGTAAGAAAGATTATAAACCGAAGGTTTGCTGTTCTGGAATTTCGCTAGATGTTATTTTCATGGTGTTAAATATTTTTCCAAAGGAAGACGTTCAAAAAAAGTTCCAAAAAGCTTGTGAAAACAAAGAAATAGATGACACTGGAATAATAAAAAATGATTAACAAAACAAATTTTGAACGTTTATAGTTACTTTACCCTGTTTCTTAACTTGTTTCTTAACAGCATGTATCGTCCGCATTTGCGCTTATACGTATTATATGCAGTAACAAGTTGTAAAACTAATTAACAATCGCATTTGCGGTGTAATGGATTTTTGCTTTTGTAAATTCACAGTAGCAGTCACGAGATTAACAATTTTTTATTTTTTGTAAAATTTGTTTATTTCGTTACATTAAAAAAATCGAACAATACGAGATCATAAAGTATGTATCATTAAGAAACGGAGCACATCGACTTCCGCTTATTGGATTTTCGTTTCGAACCATAATGTCGAAATGGAAGGAGCGACGAAGTCTTTGCCGGCATGCTGTTGTACTTGTGGTTGCATTTGTTCATACCTGCACGCAACACACAAATATTTAATGATTTTATACGTTAAAAAGAAAGAAAAAAAAAAAAGAAAATAGCTTTCTTTTTATTTAACATAAATATTTTTAAAAGGATATTTATATTAACAAGTATTCCCATTTAATCAGCATTTATATACAATAAAGCACAGTCTAAGTTATAAAAACGTTTTGAAATTAAATTGCAACTGATTATGAAAATATTATTTTGTAAATTCCTAGTTTAATGTCTAGTTTTTCTTTTCGTTTCATGGTATTTATATATTCGCTGGAAATTGACAGTATTTAGGAATAATCTAATATTAATCCGAATATAAATGCTTATAAATCTAAAATTATTATTAATATAATATCTTCCATAAAGGCTAACTTTTCACAATAAAACATTTTTCAAAATGTATTCTATGAAGTTCATGTAAAGATATTTCACGAAAAATCTAAAATTTTGATATAACGTAGCAATAGACTTGTTATTACAATAAAGTCAGTTAATTCGTTACTGAAAATAAAATAAAGTGAATAACATTTAGAAGTATGAAAATCGAAAGTTTTATTGTTTCGAGTTATTTTTCAAGAAGTACAACATATAAACTGAAATTATTCTTAAAATATAAATTAAAATAAGTTAAAAAGTAATTTAAATTAAATGACCATAGAATGAAAATAGAATTAATTCAATCAATGTAAATTTTAAATCAATTTCACTTATATACATTTAATCTGTATTAGATATTTTTTCAGTATATTACATCCTAAAAATTCTATCTAATTGATAAATCTTATAAAATCTTTTCAATGAACTCTTAAAGATTTTATACACATAGCAGTTTTTGGTTTTACTGTAACTTTAAAAGAAGAAAAACAAATGTTACACAAAAAAGTTGTTGAGTGATCAGCAATTCATTTCACTAGGCTATACCTAATATTTATTTAAACAGGAGAGGGCGGGCCGAATCAGACATTTTACACTTTTATCCCTAAAAATGTTGAATCTAATTAAAACTTGTATAATTGCTTTAGTAAACAATGTAATTTAATCCTATCCCTTATTATTATAGTATGACTTTATAAGGAATTCTTTTGCTAATGACAAAAACATATACAAATTTAAATAAACCTTTTTTCCAATTTATATTACTTGTTATTTTATTATTGTAAAATTAAACAGCTCGCTAAAAATTATATATATATATATATATATATATATATATATATATATATACATATGCATATGCTACATACCGTTTAATTAAACTTAAAATACTAAAATACGAATTCGGTACCATTTTTAGGTATATTAATGCTTTTGCGTCAATTATTTGTTGAAAATTGTTTAATTGAGCCAATCAGCACCTTAGGCAACTGCAGATCTTCCTAGTGTGCGCTCCAAGTTATCTGGTCACTACTGTAGCATAGCGCTAATTAGCTCAATTAATCGATTTTGAACGACTAACTATAATAAAACTGCATCAAGAAGCCAAAAATAATCTCATAAATAAATACGTAGATAAATGTTTTAATTATCTCCAGTACTGAAGAATTCATAAAATTATAATTTTATCCTGAGTATAAAGAATTTCATATTATTGAATTATTTCCGACATCAACCTACCTTGTTGAATTTTTATCACAACACATTCCTTATGCAGATTTATACAATTATTATACAATAAATGTAATTACATTAAATAGTATGTATTTAAAAGCATTAACGTAAAATGACATTCCACATTATTGTACGAAACATTAACGAAAAACAAGTATTCATACAAAATGCATCGCGATATTTCATGCTCTTTTAGCTCCCATTTGCACTAACCTTTTATGGGCAATAATTAATTTTATACAGCCGTAATTTAATAAAGATAGAAACCACATAGAACCACAATCCGTTGATCATTAATTACTGTGTGTTATAATTAAATGATGTTAAAAAAATTGTGTACAATACATTTTTGTACATCAGAAAGAAATTAGATCTGAATAAGAATATTGGAAACTATAAATAAAATAATCATTAATTCCTATATAAGATGAGTCCCGCTCTCTCCTATTAATTCAAAGTTTATAGTTTATACTTACTCAAGCTCGGAATTCTAAAAGCACTGGGTTGCCAAACACTATTTGCCATGTAAGTAGGTTTATTATTTTCAGCTAGTTATAGTTTTGATTTATGCTTATATTTCGCTTGTTTTTCTTTTTAAGTTTCAACTCAAATCCAATATCGAAAGGGATAAATAAAGCAGCCAGCAAAGTGGGTATCAAAAGTGTGCAAAAATCCAGTAATTTCATACTCGTACCAAACCAAAAAGTAGCGAAAAACACGCTGAGCTAAAACCTTAAATATGAGGTTAAAAGAAAAACATCACTTCAATCCAACATATTCACTAATGAATAAACTTTATTAAAATAATAACAATTAATCAGTGTTTTAACAGTCCACTGGAAACTATAGGAAGTTTTACAAAAAGACAAAGGAAGAGAGGGAAAAAACGTAAAAATACCCGACTCAGCCATCGAAGTATATTCTTTACAATACACTCGTTCAGAATGCTTCTCGATCATGTAAGAGTAGTGCCCGCACCTACGACATTAGTAATATCATTCAAATCGGGATTAGCTTCTTTGTCCCCGGGAAAATAGATTATGTATAGACTGTAATTATACCATACCGTACCATTCAAAAATTAAATATTATCTACAGTGTTGTAAAATAATATTATATATAACAATGACCGATAATCGTACAATTGAATTAAAACACTTTATCATTTTATCAACTTGTCTACAATCTCTTAAAATGCATGAAGATATAATCAATAAATTGTTTTATGGGCCTCTTCTTTGTAAGTACTTTTTACAAGCGATTAAAAAAAGTTCTATTATACATGCGTAAGCGAGTAACCATTAACTTTAATATAAACGCACAATTATTTACAATTAACAGTAAAATTAAAATTACTCTATATAATGAGGTTCGCACATAAGCATTAATTTAATGATATTTAATATCGTCCATCCAATAGCTTATTAAACATCCTAATAAGCGGTAAATACGCTAAATGATTCTTCATAATATTAAATAACGATTTTAAAATATATCAACCGATTTTTGCCCATTATTTGATAAGCGCTCAATAAAGCTTTGAAGAAACAATAATTGGAATAAAATTTGCGATTAATGCATGATTGAGGAAACATGAAAGTAAAAGTATCATACATCTTTAAAAAATACTTTATCATACACGCATATTATTATAAATTATACTATTTCCTAAAAGAATTAATGAATGGTACCGTATAACGTAATAAATCTGATTCTAAATAATCAGAAACAACTTCATGTAAATATAAGTATTTATATATATACACACATAAAGACACACACTAATTTTAATTTTAACACTAAAATTAAAAATTTTTTTTTACTTCAATATTACCACTTAAAAGACCTCATACTTCTCCGTACACAAAAAACTATACATAATCCACTCCTAGGCTATTAAAAAGATGAGGGTAGTTAATAGATTGAAAAAATAACAATACAAGAAATTCATTCGTAAAAAAATAAAATAGAAAAACAGGTAACATTATTCTCGCCAAACTGTCTCTGATGTGACAACAAGCTCGACTGACGATGCGCATTATACATACAGCGGAATAATAATAAATGCTTGGTTGAATTCATTAATTTTCTCTGCCCTTTATCTATGGCACAGTGACGATCGCTAAGAGCAGCACGAGGAAGAAGACAAGCAGAAGGCAAAATTGCGCCGTTATGTGATTAGTAATGTAACAGATGTATTTTGCGGTTAGTCGAGACATATCATGTGAGGCATTACACACCCTACTAACGCGTTCGCAAGACCTTATCTCACCTTCCCAGTTGGCTTCGCTGGTGAGGCTCGTGCGGCGATTGATCGCAGCGCCATTGGGCGTGCTCTCCTTCCAATCGCCGCTGAGCTTCGCCAGCTGGACGCGTCTGATGAACACGTTGTCGTCCACGCGGTCCTTTCTCTCCTCCTCCTCCTCCTCCGCCTCCTTCTCATTATCCACCTTAGCCCTCATCAGCTTGGCTTCCTCCTCGTTCTGCTCCGCGACAAGATCACAAATTTCTTTGGTCATTACATTGAAGCTCTCGTCGTCCACGACTACTTCCACATTCGTCTTCATTTTCTCTGAACAGGAACTATTGCTACAATTGGAATCCTCCCCGAGTTTCTTAAGAGTGTCTAGAATCGTTGAGATTTCGCGTTTTATCGGCGACTTTTCCACGATTTCGTTGGCTTTTTTGTCGGCATCTTTGCCAATGCTATCGATCATTTGCCCGACATTGAATTTGACCGATTTCTCTTCGACTAACGAAGTACCGGCTGCATTTTTCGGGAATTTCGATGCACTGCGATTCTCTTTCTTCGCAATTTGAGCTTTTCGGGACTCGCTCGGTACGGGAATGGTATCAATGCCTTTTGTTAATTGAACGAGGTTCTCCAGATCCTGGCAAAGCTGCTTATAAACGGATACCTCTTGCTCGGTAATGGGCTCAACCTCGAGTTGTGGGCTAAGCGACGGTGTGCTACAGTTGGAGGATATATAGCTGCTACCTTTGTCGCTGCTTTCCTTATATTCACTGCAATTAATCAGAGATTAATGTAATCGTTGATTCTCATAAAGGTGTATTCAAACGAAGTTGTAAATAAGCAATTGTAAAAGAGCACTTTCTTTGTCGACAATAAGTATTAAAATCTGTGCAGATTAGTAGGAAATTATTAAAATACTTTTTAATAATTTAATGATCTTAATCATACCATAAAAATAAATATAAATTCTTTTAAAGTAAATCAATCCAGTAAACATAAAGCTTACATTTAGTCAACATAATTGATAAATTAATCAGTTTAAATTAGTAATGATAAAAATTTAAAGGAGTGATCGGATATTACGATTAGAAATACGAGGATGAAGTACTTCTCGACTGAAATATTAAACCAGTTGATCAACGCACTGACAAACTATTAATATTGTTTAGTAGATCATCACGAAGAAAAGAAATAAGTATTTATTATGGATCATCTTTAATTGTATCAAAATATTCCTTTCGTTACAATAATCTTGATAATATTGATATTTCATAGTATTAACTAACCACAAACATTAATTACTAGTACGCTGAAGCGTAATTTCTAAAAATCTATCATGAATTTATAATATTAAAAAATCTTTGTAATATTAACTATCACCATTATAAGACAAATCAGGATTGCTAATACTTTTATTCCGATAACTTTCATAAAATCATATTCAAGATGAAGCTTTTGCATTTGACTTTTTTGGCATTACCACACCTAGTGTATATTAATAAACAACTAATTAAACAAATAATTTAATTTGTACAAAAATCTGCAATTTCCAAATGCTTCATGATTTAATAATACGCGAATGAATAATGTTTTGAAAAAATATTATAATTTATAAAAGTATAGTCTGAATAATAGATCAGATAGTAGGCTATAATGTTAAAAAATAATCTGAAAAAATAGTAACACAAAGAAAGAAGCTTACGTTTTCGTATCTTCTATGGCCAATATATCTTGCGACCGAATTCTATCGTCGGATGACTCATCCCAGGATCTATTGCTCGTGTCAATATCCGATAAAACGTCTTTCTGCCTCGACTGTTCCGCATTTCGATTCCTGTTGACGTCGAGACAGTCCGTCGCACACTTCTGCCAGTTTACGCTCATCACCTCTGGGTCGCTCGTCCTCCTGCTGATGCGCTTAACAGGCACATCGTTCAAGAAGTCGTCAAAGACCGAATCTACGAAGGAGTTCGTCGGATCCTCGCTGTCGAGTTCTAGGGGCGACATTGCCGAGGACGAATTTATGAGACCGTAGAGGTTCGCGGATAAGGACCTTACAGCCCGCTTCTTCTTAAGGCCGAAGGACGGCGTCGGCGATGAAGCGCTTGTGCCATTATGCTGGGACGGTTGGGCGTCCTTGCGCAGATTGCGAAAGGCCAGATCGTCGGTAACAAGGTCTGGCTCGCAGTTCGGTATGTAGGGCGAGCGCGATCGTTCCGATTTGATCGGCCTCGTGTGCAAATAATCCGAATCAGTGGCTGTCGTTATAGGTCCGAGGGGTATGCCGAATGGCGGCTGCGGCTCTACTACCTGTTTTCAAATTTGTATACCTTTATTAAAATTGGTACACACCTTGAATTCACAACTTCACACGTGCACTCTTATTTTCACAACAAACATAAATTAAAAATGTAAGATAATATTAAACAAAAATAAAATACTGTTACGCGAGTGTACATTTTTTTATTTATAACACGCTCGTTTCGTTAGTGCACGAGGTGCCACGTAAATTCATTTACTTAAATTCGGTTATACGAATAGGAATTTGTTCAAAAACAACATGTATCAATATCAGTAATATAAGAAATATTTCTTTATTTTGTAGTACTCGAAATTCCTTTTTCTATAAGATACAAGTAAAACGGAAACTTTTGCAACTTTTATCGACGAATTCAGCGTATTTCAACATAACAATTGATATTTTATTTTCTGATTCTTGCGTAATTTCTTACAAAAACAATGTGAAAGTTTGGAAGTTATATTTAATGTATTTCAAATATCAGTCATTAGGAGTAGACATATCGCACCATTACACAACAACGGGTGAACGACTTGTCACTACTTTCTCTAAACAGAAAGAAATGCGAAAAATACGAAATAGAAACTTAAAATAAAATTCTTTTTACGTAGAAGCGTACGTAACTAAGATAAGAACTCTATCAGTGCAAGTCAAATTTTTATTAATATTACGGTTTTTACGTGGTTTATAATATTCTCGAATTATAAAAGGAAAATCCACAGAAAGAAAGCAACGGTCTTCGTATAACTATAATTAACACAGATTTCATTTTCATTGAATAACATCATCGCGAATCATTTCAATTAAATTTTATAAATATTGACAGACTAACCAAAATAATTTTGCGGAAACTCGTACAATATTTTCTCAATACTAACAGTAACAAAAATATTTATAAAAATTATTTCGTGTATACTTCAAATTGTCTTCTTTTTAAGCCTATTATAAAATAGTGCATGAAACTGTGCTATTTTTATATATTACCTTGAGAGTATTATTAGCGTACTGCATGCTGCGAAAAACGACGTCGTCCAGCGTAACGTCCGGCTCTTTTCTACGAGGTTTCCTTTTCGGATCAACGTAATGCATCTCCCGGCGAGATGGAATAGGCGACGTCATTAAATAACTAATACTAGATAAAGACGACTGTCCGTCTATGGACGAGGGCCTTTCTTTAGGATGCATCCTTCTGTAGGCCATGTCATCCTTCAGTCTATCTGGTATTTCTGGTTCTTCTTTAAAGTGTCCCTATTATTGAAAGAAACCAATTTTTTATGTAAATTTATAGTTGAATTAATATGCAGATAACAAACAACTAATTAATAATTTCCGAATACTCGAGTGATTCTCATTTTTCATAAACACTTCCAAATTATTAAAAGTATTACTAATATTATTACTGATTCAATATTGAAATAACAATTTTTACAATAAATGAATCGCATATTCGTAAATATATAGTATGCAAAATTAAATATGTAAAATGTATAATTTATGTAATTTTACAAACAAAACTGTTGTATTATTATAAGAACTTTGTTGCAACAATACTGTAAATATTAAAAAGCATTTTCATATTTATTTATTCAAAACAGAATTTAAAAATTTTCTTTGTAATTATGTTTTGAAAACAGCATAAAAATATCCTTTTTCTTTTAAATGCGATAAACATATAAAGATTATAATTTAATTCCTGCTTATCCCTGTAAAGTGAAAAGGCGATAACATTATGGCCAACTTTTGTCAAATTATGACATCACTCCTGTAATACCTTACGTTAATCGATACATTGTACACTTGTCTATATTGCAAAATTATTCATCTTTTAGAACTTTTGAAACAATGAAAAATCTTTTGCGTTAAAGCATACGAATAAACTGACATTTTATTCAATCGAGTATTATAACGGATTTCAAAAACATAAAAGTAAAATAAACGGTAAAAATTCAACTAAAAGTGAGATTCAAGTTTTGTGTCGATAAAAAATATTTAATAAATGCTATAATTACACTTTGCACGGTTTCTTATAAAGGTAATCTTATAAAGAGATAAATAACGCTTACCAAAGTTGGATCACCCCACGTTTTTCTTCTCGAGGTCGAGTCTTCGTTGTCAAAATTATCCGGACTCGCTGTAAATCCTTTATAATGGAATTCTTCCATAGTTCTTTGCTCCGCTCTATCCAATAATTCCTCATCAGCAAGCTGTAGACTATTGTATATTGTTTCTAATTCACACATTGCCTCCTCCAAGGTTTTCAAACTCCGCCTATTATTGGGCTTTTCGCTTTCAGCTTTTTTGAACGGCACATAATTGGAATTTTCGTAATCATTACTCTTTAAAACCATCGAAAATCGTGGTGGCTGATCCAAATATTTTGATTTGTTTAAATCTAACAAAGGAGATTCATTTCTATCGACTGTACCAGTTCCTCCTATTAAGGTCTAAAAAATGATTAAACTTCTTTCAAGATTGATTCTTTGACAACTGAATAGTTATCCTTATTATATAGCGTCTATGTAGTATAACAAAAAAATTAAAATGATTTAAGTATTCAAAGGCAATCTTACTTGCATATCAATGTCTGTTTAGCAAAAATAAATTTAATTATGCTATTGCTCGTAAATATCAAATTAAAAACAAAATAGCCCAATATATTGGTTAACTTCTTTTGTTTATCATATTAGAGTCGTAAAATTTAAGCGCTCATTGTAGTTGACGTTAATGGATCGAACCTGTGATTTTATCGATGTCCGAAGAAACTGATTTCGACTTGAAAAATTCATAAGATTTTAATTAAGTGGCATTTATTTGATAACGGAGATTTTTTTACCATCGAATATAAATACATTTATCTAAAAATATCTACATTACAATTATCTTAGAAAAAGTAAAACGCTTACGCAACCTGCCTTTTTCCATTTAAAATGAGGTAAAGGTGTCCATATGAAAGTGCTCAACTTACCGCATTGAGCGGTTCCCTCAAGGGACTCCTTGGAGGACTAAAAGGTAAATCGAATTTGTGCACCGATGAAGCTGGCGAAGTGGTACTGCAACGGCCCTCGTTGATGTTCCAGATTTCGGTGTTGGGGCTGTAGAGCGAAGACCGCGGACTCTCGTAGGTGCCGTTTTCTTTGTCATGAGTCTGTTCCGAGGGTCGCGGCACGTACTTTAGTATCTGCTGGTATTTGTCCATCGATGAGGCATTAAGGAGCCGCGAGCGGTAGTCTCTCGAAGGAGGTTTGGGTGGCGTCACAGCGGAAGTCCTTCGTGTGTGCGTCGCCGCGGCTGCGCAGCGCAACTCGTCCGCTTGACCAGGGGACCTGTGGCTTCGAGGACGATTTTGGCCGGAGTAGGCTTTGCGATCCTTGTATTGCGCCGCCGACAGGTTCTTCTCGAAGTCGTTGAAGTATTGCAAGGTCTGCTGTATCACGACGTCCACACCCGTGTCCTCTTGTTGACCGTAATAATTGCCGTTGGGTAAACCGTTGTCGAAGCGCGATATAGGCTGGATGTCCATTTTACTCGCACCTTCCAAATGACATAAATACAAATAGTGTCCACAAATTTTCATTTCGAAATGACACATAATATGAAACGATATAAAAAATTTTATAACGTAATACGTGTTTTACATCTATTACACAGAATGCGTTCATTTTCAATCAATCCAACAGTAAAAAGAATATTCGATTGAATTGATTAAGAATTACATATTTGAGGAATTTATACGACAAAGTGCTCGTTTAAACAAAGTGTTAGACTTGTAAGATTACATAAATTTTACGATAATGCAAATGGTATTTAAGATGCAATACACGAATTTCATTATGAAACATTCAGTGCCTACAAATTTATAATACTATACGTAAGTATTTTAAGACGTATTTAATTGAAAAATTATCATTGTATACACATTACACATGCCATACTGAATATTCCTAGTACCGTTACGATTCCATAATAATAAATAGTTTATTTAAAGCGTTTTCGTCTTAAAGTGATTAATAATTATCTACATTTTTGTAAATAAAGAGAGCATTTTTTGTTATAAACAACGTATCAATTGAAAGTTAATCCTTGGTTAAAGCAAAAATTTTATCGCATAGTCAATACTTGAAATACGATTTCATCAATTCTTCTCCTTATATCTCAACGATGGATTTCACGGTAGAGAATCAGTTTAATTTCAGTATCATAGTAACAAGTCGTTTATACTCGAGAAAAGGGAACCGTGAATTCTCAACGAAAATAAGAGCATCTTTTTAATTTAAATGTACTTTTGATTTTTACCATTCCATGAGTAATTCCTAAATACCCACTTATGAAATATTTATACGATTCTTTGAAGAGCAAAAATTTACGTTCAACGTTGTATTATTGTACAATCTCATAAAGAATATGACTAACGGACGTAACTATAACAAAGAAACTGGGCGTAGCCTAAGCACAATATAATTACATTAGCCAGTATGTCACTTGGTATAAGAAAAATGGTCTTACTGTGCCCGTTTTATAAATAAAAAAGTATCAAGAGTGTTTTAATCGTGGAAGACTAAGAATCTACTCATCCGATGAATCAATATTGATAATCGATTGGAATATTTCTCTAGTGAGATGACTGAAATTTCCAAAGCTTATTGAGCTCTCGAAAGTGCGCAGCGCACCTACTAAGCCATGGCCAACGAAAATCCCACCTCGACTCTTGAAAAGTCCTCCGGCGAAGATTCCGCTTTCATTGATCACCCGCCCGAAAAAAAAAATCAACAAAGAATCATCGAACACCAAAACTTACCCATAATAATCCCCTGGGCGTAATCGCTACGGGGCACGTGTTCGATGGGCTGGAACTGCTCGGTGTTCTTGAGCCCACCGCGACCCTCGATGCTCCTGGAGTCGGCGTGCCTCTGCAGATTCGCGGGCGGTTGCTTGGCAGCGGCGCCTCCGCCGCCGTTGCACATCCTCTTCAGGTACCGCTCGGTCCTCGAAGCCCGCGAGGTCCGCTTCTTGGGCTCGGGTCTGCGCCTGCCCACCTCGTCCTCGCTGCTCTCGTCGGTGCTGCTGTCGCTCGCGCATAACCGGTCGCGCTTCGCCTCGACGCGCGCCTTCACCGTGTCCTTGCGCGCACGCCGCCCGAGGCCGTCCATCGAGCCGTCGCTGCTGCGCGGCTCCGGGGGCTGATGACTCATGCCCAAGACGTTGTTGTTGTTGTTGTTGTTGTTGTTGTTGTTGTTGTTGTTGTTGTTGTTGTTGTTGTTGTTGTTGCTGCTGCTGCTTCTGCTGCTGCTGTGGTTGATGTTGGTGTGGTTGCTGTTGCTGTTGTTGTTGTGGTTGCTGTTGTTGTTGTTGCTGCTGCTGTTGCGGCAGACGTCCGCCGCTGAGTAATCGATGTCTTCGCGCGTCTCGGGGGCATAACCGGACGATCTTGCTGCGCCCTTGGGCTTGCCTTGCGAACCAGAAAAAAAAATTGGTTAATGCGCTGGCGAGTCGTTGGACCATTCGAGCGCGTATTTTTAGACGAGAGGATCGCGAGGCTTTGCTTTTTCGTGCCTTCGCTGCGCTTTATTCGTTTTATTATATATTTTAAGCGAGGCGCTGCTGGCGAATCGCGAACGCTCAAAGTCCCGCGAGATCGGTCCATCGTTTCGTACGTTTCGATGATTATCGTAGCGTTCGCATAGACTGGAGGGCGTGACCCAGTGGCGCCGGTTACGTCACGGATCCTGAGTAACCGAAATCACGCGAAATATCCGTATACGTATATGTAACCGAATGACATCTTGAAGGCGCCGTAAAAGATGCGCGAAGACTCGCCAGTAGACTCGTAAACATTTTCATGCCGGACGAGAGGCAGAAGAGATAATTTGGGATACGATGGGGCTCGCGTGAATGCACTCATTAATAACGTACAATTAACTCGAGATTAATAGCTTTATTTTGACTGATCCAAATTCCTGAATGGTAAACTCTGTATGCGCCGATAAGTCCTCATAAGAATAGAAGCACTTCGATATAACGTAAAACTCAAATCTACAAACCTCTTTACAGTGCAGTAACTAACGTGCAGTAACTAACCCCCTTAAAACTTTCAAGTAAATAGATAAAGAACGCGTTTGGAGCTTATGTAGATGATAGAAATACGCAAACCAACAGTTATTTGCATCTACTTTGAAATAAATTTTAATTTCAACTGTAAAATATTCTTAAAATTTCAAATGATCTTCGATTCGGTGGACGTGAAATGTCGTAACATAGCTTGCAATTTAATAGTGGATTCTTTATGCAAAATAAAGTTATGCTCTCGGGATCAGGTTCCTGGAAAATAATGAAAAAGGTTCCTGTTTGGGTAGCGCGACTAGCTATGGCACAATGAAAAAAGGGTCATTGGGCTTTAGTCTAAATATAGTTAACTCAGCGATCCCTGGATTTATTTGAAAAGGGGAGATTTGAGAATAACCGCTTGGTAAAGAACAAAGGTATCTTGGCAAGGATTTAAACTTTAATAAATGTCAAGGAAAAATGCTTATCAACCTACTCGTTTCATTAGGAATTACATCTCAACTTTAGAAACAACGTTATTTCTGATTTTTAAAAATTTCAATCAATTACCTCGACTCAAAAATATTTTATTGTCGTACAAAAACTTGGAATCAGGGAAATTGTTGATTTATAAAATTTGAATATACTTTTTACCATTTATCCGTTAATAAAAAAAAACCAATTGTTTATCCGTAGACAATGCGGAATCTACTCGAAGCAGATTATCCGTTTTATCAATATTTACGTTTTATCGATGTAGAAAATTAATATAAAAAATGGATTATCCATATGCTGCAAACATTTGACCATGAAATTGATAATTACTCGCAACTTATTGAACTTGATCCCGAAATTATTCAAATTCACATATTACGTTTATTTATAACCAGTAAATGTCGTTAAATTATTATTTACATCAAACATAAGATTTGTATCAGCACTCAAATAAATATTAAGATTTTTGTGGCGAAACAGTGTTTAAAAATGAATACGAAGGAATTATAAATAATTGAAACGCTTATGAAATTTGATACGCTGTCTCTTTTTAATGTCTTCAAATTTTTTATTTTACATAAGTATGTCTAATTGCACACGATTTTCGAAACTTTTTATGATTGGTTCGTATATTTTTGCATCCCAATGTCACCTGTTTGAGAATTACGCCATTACTTATTTTAATATAACATAATGTACACATTGCAAGTGCATTGCCGTCAATACCCTGTCGCAATAATGTATATACACAACTGTTTCAACCAAAAATATCGACAATCATACAACGCGCGAAAATAACTCGAAATATATATTATTCGTCCTAAATAATATTCACAAAAATAATATTTATTTCCCTCTCTAGATCAGTTAATCTTGTTGAAAGGCCGTCTTTGATTAAAGAGGGTGGGGAAGTAACCAAAGAAATTCAGGAGCAATTGGTTTCTTAGACCCTGGCGATAACAACAATACATAACTTACACACTTTTCAAGCTCAATTTACTCCCATGTACATAATACAATACAGTACAAAATTGATCCTGACATGATTTATTGTATTTGTCTAACAGAATTATTTAGGCTATTCTTCGCTGATATGAAAGAAAAATTGACATTAGCATGAATTGTTGGAACGTTAAGCATTTAAGATAAAATCAAACTACTTTTAGTACCCAATTGGAAAGTGTGCACTTAATATAGAAATTATAATCTACATCGCTCCGAACAAGTCACACAAATCGTCCTGTACAAGCTGGCAAATCTTGTATTAGGCGTGGAAGTTTATCTTGAACAAATACGTAATGACAGACAAAGAGCTCCAAGATAAGCATCTTTTTAGACAATTGTGGACTTTCTGTCAACTTTTATACGTACAATGTATTGATAAAAAAAAGTAAGATAACTTAAATAGAATGCTTAAAAATGTCAAGAAGGATCGTAAGAAATGAGACAACACAACAACTGTTTAGAAAAGTAAAAGGTACAATGCTATGAAACGTATTATAAACGCTTTGTAAGTCATAAAAGAACTTCGCTAGACGAAATAATGCTAACAAGAATCTAGAATTAGAAAATATAAATTCCATAAATTTTACACCGAGTGAAGAAAATGAAATGTTCAAGAAAGCAAATAAATGCATATCCGTATTCGATAGCGAATGGAGAAAGCTGATAAGAAGAAGAAAGAGTATTAGAATTATACTTCCTATGACGTGGCAAAAACTAATTTTCTCCAAACAGACAAATAATACAGCGTAAGCTTGAATAATAAAAATCGAGAGCAAAAACTTACAAAAGTTCTGAAAGTAGTTCAGACCAACAAATAATCCAAATATTCACCGTCTTTTAAACTGTGTGCTTAACGCTAGGAAACCCGTTATCATCGATTTACAATAAGAATTACGTTATTCCGACTGCAGATAATAAAAAATAATGCAAGTTGAGGACGCAAGGAATAAGGAAAGTCTAGTCCTAAATAAAAAATAAGAAAAATTTCCGGAGAAAAACGCCAAAACATGCCAAAACAGAGAAAACGCACGAATAAATGAGTAAGTCATTCTTTTAAATAATTCTCATAAAATTTGAAGAAAAAAAAAAGGACACTGTAAATGTACCACGAGTAGAGTATAACCAAATCTAAATAATAGTAAAAGCCGACACAAAATTAATCTATTAAACTTCTACTATACAGAGTATCCTATTTTTTATATCACTGTACACTGTACCACATTAAGTCGACCTATCACGTATGGATAAAATAACACCTTTTCTTATTTTAAGGAAAGGTGAATTTTAGAGATTTCGAAAATGTACTTGAAACAACAATTATCCAAAAAGTTATTTTGTACAAATAAATTTCCAATTTCTATTTTTAAATTTCTCCCGGTGTCTTTTAATTCTAAGCAGCATGTATGATTGACCTTTGGTTAAATCACAGTTTTTTTATTTTATCATTGACCAATGTATATATAAGCACCATTAATCACAAAACACAATCTTTTTACGAAAGTGCTTGGCAGTTTTATAACAATACTAAAATTAATGCAGAATATAAGATTTGTATATGAGATATCGTCTTTTTTTAATAAAAATCACTTTGATGCAAAAGTAAGTAAGTAAGTAAGTAAGTAAGTAAGGATTTACACTATATTTCTCATAAATGTATTAGTAGAAGATTAAATACATTTGAGAAATGTATAATTCGTCGATAATTTTACGATTATAAATATTGTTTATAATTTTAATAAAGGGTAGTAACATTTTTTAGTTTCCTTCGAATAAATATTGTACATTATATTTTAATTAAATTTAATATTAAAATTACATTAAAAACATTAAAATATGTGTTTTTTATGCAAACCTTTTATTTTCCTTCTATGCCTCTTTGATAAGTCCTCGAACGAAGATGACGAACTTTGAATATCAAGTTTGGAAAAAACACTTTTGAAGATTCCATCTATGGACCACTTTTTTGACCTTCGCTTATCCAGCAATGGAGGAGGTGTTACACTGGAAATTCTACGTGTCGGAGGGAGTAGACTGTCCTCCCCGATAGCCACGGCCTTTCCTCTATTATTTTTCCACTTGTCCATTTAAGAAACTCGAACCAGTTCGAAACAAAATGAAAAGAAATAGAATTTCACCGGGCAAACCTGTAACAGAAATTGTAGGAAATGCTTTTAAAACTAGCAATATAATGGCTTTTATTATTACTTTTAGCTTACCTAATAACAAACGTTTAATAATCAACGATAAATAACTATTATTGAAGAGTCTGCTAACGGTATTAAAAAAACGAGGGTAATTCCTTCAAATACTTAATGCATGAAAATTTATAAATTATTACTATTAAGTTGGACTGTAACAATCATGCATTATGAATTCATTTACAAATAAATAATCACATGTACAATATAAAATTTGGAAATAATTTTTTAGTACAAATGATCAAAATACAATACTCGTGTACAGAAATATTTAAAATTTAAGTTTTAAAAATCTACTGATAGAAGAAAAAACTATTGAAATTCAATGATAACATTACTTGTTGGGATTTTATCGCACATATTGTATACTTACGAGATAATAGGTACAACCTTCTAGTGTTTCTTTTATTTTCACTTAAATTTATAATTTAAATTATTACATAAAATACAAGCTGCATACTTCTATACGAGTTGAAACTATAAATATGTATAATTTTTATTTAATAAACTTCCAAGAAATGAGAATGAAATTGCATTTTTACTGATATTTTACAAAATAGTATAATTACATTTTTATAATTTCTACCATATAAACTAACAACAACAGTTCAACCAATGTTGAATTAATCTAAATATAAAAAAATAAAACAATAATTTAATTAAACTATCGAATATATTGAATTTTTTTCTTCGCATGTGCATAGAGTGGACGTCATGAATAAAATACTCGAGGTCAAAGTGGAAATGATACTGACTAGCAATTTAAGTCTCGAGTAATTCTAACTTCCATACCCAGGCAACATATATAAACAGAATTGAGAGTAGAAACGTGGAAGGATTGAATGCATCGGTGTAATAGAGCCTCGTGTAATAGCACAAGTGTGACAATTAGACACCAATTCAATCAAGCGTATGTGTTTTGTAATTACATCCATATTCATAAAAGAACAATTTAGTATAAACAGTCTCCACGTGAATATTCCGTGCGCGTATTAGTTAATAATTATGATTAAGCTTATTATAAAAAAATACGAATTTTCGTTATAAAGATTGTTAATAATTATAAGAATTGTTAACGTGTACGTATACATTACTGAATTTAAAATTTCTTTTTATTGCTGCTCGTGATATGTTTTGAAGAATTTTTAATATTTTATATTATAAATTTTATTTAGATTACTTTTACATACGCGGATACAGAGTCTTAATAAATGACCTTCTATGTCCTTAACTTATTTAAATTATAATTCCTTCTATAATATGCAATAGTCATACATTCCTCTAAGATTTGCGTAGAATCTTCACTTTTTTTATTTCTAGGTAATTGTTCAATACATTTATATCCACAAATTATTGACCAGTTTTGTGAACTATATTAATATTAGTTGCAGTTTATAATAATAATTTATCATATCGATCGCATCTCAAATTTACTTTAAAATATTGTAAATTAAATTTGTAATGTTATGCAAAAACATGACATGAAAATATGTTAAAATATTAATCGAATGAAAAATATTTTATGATTTATGATAAAAACATTAATGTTTTCATGCTTTATCATAATTTATCGTTTCTGTAGTGAATTTCATTATTTACTAAATCACATAATGTAACTAATTTGTTGTAGATGTTTCAAATTAGTCACATTTCAATGAAAAATACATCTTGACCATAGCATTCAGATCGTGATAATACATCTTTTAAATTTATTCCTCGATATATTTAGAGTTTTTTGATGTGTAGGACGATGGTGAAATTAAAAGCTGAATGTCTATTTCAGAGAATACATTGTAAATACCTTAGTATTATTGTCTCGGGTTATTTTTAAAGAAATGAAAACAATGATATCATCATCATATTCTAACTCTAATATAAATTACAAGATTTTGTTATTACAATAAAAAATATTAGTCGTTTAAGTCTGCGTGTAAATCGAAATAGAAGAAATATCAAAATATCGATGTAATGTTACTGAGACATACGAGACAAAATTAAATTCTTAAAATATGATACTTGAAAATATTCAATAATTTAATATATTAATATAGTAAAATGTTAAGTACAATTGCATTAAATTTCATTTAGATGACTTATTGTTACATAAAAAATTCGCACTGCTCAATATAAATGAAATCTAACCCAAGCGATGTTTTTTACGATCATCGCATTATTAGCGTAAATTTATATTAAAACATATTTTTTATAATATATAATTGTAATACGACAAATTATAATAGAGAAACCTTGGATAATGCGATTACTATTTTACCTTAAACTTTAATACTAATTACTACGATATATGGTTCTACGTAGACATCGTACCATACGATTTCGAAGCCAATGTGTTATAATGTAATAAATTATCAAAAGGTGAAATTTTATAGAATAGCGAGTGTAAATATATAATAATGCAAATAAAAATGTTGATTTTTAAATTGAAATTAAAATAAAACATGAATGCAAATTGCATGATGTTGTCGACCAAACTGTCTGCATTTTTTAATTGTAAGTAAACCATTCATCAATTTACTTCTATTGTTATATTACAAATGATTTCTACCGACTTGTGCAGAGTCGACAACGCCGAAAATTTTTCCATCTATTTAGCTTACGATTTTCTCAATAAGTCAGACACCGCATTCGAAAAAAGCCACCTATCCAGCCTTTTATAACCGATAGCACAAATAAATTTGTTTATTGAAATCGGAATCTGATTTTTTTGAGATTTCTGTCGGGAACATTGAGAAAACTGGAATAAAAGGATACGTAACGAAACCATGAGAGAAACCGGAAAGCGGGGGCCGATGATAGTCTGACTCGACACTCGGAGATACACATTGACACTATTCTTTTGTTTGGCGTTTATTTAATCTTACTTCTCTATTTGTCTCTTATCTGTAAAAAAACTTTCTCGCTCATTGATCTTTTTTACAAACGCATCTTTTATACTTCAACGATAATCAATTTTGTTTATATAGGAATTGTATTAATTATAATAATTGCAACAAAAATATGTGAGTTTCAGCAAAATCATGTATAGATATGAACGTATTATTATCTAATTTAATTATTAAGTCTGGCTTGAAATTTTTTAATTTTTTAATAAAAAAAATTTGTAAATATCAAAAATTAAAATTTTCATATGTGTAGAAGTATATCATGGAAAATACAATTTTTCTAAATTATCTATCGGGTAACCCCCTCCACTCTTCTCTCTCACTCGCTCTTCAAGCTTATATTTATACTAATTATATAAGTTATAAGATTAATTTTTTAAATTTGCATTACATATAATAACAGATACTTGCATGCTACATATAATATTTTATCATTCTTATTCAAAAATTACATTTAAGCTGTAATAGTAAATACATATGTGGTAATAGTATTGAACTAGTATGGAATATATCACTATCATTAGTATAAAATATCACTAAAATATCACTTAAATATCACTGGTATTGAATTGTATAATATCAAGGTTTCAACTAATCTAACAATAAACGAATATGAAAAATAAACTTCTTTATGCTCCTCTATCAAATGTTTTACAACAAATTCAACAATAATTCAACAATTATAATTATTACATCATCAAATTATCTTTTAACTATTTATTTATCTGTTAAAGTTATATTATTAAACGAAATAAATAAATGATTATCTAACTTAATAAAATTTATATTGCTTTAACAAAACACATAATAGTTTGAACCATTAGATTTTAAGTAATTCTTATATTAACTTTCATGCTACTAAATTTTATGAACTAATTTCGCTAATTTGATAAATTGTATTTATATCTTATAAAAGAGCTTATTATTCTAGTAAAAGAAATTAGTAAAGTATACTGAAATTGACATAAAAATAAACTTATGACACATTCAAAAGACAGCAATTAGAATTGTGAAAAATAAGTACGAATAAACTAGCGCTTCCCACAATTTATAAGAAGCGGAATTGTCAAAAACTAAAAATTGAATCGTTAGATAAGTATTAAAAATTAAATGCATTAATGACATATATGTGCACACGCAAGCCCTACATGAAAAATCTCTGCATTTCTACTAAATATTTCTTTGTAGTAAAATGTTTTAGTAAAATGTACCTCTTAAATAATAATTAACTGAAAAAATACCATTAATAAACTTGGCAATAAAAAACATATATTAGACCTAAAAATGACACTAAAATATAAAGATCAATATCGTTTAAGTAAATTTAGATTTATATAAATATTTTTCGGATTATGATATAAATATATTTTAACGTTTAAAGAAAAGAATAAAAATTTTAGTAAACATTTCGATGTATAAGAAAGGGAGGAAAAGAATGTACAAGTTTTAAGTTATATTCGTCAAATTCTCAAAACAAATGGAAAGGCTTAACGTGAAATGACGTAAATGGTTCCTTATCGAAATCCTTTTTCTAAAAATTGATTCACGAAGTGTCTACTTAAACATGTTCTTATAAAATATGTATAAGGAGATTTTACGAAAAAATAAATGACTATTCCTGCAATTACAATAAGTGATAAAGACGTATTTTTCATAAAAATAAATACTGAAAACAATTTCGCCATATCACTGTTACCATGGGTAAAAGAACATCCATGATTTTTCTTTTCACGATATTAATTGACTTCTAATGCAGCTTTGATAAATCTTACTTATGCCATTCTTATTAATATAAAAAAATAATATTTTACTACATTTCATCTATATAAAATCGTATCGACCATCGAACATAATGTCACACAGACTAGTAGTTTAAAGAAAAGGTCACTCGATGACAAAAGTCAGCTAATGACAAGTGTATCTAATCAGAATTTCATGTTGTAAATGGAAAAATATTTTTAGTATTAGCAAGTTTCATTTCGTCTTTAATAGTGCATAAAAATCCTGAATAATAACAGCATTATTTATACTAACTTATCATGTAAAAGAAAAAAAAGAAAGTAATTAGTTATTACAGCTATAATACATATAAAGACTCATACGTTCCTTTACAAATCATAATACTCGACCTCAAATGACACTAGTGTTAAGTGTTGGGACACATCAGCACAGATGAATATCACGATGATACGTGAAAGGCCTTTTAGAAAAGATACTCAAAGCAAAATTATCAATCCAAGGCTAGACAAATTTATCAAGTGTCACTTTCAAGAGTATTGACTATCAATTCATTTAATTGGAAATTGAGTCATTAATTCATCAGAAATCGCTCGGAACAAAGATCAAGACAACTCTACAAATTATTAAAAATTTTTGCTTTATTTACATTTGGGCTTTTTAAATACTAAAATAAAGTAAATACAGTTATTACAAGAGACATAAAATTTTCTAATTTGCTTTTATTACACTTCTACGTGTTAAATCAATGCGACAGCTAATCTTAACTGACCGAAAACTCGTATACGACCGTTTTCCGTCTTTACATAATGTGAAATCAAACATAAATCTTACAAGATTAGTTGGTACATTATTTTTTAATATGCATCGATCAGATTTAAGAAAGTAGTTCTTTTTTTCCTTTGTTTTAAATTATGAGATTATCGATTTAAAGCTCAAGCAGAGTTTGTAAAAGTTTTAACTTTCTTACAAGATATTTAAGGTCAGCTGTCGTCTTATTACTGATATGCGCGCGAATACGTCACTTCATCTGTCAAACCATTAACATAATGATATACTTAAAAATAAAATTAAATGAATATTAAATAGTAAAACTTTATACAATTTTACATGAATATCGCGAATAATAAAAATTTATATATATATATATATATATATATATATATATATATATATATATATATATGTATGTATGTATGTATGTATGTATGTATGTATGCATGTATGTGTGTATGTATATGTATATATGTATGTATGGATCTTGTGAAGATTTTAAGATCATATCATATTATATTATATTATATTATTAAGAAAGGAATTGGAGGTTAGAACAGTAAGATTCAAGTATTTTTTCAAATCTAATGCAAACTCAATTATTCAAAACTTACTCGATGTTCGACAAAGTATCAACATTTGATACATAAAATAGTTGAATCAATGTTTAAAAATTCAATTTAACGTTTTTTAAACATATTTATAAACAGTTAATGAGATAAAATAAAAATTTTAAACGTAAATTGTACACAAAAAAAATAAAATTTTTATTGTATTTTAATTTAATTAAACTTTAACGCAATTGAACTGTGAAATGTACTATTCATTTTGTGTAGCATGGATTTTTGTTATAGAAAATATGTGAATGATGTTTTAGTATAATCCACTTTATTGTTCCGATATAAATAACATTAAGAAATTTTACGTTTATTTTAATTATTCTGAAACGGTAAGTGGAATTGAACAAAAATTGCATTACATGGTTTACATAAGTGTTACATATTATACGGCACTTTCTCTACGGTACCAGATATATTTTTAATTTATACATTATTCAAATTTTTTTAGAGATTATTCCTTTGTACAACTGCGCTATAATTTTCGAAAAATATTTACATATAATTAAAATAAGAAGTCATAAATTGGAATTTGCAATAAAATATGTAAATCAAGCGGTAACGTACACGAATTGAAATATAATTCAAGAGATATTCGTAAAAAAAAAAAATGTTTTAAAAATGATCGCAGTAGTGATTTTTTGAACATCGGATCGAAAAGCGTTCGTTATTTATATTCACGCGTCTCGATTAATCAGTTTTTGAAAGGTAGCACTTGAACGTTTTCCTTTTATTAAATCGCTCTTTGATACGCGCAAAAACATTGAATATCCGATGCAAAAGCAAAATCCACAATTCTGCAACAACCATATTTTAGTACTTGATAATTATAAAAAATTATATACAGCCACTGCTAAAGCTTACAGCAACGTGTTAAAGCAACATCGAAAGCGAAAATGTGAAAATAGCCTCTTTTGCAAAGGCTCTTGCTCTGTTCTGCAGACGAATTCTCCACATTATGTGACAAATTACATATTCTTCAAATGAAGAAGCAATGCGTTTAATGCCAAATAAATCAATTACCTATGAATCCCTTACCCTCGAGCTTTTGAGGAAATGAGCGCGAGGAAGAAGAGAACGTATATCGCTTACCCTATTTCTATTACACAATTATCGATCACTGCTCGTCTCCTCACCGCGTTTCAATGAGGGACCCAGAGTATCGAAAGTACCCAGGCCCACGTGAATCGCAGGCGAATCGCAGGCGAATCACAGGCGAATCACAGGCGTATCACAGGCGTATCACAGGCGAATCGCAAAGTCTGCGGCGAGATGCATATCGATTTATAAATACCGTAGGCGGTCCCCGTAGTACAACGGGCGCCGTTACATCGACAGCCACGGCAGAATAGAGTCGGGGAGCGCCACGCGCGCGATCGTCCGTCGTGTCCCGGTCGCGCGGCCTCGGGGGAATGCAGCTGCGTAGGGCGCTCGAGTTTCATCCTCCTGCGCCGTATATTTACGCCGCTTTCACCGACGCACTTGCGATCGGGGAAAGACAGAAGAGCGAGAGAGAGAGAGAGAGAGAGAGAGAGAGAGAGAGAGAGAGAGAGAGAGAGAGAGAGAGAGGCGAGCTGCCGTTCTTTGGACGCGAGTGAAAGTGCACTGCGGGCCAGCGTGCGCTACTCTCTCTCTCTCTCTCTCTCTCTCTCTCTTTCTCTCCTCGACGGCGCCGCGTAATGTTCCCCGTTTATTAAGGTCGGTCGGGCGCCGACGGCCTTAACGCCCGCAGCAGACGACGCCGCGTTAACCAGCACCTCTCATCGCGACTCAACTTCTCGTCGCGATGATCTTGAGTGCGCTGCGTTCGATGGCCATTGGAATGTAGTATCGAGCGGCGATTAACTATACTCGCGCGCGACAGCTTTCAAGGTTAGGAATCGGGTTACCCCGGGATAATTTACGTTCCCCCGAGGAAGATTTGTGCGCGCACACGACGTCGGTTGATACGTAGCTGCGTTCGAGCGATCGGCAATTACGTACGTGAGGTTATAGAGCTATGACGATGCGTTCGATTGGCCTCGAAAAGGCAGACGTGCACGAACGTTCCTCCCCTCCCCTCCCTCTAGCCGCAACCATCTAACCTGCGCGACCGATGGCGATGGTTATCTCACGTGCGTGCCATTGACATGCCTCCTCCCGTAATCTCTAGTCCGCTTTCATCGTCCCTCTCCGCGTCTTTCTCCTATTTCTTCTTTCCTGCTGCTCCTCGTTCTCACGTAAAAATGCCTCCGTTGGCAGCGCATAGCGAGAGCCTCTCGACTGTGAATCGAAATCCGACCGACTTTTAATGCTTTTCTCGGTGCTTTTTACGATCTTCTATCGCACACGTTTCACACATTTTTTCCAGTCCTTCGTTTTTAATCGCGCAGCTCCTTTAACAGCAACGACATTTTACTGGAAATACGCCCGTTCAAAAGTATCGCGTGTTCCCTTTCTAAATGTAGACTTGTCACGAGCGTGAGCTTAAAGCTGCGTTTACGACGCGATATATGTTTGTGAACGGAAAAGGCGAGCGTTAGAGATGAATTTTTACGAATGACGTGGAAAAGTAACCTCGCGCTTTCTTCATCTTGCAAATATTTACGGATGCCTTTGATCTACATTCGATAGCCGACCTGAATTCGCAAACTTCATCTTGCATATGCGCATTCGACAAGAAAGTGTACGTGCCTACCGAGTGCTTGCGAGTGTAACGGGCGAGCGCTCACTTACGCATCTGAATTATTAAATGGCTAACTAAGCGGCATGTGCGTGTACGTGCGTGTGCGCGCGTGTGCGTACATCGTACCGCTAGCTTAATTTATGATAATGCAATATTGACATCCGAAACGAGTTATTCTTAAGAGGCCTTTACACTGATCATCGTTTAATACAGAAATATTGTATCATTCCCGTGAACAAAACTCACCGATTCATTTCGGAGCGAAAAAAAAAGCCGCGTGCGAGGTGTATTTCGCAAACTCGGTTCAATTTGCATATCGTCTAACGTTCGCACGCGTACACACGCGCTCGCGCACGCATAGTTTCGTCGAGGAAACCGAAGTAAAGATCACTCCGCCCGAACGATGAAAGGGTTTCGCTGTTCTTTTGTTTGTTTTTGTTTTTTTTTCTTTCTTTCTTTCTATACCCCTTTCGGAAAAAACGACGACCAACCGTCGTGAGTTGGATCGCACGAAGAAAACGTGCGACTGCACGAATTCCTTCTCGCGGAGCTTATTCTCATTTTTCACTCGCATCCGTCGCGCTCCTACAGGTGCACTCGGGCTTTTCCAAGCACCTCGGGGACACGGACTCGTTGCGTAAAAACGAAAAATGCGCGGGTAACGAGGCGACTGCGCGCACGGCCTTAAATCTCCCCCTCCCCCTGGCCCTTACCTGGTGACGCGTGGCCGCGGCATCGCTCTCGGTGTTCCTCCGGCTCGGCCCGGGCCCCCGTCGATTACCTCAGCGCGATAATGCCGACTGACGGCGGGGACGAGGCCGTGGCCGGTCGAGCCCCAGACGCGTCCATTGTTGAACTTGACGACGACTGCCAACTGCCAAGATGGCCTCGCGCCTTCGAGCGCCGCTCTCTCGGCGAGTCTCCGCTCCTCCTTCCCCTTCCTGAGTTTCCCCTTGGCCGCTCATGCGCCTTGCCCGGGACCGTCCGACACCCGTGCGTTCGCTCCACGAAGCGCAGCATTGTGCCAATTAAGCAATCCGCGCCAATCGTTTCTTTTCGACTTCGGATTCAAGAAGTGCAATTGCCGAGGCATTTATCCTCTTCTTTAGCTATCGGTTCTCTTACGCGTACGTACTCTTCGTGTTTTTTGCTTTTAACGCGGATAACGAGTCGAGCCTACGGATCAGAACTTTTATTTTAAACACTTGAAGCGAGGCAAGTGTAATAATTTCTATTCCTACGTCCTTTTTTGTATGCAATTTTCGATACGTCGGTATAAATACTGACGGTGATGTTTGCTAAAAAATGACGTCACGAAACATTTAATATCCGTATATTGAGACATGAAATTAATCGCGGAATAATCAATTAAGTACGATGACATTTAACTCAGTTTTGAGTGTTTGATTATTTTGTAAAACTAAATGTAATATTCATAAATTTATGTCGATGGCATGCAAATCCTAAATTCTTGTAGAAATTGTTTCAAAGTGTGTGGATTGTGGGGACTCGGAATTCGAAGTCAATATCGCTCCTTAGGTTCGATACATTCGGTCAATGTTATACGAAACTATAGCACTTTTGCCCAATCGATGCATATTCGAACACTTAAATTTATTATCCGAGGACCCGACGATTACAAAGTGCGTGCATCGTAAGGCTTTCGCAGGTGAGAAAAGTACCCTGGCGGTATAATGTCGCCTAACGACATTATACCGCCATCGAAATCGAGCGATCGCTTTGCATGAAAATAAAATCTCCGAGGTGAAGTAAATTTCCAGCGTGCGGCGCGTCTCCGTCTTCGTCGCACTCGTAAGCAACGACCCTCTTCTCTCTTTCCTCCGCGCGAACGTCTTCTCGAAAGACGTCGTGGTCGCCTCCTCGCACTGACGTAAACAATTTCGTGCGCGCGTGTACGTGAGCGCCACTCGCCGCGTGCACACGGGCATACGCGCCCTTCCATGACAAGTCACGCATGTACTCGTTCGCGCATTTGCGCACATGACGACTGTAAATTTTTTCTCATGACGTTTCCTTGTACAGTGGCAAGAGCGATATATTCCTTCTTGTCCTTTTGTTTTTGAGAGTGAGTCATTCGCGTTTTTAATTAATTAAGGCAACTACAACTGGTGTAATTGTTGCTTATCGTCGTTATTTTTAAGCAACTGGCAAGTTCATTTTTCCTCGACGATAATTTATGTTTTTTTGTGTTCCTTGAGTAAATCTGGAAAAACGTACTCTCGAATTGCTCTATTGATACAAAAATAATATTTAGTTTTGCATCAAGAGAATAAAAAAGAAAAGCATTGGATAATATTTCATTTATTTCTCGTTAAAAATAAAATAATTCAAGAAAAACAAAAGCCAAATGCCTAAAAATACTTATTATTACGGAATCGAATAACATAAAATTCTTTCTTATTTATGAATAAAGTGTCTAAACACCGTCTCCACGTATTCGTATTAAATAAATATTTTAGTTTTTATTTCTTCTACTCTACTTGCAAGTCTACTCTAACCACCAAACGAGTATTATATGATTTTATTATTTTAATCGATACGAAAAATTCTATCGGAAAATTTCATGTTTTTCTTCCCATCATTCTTACAGAAATCTTATGATAATGTTTTTAAAACCAAATTTTAATCTATTTATATTTTCCTTTCTATCGCAAAGTATTATTTCTGGCGATCATTTTTTCCTTCATGTCATTTCCTACACTCTTCCAGTCTTACATAGTCGATCGTAATTTTAATTTTATATTTATTTGACGTTTATAAGATTGATGGCATCTAGTTGTTTTCAGTTCATTGTTCATGAGTTTGAATTATTTGGGAAATAAAAAATTGACAATCAAGCTAAAAAGTTATAGATTTAAACAGAAACACGCGTTCTGATATTTATTAATATATAAATATGCTTGGAGCACAGATACAAATGAAAATGTTATCAGGCATCTGTTCTTCACTGAATTATGAATAAATAAAAAAGTAATTTCTCGCATAATTTGTATTGGACCTTGAACGATTTAATGGCAATTACTCAAAACTTATTTTTTAAATCATAAAATTTACATAGCACTTATAAATTGATGGATCTTTTTAAATTATACTGTAAGTGTGAGACAAACTTCAAAGCGTAACGTTGAACATAAAGTTCAAAAACATTTTTCTTTTATTTGAAATTAAATTCAAAGTTTTCTCTTTATTTTAGAAAAGATTTCTAGTTTCTAAACAACCTTCAGTTATGCTATTATTTAATTCTCGATTCTTCGAGCGGAAGTTGTCGATCTGTATAAATATTGCAATTTAACCACGTAATGAATAGTTAAAAAGCGTAATAATATAGTGCACGAATAAATTATCATTTACACATTATTTCCGTTATTTCAGAAATCTTCCCATGAAAAGAAAGCTGAGTGATACTACAGCAAAAGTAATAATAATAAAGCATTTACGTAATATTTTATTATCCGTTCTCGCAAGATGATTGTTGAAAAGTCTTGTATAAATTAAAAAAAAAAGTCTTTGTCAATACTGTCGACTGAAAGTTTTCATTAAGTTTGTTAAAGCAATTATTTAACAACTCTATATCTTACAATAATAAAAGATATTACTTAATGTATTATTTGGCGAATGGAATAATATAAATTTTAAATACATTAAATTCCCATTATTTTCATACTAAAATAACATTATTATCTTGGGTTATTGAATCTCGTTATTTTTAGGGAAAAAAAAAAAACAATACTTTGTTATTTTATGATAAACATAGCTTGCTTACATACATGTTTTATTTAATGAAACCTCTTGGCACAGTTACAAAAAAATTGTTTTCTTAAAAAAAGAACACACTTTACACGATATCTGTATAAACTAAACTTTTCTACATCAATAGAATTGATAAATTTTATATCTCGAATGATATTTAAAATCAAAATTATTCTATACAATTGCGTAACTTTCAAATTTTTGTAATCTATCATCAAACGCCTACGCTCATTTTTATTACCTAAGCCTCTGATAGAAAATGCAAAAAAATATCATAAAATCCTACCGATCAAATATTTTTTAAATTTCTTTAAATGTATTATAAATAATCAGGAATCAATACATTTTAATCGTTTTAAATCAGATTTGTGTTTTACGAATATAAAAACACGAATTTATAACATTATTCGGCTTCTAATTCGATGAGAACGAAGTCATAAATTTCATTTCCGATGAGAAAAAAATTATTAAGTATACAAATATCCATTGAATAACATAAGTAAAGTAACAAAAACTACGAATATATGTACACAAATGAAGTAGGCAGATTCACTTAACCCCGATTAATCTTTGTCGAAGAACTTATTCTTAAGAATTTTTCAAGTTCACTAAGCCAGTCCTCGTGAATAACGCATGTACAACATTTAAATAATAATTTTAAAAAATGAATCAAATTTACACCACTCGTGAAGTCTAATGAAAAAAAACGAATCCTTAGATTTACAATTCTATCTCGTGATATCACATTGTGAAAAAAATGGTGTCATCTCTTAATACCAGATGATGACTTTATCCGAATGCAATTAATCCACGGTAAGTATCTTAAAAATTATTTATATAATTTACGCTATTTCACTACTTTACTTCCGGAATAAATGGCTTTCATACGAACCGCAGTATTCCCATTTAAAAACGACCTTCTTTCATATATAAAGCAACTTACGTTTCGCAATAATATTTTATGACATTTGTATATCATCATTCACGTGGATTTAAACGTGTTAAGATGAGCTCCATATAAAGTCGCATTTGAATCGAATACAACTTTAATATTTTACATCTATGGAGAAATCGTCGCTTTCGTACGAACTTGATTTGAAAGAGGAGAGGGACTCAAGATCTCATCCTTTCCAAATAGGGAGTTGCAGAATGACATCGATCCTTTGCGTACATGGCAAAGGAGTAAAATAACGGTTAATATCGAGGCATTATTTTTAACCGATCCAGTAAACATCACCGTGGCTTTTACATTAATTGGACTTTTATGCGGGTATGCTTACGCGTTTATAGGTTTACAAGGATCGTGAAATTATCGAACGATTGATCGAATCTTCGCCAAAACTTGCCGCACTTGTGGATTTTTAACAACGATCCAATAGTCGATTTAAAAGCAGGCCGGCAAGTTGACTCACTAATTCGATTAATTAATAATAAGTTTGTGCGTTCTCGTTCTCTATCTATTTTCAATCGAGTTCGCATCAATTACCTCGATGTCAAGTAAAGTACATAAAGATAGGCTCTTCGAATTATCCCTCTGGGCGCAAACTCAGCGTGTTGCGTTAACGCGGGCGAGTGGAGAAAAGCGGGAAGTTTACAACGGCCAACGCACGATTTCCCAAGTGTGCAGGGACTCGGGGCGATTCGCCGATGCTCGCGCCTATGGCCCCCAAACGTATACAAATAAATCAATCTAAATTCAACTCTAAATCTAACTCATGGATCTCCGGACGCAGACGCACGCGGTAGGCCTCGGCTGCACACGGAGACCGGTTTAAAAGACGAGGCGACTAGGAGCCTGTCACGCTCGCGAAATCCCACCCCTCCCCTCCCCCCGGACCCCACCGCCCCTCGTTCACTCGCGGTGGCATTCCTGGCGTTCTCTTTGCGCTTCCTTTGCGCTTCTTCTGCGCTTCTTCTGCGCTTCTTCTGCGCTTCTTCTGCGCTTCTTCTGCGCTCTCGCATGCCCTCGGCGCACACTGACGTTTTTACAAGGATCCACGCGCGCCCGGTTATATCTTTAGCGGAGGCGTTGAAAATGCGTATTTAATGCCGTGAAGGCCTTAAGCCGCGCGCGTCCCTCAGGATGAGTAAGTCGGGCGCGTGTTTTATTAACGGTGCGACGCGCGCACCGACGACACTTTTTATTCCTGTCGTACTAATGCTCCTTTCGCATTGTCCGGTGCGCTTTGAAAAGGCCACGTTCGCGTCGCCAATCATTGAGATAAATACTCGAGTCGAGAGATAATTAATGGACTTTTTTCCTTTTAAACATTTGCATTCTTAGGACGTCGCGCATTAGGCTTTTCGATGCAACCGAGTGATTCAGGACTTTCGCCAATGTATTGGTTTCTTTATTGTATCATTTTTTCACTTTGTTTACAGATCGTTAAATCTTTCATATGCAGAATATTTCTCTCCTGACGCCCGATGTCCCCCGTTATTAGGTGAGATAGATTCGTTTAGCAGCCATTCAAATGCTAACTAAAATAAACGATATTTTCAATTAAATATTAGAATATTTTATTTTTCATTAAAAACGAAAGTCTTGCGAAAACATTTTTTCGTTTACTTTCTCCGCGCTACTTTCCTCGACAAAGTAGATCTTCAAAATTTTTACGATCCCATTATAAAATACACATCGACTTATTTCTTTCGAACTTTGAAAGTCACGAAAGTCGTCGTTTTGTTTCAAATTTATTTTAATGTTGTGGATTCTCGCTTGCTCATCAGGTTTTCAAAATATTTTCAAAATAACCAAGAGTGTAGTTAATTTATGAAAGTAATAAATTTTCATTAAAAGGCGTAATGCCAATGTATATGGATTACAAATTACTTTTATACGTGTACGTTATAAATAAGGTACGGTCAAGTCGGTAAAATTCGAGACTTTTTTTCATCAAAATGTAATGCCTCAAAGTCAATTCGTTGATACGTTGATGCTATTTTTAACTTAATTATATACTTTAATATAATGCAACGTTCGTATATCTTAATTATGAAAGAATTCAACGAATTGACTGCTCGTTACTGTATTTTTATGGTTAAGTTCCATAAAAATGAACTTAAAATCGGTACGTGTATATTAAGTCGAAACAAAATTTTAGCTTCGAAAGTGATTGTTACACGTAAAAGTCATACAAAAGCTGAGATCACGAAGAGTGAATTTTGCGCTTATTTAAGAACTGGCCTTTTTCAAATATTTAGATTTACCCCCCGAGTACACTAGTTTACAACGAACAGTTAAAACAACTCGTAAAACTAAATATTCGAATGGAACGTTTGCCTCGTAAGATTGTCCGAATTTACGTTACAATTACCTACGTCATATTTAAAGTCAATTTTCTTGGGTGTGCATCGCGCATCTTCAAACGAGAGCGCGGTAGGTCTGAATATTCTCAGGAAGAAATTCAAAGAGAACGAAGGCGTCAATCGGCGCACTTCTTTACTCGCGCCGCCTCGAACCAAATTACACAACAATGAGCCTCGGCAAGGCAATTAAAACGTCCCGCATCATAGCCGGACAATAGCGGCAGCGACGCGCGTTATATAAAATGCATTTGCGCGTGGCGAACATCGCGGGAAATGCATCCGCGTCGAGAATGCGCGCGTGAAAGCGAGTGCCTTTCTACGATTGTAACGAGCTGCATTTGGGTTTCGCGTTACATCCGCGGGACTTTTTGCTACTGCGATCTTTCGGCGCTTTGCAGGCATTCCTTCATCGGTGAATAATGATCTGCGGCCTCGACTCCGCAGATCTCGCGACACAACCGGGCATTCGGAATCAACATTGACTGCGTACATCGTTTTACGAGCTATTGAGCGTTTCCAGTTTCGCTCGTATTAAACGAACGAGCTGATATGCGTATGCGCAAAAAAGCTTTAAATTCGGAATTGCCGAAATGCTGCGGTCACAGAAGTCGTACGGAAGAAATTGTATTAGAGCAATTCAACCAACTACTCTTTGCGGCAAATGAAACAATTGTGTGAGAAAAGGAGTGATTTTCAAGTGGCACTGGATTTGTCACAAAAAAAAAAAAAAAAAAAAAAAAAGACAAGAATACAATTGATTTCTCTTGTCGACGACGCAAGTAATAAGAGTTAAAAATACGCATTCGATGTACACATTCAAAGTAAGCAAACTAACATATAATTCAAGTGCAATATACACTACTCTTTCGGATTAATGTTTCTAAAATTTTTTGTTAACGTCGACGTATTAATCAATTATGCTTCGCGTTGAACTTTCTAGTTTATTCGCGTGAAATCTTAAAGAACGTGCCTCTATAAAAAAAGAAATCGATTGCGTTGCAACGTGTCATAAAAATTGCAGTACGTTTCCTTCGTAAAACAATAGTACTTTCGAGTCAATTCGTTCCCAACGATATCAACTTATTCTTATCCAGCTTTTCACTTACTAACCATAACTTGTAGATCACTCGAAGCAGTAGTTGTTCGAACTGCCAAATATTAAAAGCGCTCCACTCCTACGTTAACGTCGCGAGACCCAATCTCGCAAAGCTCGAAAGTCGCTAGCATCTCGAAACGATAACACAAGTCGAAAACCAACTTGGATTGCACTCCCGACTATCTTGACGACTCGCCCCACTGCAGCGACTAACGGTACCAGAGCGTCAACCGAGCGATTCGCCTAAGAGCGAAGCTCGCGCGCCGCAGACTGAGATTCAAGGAAAATTAGCGGCGCTCGTCTAATTGCAGAGGCGCTGCGGTAACACAAAAGCGCCCACTGTACTCCTCGGCCCTTATCTTATCAAACGCGCGAAAGACAGACGAGGACGCGACGCGTCTCCGGAGATGCGCGCCGCTCTTGTGCCGCGGGCAGTGCTTCGGGGATGACGTCCGCGATACGCCCACGAGGTGCGCAAGACGACCGGCGTGGGCGACATTATTGCGGAGTTTTCCACGATCGAAAAATAGAAACGATGCCACGAATATACCGGATTGTCGTTTCGCTACTCGGTCGCGCGTATCCGCGTAGATTTCGTGTTTGTTGTTATTTTTGGGCGACGGAATGTATGCCGGTTTCGAGCGCAATGCCAAAAATTAGCTATACATGCGTCGCTCTTAATTAATGTTTATGTTACATTATTTCATAAATTATACACGATTTGTTCATTACACAAAGACTTTAATTCTTTCTTGAAACTATAAGTAGTAAACATTACAATTTATGAGTCACTATCGTTTGTGACTTTGCGGTAATTCGTATCTCTATAAATTCCATAGTTTTTTTTTTTTTTTTTTTTTTTTTTTTTTTTTTTTTTTTTTTTTTTTTTTGATAAATAAGAAAAATGCAGGTACAATTGTGGTCGTTTGTTGGATATTATTATATTTTTGCAGAATGAAGCTCTGCTGAGACTGAATAAAATTATAGTATTTTACTAGGACCTAAATTACAAGTTAATTGAATAAACTTATTTTACATTTTACGGTAATACATATTTCAAGTTTAGACCTTTGGTAAAAATTTTTTACATTACTAAAAATTTATAGAGAACATCGATAAATAGTTGAAAATCTGTAAGAGAAATGCTTCATTACAATATAATTAAATTAACATTAAACAATCTTAAATCCAATTAAATTCAGTAACACAATACTTATTTCGGGAGTCGCGTGAAATACCTTTTAAACGTAACTATGTGAGCTATTAAATCCATATATATAATAAATATTACAATTGTATAATTTTTTATCTTTAATTTTATGAGAATAATGCGAAGAAAAAATTTATAATCCATACTTTTTCTCTCGTACAATCAAGTTAAATAAAATTCATCTCTGTTGAAGAAAAATATATCCTTTTTTTATCAAAAAATTCTTTATTTTTATCAGTGGAATGATATACACGGTATATTTAACTACTCAAAAATAGTAAAACTTCCAATGAATTCAGATACTTTAATATCTTAACAAACAGAAGACTTATAATGTATTAAAAATATATAAAAATATATAATTTCGGCATAACCTTAGATTTGTAGCACGTAAATGTTATATGGGTCCTTGGGATATTTAGCACTGTTTTTCGAGTGGTTCTATATAAGACACAGAAAATGCTTAAAAATAACAATTTTATGTTCAATAATGAGTTACAAATAAATCAAGAACTTTTTTTTTTAAACAAAGGATATCTGTAAACAAAAGATTTTATAATAATATGAATTATAATATTGATGGTAAGAACAAGCTCGTCTCAAATTTGGATTTTGTTTATTCAAATCCAACTGTAATCTTTTTCTTAACATAAATTGTTGACAAAATTTTTAGACACATAGTGAGCCTTTATATCTAAACTTAAAAGTATGATATTAAAATACTCCATTCTGTAGTAGTCACTTTTACAATTTTCTCTTACTCGTAAATTTGTAAAATAAATCATGTATCATCGCTAGACACAATCATGAACACCGCACTTACACACCCACAAATATTCTCACATATATACTTGGGTGACTCATGAGTTTATAGGACTTAACTCTAAGTCCAAAATCTACAGTACAAATATTTTCAAATTGATGATTTCGGTTATCACACATATAGTCATATCCACATAGAGCAAAATGTGCAAATTTGCCTCAAATAAAATTAAAATTTTTTGCGAAAAAAATTGATCGTTATTGCTATTAATTCTTTCAGTTAAAAAACAAATATTTTAATAAACTGAATAAACAGCAAATTTTAATGAGAGGAAATTTTACAAATGAACAATTTAAAAAACTACCTAAGAAAACATAATCAGTTTCTTTTTTAACTTGGAATTGCTTGATACAATTGTAATTGTATTCGGTAACACACACCGTTACCTTTTCATCTGTGATTCATGCACCACTGAATTATTCTGTACATCACCACCAAATAACTTTTACATTTCTTTCGCATTCAAAATAAAAATTTAGTTTTGCGTTCTTGAAAACATGTATTATCACCCATATTTTATATTCACTGACCCTTCTCATCGATGTAGGCTTTAATGGCTTCTTGACATTCCAACGAACACCAATGCTGAATGAGCAAACGACTTTCGGATTCTAGTGCAACATCCAGCTTTTCGCGTAAACCATGACGGAGTAAAGCTTTCGTCGATACCATTGACTGAAATTAATTTACATTATTCGAATTTTGTTATACTTTATAAAATTACAAAATTTCTTTTATAAATAATACATATTTATGTGAATATTTTAATAAGAGTTACTTTTTTAGACTTTTAAAATTTAAACTTAGAGTTAATTTTTACAATTAGCGAGACTTCAAAAGAATTCTTTAAATATTTAATCTAAAAAATGTAACTTTAAAAAATTTAGTTATTTTTAAGTTTAAACAAATTTATGCATAAATAACGTAAATATTACAAACTACAAGTAGTAATATTTAAATCTAATCAAATCAAGTGTTTATAAAGTCTAACAAAATATAGATATAAAATATATTTGTTTATAAATATCTATAAAATATCTACTTCGAATATTTTATTTGATTAATTAATGTTTTAGCGACATTAAAGATTTTTAAACAGATGATTATGATTATATTTTACTATAATATTCTTCTAGAAAATATTTCAAAAGCGATCTACTTTTCATAAGAACATCTTTGAATGTACAGTAATAAAATGCAAGAAAATATTTTATACTTTTAGTAAGCTAGTATGTCTCTAAATATGGTTTATGATTTGTTAATTGTAAGCATCTGTATCCAAACATAGTAAAATGTAGTATTAATTTATACCTGTGAAGATTGTTCGCTCATAATCTTTAACGAAGGTAATAGTTCACCTTGAAACCTATCTGGCCACAAAACTCTTGTAACAAGTCCTGCCCTCAATGCTTCACTAGCAGTTAAAACCCTACCACCTAGCAGTAACTCGTTCGTCTATAAGTTAAAATAAACATTTTACAGTCGCAACAAAAGGCATAGACAAAGACAGTTCAAATATTATACTTACGACTGCATTTCCAAGACAATGTGATAACGTTAGGACCGCGGCTCCTTCAGATATTTGACCAAGTTTACCATAAGGTGTACTGAATGTTGCCTTATCACTGGCTATCACAAGATCAAATAAAGGCAGCATAGTTACGCCTAGACCAATAGCTGCCCCTTGTACCCCTGCTACGATGGGCTTATTAAATGTGGCTAGAGCTCTGATGAACTCTCTTTAAAAATAAAATGTTATTTATTACTTGTCAATACAAACATACCTTAGGTATATAATAATTTTAATAAACGTCAAATTAACCCTCACATATAAAAACTACAATCATTTACAAAAAAAACACTTTCTTATAACACTATATAGATGTTTATATTAAATTTAATATCTAATTTTTAAATACATGTTTTGAAAGTAACTCAGAAGAAAAATTTTTTATAGACACAACAATCAGTACATACTTGACTGTATTAGACATTTCTTCAGCTCGAATTTTCCGCTCTTCTTTATTTGAATGTAAAAGAGAGGAAAGTTCTAACCCTTCACAAAAACACATCCCCGTCGATGTAAACAAAACAACTCTACAGTCGTCATCATCTTTTAGAATCGACAGAGCATCCTGAATTTCATTCATAACCTACAAAAATTTTCCATTTATTTTTACAATTAAATTCATTTAATATAATATTCTCAAATTCTTACTGGAATCGTAATGGCATTTCTTATTGCTGATACTGGTGTCGACGGCGTTAATATTAATTGTACAAGATGCCCATGCTGTATTACATTTATTTCCTTATTACTAAATAATTTCTTAATATCTATCTTTTCATCATCAGCTGCTTGTGATTTTGCATTATTTGTACTTCCTGCAAACGCAAGTTTTTGTTACAACGAATTTAGTAATCATTTGACTTTATCAAATTAAATATAAAAATGATTAATTATTTTATTTCATTAAACGACTTGAACGATTTTTTACAATTTAAATAAGACAAATCAACCTTCAAGTAAAAAGCTTATTTTCTCAAATCTTTGATGAAATTTCCAATTAACAAAGAATGATAAATTTACAAAAATGAAGCTCGCCTTTTTTGCGATTAGTAGATGTGTTAGTTGACCGCGATGTGCCACTTATGCTGGACAGAAGAGCCGACGCAGCCTCGGCCAGACACGCCGATAACTCATCTTGACCCTTAGGTGGAGTCTTGACCTCGTTTAGTGATGTGTCCAAAGATGCTTTACTTTTGGGCACTTTCTTATTTTTGGGAACAGTCTTAGTGGTTACTACTGCCGGCAACGCAGCAGACGCAATGACATTCGACCTTGTTGTGACTTTCTTAATTGGCTCTTTCTTAACTGGTGGCTTTTCGACTACCTCCTTTTAAAGAAAAAATAGGTAAATTTTCAAGAAAATATCGATTTGTTAAGAAAGTAATATTTGATGTAATAAATGGGCTTCATTTCCTATTACTTCCTCGAAGAAAAATTATTTTGAATTTAAAACACGATTGTTACATTAAATTAGCTTTTAAATCTTATTAGATAAATTATATTATTATTAAATTGAAAGCAGTGCCTACTTTCTTTTTATTTTTCTTTACATCGAGTTTGTCGTTTACTTCTTGCGACAGTTTTCTCTTGGTCTTGATCTGGGTTTCAAATTCGTCTGTCTTCACCTGTTCTGAAGGCAAGTCTATGCTGACTCTCGGACTCGCCGAGGCGCTCGAGAACGAACTTGACGAATGCCTGCGTATTATTCGTGACGCATCCGCCGCATTTCGTATCTTTGCAGGGATTATGAAATCTGTGGTCACTGCCGTCGTCGTGGACGACTTCGGCAACCTGGTTGGTTCGGTTGATTTCTTTTCAACTTGTGGCGCTGTAGGTTCATTCGGTGATGATGTCTATAAGTATTTATTTAATATGTTAAATTAAATAAATATTTATTAATATAAGCTTTATTTAATGTGTTTCGAAAGCAGTTGTAAAGGAGAGATCTACTCGTTAAAAAATAGTCGGATATACAAACTGTGAATGCTCGAATAATAAGTTGGTTCAAAACAAAAGCCGTAGGAAAATTTAAATAAAAATATCATAATTTAATAATTTCACGAGAACGAAAAAACAACTATTCATTAGATATAAAATAAAGGATAATATTAATTACTTTCAAATCTAAGTAAAAAAAATTTTTGAATGTAGTTGAATGTATATTTTTATTCGTAATTATTATATTCTGATTTTTTAAGCAGTTAGTATAAGATTTTAAATAAAATAGAACATAGGCTAATGTAAACACACTTTGAAAAAATTTTTTCTTATCAATGAGAAAAAGAATTAAACATTTCGTTTACAAATTTCCTGCAGAAAAAACTTTTCTCGTTTAGTGAACACCATTAATAAGTTCAGAAACTTAAAAATACATTTTATTGATTTATTGTAACGAACCTATATTTCAGTAACGTTTGGGACCTTAATTTCAAACCAAAAATAGCGGTTAAGCAATGGTTTATTTAAATGCATACGTGTGTGCGCGTGTGCTATAAAATTCAGTTAAAGGAGTTTTGTGATCGTTTTATGTAAATTAAAAAAAAGCAAAAATTATTCATTTGAGAATATTGCAGAACAGTTCCATTGTACAAAGAATTTTATAGTCGAGTAGTTGAAAAATCAATACTTTAATATTTCTATTAAACGATATTTTCAATATTTTAAATAAGACTACAATTTAAAGGCACTTCAATATTCTTTATATACATGTATATAATACTGACCGCAACATTTCTTCTTGACCTTGGTGAGATCTTGAGGTTGGTTGCGCTTGAATTCCTAAGCCTCAGAACAGCATTCCTCACCAGCTTTGTTCTGAGCATCAATTCTCTTTCGGCCTTTTCGACGTCCATAACTTTTTTCTGAGACTTGGTGATCGGCACTAACCTCTTCCTCGAATCCGGTTGCTCTACGTCGTACAGCAAATTAACGACACCTTCGTCCTGTAGCAGCCTATCGATTTCGGTAACCACCTTCTTTGTCTTGGTCGGCGGTGCTACAGAGGTCGATTTTTCGACCACAGTTTTATTTGGTGATGCGGTTTTCGCTGCCAGCTGAAGCAAATGAATTTAAAAAGAGAAATTAGTAAAAAGAGCATTAATCTTTATAAATATTTCTTATTAACAGAAGTGATTATGAGAATATTTATTTTATTAAAGATTTAAAATTTCAACTTTATGACTAAAAAATAAAGTTTCTAATTTCTATAGCAGTAAAACGAGTATCTGTATAAGTAAATTAATGTATTTAAACTTAATGAATATTTATTTTCGTAAGATTAATTTGTACATTTTACTGATATTTAAAATACATATTTTATAATATCTGGATAATTTATGTTTCTAAAGCCTCTGAAATAAGTGTTTATAAAATATCAATTCATTTCATTTAAAGATTATGTGCTCCTTTATAATTGAGCAGGCATAATGAGTGTGTTGACTTTGCAAATAAAATTCATCAGCAATGTAAGCACTGTTTGTTATTTTGAATAAAAATAAAATTGAAAATTATAAAATCTATGTAATACGCGTTATATCATAAACAATACAAGTGCTTTGATACACATATAATTTTCCACATACATTTAATATGGTAAAATTTGTATACTTTTGAGGCTATAATTAAAAAAGATTATAGTTAGGAAATAGAAAAATCTAATAAAGCTCTGTGATTAACGCATAAAAAAAATACACCGAAGAAAAATTTAAATAGAATCTAAGAATATCAAGAGCAACCCTAACAGAAGAGAATGATCTCCTAATTGATTAATAAAATGCAAAATTAAACTACAGCTGATAAAAAGGGAAATGGAATTAAATAAAATAAGCAGCAAACTCACCTGAATTTTAGCTTTCGCCGTAGCCAGTGTTTTCTTACCGCCCGCTTTTTGCTGGAGGAGATTCTTCATCGCGAGCTTTCTTTTGGATATCGGTGCATCCTTTTTGAGCAACCTGATTTTGGTCTGTTTGACGTGGGCCATTTTGTTTTTAAGGACACTCGCCTTTGGTTCCGCGGCTTTGACCGAGGCCAACTGTTGCTTCGATTCAAACTTGCTTTGGCTGAGCTTTGGCGTGTGGGGCGCACTTGGTTCAAAGTCCGCCTTCGGTACCGGACTATTACTGCTGCTGCTGCCGCTGCCGCTATCGACCTTCGTCTTGCCGCTCTCCTCGAACTCCTGCGACAACTTTTTGCTCTCTGACACGACCTTGCCCTTGTACACCTGCGTAAAAATCGCAAATTACGCGATGAAGATGAACTTTTTATATATACCTTCACGGTATTTACGGGCCAAGAAAACATTCACGATTATTTGACAGTGTTGCGTAATGTTATTATTATTTAAGAAGAAAAAGCCCGTTTATTGCGCCAAGTTTACATACCTTTAATGTAAACAGGTGTTTATATTGAGAAGTTAATTTCAAAAGATTGTGATGTGAAATCCTCAGTATTGTATCATATTTTATCGAAAACTTTATCTCGAAACTTTGAATTTTCTTTTAATCTTCTAATCGATTTTGTATATCGTCTTTTGTTTTTGTTTCTTAACACACGCGCGGACACACACACACACACACACACACACACACACCTACACAGAAATGTGCATTTAAATATATATAACAAATTTTTAATATTTTTGGTAAATAAATTTCAAAATTACTTACAACAAAAAGAACGTTTAGTTTAGAACAAGAAGAAACATTTGTAAATTAAATAGTTATTATAAAAATAAATGCATTAAATATATTAACTGCTCGAAAAATGTAGAATACAAATATTTATGTTAAAAAAGATGTTGATGCATACTAATTTTAATTTAAACTATATCTATCAACTTTTAATAAAATTTTTTTAAAAAATTAATAAAAACTGTGGTATATATATTCTTAGATTAAGTAATCGAAGTAATAAGCCTTGATTAATGAGTTTTCAACAAACCAACTTATCATATTTTCTTAAATTCAAAGTTTTTTTAAGTATAATCAAAAAATATTAAAATAATGTTGAAAATGGTGAAAATGGATCATCGATAAATTAGTGCATATATAAGGCTTTTGCATAAAAAACAAGTTAAAAGTGACTAATTTCATTTTTAAAATACATTTTAAATTATACTGTACGCATTAAATAAAACTGAATTTTATTTTAGTATATAAAAAGAAAATAAAACTTAAAAAGTATTTTTATGCCAAGTTATGCAATTGATTTTAATTTTTAGTTTTTATTTTATACAAACTGGCTACAACGTCGCTTTAAAATTGATTCCTCTCTGAAAACTCACTGTTTTGATTGTCGATGTTTGAACATTTTGAAGCCTCTAATTCTCAATTTATAAGATTGTTTTTATGGTTATAATAATTTTCTTTTGGATTTACAATATCAAATAAACAGCTTGAATATCTCTTTATTTTTCATACTTCAAATTTTTATACTCCTATTACGGTATAATGCAGAAAAATTTAAATTAATTAAATTAGAGAAAATTGAATCATTTTAACTAGGTTATCCCATTCAATTTTGCAGTTTTTTTGCACTGTCATTTATTTTATTTTCTATAGATGCGTTTAAAAACGCGTTCTAATAAATAATTAATTTTTGTAAAAGATGATTTTAATTAGTTGCGTAAGATATCTACATTAATATTATTTGTATTAGTTAATTACAATATTTTTACAATAGTTTAATTCTAATATAGAATTTTATTTCTAATACTTTATATAGTTATTTTTTAATAAATTTATCGTCTAATTTGGTTATTTATTTTATTATTAAAATAAATAAAGCAATGTTAGCATTCCATTAATTATAAAACGTGAAAGAACTTAAAGATTTTACTTGAAATATTGATTTGTTTAAAATTACACCTATTGATTAAAGAAGTACAGAAATTATAAAAACAATTTGCAAGTTGTAACTCTATAAAAAGTAATTGATTTAAAAAAAAATAATATTGTAATGGATTCTTCAATAACTTCATAATTATTTGGCAGGGATTTCAAATCTTACCAAAAAAGATTATGAGAAAAATAGCGAAAAACCAAAATCATTATTTTTTTAGACATTTTTCCATTCTTTTATATTCAACCCACCTTTTGTCGTTTAACCGTGAGTTCGTGCTCGCGCGCCTTCTCCGTGAGTTTTCGTTTCCTACCGGATCTCGACTCCTCCATACTCAGTTCAATAGCGTTCACAGTACTACTGCGCGTATTTTGATTATTGTTTTCCTTCAATGTCTTTGGACCCTTATTATTTTTTTTGGGCGAATCTTCCTCTGTCGAATCTAAGTTTATGATTTCGGTTTTCACCTCGTTTCCATTATGGGACAATTTTAATTCCATTTGATTAATGGAGTCTTTATTTAATGCTGATTTTAAGGCTCTTTTACTTTTCTTCGTAGCACCAGAATGATTCTTCTTCGAGGATATGTTAGGTAGTTCGAGTAGCTGTTTTAAAGCCAACTCTCGCTCGACAACAGGGTCTAACTTTGTACCTGAAATAATATAAAATGCAGAAAGTCATAATTAATTATTCACACAAAATCTACTTTTTAAAGTATTTGGAAAATTTATTAAATAATATTTATCAATGATGTAAATACGTTTATCTAAGATTAAATAGTATTATCGATGAGAAATTAAATTAAATTTTTTGTTTAGTTCTGAAAAATAAAATTATGACATCTTTACATTTATTCTTTTTATTCAATTTTAATATAGAAAAATTTGTACTAAAAATGTCTTTACACAATTTTGTTGACAATTTAGATTTGCTATAATGTAACACATATATTATACTGTAAAGTATAGAAATATTATCAAAAACGTACGGTCAAAACTAAACGTAAGTAGAGGCAAAATTAAATATATAGAAGGATTTTTTTTCATTAACGATGTAAACATCCATAAAAAATAAGAAGTACACTGAAAACGCATAAATTTGAAATACGTCACAAGGTTGATAGTCTAACAGCTACTAAAAATAAATTAGATACGCTTCTTTCGAGTAAATGTACATTTTTTTTAAAGAAGAGTGCCTTCCTTGTATCGAATATATAATGAACTTTTGATCTCAAAGCAAAAAATAAATAAAAATAGTCATAATCATAATTCCTATAAATAATAGAATTTTGACTTTTGGCCTATGACTGCACATATTAATAATAGAAAATAGTTTGTCTGCTAAAAAGACTGCTTCATTGTATACGTATTAAAAACCCACAAATACCTATCAATCGTATTCGATATTCTTAAGAAACTGAAAAGCCGGAATCACGGTCTACCAAAAAAGGGTAAAATATTAAATACGCTTTATTCAAGGCGCTACCTACCCGTATTATGAAAGTCTCCGGAACCTGACAATTTATTACCCTCCTCCGTCATGCTTTGAGATTTCAGATTAGACCAGTCAGGATCAACATCACCCTCGAGGATCGCCAGCAATTCTTTGTTATCCGTTGCCGTCGCCACTGCTGTCGACACTGTTTTACTTGGCTCAGTCGACACCTCCTGGATCATCTTATCTTTGTCATTTTCATTATCAACCAGCATCGACTGCAAGGGTATAAGTGGCGGCACGTTACATCCGGATGCAGCTGACAATTGACTAGATAATCGCTGAGTTATTTTTTTCACGAATACGATATCTGCCGTTTTCGGCACTACCAAGTCCTTCTGTTTCTCGCGCAGTCGCTCCTTCAGTACCTCGTTGACCTCGGCCGTCGACGCGATTTGGCTGGTCAAATGCAAACCTGGAACTTTTACGCCAGGCCTCGGCGATTGAACTTTTTGTTTCGGATCAGACTGATCTTGGCTTACATTCTTCGGTGATCGGCCTAAGAAATGATCTGCAATCATAAATGTATTAACATTTGTAATCTATCGACGCAGTTCAATAGTTTATTTCGAGAATTATATTCTATATTCGATACTTATTATTTTCTTTGTTATTTTAACATTTATTTTTGCTAAAAATGAAATATTTTAATTTTAAGCACTTAGTTTATGTCGAATTTAATTATATCATTATACTACTGATATGTTTTCATAATAAAATTATTAATGCCTGTAAGAAAATTTATTATATTATTAATTTTTTTTATTACTGCAGACAAAGCTAATTTGTCAAAAAACTTATGAAAAACAATTTATCATTATTTGAAATTGCTAAAGGTTTCTGCAGTTAATAAAATATTGATTTTGCATTCATAGAATTATAAATGTTTTATGTTAAATAAATTGGCTACATATTATAAATGAGTATTTAACCATGAATAATTATAAAGAATTAATTAATAATCATAAATGTTTATCGATACTTCATACTTCAAATTCCTAAAAATCTTTTAATATATAAATTTCATTAAATTTATCAAATAAGATATAAAAAATATCGACAATGATATATGTGTAATTTTAATAATCTCTCCACAATTTTTCATTTAGTTCTCACGTATAGACATTAATTATATATATAAATATTTTTTATTCGTTCCACAAAAAATAATGTACGATTAAATTTTTTAAATATACTTACAATTTTTTAATTAGTATTATAGTTTACTATTACATAAATTTAATTTTTCGACATTTGTGAACTTATGACTATCAAGGTAACATTCATAAATTTAAATTAGTAAACAACTATTTTAATGACATGAAAGCTCATATAATATGAATCAAAATTTGCATAAATAGCGAGAATTATGATTTATTTCCTTAAAAAATAATTTAAAACTAAATTAAAGCGTTCTTATAGAATATCACATTTAATTAAATTTGTTTTTTACACTTTCGGATTTAATTTGTTCATTAATTTATATGTTAAAAGAAACAATGATATTGAATGAAATTCTATATGAATGCGAAATTTGTTCAAAAATAATTAAACAGTACTTAAAAAAGTATTTAAATAAAACAGAAGTATGAAACTAGGAAGTATAGATAATTATGTAAGGTATAAAGATCACAAATAATATCAAATTAAATCACGTGCATTTAAATTAGCTCGGTATAAAACTAAATTAAATAAATTGAAAAATTGAAAAAATGGAAAATAAATATTTTTAAATGAAAATGAAGGTCTATTATATAAAATTTAAGAAAAGTATTTTTTTAAGTATTTTTTATATCTATAAAGCAATGTATTTTCATATTCCTACAAATAATAATGACGAAGATGATGATGGCATTATTCACTTAAAACCACATATTTACTATAATATAATACAATTAATTGTATTTAAACTTATTCTGTACTTAATTTTATTTTACGTTATAGCTATTTATTATAATTTTATGAACGCTTATATATATAAGCGGATTGTTATTCTCTGCTGAAAAATAAAAAAATATAATAATATAATATAAGAAATTTAAAGTGACAAGGAACAAAAGTCGAACTTACATTAATATATTATATTGTTCTTGGAAAATCAAAAAAATCGTCAGTAGTTCAAAAGTCATTATTAATAAAATAATAATTTACATATTTTATAAGTGCTTCTATAGATGCGTTTGTTTATAAATAATTGTAACTGTAATAAGTTATTTATAAAACTTATTCGGAATTTACAGGTATAAATATCACGAAAAATAAATAATTGTATTCTAAAATGGCAATGTATTACAACAAAAATTATTGCATCATTAATAAAATACCCTTTAATTTCGTTCATAAAACAATCTGAATATTGCACGTAATTTTTTATTCAAACATTACTTGATATATTCAGTTTTTATTTATTTATAACAGACTAAATAAATAAATAAATAAATAAATAAATAAATTTTAATTATATTTTACAATCAAATTTTTTCTTAATAAAATTTTTTTATTTTAAGCTATAATATATGTATTAATTATATCTTAATTTAAACAAAACTTAATATCACTATTTTGATGAGTCATAAAATTAATTTTTTTAAGGAAAATAATTGAAAAATTTTATGCGATACATTATTAATACTCTATTTATGCATTTTTATTTGATTACTTTAAATGATCTATTAACAATAAAAGTTAGTTCTGTTTTTCAAACTAATTTAACGCTTCTAAAAGTACATTTGAAAAGTATATATATGTGCATGAACATTAAATTAAGCGAATTTTACTTTAATACATTAGATTTAATTAATTTTTTTAAAGCATTGCTTAATTTCTTTTTTTAAAACCTTAATCTTTTAATTTAATAGAGCTTGTTACTATTGAAATAATTCTCATTTTCATTATATTATAATTAAAAAAACTATTTGGCAATTGACAGATTAACAAAAATCGTAAATCATAGTAAAAACTATCTAACTCTACATTTAATAATTTATTTAAATTACATTTAAATCTTATATTTAATCTTAGAAATAACAAAATAAAATTATAAATATAGACAAATTCTATTAATTCTAAAGCATGTAATTAATGCTTTAATGTACTTTCAAAACAAACTTTTATTATAAAATAAATGTAATATTGTTTATTAACTATATGATTTTTATTTATAAGTTTCAATATTTTTTAAAAAAAATTATTGTCAAAACCAAATGATACTTAAAGAAATGTCAGCTACTATTTTTTATTTTAGAAAAAAGTACTTTACCAAATGCATTTGTGTAAAGCACTTTTTCCAAGTCTTTAAACAAAGTAAAAATATAGATATAAACATTATAGATATCATACTTAATGTCATTTAAGAGCACTTCAATATATGTACATTATTATAACTCACCTTTGAGTGGAATGTAATTTGTTACAGACTTTTGTGACTTATTGCTGGGAGTTTTTGAATCAGCGCTACTCTTGTTGAGTGGTGACAGTTTATCCGATTTTATAACTTTTGATTTACCAGCGACAGTGTCGGTACTCTGCTCTGCATTCTTATAATTCTCATTACTATTAACCGAAAATTCAGTTGCATTGCTGCTACAGATTGATTGCTCCTGTTGCGCTCCATCGTCCAACAGACTCTGCAGCTCCATCTCCACAGAATCGTGATTGTCCTTGAATATAGCCGATGATTGGTTGTTATCCTCTTCACCATTTTCATCCTGCCAATCGTCGAATATATCCTGTATAACCTTACGGTGATTTTCCGTCGACTGCGTCGAGAGGTGTAAATCGAGTTCGTCACCCTCCTCTTCCGCCCTCTCTTTATTCTCGTTTTCAAGCTCATTGTGAGTCGACTCATCGCCACACTTGACTTTAACTTGTTCAATGGTCACCTTATTAACTGCTGATTCTGTATCGATCTCGGCTTTCTTCACTTGAATCGATATGCTTTCATCTTTTATTTCTTCTTCGACCTTAAGTTTCTCTTGGATCGCAAAGGGTTTACTATGATTTTCATCTTCTTCTTGTGCTATATTTATTTGGGTGTTATACTCAATAGAATTAAATTCTGTTAGAACCGCTACATCATCTGAATTCGTAACGATTTTCGTTTCAATTATCATATCTGTTTTGAATTCTGTGCATTTGTCAGCTTTATCAAGCGTCTCACATAAAACTTGGTCTTTTATAAAATTTTCCGTTTCTTCATTCTGTAAGTTAACATTAGCATCACTGGCACACAAAATGCTATCTTTTTCTACTTCTTCACGTTCACAATGGTTTACAAGTTCAATTTGGGCTTCTTGTAAAGCAGTAATTACATTTTCATTAATCACTTCATTAACAACAGGAATGGATTCCATTTCTGCCGATTCAATATTTTCTGTTTCGATGGAACTAACGAAAGGTTCTGCTTCATTTTCATTTGCAAGTACATTTTCTAGTTCTTGTTCAGAATCCTTTACATTCCTATCTACAACTTCATTTAAATTGTCTATTTTTTCACTATTGCTTAAAATATCCAGATTACCAGTGGATTCGTTCTGAGTTGAAACAGGAACAGACTCATTTTCATTTATTAAAGGAACGGATTCACTTGTATCTGTAATTACTTCAGATATAGTTTCTTTATTTGTCACTAAACCAACTGAGTTATTCACTTCAAAATTTTCTTGATTATACAGTGTTTGATTATGAAGAATAAATTCTATTTTATCCTAAAATGCAAAATATGTATTTTAAGAAAAACATTTAGTAATATTTTATATTACTAAATTATATTACTAAAAATCTATATAAAAAACTAAAAAAATTATCAATTTAAAATAATGTTAATTTTTTATTAAACAATACTAATGAAATAAAGTAAATAAAGAAAAACCTCTTTATGACTGTCATAACTCGTAATGTTTTCTACATTATTAATTTGTGAAATACTTTCATCTTTGTTAGATTCTTGCTTAAATATTACATTTTCTGTTTGCTTTTCACGTTCAATCTCGTCTGTACTACAAGATATCATGGCATTGCTATTGCACTGATCCTGTACATTAATGCAATCATTTGGTAACATTATTTCTATGCCAGGCATTTCACAATTCACAGTTGACTCTTGGTTGTTATCATTTTGGACTATAATTTCTTGTACCAGATTCTGAGATATAAATTCGGTTTCTTCATTTGTGTTATTGACCTCAATGATTCTTTCATAAACCTCTTCATGTTGTTCCATGATTATGATTTACCAGAGCGATAAATGAATTTTCTATAAAAAACAAATTTGTAATAAAATTATAGTAAAACTGTTATAAAATTATTATAAAATTATAATAAAATTGTAATAAAATTATATTAAAATTGTATTAAAATGAACAATTTAGTATAGACTAAATATTTGTAATTGCTTTAAATAAACTTATATATAAATTATTATGAAATGTTTAATTATAATTGAAATTTTCAAAGTTATTTTTAAATTCAAGTTTGTTCCAATTTTATAGATACAAATCCTAAAACTCAAAGTTGTTAAATTATGTATAAATATAGTGAAAGAAGCCTTCAATATTTATAAAAACATATGAGATAAAGCATCGTATCATTAGTCTTGAACATTTATCCATTTAGAGAAAAAATTGAATATGTCTTAAATTAATTTTATGCTATAAAATACGTTAATAACAATTTATATTAAGTAAATATTTATCTTTTTCTATAAAAAAAAATGGCTGTGAGAGAAAAACACAAAACTTAGTTTCTTACGAATTATAAATAAATATTTACATGTCGCGAGATAATCTACAATTGTAAAACCTTGAACGTCGACACGAGGCTACGCACAAACCGTAAGGAAATATAAGTAAGAGCATGCAATGAAAACAAGAATTTACACGCGTACCATGAGAGAAAAACGATTTTCGTAATTACTACCTCCTCTCTCTCACTCTCTCTCACTCTCTCTGTCTTTCATACTTACCAAGTCTCGCGTTGCTTATCCCGTATCCTCGATGACGACTTTCCAAAAAGACGCACAAGACAACTTCCTCCGAGATCACATCTTTCGATATTCAGCTTCGCCACTGGAAACGCGTCCTTACCTTGAATCGACAAACTATAAAAGTCAATAAAGCTGAAGAATAATAACCTTGGCGAGGAGGTGACAAATCGAGAGCGCAACGCGGCTTTACAAAAAAGACGACAGAATAGGCTGTGCTGTTGTGCCCCTTACACACTGCGACATGAAACGATCAACGATGTCAAGAGAATTTTAAGTATAGATAACGATGCACGGCACTTAACTAGTCACGATCAATCGCTACAGTGTACATGCATTTTGTTTATCTGCAATGTGTGAAATTGTGCCAAGCGTGACGACGATCCTTCGTCTTACAGGATACTCAAAGTCGAGCAAATTCCAAGTACGAACGCAAGCACTTTCGAGGCTTTTTAATTTCACAGGAAAAGCGCGCCGCGGATGAGTAACTTAACCTGGAAAATTCGTGATTATCGGACACATCCGCAGGACTAAATAGTATTACTCTTGGCGGCGCGGGGAGAAAACGCCGCGTGTTAACACGTCTCTCCCTTTGTGTGCGTGTACGGGCATGCATATATATGTAAACGCATATGCATACGCACACACATGTACACGCTGTTTTATATATACGTATGAATATTCATACACATATACGTATATATATCCATTACTATATACACATATATATATATGCATATATATATATGTACATATAAATATATATATATGTATATTTATAATGTACAGACGATATAATATGTATCGCGTGAAAGAGTTTTCTGAGCAAAGGTACAGCTTCACTGTCCGCCTTTTTTTACACAGTCGTGGAGATGCCCCACATACGCGTACTCTTCAATATTATTTATTCTGTTTCTTTTTCTTCGAGGAATTCGATTGTCAAGCGGATGAAGGAGAGAGAAGAAAACTTGCACAGTGGTGCACTTGGCTAATGCACAGGCAATCAACACACACACACAAGTGTACAGTGCTTTCAGGCCTAAGCCTAATAAATGCCGGATTTTCATCATAGCGAAAGCAAGGTGCAGCATTTCATTGGTCAAGTGTCCAGAAGTTACACACGTGACGACTGGACTAACCTCAACTGTTAAATTGTAAAACCGATGAGCCCACTGACTGTATACCAAGAATTTTTATGTTTTCTTTTTTTTTTCTTTTTTCATTTTTCTGCAGGAAAACAACTAATTACGCTTTAATAAATAAGACGATTTGTAAGACCCACTTCACATTGCTTTATTCGCATTTACTTAAACCTTTTTTCACAATAGTATTGAAAATGTTTATTTCCGGTATTGTTTAATATATATTTCAATGCATTCCAATTTGCATTAAACAAAATTTTTACAAAATTTTAAATTGCGTAATTTTAAAAATTATTGCATTTATAAATTTAGAGGTTCTTTCCAAATACATAATATTTGTTACAAGAGGATATTAAATTTTGTAGCGTAATTTTTTATTAAGTGTTAAATGAAAACAATGAGAAGGTACAGTATTAGAACTTTGTATTTTATACAAAAAGTAAAATAAATAAATATTTAATGAAGAATTAAAATTATTTATCTACAGAAAAATAAAGAGTCATATTTTTTACTCATACCGTAAAACCCAAGAAAAATGTCCCCTCTTCCTTACAAGCCTCCCATAGATAATTTTTAGATTCAGTATTTTGCCACGGTTCCAACCTGTGTTTAACCTTATACTACGTCTTTTATGCCTAACCCCCAATGTGTGACTCCACTATAACCGTTAGTTCACTATGGTTTTCTCTCGTCCGACCCTACTCAGCTTATTTGTACCTATATCTCACTGTAGCAATATCTCACATCGTTTCCTCCTCCTTATAGCGATCCCACCTATCTGCCCTCCTCCTACTCCCCCTCTTACCGGCGGGGGGGAGGGGGGGAGAGGAGAGAGGGAGAGGGCAGGTCCGGGAAGGGGAGCGGGGGGGGGGAGGGGGGGGGGGGGGGGGGGGGGGAGGGGGCTTAAACGACTCTAAAGTGTCCGATAAACTCTACACCCGTATCGCATCCCTGCTGCTCGCCTCGCCTCTGTGCTTCCACCCTCTTCAGCATCCTTCCTCTCGTTTATATTATCTCGCTGTGGTGTGTGTGTATCTCCCTCCTGCTTCTGCATCGCCTCCATATTCTTGTGGAAAGATGACCCCTCTTCCGCCAGCTTACTGACTGCATTTTCTTCCCTGCTTCATCAATCTATGGGTGTAATACTATTCTTACAGTGGTCTTCGCGCGTTACTGAGCGCACACTCCAGCGTCGTTCCCTAGTGCGTGCGAACATGACACATAAAAGCTTCTTAAAGACACACGAGTGACAACAGCAGCCTAACATTTCTGAGCTCATATCCCTCCGTCTCCTGCACATTATTGCTCAGTGGTTGCGAGGTTCTCGTTTGTTCTACTTTCGCCTATCATCTGCTGACCCGCGCGGAATCACAGACCATTACGGTCCTGAGTACAGTACTCCGACGACATGGGTCCTATAGAAGATCTGATATGCCCACATAGTGATCTGCCTTAGTGCGTCGGAGCGCCGACGCTGCTCTGACGTAAACTTTTATACGGATAGATAATCCATAGCACACACATAACATTGATAGATCGCATCACACACAGCTTCCATGAATATTCACAGATACATTTATAACGATAGGACATAAACACGACTGGCCAGCAGCAGTATGCTTACCACGCAACCCCGCACGCAGCGGTACAGAAAAAAAAAAGGAAGAGATACACACACATACACATATACATAGACAAGTTGAGTACACGGAACAAGAATGCCATTGAGCTGAGGCATCATGACTATGTGACAACAACACATTGCTTGCTACAAGTACACACCTGCCACTATGTAGAATGCGTCATTTCACATATGGAATGTGATGCGTTTACACAAGCATACCTATTGATTGCTAAGGCGGAAAAATGTCTTACCTGGCGATTGCTATCACAGTGCACGATAGAACAAGATGTCGCGCATGATCAGATTATGCGGGTCGGGTGTCGCAGAGAATCCACTCGGACAGTCGATGAGATATGTAGCACATAACTACGGGCCGACTATAAGAATCAAAATACTCGTACACCGATCGTTTGATTTATTCTTCTGATCACCCGTGAAAACTCAATACGCAGAAAAACAAAAATTGAAGAAGCAGGTAAAAAAATTAATGCAATTTTATTTATATTTTAAGTATTTCTCAAATTATAACAATTTGTAGCTATAAAATGATGTACAATGAAGAAATTGCAAACCTTCCTATTCAAAATTTTTTAAATTCCGCTGGAATTGTTGCTCTGTGGTGTACAAATTCTTCTACTCAACTAAAATATATTTTAGAAGAACTATTTCCATCTTGGAATATAATATTTAAAGCAAAATGGTATTGGCTTAAGGTACAGTATTAAATGATATATTTTTTTTTAAGAAAGAAAGAAAAAATTATTGAAAGTTTTATTATCTAGGTAACTCAAAATAAAGAAACAATTTGCAATTTTAATGAAATACATGGAAAACAACCATATGAACAACTTATATTTGGAACTGTTCCTTCAAATACTAGTTTTAATTTACCCGATAAAAAAATTATAGTAAGTGTTCCAAGTGCAGTTCATTCTCATAAACCCCCTCTTACAGGTAAAAAAATGTAATTTTCAAAGACATTAATATATTAAAAAAAAAGAAATAAAACTAATATTTATTGTTTTAGAAATTTTTAAATGTTTTTTAAATGAAAATTCAAAATGTATGGAAATTTTTGCTCGATATTTATTACCAAATTGGACTAGCTGGGGTTGGGAAGTTTTGAAATTTCAACTTTTATCATTGTATTCTATAATAGAAACTGAAAATACTACTAAAAACAACGATACTGAAATCTAGCATCAGAATTAGCATCAGAAATAGCATCAGAACAGAACTTCTTAAAGGTAACGAAAACTTATATATTTAAAGATACGAAATGCTTCTTAATAAATTTATATATGCAGTTAATAATACTTGAATATAATTAAAAAATATTAATAAAATATTTAATGTTTATTATATGTTTCTATTTTTAAATTTTTAACAATTTGTTTAATAAGGAATATTTGTAATTATTTTATTATAACTGTTAAAAATTGCAAAATATAATGCTTTAAATTTAATTTTTTTTATTATTATTATACTGACACAAAAAGTACTTTTTTACGTTATTTTATTAGTATTAAAAAAAATTTCCATTCTTGTAAGATGTTCGATAACCCGTAGGATTCATTGTTTGCCACCTCCAAAAATCACGACCTATAATTATAATAATGGAATCGTGAATACTTATTAATTTCATACAAAAATTTTTATTACTTACACATTTCTTCAACATTGTATTTAGTTTTCCAACCTAATTCCTTCTCTGCTAAATTTGTATTTGCAAACATTGACACTATATCACCTTCTCTTCTATCTTTAATAACATATGGCACACATGTGTCTGTGACCTTTTCAAAGGTTTTAATCAATTCAAGAACAGAAACACCAGTTCCAGTGCCAAGATTATATATTTTGAGTCTAGAGTGTTGCTTGTGCAATGCATTTAAAGCAGCTACGTGTCCAGATGCTAAATCCATTACATGAATATAATCTCGAATTCCTTAATAAATGGAGTATAAAAATAAATTAAATAATAAAAATTATGTACGTATACTGTCAAGTGCTCAGATTTTCTAAAGTACCTGTTCCATCTTTTGTTGGATAATCTCCTCCAAATATTGTCAACTCTGGTTTTTGACCAAGGGCTACTTGAGCAATGAATGGCATTAGATTTGTGAATTTCTTTGTAGGATCCTCGCCAATTAAGCCACTGGGATGAGCTCCAACAGGATTAAAGTATCTTAAGATGACGATATTCCAACTCTGCATACAGAAAATCAAATCATTTCCTACAATAAAAATGCTTTTTTCCTAAAATAATTGAATCACCTTTTCAGCTCTTGATATGTCTTTAAGCATCTCTTCTATGAAATATTTTGTCCTGCCATAAACATTGGTTATATTTCCTGTAATATGACTTTCTGTGATTGGAAGTTTATCTGGCTCTCCATAAACTGTACATGAACTACTGAAAACTAATTGAAAACATCCAGCAGCCTTCATTACCTAAAATTTTTTCATTGTGTTGGAATTATTAATTCATTTATCAAATATGTAATGATTCTCCATAAATTATTCAACTTTTTAATTAAATAAACGGCTTATAAGTATATTATAAGCAAAAATGCAGCCGTTTATAATTCATAATTATCTTTTGAATTCCAACAAAACACAGATACATTTACCTCTAATAAATTAATAGCACCGATTACGTTATTCCGATAATAATGAAGAGGAACTTGCATAGATTCTCCAACAGCCTTAATAGCGGCAAAATGAATAACGCAGTCTATTTTGTTCTAAAAAATGTACATGAAATCACAGTTACATAATAAGTATTAGTATAGATGATATACGTTTATCGCAGTACCTTATTGAAAATTTCTTCGAGTTTCTCCTTATTTAGTAAGTCACAATTATAAAATTTGACCGTTTTCCCCGTTATTTTTTCTACTCGTTTTAACGCCGCTGATTCTCCTTTACCTTCGGTGACGCTATTGGCGAAATTATCGATGGCCACGACGTCGTAGCCAGACTCTAATAGTTCAACAATACAATGACTGCCAATATAGCCAGCACCTCCGGTAACAAAGATCGTCTTCCATGTGTTTATAGGAGGCATTTTTTGCAAATTTGTGGAGCCGATAACTGTAATAATCTTGATATAAAATTTGAACGTGGCTAACTTGATGCTATTAAATTAATGTAATCATCGTTTATCGTACTATAGATTTCTTGCAATATTTTCATTCAAGTTATTTAGATAACAAATATATGATTATACTTAAAAAGATATTTATAATTTGTTGACTATTCACATATATTTTTTGTCTTTTAAAGAATGCATTTACTCTCCCATTTAAGAAAGTTTAATATACCTTATAATCGAATTTTTTTAATTTACCTATTTACCTAATAGGAATAATCGTATAATCATGCTTTCTTTGTGATTATTTTAATTATTTTATTTCGATGAAAACGTATTCAATTGTATAAGTAAACTTAGGAAGTTCAAAGATTTTTTAAAATCCTTGTAATGGCTTTTATACTACAAGGTGAAATAAAGATACTCACAAAGGTTTTGATTGGCATTTCAACTTTGACAGCATTTTAATATTATAATAAAGTTTACGTAAAAGTTTACGCTTTTACGTAATAATAATTTTTAAAAAATTTATATACAATATTCATCGGCTTAAAAAAACCTGAAATAAATTTGCAAATTTCGTGATAGCTTTTTATTGTTATAAAACTTGTACTACTGCAAATTTTGCATATCATCAAATAAATATTTTAGTAAATATCTAAGATTTTCATATAAGTAACAATTATGAAAAATTACTTACAAAAATTAATTCTTAATCTTTGCTTTATACTGTTTAATAATTAAATATTTAGCAAAATTCTTCAAACTTGCATACTTATTTTTACATCTAATTTTATTGTACTTTTATAGATAATTTCAATTTCTTCCGATATTATCATTGATTTTGAAAATAATAATATAGCAGAGAATAAATTAAATATCTGAATATTACGTAAACCATTAATCTATCTTGTAATAAACGTTAATGATAATATATACAACGGTTTAACAAATAGTTTAAAGACTTAAAAACATTTTAACACAAAAATGTTGTTTTTTAACACAATTTAACACAAAAATGATCAGTAGTGCGAAAGCCGATGTATCTCTGAATATAAGTTTATAATCATTAAAATTAGTAAAACTAATACACTTACACCCAACTTGAAACACATAAAGTAACAATAATTTCCAGAGTCCAAAAATAAGCCATTAAATAATAAAAGAAAATAGTGACTATATTATTGAGCAGCATCGCAAAACCGAAGTGTTATTTACTTTAGACCATTTTTCCCCAATCGTTAAAATTCGTTCTGTTAAACGATATTAAGACGTTGCACGTAAAAAATAGTTACTACTTCGGTTTTACAACGCAATGCTATCTATCGCCAAAAACAAAATGAACTTTTGCATCACACCCAATGTAACTACAGTCAGGAATTACATATATTTTGTCGTTAAATATTAAATATTAATTAAATATTCTCTTAATTGCATTAAGAGAGATATTCATATTATTTTATGAAGTTACTTCTTTCAGTTTCAAAAGTTTGTTATTCTAGATGTAAACTTTGTACTTCGTTAAATTAATAATTTCAATTTAAAGTACTGAGCAACAATAAATACATTACATTAGCGATAATTTTCTCATTTAAATAATTTAGAAAATAAGCAAAATGAGGTCATATTTGGTAAATATGGATAATGTTATCGTTAAATAAAAATTGATAAAAGTGAATTTTATTGCAATTGCAAAATTTCTTCACATAACTATAGTATCTAATTTCGCTTTTATAAATTTTCGGTAGAAGTAGTTAATTTAATTCTTTTTAGTGATATGTAGAAAAATAATAATGATTTGTAAATTTAGATTACAATTTAAAAAATATTACTGAATTTTGCTATTCAATTTGCTGCTCAGTTTTTACTTATTTTTAAAATAAATACTTAGAAATAATAATTATATTGAAAAAGTACGATTGACGTAAATAAAATACATCCGCTACAATAAATATCACAAATAACGGTCTTCTTTTCATGAAGAATAGTATGGATTCCTGTACGTTTATCCATTAGCATCTACATTGTAAAAACTCAGACCGTTAGACTTGACGTTTCTTCCTTCTTTAGTATATAAATGTGCTTAAAAAACTCAAGATATTAAAAACTGGTTAATGTGATGTAATAGAAATGTAATTATGTAAAAAATTACCCTGCCATATTCAAAAGATACGGCAAATATATTTTGTAATAAACGTTAGCCCACGTGTATACGTATAAAACATTAATTTTCTTAATTGTAGAAAGTTATAAGAAGAAAGGGAACGTAGTCATTAGGGGACCTAAACAGTACAAAAACTACTCCGATCAGGCTTGGATTTCCGCAAGAAATAAAAAAATAGAAGTAAAAAACGGAGGATGGAAGCTTTTGAACACTTTTAGTCTGAAAATAATTATTTTGTAGATTATGTGTAAGTAAATCATTGTCAAAAAAAGGATAAAAGTATTAATTAATTTTATTTATATTTTTATAACGAAAATCTGATCATTTCTACATATATTATGTTTAAGATATATTATTGTATTTGATAATCATGTAATTAAAAATTTATCATAAAAAAAACTAATTTATTTTTTATAAAATAACTACTAATATAATATGCAAGTTTTTAATATTGATACTTCTACATTTATTTAATGATTGTGATATACTAATAATAAAATTAATTTGTTAATAACAAATTTTTACTTTATATAAATATGGCAATAAATTTCTTAAATTTGATTTATTTCGAAATTTTTGTATTAAATGATTTTTAACGATCTTTAAAAATAATTTTAGTACTACCGTTTTGACGATCTAAATGTGCAAAGAAAAATTTACTTCATCGGGAAATGTTCCCAAGACGGAACCATTTATGATTAATTGTTACGAGTATGTTTAATATGTAGTATTTTATTTGAATCATATTCGCTGCATATGTTTATTGTCAAAAAGCTTTGGTAATATCATTAATCTATTACTAGCTTTGTGATAATTCGTAGATGGTTGTAGGTGTCCACGTAACGTATGCATGTAAGGTGTGTAACATATACAAGTAGATTATTTTACAACTAATTACATTAAAATTATATTTTTTAGGCATTACATGAATATGAGAAAAGTATAACGTAGTGAACGTAATTACTAGATAGATAAACAATAAAAAATTCCTGAAAATTTTTATTGAACTTCGACAAAATTTTTGAAATTTTTCACACATGAAACTTCATATTCACAAAAAAAAATTCAAAAGTTAATTCTATAGTATAATGACTTTTACTAAATTTTTGTAAATTTTCGGAAAGATGTCGTCGACAATATTAAAAGAAAAAACTTATTAGAAATATACATCAGATATTCTCTAGGCCCAATATTACCGCTAAGAAAAGTCACAAAGATTAACTGAATTTGACTACGATACTAAAAATTTGAACATCAAAATTTCTAGTTGAACCATCCAGTCAACAATTAGTTTTTTGATTAGGTCTGTTCAAATTATTTTTAAGTAACTTTACACGTTGCTCTGTCATAGGAAGAAAAATTGTACAAGTATGCAGGGCTCGCGTAATTATGATCGTATTTCTGTCCTCTGTACGAAGGGAAAATACAGGGACGCGCAGGTGAATGGACTAAGGAAAGTGAGTTCAAGGTCATTTAATACATACACTAAATAGTTGCTTGAAATTGCATCATAAGGAGTTATATTTCGAGGTCAAGCCATCGATGACGGCGTTAACTGGTCATACATGTGGACGGTGATCATGATAAATCCTTATAACGGAATTACACATACGTGGGCCATTAGTCAGTTTGATGAAATTTACGTGCGCAATACATCATTATTAATAATTGGAAAAGGGTATTTCTTTCTTTATAAAGCTTTTTTCATTTGAAAAATGTTTTAAGAAACCTAATTTATGTACTCAAATTTGACAAAAAAGTTATTATAAGCTGAAAGATATCTTTGCCGGCTCGATTTATCAATTCAATTAGTAAGTAGATCCCTATTGTATTTTGAAAAATATTTTACTATTTTATTGGCATTTACAATGTGTCTGTGGCTTTGTATATCGTTGTAAATAATAAGATTAAGCCCAATTTTTTTTTAACGCGAACAAATTTGCCTTGAAAGAAATGTTTGTTTAATATTTATTTTAACAATATTGCATCCACGACAAGATACTATTATCAAAAAAATGAATGATAAATTTAATAAATATTCAATATTTATTTCCAATCTTGGTCATAATGTACGTATTTCAGGTTAATATTACTTTTGCACAATTTTATCTTACATAATTAATTAGATGAATAATATTTTAAACATTCATTCGGTGTAATTTTTACAGAGTACCCTTAAGTGAGATATATTATGATGAAATGCTAAATATTTGAAATTAAAAGTTATATCATGAGGATATTAATTTGTATAATATTTTTAAGTACAGGTAATTCATTTAAAATTATTGACTCAATGAGATATCTTTAGGTGATGTTATTATAAAGCTTTCCATTTTGCATCATCAAACCAGTTCTTGATTTTAAAAATGTAATGATAATTGATTCCATGAATGACATGAATTTTCGTTTTAGCTAGTTTTGTAAATTTTAACTATTCATGAATTATAAATGAGCGTGCTCAAATAATATTATAATAACTTTTAAATATTTTATATCTTTAACAATACTTTACTTTTTAACACACGCGTTAAAAAAGCAAAGTATCTTAATTTTTTCTATTTTTACCAAACAATTTAACTACTTGTACCGACGTCAACTTATATTGCCTAATTATTATCTCGCGAGCGTTTAGCTTAACGAATGAAATTGTAAAAAGAATCGATGATGATAATAAATGATAAGGCATCGAAAAGGTGACATTTAACATGAAGAAATTTAAATATAGAATAAGGTCGCGAGTAAAAATGATATACATACATCAAAGTTTTACACAAATATTCTCTCGATAAGAAGGAAATACATAACAATACAGTAAGAATACATAACGGGAAAATATAGTAGGATTCCTATTGCATTCCTCATTCTGGAATAAGCCTCGCAATTCCAGCCGCAAAACCACAACCCCCTAACATCCTAGATTTCCCTCACTCTATCAAATAGAAAAGCGTCGCAACGTTCAAGTTCCAAAAATCATCCAAAATCGAGTAAACCGAATTTCGTAATCCCGAACATAAATATGCACTTCAATTAGCACTTGCTTTCCCGCGTAAAGCGCAAGATGCTTACCTGTGGCTGCGGCTTCGTGTTTATCATAAACCAGAGCGGATTTCACGTTCTATAGTTTCGTTTCGCTAGAATCGCTGGGCGCTGAGCGGCAAACGCGTACGAGGACGATGAGTGAACAAAAAAAAAAAAAAGGAAGAAGCGTCTACGAGAGAACGCAGTACTTGCGAGCCTGACGAGAGTAATCCGCCAACTACAGAAGGTAGCAAAATACAGACGTGGAGTGGACGAGACACGAGCTGAAGCGACTCCCCTCTATCGTGTCTAGCTCCCACTCTCGTTATGGGCCAGTTCGCAATCTTTTTTATTGTATTGTTTCACTAGTTACCGCTTCGATCGTCACTGACGATCCTCTAAAACAAATTTAAGCAAGAGTTACCGGTGACTATTTACTCGCTACCTGCATTTGCCTGCGTTATCCTTGTACTTCGCGAAGCTGTACGAGCTACATTTAACGGAACGCGTTTTGCTTGGTACTCGTGAACAATCTTAACACCTTATTTTCTGGAAACGCAAACATAAGAAAAATATGAAAATCCTACTTCGGTTGAATTGAGATAAAAATCGAAAATTCCAAATATTTGATTCATCTTATATGTGTGTCATATCATCTAAGAAACTTTTACAGACAACATAAGAAATGTTTCCTATTACAAAATAATTACTCACATGGCTAATAAGTGCAAACTAACGAGCTTCCAAAGTATTTTTTTAATCAGTTCTATCACTCGTACAATTTTAGCTCGCACCATATCCATAGATAAAATTTAAAACTTAACTTCGGCACTTGCTGCTTTCTAAAAAATAATTTGCAATAAAGTATGCAATAAATGCGTGCATTTTCAAACTCTTTTGAGTATATCGAGAACAAAAAATTGTAAAAGTGCATTTAATGTACAAAATTAGGCTTGATATTAAAATTGTATTTTCATCTCATTTACACATTTCAAGCCCCTCTGACTACTTATCTATGTTGTTAGCTACCAAAAATACGTATTTTCATTTAATTGTATCTATTTTTTAATGTCGCTCTAAGCAAGTAAAAATTTATATTATTTTTATACAGACGAATTTTTATTATATTATTATGATAAATAAAGGTTCATTAATGGCATAGCACATAATGCAAGCCAGTCTTTAAGTCTTTAAGTCGCATAAATAAAAATTTGATATTTATAAAAAGAACCAACTAATTGATTAAATATGTATAATGATAACTTGACCAATTACGATGTATTAATTCAAGATTTTGATTTTAAAAACATTTAAGTATGAAAACTGCTTTTGCGTTATTAAAAAATTTCAAAGTAAATTTAATAAATAAAAATTTTTATTGCAAAAACAATTTTAAAAAATTTACTTTCAATTCGTAAGCCACTATTTAAGATAATAAATTACTTTGTACAAAAAGAAGAATTTTATATATCATCCTTCATAAAATCAAAAAACCAACAGTAATTTATGTAAAACATTGTAGAGATACGGTCTTTCTATGTCTATTAATTGAATTTGAAGCAAAGTACATTTGATATTGTTGCACGTTAATATTGAATAAAGTGTATGCGTTAACATTGAAAAATATTAACGTATTTTTATTTTATCAGTACTTTTATTCTGAATTCAAGCGACATTTTCTAGAATTTTTCCCGTAAGCTACATCCATAAAAAATATAAAAATCTCTCTTTAACATTTATTCTTAAATCAGTACTATTTTTAGAACTCAATTACTAATTATGAGATATTCTGGCGAAGCACTTATGTTTATTTTCATTATTGTCTATTGTATGTTATTAGCTAAAATAACTAAGATAACAAACTTAATATCCATATCTTCAGACTTTTTCTCGTCGTTTTTTAATTTGAAAGATTAATTAGTTGCTTATTAATGAATAAATTATCACTAATTTGAAGTTTTAATAAATGTTAAAGGGTATTTTTGATAACCTATTTTTAACATTTATAAATAATATCGATAATTGTAAGCTTAAAATACGATTACATCATTCTTTTATTACTAAATTTGAAAAATTTGAAAAATTTAATAAATATTCAAAGAAATTATTTTCTTTTAAATTTACATTTATTCGACAACAATTGGTGTTTTCCTCCTTTCGATTACCTTAAAAAGTTAGTTATTGTAAGGCTAATAATCGCATGAAATAGTTCTGAATAAGTATCATATAATAATAGTTTACATTATAATAACTAGTATAATAATTTATTATAATAAAAATTTTATTTATTGAAATGAACAATTGAGGGCATTTGTTTATTATTGAAAGAAATTCAATAAGTGAAGTTAATCAACTTAATATTTTTTAAATAAGCACAACAATCACTGTTTCTATCATAGGTAAAACAGCGGGTAAAATGATTTTAATCCATTAAAATATTAATATGGCTAAAGATTTTTAAAATTAAATTTTTAATGATATTCTAAATTGAGAAATAGCAGAAAATTTAATTTATAATTTTTTAAACTATCTGTTATGATATGAGAAAGTGTTGACTAGGGTTACTGTAAAAGAATAATATAATAATAAAACAAATGACAATACGTATATTTCATCCATTTGTTATATAAAATAGTAATATTTTTCAAATTATGAAACGAGGAATTACTCTTAATGAGGAAGTTCTCTGTTATTTTAAATACTATCGAGAAAAAATACATTCCGTTAATCTAATTTTATTCAAAAAAAGAGATAAATATTTATCATAATACCCATAAATATAAACATGTACGTGTGTATGTTTGTAAGAAAGATTACAACGTTTTCTATACTTGTCAACGAACTTAAGTATTAAAAATTTTGACAAGATCACTATTTTTCTTGCGCAATGGAATACGAATTTATCCATGTATATTATTTTAATATGCCGTAGGCCTATAAACCCACTTTATGCATGTATGAAAAAATTATACATATCAATATCAGTTAAATTTTTAATAAGCTATCTTAAAACTACATCTTAAACTATTGGAAAGTTATAAAGTAAATTCTTTCGGAAGATCTATGAATCTCTAATTTCTCTAATAAATCTCTAATTTATTCGGTATTTGAATTTCTCGATAATCATCTATTGGCTCTTATCGCTTACTACAGTATGATATCAATTCAATTCATGAAAATGTAGTCGGTGGCGCATCTCGAAGTATGTGACGTAAGAAGATGCGGTTTAAAACCCGCGTTTCGTAGATGTTGTAACACCTAATTAGTGTTACAACGCTAGTTTTTAACATATGTATGAGTAATACCGCAATAGGTAATGCGATTCATAAATATAACTGATGTCTGTGCGTTCATCGCTCGAGATATAAGTCGATTATAAAATAATATGAACAAACGGCAAAATAGAAATAAAAATTGGAACATCTGTTATAAGGAAACCTCGCAACCTCGCGAGATTTCAATCGTACTGGAGTTGACCTTCGACTCGATACACTCGCTTGCTTTTTAATTATGGACAATTACCGACCGAATTCAAACTTTGAAATCTTAAACATTTTTAGAATCAGTATTCCCTTCCTTTTTGACTTGCGCTCCACGATTCCAGTTCCATGGGATCTCGAACGTTAAAAGTCTGATCGCCTACATTCTTTTCTTGACATCATATGCCTCACCTTAAGCTTAAAACCACACACACACAACTTTACAACAGAATCTGCTTACAACTTGGCGGGAAGTCACACCGTTGATTCTAAATTTTAGTGGTTACGCTAACGAAAACAAAGCGCATTACAGGGAAAAGTTGATAAAAAATCTTCGGCTGACAAATTTTTATAAAATTACGCTTACTGTCTGTGAAATTCATTTAAAGCTTCCTAATATTCATTAAGTAATATTAAACTACAAAATGGAGCGACTTACGAAAGGTGCTTTAGACGTAAGTCCTTTATCCTTTAGATTCTTGGTTATGATGCATATTTTATGTGATTTTTTTTAACGTTTTTGTAATTTATACGTTTTTCTCTTAAATTTTTAGAGAATTATGAATGGAGAAGACGTTGATGAACCAGTTTTACAGATTTTGGTAACTTGATTTGTTTTTAAAATTTTTTTCAATGTGTCAATATCATTGAGTTTATAATTTATATTAGTTATTTATAATAAATCTCATATTTTACACATAATAGGGTCATAAGAAACTTTCCAGTTCATCTAGCGGTGATAGGTACAGGTTACTAGTATCTGATGGAGTGATGTCCAATTCTTTCACAATGCTGGCAACTCAGTTAAATGATCTTATTACGAATAACATTTTATCGGAACATTCTATTGTTCAGATAAAACGATATGCCATCAGTATGGTAAATAATGGTGGTACTCAAAGGTAATTAAACTGATTTTTATTATTTTTTATCTTTGTTTTTTATTAAAAATTACCCATTCAAATAATATGATTATATGTAATATATTACTGTATTGTAATAAAATATATAATTATACTTGAGTAATAAGTATGGTCAAATAAGCATTGTAGTTTAATGGAATTTGTATATATTCATATTTTATTCATATAAATAAAAAGAAATGATTGATAGTTAAGAATGAGTTCTTTAAATTTATGAAAATTGTATACAGCATTCTCACATAGGCAATATATTTTATGGAAATGAAAAAAAAATATATTTAATTTGGTATAAAACATATTACTTTTATCTTTTTTTAGACGTGTAATGGTGATCCTTAATATAGAAGTTTTAGTTCCTGGTAGTGAAGTAGGTAAAGTTTTAGGATCAGTTAATTCTGATAATGCAAAATCAGAAGAAACAGCAAGTAATGGTGTTGCAAGACTAACGATGAACCAACATAAACCACCAAAACCAGCACATCAAGCTAGTACGATTGATATTTATTTTAAAATTTTACATACAAATAAAGCAGAATTTAATATTTTATCTTAATTTCAGATTTTGCAAATACAAATAATTTTAATGATTCACTTTCACACGGTGGTGGTGGTGTAAGTACAACTCCAATAGCCGCTTTAAGTCCTTATCAAAATAGGCAAGTTTTTAAAATGTGAAAATAAAATTTATGAAATAATATCCTTTCTTACATAGTTAGTTCTATTTAATTAATTATTATTTAGTATGACCTTTGGAATTTTTTTCATTCATCAAAAAAATAAATAATTGGAATTACAAATAATTTTTTTTAATAAATCATTAATAATATTTTATTTAGATGGGTCATTAAAGCGCGTGTAACAAATAAATCACCTATAAGAACGTGGTCTAACTCACGTGGAGAAGGACAATTATTTAGTCTTGATTTACTTGATGAAAGTGGTGAAATTAGGTGTACAGCATTTCGTGAGTTATGCGAGAAATTTTATGATAGGATAGAGGTAAATTTTATTAAAAATATAAAATATTTTTGAATTAGTTATACTTACTAATTATAACTATTGTTGTAGATAGGACAAGTTTATTACTTGTCTCGTTGTCAGTTAAAACCAGCAAACAAACAATTTAACAATCTAAAAAATGATTATGAAATGACATTGACAAATGATTCAGAAATAGTTCCATGTAACGAAGAAAGCATAGACATTCCAACTTTACAATTTGATTTTGTATCAATAAATACTATCGAAACAAAACCAAGGGATGAGTTAATCGGTAAATATATTTTCTTTTAAATAATACATTCTTTGGAACGTTACTTAAATTTCATTTTAGAATCTCCATTTATACCTATATATTGTATTTTTCAATTTGTTGATATATACTTTAAAATTATAAAGTCTCTTAACTGATTAACATAATAAATATTTTTTTGTTAATCTTAATCGTTAAATATAGAATTTAAGACTTGCTAAATGTATTTATTTTTTAACAAGGCTACAAAATTTTTTGAAGTACGTAATTTTTGAAATATACTATTATATCTAATAAAACAGTTTTTGAAAATTTAACTGATGTCGAAATACTATAAAATCTCATTTTAAATTTGATATTTAAATGACAAGCTTATATAACCTGCTACAATAAGAATCTCTTAATATAATTGTTTACATTTTAATATAATTAATTATTATGTGAAAGAAATAAAATACCCATGAATTAAGTAATTAAGGATAACTCAGTTCAGTTTTAATAATTTGTTATCTTTACAAATTGATATCTTATAAATATAAAGTTATATTTCATATTCATAAACATATTTCGCATCTGCAAAAATATTTGTCTCCGATTTTTAATCTAAAATCCGGTTATATTATCACGTACGTGACATAGCGCAAAACATCGAAATTCGCGATTTGATTGAGATTTGAAGACGAATTGAAGAAAAAAACACGTAGTTCGGAGGGTATTAATCACGAAAACAAAAGGTCTTAGGTTCATATTCCAACTGAATAAAGCTGTGTACTGCTTTTTTTGAATCTTCCAAAATATTTTGTTGTTAATTGTACATAACGTTATTTTAAAACCATGTATTAAATAGAACTTTAATTACATTATTTCAATAAAAAATTAGATAACTTTGTAAAATACGATAATATTATTTGAGTGAAGTGCAATTTTACACCTAAACATTACTGTTTTAAAATTAATTTAGAAATAAAAATAATTCAATTTATTGTGGGCAAAATATGATACAAACTATATTATGTGCTTACAAACTATATTTAAAATAAATAAATATTAAATTCAATAAATAATAATTATGTAATAAATATTAAATTTGTGAATATTTTTTATTCAGATGTGTTAGGAATAGTAAAATCTTGTAACGATGTGCAAACTTTAACTGCAAGAAGTACAGGTCGAGAACTTAAAAAGAGAGATCTTAATATTGTTGATGAAAACAATGATATGGTGTGTATAGAACGTACTTTTCAAAAATATTATTTAACAAACAATTGTAATAAACGTTTAATTTATGCAAAATTTATGTTTTAGATTACAGTGACATTATGGGGTACTCAAGCATCAGATTTCGATGGTTCCACGAATCCTGTTATAGCTATTAAAGGAGCAAAGATTGGTGAATTCAATGGTGGAAAAAATCTCTCATTGGTGGCTTCATCCATGTTGCAGGTTGATCCAGACATTCCTCAAGCACATAAGTACAAAACATTAATAAATAGTTCTATCTTTGAAGGAAAATATTTTCCTTCCCTAAAAGTTAAAAATGTTAAATTAAATGTTAAACTGATTATCATTATTCTGCTAGATTGAGAGGTTGGTTTAAAACCATTGGTGTGACACAAGAATCTCGATCTTTATCTAAAAGTATTGGTGGAGGTGGAATGATGAATGGACCTTGGTCAACATTCAAAGAAGCTGAAAAACAAAGATTTGGACATCAAGATATGCCGAATATTTTTATTACGAAAGCAACAGTCAATCTTATTAGAGCTGAAAATGCTTTATACAAATCTTGTCCATCAGAAGGTTGCAAAAAGAAAGTAATTGATCAAAGTAATGGAATGTATAAATGTGAGAAATGTTCAAGAGATTATCCTAATTTCACCTACCGCTTATTAGCAAGTGTAAGTAAAAAATTTAGTTGTATTTAACAGACAAAGAAGGTATGACAAAATAAAATAAATGTAAATGAGTAATGGTATATATTTTTAAGTATTCTGACGTTTTATTAATTTCACAGACTAATCTGGTAGATTGGACGGGTAATCAGTGGGCAACAGCTTTCAATGAAGAAGCAGAAATATTACTAGATGCTTCAGCACAAGATCTTGGAGAATTAAAAGAAAGAGATAATGAAGCTTATTTAGAAAAAATTGGAGCTTCTGCATTCAAATCTTATATATTCAAATTACGCCTTAGATTAGAAACCTTTAATGTACGTATTTTATATTATTATTATTGTTATTGTAAAATGTATATACTTTAAAAATATATAACAAATTAAAATTCATTTACAGGATGAAAATAGGTTAAAGGCAACCATAATTTCCATTCAACCAATCAATTATAAAGTTTACACCGATCAATTATTAAGTAAAATTAAAGAATTGGCTAACATAAAAAATTAAATAAAAACAACTTGTATTTATAGTTTTGTGTAGTTTTGTAAGATTTATATTTTTATTTATAAACTATTCAACTGAGTGACATTACTAAAGTTTTACAGTAATTCATTATATTCTATTAACAACAACTTAAACAATATTTAATATTTAGTGTATTATAATTTTGAAGATTTTTAGTATTTAATTGTAATGTGTAAAATTATAAAATTAAAAAAAAAATATTGTATAACAGTTAATGTAGAAAAATTGGACCTCAGTTGAAGTAACTAGTATTTAAATTGTTAAAGTATCCTTTATATTTAAAATTTTTGTAATGGTATTATAAAGAAATTATTACATGAATCTACCAACAAAATTTATATATTTTATAATAAGCATATATCAAAGTATATTTGTTTTTCTAAATACTGTTAAATTATCGTGTATTAAAAACAATTTTTCCATTACCATAAAAATTATTACTATTTTCTTAACATAAATTCTTATAATGTACAGATTTATATATTTTCAGGTTTTATTGAGATTTATAATTTGACTTCTATTTTATCTGAATCGTTTGACATTGGTAACAGCTAAATTTTCTCTTATATTTTCTTAAAAACTTATGTTCAATTAAGGATTTCTTTTTCCATTTGCGAAATATTACATAAAAAAGTAATTAAATTTTCAAGATATTTTGTATGAAAGATTTTTGTATAAATATATGCAACAATATATAATCGACTCTTTAATTTTCATTATTTTCAAAAATATTCAAATTGTAACTTAGGATATTACAAACAACTTATTTACCTATTTTTTAATTTAACTTTATAGTTTTTTAGATTATTTCAGATTACAAATAATAAAAGTATAAAAACTAAAAAAATTTATTCCAACCAATATATATTAATATAAAAACTAGTAAAATTACTGGTATATTTTATTACTTATATATAAATAACTGTTGCTTGTTTTAATATATATTTTAGAACGATTTTAGCAAGATTTTAAAATTAATTTAAGTATTTGAAAATTAATCATTTTAACAAAAAATGCTAAGTTAACATATACTCTAAAAGAATTATAGTTTTATAGCTACTTTTTTTATTTTAATAATAATTTTGTTTATTATTATATTATTTTATTTCAAATTATGTAAGTTTCATAATATGTAATAAATTTTTTTAAGCTGTACTAAAATTAAAATTAATGTATAATAATAACTTGTAATAAACTTGTATAATTTGAATAAATCTACTTGTAATATTAAAGAAAAATCATAAAGTCTACATTTTTAATTTAATTTGAATATATTTTATAATAAGAATTATTAAACTACGTATACATATATCTAAATGTTAAAATATCTTAGAGTATGTGCACTGTTTTAGCTACAAATTACAATTCAATGACTATCAAATAATTATTATTACTAATTTAATTCATGTATAATTTTGTAAGTGAATAAATGAAAAAACTGATCAAATTCACGAGTGTTAATTATTAAATTATGGCGGAAACATTCGTTGAAGTTAAACATGCTTAGCATGGCTAATACTTAAATAGTAACTGTTATTACTTGTTATTGGTAATTTAAAGAAGAAATATTAAAATTTTTATTATAAAAAATAGATATTCAAAATTAACCACCATTTTTAATAATCTTATATGAAAATAGAGTAAACTACTAGCTTAGTGTTTGAGTTTGCACATCAGTGAAAATAATCATATCAACTAATTATATTATCCTATGCAAGAGAAAGTTTATGTATACGAATAAAAAACACCTTAAAAATTAAACAAAAGATTATGATCAATAAAGCAGGAAATAAAAAATAAAATTATATCAATTGATATTTATTATATATATTTATATTTGTAATGTGAGATTAGAATATTATAGGGAATAATGTATAAATATGATCGGAAAAAAATTCGTGTTTGACTATTAAGAAATTGTGAAATCTTGATCAACATTTACAATTTTGGTAAAAAAAACTAGATTTTCTAAGACTGCAATGGGTTTTGTTACTCTAATCGGTTAAATCTTTAATCATTTCAAACAATAGATTAGTCATAATTTATAGAATTTGAGATCATTATTACAACCATTATCTACACAATTTTATAATTAAAAATGTTACACATTTCCACAAGTTTTCAATGTAGATTCAATTTTTAAGTTAATTTTATAATTTACAATTTATCTTTAGTATTTTGTTAATTGTATAGAATTTTTAAAGTATTTTTACACTATATATTTATTTTATTACTTCACAGAGATTTCTATTAAAAGAAATATAAAAAATTATTTGGTTAATAAATAATAAAAAATATTTTTTTCGTAATTAAAAATAAATAGTTATTAGTAATTAGTAAAACAAGTAAAAAAAAATAGTAATTAAAAAAATAATTTAAATTAAAGTTTTATTACTATCATATAAATTACACAAACTTAATTGTAAAAATTAAAAATTTTAAATCTGTCCATAGTATTAATATAAAATATTTACTTGGAAATATTGTATTTAATTGACATTTGGCAAAGTATAACACTTTAGATCATTTTAATAAGCTTATGTTTTGCTCAGTTTTGACAAATAATATACAATTTGTTGTTTCCAAATAAATCACTGAAACATTACCAAAAAATATATTGACTTATTTAAACATTGAACATATTTGTATTATTAAAAATTGTAATTTCACCAGAGATACTTCGTATTTTATTTTTCAATTTTAAAGTTACACAACTATACAACTTTGTTTACAAAAATTTAAATGTACAATTTTAAATTTATTAAAAAATAATTACTGGGTTTTTATATCAGTTCTTTACAATTAATAGTATTGTTTAAACAGGAACATGATAGTAATATATTTACATCCATGGAATTGACAAATTCTTTTAATTTAATATTGTAATGTATTAAGAAACTGTCATTTTGATCAAGATTTTAATGTTGTGTCCATTTTATTGTTTTCAAATCGATACCGTCTAGTACCATTTCCCACAATGGACTCATTTCTCGTAATCTTTTTACATGCTTTACTGTATTTCTTATAGTATAATTGATTTCATCTATGGTTGAAAACCGACCAATTCCAAATCTTATACTGGAATGTGCCAAATCTTCAGAAGCACCAATTGCTCTTAAAACATAACTTGGTTCTAAACTGGCACTTGTACATGCTGAACCACTACTCAAAGCAATATCTTTTAAGGCCATAAGTAACGATTCTCCTTCAACATATGCAAATGATAGATTCACGCAGCCTGGATACCACGATACAGGATCACCATTACGTATTACATGTGTTAACTGTGATGTTATACCATTAATAAGGCAACTGCTAAGTTTTGTTATGTATTCATGATCATATGCCATTTCATTATTTGCAAGTTCACAAGCAGCACCAAGTCCAACTGCTAAAGGAGCTGGAATAGTACCACTTTAAAAGAAAAATGTTATTAAAAATTTGAGAACATTCAATGATATTAATATAATAATATAATTCAAGTATTAAAACATTTTACATTATTTTTAATCAGCAATTTATCATTAATCTTTTTCAAAAAATTGAAACTATAAAAGACTTATTTTGTATATAATTTTTAAAAAATATACTTTTTAAACCGATATAAGTAATAATTTTATGAATATCACAAATTTTAAAATCTTAAATTAATCACTATCATTTAATTGTCATTAAATAAATATAAAACATTTTCTACCTTCTCATTCCCCTTTCTTGTCCACCACCACTTTGTATTGGTTCTAATCGTACTCTTGGTCTTCTCCTGACATATAAAGCTCCTATTCCTTTTGGACCATAAATTTTATGTCCACTGATGGACATGAGATCTATGTTCATTTTGTTAACATCAATAGGAATTTTACCTATTGCTTGAGCTGCATCTGTGTGAAAGAATATCTTATTTTTTCTACAAATATTGCCGATTTCTTCAATTGGTTGTCTCACTCCAATTTCATTGTTGACTGTCATTATTGAAACTAGGGAAGTTTCTGGTGTTATTTCAGCTTTTAATTCTTCAATATTAATAAGACCATTATTCATTACTGGTAAATAAGTAATTTTAAAACCTTCTCCTTGTAAATATCTACAAGAATCTAATACACATTTATGTTCAGTTTGGGTTGTAATAATGTGATTTTTTTTTTCTTTGTAAAATTTTGCAACTCCTTTGATAGCTATATTATTACATTCAGTAGCTCCAGAAGTAAAAATGATTTCTTTTGTATTTGCGTTAATTAAGTCTGCAACCTGTTGACGAGCATGCTCTACTGCAGCTTCTGATTCCCAGCCATACATATGTGTTCTTGAATGAGGATTTCCTTGATACGAGGTTAGATAAGGCATCATTTTATCCAAAACTCTTGGATCCATTGGTGTTGTTGCTTGGGCATCTAAGTACAATGCTCGCCCAAGGGCAGGTTCCGTTTGTGATTTTTCTTCGTCAGTCTTGGTTATTGAAATATCAACTTGCTCTGACACAGAAGTATGTAGTATTCGACATTTCTTCAATTGCCAGTGTCTCGTCATAAATATTTTTAGCGATTGTAACATTATATAAATAGATGTCAATATTTGCAATGTTTGAAAAAATTACGCCAATCAATTTGGAATGGATAATAAAAAATATTAATTAACGTTTCATATCTTTAAGATACTTTATTTATGTTTCAAAGACTGTTATCCTGTAAACAAAGGAAACAAATTTACATAGGTAATTAAGGTAAATAGAATGAACAATAAACATTTATTAATAAACGTTTAACTAATGTAGTGCTGTATTTTTATAAAATTAATCGTTTAATATAAATACATTAATTTGAAGGAAATTAGAAATATTAGCAAATAATCCAAATATAACCTAAAATTCCACAATCCTGTATGACTGTTTTGCGTAAAGTTACGAAAGTGCAAGAACTTGAATTTAGATGCACCTAATACTATATATATAACCTTATGCACGTGGTTTTGTGTTTGTATAAAACTTATGCGGATTGCTCAGGCGCATTGAGAATTGCTATTACTTACATTGATTGCTGTGTAAGTCTGATCGATTATACGTATTAAAAATATAAATTTAACATAAATATAATCTCTATTTTAACTATACACATGTGTATGTATGTAAAGTCAAATTATATCATACTATATCTATAAAATGATGTACACTTTTTCTGGAAGGGAAAGTGTAGACTAATCAAATAAGTTCAAAATATAATTTATAAATGCATAGACTGTTATTATAAGGTATAGAAATTCAATTTTAAATAAAAAATGCAAAAAAATAGTTTCAGGTAATACTTTTTCATCTTCAATAATACAATTGTACCAATCAAGTCAAAACTGTTATTTTTTTTGCAAGATTAAAAAACTTTTAACGATTATATGAAGTTATTTTAAGTTAGTTTAAATTTATTATAAAAGTAATTTTAACTGGGTATATAACTAATCAATTTTATGAAAAAATAATATGGAAATCTGCGTTTGAATTATGAAACACTTTAATCATAGAATTAATAATGTTTAAAAATTTATTTTCAAATGCTAAATATTTAGTTGAAGGTTTAAACGTACTTTCTACATACGTATAAGTAAGTGAACATTTTCCTCTAAAATTCAATAAACATTAAAATATCCTACAATATTGCAAAACGAAGAATTGGTCATATTTAACAAATGACCGTCATCGAACACTTTTTAAATGAATAAATGAATGCAGAAATATATGTTTGCAATGTAGGCAACCTTAAAAAACAACACACTACGGCGACGACGTTGACGGCAACCAGGACTACGTGACGTAAAGTGCCATATAATAAAAAACATACAGGTATATATATACGCAGTGAGGTGTACACATACGCCAACGTACATAATACACGTAGGCGAAGATAATCAAAAGGTGTCTCTTAATAGCTTAATGCAAGGGGGAAAAAGTTATAATATGGCGCCCGGAGGGCGGTTCGCTTGAGGCTTGATCGCGTGCTCTTCAAAAAAAAGAAAGTTACGGTAGAAAAGACAGAGAGAAAGTGCGACCGAGGAACAAATTTGAAAAACAAAAACGTCCCCTCTGTACGAGTAAACTCGCATTCAGTGCCATCCTTATCCAGGATTATCAAATGGAGCACTGAAAGGGAAAGGGGAGGAGATTGGGATAAACCGAGGGAAAAATCGAGGAACGACTTCCTGGAGGTTTCTTTGAGGCAGGCGAGGCAATGGTAGATTGGGAGACGATGATGATGGCGAGCCTACAACTGACCGAGACAGAGCACAGGTATTACGGTGACATATTTATCTACTGCTGCGAGAATGCAGACACCGACGTCGTGCCTACTGTCAACGTTGGCGAACTTTTAAGATCCGCCAATTTACCCTGCGACGTTACTCTGAAGGTACGTGTTATCTTTTTACGCATTTGATACATAAATATTAGTTTGTTTATGCTGGTGATTTGGTTAGTCTCTGTAGTGTATTCTTGATGCTAAGCTCAGGTGGTTCAACTTGGAAAAGTTTGAATATTGTTCATATTTATAGCATATATAAAACTCTATTTAGTCTATATTTTTATGAGAAATTTTTGTGTTACAATTTTATAATGGCTCGGGCAGGTTTCTTAATTTAGAAAGGAAATATGCATCATTAATTATCTATATTTAGCCTAATTTCATAGGTAATTTAATTTTCTGTTCTTGATTCTCTTAAATTAATATGTTTATCCTTAAATAAAATATTGCCGTAAAATATGTCTAGTAGTTACTTAAAATTTTTTATATATAAATTTTCAAATTAATAGAAAATATTCATTTTGTTTTTCTTGTTTACCTTTAACTTTAATTATACCTGTCATCAGACTGAAAAATTCAATTGTAATATAGAAATATATAGTTTTACCGTTGCTATGCAGCAGAATTCACACATATGTCATGCATTCTGAAATAATATATTACATATTTTTTTAATTAGAATGAAAATTATTAAAGTATTTTGCAATCTATATTTTCATTTTATTGAATGCCAAATGAATATCTAAAATATAAAAATTGAATGAAAGTTTTTATATGGGTTTATTGGAAATAAAATCAAGAACATTTTTTGTATGTTAGTCAAGTCAAACAAATAAAGTATTTGGTTGTGAATAATATTTACTTTTTGAAATTTGTATTTAATTTGTATTATATTTTATTTTATTTGAGTGCTATTTTTAAAATGTATTGAATTATAGCTTTGAGTGTTTTTTAATTTCTTATCTTCTACTTCTGTTTAGATTATTTATCAGCTTGATAGATTTTATTTTATTTACAATAGGGTCTTATAATTCAAGACTAAGTTAATAAAATATAAATTTATTTTAAATCTTTAAACAAACGACATTTATCAATGTATTTAATGTTTAAATTTGTTCCATTTTAAAATTTTTATTAATATTAAGTTTATCTATATTGTATTATCTATTTCATTTTGCAAGTTATAAATAAATTTGGTAAACAAATTATATCTTGTTGTTAGATATTGGATATCTGTGGCGGTGGTAAAAATAATACGCTGAACAGAAAGCAATTTTATGCAGTCTTAAAGCTTGTAGCAGCACATCAAGCTGGTCTCGAGATCCATAAAGACTTAATCCTTGCATCTATAGATGAACTTGCTTTACCAAGATTTACATGGCCTTCATCAATGGGAAATGAGGATGATAATAAACAGTGCTTCTCTAAAAAAAGTTCAAAAATCAGATCAAGCGAACATATGCCTGAAAGTACAACGGAAAGTGAAAGTGAAGCAGAATCTCCACGAGAAAACGAAGGTGGTAGTACAGATTCACCTACTCCAACGAATAGTGTAACTCAAGAAAGAAGCGATGGTGTATTAGGCGGAGAAGCAAATCTAGATTCGGTTTCTGGTGGGTGGCAAAGTCTTCTGATTTCAGAGGAGCAGAGGCAGTTGTTAGGTACCGAAGAAGAGAGTTCTGAACGTCATAGCAGTGATGATGGTAATTATGTTTATTTATTTTTTAAGTTGCCTAAGTTTTAAATTTTTAGGATTACTAGCCTTTGACAGAGAATATTTTATTTATTTACGATTTATATATATTACATGTAGTTTACATTATTAATAATGTACTAATGATATTTATTTCATAAAAAGCATCTCTATCAAAGCTATCGAATTACAAAATTATAAATTATAAGTACAATAGTATCAAAACGTGTGTATATTTTTTTAATAATTTTCCATTCTGTCAGAGTTAGAAAAAAATATGTCACAAAAGACTATTAAAAATATTTGATTATTATTTAATATTATACATTTCTTTTAGATCTTTTGATTAATTTAAAATTAAAAAAATAATATAATTATTATAAATTTTTAATATATGTTAAAATATTCATTCGTAATCTAAAAATAAAGATTTTAAACTGAAATTTATTTATAAAAAATAAGGATCAGTAAATCAATTGTTTATTATAGAGTTTTGTCGAAATAAAAAATTTATAAAACCATTGGCTTAGAATTTTCATTTAGGATTTTCTTAGAATTTTCTTAAAAAACTTCGGTACTCATTGATTCATTGCTGTTGATAAATTAATGCAAATAATTTTATTTATTTGCATTGCACTAGAACATTTTTGCCACGTATTCATTGCATTAAGCTTTGAATTGCATTACTATAAAAACAATAAATTATTTGATTACTTAAAATAAGAAAGCATTGTAGAAAAATGAGTTGCATTTAAATTTGAATAATTGTTACGTATTAATATATTGGCAAAGTTTCGGTTGTGATTCAACAAAAGACGTAATTTTTCAGTATTCCAATTAATTTAATACTGCGATTCAATTTTCACTTAAAAGTTATTCAAATTAAATTCAAAAAATGTACTCTGAATGAAATAGGTTTTACTATGGTTATTACTAACCCGCAAACTAAACGACCATGTAACAAAATTTTTAAATACACTTACACCAATCTATGTATGCCGCATTACGACTGTAAAATAAGCGGCGTGCCAATTACGAGTCTCAAGGATAATGACGCAAGGATCGGCTAAAACTTGAGTTACGTGTTCGCAGGCGAGGCCGAGGACGGCGAGAGCTTCCCTCCCGAGCAAGTGTGGACGATCAGCGATGAGCAGCGCGAATATTACGCGGCGCAGTTCAGCCAACTGCAGCCCGACCCGGAAGGCCTCCTCGCGGGTTCGCTAGCGCGGAAGTTTTTCGAGAAGTCGCGGCTGCCCGTGGAGGAGCTGCGCCGCATCTGGCAGCTGGCCGACGTCACCCGCGACAGCGCACTCAGCCTCCACGAGTTCTACGTGGCGATGCATCTCGCGGTGCTCCGCCGCAACCACGTTCCCCTCCCAGATGCGCTGCCGCCCTCGCTGGCAATGCTCATCGGACCAACGCAACAGCCGCCTCCACCACCGGTGCTACCACCCGTGCCTGTACCCAGGGCCACACCTACCACCAGGTCTGTCCATCAAAACGATCGCTCGGATGAACTCGTGGTTACGAGATCGGGATACGCTTTAGATTAATGCTTATCCGAATAATATCGGAAATGTATTTAAATACATTTAAGGACTTATTTTATAAGCTTAAATTTAACCTTTTAATTCGAGTAATTATATTTTCGTACACTGGAAATACGTATTGAAATCAAGTAAATAATTGTTTAACTCAAGTAAATATCTTGTTAGTTATATTTACGTTTGATCACAAATCGTCTTGTAATACCTTTAAAATTTTTCAATCGATGTTTATTGTTTATTGTTTTGAATTCTGGTTTTCCTTATCTTTCTTATTTTAAGAAAGTGCGTGTCTTAACTTTCAAATGTCATAGAATATCTACAAAATGTAATTTTTTAATTGTTCGCATAAAAAGCCTTTTTTCAACGTGCAAGATTCTTTTACGTCAATTTTAAAAAACAAACATTGACTCCCGCCTCTTATGCGATTCCAAAAGGGACGCAGTATTGGCAGCGACGGTAGCCAAGCCGAAGGTCAGCGAGAAGGAGAAAAGCAAGGAGTGGACCAAGTTCGTGGATTCGCCAACGGGTGCGAGCGGAGCGAGCAGCAACAATAGCAACAACGGGAACAACGGCGGCTCGTTGGCCAGCCCGGGACCCAAACCGGTGAATTTCGACTTCCAGAAGGCGGCGGTAGAGCGCGACCCGAAAATCCTACATCCGGTGCCACTGCGACTGACTCCCGAGGCGACGATCGTCGCCTCTAACGGCAGCAACGGGGTCGCGTCGATTCACGTAGAAGCCGATGTGCCGTTGTCAACCGTGGTCCAAAGGCCGCTCTCGAAGAAGCCCGTGTTGCCGCTACCGGAAGAGATTGTGATAGCCACCCCTAAGAAGGAGCCACCGCCACCACCGCCTCCGAGGCCTTACAGGACGCACACGAGGAGCTCGAGTCTTGATCTTAACAAATTAGGTTGGTCGACCGTGTCGGACACGTTGTTGACTGTTTTTAGAGAGTTAAAGCATTCTTATTGTTGGTTCTATCTATTTTTCGGTAGTGGCTTTTTTGTAGATTTAAGTAATTATATAGAACAGAGAAAGTTATGAGTTTACCATAAGGAAGAGTCATCGATAAATTGATAAAAGATTTTATTTAACTATATTACTATATTATTTAATATTATTTAATATACATAGAAGTGGAAATATTTTCTAATTGCAATCCTAATAAAAAGCTCAAACTTATTAAGCATGCTCTAGATAATAGACTCTTATCTCATAAACAAACAGCAGCACTAACTAAAGAACTAAAACCTTTCTATAAGTCAAAATCTATAAATTATTTATTTACTTATTTTTATTTTTATTTTAGCTAACTCTTAAATTGATTTATTAAAAAAAAAAGATCCTTTCATATATATATATGTGTCTGTATGTAGGTATCTATGTATAATGGTAAAGTTAACCACGTTTATGTGTTTTATAATACGAATTTGATTCAAGTAAAAAAAAGTTATTAATGCAATCGTTCTACTTACCCATTATAATGTATCTTATTTATGCTTTATTTAATTATTTCGAGATTTAGATATGTAACGTTAGGCAAGGAGCATGTTCGCTAAAACGTGATCTACTGTACCGACTGTACATGACGAAATTACAAAATTCTAAAATTGAAAAGGTATTTCGGTTTACGCAAAAGCCAAATTTGTCGACGTTACGAGTGGAACAAGAACAATTTTACAATGTTTTAAATAAAAATGTAAAATAACATCTTTGATAGTTACTAGAAAAATTATAAAATTTGTCTTTTCAATGTTAATTGGTTTTCTTTTTTTTTAATAAATCAAAAATCAAAATAGTCAAATTTAAATTTCTTTGGAAATTTACAAAATTTTACAAATTTAAAGATTCGAATCTGCACTTTGTAAGCTTTAAGTAAAATCGGCTAATCATTAAAAATGCAAGTCGTTAAACTATTGCACGATTATTTGTAATATTATGAGCAGTCATAAAAAGGAAAACTTTAATTTGCATAAAAGATGAACGATAGTAATAAGAATTCAAAATAGTTTTGGTGCGCAAAATTTCAAACTGTAATTCGTTTCGCAGTCGCTAGGTGGACAGCCTATAAAAAGTTCTTTTCGCGCAAGTGATGAAAGTACTTCACAATCGCTATATAAGCTCTGAAAGTTAATTCAAAGATTGCGAAACCTGGTAAATCGTATCGGAGTATCGTTACACATGTGCTACTGAGAATTTTCTGCGGTTTCGCAATTGGTGTGTCCGATGTTTCTCAGAAAACGTAAAATTTTCAGAGGGTAGAATTTATAATAATTGAAATCAATATTATATTCGATTCCTCTCTGAAACTCTCTCTCTCCGAAAAGTTCTCTCTCTCTCTCTAGTCCCTTCTGTAAAGGGAGGGTATACGGCTGTAGAGGCGACTGTGACACACCTTTTGTTCTTTTTTTCCTTGTATTTTTTTTTTTTTAAATTTTTATTGCAATTTAAGAATAATTGTGAAGAAATCAAAGTGAAATTCTTTCGTTAAAAATAAATAAGTAAATATATAATTAGAACATATCAAAGCTAAATACTTATGGTATTAGAATCTTATTAAAAGATTATCCAAGTTCTTTAAGGTCTAGTTGTTGTTTTTTTATTGTTTTGCATTAAAAATATATGTATTTCAAATGATAGGAAAAAATGGACAAAATTTTCTAGGAGCTCCGCCTCTCGTACCGCCAAGAGTCTCGCCTGGAATCGTAAGTTCAACAAGATTCGGTATGATTTTTGAGATCGTTGTTCGTCTCTACTTCTTTTTTCGGATAACGAGGTAGGAGAGAATAAACGTTCGGTAATGTATTCTTTATTTTTCTTTTTTTCTTGCAATTTATTGCTCTGAACAATAATCTACTAAATCATGTTTTTAAATGTATTACGTATAGGGTATAATGGAGTTTAGATTAAATCCAATAGAATGGGTGCTGTTGAAAATTCTTAGAGATTTAATTTATACGTATTTTTTAAAATTAGTTTATTTTTTAAATTGTTTTAAATTATTCGAAGCATGTTGCTTGCAATTTATTGCAATTTTTTTTGCACGTACCACATTATTTAGTAATATTTAATTGGAATAGATTTTTCGTAAAAGTGGTAAATCTGTTGTATATTTGGTTTAAATTAAAATATTCCATGATTTACTTTTTCATTTCAAAAAGTGTTTTTTTTTTCTGTGATTTCAATTTCATAAAATTTGTAAATAAATGCAATATACTGTATTCTAATACAATTCTTATAAGAGACGAATAACGCTTTTTAAATATGAATCCAGCAACTTAATTACTAAAAAAAAATACCAACAGACATCTACAACAAGAAAATTGGTTGGTCAGAAAAGCGAAGGCGAAAGTTCAAGAGTGAACGACGAACAAGGATTCGTTGCTGATTTTTCACAATTCGCTCCAAGAGCCGAAGAGAGTCAGATTGCTGAAAATAATGTTCCTTCCTTGCAACAATTCACAGGGGTTTCCGGTGCATTCCATATTTATAAAAAGCCAAGCCTAAGTGAGTATAATGTAATTAACGAATTTAACCTTCGCATTCGGTTGTTATGCCTTATTTTCGCTTTATTTTATAAGCCTTGTAAAAAATCATCTCATTTAAGGTTTCAAATGAAGCGCAAGTATTTTTTCATTATCTTTGCGTTACCGTTCGTATTCTAAGATTACATTAATTTTCTTTGGAGTTAAATGCAATCTCAATTTCATCAAATGTATATTAGAATGCTCGTCAATTTATTCATTTAAATTGATGTAATTGTACGAACCTCGGTTCAAACTAGTGCAAAGAAAAGGAGATTTTTATGTGAAATTTTTGAAAATTTGCTTTAAAAGCTGTTTTACTGCGCTACTTTTCAGAAAGAGGAAATGTACAAGACGGGACGACGAAAGACGAAACTGACGACAGCGGTAAGAAATTAACGTTGCAAGAGCTGCGTGAGAAAAACGCGGAATTGCGTCAAGTCTGCGAGGAGTTGACTCGAGAGTTGGCCGCTGCCGTTCAGGAGCGAATACACCTTAAGGCACAATTCCTACTCCTGCCATGATCCCACTCTTTATCCTGCCTTGTTATGAAGTACTGAGATACTACATTCATATTATTAGCAAATTGAAACGTATCTTTAAAAAAACAAATACTCTTTTTATCGTAACATCTATTTTTAAGAATTATATTTAAGTAAACAATGTGATTAATTTTTTTCATGCATAAGGATTGCTTATGCCTAATATAAATCAAAATCGATCGATATGAAGAAAAAAAAGAAAAAAAGTACGAATTTAAACCAAAGTATTTCTATGATTTTATTTAATATATATTCACAAATATTCCTCATAGGTTCTTGATGTGTCATTAAATGAATCCTCAAAAGATACTTATTTTACAAGAAACAATTCGAATGAACATAATGTGCTACACTTTATGCATAAAATAATTATTTCTTTAATGGTACGTTTCAAATGCCTATGTATAATTGTTCGTTCATTTTTCTATTCATATCAAAATCACGTGATCATCGCACATTTTTCCATTCTTCTATCATCTATTATCATCGATTTGTAAAAACTCGGATACTAGTCGTCCTTGTAAAATAATATTTATATGATCGTTAATTTGTCTTATTATTCATAATTAAAAAAACAGAATAAAGCGTAATCTCGTTTTGAATTATCGACACTTTTATAAAACAATTAATAAACGATAATTGAATAAATGAAGCGATCCTTCCGAAGGCACTAAAAAATAGAACGTTCATTAGAGAAATTGCACAAAGATGCATATCATGAAAATGGAAAAGTATAAACGTACATTGCTGGTTGTTAAAGTCACAGAGTCTTCAAAATATTGTTGTACATTTATAAGGTATACAATGCTTTGTGAAGTTCAGTTGTAGAACTATCATGATAAATCCTACAAAAAAATGATATTTTCATAACGAACGCTACATAATCAAATCTAAGTCGCGCGCAAATATTTAAAGTTGAACTTGACTGTACCTTATTAAAGAAAATAACATTAATGCGATGGAATTAAGTATGTACATGTTAAGTTTATCTTTTGGTTCATTTCGCTATTGTATATATAGGTGATTTCGACTTTTTGACGTAGACGTCAGGGATCATCAATGGAGATTAAAAGAAAAAGAAAGTAATTAAATAACATCTTCTAACGAAAAAATCTAATCTTAACTGCCTTGTCGGCTGGTTATACCGACGTTGAATCGTTTATTAAATCATTGTATTATAAGAAAAAAAATGTGAGCAAAAAAACGGTTGCAAAAATGAATATTGTGTGCGTTTTAAATTATACATATATATTAAAGTCTCTGTGCCATATACGTTGATACGATATTTTATTAGTAATTCATCTTTTAATATCATTTTAGTATTCAGAACTGCAATCTTTCATTGTGTATGGAAACAAGTCGCCTTTATGTATTTGTATAAATACAGTGTATATACGATTGATACCCAATTAAAAAAAAATGAAAAATTTGAACATTGCTTCTTTCTTAATTTTCCTTAAAAATATTGAATTTTTTCAAAAATGAATTTTGCTTGTTGTTAATTTATATTATACAAACTATGTTATAACTTATAAGGCTCTTAGACCAAGCTTTATAAAATAATTATAAAATATTGAGACAATACACTCATATTATTAATCATTTGTATACCTGGCGAAAAAATAATTGTAAATCGTAATAAGTAATTTAAATAAATTTAAAAAGTTATCTAAAAATGAGAAATAAATAGTAACTCATTTAATATATTACAAAATGTTTGTATTCGGTGTTTTTCTTCCTAAAGCTCCTTTAGTTTTATTTCGTAATATGGAGTACAAATCAAATAAAATCAGTAATTTATTGACACGCAAAATGATGACAATATTTATTTATATTATACATGTAATGAAAATAAAATTAAGAAAATAAGTTATTTTTTTCTTGAATTACATCAAATCATTTGTGTATTCAACGTTTATTTTAAAGAATGCACACAAAAAAATCATGTATATGATTTCACTTTTACATACTTATAAATTTTTTTTTAATTAGGATAACATTATATTAAGACGTCAAAGATTTTCAAAATTCTGTTTTTCTTTTAAGACATAAATATTAAAAGTAATACACGTTTCTAGAGTAAATAAAGTGATTATCCAAGAGCCTGCTTTTAAATTAAAAATATGCCATATTCACACTTCATAAATGTAGTTTTTTTTTTGTTTTAACACTGCATGCTTTTATTTTTATGATAAAATTGAATGTTTTTTCTTTATCGTCTAGCGAATCTCGAGCAGCTTCGATTTGCGTATTCTGTTCAATTAAGAAACAACCGCTTTCACGATCAGGAATGTGGGGAAGAGCTCTATTGAATAATCGACATTTTTGTAAAGTAGCTTCCTTGAAATTCTGGTTCGTAAATTTATCTGTAAAAGATGGAAATGGTAAAATAAGATCCATTACGAGTGAACTTAAATTTTATTAATCATTTATGAAATCTATTGCTTCGAGTCAATATTAGTACAAAATACAATAATTATGTTAATATACGTTTGATTTGAAATCGAATAAAACCATAGCTCTGTTATAAATAACTTATAAAAATTTGTTTTTCAAAAATTAAATTAATTAATTTTGAAATTTGTATTTTTGTGGTTTAGATGACTGACCCATATTAAGTACTTAACTTAAAATGGGCTAATTATCTTCCCAAATTAATTTAGCGTATCATTAATTTACCACTCATAGTATTAAATGATAATGTCAAAGAATAGATACGCTCAATATGTTCTAAAAAAGTAGAATATATCTTAATGATAACTATTTTTCTTATAATTATAAATTAGAAACAGTGAGAGTTCGTTTATATTTTCTAGTATCGAAATATAATAAAAAAGTAGCAACATAGATGTTGTATATTTTTATTTAAAAGTGATTTTTTTATTTGATATTGTGCTATAATCAAATCATATAAAATAATACAAAAAAATTGTTAACAAGATTGCAATTATTATCAAAGTTGTAAATTTTTAAATGGGTTTCTCTAAAAAGGATAATCACCAAACCTGTGATTAACGAAGAAGTCATTCACCACCGTTATTACGAAATTCAAAAAATATGAACTTACCGTGCACCCCAAAATCCTTATGTGACGTGTGCTTTAATCCTTGCTCTGCATGAACTTGATGAGATCGATGACACGGGACGAATAACCGTATTCGTTATCATACCATGAGATGAGCTTAACGAACTGATCGTTAAGAGCGATTCCCGCCGTGGCGTCGAAGATGCTCGAGCGCGAGTCGCCGATGAAGTCCGATGACACAACCTCATCCTCTGTGTAGCCGAGAATGCCTTGGAGAGATCCGCCGGGCGCTGCGGCCTCCTTCACCTTGTTCTTGATCTGTTCGTAGGTCGTCGGCTTGGCGAGACGAACCGTCAGGTCAACGACAGAGACGTTGGCCACTGGCACGCGGAAGGCCATGCCTGTTAGTTTGCCGTTCAACGCGGGGATGACCTTGCCGACGGCCTTGGCTGCGCCTGTCGCCGCGGGGATGATGTTCTGGGCGGCACCACGTCCATCGCGCCACAACTGTCGAATAAACGAACTACTTGTAAGAAATTGTTGTTCTTTGGTAACAAAATCCGTAAAATTCTAAGATGAAACTTCAGTATTAAAATGTTTAAACTTCTTCTACCTAGATTATAAAAATAAACTTGTGTGGCGACACGCGAAACCTGGGGCTTCATTTTAAATTTCTGACAGTGAATGTTTTTAGAAATCTAAGTATTAATACTTGCGATTCTACGATTCAGAAAATTCTTCACATTTTAGAATAATTTAAGAAGAACTGAGAAACTATTAAGAAACACTTACAGTATATAAAAATCTATTGTACATTATATATCATTTAATAAATAAACTTTAAATTATATTTTTTAATTTTTTACTTCGATGTAATAATCAGTTATCTCTAAAAGTATATAAATTAATGTATATAAATACATCAGAGAATTCTTAGTATTAAATTTTGATTAAACATGTCCGATTTTATACTTCTTTTTGAAGAAAAGCACAATTGACAAACCTTTCCGGAAGGTCCATCAACTGTCTTCTGTGTAGCAGTGGTAGCGTGAACGGTGGTCATTAGACCCTCAACGATCTGGAAGTTATCATGGATGACCTTGGCGAGTGGTGCAAGGCAATTGGTCGTGCAGGATGCATTGGAGACGACTTTGTTGCTTGGATCGTAGGTGTCGAGGTTGACACCACAAACGTACATTGGAGCATCGGCGGATGGGGCCGAAATAATAACCTTCTTAGCTCCACCATCCAAGTGAGCCTAAGAATTGCAATAAAAGTAATAAATAAATACAAAGTAGAATAAAGTTGTCTAGTATGTTAGGTAAAGGATTGATCTTTTTTTTAAATAAAATTTACCATATAAAAAAAGTATGTCTTATTTTTGAATTAGACCCTTCTTATTTGAAAAATGAAGTGTATCTTTATTGTATTTAGAAAATATTCTAAATAAGAAACTACTGGATACTTTCTTTATAATCTGAAACTGTATTTATTAATGCCCAAAGAAAAAGTACTTACAGAAGCCTTCTCGATGGTGGTGAAGACACCGGTGGATTCAACGACGTACTCGGCGCCGGCCTTGGCCCAGGGAATGGATCTAGGGTCACGTTCGCTGTACACGACAATTTTATTGCCATTCACAATAAGGCACCCGTCCTCAACTGTTACTTCACCCTTGAACCTGCCATGAGTGGAGTCGTACTTGAACATGTAGGCCATGTAGTCGAGGCCGATGAAAGGATCGTTCACCGCGACAACCTGTGTACATTTAGACGTACATTCAATTCTCATTGACACGTCACTTGAATAATATTAAACGTATATAAGAATCAGTTTTTCAAATGCATTTCTTTACGAATAATTCGCTAAATTTTCAAGCAGCTTAATCTATGAGTTCTCCTAAAGATTTTCAATTCCTTTAAAATTAATCACACCGAGAGAATTTTTTAAAAATTGTAGATTCAGGTGACACAATACTTCCAAAGGTAGAAGTAGAAATACAAGGTGTTTCAATATATTGGATAATTAGATCGACAGTCTTAATAGATAATAAGATCAACTACTCAATATGTAATTTATATATTCAATATTACAAATCAAATAGATCCTTAATTATGTATAATTTTCTTATATAAGAAAGACTCGTGTATTAAAAAGTAAGATGAATCTAGCCATTCTTCCAATAAAACCAACGAGTAATTTAGTAAAGTTATATCCTGTATTATCCATTTAAGAATATTTTATAATGTACTTACTTGTGCTCCACGCTCGAGGGAAGCCCTCAGCACCAAACGACCGATACGGCCAAACCCATTAATTCCAATTTTGCTCATTTTTCTTGCTTGTTCTTTTTTTTCTATAAGCATTAAAGTGACTTAATATCAGAAATTACATTTTAAATAAATAATAAATGCACGATGATATTCTTTTATAAATGAAAAATTCAGTTTATAAAACAATATTGCACTGTTTATATTGTCTGTATTTGCCTTGTAAATACATATACTTTTGTACAAAATTTTAATAATTTCAGTACGCTTCAGTACTGGCGTCATTAATTTTTTTATTATACATCTTCCAAAAAAGATATAGCATTAATTTATTTTTTACTAAGGAATTTATAATACGACATAAAATTTAAAAATTTCTAATTTTTCTGTCCGATTTCGTTAAAATTGAAACATATATAGAAATTTTACAATGTCCAAACTTCTTAAAGTTTATTTTAAAAAAATTCTCCCACATAGAAAGTACTCATAAATTCCAAGGTTTTTTAAATTTATATTGCATATAAAAGTTTGCTATAACATTAATTTTCACATACAAAAAAAATATTTTAAGGAATAACAAAAGTTACTGAAAAGAAACATTTGATTAAATACAATATGCTAACTTTTTTGAAAAAATTATATGAAAATTAGAATTAATTGAGCCATAATAATGATTATTAATGTTCTACAAGAAACATGATAATAATGATGAGTATATTTCTTCTCTGAATCACTGATAACTAGTTTATCATGTAAATAAAATTTTATAATTTCTCTGGTTATCATATACTTTTATTTCAATAAATTCTAGAAATATATAATATCTCATAACATTAATTACTTGATGATTATTAACAACGATTCTTTCAATTTCAATAATATATTTGCTTTACTGTTGTCGCAACGAAAAATTTTAAAATTCAATAATTTCTTCAAAAAACTATCAGAAACTATTGTTGATGTCACAAAACGACAAAATAATGAGTTTCACAAAAATTCTAACCTTATAAGCCACCCTAACTATGGGTTGTAAATATCAAAAATTAATAAAAGAGTAAACATTAATATTGCACAAAATTTCTTTTTAGAAAATCGTTAAATATATTAAATTGGTTTATCAAGAAAATATAATGTTTCGTGATCATTAATAGTTTAATCGTGATAATTATCGCGTATACATGATAGTTTTAAATATATTACCAACATAAATGTTTAAAATCGTATCTTTATAATTAATTTGTTTCTAATGAATTTATAACTCTTATAATGAAACAGTATAATTTATAAACTTTATATAATAATTATTTTATTTATGTAAATTTAAAATATTTTTTATAATTACAATATTTATTATGTATTGATATTGATTTCTTATACGTCAAATAAAAGTACATATGAGTTAATGTTTAGATTATTTGTCAGTGGCTTAATGAAAGACAGATCGAGAGAGAGAAATGAGGAAAAATGTAAAATGCTTACATTTGTACAATATTTAACAACAAATTCGTAACATTTTTAGTTCTTTGAGTCTTTGAATATTATTTATATCACTATACTTAACTATGATTATAATTATCCGTGATGTAGTGAACGTGAAGTAAATTTAAGCCATTTTTTTATAAAATAAGCGACGTTGCCGTGACACAAAATAAAGGATCAACTTATCGACTCGTAAAAATCTTCGAGTCCACGAATCTTGCGGAGATCGACTGTCGCTTGTAAGATCTGTCTATGAGTGCTACACATTCACGCATGTGTAGCACTCATTCATTTGAAACAGGATCGTACGAAAATTAAATGCATAAAATTTTTCATTAAACTGCAAATTATATTTCTACAAAAAATTAATTTTATATTTACGAATAATAAAGCAAACTAAATACTATATATAAAAATTTCTTTTAATTCCTCTTGGTAAAATAAATTATTTCCATATACTTATCTTGGATTCTTAACTATAGAATCATATATTAATAGAATTATGATTATTTCTATAAGAAACTCATAAGCTTAAACAAAAACATATCTGTTCTATACTCATTAATTGTATAATTAATTTTCAACTTTATTTTATATTACATATACATATATATATTTACCTAATTTATTCAGCTTGTGCAAAATCTTCATTATTATATTAAAAAAGTACAGACAGAAGTTTCATTAAATATATATTGTTGAACTAATATTACACATTAAAAATGCTAAAATTTAATTACCTATACTATCCAATTATTTTATTATAAGATATAAGTAAAATAAAATAACTTAAACTAAAAAAATATTTAATATCACTAATATATTAATATTACTAATATAGAATAGTTAAATAAAAATAATAACATTAGCATTTAAAGTAACGAATGATTTCAGACTTATTTACATGCTGAACTAAAATATTTAACATTGTTATTTATATAAAAATGTACGTAGGCTTATATTCAGATGGCTGCTATCAAAACAGTATTAATGTCACACCGACAAAGTGGAGTGGCTGAAAAAGTTTGATCTATCACAGACTCAGCCGGAGAACCCAAGCGAATTTGGAGAATAAATTAACCTGATTATGATATTATTAAAATAAACGTTTGTACGTCTATGCACACGCACTCCTAAAACAATATATATACGACCCCCGTATGCACATATGTATAAGCGTGCATAAGCATTCAAGTGCAACGAGCACATAGTTTCACTCCGATTTTCGAAATGAAACTTTATGTATCTGTTTATTATGTAAAAAGACGTCGGAATGTGAAAATACATTTTGTGCAATGTTTTTGTGAGAGTTATTATTAACATAATATACGCCCTCCTTTGCCCATAGGTATAAGAGTGCATATGCACATAAATGCATTAAAACTCAAGTATATTTTTTAATTTCGAATTGAAAATTGATGGGTGTATTTGGTATATAATGATACATCGGATTCTGAAAACGGATTTTTTAAAGGTTTTATTAATTATTATACACGCCTGTATGTGAATATGTGCATAGTGGTGAATATGCTTGATATATAAATGCACTAAAGTCAAAGTTCCACATCGATTTTTTTTCGAGTGTCTTTTAATATATTTAACGATTTTCTGAAAAGAAATTTTGTGCAATATTAGTGTTTACTCTTTTATTAATTTTTGAAATTTACAACCCTTAGTAAGGGTTGCTTATAAGGGTAGAACTTTTGTGAAATTCTAATAAAGGATATACAATGAATATAATATTTAATTCTTTAAATCACAAAGTTATTTAAAATGTAGTATTTGATTGATTAACGAAACTAAATTAAGAAAATATAGCTTTAAGCATTTACTTTACGTGCAATATCTAAGATATAAAAAAAATAAAATTGATTTACATATTACATTCTTCACATAATATTATAACATCGGGCAGGATTAAATAAAAAACAGAATTTAAACGAAAAATGAAAAAATCTGTTAATAAATATTAGTTTTTATAGTTGTTAAAATATACCTTTCCTGCCTTTAATTATATATATTTTACTTTATAAGTAGCAAACTTTTTTATCTATTTATATCTCTTCAATTAATTATATTAAATAAAAATACTTCCAATCCAAACAAACTACTCCAAATTCTATTTTCAAAGTAAACTTCGAACATATGACTGGTGTATCAAAAAAACTAAATTGTTCAATATCTTCTTCATTTTTTAAAAATATATTTTAAATATATATTTTGGCAATAATAACAAGGTGATATTACATAAGTCATTGAAAATTATTTTGAAATCAATATTTTTAACCTCTCATTTCTACAAGAAAAAGAAATTGTAGAATTAAGTGCTAATTCTTATAAGATCTTTGACGAATTATTTACGAAGCTCATATATATTAAAATCAACTGAACGAATCAGTAATAAAATTTAATCGAAATTAGAGGTCGTTAAAGGTTACAATGTATGTTGAACTTGTGCAAATAAAATTGGTACTTGCTGATTTCGTTAATTTCTGATAATTTTATTAATAATAATGATTGTTTAATATTAAATTCATAAAATTCTTTTAACTGGACTCATCCATGCAGTTTTTTATCATTCTAACTGGTTTTAGATATTTATTAATAATGAAATATCTATTAAAGTAAATGGACTCTAAGTTAATCGTTATTTATATGATAATTTTTTAAAACTCTATTAAAGACGCCTATATTATTACCGATTTAGATATCAGTTCTTCAAATCGATATAAGGCATTTATAATTGTAATACATACTTTTGTGGAATTTAGTAAATTACAAAACGAACGTGGTATTTAATCGTATAAAGTTACAATTGGGTCTGTTGTTATGAGCACTTGGGATATTCCTAATTTACCTTTATGTACTTTTTTGGAAATATGGAATGTATTTTTCTATACCGTATTTTATTTAAATGATTGCAAAATAAGTTCACGAATAAATTTGTTAATGAATGATTAATAATTAAGCATACGTATCTATTAATTACATTTTTAAAACTTATGCAAATTCGAAAATATGTACTTTTAAATAAAATACATCATAAGAATATACGATCCAAAAATAACAAGCGATGAATAAAAATATAAATACCACAATATACGCAGACAGAACTATATTTTTAAATGAATGAATAAGGAAAGAATAAAATAATACAGGAAGGTACTGTTATACGAATTATAATTGGAGAGAGTGACTACGTGACGGTAAAAGCGTCGCCATACTTCGCACATTCGCCGATCAATGTAACCTTTTCTATCTTTGTTTTACGCATTTAGCCGCGCGATGTATTTCGGCAGATAACATGCATGCGGATAGAAATTGCGTCACACTAAGGACAATCTTAGTTTTTAAATCATGTATTAATATCATTTCAAATTTTCACATTAAAAAATTGAACTGTTGAATGCTCGGGTTACGAATCAAATCACGAAATGCTTAATAATCGGACATGCGGGGAACCTAACCTACAAAAACGTCAGCCCGGTTTTATGCCGGAATTCGGGATAATTGTGCGAGAACAAAAGCTAGTAGCATATGAGTCTTCTCGATTTTCTAGAACTTGTATTTACTAGTAGAGTAATTGTATTTCTAGAAATGTGTATTTACAGGTATAAAGGTATATGCCGGGAATGTACACTCGGGTGACATAAAGTTCATTGAATAACGAGAACACGAGGCGACGCCGCTTCAAGTCAGAAAAATGACGGAGTCTCGGCTACGGTTAAAAGACAACTTGTCATGCGGTAACAAAACGGATGCCGGTATTGGCGTTTCAAAAAAGCACGACTTAAGATTATAAAAAGCAAACGTATCGAGTACTGTCGTATCAAACGACGACAAAAAACAGACACTCGCAATGGACAAGCCGACTACTAAGAGGAAACTAAAATATAAGATATATTTAATGTACTTACGAAAAACAAAGAGATCCGATCACTATGCTTACTACAGAAGCAGTGTCATTTGAAGGGCAAAAAGCGGCGATATAACGACGTGGGCATCCGGTCCACGCGTGCGCGTAAGCAGCAACGATGGCCGCGCCTCTATCGCGCAACACATCCTCGACCTGTTACCGGCTCTTCGTGTGAAAATTATAGTCTAGTGGAAAATAAAATAAAATACTTCCCTTCTCGCCCAATCCAATTAGTAATTATTTGGCATTTCTAATGAGGGAATATCGATAATCGATTATCCCTATCCACTTAATTCGACTATATTGTTAGCTCAGCTTGTCGTGTGCTTTCTTTTTTCAAATAAACATTAAAGTAAAAGACGATTGTAAGTAAAGGTGAAAATTTATCCGTAACACGGAATTCTGATTATTTTTTATAACAATCCTAACAATATTCGACCAGTCGCAAATATTCTGAAATTAGTTAAAAAATTTTATTTTCATCTTAATAACATTGTATTTACGGTTACAAAAATTGTCTTAAAAATCTAGTGCTACATTTTATTTAACGCTATGAATTTTCCTTGATGTGTGCACTCACGAAAGAACTAAAAAGTCAAAAATTCTACGTTTTCTTTAACAATTTTTTGGGTAAAATTTAGTAAGATTCTCTTATCTTTTATGCATTATATATATTTTACTTTTGTTATTTTCAAGTTATTTATTTACATATAATAAAATTTTTTTATAACGAACGGTAGAATAGAAGGGAAAAAAAGCATAGTTGTCTTATTCTTGTAACTCCTTTTAATTATTTTCTGTTTATTTTAATCTTTTAATCTTAATTTATAGATGATTTTCGAACCGATGTACTTGCTTGTCGAGGTCCAGCTTTTTATTTAAAAGAAAATTCGAAATTATGAAATTAATGAGTATAAACGCACGCTTGACGTTGCTTTCAGCTGTACAGACTCACACATGCATACAATAAGATAATGGACCTTAGTGACCTTTTGCGCAAACTCAATATCTTATTACCTGTTGGTAATAGGCCGTCCATTATCCCCAAAGAACAAGCCGAATAAATCGGAGTGCGCAGCATCGCATAAAGTAGGCGCTCGGAAATGATGCAGGAAAACGTTTGACAGAGCCTCTTAAACATTTCTTTTTGCTATAAAACAACTTGGATATTGTTCTTATGATATTAAAGCATTGTTTAAGCAAAAAAATCTATTTTTTCAAAATTCTAGAGTAGTGTTACCCTTTAAATTTATAGTTGGTAAAGTAGCAAACTTGAATAAATGTTAAAATTAATCTATTTTATCAACTAATCTGTTTTCGGCTTTGGTTAAGTTAATACCTATTATGTTAATAATAGCCTCTGATTTTAATTTAGTATTAATAATAGTTAATAATAATGTTTCAATAGGAAGATAAGTGTTTAAATATTATCCGTGTTTTACAACAAGATAAATAAAATTTATCCAATTCAACAGAGCATATTTATTTTGATGTAGTTCACTCTATTAATTTTAATATTTAAATGTCTAAACAAAGATTTTTTCTATTTATATTCCAATTAAAAAATTGAATTTGAGAAAATTAAATAATATAATTTAATCAAGTAAATTCAAATTTTCTAATTAATATCTTTTTATTGCGAATTTCATATATTTTCGTGCTATTTCGGGAGAATTGAATAACCACGTTAATCAAATTAGAATAGAATGATTTGAAAGAGGAAGTAACGGTTTTTTTGCTTCGTTAACGTATTTAATCGTTTATTTGTTGTTGAAAATGAAAATATACTTATTTAAATTTGGATGTTTTTTTATATTCGCAGGATGTTTTTGAAATCTTTGAAAGCTGAAGATTCTGTTTTTCTTTCTGTAAACGGCGTAAATATTTTAATACGGTCGTAAATTGTAATAACGGCGTAAATTATAATATCGAGCTTTGAACTTTGATGCAAACAAGAAAAAACTCAAACTGATCAATGATATAATAATAAATCTAATATTTTGATAATAAATATAACAGAAAGTTCATTCCTATTTAATAATTTTAGTACTTATTGAATGAAATTAGTTCACATTCTAAGAAAGCATATTTAGTATCATAAAAAATTATTAAGGAATTTCAAAAATATCAAAGGATGTATATATAATTTATAATATATTAAAATTATAATATTTATAAATAGGCCGGAGATTCATCAAGTAATTTTATATATAAAAGAAATTATGTAAAAAGTGATTTTTAATTTTTGCATTTAAATGGCGCAATATGCCTTTGTAATGCGTTACAAGATTAACCTGTATGTGTACATTTTAAAAATAGCAGAGTATTAAAAAAGATACATTTAGAATAATAACATAAAGTAGTTAATATTATATTGATAAAATATTTAATCTGAAAATATAAAATAAATTAAATTAAATATTTGTTTTATTCTTTTTAAAATGAAAGTATTTTTTTCATTACAAAATATGCTTGAAATAACAAGATTTGTTTTTATTTATTTTGTCATAAAAAACAAATAAATTTATAAATAAATTAAACTTAGAGTGAAATAATTGAGGCATCCAAAATAAAAGCATTTGATTATAAATGTTTTTTGTTAAAAATATTTCTCAAAATTATTTCTCGGTACATTTATCGGTGTAATTCATCTTATAAAAATTGCTGCTTAAATTTGGGTTAATAAAAGAAAAAGATAAAATTACAATATTATATTTATTTTATACGAAGTATATACGTGCATTTGTTAAATTTACTAAAAATATTTGTTGAATGAGCTTTAAAGGAAGAGTTTTAAAATATTTTAAAAATAAAAGAAAGTGCTTCCATTGTTCTCTGCTTCACACGCAAAGTTAAACGTGAGTGAACAGTTATACAATGTAAAATTTACAGCAAAATGTTGACTTTTTAGGTGAATTTTAACTGTTTTTGTGAGCAAGGAAAGAATACAACAAAAAGACAGATAAGTACTTTGGTATCACGAATATCATAACCAGGTTTAAATGTCAGCCTGTGTCACGAGATATAAAACAATTTGCTCGAATTTTAAGGAACGGCGTTTCCGATGTTTTACATTTTGTTCTTATAAAATTGTATCATTTAGAGCACCTGTATAATTTCGCCTTGGATGCAATGAAATTTTTCGTACTCTTATTTTTATGAAATCTGCAAACAGATTAGTCTTATTGTACTAAAGTCATTTATTTAATTAGTTGCTGTATATACAAATTCAACTACAATTGTTCATTTGATCATTTTTATTGTAAATCGACAGGTAATGTTTTCATTATCACGTATGACCAGATTTAATAAATAACGACTCAATACGTTCATTAAAAAAGCACGGAAGAAGTGAAATAAGAAATGATAAAAAAAAGAATTGATAGGGATGTAATATGAAGAGTTGCCAAAGGATCAAAAAGATCTTATAAAGATTTAGAATCTGATTTTAAAAAATAGAATGAAATATATACAAGTTTATAATATATATATGAGCATAATAAATATACGATACTTGAGAAATATAATTTTCCATGTCTAATTTATGCATGAAATATGTGGATAAGATGTAAAATAACATATAAGCGAAGATACATAGAAAAAATCTGAATTCAACTCATGATTATTATTATATTATGCTTTTAAATTATATTCTCATGACCTGCAATAAAAGATTTTTTCGTACGTAATTTATTTTAATTGAGAAATTTCTCATGAGAAACTTAATTATAATTCATAAACGATGCAAAAATTGTAACATAAATCTATATCAGCTAATATTTGAATAATCATTTTCGTAAATTATATTATAAATGACTAATATATTCTCTATTAATAGTTGTTTTACGAAGATAATAACAATACGTAGGTCGAAATTCATTTTTTAAATAATTTTGATAACGACTGTATACTCAATGGGTTGTGTTTAGTATACCAATATAGAATAATCTTAATATAAAATTGATTTATAAAAACATTTATTTTTTATTAATACGTTTTCTCACAGAGCTATATAAATTTGTAATCTTTAATAAGTAAATAATAAATGCTTACAGTAAGTTTTAAGTAGTAAATAATTGTAGAAATTATTTGAAAAAGTAAATCCATAAATATATATCCTTTAAGCGATACAAGAAAAATAATGTTTATTATTTATTGGCACAGGCAAAAGAAACAAAAGCGTTTGGTTTTTCTCTATATTTAAAGTTTTATTAAAGCGATATGATAATATTATTTACAGCGGGAAGCGTTACACGAACGCTTGTATATTTTTTATGAAAACGTCTTGAGCGCACATACGATTGTTATGTATTTAATATAACGCGCAAGACACTTGTATAATAGCACTTCGTTAAATTTTTTTCAAGTTCTTTAGGTTCAAGATTTTTTTAATAATTCAAAACTAGTACACATTACTATTTCTTAGTTTTTTACGATATTTAAATCCAATATTTAAAAAAGGATAGCAAACAAACAAGCGGGATACTTTAAAATCACATTTACTTTCCGTTGCTAATGAAAAAACTGCAGTGTTGCGAATACATATTAAAAAATATAAAATGACGGAGAAAGAATTGCTTAAACACGTAATTATTTTTTCATGCAAATAAAACTCACTTAATAACATTCCACACTCTAATGATGCTTTTTAAAAGTGGTATAAATATGCTCATAGTTATTTCCATGTAATACTTATATTTAACAAAACTATTCCGTAATAAGTAATTTTTTATTTTAATAGTTCAAGAAGATTTATGCACGGACCGAATAACTACGGATTTTTATACTTTAATTTATTCTTAATTAATCAGTGAAAAGTTGTTCATTCAAATTTAAATACTTCCTATCAAATCAAGTAAGCAAAAAGTTTAAAATTAAATCGATTAAAGTATTAATTACGAAAATATAGAAATTTGAAAAATATTTAAAATATTAAGTAAACAAGATGTAATTAATCTAATACTGAAGCATTTTGTAATAAATAATTTGCATTTAACATTAAAGAATATTAAAATTACTTAAAAATTTAAATACAAAATAGTTTCATAGTAATAATGCATATAGATTTGTAAATTTTTGTTTAGAAATGTCGTAAATTAATGTTTATAAATATTCACAATGTAAATAATTCATAATTAATAGTAAATGCATTATGAATTGTTTAAATTTTAATATCTTATGTATTTCTTTTAAAGACAAGTTGTTAACTTTTTTCAGATGAATCGACATCTTACTTTTTTGGATAATTAATGTAAAAATCAAAGTACGAAAACTTGATTTCTTCAACATAATTTTTATCGTTATTTTTTTCTTTGTTTTATTTGGACTATATTTTCACGACACTTAAAAAATATTATACAAGTATTTCTGAATTATTACGTTCTCTAAGAATTCTTATGTGATATCATGAGTTAAGTTAACTAAAACAAAAGGTATCCCGCAACATGGCGATATTAGCAAATTGCAATAAAACGGAAAATTCGCGCTTTTCTCTAACACTTTACGTACTATTATTTATTTTGCATATCTTTAACGAATAAATCACAAAGAACGAATGATAATTAAACACGTAAGTAATGGAACTTTTGAACGAGATTAATAATTTGTTCATAATCACTTACCATACAATTTATGCGCGTGTATGTATATTTTCAAAGACTTGTTTGGTCCATAAAAAGTGCAAAATTTCAATGGAATTCTCACAGTTTTGGGTTATTTCGTATAATTCACCTTACGGAAAATTTTTATACCAATGCGATGACTTTACTACTTTCTATATTTATAAAAAATCGTAAACTAACAAATTGTTCCCTTTTATAATACTATATATTAAAGTACAATTCTTACATCAACGATAACTTTTTTTCAATAGCGATTATAAGATTACAAACAACATATCGATAAACCATCAGCAAGCTATCGAACATTCAGTAACGTATAGCATCTCTGTTACGCCAAATAAACATTTTCCGTAAGGTCTCTACTAATATGTCACATTACGTTACTTTGAAAGAATATCTATTTTTTTCAAACGTTAGCTTTTAAAATTAATTATTTTACAAAAGTAATTGTAAAAATAAATTACGAGCTTAAATATTATCGGTTACGCCCGCATAGTGTAGATGATAAATATGTGCACGTTCGTTATCCTTGAAAAATAATTAATTTAAATAAAAGTTAAAGAATCAGAACAAAAATGATATTTTTTGTCGAACAGAGATAACAATCTATCGAATTACCAAAGTCGTAAGGTAAAATTAACGAATGAAAGATTTGTTACTATTTTTCTTATTGTCTAAGCCGTTTCTTCTCTTATGATACAATATAAAAATATTCTTCCGAATCAATAACAGATTTAACGCAGTCTGTACAAGTATCATTTTCATTTAAAAACTTTTCTCGTAATCGGAAAAACATTGTTTATCTCTGCACGCCAAAGCAACGGAATCTGTCATCGACCCGTTATTCTTCAAAATTTCAAGAATTTGAAATTTACAACTCCTTGCACTTCAGTAATCCAGTTCCATTTTCGCCACACGATACGCAGACAATAATTCGCCGACAACTCACAATCCCTGTAGAAGCGAACGCATCGAGATAATCGAATTTTCCGTTAGCGTCCTTACCAACAAGGGTTTAATCCATACGTGACAGAGTCTTACGTAAAATCACCCAGTCACACACGAGTAAAACTCACTAAGGTAAATCAATCAAAATTTTCCATCACGTTGTAGAGCATTTACAATGACATAAAATGATGACTGTTACTCTGATCAAGAAAGTGGCGTTCGTGAAGCTATAACGAATAATTCTTAATTACTCGGGAATGCGCCTCAGTGGCCGGAGTGTAAATTCCCACGCAAGATTCTTCTTCAGCGCACGGAGCTCCCTAACGAGCTTCGGGAAGTAAAAGAGTTGGGCTGGAGGGGTTGGGGGGTAGGTGCAAATGGAACAACGAGAATAAGTTAGACGCTCTCGGGCACGATCTTGTCATAGTGGAAGGTACTACTGGAATAGAAGCTGCCCCTCTTGGGCATGTGGGGCGTTGCGATTTCTTCCTGAAGGGGCTTGTAGACAAGGCCGCAGTTCTTGGTGTCGATCAATCCTGGGCGTAGGATCATGGGGGTGCGTATGACGGGACCCTGGCCACGACGTTTGGCCAGGCACACGGCGAAGTGTGCAGCGATCAGCAAGAGGGCAATAGTCATGAGGACGACGGTGACAACGGGCCAGAAGGCGTCCGTGTACCATTCGCGGTAGCGAACGTTCGCCATGTTGGCGAGCTCCTCATATTCCTGATCCTGGTTGTTCCACGCAGCATCGATCTTCTCGTTTGCGGTGCTGTGCGAGTAGCCCATCTGTAAGATACATAGTTATGTATTTTAGTTACCGGTTAGGTCATTTATTTATATTTGAAAATTGTTAAGAATTCTCGAATAACCGGAACCGGTCAATGATAAACTCTAAAATTATAAAAAATCATATTTAATGATTTTCTTTCGGATTTAATTTTTAATGAAACTATTAATTTTGCGAAGAAAAGAGTTCTTATGCACAGTAAATTAATCGAAGTATTTAAAATTTTACTCTGGAGATTTTTTGTATAAAATTCTTTTAATATCAACAGCAGATTGGAAAATTTGATAAAATATCAAAAACATTTAAATAAAAATAAAATAATTATTAGTCACAGATGCTTATGGTTCAATGAAAAATATTTGAAGAAACTCAAGGTGCTTTTGCGACACTTGACTTACGTCGCGGAGTAAGAGCTACTTACCTTGTTGTACATATCGTAGTAGTCGTTGTCCTCGCTGAAGTTGAACTTGATAACAGGCCAGGGCAGCAAGGGCGGGCCGGTTTCGACAGATTCCTGGGCCGCGGCTGCTGCCTGAGCTCCGGCCGACTGTGTCTTCTTCGTGGGTTTCTTGGGCGCGGGCCTCGGAGGTGGTCCGCCTTCCCACGAGTCACAGAGCTTCTTGGCAAGGTCGGTCCACTGACTAACGCCATCGGACTCGCCGTAGCCCTCGTAATCGTATTCGTGCTTCGTGCTGCCGGTCGTGCGCATCGACTCCTTCGGTGTAACGTTGTTGTCGGTCAGCCACTGGATCGCGGCACTGAGGTCCTCGTCACAGCGCAGTGGGTTCCGCGACAAGTCCAGTCCGGATAACTTCGGCATAGCGCGCAGCTCCTCCACCGTTATGCGCGTCAGACGGTTCTTATGCAGCGAAAGGAATCTGTGCGTAAAGTGCCGATAATTATTAGGGATGAAAAATACCGTACTACGAATGTTGCGTCGATGACAAGTTAAGCGTCTTAGTATGTAGTATTAAAAAGCTAGAAGGGAGGTCAGTTTCGCACTATTGACATTTAAAATGAGAAATATTGTGCTATTAAAAGTAACGTAGTTATGTCTACATAAATTCATTTCATTAATGAACGCAAATTTTAACTAACGACTTTTTAAATGACATGTCTTCGATCACTTTTATAACTTATATATTCGATTTCTGAATCATCTGAAAATTATTTCTTCGTAGTAGCGTTGCATCGATCAACTCATAATCTACGCTTATCCGATGAAAAGAAATGTTGAAATGAATAAGTTTGAAGACAAAGTTAATTGCGTTTAAATGCAATGAACGTGAATAGGTTCCTTTTGATTCTCGTCTATTCCGTATTCATTTTAAACTTAAACATATCCCGTATTCTATCCTTGACTAGATCTGATCCTTGAATAATCTGGCATTATTGGTATGTTCACTTGGGATTTCATGGGCGACAAAGTCTGCCTCTTTACAAATTGTTGTACATTTCAAGACGGTCTCCTACAACTGATCCCCAGGGTTCGCTATCCCATCATTAGTAAGAAAATGCTCACCTGAGACTTTTGAATGGTAACCTTGCCTCGCTCCAGACTCTCTGCATGTTGCAGTAACTAGCGTCCAGGCGCAGAAGATTGGGCGTCTTGAGGAAGGGTGTAACTCTCAGACCCGATACGAAAGAATTCATAGCGAGGCTGAGCTTATTGAGGGACGAGGCGCCCTCGAACATGTCGTCATCGAGCTCGTCGAAGCCATTCATGGAAAGGTCGAGCTCGCGCAACGACGACAGCCAGCGCAGCAGGTCCTTAGGAAGACTGGTGAGCTTGTTGCGAGCGAGGTTGAGCCGCGTCATCGCTGGCATGGCGTCGAAAGTACCGGACTCGATGAACGTCAGCCCACAATTCTCGCACTCGAAGCGATAGATGCTGCTCGAATGCGTTTGTAATTCAGTCGATGCAACGTTAAGCTTACGTTTAAGATTATTGCTTATAAGGTGAATGTTTGATTGAAATAAATTGCTTTTATCTTATGTTTGCCGCTGTTGCGCGTTGCTTTTAAACGCGAATAAGAAATAAAGCAATAAAAATTAGTGGATCGCAGTAGTAAGAAGGAGACTAATTTTCAAACCGAACACAAGTATTTTCAGAAGGTACGTTTTAAATTAAATCAGCAAAAAGAGCAACGAGTAAGGCTACGTTTTTCCTGAAAAATTGCTCGTGCTTTCAACGCTTACCTGTATCTTTCGAATTCTTGGGCATTTGTTCTGAATACTGGTAGAGTTTCAAGGTCGGGATTGTCACTGAGTAATAGCACCTGGAGTCTCGAGTTTGTTCTGAAATGATGTTCACTCAAGGTCATGAGATTATTGTTGCTAAGATCGAGGTAGGTCAGCTGATCCAGATCCGAGAAGGCGTGCTGGTGGATCCGCTTGAGATTATTGGCACTCAAGTAAAGCTGGTCCAGGTAGGGAACACCATCGAGATCGTCCTTCGTGATAATCTTCAAACGATTCATGGAGACGTCCAGCGTCGTAAGCTTGGGGGCCCTGGGGAAATGAGTAAACCGAAATATTATTTTTAAGTTGTGCTTGTTCGAACCTTGAAATTTAGTCAAGTACCACGAGTAATAATGTCATCACAGTGTGAGTAATAAAGCTCACAATAAAAGATATTGAAATAAAAATCCTATTACAGGGATCTTTCATTTATTAAATGTATATATATATATATATATATATATATATATATATATATATATATATATATTTTTTTTCAACTTTTATATTGCGTAATTGAGAAAAAAGTTATATCTATATCTATCCAGTTATAAATCAATACATAACGAGCTTTGATATTATTTGATAATGACGCACGTTCATCTTTTTTTCGAAAATATCTAGTGACGAATTGTGACGATTGACTTTTTTTTGTCAAAATTTCGATAACCAAATTTATCTAATGACTTCCTCACCTGATAACGCTGAGAGTCGTCAAGCTATTTCCAGAAATTCGTAGCGTTTGTAAGCCTTTATCGTTGAACAAGTCAACAGGCAAATCAGCGAGAAGATTGTGCGACAAGTCCAAATCCATCAGAAAGTCCAGCGGGGTAAAAAGATTGCGTTCGATGTTGTTCAGTCGGTTGTTCTTCAAACTGATGTACACTAGACCGGTCATCTTGGCGAAAGCACGTCTTGGTAATCGCGATAACTGGTTACCCGAGAAGTCTAATCACACATAATAATATGTTCTTTTGAGCTACGGTTATTAATGTGTGAATTCGAAAACTATTCATTATGTAATGCTATTTCGTTGTTATTTCGTTGACATTTGTCATTATATTGTAATTTTTACTGGAAAACTTTGAAAAGAATATAATGCTAATTTATAATGTTTGCAAGCATTTATTTCTTACTTTTATACTTCAATTGGGTGCCTTTAAGATTTTATATATGCGGGTTGAATTATTTTTCCATCGTACGTTTTGTAAATTCTATCATTTATTTAAAAATGTACAAATACTAGATTGTTCACAGGCTAATCTATTAACATTTGTAATAAAATATGTCGTGAAAATTTATTTTATAGAGGTTTTTCTTTCGTAATGCTGATAAGAGATTCTAAAAGATTCTGAATATAATACAATTAAAATACTGCATTTCTCTTAACTAGTTTAGTGCTTCAATAATTAATGTTGATTAGCATGATTATGAATGTTATCATATTTACTCATTCTTAAACTGTCTTGTATATCATATTAATATATTACAATTTCCTTTTATTCATCTAGTGCACGCAAAAACTGAGTAGATAAATGTAAATAATGACATCTTCTGGCAGCGACATCTTACGCATCAAATAATTAAATTTACCGACGATAACTCTAATCATTTCCTTATTTTCATTGTACCTATTATTTCAATAATATTTTCAGAATATTCAGTTATGAATTTGTGTAGAAAAAAAATACATTTTTAATCAGGAAAATCTTCATTTTGCCATGAATATTGTTTCGAAACTAAAATTATAAGTTCGGAATTATATGCTGCTTATTTGCTTTTAATATTTTGATATACTTTCATGCATATTAGATAAAAACAAATAATACAATACAAATTATAGTAAATATAAAGATATAAAATTCTTAATATTCTTAGAACAGCGTAAAACATATCAAAATATACTTTTAAAATCTTCTACGTTCAAATTTGCTAAAGAAAACATTAAAAATTCTACATTTACCTTAAATGAGGTCTTGTTAGAACTTACATATCATACATTAGAGTTTATTATCAAATTAGATATTCAATTTCTGGCCTAAATTAGTAGAAAAAATATTTTTAAAAGCAATAAAAAGAAAAGCAACGTATTTATCAAGAAATTAGAAAAATGAAATACATCAATTATTAAGCGAAAATGTTGAATATTTAGTTCGTAGTTTAAAGAACTGTACGTAAAACAGTTCATTTTTTTATACGATACGTAAATTATGGTAAAAAAAGCTCTTGGTGTATTGCGCTTTAAACCATTTTCATTTTCAAAATGAAAGCATCGTTAACATAACAAACGAAAGAAAAGAAAGAAAGAAAAAAAACACTAGTTTGAGCCTTACCTAATTCCGTAACACTCGGCGCGTCCAAAAGGTAATCGTTGCTTCCTCGTCTGTAAGCCGTGAGCTTGATGGGGTTGTTGGCGATGGTGAGAAGACTGAGCTGCGAATTATTCTGGAAGGTGTCCGGATGTATGGAAGTGAGGCCGTTGTGCGTGAGGTTGACGACGAAGAGCTCGCGCAGCCCGTCAAACGCGGTCCGGTCGAGCTCGACTATCTTCGTGTCGACGATGCTGATCGACTCGAGCTGGCGGAGTCCGAGTTTGCGAAGCGCGTGTGGACCCAACTTGATGTCACCGGCGTTCTCGATTTTCAAGTGGGCGATGTCCGAGCCGAAGTCCTGATCGTCCAGCAGTTTGCTGCACCTGTTACGCGCGGAGATAAAGGGAAACTTTTACTTCTCTTCTTTTCTGCTTGAGAAGTGTTTGTTTGAATAGCTAAAAAAGCGTCGATTGGCCCTTGACCGTTGATTCTTTCCAATTGTCCAGTGACAATTTTTCCCCTGTAATTTACCGTTTTGTACCGAGTAATCGAGTAACTATTTAAAGGCATTTCAAAAAGTCATCGTTCGTATTTCAGAACTTCTCGCTTACTGCTTCCGATTATACAAAATCAGACCAATCCTACTCTTAATAATTGCAGGCATTTCGTTTTTCGACGATCATTTTCAATGTTTCGACGTTACTTTCTCGAAAAGGAAAATAAGTTGCTTGTATCGATGAAAAACTTTTCTATCTTGACATTTGCAGCTGATCTTCACAAAATAATATACAGAAATTAATAAACAGCATTTACGAAAATACTTTTTAAGACAATTTTTCTATATAACGTTACGATACAAATATCAGACGTGTGAAGCCTTTTAACATTCTAACTCTTGTATTTAAGAAGAAATTTGCTTAAAATGATTATTGATCAATGTATTACATTTAAAACAAAATCAAATAATGAAAATGAAATGTTGAAAAAGTACACGTTGAAAAGAACTTTATGCTGGTTTTCTTTCTATGCTTAAATCACGCTAAGCTTCGATTATTACGTGGTTTTTACACAATAAACTTTAAAAGTAGCCTTCAATCATTCAATTAGATGTACACTTATATTTTACAAATTCATAAATATGCATCAGAATCTTTCATTCTTTCACAAGACATGCTTTCACGAGCAAAATTCTTCAAAAATAAAATAATTAACCATTGAATTTATAATAAAGTTTGAAAATTTTCTAAAAATTCACTTCACTTTACATATCGAATCTTAAGATGAAAGAAAAAACGGGATTTGAATTGACTCATTTCACGCGAGATTTCTTGAGATAAGATTACTTTATATTCAAATATGTTGAAGCTTTTACGCAATTAGAATGTTTAAAAGATGTCATTTATTAAAAGCAAATAGTATAAGGCTAACTCGTTGTGCTGGTGATTGAATAAGTATTCCGTGTACATAGTAGTATTTGTAAAGAATAACCTTTCTAATGAGATATAATTTATAAAATACAGCTTTCGTAGTCAAAGCAAAGATAGTAGACGCCCACGTTGCATTAGTTGAGATGAAAATTGTGAAAAGTAAGAAACGAGAATTTCTATAGATTTCCGAAATCATTGAGTAACACCGTGTCCTTTCGAATCTGCTTTCATACAACTCAAGCACGCGACATAAATTTTATAAATTTAAGGAATTTATAAATTTCCTCGTAAACTGGAGGAAAAGCAAATCAGAGGAGAACGTCTGCAAGTCGTCGAGGCAAGGGAAATACTTCTAAAGCGGTATACTTCTATGTGTTTATGTAGTTTACCTGGCGGTGATGGTAGCCGCGTATTGCCCAACGCAACGGCAGTAATCCGGGCATCCGGTCATCACCTCCTCGTCGTCGTTGATGTCATCGTCCTCGTCCTCGTCCTCGTCCTCGTCGTCGTACTCGTCGTCGTCGTCGTCGTCGTCGTCGCCGTCGACGTCTTCGTTGTACACCATGTCTTCGGCCTCGAGGAGAGCCTTGAGTGCCTGACTGTCGGTGGTGTTGTAACTGCCGTGGGCAGCGGCAATCGTGCTCGACTTGCTCAGCGGTACTCGTACTGGCGTCGGTTTGCTCGTCTTCTTCGCCTGAGCCTTGATCACCTTCGCCAGCTCCTCCTGAATCTGGGGGTTGAGCAGTCGCGGGTGGTTAAAAGTTTCCTCGCTTAGCGATAACCCAAGTTAAGGAGGAAGGAGATCCGGTTGAATTTGTACGAAGTTGTAGTTTCATAGTTGAAAAGGTGCGCGATGGATAAAGACGTTGGGAATGGATAAAGCAATGGCGAAACTTTGATAATGGCTCTCGATATTAAGACTGAAATAACCGTTTTAAGATTTTTCACGACAATTCAGCTGTCACTTCATTATATAATAACAATAATTATCATCTTTAAACACTTTTCATTACTTCGCTCAAGTAGATTATACTTATAATAAATTTGAAAAACGTAATTAAGTTCGCATAAATACCGATGAAGGTAGAGCTAATGTTGGAAAAGCGGATCTGAAAACGGTAATTTAATATCGGAGGCTGCAGATCCCGAGATACAAGCTACAGTATCGCACTAAATTAGAAAAGCCGATATAGTTATTACATCATCAACCTGTTACTTTAGCATTTTTCAGGAATGAAAATACAGAAGACGCGCGTAAGAAGTTTCGCTTTGAAACGTGTCTGCTACGAAGAATGTTGACGTTTAATTACACGAGAATTTAATATTTTCATAGATTTATATTTAATTTTAAATCGTCATCGATCGAATTTGAATATCGAGACTTATGCTTTTACTAATATTATTCAGAATCCGTATAATGGCGAACCTAACGATAATTTTCATTTCAAGTAACGGAAAACCCATTATAACACGTCGTAGAAATTTACGTTTCAAAATTTATTTATAAAATTGCGGTTATAACACGCGTAGTAAAGAATAAAGAAACAACAATCGATTATCTTAACACGAATAAACTTTGCAACGAAAAGAACTTTAAATTAACGAATTAATCTTGCAAGACAATCATCTAAAGGTTTGAATACTAGTGTATCGGCAATAAAAAATTATAACTCGCGTAAAATTAAAAAGAAATTGATAATTCATTATTAATTAATCTTGTAAGTCTGAATGACTCGAAAAGAAAATTTCCGGAAACTTCTTTGCACTAAATCGCATTTACTTTTCTGACGCTCCTAACTAAGCAGTGCCAGTAGAGTTTGGTCAAACTATCGCGTATCTATTTTTCTCTTTGAGTTTACAGTTGCATAAGGAAACGAGTGCGTACCTTCTCGTTGTTGGTATCCTCGTCTTCGGAGCGCATGTTCTGAATCAGGATGTCCTTCGTGTCGAGGCTTATGATCGAGGAGACCTCAGCATCGGTGTTGTTGTTGCTGCTGCTCGGAGGTTGGGACTCGTAACTCGACTCCGTGCTGTTGATCGTGCCCTGAGGTTTCTCCGTCCTCGGGGCCGGTGAGCTAGGAACATCCTGCGTCACGTTCGTAGACGCCTCCGATGACGACACGAGCGCCCCCACAATCAGGACCAGCAATAGGGCTGCCTGACCCTTCATCCTGGCAGGCCTTTGCTGTAACGAGCGAAACGAGATTCTGTTAGCGCTTTTTAACGATTTTTAAAAGCTGCTTTACATCGCACGGAATCTCTTATCCGGCGTTGTCTCGTGTTTCAAGGAAATCTGCCGAGTGGCGACAGTGCGTAACAAGAGATCGAATTGTTGTTCGCGCTTCGTTCGTTAACGCTTTTTATAACGATGTTTATATACATATTATTCATAAAATCCTGTTTTCTAAATCAAGTTTGCGCATAACGATGCTTTTTTACCTTTACAATACTTAATATAGAAGATTTATATTATTTAATCTTAGAAACGTTATCTTTAGAACATTCTTGCGTACGTTTTATATTTGCATGCAATAAGAAAAATATATGATTCATTTTATATAGTTCTGGAACAGAGCAAATAAACGTATCTTAAAAAGAATATAAATAAAAAAATTAAATTAACATCTCCGAATTATACCGCTAAAGAAATAATATTACTATTCGGATAATAACTGTATACGGTTAAAAGAAAATAAATTTTTATTATTGAATCAAGCGTATATTTTGGCAATAAAAAGGAAAAGTTATTGACAATTGCACTACAAAGAAAATTAAAAAAGTCATACGACTAGCTTTACGAGAATGTATTTTAAAAAATCGCATAATAATAAAACTGTCTAAAGAAGCCTCGGTGTATTACTCGGATAACAGTTTTGGAATCAAAAGCCCTCCTTTAAAATAATTTTCTCCGTTCTGGCTTTTCTTTTCTTCTCTTTGTTATCGAGGGAATCGCCGTCGGGTGGAAGCACTTAATTAGCGCCCACGTTTTTGAAAAACAAAGGTCGAGATCGAGATTCATCGGTCGAGTGGGATTCAGGATGATTCCCGAATACGAGTCGCCACCGACTCTCGGCTTCACCTTTCACCTTTCCTCGAGTACGAGTGCAGAGGTGTACCGTTCCGATTTTATTTTACTCGTCGCTCCCGTAATCTCAGGTAACAGGAGCTTCGGTAACAGGAGTTTTATAAGTTTACACATAACTCGATAAATATTGACGATGTTAAAATATATCGCGCAATTTTGAGCGAATGAGCAGTCACTAAATGTATTATTCAAGTAAAGCGGTAGAAAGATTTTAGCGTCTTAGATGATTGTGTCCATAATAATATGACACTCGATCTCGTATTGATAAAGGACGCAGTAATGCTTTAAGAAATAAAATCTACTGGACTTCAGTTCAATATGAATGGAACGAAACGAGTTGTGCCAAATTAACTTTCTGAGAAAAACAACATTTTATCACCTTCTTAAATTGATATGTCAATGTTTTTAATCGCTTATAAAATTGATGACCACCTTGATAAAATTATGAAATTTAGTATCTAATAATTGTGTTATCTAAGCATCTGAAAAAATACCACCTTTCTAATGCAAATAATATTATGTATCATAAAATAATATCGAGTTCTCAAATAATAATGCGACGTCCAAGTATTAAGAATTAATAAATAAACATCCGTACGTGATAGCGCTAAATAAATTAATAAACACATTGATAATAATTTCGAGAGTACGTAATTGCTGCTTTTGAATATTAAATTATCTCGTTATTGAAATGTCTCAAGAAATTGTTACTGCTTCTGAGAGATAGGCTTTACGTGTAGAATTAAACTTTTAATAAGTTTTAAAACGTTGGCGTAGAAAATATTATTCAACGTGTATTATCTATTTTTAAAAAAGTAAGAAAATTCTTGCGCAGAAAGTCATAATGATGAATTGCGCGATCTCGCGGCAAAAATTTGAGAACATTATGTTCCCGTATCTTTTTGATGTATTTTACTTTTTTACTTATGCAAATGAAACGTATCGTGTTTACAAAAAATAATATCTTTCGCTACGACATTTTCAACTGCACGAAAATAATTTCTGAATTTCTGAATTTCTGAAGCTCCTATTCGATAAATTACAATAATTATAAGCCATCGGTGACTTTAAGATAACACCGATTCAACTAAGAATCATCAAGGATATAAAAAAGTAAATTTTATTATAACAATATTTAAAATATACGAATCTATTAAATAATAATTCATAAAACATTCTCACTCCGAAAAGCAAGCGATAAAGCGGCATAATTAATTATGTTGTTGCAGCGACTCATCGATCAACGTCTACGGTTACAGCGACCAAAACATTGGAGCAAAAGAATAAAAAAAAGGAAACTACCGTCGCGGCAACCAAAACACATTCTACAAAAGAAATTCCCTCGAAACGGCCTATCGGAGCAAAAAGACAATATCGTAGAGGAGGTAAAGAGAAGGAGTCGATGGAAGCTAGACACGCACGCACGGCAGGAAGTGACAATGGAAGCGCGCGCATTCCCAAGGTACTCGGGATCCTTTCGTAGAAAAGGGTGAGGAAAAAGAAGAACGTAGAAAAAGAAAAAACGTAGAAAAAGCTGCCCAATATTAAGATTCAATCCCCGATCGAGTGTCGCGCGCTGACGGGACTCCCAGAGGAAGCGAGCGCGTGGGTACACGACCGGGTCGCGTCTACCCGAGGAGCCGCCGTGGATAACGAGATTAATTGATCGTGTCCGTGTAATGATACGTTTTACTTTGCCGTGTGGTAAAGCTGCGAGGGATTACATAACAGCGGATGCCTAAGTATAGCTCTCGTTGCTTTGTCTCTTCGAGGTGACTGCGATCGAGGAAATAAAAACCGAAGCTATAAGTGGAAGGAGCCAAGCTGTTTTAACTCATTGTCTCTTTTTATTTTCCGTTTTATGTTCCTGTCGTTTCAATTATCCTGGATATCTGCTTTATCGAGAACGCATCAAGGATTGAGCCGAACGCTTTTCTTGCGTTAGCTACTAAAAATCAGACGTACAACCGGGTACAGCTATCCTTTGGTTTAATCCAATTCCAAGTCCGTAATTGCAATTGCAAAGAGGAATCCACCCACAAACAACAGTCGAGGACAATTTTACTGTCAGCCGACTCGTTGTAACAGATGAAGTATCTGCATCTTGGGAATTGTAGTAATATATAGTGGTGTATTCACCGAGGCAATTAAGTTAACATAATTGTGCATGATTTGGTCAAATTGACCGGATGGGAATTTGTCATGACATACGTCCGCCTGGGCGGCAATTTACGATGTGTCGATGAAGCAGCAGTCAATTTTTTTTTATAAACAATTTTTAAGCCTTTCGACCTTTACGCTCGTCAATTTATCAAAATAAAAAAAAAGAAAAAAAAAAAAAAAGAAGAAAAAGTCAAAAGCAGATATTAGGTGTTTAAGCGGGATTTGCAGGGTAACAACCAGTCCCTACTGTTAAAAGGCTTACAGTTGTGAAAACGTGTTATTTACACGAGAATGATTGTACAATTTTTAAGTTATCTCGCTTCCTTCCATTTCTCAAAATTTACATTCATAAAAATGTGTAAAATTATTCAGATAGTTTATTATGTTTTCATAATGGAGGTTACGCGACAGTTTTTCAAATATAAACTTCTAATATACCGAAAAAATACTCTTAACCCGCATTAAATTTCTTACCGCTTGACAAACAAATAGATTGTAAAACTGCGTAACTTCCTAGCAAGCATTCACTTTTTTATCGTAGTTGTTGTGAAACGACTATTTTATGAAAAATAATTAAAAAGCATTATGACCAGCATATCAGATTTTACTCTAACGGTGTTGTTTCTTGCATAAATTCACAATGTTTTCCAAATTTCGCCGTTGTTTAAGAATATTTTTCAACCGTATTTTGAAATACATTTCCTTTTTTTGATGCCTCGCTATTGCGTAATTATTTCTAAAATCATTGAATATTGACGATTTCAATCAAGCAATGATCTTTGCAAAACACGAGAATTAAATTCGTTAACGTTAATTTTATTCAGTCCCAAACAAGAACAATTTTACATTTTATAATTTTTTAAAATCATACCTTATGTATACGCGTACTCTGAGTTTATTCGTCTTGACTCGTGTAATGATTTTGATTTTAAAAGTAACATGTATACGGAGTAAATTTAGTGAGCAGAGGTGAATGCACCACAAGCGGACATGTGTCAGGAGATTAACCACGGAGTCCAATGAGACTCTTCCAGCAATCAAATACGATTGCAGCAGCTAAAGTTTTCCAGGGGCACTGTCATCGAGTTACGTTCAATGATACAAAAATGAATTTTAGCACTCCATCGACATTCGTATCGGGCAAGAAAGTAGCCATTGACTACGTTTCTCAAGAAAAGAAGTACCGGTACTTAACCTGTGGTAGGGCCCGATAATTGCCAAAGAATCACACAGAATCACGGTAAGAGCAAGATAAATAAAACCCAAAAGAAACAGAAACAAAAACAAAATCGAAGAACCGCACAGCTACGTCGAAAAGAATGAACGAATATAAGTGGTTTCTGGGCGACCATTAAGGTGGTAGACCATTGAGCTGGTGGCGGAAAACGAACAATTAGGTAATTGCCTGAAAGGAGACAAATGCAAGACGGCGGATCTTTTGGAAAAGGAGCGAGAGAGAGAGAGAGAGAGAGAGAGAGAGAGAGAGAGAGCTCGTTTCAAGAGAATGAAACAAAACGAGGAGGTGCACCGACATGCGAACGCGCCTGACCGGCTGTTAGCCAAGTTGCAGCCACGGATTTAAGGGAACACGAGCTTATGTGGTGACTTCGCGGAAGAGAAGACGCGAAAAGGCGACTAGCGAAGAAATACGTGGCCAAAGAAAGATCGTGCTCTGGGAGAAGTTCAAGGACGTGCAAAGTTTCGAGACGAGGGACAAAGGTAAGTTGCCTAGGTCGTCGTTGGAACCCTTGGAAATGAAATTGAGCGCGAGTCTCGAGGTGGACAGAAGGTGCGACTGCAGAAGACGTCCGTTCGGTCGAACTACCGAAATGAAGTCGTTTATTGAATTTGCTACGCTTGCATCGAGTGACCCGGGCAGTCTTCGCGATTGCCACGCCGTCGGTGAGTCGACAAAGGGAGGAATAACAAAGCGAAACTACTTCATTGGTTCAACAACACGTGAGGCCCTAATGAGGCCTCAAACATGCCCCTTTCAATGGGAGAACTCGTGGTGCGATCGGAATTCCGATGTCGATAAGTCAGCGGACAAGCAGGAGCAGGATCCCGTTCGAGAAATGATTAAGGCTTTGGAGCGAGCGAATGTTCGAATGGGCGTGCACGAGTGCGAAGGAAAGAGAGGGAATGCAGTTGGGGGATAAACATGGGTAATAGCGTAATGAAGGTTCAATACTTGGAAGGGTGCAAGCGTGCAAATATAAACGTCCGAATGCGCAAAGGGACGTTCGAGGATTCGTTTTGAATGCGAGCGAGTATAGGTTGACAACGACTACCGAGGACTGGAATATCCAAACGAGTTTGGACGGAAGTACGCCGACTTAGACGCGTAAATTTGTTGTTTATCATTAGAAGTTAAAACGGTGTCAAAATAATTAATTCTTGTCGCTATTCAAGGTTTTACAACCTGGAGTTATTTCACGCCGATATATTCAATTGTTCGATTTATTATTATGTATACAGCTCGTAGATTTCTTACAAGTACTGTAATATCCACGCTGCTGATGAGGATAAATAATTGCAAGGTCTAACGAGAGTGCTATAATTGCAACATAATTGAGAAATAAATGTGATTTCGAAAGATGTTGGTTGCAAATTTCCGAGAAATTGCCAAAGTCTTCTTTTTGAAATTTAACTGCAAGTGTAGGCGTAGGTGTAACATTTAATTTTAAATAATATCGACGCGTAATATAATTAAACTTTCGAATGGGTTTCACGGCAAAACTGATTAAACCTTACAAGATTACAATTGTGACGAATTTTTCGCGCATACAACACGCACTAAATTGCGATACAATTAAATAATCAAAAGTTTTAAGAAAGTACAATGCAATTGTAAATAAATTACCTCGACCGATTGCAAGAGAAACTTTCGCGCAATGAAAGCAATAAAAACCTCGTTATCACCGTTTTTCAAAGTAACTTTGCGGATACAGATACGTTGCAATCATCTCCGTTGTACGTTACAATGTGTGCATAAAAATTCAACGACATACCGTTGTTAAAGTAATCAGGACCCCGCAAGACCTCTAATTATTGGAGAAAAGTACATATATACCATGGTAACGCGCGTAATGAATGTTTCCGACTTAAGCGCGACGCTCGCGGCTGATTCGGCGCAACGCACACGCGCATCTGCACCTACGTAAGCAAATGCGTATATGCACACTGTGTGTACGCAGGCGCTTGTGGCGTACGCATGTGTGCGTGCACGTACGCTACTTTATCGCTGAAATACGTTGCGCTCAGGACAGGCTGAATCGACGCCGTTATACTCGGCGCCCACTTCTCGCGTTATGCACATATATCTTCCTCTCTTTCTCTTTATCTTTTCACTCCCACTGTCTCTCTCTTTATTTCGCTTCCTCCTCGCCTCACGCGCCGAGCTGCAAGCCTTCCTCCTTTCCTCGCTCTATCTTCCTCTTTGATTTTTCTCCGTTGCTTTTACTGCGTTGAATCAGGCTGCGGGTATACGTAAAATACCGGGCGGGTATTATACGCTGGATAATCTGTATAAGAGTAAATCATCCGGAGTTTTATACGCCGGACATTAACTTGAAAATTGCAAGCACTATTTTATTAGCTATTTTTTGCCATTGATAGTCGATGGTTTTTTTTTCGGCTTCACTTTGCTTACGTGGGTAACGTAAGTGATCCTCGGGTGATTAAATACGGGCTGGAATATTCAACGAAGATGCGATTGGTTTATGAAACATTTTTCATGTATCACTTTTCAACTTTACGTGCTGCTTATTAATAACATGAAATTATCGCTATATTTTATTACAATTATTAGTTGTATTGATGTTTAAATTATCAAAATCGGCTCGTAAATTCCTTTCTCCTCACAATCATACGCTAATAAATTACACATGAGATTTCCAACTTCTGATGAGCCGAGTTTTACACTTTTAGTTATTTGAAATTTATGTAACACACTTTTCTTTAAAATGCGTGTAACCGTTCATTGAAATTTTTAATAATTAAGTACCTCTACGTAAGCAACGCAATAGAACATTAATAAAAATATCACATTTATATGCGAACTAATGGCATCAAACGGTAAAATTCTTACTCTGGATTTTTTTCATCCCGAATGACGTTCCATATAACATTTTACATATCCTTAAAAATCCCTCGATGTATCCTATAAATTATTTCCTCTCTATTCATTTATTTACGCACACGTCAAATGTATTATGCTTTATTACATTATATATGTATATACATCGTAATTCGCTTGTAGCTCAATAAAACTCTAAATCGAAAACATCATGATCATAAAATTACATATCCAAATTGCATAAATGTTTGATTAAAATATGAATAAACGTTAGCGTGAATCAACTGGTTTTAATAAAATAGTGTTATTATCGAGCAAGAATATTTACAATAAGTGAAAGATAATTTGCTCTCGATCAATGGAAAATATTTCATTGTCACACGGATGATCAGCTAGAGTAAATATATATATATATATATATATATAAAAGAGAATAAAAAATTTAAATGACTCTTTGTAAAACCATAACCGTTCACGTTAAAACAGTTACGCACTACGTAAGAAGCGGCCGAACAACGATGCAAGAATTCAATAATTCGACGTAACTCGCTTACATTAAAATTAGGATCTTTGAGCATAAAAATGTGTAATTTACATCGAGTAAGTGTAATTTATGTGGCGAGTATTTCTTTATTATGCAATATCACGTGCACTCTATAAAACACAATTTCAAATGTATCAAAGGCTTTTGAAAGCTAAAGTCCTCGGGAATTAAATAGCTCTTCAGGAGCTTTTAATTGATACTTCATGCTTTCACCTTATTATTATTACATACTTCAGTCGTATTATATCATTAAAACTAACGAGGACAGGTAATAAGAGCTTAACACACATAAAGACGCTCGAAAATTACTGTTCTAAAAAATAATACTTAAAAAAGATTTCCTCACCAATTATCAAGCGACTCGAGGAAGGAAAGCTCACAAACGGTATCCCCGTTGGTACTCGTGAATTCTCAGTGAAGTCTCAGTTAGTTATAATTGCAGCACTGGCAGCGCTACCACGACGGCATGCATAACCGCGCATACGCAAGGTTTTTCACTCCCGACGTCGTACAAGGGTCGCGGAGCTCTGTAACTCTGTCTCCTGTGGGTAATCAGACTCGGTACAGGCAATTTCCCGTACTTTCCCGTACTTTCCCTAAAACGCGATCCGCCACGGCCGCGTCACGAGCTCCGACTGCTGCCCGCGCTGCGTCGATTTCACGAGGTCGGCCGGCCAGGGAGGAGAGAGTTTATAAAGGATTCGTCTCCCCGCCCGTTACCTACTCCCTCGAGGGGGGCGGCTTTATGGCCGCGTTGTGGGATCGGGATGCGTTAATAATGCCGCACACTCCTCCGCGAGCTGAAGCACTTAAAGCGAGGTAAATATGTACTTGACGGGGAATGCGTCAACGTTACGTTAGTTACGAAGGAATAAAGGAGGTTGTAATTGTGCACGGAGATTACTCGCTGATCGAGCAAAGTTCAAAGATTAAGGATCGCCTCGGTGGATTTTAGTAATGTGATTGTGCACCCTGTCAAATGTCCCTCTTGGATTTTAGCTGACGTCTCCCATACAAGTGGTTACTTAAGTTTTTATTTCTTTAAATCAAATCGCTTGTAACGCTCCTAATGCTGCAGATAAATCAAGCATTTGAACTATTGTTCGATACTTGCTTATATTCATTGTAGCGAGGATTTTGCCTTTCCTTTTCTTTTTCGTTTTATTTTCTTTTTCTCTTTTTACGCGTACAACGATAATCCCTAATCTCGGATATTAAGAACGAGAATAACGCGAATGAGGCTTGCGCGTTATTGGTAGTGACGACAACGAGTGTTGTATTACGATTCGAAAAAATATTTATTGTAACACCGATTGAACGAGGAATATCCGCGTTTATAAAGATTAAAGTTAAAGAACAATTTTTATAAAATCATACAACGACTTTAGTAATCAGGGTTCACGGTTTTTGTGCGCAGCAATTACGTAAGTTACTTTGCTAGTATAGTTTCAGATGCTAATTGTTTGTGCGCGCTGAAACAATCGTCATAGGCAATTAGATGCCTCGCAGAAAAAACTGTGCCTTAAATAAAGTGTAATATAACCGGGATTTTTAAAAGCAGATGCTGAAATTACCTTCGCGTACTCCGCAACACACAAATGCAAGCGCCTGCATCACGGACCAGGGTATTCATTTTTAAATAATTTACCAATTCTATGCAGTTAAAAACGTGTGTTACGCTTATTCCCTACTTTGAAATAATAGTCGAACAACGTAATGTATGCCGAGAGTAGGAGAAAAGTTACACGATACACATATGTATTCCCCGTAAATAGTTTAAGAACAAAACATCTGTAATTTACGATAAAATACAAACGAACAATCATTTACGTGATAATTGTGTAGGTGCTAGCTACACTGCATACTGCCGTATGCAGTGTAAGTTCTAATTCGCTTGGCAGACACAAATAACTTTGTAACGCTAAGAATACAAACTATTGTATTTAATACGAACTGGAATATAAATTATATCAAATGGGTAAATAACAATAATACGCGAGATTTATATGTAGACAAAGCAATATACCGGCCACCTTGAGCCATCAAACTCGATAAGCAAACAAACATAAAGTAAATAATTTATATTCTCACTTAAGATTCTGTACATTCGGGCAAAGGCGATAACTTTTTTATTGGACGCTCATATTCTCCGGTTAGTATCTTCGTTACAGCTACTCTAATTATCCCATTAAGTTTTGGGTGCGCAACTGTGATGCCCAATAAAGGCCCAATAAGCCATTGCACCGGTCGGATACATACTGGTGGAAAAATCAATGTAATTTTTTGTACACTCTTGATGTATGCAAATGTTATTTGTACCTGCGAGTTCGGATCTATGCACTCGCTGCCGTGATAGTAATAATCTAGATTGAATTTCTGTTGAATCATGTTCGTGCATGTTAATTGTTGGGGTACCAATAAGGACGTAATTCAAAGTTCCTACGTTGAAATAATTAAGATCGATAGACAGAGGAATAATAATAGATAGACTTATACACCTGTGATGTCTATGAGGTAAGTTAAAAATAATTTTTAATTTTTAAGGAGTTAAAAATGTTGTTCAGATTTCCATCTCTTACTTAAGAAAATTGCTCCCAAAGAAGTACGAGATAACGATTTTTTTATATATATTTTCTTTACTACTATTAATAATATTATTATGCTAATTATTATTATTATTAGAATTTTTTAAAGGTTTCTCCTGGTGATTTATATTGAAGAATAAACTACGATAAAAGTCTAAATATAAAGTACTCACTCTGGTTCAGCTGAGGTTTGATTAAGTCACGTTGATATTTAATGAATTAATTTTTCTTTAAATCTTTTGACTAGTATTTATTTATTATATTACGTAAGTTTAATCCTAATTATTTATTTACAATGGGTTATTTCATTAATTTATAATAAAAATTATTTTAATCTATTGCTATTCTATTAATGATTTTAAACTGCAATTTTTGTTCTTGTTCCTGTACAAAGTTTCTACTTACTCTATTTAATAACGAGGATGGACCGATTTTCCATAGTGCATTAGTGAGGAATTTTACTATTATTCGATTACAAGAGCGAAATCAGCAACGTTCACTTCTGATTATTAATAACGTTCTTTTATAGAGCGATGAAAGATTTTGTAATTCTGTAACACAATTGTTAATATGAGCTTTCAATGTGCGTATCTTGCGTGGTATGGTGAAATACTCAACCAATGAAAATGAATGTAAAAGTAGAACAACATTTTTTTAACCATCCGTTTTACTCATGCTAATGCTGTCCTGATAGATTGAAGAAAAGTACGCAGAGAAAAATACTTTCACGAATACCATACTTATTAGATTTTGATGCGTGCAGAGTATGTACGATTTTATCTAAACATCTTATCGTTCCTTTCCAATGTAAATGGTTCTACTGTTTAATTACTCATTGGGATTACGAAATCCACGACTTAACTTTAAATGATTATCCAAAATAACCTTGTAACAACTGATCGTTATAATTCGTACGGAATGGTTTCTTCGAACAAATTTTTAATTAACGTCGTAATTTCTGTATTAGAATTTTTACTTCGATAACGACTAGGACAAAAAAGTATAATATAACTCAACTAGTGCATCTACTGTGATAGAACATTATGTTAATTGTTTGTCTGGATTAGTAATATTGACCGTGTAGAAGACATTGTTTTGCATTACATTTCAAGAGGGCTCGAGACTTTTTAGACTGTAATTCAAACATAAATTAATGTAAGCATTTTTAGAGTACTTGAAAATATCGTTCAAGTTAACGCGGTAAAATGGCCGTAAGAAAAAAAAAAAAAATATATATATATATTCATTTTCAGATGTTGAGTATAATTGATCGGTAGTTTGCTCACTTGTCGCGTTATCTACAGAGAAATATTTCTTTAAATCTGAGTTACAGCTTAATTAATTATTAATACATATTATCTATACACGTTATTAGCACGTATTAATGAAATGAGGCTGCAATATAAAATACGCGGAACGTCTTGGATTAAGAAATTCATAATCGAATTATCACGTAAAAAGAATAAGCGAGAGATATTTTCATTTAGACAATGGAAACTGTTAAAAATTTTATAGCCTAGTTCAATAAATTTATAATATCGTGATCTGATCTGTAACAACGGAATAGTCTCATCTTGTGGAAAATTTAGAATATTGCCCCTTAACACTAGTCTCTTTATCTGCTGATCGCGCAAGAGAGCGGGAATGTTTTAGTGTCAAGTTATATGATACTCCAAGACCAACTCTTTTTTATCGTTAAATGGTGGTTTGCTGTTTTATTTATTCACGACCACCTCGTAAGTCGTATTATTTATGTAAGGCTATTTACGAGTTCATAGTGGAAAATGGATTTTCTTTGGTGCCTTTTGACTTTTTCAAAAATTTTAATAATTATTTATTTAATATTTTAAAATATAAATTGCAAATTTATGACCTTGTTGATGCATCTGTGAGGAATTCGTTGACTATTGAAATTAAATGCATTTTTTCCATTATATTACGTTATTGGACAATACCTAACAGTTTTTAAAACATGTTAACGTCGAGAAATCCATTTGTACGGAGCGAGCCGATAAAACTTCTTGAGATTTTATTAGTTGAAGTAATATTATTGAGTACGTGTAAGTCGTCTCAGTTCATTAAAACACATAAAACTAGCTCGGGAATTTTATACCGTATATGAAATAATAATACGACCTTAACTCCAAATGATTTTATTAAGAGTCGATGTTTATAATAAATGGAAATATTTATATACACTAATAACTCAGATACGATCCTCGGCTACTTCGAGACTTACATTTATGGCCATATTTTTATTTACAAAATTAGATCGAAAGCACGAGCTTAATAAAAATCGCAAAACCTAAGGGCTTTCATCGTGTTGCAAAAATGCACCAGTGAGATTTATGATAGCATTTGACTAATAGTCTTAGACATTAAGCATGCAATAGCACTTGGTTAATTAACGAGAGGTGTCTTATGCAAACAAAATTCGATTTCAAGTCATGCTGCAGTTATTTGATAAATGAACAGTCCGAAGACAATTAAAATAACGATTTCTAAAACTTTAACAATTTTTTCTACTTTGGCAATGCCTTAAGTAATCCATTTTTCACGTATTCAACAATATGAATTCTCTTGCAAGCGCAAGAATGTTAAAAAAGACTTTGATTTCAAAGGAATACGTGACAACAGGTATCAGGTATTTTCTCGAGATTTATGCAAATTAATCAATATTGCTAAAATATTGAAATCGAATGGCATTAGACTCGTCGCAATCGTAACTTTTGGCTTTGTAAAATATTTCTTGATAATCATGAACATAATATTATCATATTTCGTATTATATTAATAACGAAAGAGTTGGATAATATTTTCTCATGCTATCGAAAATTTTGTTATTTAATTTATCACATGGTTGTATAAATTATTTTTCATGCATCTATTCTATTTGTACTTTTGCATAATAAATAAAAACCGCGTAAGTTGAGAAAATTCGATAAATTCAATTTTGGTAGCATTTATAAACTACAGACACGTATGCGTAATCATATCTGATTGGGTATACTTGAGGCTTCATTATTATCTTACCGATTAGAATTCGCGAGAGCAATGGTCTGCAAGAGTTCCTCTACATTCACTGTATGCAGGTCATCGATCCTTTTTTAATTTCCATCTTATCTCTAATTAATCCTTAAAGCGATCACGTAATAATTCTTATTTTCAATCGAAAATTTTCAGCCGTATCAAGTTTCTATCGGTGGTAAGCACAAGGCAGATTTGAAACCAGAGTGTCTGGAATTTTGTCGTAAGAGTCTTTGGATTTTTTCAGAAATTAATTAATTTACGTGGAATCAAATTGTATCGCATAATTATCACGTTGAACTTTGAATCAGCGGTCGCCATTCTAAAGAGATAAAAGTAGCAGTAAATTCGATTACAATAGCATGTACTGCACTTACTTACATTTTTTGGTCTACCATTTTGAATTATTTTTTATTTTACTAGAAGATAAATTGGAGCTCTACGGTATTAATTGATAAATACTACTCTATTTTAATACAAGTTCTCTCAATTGTATGAATTGAGACGGGTCTTAATGCCTGATCATACAGATTTGTTTCTCGTTTGGACTGCGACGCTCTTTAACGATCAGAGTACCGGTTCTCTTTCGTTACGGGAACTGGGTTGGTTTTTTTTCTACATTAACTGAACTGTAACGCTTCTGGATGTTTAAACCAACTCGAGTAACTAAAATTAAAATCTGATTAGTAGAGAATCGAGCAACCTTTTTGTCTTAATAGGCGTGCGACTCTTTTATTTGCAGAAGTAAATGCACCAGATACAACGTTTACATATAAATAAATAAATTTGTTGAGATTCAGAGTTTCGGCTTATAATTTCAAAAATATTCGGACCAGAAGAGCTCGAAATACTGCACGCGTACCTTTCTTTTAAATGCAAATGTAAGATAGTGTTTGAAAACGGGATTAAAATACGACATCTAAGTTCACGTAGGTGCATTTAGAAAAATGAAGTCTATGGGAATCGATGACATTATCGCTCATTTGTAAAAAGTCAATCGAAAGAACAAGAATTTCCTAGTTACGATGCCAGAACGCCAAGGATTATCGCGTACTGCGTTTATCTAATGTGTGCATATAAACACAAGGAAGACGTTATTATCGTTAACTCTATTCGCTTATCGGTCAAATTGCTCACTACAAACATGTACCTGGGATTTTTCGACTTTTCTCTCGATGCACACGTAAATATCATCATTTTTTATCACAACTTTATTAAATTCAGAAAAATATTAAAACATTCTATTATAAATTTTTGAGCTTATTGAGTTTAACGTTAATCTTTGGCCCTGCTAAGAGAAATGCAATTAAAAATAGAAACCAAGTATCATATTCGACGAATATAAATTAATATGATGGATTAGCGCTATGATGACAGTGTAATATAAAGTATTGGATTACACACCATAAACGTGCATGATATATTGTGAATAAGTAAATATCATATAAATATGAATAAGAATACTTGTACATATAATAGCTAAACATTTTATTTAATTGTACGATATATTCATATAAAAAAAAATACTTTTTCATTTTCATTTATTTTGTGAATATTAAGCATAAGTATTCAAAAATTGTACGTACTTTGCAAAATATAGAATTCACTTTACGAGAAATTAGAAATTTGCATAAAAATACGAGGTTATCATCGGGCTACTTCTGCGGAAACATTTACTGTCTTCGAGTACATTCCATAATTAGTATTAAGTGGAATGCAGTAAACTGCAGATTAAATTACTTAATGAATATTATTTTTATCTTACGTGCTCTTTTTTATATGACTTGCCGCATATAATATTCACCATTATTTTATTCATTAGTAATGAAAAGACTTTAACAATTATCAATGGTTTCCAATAGTACATTCTTAATAGCCATTGAAAAATGATTTTATGATCTTATAAAAATCATAATGTGTAATTTTCTCAATGAATTTTAACGTACGTAATTATAATTCTTTAATTGGACTGGCTATTGAAAATTTCATAATGGAGATGAAATTGTGAATTTAGGCAGAGTAACATTTCTTTTAATTCGAAAACCGTCAACAAAACAGTGCCAATTAGTTTTGTATATGTATATTTATTGTGCGCGTGCGTGCGTGCGTGTGTGTGTATATATATATTTATAACTATTGTTATTGTGGAAACAGCAATTAGAATTGAATCGCTTCTAAACTAGAATAAGAATCCATTATTCTACGTCAACGGCAATCTAATAAAACTATCGAAGCACTGTTTGTACATTATACCCATCATTATGAAGTACAGATTGCTTATATATAAAGATGAATGCGTTTTAAAGGGATTTTCCATAACGAACGTACAAAAATTGACAGAAACAGAAATAGACTTACGCGCAATAAGCTTAGTTCACTTTTTATAAAAGAGAAAGGACCAAGTTTAATTAGGCCGAATGTTAAAGGAGAAAAAGAAAAATTTTTATCAACTCAAAGAAAGAAAAAGTCGCCACTTTCGCTTTCAGGCGTAGGTTTTAATAATTCGATTAAGTTCACGAAAGTTCATCGAACCCCCCGCGTCCATTCAATGTCCAAGTTCAAAGCAAACGTACAGTCACGGTTAAAAAATTCGCTTTGAACCAGACCGAAAAATTTGGTTATCCGCCTTGTGCAGGGATGCACAATGAGGTTCTTGTGCAGTCGACGCGCCATCGCACATTCGCACGAAATCTCGCGAGGCGGAATTCCAAGCAGCGGTAGACCGCGATACGAAAAGGAAATTTTTTACCGATAGTAATACTGCGGTGTTATACACCAAGTCCCAAGTACCAAGTATACGCTTCTTCCTGCCTGTTCTTATTTTCTCTATTGGTTTAACCGCACGAGCCTTGAAGTCGCGACGACAACTGGCCGAAGAATATTCACGGGCCCTCGAGTGAAATAATATATCGATTAGAGTAAAGTTATAAAAGCTAGTTGTGCGGTGACGTCGTGAGGTAACGCATGTAATCTCTTTCATTCGTGACTTGAGCCTCGTATGGGAACGACGAAACGACGATGCATTTTATATGTCGAATGAATTAGGCAGATTTCGAAAGATACAGTTGCGTATCTTTTAGTGTTCGCGGTAAAGCGTGAGTCACTTATGCGCTTTTCGCGCTTATTTTTAATTTTGCTTACGTAAACACGCTTAAAAATAGTACATATGCTTGCGATATACAATTTATCGTATTTAAGAATAAAATAATTCCTTCTTGATGGAGGAGAAAATTATTTTACTGCTTCTGCGAAACGCATTTATAGGTAGAAAAAACTTTTATCTCCTTAATTGAAAGCGAAAAAACGATTAGAAAATCTTACGAGAAATTTAGAATGCCTTGGGGTAGACTTTATTAATCCTCCTTTAAAAGAATTAGCGTCCGTTCCATGCCAACTTAAGCAAAATAGGCATACACGTTTTTCAAATTAAAGTCGTAAAATAAACGAACATCGTAACAAGCACAATCGCTCGAATGTTACAAAAAATGCCGTCACATTTTAACAATATTTCTTTTAATTCTTAAAAAATAATACCCACTGAATGGTCTGCCACTCGTTCAATCTTTGCACTTGAAAATATGCTTCTAATCCTTCGCTATGTTTACGATCCGCTGAAAACTTGTGACACCTACTCTTATCGCGAAAGGAAATATGATAGCTATCAAGCCACTATAACATCTTCACTAATTTAACTCCTCGTAAATTAGTATACAATCACATTAAACTCGCACTCACCGAGCATTAGTTATTCAAGCTGTTAAAGTATTATTTATTTGCCGAAATTCCTTTACCCGAGACGCGATTGTCAATGGATGAAAATTTTTAATGCTCCGTGAAACTAACATGATGCTTTACTCTGATAATGGCGCAATAACGGTTATACATACTTTTTTCAGTAGGAAAGCTTATTGATTTATAATCCTAAGAATGTTATCCGTTATTGTGAGTACGGTGTCATGATTCTACAACAACAGAAGTAATAGCACAATGCGAATTCAAATTAAAACTTGCAGTGCTGTGAGACTTACTTTCCTCTATTTACACAGGCTGCTATACGTCCATAGAAATTATAAGACAATGGCACGATGCGCTCATATAATTTTACATAATCAATAATTTAATAGTTACAAGTTTGCGGTTGAAATTTCTGCAGTTTCTACGAAAGTTCGACTACTCGAGACGTTACCAAACCTCGAGTCACGCAAAAAAATTCAAACGGCAACGTGTATACGTTTTACTTACCGTATAAATAATTAACGAACAAAATGCAACATTAGTTATGATAAATTTTCAAAGGATCGCCTGCCATGCTTCTCCTGTGCGATCGAAGGTGAGAGAAAGTTTATCGTATGACTTTTCTCGCTAGATTCATGATTTTGAAACGAGTTAATAAATGCATAGGTATATACGCCGAGTACAAATGACACAATGAGCGTGTAATAATAAACCGAAGGAAACTCTGCCGGCTCTGTAAAACGCTTTTCAGGGTATAAGGCTGGGTATAAGAATACGCGATTTTTTACTCAGCCATTAGGCTTCACCACTACGAACTCGAGTCTCTGACAGATGTACGTGAGATACATCCTTAACGCGACTCACGCACGCGTCGTGTGCTCGCGAATTTCGACGAACAGCAGCGAGTCTTCGACGCCTCGGATTTTTTTTCTTTGTCGCGATATAAGTGCGACGTTGTCGGGCGTTTAAAACTCTTCCCGCGCGATAACAATGCATGATATCGACACTGGTGACTCTTTGTGCCTTCTTTATTATTCTCCTTTTCCAGTATTTTATTACATAACCGAGTCACGTATGTGCTTTTCACTTAACTTTACGATCGGATCGCGCAGATGCATGGATTTTCCTTTTGTTTTTGATTTAGTTTTCATATGTATATAAGAAATAGCTCTATGCCTGCTGATTTGTTGGAGATCGATGGAGGTTTGTTCCTTCTCATAACGGTTTACGCACGTGCTATTTGTTCGGTCATTTTATTATCGTGATAAAGTTTTTATTGCGTAATAGCGGAATCAATTGTCGTCGGGCTGGATGTAAAAGATGTCGTGTAACGAACTTTGTACCGCGATATTTTTATTAATTTCTGGATTCTCGTTAAGTTAATTCTTCTCGTTTGACTCTCCAAAGGAAGTTGCAAGAAAGTTAATTTCTACAGAAGAAAGTGTATTATGCCGAGTACACGCATTATTAAGTTGAAATTGTGCAACTTCTCAACGAAAACTTATCTTCGTTAATTTCACGATAAATCGTTCTAATCTTCAAAGCATTACATATTCACGGTATAATAGATACTTCAATAGCGTCCGAGTAACTTTGGCTTAACTTAACTTAACCGTTGTAGAAGAGTTTCAAATCGTAAAATCTTTTTTTCTGCTGACAGTCGCTCGCAAGCTTCTGCCGGTTATCCGGTAAATTCGATAAAAAATTCGATAATCTTTGAGACAACGAAATTGTTTTTCCATTAAATCAAAATATTTTTTCAGCGCCTCATCTTGTTTTCATAAATGTTATTGCACATTGTATTCGCATTGTAAATTTTCAGAATCGGACTTCCTCGGAACGTCTAAATTCAACCCATTGGTACTTTGCTTTCGCGTTGTAATTGGCGTGAATTTCACATATGAAATATATTAGAGCCAAAGCATAAAAAGCACAGTTACAAGACCAACAACGTGTTCCGTAAATCTAATCTGTTTGACGTATTCGGTATGAAAAACGTTGAACATAGTGGATCATTAACGGGTTTAATTTGAACCCCTAGATGCGAGTCTCTGCGTTACATTTATTATGAAACTCGTGGTTCATAATTAATTCTAACGGATTCTGAGTTTTCTCAGTTGAAGATAAATGCTATTTCAGTAGGATATATGAAAGATCAGATATAGTACTACATCAGTACAAGCTTACGTTATTCGGCAAGCAGAAGTTCTACAAAATAATTAAACCAAATGATACGAGGATAAAGAGAGTCGAGTGTAATTTTATTACGTCAAATTGGCAATTATCGCTTACGCGGGCTTTCAAACTTAATTTTTTTTTTTTTTTTTTTTTTTTTTTGTTCTTTTTCCCTTCGATATTTCTACTAGTTTGAGTCTATCGGTAAACCAAAGTAACCATTTAAGAAGTGTTAATATTCTTGATTAACTGTTTTATTTTTAATTCACCGTTGATAAGACTTGTAGATCAGAAAATAACTGGTCGTAATGATACATTACTGGGTAAAATTACTATTTTTATTAAAATTCACTTTGCAGGCTCGACGTGTTCTTTGTTGAAAACTAACGAGCACACAAATAATAATACATCGAAGGAAAAACACAAGCAGCTTCGTGTAAATTTACACTGCGCCTAATGCGCGTCGATACAATATACAGCTCCGGACTAATTAACAGAAAATAATTTCTTATAATTCGGTTAACGGTTTGGATAAAATTTCAGTCATAAAATCCGAGTCAAGTCTAATTTTAAATCACTCAATTCATAGAGTTCGTGAAAATAAATTACGTAACGTTTGTGAGCGTACGATGTAATCCTGTTCGTCATTCCCGCCTTCTCGCGGCCAGTTATATCGAGTCATGCCGTCGCAAAACGTACACTCGCTCGGCTAAAAGCATTACAGCTGTTCGCAACTGTTGCGCAGGCTCAAGCCCGGAATGACTATCTACCTGAGAAATGCGAAAGACGTCAAAGTTTAAGTGCAGAGCAAACTTACAAACTAGTTTTCCTTTTAAAAATGCCTTGCGCCCCTCTCACTCCACCCTCCATCGTCCGCAACCTCTAGATTGACAAAAATCACTTTCCCATAGACTTTGCTTTTCGTTAGAGGCACAAAAGCTAAAATCTCTTTTTCACTCTCTTCCACATGTCATCGCTATTCATCCGCGCGTATGCATATACGACAGTGTAGCCCTGCGTGAATTCTTCGTTTCACCCCCCTTGCACGCTGCGTTCATGCGTGTATGTGTCCTTCGAAGGACGGAGCGGGAGCGAGCACGATAATCCGTGGGACAAGGATGCCACTGAGCCGGGACGACCGATTTTCGGATTTCCCATAGTCAACGGGATTAGCCTTAGACGAGGAGCGAGGAGAAAAAAAATCAAGAGGCAGGTAAGAAAGGAACAAGGTATGGAGTAAAGAAATCCATCGGCTGTTGAAAAGAAATGGAATTATATTGTGGGAGATGGCTAAGTTGGTTCCATCGTTAAATCGTACGTTTATTTGACGACATTATTATTACGAATTCTTTGGAGTTGAAGTATTTCGTTTAATTCTTAGCTTTGTGTACAATATTTACGCAGGAATATCACGGTTGGTCTTAAAAATGCTTTGTAATTAATTACGTAGATTAGAGGTGCACGTGATATTTGAATGCGAATGACGGAAGAGAGTTTGTCGTTGGATGATCAATTCACGAGTAACATAAATGAATTAATCTTTGGTGTAGTTTTGCAGCTCGCGGATCAATTATAAGTAATAAGGATCATTAAAAAAAAAAAAAAAAAAAAAAAAAGAAAATACTTAAAAGTCAAATTTCGATATGGTAATAATTTTCATGACCGTCGTGACGATTACTTACGTTAACCGTTGTGCACTCGAGGCACCAAAGCAGAAAGGATAGAAGAAAACGTTGTACGGCCAAACAATCGAACGGAACAGGTATGTAACGACGAAAGCACACACGAGGCAAAAGCAAAGAAGAGGAAAGAAAGAAAGGGCAGCCCAAAAGAAAAGAGAATCGATATAAAGGCAAATCGAATAAAATGGCCGTGTCACTGTGGACGCGACAACCGGCGGCGTTTTTCATGCGTGTGTGTGTGGGTGTGCAGCGACGACCCGCGGAGAGAACTTTTTCGAAAAAGGCTCCCGGGCGGAATCTTCCCTGTGCCGACTTCCAGAATTCGGGTGGGCCGAGTCGCGTACCTAGGCATCTATACACACGCGCGCGCACGTACACACCGATAAACATGGCGTGCCCGCACGTAAAGAGAGACACTGCGTGACACGATGACTTCGCAAGGTAGAGTTTGAGAGAGAGAGAGAGAGAGAGAGAGAGAGAGTGAGGGAATGACAAACTCGACTCCACGCACAAAGTGCTAGAGAGCCTTGAATAACTCCCGTCATTCAATGGATGTATAATTGCGAGATAATCTCGCGATGTTCAATGAGGGCAGATTGATATGCCCCGCGTACGAGCGCATTTACCATATTGACTGATGTGTATTTATTCATTGTTCTTATTGTTGTTGCGAAGGGACTGCAAGGCTCACACGTTGTAAGCCCGTTAACAATGCGTCGTTTTCGTTATGTTTCTTTTAGATTATGTTAGGCATTCTTATTGGAAAGCGAGTAAAAATCTATCCAATAGCTGATACGCAAGCTCGCAAATTTGGTTATGAATCGACTTCATTGTACGCAGGTAGTTTTATTAGCAGCAGTCAATGCGGGGGAATGTTTTTAAGGCTGCCAAGTGTGAGTATAAACAGCTTTAAATTTTAAAGCTGAAGCAGCTTTTTATCTTTCAATGTATATTTCGCTTACTTCGAGATTTTTTCGGTATATTTTTTTATAAATTATTTTATCAATGCTGAATATATTTCGTTAATACTCAAATCGATTTATGCCTTCGTAATTACATCTTTATCGGTGGAATCATAAGGTGCGTGAATTATTTACAGTTTCCAATAGAAGAAATTATGTAATACAGATAATTAGAATAGTCGAACATTTGAATGAGGTTTAGTATTTCAAATATTGGATTATTTAAATGTTTGTTAAATGACTTAAATGACTCAGTTTTCTAGTTAAGTATGAATCAATAAACCAAGCTTTATGTATTTAAGATTGAGCATTCTATGTGGTCCGGTAAAAAATTTCTGAGATTAAAGTAAGAATACCTACCCATTTAAGAAGAGCGTAAATTATTGAAATAAAGTTTATAAATAATTGAATATTAATTCGGGTTATGAACATTTATTTTGGTTTTGAACAATTGTTTATAAATAGTTACATTGGAAATATAGTGTAAAATGTTACGGTTACTCGTTATTAAACTTAGAGAAATTATCGAATTTATATTAAAATGACAGAAAATTTTGCAAAAAGCAACAAAATATATCTAAGCTGCTGTTACTTACTAAATGAGTGAGACTTCATCGCTCGCAGAAAAATCTTACCTTCTAGCCCGTCTTATATTAGATTTGTTAAATATTTGAGTTCTGCAGCCTTGTACTTGTACAATGTCATATTTAATCGCGATTATGAAATGTTATTATAGGCGACAGAAGGCACAATGCACAAGACATTTACTATTATGAATGTAGTTAATAATCGTATAGAAGCTGATGAATTTGTATATTGAATTGCTCGTAATTACGAATGTACCGCATCCTGTACAATATCTTAAGTCAAGATTTAAAGCGCTTTAGGTTTCCTTATTAGTTTCAACGATACAAGAGAAGTAATTCACTTAGATCATATTTTGTTCTTACAAGCAATAAAAATAATTGGGCGATCTCGTTTAGACAAGGTATACAAACTATTATTATGTATACAAAGGATTGAAGGGCAAAATAAAAAATTCATTTAACTACCGTCTACAATAAAATGCGGAACAGTAGACGAGCAAGAAAAATCCTTGCAAGAAAAAGAATTCAGGCATTAAAAAAGTTGGTGAGTTTGTGTATACGCGAGGAAACGAGAGAGTAAACAGGATAAAAGAAAAACAGTAATCGAGGGGGCCGTGCCAGTAGAATGAAACGAGGGGATACGGATCCCGTAGGAGAAAAAGCAGAGCGAACGAAGGATCACGAGAGAACAGGATAATGAAACAACGATAGAGAGGAACGGCCGGTTTCTGTTCAAGCGACTCAGCGTCCAGAAGGAAAAGAGCGCATCGCGTGGAAGCAGAAGAAGCGGAGGATACGCGAAGTAATAAAGGAGAAAAAAGACTGGAATCAAAGTAAAGCGTAATGAAAGATCGCGAGGAAAGAGAAGAAAGATCATCGCGAGCAGAATTTCTGCGAGAAGAGTAGGTATCATAAAATAGAGAGCGAAAGAGACAATAGGACGCCGAGAGAGAGTGAGAGCGAGAGAGCAAGAGGAAGAGACAAGGAGGACCAAAAACAAGAAACTGCGGAGCAAGAGAGGACGTCAACGAAAAACAAGAGACTTCGGAGGAAGAGAGAGAGAGAGAGAGAGAGAGAGAGAGAGAGAGAAATGGAGATGGAAACGGAGAAGTGGACCAGCTGGGTCTCGTGCTCAGAAGAGCGAGAGAAGAGCCCTTTTCTTTGTTCGGAGCCGCGCCTGCGCGTAAAACCCGCTCTCCTCGAGCACGGCTTCTCCCACCACGTCCAGGGATCGGTCAGGTAAAGTTACCTGGATCACGCGGGCCTCCAGTCTTCTCAACTACTCTCCTCTGCAAGAAAGTAAGGACGAGACTAAGAGCGTGAGAGAGAGAGAGAGAGAGAGAGATTTCCAAGCGCACACTAAACAGGTGGTCCCATCCAATCCCATTTTTCGAGAGGAACCCACACGGCCGTTCGTACACAAGCAAAGAATGGCGCACTAAATCTTTGCGTGCTTTGCCTCGCTTCCGATTCATCTCGACGAAATATCGATGAAGGCAAGCGCTCAACTCGATGCAATTTCCCCGTATCCCAGAGGTGCATTGCGCGCGTAAAAATGACCGTAATGGCCTCCTCGAGAAATCCCTTTTTACAAGTTAATAGTTCATTGGCGGGACGATTGTCGACGCGAGGCTCCCCTTTTCCAACGATTACAATACCCACGAACGGATAATCACCGATGAAATTTCAATGCTTTTTAATATCCAATCTCATTGTGAGATCTCGGCCGCTGAAGTACTTAAAGTACGTAGCTCCGAATCTCTCCTCAAGGATTAGCCCGATAAACGTGTGAGACGTGGCGCGTGACGTAAATGATCGACTGCATCAATGAGCGTCCACTATTAAAGTTGTATGTTTAAGCGAGGTGTCGCAATCTTGTTCAAGCATACGAACTGCGTTCGATAAATAACTCGCTAGCCAACATTCGTACGTTACTCTTACATTGGACAGGATGCACAACGAGCGCCCACTGCGGGTCGCTTATTTCTTCGACAAATTCGCTTTTAACTTTCGATTTTTAGCGCAGCGCTTACAATATCCTGAAAGCGGCAGACGGATGTACGCGTGCGAGGAGATTCTTTCGGAGTCTCGTATTCCGTGGGTGGGACTACCGGGAACGAGCCACCAGGAACGGACGAATGCGCGAACGACGATGAGAGCATGGGAAATATTATCGAAGACGGGAAATCTGGTTTCGTGGCGCTAAGGTGATCCTCTTCGAAAAACAAGCATTGACCCACGGTTACCAAAAACTTTGGAGATCCTTTGCTTTCTATTTCTTTTTTCTCTTGCGTCTCCTCGGCTCGTCGGCAGCCTTTCTCCCGTTTTGAGTTACGGGAGGGCGGTGCAATACAGTGAGATTTAAAATTTCTTTGTAAAACGCGGAAACATTAACCTCGTGGCTGCCATAATGGCAATTTAAATGAGATAGTAACATTGCATCGGAAATTGATTTTTTTTCCCTTTTCTCTTTCGTATTAATAATGTGGGACCAGATTCTAAAAATATATGGCACTTGGGATATTCTGCTGGTGCTTTTTTTACTTATTGTTTTCTTTCCGATCCACAGCTATTGCTGCATAACACACACGCACACACCGAATTTCAATGTAATTTACATATCTCGTTGGTTTTATTTTTACACTCGTTTCTATTTAAAGGAATTTTAACTTCCGCGAGGAAATAAGCCATCGTCGCCTTTGTTATCTTTAGCAGGCACATGCAAATAATGAGGTTGTATAAGATACGACTGGATTTAAATTATATTGTAGCTTAATATGTACACGAATAGCGACAGAAACTGACTAAATACACAAGCGATAATTAAGGTTTGTATTGTAAAAGCGGGTCGTTAACATACTTTTCGTAAATTTAATTCAATTCAAATCAAAGGATACCAGAAACGTCTTTACTCTGCTTTCTCGCGTCTTATTAAAAAAGTCAATTATTTGTATCAGAGTGCTAATAACGCGTATTATGAGAAAAAGTCAAGTAATTCTTATCGATAAATAACGAGTAATTGTGCAAATAATAACGACTAGTGTTAGTTGCGTAAAAAAATGTTTTTTAATGCATAGGCATCGCATGAATATCGCAAAGAACATTGGCTTCGATACATTTATCTTAATGTTTCATCCCCCCCCCTCCACATTTAAACGAACAACTTAAACAGGTTGTCAATTACGTTCACTTTGATAAGATTCAAGGCTACGGGATTTTAGTACTGCAAATTTTAAAACTTTAAAATAATTAGCTCGAGTTATTATTCGAGTTTTATTGCAATGTTGATGTACGTAAACACATTCGATCTGACTAGCATATACGGTAAGAAAAACAATTAATAAAATTATACTATGCACAGGAAAACAGTTGCTTATCTAAGCAGCTAAGTAAATAAATTTAATATCTGTAGAATTAAGCCACTGGTACATTAGAATAATTTGCCTTTCTTAATAAATATAAAAAAAATTTCATTGTAATAAAAATACATTGCAACGGACATCCTTTTAATAGATGATTCCTTAAATTAATTGCATGAATAAATAAAAGAGATTGAAAATTAGTTTGATGTATAGCAAACATCAGATAAATTGAAACTGCCAATGCAAAAAGTTAATTGGAAAGCAACGCACGCACGCACGCACGCACGCACGCACGCACACACATGCACACACACACACACACACACACACAAATAGTTCGGTGACAATTTAATTTTACGATGTAAGCGTTTGCAATAACATAATTTATACTTTTCCGCAAACAGTCCTATGCTGCATTTAAGAACTAATACAGTAATTTGATTACTATCTCAGCGCGAACTTTATAAATAATTGCTCGCATCGATCAAGTACATATATTTAATTCGCTCGAACTGAAAGCACAAACAAATCATGTACTTCGCGCGCGCGCGAAGCAACAAAGTCACATGGAAATGGGATTTCTACTTTACGCCTCGGCTTCGCGTCAAGTCGAAAAAAAAAAGAAAGGCGAATCCGAAAAAGAGTTCCAGCAGCTGTTGGAAACGGAATTCGCGCGACTTACGCAATTAACGATGCGCGAAACGCCCCAGCAAACATACGCCGATGAAAGTCGCGGTCTCATCTTTTGCGGGCGTATCGCCTCCGACTTGGTACACCTGCACTGAGAAATGGATTTAATTACAAGCGAGTAAATCGCAGTACCACGAGTCGGACACGTGGAGCGACTCCACGTTCGCTTTGCCCAAATGTCAGCTTTTACGAAGTACACAAATCATCCGTCGCGTAAGTCAGGCTCGTTTATTCCGGTCGTGCGACTCCGAGCGCGAGACAAGAGCTAAGACAAGAGCAATTCGCACCCTCTTGGTCTCAGTGGACGAGGAAGACAAAAATGCTGACTCGAAAAGAAAAGTTCGCCTGTCAAAATATATTATACTTTCTTCGCCGTAGAAACACGGCGCGCGTTGTGATTATTGTCCGTGAAACCAACGGAGTTAGAGCTCCGACGGGAAATTTCGTTTTTAATTTTTTAGCCACGTAACTACCCGCGAGACAATTCATTAGAATGAACTTCGTTTTATTTTCAAGACGAGGCACACAAGGGACGAACAATAGCTGGTCAAGTGTCACTCGTTAAAAGGAGAAAACTCGCCGTTGCACGAGTTCAGTTGGAATTCAATAATGCACATGAATCTCAGATATGGGACGCCAATATCAATTAAGCCTTTTGTACTATGGATCCGCTGCACCGGTACAGATTGCCGATCGCTCATTTCGTCGCACCCTATACTTAATGGAGAAAATGGGTTGAAGCGCTTACTCATCGCTTACAATAAAGCTTGCTGTCCGCGACTTAGGTGCCGCTCCAGGGCATCCGGGCCGCGTGTGCCCGTTATAATTGTATGCCCGTGCGCAAGGGGGGGAACGCCCTTGGAGCAATAAAAGCCATAAGTCCGTGTCACTGGCGACGTTATCAGGGCGCAGATAAGGAGTGGTGGGCCGCTTATCGCTGGCGCGACTTGTATCAAATGTTTGCCAGACGCCTATCGTATATTTATTTTGTCTGACGCGTCTCCGACGACGCGGAGCCTGGCTTATTTTTTCCTCCTCGCTATTTATCCTTATTTTGCGCATAAACCCTTTCGCGAATCACGGCGAGTCTGACGCTAAATGGGAACGACCTCGACGACGACGACGTATCGCTCATTTCTCTGCGTGTTTTGTCTCGCTTTTTGCTGCTTTTGTTCGTTGCGCGGAGTCCGAGTGCCGCCCGATGATGCGGCGGCGATACGATCTTGAGATTTAAGTTTTTCGAAGGACCGAGTGAGCAGCGAGTGGAAACAATTTTGAGGAAGATGGAAGATGTCGTAATTGGCGGTGGATATTAATTGGCTGCCGGTGTGAATGAATAAATTGAATTTGAGAATAAAATGAATTTCAAGGTACTTTAGCATGGGGTAGAGATAACAGAAACATTAAATTAAGTTATTAGAGCTGCTCGAATGATTAATTGAGACGATTAAAACTTACAAATAACTGCTGCAATCGAATTATTTATCAGTCGCTCGTATAAATGGAGGTCATTGCATTTTTTTCTTTCAACGTTTATGCATTCGATAATGTTTTCGCATAGTACGATTGGATTTATGCATAAATGTGCATTCACGATTATTCGCATAGAAAAGATCTTTAATCGATACTGAATTGGAATAACGAAAACCAAAATAACAAGTGCAAGAAATGAAGAAGGAGCGATCAATCTTTTAGTCGTAAAAGAAAATGCCGTAAAAAAAAGTCCGCCTGAATTGAAATTTTTAATTTCGATTTTCGAGATTAATCGAACTCGCGTTTGTTTTTTTGTTCCAAACTTATAAAATGACATTATTTTACCGTTTATCGCCTCCTTCTATAGATTACCACGGATCGAACGACAAAAAGTCGTAAATCAAGTTGAATTCATTCAGCAATGAAAATTCCTCCTCCTCCTCCTCCTCCTCCTCCTCCACCTCCTCCTACTACATCTATCTTCCTCTTATGCTAATACAAGTAGGTCGAGGCGTGTAATTAATTGGAAAACTAAAAATTACGAGTATCGTCAGAAGGCCATTGAATAATGAAAACGAAAGGATCATCTCGGAGTATCGACGTACGACACCAATATCGTGTCAAGGTAATTCATTTTGTTTATGTCAATTGTACTAAATCTTGTATGGCTTCTTTTTTTTCATAGAGAATAAAAGGAAAGCAATAGAGTAATGTTCAAGTACAAAATGCAGTTAATACACATAGGTACACGTACGAAGATACCGGATCATGGACTATTTCACGAGCTCCGTACGCATCGATTTCAACGGTGATGAAATTGTTGCGTTGCTGTACCGGCGTTTAACGATGCTGTTTCCTTTTTGCGTGCTAAAATGCTAAGCAAAAGTCAAACACGCACATCCCTACTATTTTGCACGATTGGTTCTTTTTCTGTGAAAGCTAAGTTTCTGTTTTTATTGCGGAATATTAATAATGACCGATCGATTGAAAATCGAGTTCGCAAGTGAATCCATAATCACGTTATAATTTTGTATTTATTGCAATTTCAAATGCAAAATAATTGAAATACACAGCTGGAAGTTTGCTCGCGTAATACATTCCGCGAAATTACCGTCGGTGTATCGTAGAAAGGAATTACGAAGCTTCTGCAGCTTCTCTTCTTAATCGCCCTCTAAAACGAATGCATTTCCATTAAAACGATGGAAAATATTCATAATGATAGAGCGCGGCGAACGCCACTAAAAATAGCCTTGGAGGACACCTTCGCACACTTTTGCCGATCGCGGAAACGATGCGCGATCGCGCTAAAAACTCAGGGTCTCCCCCACTCCCAGATGGCTGATTCCATGCTCTCTCTCTCTCTCTCTCTCTCTCTCTCTCCATGTTGCATCTAGCATGAGTCGTCGACCGTGGCGAACGGCGATCGATGTTTGGTGCATGTGGAGGAGACCTCTGGCCTTTGGTTTCCTTAGGGGAAGATCAGCGCCGCATTTCCGCTTTGCTTGGCTCCTTCCTTTCTTCCAATTTGCGCCTGGAGATTAAGCTCGATCGAGATAGTTGGAGGGGGATTTATTTCGGAGTCCCCGGTGTAGGGCGATTGCGGACGTGACCACTGTTTTGTTTTAGGTTATTATTTGCAAGGGCAAATGGCGCGGACGGTAATTTCGTTTATTGAAATGGGGAGTTTTTATTAGTCCGAGTGCCGTTGAGAACGCGAAATTGTACAAGTGATTCAGGAAATATTGATATACCTGTAACTATACGCTATGGCAGGCGCAAAGATTTTAGAAATTACTATCTTTAAGGCTAGGATCCGACGACTGCGGTGATTGCACGTTCGCGTATTTCATACATTTTTCAAATTTCCTTTCCATTATATATATATATATATATATATATATATATATATATATATATATATATATATATATATATATATATATGTATATATATATATATATATGTATATGTATGTACATGATTTTCCAATTCTTTTAAGCGAGCAAAGACTCAAAATTTATAGCGCCAGTCATAAACGCGTATTTTACGGTGAACTTTGTAGTCTACTGGTATACTTGATATTTTTTTCTTAAATCATTTTTTATGCTCGTCATGGTTTTCGCCATAAGTAAAACTTGAAACCGAATAGACGCACGAAGAAATAAAAATGGATTGTATATTGTAGCGGTTAGATAAGTTTTACCAATGTCAATTGTATTACAAACGATAAGTCTTACTGTAAATATTTCTATGATTTTTCTAGCAGAACATCACGATGACTAATTCCTATTATATTTTAAAAGATTTATATCTACACATCTTTTGTAGAATTTTGGCTAGAAATCTCATGAATTGAACCATTAAATTCAAGAGTCACAGTTTCCATAAAGAAATGTACGATTTGCTTTGAAATGAAACAATATGGATTACGTAAAAATATAAATTTCCAGTGCGGGAAACGTAGCACATTTTCAAAAACTGCCCCTTTTTCGTGCATATCTTATTTTGGAAATGAAAATAAAAGAATTCCGAAAGAATTTAAATAAACCAGTTATAAGCAAATTTATAGCCTATCTACCATGTGATTTACGACAGGTATTAAATCTTTGAATAGCCACATCTCGAAGCTTTTTTAAGGCTACAGAAGTTCTCTTACATTCAGGAGTTCAACCAATCAAAGTAAAACCTTCCGCGCGTATTCTTAAACAAATTATCTACCTTCTCAGCGTTGTTAATTTTAAATACAATCTTTCCACTTGAAAATAAGTAAGAAAGAAAGAGAAACAGTTTTAAATCTACTGTATTTTCAATTTTCCTCGACAAATTAATACTCGTCGTTTGTAAAAAATTTTACGAATCTAATGAAATTTTATTATTAACAATTCATGCCTGTAATAAAAACATCGTAATTAAAATTAAAACAATTTCTTTCATTTTTTTTTTTCGTATTTTATATTGATTACTAATATTCTGTAAAAGTGCATTGTTAATTAAGTGCGTGATTTCAATATCATCAAAGAAAGCTTTTAATAAAACTTGTGCGCGTTACTTAAACTACTTTGTAGAATTTGTACACAACAAATATAAACGTAAACTTACGCGCACAAAATTCAGCCAAGTGACAATTTTTTGTTGACTCACCTGTAACATAAAGAATAATTGCAGTTAGATAGGTATTCAAATATGATTGCGTTACTTATACCTATATGAATATTTAGCATAACCACTACTCAAATCTTCTTAAAAATAATAAGGTAAAGTTTATTTATTTCTGACAATTTACGTTTAATGATTCAATGCCTCTAAAGTGATTTTTAAAACTATTGATTACAAGTTTAGTTTCGATAATTTATATATTATTAAAGACTTACTCTTCGCAGTTTATTTTTATAAGAATTTTATATTTATTTTATGTACGTACATGAGATTGAGAGAGGCCAGTTTTGACGAAAAATACATATCTATCTATCAATTTGTTCCTTCGAGTAAAAAAAAAAATCGAAAAAAACACCGCTTGTATAACAAGGCGCTGCGTAAAAGAAGTGAAAAATTAAATTTAAAGTATTCAACTTAAAACCTCATGTTAATGTGAGATGTCAAAAAAAATTGCGCAGAAAACCAGTAGCGAACTTTTCTACGTAGAACCACGTCATTAGCTGTTAATCGTTTTGCTTTTTGTTAGCGCTGTATACGAAACTCGAAGGACATGCATCTCTTATTCGTTACAATATCATACAACGTACAAATCATCGCTATAAATCCGAATCAAACGAGCCTATAATAATGCCGCCTCTCTTTTACGTAATCCTTTGAAAATTGGCCATGCAAACATTTGCCACTGCTCGAGTATTTTGCATTAGTAGCGATACGTCGTAAACCCGATTCCTGATCAATTAAGCATCAAAAATTTATTATGCATTACCATAGAAAATAATAAAGTCTAAATAATTATTTACGTAACGCACACATTTATATTCGCCTTTGCATTATAGCTTCTGAGAATTACGGGCATTATCATAATCAAAGTAGAAAATAGCATTTTAAAGCAAGAATGTGAATGGCGCAATTTTAGTTCGCCAAGTTTATGCTTGAAATTAAGTTGTAACGAGAAGGTGACTATTTAAATTTATAAATTAAATCCGAAATCGAATAAAACATGGTCTATATTACGAAAACGCCGCGCGTTGCAATGTAATTTTTATTATGGGAGATATTATTTTTAAAACGTACGTAGAATTATTTGTTCTGCATAGAATGTTGCGTAACTATATTAAAGGCCATATCTTATCGCAATGAAAATATTTGTACTTTTTTCGGTATCTTTCCAAACAAACGAAGAACTTTAAAGTTACACGTATAAGAAAATGTGCAACCTACGGTACAAACGTACAGCGTAAGTTGTATTATTATTTTTTTTTTGAGCTGAAATTTTTATAATCTTAGTTGATTGAAAAAATTAACGATGCGTAAGTGAAGAGTTGTCACTTGAGAAATAACGATATCTGCACGAATAAAAGACTATCGGATATTTCATATTTCGTTTTGTAATATAAGATGTGGTTGATGCTTTGTAAAGGCTCGTTAAGATGACGCGTACCAAGATATAAAGTAACGCAATATATACGCGGCGTAATGTAACGCTCATTGTCGTCATTATTCCGACGTTATCAATGCCATTACATTATTTTTTTTATGCAAATTGGCAATTTTTACCAGTAGGCACGCAGAGTGACGCACACAATCGGATTATCGCTGCGTATCGTCTTTTAAAAGAGCAAACTGTACTAGTCGGAATGCCTAAAGCTTCGCTATGCATACGAAAGGACATATTTTCTCGATTGCTTTTCTACTACCTATTCTTGGAATAATGACATTATTCCAGCGCCACCTAGCCAAGACTATTTTCAATACCGCTAATTTGAAACTGATTTATTTATCGAGTCTTTCGAGACTTCGCCAAATGCGGGAAAGCAATTTGTTCGAGCACGTCGTCGGGTATTTCATATCGAGTCTGTCAAATTTTATTACCGAATATAGGAAAAAGCTGAAATGCGCCTAACAGCAGTTGCGAAATTTTACTACCGCAGAACTTTACGCATTGGAATATTTACTATCGAGCGTGGTGAAGATTCTTTGAAAAACGTATAATTGCTTTAATAAATCATGTACTTATTCCCACACGCTTACCAAATCTTGAATTATAATCACAACTGAACCGCTTTACGCGTGATGCTCGTTAAATATTCCCGTTTCGATCTTAATTTTTTCAAGTATCGCAAGGCGAACGCTCAATCGAACCAAAATTCCGATTCGTGCATTATGTTTTGGCCCCCATGAACTTTGGCAAACTCCGAAATGCGTTCCTCTATTTTCTCGCTCCGTCGTGTCTTCCCCCTGTCCCTTCAATCGTCATTCGATCGAATGTAGACAATTATAGCACTCGCCACGGCTGGAGTGTCACGATCACGACCGGTCCGTTGTCTCTTCAAAGGCCAAGAAAATCGCGAGATAGGCTGCGTACGGGGTGTGTGTGTGTGTGTGTGTGTGTGTGTGTGTGTGTGTGTGAGAGAGAGAGAGAGCGCACGCTTCCCCCCTCGACAATATACGTACACCCACAAACGGTGCCTTATGCGTTATGTATTTATTCCGACGGAAAGAGCTCAAATTTTAATCTGCGAGCCACGTCTTGCCGTACGTCGCGTTCATAGGCATAGGCGTTGGGTTTAGATTTGCATGCACCCCCAGGAAATGCGGATGCACGGAGTTACTCGAGTTGCGGAACCGCGTCCGAGAGCAAATATTCCTCGTTGTGGGCGAGTTTTAGAGGCAGACGCTTTTTTTGCTTCGTAATTTCGACGGCTGCCCTTAAACTGCCGAGTTGCGTTTTAATTAACATGCAGGATAAAATGGCGAATGGAAAAGGGAGCAAAGGAAATAATACGAGGCCGAAAGTGGAATTTTTTAAAGCTATATATTCGATGCATTCCAACGACAAGCGCTTGAAACTCGTTCGACGTTCGGCGAACTTCATTTTTACTATTATAAATGATCGGATGTTTCCGATAAGCAAATATTTGTATTTGTATACGTAACGTAGGTTTTAAATGAAAGGAAATGTTTGTGCGGCTAAGCGTTCGTTTTCATGAGTTAATTAATAAAACCGTATACTAAGAATCAGTGTCTTCTTTTTTTAAAGCGTAAGCGAGAACGAATCAAAGAAGGACTCGGTTATAAATGCATATTTGTTGACGCTCACGTCGGCTCTCCAGATACGACAAATGCGCGAGTCGAGCGCAAATATACGTAGATTTGCGTAATGTTGCGTTACAGCTCCGTGTGCTATAATACTTTTTTTCCTTCATCGCAGACAAAGAAAATTGAAACAATGCCGTTTAAAATTACACGGCATCGGATTTTATCAGATTTCGGATCTCGGCAATAATTTTGTTCGTGTTTCCTCCACTGGATGGCAGAGAAGACGAAGACGAAGACGAAGACGAAGGCGAAGAAGAAGTACAAGAAGAAGAAGAAGAAGAAGAAGAAGAAGAAGAAGAAGAAGAAGAAGAAGAAGAAGAAGAAATGTTTAATGAAAATAATCGATTGTCCGTACAGTCATCGATGTCAATTACGTTGCCAATGTATACGTCGTTACGTATGAAATTCGGAATAAAATTACAACACAAGCATTATCGTCATATAATCGATATTCTCCGTTCATCCTTCTTCATTATATCTGACTGTGCATTCAATGTGACCATTGGTCTTTGGCCTTCGAGTCGAGAGAGAGAGAGAGAGAGAGAGAGAGCGCGAAAGACTCGAATCGGTAATTAAGCGGGTCTCGCTGGTTTTTAATACCCGAGGAAACCTTTGGAATCGAGTGGTCAAGATCAGAAGCTAGTTTTTTCCCTTTTTGTTTAACGAAACTTGCGATGTATTGTGTGCGCGTGTGTGGATTTTAATAAATTGTCCACGACGTACGTGGTATGTTGTGCGATTATTTATATTTACTTAATTAATTATGTAAAACTTGTCGTAAATGAAAATTTAATTTAATATCACGGCACTGCAGGTAATTATGTATATTCAAGCCGAGTCTATGTATACATCGTCAGTTATTATAAGCTTGAAAACTACAATATTTATTACGCGTTCGTAATCCTGGCAAAAGTATACTCTAATTTTACGACAAAGCACGTCAAAACGTATAATCCTTTCCAAAACTATATAAAACACGATAAAGTACTTGTAAGCGTAAGTTTTCACGATGGAGAAATATTTTTCAAGTTGATATCGTATATTATTATTGTTCCGTTTGGATGAGGTCTTGACGCGTTTTTAAGATGAATCAGTTGAGATAGAGTCGTCGATACCTACTATCAACGTTCCACATATTTTAGGTAACTGGATTATTTAGATATTAAAGCAGTGACGCATATACTATTATTGCTCTTGATCTTCAATTAAAAACCATTTAAATTCCATACAAAAAACATGGCACGCCTTTAACTGTCATTTAGGTATTCGGAAAGAGTAAATGGGCGAATAAGCGAAATCGGCAACACCTTAAATATTTTCATAATCAAAATTTAAATACGTCAATATGAAATGAAGAACTGTGAAAAACAAATAAGTTTCATAATGACTGTGTCATAATACGTTGCGAGGAATTAATGTTGTCAAGCACTGCTACAAGCAAAGCTTATGTTTATAGATGTACTCATCAATGAATACATGAATTAAGTACTACAATTTAGAACTCGTCACAAAAATGTCATCACAAAGAAACGATCGTACTTTGAATTTCATAGACTCGCATGTTCCTATTCATGAGATTACGAATATAAGACGGAACAATAATTTTTTAGCGGATAACGAATGATTTTCATTTTTCATTTATCATTTTTCATAAATATACCGTTTATCATTTACTGCACTCGATAAAATTAATATTTAAAATAATCCCGTTAAAATACAAAAATTATCTTCTGCGTGGGCTACGTTTCTTTTACCGCTTAAAAAGTTCCTATTATAAACGGGAATTTTCCGAATTAAAATAAAGAAAAAGAAAAAGAAAAAGAAATACAACTACCCAAATCATCGATGGATTATCCATCGATGGTATAAGATTTACGAGCCGTACCTTACATTATAAAATAAACAGAGCCAGCGTGCGCAACTTAAACTCATAATCGAGAAAACGAAAAGCAACTCGTGTCTTTAGGGCGTTAATAACGTTTCCTAATATTTCCACGAATGCCAAACAATTAAATATTCATAAAGTCTTATAAACCTCAAAGCGGCGAGCCACTGAATTTCCAAGTAGAGGCTGATCGTCGAGCGGGTAAGAGCGCGTCACCTTTGACAAGCTTACATCCTGTGAAATTTCAAGCGATTTCTCGACCGACGGCGGAAGTATTTCATCGAGAAAGTGGCCAACGAAAGTGGCTAATAACCAACGATAAAACCAAGAAGACAGGGAGGAAAATACAGCGCACATTCGTCACACGGAGAGAAAGGATCTTCCGAAATCATTAACTTCTTCTTCCTGTCGCGTACACGTCGGGAGGCTTAGGTCGGCGAATTGCCGACTGTCCGCCTTGGGTGAAATGGATACGAGGTTCCCGTGGATCATGGAATGAATCGAAGTGACGCACCGAAAATCCATAACTCGCCTCGAGCCTCCTAATAAATTTCGTGGACCGAATGGCAGTTCGTAGGAGTTCACGGCGTGTATCGCCGTACCGAACAATCGCTCCGCACGCGAGGAGGAAGAATAAAGGAAGAAGGGAAGAGCGAGAGTGAGAGTGTGTGTGTGTGTGTGTGTGTGTGAGAGAGAGAGAGAGTGAGGGGGGGGGGGGCGCGCGTTTTAAAAGGGAGCGCGAGAGCAGCGAATACACGAGAATAGAATTCTCTCTTTCTCCCAGTTATTGTGCGGCATTCCCAGTGTGTTTCTCAAAAGCGGGGGAAGTTTTGGAATGACGAGGAAAGGCGGAGGGGCGCAAAGGTCCGGACGCGGTTACAGTGCAACCTCGATTCGTTTCGCGTCGTCTCTCTTTTCTCTAGTGAGTACGCCTCGACTCGCTCCTTCTCGTCGTAGATGCTCATTTACTTATGAGTCGGTATGTCGTTTTCTCTTTCTTCAACCGTTCCGTTTCTTTTGCGCGGTCGCTCATTCCCTTACGCGTAGCGCGTAAGAGAAGGAAGTTTCTCTTTTACGATGCTGGTTGTTCTTCGCTTAAGCTCAAAGGGAGGGTTAATTTAATACTCCTTGGCTTTTCTTTTTAAGTGGATCGATGTATAGAGGAATGATTTTCTGTATTTTATAGGGGAACTATTTATTTACTGCCATATAATGACAGACCGCACATTTTTGCGATCAGCAGAATTTTTGCCTTGAGTTTTCTTACTCGTTCTTTTTTTCTTTAATTAACTTTTATTTATTAAGATGCGATCCTATAGTCTCGTGCATAGTCCAAGTGGGTTTGATGGATTTCGTTATAATTAATTTTGTCGTCGTCGTCGTCGTCGTCGTCGTCGTCGTTGTCGTCGTTTTCGCCATTTAATTAATACCAACGCAATGAATTTTAATGCAATATCGGAGCTCTTAAATAATCGAGAGGAAGCCTATTTGTAGCCAATAATCAAAGCTAATTAAATTTAAATTGTAGTTTCGACTCGCGTCACCTAGCCTCCGTGATAGCGAAGTTTGAACCTTTGCGGGCGTTAATTAGAACACGCGTACAAAAATAAACGCGGGGGAGATAATTCGACGCCTTGCGACACGAGAAAAGAAAGTCGAGCCTCGATAAGTGAATACGTTTTATTGATCCTTGCAAGTGCATACTTAACTTTTAGACGAGAAAACAGGTACCTCAAGGTCAGGGTTTTAGTTATAGCCCGTATCGCTTGATAAAGCGTGTTTCGATATACGTAACAGCGTAACTCAATCAAATATTTTCCTACTCAAATTTCTAAATACATATCGCACGTATCGTCTTCCAATCTAAAGTGCCACCTTCCTTTTGCGTCATGCTTTTTATTAATAAAGCGATTAACGGAATTTCCGCCTTTAACGCGACGCAGGCGAGAAACCCATCGAGACGAATCATTCGCAATTACAGCGGATCCATTATCCAAACTCGAACCGCGCATTTGCCGCCGCCGCTCCGCACCACTGCCAAGCAAACGAGATGACCCGCGAGTCGTCCTACCGAGGAGTCCGAGACGCTCGACGCGTGGCATCTTATCGACTCCCGATCGATCGCTAATCAACGGTGACCCGTGCAACCGCGCGATTAAGCCGACGTGCGCGTTTCAGTTATACCGCCGATCCGCAAATAAGAAAATCGAGTCGTCGATTCCACGATCCCTGCACTCATGGAGGCTCGGCTTTCCACTCGGCAGCGAATATAAATTAAGCGCGCGCCCGGATTTATCGCCTGGCCGCGAGTGCAATTTTTTCGAGTTATCGATTCCCCTGAAAGTGCTAAAAACCGCGCACATGCACGCGGGCTCACGCACACGCACTCGTACCCGAGTCGGGGCCACTGACGCCTACTCGGACGCGAGCGCCATATGCTGCGTTTCTTTGGCTCGCTTTCCATCGCCTCCGCACGCACGCACACGCACGCGCACGCTCCGCTCGCCCATTAAACTTGGCGCGCGCGATCTTCGCGAAAGACCGGAATGAAACCCGATAGACGATCGAGTCCTACGGCGGGTCGCAATCACGCTTTTATTTGCTCCTCTCGCGGATGCTGCCCCCGTCGGCTCTGACCGGCGCTCGAGTTGTAAGTCACATTGGAAATCGATTTCGCGCCGCGGGCGATAGTATCGGATGTCGCGGTCGACATTTTTGCCGACATTTTTGCCGACATTTTTGCCGACATTCTTGCCGACATTCTTGCACCGTGTCAAACGCAGAGGGAACGGGGAGGGCTGGAAGGGCGCCTACCCGAGCAAAATGATAGCTCGATGCGAGGCTTTCCCTAGGTATTGTACGTTAAACGCTCACCGAGACTCTTGTGCCGCCTTTTCCTTCGCAATTTGTAAGGGGCCGCGGATGACGCGGCATTTCAAAACCGGAGTTCATTTTCCTCTTGGACGCGAGAGGAAGCGAGCAATCAAGATTGAATCGAATTAGAAAAAGGCCTGCTAATAAGGAACGGCGGGACGAGTGGTCTTTTTGTTTTCTTGTAAAAGACATAATCTCAAATGAGATGCCGAGGGGTAACCTGCTTCGATAGAGATCGTTATTCTTTGAGGAAACAATTAGCTTCACGGAGGGAAATCATAATCTTTTCGTGCAACGCGGTGGAATCTCGTCACGACAAACTTGTCAAACGTACGATCGAATGTCAAGGACTCGCACTCTACCGGCATCGAAACACGCGCGTCCTCAAGTTTTGATAAAAATACTCGATATTCAACTATCGTTGAAACCCCAAGTACTTTTCATCGAAATTGCCTCTTCCTGTGCTTCTAAATGCCTTTTCAATACTTGCGTATCGAACGTAACACTTGGGCGCTACAAAGAGAAGTTGCGATATGCGATTGCGAAGTTCCTCTGGAAAAGAACAAGACTCCGCGACGAGTGAAGAAATGTGCCGCACGGAAATGCGTGCGTGCCGCTTTACGTCGCAACTTCACGGCAAGATAAAAATAACTTAAATAACAATGTGTCAAATCGCGCTGGCCCACAAGCACATGGCACGCATCTCAGCATGAATTAATTGGATTACACGGTGCGAGTCGAGAAGTTCTTCCCGTGTCGGACGAAATTCGGGGACCCATTGTCGGGGCCGATTGTGCGAGGAGCATAGGAGTCAGCAGCCGGGGCCTGGCTAACATATGGTTTCCGTGTCGTCCGTGCGACGACAAAGGACCCGGTCGGGTTGAGAAAGGAGAGGCGGAGAGAAGAAAAAAGGAGGTGCCCCGCGCACTCGTAAAAGCAATTTAATACGAATAATGACACATTGCACGCGCCTTTCCTCCTCATTGTCAGCGAGGATGGAAAAAAAAAAACAAAAAAGAAAGAAAAAATACGCCCGCCCGAGGCTCGGAGAGCAAAACGAGTAGGATTTTCCAATCCCTTCGGGCCTTATCTCATTACCGACGCGCCGAGATCTACGGCTTTTATGACTAACGACCCTCTGCGCCAATAATAAGCTACGGATAATTGTCGCGGGCACTTGGCTGGAGCGCAAATTTTCTTATTTATTGATCAATTAGTAAATAGCTTCATCGCGCGGATAATCTTTCCTTTTCTAAAAGCCGAGCATCATTTTATACGATCGGGTTTTAATACTCTTGTGATGTCATCCACCTATAAAGCTACTAATTTCCATTGTGCGCAAAATTAAATAGCTCCGTCGTATAAAACTAATGATAATAGAGACTGAAACCAATTTGCGATCAACCGATTACGAGAGAATTACCGTCGCTTTCATTCGCCGAGCGCAACATCCGTACGTTTAAGCGCCTAAATATGCATTTAATTTATATTTTATTAAATTACCGAGACGCGCAGCGATATCTCGACAAGGCACTGATTAAATGTGAAAAAGCAAAAACCTCGCGAACGCCCAACAGAGGTTTATTTTTAAAGTAAGCGTGGCAGCTCGTTTCGTGTTCCCGAGAGATAACTTGGGTTTGTTGAAACCCAAAGCTTACGAAGCCCATCTTGGAGTAAACATTTAAACGAGTACGCGAGAATATTTAAAAGGTACCAACCAGCATGTGGACTCGTGTTTTTGGAAAACAGCCTCTGCACGAGGGGCGGACTTTTAATTCCCAACGTCCGCGTTCTCCAGTGCACACGCTCGCGATATAATAACGTTCCTCGGCGCGTCCGACTGTTTTGAACCTGCGAGGAGTCAACGCGCGCCTCCGAGTGAGGGCGGAAAATACAAAAGGGGATGGATGAGCGCGTACGGGGCTTTGTAACCTGTTGCGCGTTTCGTCCCGAAAAAAGGAAGGACTCTCGGTTTATTGCCGGAGCCGCGTGTCGTCGTTGACACGAGGATACGCAGGCGTCGGCCATTCGTCACGCGCCACGGTTTTTCAAGGAGAGCGATCCTCCTCCTCCTCCTCTCGACTGCTTCCCTCGTTTTTCCTTTTTAATATCCTTCACGGGATGTTAGCGACGCGGACTTTTTTTGTGCAACAGCCCGGGGCGGCTGTTTACGACGCCGGGGGCGTTTTCACGGACGAATCCTACGGGGTGCGACAAACTCCTGCGCGCGGCTTCTCGAGCGAGTCAGCGGTGACTTATCGAGGACGGAGGCTGCGCGATCCATCCGGACGATCCGATGCCAGTCGTCAGACGTGCTTTGACCGACCGTAGCGCGAATAGGGAAATCGTTTCTCCCGCGAATGGCGTCGCTTTACAAGCACGAATTTAATTTACGCGCGTGGAGCTTCTTAGGATGAAGTTGTTGGATACAAGGTCGTCCGTGCGCTCGTCAATGGTCTTGGTTGAATATTTCTCTCGACGCGCGACCCTGAGCTTTGTTTATTATGGTGTAGCGCCATTAGGATCAACAACAATGATTAACGAGGCCTTGTAAAAATTTGCAAAACACATTGGGCGAGATTGCTTAAAACAAATTAAGATAACTCAAAGTTCCTTTGAAAGCTTACAATCGTTTTTTCAATTTATTCTCCAAGTATGGAGGTTACCTTTAGTTGGAAGCTAAATCGAATGCACAAGCTTTGCGCTAATTTACACGTATCATTTACACGTGTTCATACTCGGATACGAAATAAATACGAGCAATTAACTTTTCGTCCGCGATATCGTAAAACTCTTTTGTATTATACGTTGTTTATGTGGACTCTTGGTGGAAGATTGTCGAGTGACGCACGAAGAAGTAAAAGTGTTTCGGTACCGTTGGTCCTTGTCTAGAAAACGGTAGGAAATTAAGAATTAAATTAATCTCGTCGTGTTCGCTTTTTTTATGGAAACTATAAAAAAGTAGAAAGTGCGACCATTAGGAGCGAATGAAAGTCGACACTTAATTAGTTATTAGAAAATTTCATTACAAAATTTCATTACAAAATTTTGTGCCGTATTCATCGACGAAAGTAAAATTTGTCGACTTAAATCTCGCATTGTAACGAAGGATATTTCAACCGAAGCCTTTGCGTTTGCTCGGCGAATGAAACTGAATTGGCAAAAACGTTAAAAAGCGCAGTATCGCGTACTTATCATTGGCGGTATTTGAAAACTCTTTTTCTCCGTTTCGTACGTTCAGCGCTTAATTACTTGCGTGTACCGAGGCACTTTTGCCCCGAGCGACGAGATGGAAAACGAGGGTTTTCAAGCCGCATTTATTCGCCCAGCGTATGATTAATGAACGGGTAAATTGAGCGATCCCGGTGTATCGTTAGAGTGGAGCGCGACGATAAGCGGCAAACGCTTCTCGTATCTAATCATCTATTCGCTACACTTATCGCCGTTTTTTTCGAGGCCGAGCACAAACAGGCAGCAGCCGCCTCTCGGAATGCGTTTCTTTCGGTCGGCGCGAGGTGGCCGACAATTTTCCCCTCTTTTTATTTCACCAGCAACGCACACCTCGTTAGGAAAAACGAAGGGCGGAGAGGACGCGAGCACCAACGCACCGATAACGAGGCCCGCGTCTACAGGAGCAAAAAGGTGCACGACGGCGCGTCTCACGGGGGACGTTGGACCAAGACGAGCAAGGGACTTTTCATCCAGAATTCTTTTGTGGTCCTTTACTCGGATCCGTTGAAGCGCTTTAGTCCAAATGAATGTTTCGATATTGACGCGCTAAATCGAGAATCTTTTGTGGGACATTGAACGGTGAAAAATAAGTCCGAGCTTGTGGTCTATATCGAAAATGTTCGACATTGTGACTCGTCTATTGTAAACGTGATGTGGATCTGTAGTACTAGTAAGTCTAAGCATCGGATGGTAAAGTAATTTCGATATCTCTTGAAACGATGTAGTCGTAATTTCCTGTTATGAGAAAATTATAAGTTGATTAGACAAACCTTTTCAAACAGTCGACACACTTTGAGGTCGACCTGCACGTTAACGTATATTCATTACTGGACCTTGCATAATTTGCAGAAAATCTTTCGTTTGATGTATGATAGACATATCTTACACGTTAAGTACACTATTAGTGCGCTTTTCGAAGAGATGCCGGTAATACACAATAATGATAATAATAATAATAATTATTATTATTATTTGAAATTACACGACGTACGTGTGGGGATTAAAATTTGTTCGTACTTGTAGTCTGGTTAATAATTTTTGTTTTATGTTTTTAACACGTTTTCACGAACTTAATAGCAAGTGCTACGGTGCAACTTAATTTTCTAGTTTTCTGGTGAAAGTGTTGTGCATCAACTGCGAGAAATAAAAGGAAATGCGCGTAGAGGCAGTTTTATTGCTTCTGGAAAGATCTGATCTCAATTATCCGGTAATATTTGTCTGAGCGCAACCGCATCAAAGAGTCGACACTGCGCAAGGAAGATCCGGCTACCAGGATAAAAGCAGAAATAGTCGTCTGCATGCGGCATCTCTTTAATTTTGGAATCTGCTTCCGTCGAGCAGGGCTTTTCCGAAATGTAGCCAAGACGGTGAAACAAGGCGTTAAAAAGGGGAGCCCGAAATAGATGAAAAACCCAGTGGGAAAGCATCCGAGGGAAAGACGTGGAACGAAGGGCGCGCCACGGGAGGTCCCTCGTGTTTTCGGTCGCTTGTGGTTTTGTGCGCATCTCGCCGACCGATGTTCGACGTGCGCGCACACGCGCGCGCGCGCGCGCGGACAACGACGCACACAGACAGAGCGCTGCAAGGATGCACCCGGTCTAGCTGACTTATCCTCGGGACGTCTTGTAAATCGCCGGCTTGTCACAACTCCGGTAAATAGGCTCTTAGGACCGGCGCTTTTTGCACGCTCCCTCACTCTAGCCAAGGCTCTCGAGCCCTTCCCGTCGCCCTTTTCCCTTTTCCTTTTTCCTTTTTTCTCTCGAGTCACCTTCCCAGGAATTCCGAGAGCCGAGTTTGCGGAACAACGGAGGTCTCGCGCGCTTCGCAAAGTCAAGGCTCACGTGAAACCCGCAGGTATTCGTAAGGTACTCTTGAAAAACCGGCGCGGAAGAATCTCTATTTTCGTTAACATTCGTCTCATTTTTCTTTTCTTTCTTATGAGAAAATCATCGCGATAGCGGCATCGTCGGGTCCCAACGCGGTACGACCGCGACTCTCGTAGCGGATAAGGCGACGCCTTATAACGGAACGGAGCAAAAAGGCGCCGCGATCTCGTCCTCTCCGTAGCAAGAGGGAAAAACCGAGGTGCGAAAAAAGGTGGCCCTCGTCCTCCGACACCGGGAAATCCGACGATTTCCGCCTGACCGCCTTAATGGGATTATCTTAATAAATGGCTCAAGGAGCGTCGATTATGGCGGAACAGCGTCGCACGCGGTACGGGATCGTACGGACTAGGTGCTTTTTTTTTTTTTTTTTTTTTTTTTTTTTTTTTTTTTTTTTTTGTTACTTTTTTCAAGTGGAGGGGAGTATCGTGCGATGGCGGTACAAATGCACGTAGGTTTAAGTGTTTCGGTAATAGCGATAGAACAGCTCTTACGACTTGGGCAGGAGTAATTTCTTTGTTACCGAGTGCACGCACTCGTTTCGTTGGAGCCGGTTATCGGGGACTCCAAAAAAACTTCCTTCGTACGGACTTTATAGTAGTTGCTCGATAAACACACGATCGGGGCAGAGTTACTCGATGAATATTCATTTTCCGCTTGTTCGCCAATCGCAGCGCAAACGCGTATACGTTCACGTGTCCAACTACGTGCGACAGCAATAATTTTTTTCGTAGCGTCACTAGCGAAATATTAGTCGACGGTATTCGGAACTTCCCGATAACCCAACGCATTACCACCTGTCAGTTATCGCGGAAAGCCGACTCGAATTACGTTTATCCTTTTGCCATTGCCTTAAAAGAACTTGGCGACATTGACTTACATAAGAAATTATACGTAAATAAATTACCCCTACCATTAATTGCGACTTTCGAAGCAGTTTAGTTCGGGTCATTTTAAAATCGCTACAACCCACTATTAAATAATTATGCAACATTCGTATCGATTAAGTTGCAGCAATCTTTATGGGTCATGGATATGTATCAAAATATTGTATATCAAAATATGCAAACCGTCGTTAATGATTGGCTAGTGTCGTCAGCTGATGGTATAGTTAAAACAAAAATAACTTGGACGATTCCTTTTTTATCGCAATTATTATGCTGCGTTCACGCGGCAACGGCTCGTCCGATTTTCCGCATGGTTAATAAAAAAAAAAGAAAAAAAAAAAGAAAAAAAAAAAAAAGAAAAAGAAAGAAAAAGAAAAAGATGAATATGAAAAAGCGTTTCACCGAGCTCGATCGTATTTTCAGGGCTATCGAGGTAGATAAAAACAGTTGCTCGCAGCGCTTCGATCGCTTCGTGCGAAAAATCATCTCCGAGTGTCCCGCTTGGCAAGAGCTTGTAAACCATTATAAAAGCCAACGGTAATCTCCATTTTAAATCGGGTGCAGCGACTAAAGCTATTTCCGCGTCCCGAGTGAAACGCTCGAGTGGCTAAGCCACAAAGGAAAAACTCCTTAACCGCGATAGTTCGAATTCAAATATTAGTCTCTTTAGAGACGGAGAGGCGCGACGATATTGTCCGCGATGTCCTGTATTACTCTTTCTCTCTCGAGCGTAACGCGTGTGTGCCTGTGTGTACATGGATTCGCGTACCGTAGATCTCGACTTTCTATCTCGTACTCGGAACTCGATCTTATGGGCGCTTTATTCATACAGGTAACGGTGCGAGATTTCGAATCGCATTTTGTGGCGCGCGATGTTGTTCCTCCCGGTGTAGAAAGTAAAGGAAAAGACGCACAAGTAAGGATCGACCCTCGTTCGGGGACGAATATTCTACAATTTGTCGGACACGCGCCACCCGTAAGTGGTTCGGTAACGTGACAGCGCTACGAGTAGGAAGTGGGGAATTTTTTGACGCGATCTCGCGCGCGGAATTCGTTTGTATTATTTACGAGGATCGCGGATCCAGCGCCTTGTAAGATCGCTGTAAATAAAGCCGGCGAATGAAAGCGCGTTGCAGATTACTCCTTTTCCCTGGAGGTGAGCGTACTTTCGAAAGTGCCCGATCCCGAACGAATATTTTTAAGAAAGGATAGGTGAAGCTATTATATGTGGCTCGTGGAAATTGTTCGGCTTCGCGTGAAATATACGTAGTAGATTCATTTTAACATCGCAATTATTGTTGAACTTTCGTTTTCCATGCAATAAGTTACTATTTGAATTTTGTATTTACGATGCTGATTCCAGCGGATAGTTTTATTATTCTGCCTAAGAGAATCAAGTATTCGGCGAGACGTTCAACGAGGTCACTTAAACCAAATTCATGTCCAATCTGTTTCTTTACTTTTTCTTTATTTTTTCTTTATTTTATTTTTTTCTACAACGGGTAAGTGCAGCCACCAAATGGTTTTAAATATACCTTTCTTCGACACTCGACTCGACGTAATAATCATAATTATATAACGTACCGCGTTGGTAAATTAAGAGAAAAATATAACGTTATAGCTATAACATCATCGTGAGTCATGGAGGATCATTAATTTCTGCCGAAAAAGGCTTTCTTCGTGCAAGAGCGATGGTAAAATAAAGAACAACTTCATTGACGGAGAGGCAATTTTTCAAGCGGAAAGACCTCGACGGCACTTCGTATTACCATTCGGAGTATACGCATACAGACATTTGAGCTGATCACCGTTGAATACGCACATTGTCGCTCCTTTAATAATGAAAAAAAGCATATTCGGAATGTTTTAAGAGCAAACGTTCGTCGGTTCGAAGATGTATTAGGTAAGTTGCTTTGTATTGCATTGTACAATTGCATTGCAACGAAACGTCTATTACTTCCCAAGGAAAAAGTAATCGCGTATTAATATCTTAGGAAATGTTAATCGTGAGAATTTTGTTAACACAAGCCGAGGCTGCGTATCTCATGCTCTCTATTCTTGTTAAAAATTGAAAAATTATCGAATCCATCTGTGCATTATCGATTTTTCGAAATACTCATAACGCAATACTCATCCTCGACGCTCAAGGGTATAAAATTCAATTGCTTCAATATCTGAAAAATAATAGCAGCTATTTTATCTTCACGATTCATCTCTCGTAAAAGGGGGCATAATTCGTTAATGGTGAAAAATCTGTGCTTAGAAAGCAATCGATCCTCGGTAACGTGCATTCCGTACTAACTCGATGATTTCCCAATCGTTCTAAATACTCGCGATCGTGCATCAAACCCATAAAATTCAAGATACTGTTCCAAGCCCGAGCTTACTCCAACGATAAAACAAAAAACAAAAAATGATTCCGAAAAAGCGTACATTTTCTAAAAGAAATTCTCGATGCACTCTAATAACCGCGATAAATGTTGTACGATAAAAGATTCCTCGACGTTTTTACGGCGTTGGACTATCGATACGCGCGAGCAGGAAGCATTAGAATATTACTTCGGACTTTATCATTAGCACTTGACAACTCCGACACATTTTTATTCCCATCGATTAGGCTTGGACCGAGTAAATTGCTTCGCGAGATACACGACTACGTTATTCGAATGACTTTCCAACCCGGTAATGGTTTCGGCCGAATAAGCTTATCAAACCATTGACGAAACGTGAATAGGCTTATGCGAGAAAGATGCGAGTGCTGCACGCGCAGGCGCGTACGAGAACACACACACGCGCAGCAACGAGAATCCAAATTGTTTTCTCACGAGGCTTATTCATCGTAAAGAGAACAGCAATCGCGCTTTAACTGATATACAATACACCGATAAACGTATTATTCCACGAGTAGCTTAGAATTTTCATTTGGAATTCGAAAGTGAGCGAGAAGCACGAAACTAAAGCACGAAAAAAAATCACGTTATTTTAGGATAAGTAGAAACGTTCGATTGCTCTCTTCCGTGGGGCAAACAGTGCGTTGTTGTTAAGTCCATTGCGCATTCGGCCAAATGAACGCAATTAATGAGAAGGACAAAAAAGACCATCGTACAGTAGGGAGATATAACGATACGTGGTGAACATATCTTGTCTTTGATCAAAGTTCCCCGCGAACACGTGAAGTACGTCTGGTATTTCGTAAAGCGTGCTCGGCAAAGAAACGCGCGCAACGAGAGCTAGCGCGTGAGAGAGAGAGAGAGAGAGAGAGAGAGAGAGAGAGCGAGAGAGAGCGAGAGAGAGCGCGTGGGGGGGGGGTTATTTAATCAGTCTCCCTATATCCCCGGAAACGAGTTGCGCAACGCGAATAATCCCATGGCCCTTATCACCTTGATAATCGACGGAGAGGAGAACGTCGCGTCCGGAACGTCAATAACCACCTCGTCGGCCTCGCATGCCATTAATATTCATCCCGGGGATAGTCGCGTAATATTCCTGTTTCCGTGGAAGGGCGGATGTGCACCTGGGAATTCAGGCTTTACGCGCCGCCCTTTCGGTAATATTCGGTCGTGCGTTTCCGTGCGTTATCATCGCGGGACTATCACCGATCGATCCGATGTAATCGCGACGCGTCCATTGAATTGTCCGATGCTCGCGGGCCTTTTATCGATACCTGGTCCGATACCTGGTCCGATACCTGGTCCGATACCTGGTCCGCATCCTCGGAACGAATGAATCGCTTTGTGATGGCTCTCTGCCATTGTGCTATTTTAATCGCGCGCATACAAATTGCCGAGATTATCGGGACAATTGATATGTTTTACGTAAGAGGGACTTTTACGGACCCGTGCGAGCAAAATCCTTGAATGTTCTTGATATTTGTGCATTAATTGTGCGCGCCCGCCTTCCACATTTGGTCATTCATTGTGAAGTTACGATGCCATTCCCGATAAATCCCGAGAAATGAGGGGGAAAGATGGGAATCGAAGTCGCTTCCATCCTTTGTTATTGGCCTTTTTACATTAATCGCCTCGATGCTTTAACCTGCAGCTCCTTTCTTCTAGGTTTACCTCTCGAGATCGTCGAGACCTCGTTGTAAAAAATTTTGTCGTTTCATTTTATTTGAAGCACATTTCATATCGTTATCGCGTTGCTTCTTTTCTGCTAAGAATCGATTAATAAATCGATTGTAATTTATTTCCATTAGCATTTTCTCCTGTACGCATCTGCCCACACTTACGTTTTCTTCCTCGAAAGAGGTACCTTTCCCTTACTTTTGAAGGTGTAGTCTCGTATCGAACGCCAGAAGGATCTTCGCTTGGAATCTGAAAATTTTTTTTACTCCTAGGTCGATGCGATTCCATTATCGGCAAGAACAATTAGATTCTCTTCGAGCAAGAACTTTCTCTTGGCATTCCATTTAAGGTTGTCTCTCGAGAACGACACTTCTCTTAATAATTATCCTTTAAAAACTTCTCTGTAGGTGTAACAAAATGTAGGCGGTGCTCCTTGGTTTTCAACTTTGATGTCGCCGCGAGAAATTAGGAAAAACGCGAGGGAATAAATTTCTTCCGTTATAAAAGTTCGTACGTACGTACAGTGGCGCAATTATTCATAGCTTAAATTAAACATGTATTAAACGGGTATTTTAAATTAACATCCTTCGCGTAGCATTTCTTTATCTATAAATATTTGTCGTTGACGAATAATAAAGTAAAATCTGCCGGTAGCTTCGGTGAAGCTACCTAGATAAAAGTTAATTAGTGAATAATCAGGTACAAATGTCGAAGGGGACGGCAGATAGCGTTACAAGGAGAGAATGGATGTATGAAAAAAATCTTCGGCGCTAAAAATCACGTATTGCCGTATCACACCGATAAAATCGATAGCCTGATTGTTTACATTTTATCGATGGCGTTACTCGCCTCTTTTTAACGAAACGTACAATTGAGTACGATTGAATCACGATTGGACGTAGCTTTTTATAAACCTCTATTTTTATGAAATACCCTCGCACTGGCATTGATGCATTTTCCAAGGCATTTCCTATTACAATGGATAATCATATCATGTTTTACACACGAGGAAAATTAACTCAAAGTACGATGAATCTTTTAATTAAAGATCCGGGGAATAATCGTATTTCGTTATCAGCTTTTTACCGAAATTCTCGTAATATTTTACACGCGACGAACAATTGATCGTTCAATTTATTATTACATTGTATGTTGAAATATTTGAAATTTTTATTTCTATATCGCCATATCGGAAATATGCGCTTCCTTTTCATCGATTCGTACGAATAACTTTATCGAAGCATCGTCATTCGACGAGAAATATCCGGTTACGTTCGGATAATAAGGTCAAAATAATATTTCTAAAACAAATAAGGAAAGCTGCCCTGAGCAATCATCAATATTTAACGTGAAAACTCGATTAAACTTGAACAATGATTTAGAGCCACGTATATTTATACAGTCCTAAGAAACCACTCCAAGAATTTCTACTTTGACAGAAGCACGTCCCACGAGAAATATTACGACAGATGAATTTTACCGAAAATCGTACGCATCCCGTCGCATTATTCACCGAAGACACCGAGGACCGCGAAAGATGAAAATAAAAAACGTAACCCTGATCCTACTTGTAAGGCGAAGGATAAAAATACAACTCGGCGTGTAAGCACTCGGATCGTATCCTTATCTCGCGCGACACCACACATAGAAAAGGGAATCCCGAAGAGGACGTCGACGACGTACCCACGAGTAGGGGAGAGGAGACTTTGCTGCGTCCCGGAGGATTCGAGTCTCGAAGACATGCACCTGGTGTACGGAATCACGCGCACGCGTCCTGTCGATCCGCAATCGATCCGCTCCCAGAGGTAAGTTTGTTGAAACCTTTTGCGGAGCTTCGAGTGCCCGACGCACAAAATCCGTAAACAACTCGTTAATTATGGCTTACGGACTTGATGTTTCAACAGAAACGATGGATAAGATAAAAAAGATAAAGCTTTTTTTGAAATTACTCTTTAACGTCGGTGCACTCCAAGAACTTTTACTCGGAAAACGGAAGGTCTCGTCTTTTCTTTTTGCCGTACGACAGTGTACAGCCCTTACGCTCTCTTATCTAGGCAGTAGAACAAGGAAATTCATCGTTTTCATTGCGTGTCGACTGTCGTTACATAACGACACTTTGATCGCCCAGGTCAAAGTCCAATTCCAATGCAAAGACGAGTCAGAAATTTCGATTCGATAAATGCGAAATTTTCGCACGTGACTCGTTAGATTTCGCTTCGCGTATTATCCTCGAGCGCATCGCAAATTCCTCGGCCTCGGCCGTTTAAGGTTTCATTATAGTTACGCGAGTTATCCTGCTTATCCGCCTCCAAAAGTTACGAGCTTCGTGGATTTATCATCGTACGTTTGCGTTTGGTGTTGCCACTATCGTGTGTCCGGTCAGATCCGAGGTGGAGTGCGTCATTTACGCGCCGACCGAATCGGAAAAGGGAAGACATAAAAAAAAGTATGAACGTATTGGGAGACACTCTCTTTCTCTCTCTCGTCACGATGGTATATATAGCGTGTGTGTGTGCGCGCGCGCGCGCGTGTGTGTGTGTGTGTGTGAGAGAGAGAGAGAGAGAGAGAGAGATAAAAGTCGAAAGAGAGACTTTCCTCGCTTTCGCCTCGCGTCCCCGATTTCGTGCACTACACGGACAAACTCGCACACACGCGTTCGCGCACAGACGGCGTTGTTCCTCGTCGCTGCACGTTGGGAGTTTACGCACGAATCTTACGCGAGCGGGGAGTCGTAGGTACACACGCACATGGAAAAAGGACCGAGTACTCGTTTTTCTTTGTTTTCTTGCATTTTTTCTCTTGGCACATGTACGTCACGACGGCAACACCATTGGAAAATTATTATTTTACTTTTCGATTACATCTGCCGGTCACCTCTTAAGGTCACCTCGAATAAGACACGGTATATTTAGATCACGTGCGATTTGGCGGACATGATCATTTTAGCCGTGCTATTTGCGATTTATTCGCGTGATATCCGAAGCACATTAAGGGAGCAACGAGGAAACGCTTTGCACTGCCAGAGGTTGCGCCGAGGTTGACACGACCCACTCGATTAAACGCTCTACGCGTTTAATTTGTTTACAAATAAGTTACGCACTCGGTTATTGCGTCCAGCCTGATACATTGCGCGGTAAGTCTATGTAATCCTCGCTTAGAGGAATACAAGAAGAAACATCGCATTGCACATATGTTCACGCGATCTCTACGATTACATCGCGTTTACATTCGCGTCCGCTGGATCCACATAAACCTCGTCCCAACCCCATCACGAGCATCGAATCAACGCAAAGTTTTCAGTTCGGGTTACCTTTACAATCATTAGAGAGTATTTGGTTGCGCACCGCAACTGCACGATCGCACCTTCGCAATCGGTTTCACCCAAGGAGTCGCGAACGTCCTCGACCTGACGGACACCACCGTCAGGTGATCAAAGCACACCCGAGTGGTTCATCGGTGGCCATATTTCGATTAACGGTTTAACCTTCGAGAACGCGGACACACGCGGTCCATCGGTATGCGCCTTATCCGCCCATCTAACCCATTTAACTACGTGCGCGCGGCGAGGTTAAAAAAACACAAGAAAAGCTGGAGATGATCGGGACCGATCAGCGACACCCGCATCCACTGCCTCCCATGGGGATTGCAGAAGCCCGAGGAATTCGCTCGCAAGGACACCGTCCACGAGGAAAACGCGCCTTTGTTGGACTCACCTGAACGGAGGAGGCGCGCCTCGGTTGGTCTCTTCTCTCTCTCTCGATGTGTCTCTCAAGGTGCTCGCTCACCGCGGCTTCCTTCTGTCCGCGCGTGTGAGCCTCGGATGCGGGTTTCCGGTGAAAACGGACAGCGACAAAAGAGGAAAACGAGGCCGAAAACCAGGGGGTTAAAAGGGGAGAAAATCTGGGCGCGCGATTGACTGGTTAACACCGCGAGCACTGCGACACGACACGTACTCCAGAACTGCACCGCGAGAAACTGCTCGACGTGCACGGCGGTGGTGGGTAGCCGACGACGACGACGGCGCCGGCGCTGAAGCGAGTGGAGGGGGTCGGGCCAGTGATTTTGGTGGGGACGACGAGCGTCGGGGTCCCCGCGGCTTTTCCCGCGACGCTTGGGATTTCCACCGGTGGAGGGAGCGCGTGTACGGCGACGGTTGATGCACCGCTGTCGAGCCCCAGGGTTAACAACGTCGTCGCTTTCCTCGCACGAGTTGATTCGGCTCGCGTTTTCATGTAAGTTTGGCGCGGGGCGGAAGGAGGAGACTGTTTTTACCGAAACTCCCGAGGCGATCGCGTTTTTATTGTCTTTAAAGATTAGTTGCCGCAGTTAGGAGACGGTCGATTTGATTAAATACCTGTTCGCGGCTGAGATGTTGTTAGAGCCATTGGACGGAATAGTCGTGGCTTGTAAAATAATACGGTATCACGTCGAGCTAAATCAAAGGACACGGAATACGATAACATTTTATACAACGGATCAATCGCATGATATAACGCAGATATCGTTCACGCTTGATCACCTATTATTATTACATTTTATGTTATTTTTAAGCAATAAAATTTATGAAACTTTTATTTTAGTTATCGAACATTTCATATTTCTTATTGTCATTAAACGAGCGTTGTTGAGCCCGATATTTCCCATTGAACCATTTCACAGATCGAATTATTAGTTGCGAGTTTCGACAAACTTTGATCAGCATAACTTATTTTGATTCATCTTCCGTAACTTATAATAATCCGCGTTATACAAGATTTTACATGTAAAAATTGTCGAGGAAAAATCGGGAATTTGATTGGAAATCTCTTAGAAATTCCTTTTGAAATATTTATTTGAGAGCTCTTAATTGTACATGAAATAATCGATTAATAACTTATCGCGATTAGTCTCTCTTACGAGTTTTCTTTTATCAGAACTAATAGAGAATTTTTCAAGTGATAAATCAGTCCAACGTTTGAATCGCTAAATATTCGTCTACAATTATTGAAAAAAAAAAAAAAAAAAAAAAAAAAAAAAAAAAAAAAAAAAAATTGAATCGAATTTTTCTAAAGTAATGTTATATTTTATACAAATAAGAACTTAATGCTAAGCTATTATGTACGCTTTTAATTGTATTACGTATATAGGCTGATATGTTACGCGTGATATTCGTTTATAGGATTACTAGTTATATTTCTACACATTCACCACGAGTGTTTTACTTTTAATAAATAGTATAGTTAAATTCTTAAATTAATTTACGAATATTATGAGAATATATAGCTTACGCAGTTTATTACAATTTTATAACAAATTTCAGTGTTTTTCTCGAATAAATAATAAAGAAAATATAAAGTTTATAGAACGGCTTTTCTTTTGAAGAAATTTTCTTCAATAGGCATTCAACGGCTAATCTCTTTTTATAGTACTACTATAACTCAAATACTATAACGCAACTAAAGCACATTATCAATTTTATTTACAAACATTAAAGCTTTCAACATTTTTTTCAGAAAAAATACGTTTAAGTATTTGAATTTTTTACAGATGTGAGTTTATGATTAAAAACGTAAAAAAGTAAAAAGCATGAATTACATAATTCGTATATATTTCAAATGTCTTTGAAAGTAATAGAATTATTAAAAATAAATGCCTGGAAATGTAATTTCTGATAGGTATGTATAACCTAACTTGTAACTAATTTTTAAACAGCTTAACACTTTAAAGAAATAAATTAAACCAGTACTTTAAGTCAATTTACCAATTACAAAGGTACACTTTTTCTTCGAATGAACTGGTGCTGCTTTGGAAAATAGCAATTCAAGTGAAATATATTACCTATAGCCTGCGAGTTTCTTTTTACCAAACAATGTACATTTTCTGCGGTACATAATTTCTTATCCATAATCGAGAAAATATTAATTTAAATATATTTACGTTAGATTTTTATTTAAGAAATAAAAAATTTAACGGCAGAGTTTTCATTCCTTGAGATTTACTACTTAAAACTTAAAAACTTGATTTATTCTTATATTGCACTAATTGACATTCATCAGAATATTATAAGTTTATAATTTTCTGCATTTTATGCATTAAAAATATTAATTATTTCAAACTTTTATTACTTTCATAATTTGTTTGTGTTTTTAGTTACAGTACGTGTTTCAGTTTAGCGTGATACGTAGTATTGTAAAGATAAATGGTGTCATTCAATACATAACAATTATTTCAAATCTTCCTCTAATTTCGAGGTTTACTTGAATGATTTTTAATACATCATTTATTTTATCGTCAATTTTTGAACAAACGAATAAGGTTTTCAAAATTCTATTTAAACGTTATAAGATTCCATTTAGAAACCATCTATCAAATACCATCTAGAAAATTCTTTAAGAGAAAAATCTAAACATGATGCTTTACATGTATTCCTATAAGGTTCAAACACACTTTTTTCAAATTACCATTTAATCTTTTTTTTCTCTCATATAACGTCGTTGTCGTTAGTAATATTATTATTTATTTTTTAATTTATAAAACACGGATATTAAGGTTATTTATAATGTAAATGTAATTGAATTATTTATTTGTTTAATGTAATATATTGATATAAAAGAAAATACGTAGCAATTCGACTTTTCATTTACTGTTTATCGATATAATAAATAAGAATCGGTAATATATCGACATACGGTACAAGGAGAACTATCATTTTTGTTGAATATTATATGTGGTACATATGAAATTCTAACATTAAAATAATACTATTGAAAATTGTTTATCATTGTTGAATTTTTATTAGCAATATAATAATATGAATTTTAATGATAAATTTATGTACCACAAGTCGATAAAGTAGATATCTAAAGAGGATATTGCGTTATTCAGCAATCGATAAGAAAATTATCCTTGAACTATCGTCATTAGAATATTATTGATACTACTGTTTAAAGATAATTTATATCACTATTATTTACTTAACATACAAATTCAACGAGTTCAAATACACTTTGCATTAAATTAATAATTAAATGTTATTTAAATTTAATTTATATATGTTTAAAGATTTATAACAGTTTTTAAAAAAGTCGTTTTAATTATATAGGATTATTTTATCTATTATAATCACAAGGTAGTGATTTAAATATGTCTTAACGTATGTTGTATATCTTAGTTTACAAATGATGTTTGTAAAAACAAAAGTTGATGATCGTTAATAATAATTCTTATCAATTGAAAGTGCATACGTATGCATTATCACTAACGAAATATGTAAAATTCCTGTCATCTTTCTGCTTTGGATAAATTTTATTAAAGATAACAATATTTATTCTCGTAAATTTAAAGTACAAGTAAATCATTCATGAGAAACTAATTTTTTTAGATCGTTATTTACATTTTTCTGCATTGAAAAATTAGTATTATCAGTATGAAAAAGAAAAATGAAAAGAAAGCTGCAGTCTTTAGAAAAATAAAATTAATTTCAGAGAAAATTATACCCAACAGTTAAATATCGCTGAAGCGGTGCAACCTATAAAATTATATACATACTTCTGGTTTCTTTCTAAATATATATTTATACATACATGTATGTGTGTATGAATGTGTATATTTACAGAATATTATGGATTTATAAAATTTCCAGGATCCATTGTATATTACTAATTGTAAGAGCCTTTGAAATATCTTCTATAAGTATAGAATCATTAATAGAAACATGTATTATGAACGTGAAAATAATCTTTAAATAGTTATAAAAAACTAAGCATTCACTGATAACAATTCACGTAATATTTTCACGTATAAAATATGGTGTGTGTTTTTAAGTATTGTAAAGTATTATCTGTTTACACGTTAAGCTCTCATAAAAATTAAATTTTTGCGTGATAAAACTTGTACTAAATTTTGTTCCTTACAGATACAATTTTCGTGAAATTTTATAATATCGAGATTTCAAAGCTCTTACATTCGAAGATCTAAAAGAGTTCTTTATCCAAATACATTGCAGTAAAAGTTGATAAAATTCAGTCGGACATAAAGTTTTAATAATTTTTTCAATAAAATTAATTAATTTGATTTATCGATTATTGAATTAAGTTATGAATTCATTACTTTTACAAGTGAGATGTAATCAAGAACAGATAACATAAATTAATTGTTTCATCTAACTTTTGCTTTTATAATTATTTGATCGCAAATGATCGTTACAATTGATGATTTATATCAATTGGTCGAAGTTCCCAATTTCCTACTGCAATGCACCACTCCGTTGTGTTCATCATCTACATTGAATTTTAAAGTGAGAATCAGTGACACTCGAAGACTCATCTGTTACGATAAGAAACAATAATCTTTATCGTACTCCCAACGCGATAAAAATATCCTTGACAACATTTATCGCTGCACAATCGAGCCCGTTGTTCTTCATTCAGTTTTCCAATTGTGTTAATCTGCGTTCGGTATAACGTCGCGTTCGGTCGATTGGATTATCGGATGTAGGAGCGCGTACGTGCGATAATGCGTGCGAAAAATAAACGTACACAGATAAAGCGAGGAGAACATGGGCAATACATTTTTGTATAGCATCGATCGATCCTCGTGGGAGGAAATATTGCGAACAAATAAAAAAGAAAAAGCGATTTAACGCTGAACCGGTGAATAGACGATTTAAGCGTCTGTTTTCTTGAGGCAGCCGACGTGACACTATACCAAAGAGCAATTTGCATAAAACGCTAAAAACAGGAAAGGTGTAGATATGACCGGTGATATTTTACATACGCAGTGAGAAATCGGTGATCGATGGTGGATTTTCCAAGAAGGTTTGTTTCTTTTTATGTCTATGTAATAAATTAGAGAATAAATTAATCATTTCAACGTTTATTTCGAAATAATTATTGTAATCTCTTGTACGGCGATTCTCCATTTGTTTTAAATATAATTTTGTACGTTTCAATTTTAAATAGAATCACGGAATGGATTAGTAAATAATCTAAAATTAACTCGAGCAAAGGACATTATTTATGATGATAAAATTTTTTCAAAGTATGCCCTTCTGTCACAATTTATGAACTCAACTATACATAACTACGCATACAAAGTACAAAGGACAGCTTGTCCATAAAATTTTCATCACTGCTTTTTGCTGATGTTTTATTCAAGCTTCTCGAAATTGCAAATCTCAAGGTGTTTATCATCGCAACGCAATTAATGAAATAAAGTTGTAAAATTGATTTAAAATTAAAGTACTTCTCTACTAAAAATTAAGACAAAGTTTCATAATTGAAAACTATTTTTGTTGCAGTGAAAATCTATCGGAAAAATGTTTTCACCTTGTCTACGTGCATTTCTATATTTTATTGTCATTTGAAAGCAGTAGTTGTAAAAAACAATGAATTAACAGCATCACAAATTTATGTACGAAATGACAAATTAGAATAATTCAAATAATAACTTCCAAAAGCATAGAACCCAATTTCATTAAACCCCTTTTCGCCCATCATTTTTTCTAAGAGTAGTTGACGTAAAATGGAATTTTAAAAGTCGTTATGACTCGGAGTAGCTTAATTCCTAATTACAAGTATATTCTGTATGTAAGAGTTTATTATTTTTTATAATTTAATATGTCAATATTGTACACAATAAATATAAGAAATCGTGAAAAATTAATTTTTAAGGACATCAGGTTAAATATTTCATAAAAATTAAGTGGTATTAAGGATCTGCAAAGTATATGCATCGTGTCGAGTTATTAAAAATACATATAAAAAGATTATAAAAAGCACTTTAATTATCTGAAATATTTCAGATATAATTTTGAAATTTAGAATTATTTAAAAAGTAAAATTGCACTATTAACATTTCCTTTAAAATGATTAAAAGACATCGGTTTCGAAATATTAATATTTATATAATGTAAGGTGTTTGAAGCCATTTAATCGAAACGATATTTTCTAGAAATTTCCACTTTGATATATCGTACTTCAGAATTGTTCAAATAATTTGTTATTTTTTTATCAGTAAACATTTAATATAATATTATCATCATTATATATCCATATAATAAGACCATAGTCGAACGTATTATTCAATGAGTAATACGTATATTTAAACAATACGTAAAAAATAAAAATAAACGCCTGTAACAATGTTAAAAATTTCGATCTTTATAAATTAACTACTAAAAAATGATATTTTCACGAAGTCTATCACACAGATTAATTAAAATTAAAACAAAATATAACAAAAAAGCCTATAAATAGTTTATACACATTTTGGATTAATTGACGTTTATTCTCAAAGTATCTCGCGAAATTATGATTTGCGGAGGAAGTCTACCTTTCTCGTATTTAGCATTAACACATTGTTTGACGCCCACCTCAAACGTTTGGAAACGTTTTAGTTCTTACTTTTCTAAAAAGAATATAGCCTATATCGATTATTTTGTAGCTATTGAAATAATATTGTTAGCTTGTCTTATTAATTATTGTACTTTAGTAAATGAAGGCCCTAATCTTATTTCTTCACCATTTGTGAGAAATTCTGCCGAAATATAGCTCAAGTATATTAAATATAGATGAATAATTTCAAAGAAGCTAGTTAATTAGATTTAGAATTACATAAGTTTTGGCAATTAGAACTAATTTAGTATTTATGTATTGCACTGATCATTAAGTTTACAATTAAACTTAAAATACCTAGTTAAAATAGATAATTTCAATGTAAATCGAACTTATAGTAGCAAATGTATTATTTGGATGATAGAATAATACAATTATGAATAAGAAAATATTGCTATGGTAACACACGCAGTGAAATTTAAACGAATATTTTTAATCTAATTGAGTTTATCGTCAAAATGTTCAATAACTCATGATCTTATAAAGATCTTTGAATTTCGGTGAGTAAGAATTCAATTTCTGTTTTACTTTAAAGAGTATTTTTACTTAATTTATGTATATTAACTTTGTCTTATACATATTTACCGCAAATTTAATTTAATCCCACTCAGACAATTGACATTATCGAATAAGTATTATGAATACGGTATTTTTTTATGTATCACTTTAATCAGAAAAGGTATAAGAATTAGTTCCCTTCGTAATTTTACGTTTTATAATCAATTTATAGTGTATACGTTTCAAAATAAATAAAAATATATTATAGTAATACATTTGCAGTTTTAGCACTGAAGAATTTTTATATCACTAACTAAGCATTGGTTAGTTAATACTACTTTTGACAATAAAATGAAGACTATTTGACGAATTAAAGAATTTAATATCGAAAACGTTGATTAATTATAAAAATAAACCGAAAAATCAAATTATACATAAAAATTAAAAGGTTGAGATTCACAAATTATCATTTGTGAATCAGTAATGTTTTATTTGCTTGTTTAAGAAACGTCGTGCCATTACTGTTTGTAATAATTATTATAAAATTGTAATAATCTTTGGATTATAAAACAACAATTACAAAAGCGCTTTTCATCGTTTGGTCTAATTTTAGAAAAATTTTTATAGTCCACTGACTATATTGCGAATGAAAATGTGTGGTTTCGCGAGTTGAATTATATAGATCTAACAATATTAATAGGCATAAATAAGTTGTGCTTTCCAATGGCAATAGCTTAAGCCATTATATCTCATTTCCGTTAGAATATTGGAATATCCATCGATTGCAAGCACATCAAAACGTTTTGAAATAAGATGTTTTTTATATTTTTGGCCAAATTAGTAAATTTATAAATTCAATATGCCATTATCAGCCATTATCATGCCATATTCAAGACTCATTCTCGTTGTAATACAAATACTCAAAACAATATCGATAATGTTAATTTGCAATTTGTTGGTCAATTGTTAGAAATTTAAATTAAAAGGAAAAATTATCGCTCGACTTAAGAAAGTTACATTTAACATATAAGAAATACGTCTTACTATTTCATTTTCTCTGATTATTCAAAATTATTTATTATTACAAAATAACGAAACGATTTGAAGAGACTGATTTCATTAAAATGTTTTCATCTCACATGAGAGTAGAGAAGTATAGAATTGGATTCTCGGATGCTAATATCTCAGTAACTCCAATACATTACATTCAGGAACTTTGAAACTTGGAAAAAGAAACCGACAAATTTGCGTTTATAAAATAGCATTTTAATGGTGAAAAATAAGTTTTATCCTCCCGTTTACTTATTTATATCTTTCTTCGTAACCGTGACTCGACAAAAATGGATGCGTTCGGATTGAATGTCGAAGCTTCTCCCAAATGTATAAATGACGTCTTCCTAATTTTCTTTCTTCTTTTTCATGATTCACGGTGAAATCGCGCCTTTAAACAGACGAAGCAGAGTTAAATTCTAAAATGGAATATAATCTTATTTAAACATCTTATTAAAACCAGAAAACGTTAATGTACGATTAATATGCGCTTCTCATCTATTTTAATTGAGGTAAATTTTAACAGCGTTTTAGTTTGTATCCGCTTTTTTCGACCCTTTAGTTATAAAAAATAAATATTATTTACAAAGCGATAGCACAACACCAAGAGTTTAGTTTTGAAATCACCAATTTTCGAATAGACAAACGCGTGTTGAGTTTCTGTTCCATGCCTCGATAATCACTACAACAAATACGTCAAACATAAATAACGAATTGCAAATTCAATGTTTTAAGACTGTAAGTTTTTGTGCAGCAATGTACGTTCGAAGCGCTAAGCGTCGTCATTGCACTCTAAAATTTTTTAATGCCTCGAAAATATATGTGATTTCAGTAATCGTATTAATAATTCGGCATGAATTATCGATTGGACAAACTTTAGAATAAGCGATCGTGGTGTGCTGCGCGAGAGAAGCCGAAGAGGGTCGATTTTAAGTAATTCAATGGCTCGTCGCCGCGTCGCTTGCCGTGACAACGAAACGAAAAGAAGTTAATACAATGCAAATAAGCAAGTTGGCGGAAAAACAAAGAAATTAAAAGAGTGGAAAAAGCGACCTGACAACCCAATCAAAACACTTTGTTTACTTTTAGCGGCGTATAAGAGAGCCTTTTCAGTTTTCTTGTCGGTGCCAGGCAGTGAAATGGTCATTGCCGATACGACTTTTTCTCCATCATCTCCGCGAAATGGGCAAGAGAGACGCGGGAGATGGAGTAGGTCTGCTTCGGGGGTTCCGCCTCGAAGCCGGTATTTCTTGCTTTCTAGGACCATAATAAAGCAGAGTATCGATCAGCCGAGTCTTGTGATCGAACGTCTCGTAGGAGTCGCGTCGATTTTTCCGCGCTGCCGATAGAGATTCCCTTCTTTATTCTCGCAAGGATTGAGAGGGAGACAGCGGGATGAGTTCTTATTCGATTTTCTTTTCCGAGACAGAAGAGACGTTCTCGCGAGACTTTTGAAAGATTATGCGGTGCACGTTTTGCGCCCGAGTGCGATAGCACATTGGATGAAAGATCCTTTTTATGCGTAGATCGGCTACTTTATGAGGATGTTTAAAGGGTATTTACATCATTCTAGGCAATCTAAACTTCATAGATAAATCACGTTAATCCTGGAAATTCTGGTCAAGGCTGATTCTTGATTTTTTTTCTTTTCTGTTGCGAAACACTCTTTCTTGCTCTGTTTTCATTCGATGGTTTCGTGGTTTTTCGTATCTTACGTTTCATGGTTACCTATGGAGCTCCCTATGGAGCGTGTAAAAAGCTACGGTTTTAATCGAGAATATTCTCGTAAATGACGTATGATGAATATTCAATGAATTTTCCTAGGAGATAGCGCTTTTCATTTAAAATATTTTATTGAAAACATTTAACGTGCATTTGAGCGATTTGAAGTAAGTGCTAGTTTTAGAGAAATGCTTTACGCTTACATTCGAGTTTTTCCCTACATAACGTAACTGCAAAGATCCATAAGTCAATTATTGTTTTTATCTAAATTAGACAAAGTAATAGGCTTGCGTGAATATTTAATTATCAACGGACATTATGCGTTGGTACAGCAAAACTTTTCACAAGCTTAAATCAGACAAGTCAATTAGCTCGCGGTCGTAAAATTCTTAAATAAATCTTTTGTTAAAATAATTCTTCCAAATGTCATTACCTATTGTGAAATAATTTGACATTACTTTAATAAATGTAATTCAAAGTTTAAAAAATTGCGAGTACTTTGGATAATAACTAATCTGTCTGATAACTAATAGAATAATAAGAATAACAGCTAATAATATTAATAATACAGTGCAATGGTCATTAGTAATGTTTATAAAGTAATTCAAAGTGAATAAAATATTTTACAGATATTTAAGTCGACGAAGCATCATTCAAATACTTACAGGAATGACATTGCGTTCTAAACGATATAAAAGTATTGTATAACTTCCCTTACTCGATTTATTATTAAGAAAACTCGGCTTCTAGTTCAATAATTCAAACTAATGACTTTTTATAAGGAGAAAACTTTCAGAACATAAAGTTATACAAAACAAAAGTAAGGATCGACGTACTGAAATTTTAACTGTGTCATGTTTTCTCAAGATTTAATTGGTCTATTGAACTACATTTTCTAATTTAGAAACCATGAAAGTTGTCATTAGATTTTAAAAAGCGTCTGAAAATAGCCTGACTTACAATTTCCTTTGGGTTGCGAATTTCTTTGTCGATTCTTTGCGAATACTACGTCAATTTTATTACACTGAATATTAATCGTTAAGATCGTGGGTATTTTTCCTCACACCCTTACGAGTGGGTAAAGAAAGTATAAAATATGACAATAAGCACGGAACCGGATTGATTAGGTGCTAAGATATAGAAATCCTTCGTATTTGAAAGCTTCGGTTACGAGGGGGAGTAGAATAAAATTTCTGCGAAATGCCGTAAATCGTGTGGAGGAGCTTAAAAGAAATTACCAGTGACTATTCCACGAACGTTAAACATTCGTCAGAAATTCATCGACGACTTATTCACGCATTCGCGTAACCAATACACATTTAGAAAAAAAAGTCAACTCGCCACTGGAATTTCAATATCCTTTGAGACCGCACTCGAGGTTCGAGAGCTCATTTGAAGTCCGAAGCTCGAGGCGTCCTTGATGCATCGTCGAGGAATAGCACCCTTAAGCTCGAGCCCATCGCGAGAAATTCCCAATTGCTTGCGCCAAAAATACGTAAGGCAGACATCAATTTCCGATCGATGCCCGGTAACGCGGCAGGAAGGAAGTTCGCGAGGGTCGTCACGAATATTGGCGCCGACCGGATGGCTGGAGAAGTTCGTTTCGTTTGATTTGGCGCGCGTCGTCCTAAAGCGCGGACGAGCGGAAAATCGCGAATCCGCATGGACGAAGGATACGTTATTGCGATACGTGTACGGGTTTTCTTCGTGGAGCGCGTGAAAATCAAGGAGGAGAGTCGTGGTCGCGCCTCAATGTGCCAAGCTTCGTTTCTACAATGTCAAGCACGGCTTTGCATTATATTCTCCGAATAGTATTCTTTTGCGATAATTCGAAATGTATGAGTTTCCTCGTAGTTGTTTGGTTGGAAAAGCTGACGGAGTGCAGTTATGTCGATTTTCGTCAGAATCGGCTTCGTTATGAAATTTCGGCAAGTAAAGAAATATTCTAGGGAAATATTCGCGCGTTTGCATCTTCTTGTTATTGAAACGCTTCAGCTCGTTACGACGATACATTTTCTTTGTTTTTATGCATTAAAGTTTTGTATAATTTCCAAATCTGTTGAAAGTTTTGCAACCCACTCGCACAGGGAGTTGAAAAAGGCAGAAGGTCTCGTTATTGAAACTATGAACAAATTTCATAGAGAATGCAAAGCATTTCTTGTTTTTCATTTGTAGCGAAACCGCTAATATTGTAATTCAAAGGATAGTTCCAAAAATTCATGTTTTCGGGGTATATAGTTCAGATTGGTTTAGTTTCACTACAAGAACGCGGCAATATTTTATTAATTTTTTATTATCGTCAAACGCTTATTATTAAACCCTCGTCATGATTGGAAAAGGCAAATAATAAATATAAATAAGATTTGCTTTTTTACAGAGAATGCGAAAAATCCCTCGTAATAACAATTAGTTTTAGCGTTTGTCCAGAAAATACCGGCGGCATTTTTTGTTAAAAGAAATCTTACGATAAGGAGATATTTAATATGCAATTTTAGATGATAAAATTCCTTTTACCGACATTAGCATCGCGGCTAACGCGCAAAACAAAAATGTTGAACAGTACTTATCAGTGGAAAATAATTATTCGTAAAATTCGTCGTAAATAGTGATTTACGTTACGGTTTGCTCCTGCGTTTGAGTTACCTGTTATTGAGCGAGCATTTGCTCGTTAAATGAAAAGCAAAAACCACGAGTACGATATCGATACTTGAGGTTAATTTCGTGCATAATCATCGTAATTTTCATCCTCTGCTTAACCCGTAAGGATTATGAATTTCCATTATAAAATATCTAAGCTTGAAGTTACCGTCGTATAGTCCACCTCTTCGATACTCTTCGCCTACGCATTGACGAGATTTTGCCAATATGATTCCTTCGTAATTTCATTCGTACAAGACCGCCAAATATATTAGGCAAATAAGCAAAAGAAAAAATAAAGAGAAAACGCAAGCGAAGGCCAATGATGCATTGGGACGAGAATCGTCAAGAACAAATTCCACAACGAAGTTGTGGTGGGAGGCACTCGCCACTTAATATTTCCTCCCGTGACATTCGAAACGCGCCGAGGTGCATCTCCATTCATCGTACGTGCGCCATATCACACGGGGCGCACAAAATAAATCCCCCGAGCACCGGCGTTTCGTTGTTCCATCGCCGCCTCGTAGTGCGCATGCGTGACTGAAATCCCGAAGCGGCCCGTAATTCATCCGCCGCGGCTCATTTGCCTTTCGATTGCGACTCGCTTTCGCGGAACGCGACGTCCACTTTGGAGTTGCGGAAAGCCGAAAGACGCCGCGAAGCCTACCAATGTCCATTACACTGGGCGCGTCCTCAAATGGACGGCGAACCCATGCGTTTGGGATTAGTTAGTCATTAGTTTTTATAACGGGAAATTCATTACTTACCGATAGTTGAGCTTTATGCTAATTTCGAGTTATCGACGCACGCGTCCGTGTTTATGGAATTATATGTGTACGGTGGCAATTAAATATTCGACAGGGATTTCATTTTCCCTCGCGTCATTTTAATTTTAATACTAATGGGAGCTCTACTTTTCGTTTATTGTTAGCGTTGGCCGTTCGCTAATACATTGAGCCTTGAGTCGGATGACTGACGACCGATCAATAATACGTTCTTTCAACTGATTTATAGTAATTAACTTTTTGTTTCTGGTACCCGTTCTTGGTACCGATGTCACAAAAAAAGAGTTGCAGACTTTACTTCATAAATAATTTAAGGCGCGATACGAACTTCTTAAATTTTGGATTTATAATTAGAGTTACAGTGAAGCTCAACGGTAATGATCAATATCGGAGTACGGTTTGAATAATTTACCGTTAAAGTAATGCACCGCAAGTAGCGCACATGAAATTATGACATAAACGCACAAATTTAATTGTTTCAGTCGCACTACGTAATTCGATGGAACAAAATGTATTAATGTATTAATGACTCCTTCTATTTATTACGATTGAAGAACTATATGGAATATTTATATTTCTATGTACTTCTATTTAATTATTCTATTCCTATTTAATTACTTTCAACGTATTCTAAACATTAACTAGACGATTATATTTCAATAGATTATACCTCGGGTAGCGTATGAGAAAAAAGAGCTTAATTATAATAATTATAGGATATTTAATCATTTTAAAAGAATTGAATCGTATGAAATCGTCTTCTAATTGACTCTATAAGCATTTAGTACTCTAATAGTATTTATCGGAACTGTTTCTTATTCAAATCACATTTACATGCACTTATGCATACTTTATTAAGTAGAAATAAAAAAAAAAAAAAAAAAAAAACAATAAGACGTATTATAATTTTTGCATACTCTTACGTTTAGCGAAAAAAAAAAAAAAAACAACGAGCGTTTTTATGGTCATCGAACCAAAGGTCAAATATTAATTTTATAATCACGATCAATTCCATGAAGTACAACTAACGTAATAGGTATTACACTTTAAACAAAGACTATTTCTATATACGAAGAATACTACGATGTGCAAGGGCAAAGTAATTAACTGCTTTCAACTATTTCTTACTGCTAAATTATTCATAAAACGATAGAATTAATAAGAATTGCATTATAAAATAAATTCTTCTACTAACTATTTATATTAACTAATTCATATATTGTATGATTAGCTTATTTTATTCATTTTCTACGAATCAAACTGAATTACAAAAATCGTATGAAATTTATACACCGAGTGAATTATTAGAATTATATCAATTTGTTGAAAGATATTTCATTTAGGAATAAGCCGTATTCGTTATACATGTTCATCGTAAGTACTTAATGTTAAAAGGAAAAAAAGAAAAACATGAAAAGACACATACGCCATCTTGCATTTTAACGAAAATTAGCTGTATATCTTTGCATAATGACGTACGATTTTAATTTATTTCTCCAATAAAAGCCACGTGGAGTATTTGAATAAGGTATACCAAACGCTTAACTCTACTACGCTAGATATATAATAATCCCCGAAATATCCTTACTTCCACCGAGCTATTGCACTTACAGACTACACTAAATATTTCCGATTAAACATAAAACATCGTCTAGCATTAGCTACGTATGAACCAAGTTACGTATCACCTAAAACTGAATGTCCAAGTGAACGTCGCATTCAGGCCGTACATTCAAAGACCTCGATTAGCCATTCCGACGTCCCCAAGAGCGTATCGGCTCTAATGAAGAGCCACGGCGATTTGACGAGTGCAATTTGACGATTCAATCGTCCCAAGGCGTCTTGGCCATCCGGAGTTCCCGATGCATCGCCCACGCGGCGCTCGTTTGCGACTTCCCGGACACGGCGAGTTTCGCGCCGCCGCGCCTATGACAATGACATTGACCGCGGTCGCGAGGCCAATTTCCCGTGAACGAGCACCGCGAGTTAGGCTGGGCACGTGCTCGCGTATCTTGTTTTCGAATGACCGATCGTGCGAAGAGTCGCAAAAGCACTCGCTTCTCGTGGAAATCAGCCGACTTCGCGCCTTCCTTCGAGCGAATCGCTTGCAGCTTCGGTTTTACGAGTTTATGCACCGTGACTTTACGCGAGCATTGGATGGATATTCGAAGAGTTCGATGGATATTTTTAATTTACGCTTTGGGAGATATTTACCTGCAGGGTATTCAAGATTCATTTAATGATTACATTTGAATTATCGGGACTATGTAGAATTATTTAGAGCCAAGAAACATTTCGCTGATGTCACTTTAGTTAAAAGATTCATTCGTAGAAGACATTTTATCTCAATTACGATATCACATTGAGCTGTTATACGTAATGAAATTTTAGTATATCTACATTACGAATATTAGCCACAGTGAACGGTTTGTTGCTAATTATTAAGCTTTATCTACTGTGGGACATGATTTGATACGTGTAATGTAATATTTTTATTCCACTATCATCTAAAATAGCGAAAAAAATTCTCTTCGAAAGTCTTGGTGTATTCTAATATTTTGAGTTCGAAAATTGGTATATTCATCTATATATAAATATAATGGACTGAATTCATGAAGTTTATTACGACCGAACACTAACAATCCTGAAACGTGAAACTGATATTAATGATAAGATTATCAAAGAATCTTTCATACCAATAAATCGCTGAAAATGTTTATTTATTAAACTACATTTTACGAAATAACATAGGTAACATATAAAGTAGCATTTATTGAAGGTCAGTTCAAAATTACAATTCGATTGTGAAAAAGCCGTGATTTTGTATCATCATATTGTAGACTGACTTTCCGTTTCCATTAACCCAATACTTAGATGAATATTTATTGCTTTTTTGCTCTATGCACTAGATAACACACCTAACAAACGTATATGGTTGTATTTGATATTTACTATAATTATAATTACATTATTTATCGTATAATAGAAAAGCATATTAAACTGATGTTTAGCGAAATATCGCTGTTGAATTACAAATTTTTTTGAATTTTATTTTATTTTTACGAAATTCAAATATTTTTTAACGAGGTGACAAAAATTAACAAAACTCTAATGCATTCAATCTAGTCCACTTCATTCATCTTTCGATAGAGATAAAACACACGACCAAATAAATATAATTAATGAGCTTTATATAGCATTATTTTTTAACAAATGTAAGTAAATAAACAAGGTATATTTAATTCAATAACGTACAATTATGTATTAAACTGTAATGGAGAATCATTATGAAGATTGTAATTTCTGATATCGATATAAAATATGATAAAAGAAGTAAAGTTGTATAAAGAATAGAAGCCTCACATGCAAATAATTAATCCAGTTTAAATAATACATACGATAAATAAATTGAAATGTGTACTAGTTATTTGTAGTCAACACGAACTTCTTTTTTATCGATTTCCAGCCCCAATGAGATTGTAAATATCAAGTCACTGTATATACTTTAGAATTAAATAAAAATATAACATGGATATCTGTAAGAATAATGAGGGTAACTGTTTTGAACACGATATCATCTTTTTTATCGAATATTAATTTTAATAATTGTATTAAAACTTATCTTTGTTTCGCGTTATATTTTCATTAATATCTTTAATGTAGCATCAAGAGATAGCAACAAAAAATGAAATTTACATTTAATTAACTAAATGGAGATGGTTTTTTAGTTCATACTTATAAGATTAATTTTTTACGACATAAAAAAGGAAGAATATGTGCAAATAAGAAGTGTTATAATTAAGCCATTCGAAGGCTTTCCTGTTGATAAGAATGTAAACACACATTAAAAAATTACAACGAAATCAGTTTATAATTATTGTTTTCAAGAAAATTATTCATTAAGTAAGTGCCGTGCATAGAACGCATAATTTTTCCTTCATATTTATGTTTAAGATTATCAATATATTTCATGCATTTGCTTAAATTATTTAAAAGCATCTTGGCGTAACTTAAAAAATTTAAGAAAATTAATAATTTCATAAAAAAATTAATTTTATTTTATTTTTAAATTTTGAAACAAGCTAGAGCTTTGTTATGAAGTAAATGTAGAAAATTTGTACACGTAGAAAACATAGATTTTCACATTATTTCGATTTTGTTATAATTATTTAATAGCTATGAACCGTTTATAACTCTGTTATACTTTATTTTTGTAGTTCCTTCCTTTTATCTGATATAGATCTACATATATATATGTGTTACTTTTCATCCCTAAAAACTGATTTCCTGCTTTTAATGCACATTCAACGGTAAAAATACATAATATGAATTCTTTTGTTTCCACTATGTTGTTATAAATGAATAGTTTATCAAAAATTACGAATAGACGCGAATGTAATATAGGTTATGTTTAAATTGTGTTTTATAAGCGAGAGTTATAAGCGTTTTATGATTTAAGTTTTGAATAAAATGACATTGCCCAACAAATGTAGTACTATTTTACATACATGTTTTCGATATGTATTCGTGTAAAATTTTCAACGGAGTATTAATAAATGTATGTACAATTTCAGATATTTCACGTACTTGTACTCCTCCGTTATTTAGTATAATTATATTAATTCTGTAGTCATTTTTAAAATTATAGCGTCGTTTAAGTCTTTAATTTCTATGTATTAAATATTTCCACTTAACAATTTTAAAATTAGTATTAACATTTATTACGACTGGCATCAACAGTATATTTCAAAGCAACAGTATAATTTATTTACCTTCAAATTATGAAAGTACTAATTGAAGTCACATTTTCTTATTTATTTGAATGTTGAAGATTGCCATAAATAAGAATTTGATATTATTGTAACAGTTTCTGTTTCATATAGTAAGTAAGTAATTAACTATCCAAACGTTCATTATAACTAGGAATCGTACGATTAAATTTACTTCTATCGTAAAAATTTTGTTATTGATAAAGGTGCGGAAAACGAAAAGATGAAATACGCACCATCACGATTCCGTTACGTACTATATTAGTGTATGTACATATTCGTGGAGCAGGATGAAAAGTTGGCACTCGTGAGAATCAATGCAAATGCATAATTTCTCTAAGGAATTCTCTGATACATTATCAAAACATAGAAATAAAAGAACTCATGTTCAATACATAAATTATGAAAAGCGTATGGTTAATTTATAACAACATATTTGGTGCTTTTTTCTCTTACTTAATCTCCGATAATTCTAGGATAAATATTATCTTAACTCCCACATAACAGTATTAGATGTTTGCCTTTGAGAATACCGACGATGTCAGATACGATCAATTTCGTTTATTATGCTTGTGCATACGTGCAAGTTGAGTTAATCTTTTCGACGCCTGCGAACAATGACTATACTCGCATTATTTATTATTTCGTTAATAAAGATGGCCTAATATTTTAAATGACTACTTTAAAGGAATCCTATACTATAAAAAAAGAAAATAAATCTTTTAATTGTAAAAGACATTGAAATAAATATAAACGGTTAATGCAGGTTGGTACGCGTTTCTGTAAAGCTTTTGTAAGGAAATTAAGCATTAAAGACGTTATAAGATATGTAATAAAGGAAAATCAAAGAGAAATCTAAAATTTTCCACATTAATGAAAGCTTATGTATTTAACGCAGAATCATTAAATGAAATTCAAGAAATAAACAGCTGTTAAATGATAATTTATTAATTACTTCTATTACTTCTAATTCTAAGGAATTTTATAATTTCTACATACGGGAAAATGTCTCTTAATAGTAGTCGATTTATTAGTACCTCATAAAAATTGTATTTCTTAAGTACTTTACAACAAAAATATAGTACTTATATTTTATTTTGAGCGAATGAACTATTATTTCAACTAAATTTCAACGCAACTAATTCTTGTAATAACCATATTTGCAACTAATAAAGTATAAGCCGAAAATTTGCGATGTAAATTAATTTTTTATTAAATCTATTGAAATTTCCTAAACAATTCGTTATTTTGTATCACGAGGTGGACAGTCAATCTCGGTATTATATATATCCACATATTTTCTTCATTGGAACGAAGATCAGAACTTCAGATTCTTTCTAGTATAAGGTTACAGATACAAAATACAAACTGCAGGAGAAAGGTAATATCAGCGGTTGTGACACGAATCGCCTTTTAGGGTAAATGTTTTAGCATTAGAGACTTCAAGGATAGAACCAGTGTAATTATATTATTTTTCTTTATTATTCGCGGGCAGAAAATCAACATGTGATTTTTTTACTTTTATGCTTACAGTTGAAAGATTATTTTATCTAGAATTCACACTCGTTAAGTATTTAGTTTTTTATTTTGTTAAACTAAGTATAGCATGAATAAATGTATTAGGTACGCTATATCTAAAATCACTGTATAAACGATATAAATGCCAAGGATATTTTTTAGCTTTAATTAACTTGGTTAGTTTTATTAACTAACAGAGCAGATACCGAAATACTTCGTACTCTATATGTAACAAAGAGTATATAAAGATTGAATATTATGTAAAAGCAGGGATAGTCGTAAGCGTTGAGAAAGGTTGAGATTCGAATTATTAATGCATACAAAGAAAAGTCATAGTAATCGTTATTTAAATGCGTTAGGACTGAGAATGAGGATGATTACTAATAAGGATGACTGAAAACGAACGTCGAAAACAGAAAATAGAAACATCTTCCTTTTTCGAGTTAAGACTCATGAACATTTTTATCATTAAAAAAGCATTACGATTCTTTTACTGACTTTAAGAATTTAATATATTTTATATTTGTACAGGTATTAAAAATAAATATTAAATTATTTGTACTTGCAGACGCTTTTTACAAATCGAAGGACATGTGTGCTAATAAGTGAAAGAAATGAAATTATCGATGAATTAAATTTAGTAATGTTTGGAGTAAGACTCTTAACTATAAATTTATATATAAATTTTTTTCAATCATTTCTATAATTAATATTATTATGTATATGTACTCCATGCTCACGTTAGTGTGCGTATGACCTGCAGTTTACGAGTACCGTTTTTATTTGCAACTTGTATTTTATGATTTATAAATTAAAGACAAAATTTATATTAATCGGTGCTTTCATAATTCCGTGAAAATTTATCACTATTCTCGACACTAGCTTCTTAATTTAACGCTTTTTATGTCGACATGTGTACGCTAGTACTTGCTTCTGAATATTTCAATAGAAAAGATAATTGCAGGTTAGATGAGTTATTTTGATTTGTAATTCCTCTACGCTAAAAAACTTTTCCTTCATTTTCAACATATTGTAACTATCATTATTCCTTTTTTTCTCCTAAGTCCTTATAAATCGTTGAGATAAGTTTGAAATGTTTTCAGTGCAAGGAAAAGCCTAAGTTTTTTGCGCGTATAATATCTTTTACCTTGCAATCGATCAATTTTTTCATGCAAACATTTCAGCGCGTTTGAGAACGCGCTTGAATTTCTTTAAGAAAAAAATCAAGAAAATGTGTCTCTGAAACCAACGTTAAATTACCGATGGTCATTGTCGTGATAACCAGGGGGGAGCGAGACTCTTAATCGGCGCGGAATCCGAGTCTTTGTCGGATGACTAACGATGTATCGCCTACTTTACGGACCAACCACTGGAAAATCAGGCGATTTCCTAGCATCTCGAGGTTATCCATTGAACAAAACAGACGTGTTTCAACAAAACCGCTGCCTGTTGTATACCCCTCCGATGGTGAGGATCGATCACTCTCGATTCCTAAAGTCTTGTTTTAACGTCTGCTTTTTAAAGTCGGAAAGTGCGACTTTTATGGGCAGGATAAAGTAGTGCGCATAATTTCGCATAATTACGTTTACCACTCGGTTCAATATGGGACGTCGTATTTGTAATGAAATAATCAAATTTATCGTCCAAGTTGGTATTCAACATAACCAATTCGTGTTATTTTCCAAATGTTTTATCGGCCTTTTTTTCCTTCGATAAAGATTCAATAATTAAACGTTCCGGAGATTGCAGCAGCTTCGCCACTTAAGTTCAATGATTGTTGCAAGGCAGATATACAAATGCACGCACAACTAGCGAGTAATTAGAATGGGGTTCTTCTCAGAAAGGAAGAAGCGCTGATCCATGTCGTGCGTATATCGATGTATACCATACATAATATAAGTATATAAATTACGCTACTAAAATTTTCAAGGAACATTGTTGCAGTTGCACATGATATGTTTTTATTATTAATTGAACGCTTGGCATTTCGTGGAATCGTATAATAATTTCGAATTGCTTTCATCCATGAATGAGCAATAATCAGCTCACGAGATGACGATTCTGGCCTACTCGGTAGGCTCGTAAGTTTTCATGCCGACAATCCACATTGTCTCGCGATAATACGTGAAATCGCTCATCGAAGATTTATTTATCATTAATGTTTGTTTTAATTAGGTACACGGTAAACATCACATCGAAAACTGATCGGTATTACATTTTCAAAGGCAATGACAGTCTATTTACTTTATCAACCAAACCAAGTTATCCGCGATTTCCCAATTTCTTCCTCTGCACTGTCGACAAAAACGAGATTCGAAATCGATTATCCGAGCAACGACGCACGATCCGACAGATATTTTGATTTACGCACGCCCAGGAAGTCATTATTTCCTAGCGATCCAACAAGGCGTTAAAGCGCACACGTAACGCGCACATCGAAACGAGAAATCAAGATTATCCTCCTTAAGTAGCGCGTTTAAGGCTCGGCCACAATACACCGGAGCACGAAGCAGCACCGCCCCAATGACAAATAGCTCACAATTATCTAGCGGCGATGTTTCGTAAACGCATCTAATTAATGATCCCCGGGGAAAGTATGTGACGCAAGAGGGCCGCATTCCGATTTGCGTATCGGGACTCCGATTTCCTTTGTTCGTCTCACGCATGGATTTCCGCTCTTTGTTGACACTCTGCGGCGCGTTCGGCTTTTTATATCCGGGGCCGATATCACGAGGTTTTGAACTTAGGGGGGTTAAGTGCCGATATCTCGAATGCACTTATCTGTCACGCGTTCGCCTGGGCTTTTCCGCGAGGCTTATAATGGCGCGTGCGACTTACGATCGAGACTCTCCTTCGCGGTTATTGGCGCGCGATATCGAGTATAATGCACTGGCCTGTCGGAAGAGCTTCGAACGACGTAAAATAATCGAAACGCGTGAAAAATATCGATCGTATGTTTTCGGATGAGCGATATGATGAGGCACGTATGCTCGACGACTCGAGACTTTGAGCTTTTTAAAACTTACGTGATGTGGATGTGGAAAGAACGAGCGATCATTTTGTATCCCGCACACGATGAATACACGAGTGTCGTCCAAGCTATTGTTACACGATCTGGAAAAGCAGCACACTAGCTCGTAGAAGGACTTTTCATTGCTTTACCTGTAGATGTACCGACGGTTCTGCCTAGGTATTTAATAAAAATTAAATCACAAGATTTATGCAATGGAAGTACAAGAATATATAAGCTACACGCAAAGTGTAATAGTAATAAATAATAAGATTATAATTCTTTTTTGTAAGAGCTTTGTAAGAAGTTTGTTTAATTTTATTTAAAGGAGGAATACTATGTACATGATTTTTATCGGTAACAATATTTCCGTATCTCATTAAATTATTATTAAATTTAATTAACAAATAATCGATTCCACCTAATATGAGCAACTAACTGATAAGAGTTTTTCACATACCTATGAAACTCCTTAAGTATTGTTTATTTGTTCCTCGTTAATTTATTCTACAAAAACTTTTATCACTCAACACGTTTGTCAATGATGGAAACATACAAAGAATAGATAAATAAATATGAAAAGAAAAAAGAAAAAAATAAAAATTAATATTTATTTAAAGATTAAAATTGTTGTTTATTTTGTTAATAATATTATTACCTAATATATATTATATGTAAATACTCCATTATATGTAGATTAATTTAGTAGATACGCACGTTGAATCTTATTTGACACTAACATTTTAAATATCTTTGTATTAATGCAACCATCGTAATTTCTTAAATATTTACACATGAATTTTCAATAGTAAATACTTCTAAGTAAATCAATATAAAAATGATTTGAAAAATCTAAACTCGAATATCAACAAGTATTTAATATTTAATCGACTATATTATTGTCGTTAATATAAAGCTATCTCTTAATTATCTAAGCAATTAATTACAAATATTTATGCACATAAGTAGGAGCTACATGTATCGCTTTCAAAATTAATTTCTTATCGTAATTTATTTGAAAATTGTACGCGGTTCTGTCTCGCGCAATTTTATTTTTTTAGCTCGAAAACACACATACACGTAATACATCATTGATATTCGTCATATGTTTAAGGTATGTAACGAAGGGTGTATAAATCAAGAAGACGTGACAACACTTTTAAAATATTTTTACGATTATAATTTTCGCTTAACATCCTGTCATAAAAAATGATTGAAGAAGTTTATAAAAATTATTTATCACTTGTTCCGTTTTAAAATCAATTATTCTTAAATTCAAAGTATATTCCACGAATGAATATCACTTTCAATAAGTAGTTTAGAATGGTTGTTTTTTTTTTTAAGTAATTTTTTCTTCAAATCGTAAAAAATATTTTTAACGTTTTTTTTTTAAATATCAGTTTCCCTTCTACTAATTCACTCATGACGTAATTTCAAGCACAGTTGGTTATGGTCCTTACTTTTTCTTTGACGTCAGTGTATGTAAAGTATTTTATCATCGGCAGTTATGTTGTACCCATTAATATGTAACTTTAACGCAAAATATTTATCCGTGATAAAATCACATAAAAATCAAAACTTTTTCCTGCCTATTTAACTTTGTGAAATAGCGTATTTCGTCAACTTTAGAAATTTTATTTCAATAACTTTGAGAAACGTGAAAGATTGCATTCATCAATAATAAAAACAGTAATATTGTTTCTTATTCAATAAAAAAACTATCTTACGTAATGTTAGAATAGTTGGATGCGTACTTTAAGTGCACATTAGCATATTGCTGAGCGTTAATTCGACACAATGCTTTTCTTTAATAATACGAAAATATAGGAATAAGTTAGTCTTCATAAATCATTCATACATAGCAAAGTAAAGTATAATACAAGTGCCATTTAATTGCTGATTTTCAGCTTTCACGCTTATTCTCATTAGAAATTATGGTTTCTTTATATACAAAGCACTTAGATAGAATACTTGTTGCCGTTGATTGAAAATTGCATATAACGAAACGTTCAGTGTGTAATTTAATACCAGTAAGAAAATCACTATCCAATAACCTCCAACTAGACACAATATTTCCTACACACGCAAAGAGAAAGTATCGTACAAACTTTTCCATCAAAGAAAGAAAACGTGAGATTTCGACACTACGTCACTACTCAATAATAGATTGCGCCATTTGGAATAATCAACGAGCGTAATAGATAGGCTTTAGAGACATGTTTACTCGTCGATCGATTAACTCATTATGAAAATGTTTGGACGCGCATCGATCACTTGCCGATAGTTATATCGACACGTTATTTACCGTGGCACGTGTAGCGAAGATCAGATAAAAAGTCTCGGCGCGATCGTTTCGTCCTCGGGGCAGTTGCCACCGCCGTGCATCAGCACTGACCTAGGGGATGACCCGCAAGGTCGCGCGTGGTCTTGATAAGCGACGGGAAGGTGTCGGACCAATTGCAGGCATCCGCAATTTTACCGCCGCTGCCGCCGCCGCGACGACCCACTTTCCTGCGGCTTATGGTCAATCTCAGGCGAATGACGCTCACATCTCTCTCTCTCTCTCTCTCTCTCTCTCTCTCTCGACGCGCATCGTTTTTTCTTTGGAACCCGAGTCGAGCCGACACACGGAGAAAGGAGGATGCCCCCGCCGATGTAGGTGGCCGTACACGGGGGCCCGGAAAAGTGGGCGACACTCGCCGGTAGCCGTGAAAGCCGGGATGAAGATTTAACCCTTTGGCGATGCCGAGTCTCGGTGCTGTCGACGCGTTGATTTATCACCGTCGGCGCCGAGTTTTCTCTGTCGATTTTTCTTATACGCGTGGGACTCTATTTCGCAGGTGGATGATGCATTTCTGACCGCATAAAATACCGCCAGCAGATGGTATTATCCTGGCCTTTGAAACGACGGCATCAAACGTTTTAGTAGTCTCCTCTTTAAAAGGATGTCAGTTTGAAAAATGCTGTTTTTTAGTCATTTGGGCCTGATAGGGCTTTAGAGAGAAGGAATTTCTACGTTTGAGAAAGGCGTCGTTACTTTGGGATGCGTTCGTCACTGTAATGGTTCATATATTTTAATAAGCGTGAAGCCGATCACAAGGATGACGAATGTATATGACTGAAACTTTCGTTTCTGACGAGAAATCTGATTGGATTTTGAAATAACTTTCGACAATTTTGATTTTGTTTTTATTTTATTTTATTTTTTTTTTAAACAAGAAAAGTCTCTGTACTTGTCTTACAATAAAACAGGTCGAGAGTTATTGAAATTTACAAAACAGCATCATTTGGTCAGTTCGAAACCGTTCAACGAGGGTTTTTTACTCAGGAAAATTATTAATAATTTAATTGGATGGTTTTTTCTTAAACTATTGAGCATATTTGAAATGCAAATGACCTAGTGAATTTATTGTAATAAGTGAACGCATCGTACTTTTTATATTTAAAGAGTTTAACTTAATAGAATAAATTTTATTTGCAGATTACAGTGACTCAGTTAACATTTTAACACGTAAAGAAAATGTGAATCCTTGGATTATTTTCTTTTGTGATTATTTCTTACTTGAAAAAGCATAATCACTACATATTAATATTTTGGAGAAGAATTAAATAGAAATTTCAGATACACTTTATACGTATTAAAATTACAAATAAATAGTTACGTATGCAATTCTATGTAATACATCTAATTACGTCGATTGTCGCAATCCGCGAAAGCAGTAACTTTTCCGTACCTATTTTATCTATTCGCGTTACATTATTACCTTCGAAACTTGTAACTTGATCATTTTTATATCTCTTAATCGTACAATTTCTTATCTGACTTTTTAATCGATCCTGTATAATTTCGTTATTACTTCAAAATGGATATAGATGTATGATAATATTATAACTATTCCCAGTTTATCAGAACCTGATTTCATTTGAAAGTAAACATAAAATTCGATTACATCCTTATTTCAAAATCAAAGCTCCTTTATTAGACACTTAATGAATAAAAAATAGATAAAAATACATATTTTTCGGCTTATTCGATAAATAGATTTTTCATCGAAAGCAGTTTAATTCCTTCCTCGTCACGTGTAATCGTGATTATAAGAACACGCGTGGCGGCTGCGAAGGATGAAAACCTTCAAGTAATCCTCAAGTAAAATGTTAATTGAGCTACGCCGTTTCGAAAGAATCGGTGCATCACGGCGCGAGATAAAAGGGTCGATTGTCAGCGCCTGATGTACAAACATCGGCGGCATCCGATTTACAAAATCGTTACAGTGCAGCGATATGCGCACTTTCGGTAGCGCGTCGTAACTCGTGTGCTTTTTCATTATTTATGGATTCTCGAATCGTGATTGGTTAGACATTCGTATACTTGTTACAAAATTTAACTTTCGGTATTTCTTTGATCTGGTCGGCGTAACTTTACCGGCTTATTTTATCGCTTTACTTAACAATGGATATCTTTATTAGTGTGCATCTCTAGGTTATATTTCCTTTTACGCGTTAATATTTTTGTCCGTATTATACCTGGCTCTTCTAGATCTACTGTGTACTACATTACATCATAAATAATTTTCATACTCTAACTTCACGTATACAATCAATTAACCATGTTTAAATATTCTCAGCTCGTGTCTTCACATTAATAAATTATATTTGCATTCTAATAATAAATAATACATTAGAATTTTCACCACGAAATAGAATCATATTCCGAAGAAATCAATTGGTAAAAGAGGGTAGGATTTTTTTGAATGTCGCCATTTTCTACCGATATCGTCACCATTTTGCCTCTATCGGAAAGCCTCGACTCTCCACCAGAATTTCATACGAGAACGATGTAGAAACACTTCGTTGGATTTTACCAAAAGTCTTTTTTATCACCAGCAAAATATTACGAAATATCATAATATCTCATGTTTATAACGCGGATGGCGATCTTTTACCGTTGATTTCTTGGTAGTTTAAGTGGAAAAATTTCTACGTAACGGTTTCGTTTGTGTAGAGGATCCACGCATTTACATTCCAACACGAGGGACCGACGACGAGTCCAACTGTCACTACTACTGCAAGTTCTCTGTTTATTCTTCATGGATACGTTTATAAAGCTTCCAGAGGAAGCAGGTTTGTACTCTTTGGAGTTTAGAGCGCCAAAATTATTTCTTAATTTTCGTTATGAGTTGCTTGATAAAAGGATCACCGATCGTTAGTTATCTGTTACAATTTTATCAGAACTTTGGCTTTTCTTGAAAATCATACGATAAACTCGAAATTCATAATTCTATCAAGAAACTTATTTTCTTGTAAAGAGGAAAATAAATTAAATTTAATCACAATTGTTTATGTATATAAGAGGCAATTTAATTGCATTATCCGTTGAAATACCAAGTACTTCTTTATGAAACGCGTAATTGACATTTTTGAACAGAAAAACCGCATTAATAATTATTTACTCGTTCAAAAGAGTTGACAATATTCTAAACTTATTATAATGACCTATTGTAATTTTAAGTTTGAAAATGCAGTAATTTATTCAAAAAAAGAATTAATTCTTTTCATAATTTTCATATTTACATTGAACTTGAATATATTGTAAAATATTCATATATTCAAATATTTACACGAATTTATAATAAATTATTCAAACCATTTACAACTAGTTCATTAAATTGGAAAATTAATTATCAGCTGTTACTACTTTATTAACATTTCACTATAACTCTATTACATAATTTCTCGTTCGATCAAAAGTTTGATTCAAAGTCTCTATGTAGTCATAAACGTCTCATTCTTGACACAATCGCTGTATCTTAAACCTATAACTGATATTCGTACTTTCTCTTTCTTCCTCTAATTAGATCTAAATGATTTATTTGTGCTGTCGGTCGAATTTTACGAGCTTCCCGAAAGAAATGTCGTGCACGTAATCATTATCAAATTAATTCGTCATAAAGAATTCAACTTTCGCATTGAACTCGGATTATAACTTGCGTTCAACGGTCTTTCCACAATTACGTTCATTGTATCCAAATCGTAAAATAATCTTGTCGAGTAATTTAAAAAATTAATCGAAAGCCAAGGTCTAAGGCGATACGAAATTTACGTCGACGAATTTCTAAAGCGTCACACTTCTCAGCTCAGTTCCCGAGTTTTAGTCGCCTGTCTCAAAGATGAATAATGCGGCTAATTTTGCCGGACTTAATGAGGTCTATTTATTGGGCATCGATAGGACTGAATTGATGTACGGCCAAGGTCAGCAGCATTTTGCACGAGGTATGCAGATCGTGCTGCTTGTTGCTACTCGGGCAGCGCGAAATAACCGAGGCTCGAGACTAATCTACGAGGTTTGCGCATAAGAAAATTACTTTCTGCCGCAGCAAAGTACGCCGCGTTTATGCAAATTACGAAAAAATCCTTTGGGTAACCAATTCCACGTCCGTAGTTTGACGTGGCGTATCAACACTTCTTCCTACTTTATGAATACTCCACTTATATTCCGTACGTAATGTATAATTTGTACGTGTAGGTAACGTATCAGAAATGAACAAATCATTCTTTGTTTACTCCTGCGGCCCGAAGCACCGTAATCTTGAATTTTCTTAATCGTCGAAATTAATTTCACAATTTTCTACCTCGAATAAATGCTTCGAGCATGTATAATTTACAAGGCAATTATGAAAAAGGTTTTTCGATCGCGAGTAAAAATATTCACGTGCTTTTTGCGATTCTGAAAGCTATGTACTCGATCAAGACTGCGATGTAAACGGCAACGTCTGCATAAATGAAAAATAAAACCTTCGTGACAAAGTATTTCGTTGTAGGCGACCGTCGCCACGTAGGAAAGCTTTGGTTACCGTGTCTCGAAAGTTTAGCCCAATAAAAACACATTCACCGATTAACAAAAAAATATTCACCAATTGCGATCGACTGTCGAAAGAGTCAAGTGGATCGTAGACGTCGCTTCTCGCCGGGGACACTTTATTATCAATCTCGCGAGTCGAGCTTATTTTCTTTTGCTTTCTTTTTCTTCGCTATGGTCAGGTCTCCTCATCCTTCAATTTCATTCGCGATCCCTCCTCTCAGTTCACGGCTTAGTCATATTGATTCTCGTTCACGGAATGCAGATGTACTTACTGACCCAGAAAGACACTGTCAAGTGAAGGATAGGGAGAACGATGGAAAGAGACCAGACGAGAAATTAATAACAGTATCGAAGATTTTCAGTGAATTCGATTTTTTCTAGACGCTCACTTCAAAAGAAGTTATTGCTGGAGTCGGTGTTTAGTGCATACTTGGAATTTGTAGATTGTATTTTATTTTCAGAATCGTGAAACTGTTATACCGCGACATATTGAAAATTACGAATATTTTTCGCAAAATATCATCGAATGGAAATTAAACACATGTATTTATTTTTTATATTTCAAACGAATATATTTAAATGTTATAGAAAATTAAATCAAATTTCTAAGACCGTGTATAGAGGCAAATACACTAGTGCATTATAATTACTTATTGTACTCGTGGTGTACATTTTAAATTTATAATTTATTGTTTGATAAATTGTATCGCTCTATCATCTCATATAAAGAGTATATGAACGTGTTTACACACAATAACGACGCTCAGTCTTAAAACATTAAAACTAACTTGGTTTTTAATTAATGTTTACACAGCCTTATGATCACTAAATAAAGTTGCAATATTGTGCTTCCAATAACGTAATAGTATTATATCATTGGATTCGTTACTTTTAACATTCTACTTACACACATAATAAATATTCCCGAGGAGTAAATTAGTAGTGCACGTTTTATTTGAATTTGAATAAGAATTTTGATGCACGAAGTTGTTAAACTTATTTTAGTAAAAGATCAAGAGGATAATAAATACGTTTCGTATGAAATATCACACGCACATTTGAATTACAGTAATAAGCAACTTGAAAACATTTATATTCCCTACGTTCACGCACAAAAAGTCACGGAAAAACTTACGACAATTGAATAGAGATCGTAAATTAAAAATAGTGATACCAATGTTTAGAATTTACATAACGAAGAAACAGCATTATGAAAGCCGATCTACGTACTTTTACTCGGTTAATGTGGCTTTGAGCGAGAAAGACATAATAAAGCGTACAACCCAGACTGTGCAATGTGCACAGTTTCAAAAGCATAAACTTCCTTTTAAACCTTCATAATATTCCAAAAAAGAAAGAAAAATGTGAAATAGAATTTAATACGTGACATTCTACTTGGATATACTTGGATAACGAAGTTTCGGTAAATGCGCAAGCGAAACGTTCCGCGCGCGACTTTCGAACAGCTTTCGATTCCCACTGAGACAGAAACTCCCTGCACTCGCACAAGAGTGAGAAGAACAAGCGCCGATCACTCCAGTGGGGACGACAGGAGCATCTAGCCCACGGCGCGATATAATTAATTGGCCGTAGGCGAGCCGACGTCCTAGGCCTTGAGCCCGGTTAATCGGTTCGCCAGCTCCGGTCGTCGAGAATGACAATAGCTACGGGCGGCGGCGTCGGTACTCTCAAGGTCGACCGTAGATTACTGTAATCTACGGCACTTTTCAAAGGATCCCAAGGTCTACCCCGCCGCGCCCCTTTTATTCCACGATTACCCTGCGCTTACACTCTCCGCTCTCTCCGCTACCTGCATACCTTCGATTGTTCATAGACGTGGACCGATTGTGCGTCGCATCAGTGGCACTCGCTATTAATTTTACTCACTTGCAAGGGATTCCTCCCGTTTCGTTGATCACGATCAATGTTTGTACTTACGAGTATTGCTCTTATGGCCGAGCTTGGTTACAGCATATTGTTTTACTTTTTACTCTAAATCAGCCTCTTCCATAGCCTTTGATTGTTCCTTATGAAAAAAAAAACAGTGAATCTTCGGTAGAAAAGTAGTTTTACGCGATAATTTATCGTGATAAATTACGAGGATATAATATGATTCAGCGCGTGTGGGTGTGTGCATATGATTATAATATTTTATTAAGTCTCGGAATTTTTTTTACGAATTTTCTCTTCTATACCAACTAGATCGAATTAGAGGTTACGCGAAAGATCTATTGCAAGCTTTGTTCTTTTTAAGTCGACGTATTAAATGATGCTCGTTAGAATAATGAAAGGGTTTGTGAATGTGATTAAGTACACATTGCAAGCGTTGCCATTGATCGTTCGATTAATTTCTTATTTACGTTAGTTTACGTTAGTTTTCCTAAGACTTTGTACATTCATCTTGTGGATTTTTCAAATTTTCAATATTTTTGTATGAATTTTTGTTGAGTAGGCTTGTCGAGATTGTCAGCTCGTAGTAAAAGTTTAAATTTTAAAATAGTATTTATGTATAATATGATAGCAATAAAATGTTATATCTATTAAAAGTAAAAATGTATTTTAGAAGGTCATGACAAGCAATGAAGGAAATCAGTCAGATTTCTTGATTACTTGTTTTATTTTGTCTTGTTAATTGAAAGAATGATTTTATAAAAAATGGGAACATTTACTTTGCTATTGTAAAAAACATTTGAAGTACATTCAGAACTATTTAGCAGTTAATGAATCGTGAAATAAATGAAAAATAAAATTGGAGTAGAAGAAATTCAAAGTACTATTTAACAGCTGTTTAAACCAATATATTTCCTTTCGCCACAGCTCGAATGATTTAGTAATTAAATAATCGCATTATAATTTAATAAAAGAATATTGCGATTGCGATATTATTAGCGTATTATAAAGAGTCTTTCATTTATACGTGTAAATGAAAAAGTTCATTAAACTATAATTTAAGTGCATTTTAAAATTTGGTTTTGACTAGGATCTTTTGTAATCGAAGAAAATACGTATTACGTTAAATCAAGCGTACTTTATGTCATCTAGATGGAAAATAATGACTATTTGTCCTCGTGGATTTTATTGTAGGAATAATTGTACCTTCGCGTTGGGCAAGACCAGTAGTAATATCCGTTTAAGAATTCAATTAAGCGAGAACGCAAAATGTTGAATAGATCGTGTACTTTTTATTTGTTTACAAAAACCTTCCGAAGCTATTGTTTCAAGTGTAATAATAATCGTCAAAGGACACAACACGTAATAAAAATTAATTACTACCAAGTGGAAAAGTCGCAGCTGCATTAACTATTTTATTCTATATTATTTTACGATTTTTTTGAGGAATCCTTCTTTGACGTACGTATCAATTTTTATAATTGAGTCAGTTTATGTAAATGCAATAAATAAAAGTTTATATAAAAATGTGATCTCAGTGTGTGTGATGTATTATTAATGGCTAAAAATGTAACTATCAATTATGATATAAACTTATTTATAACTGTCAATTTACATCACGATTATTCGTATAGTTAAGCGTAAAACTTAATAATAATCTACAAGTTACTTCAACAAAGAAAAAGTATAATTTATCAATATATTACATTTATGCTTACTCATATTTTAAAATTTAGGTGACTCCTCCCCTAATTCTCTAGAGATTTCCTCATACAAAAATAAGCCTTAAACGTTAAAATCGGATTAACGGTCTAAAAATTTTTTAATGTAAGACCACGGTTAACCTGTTTTCTAAATATCGATAATCTAAAAATTTATTAAAAAATAATTTCTCATTTGTTCCTTAATTAATAGTAATAAAATTGCTTACAACTTGCATAAAAATTGTGTTATATGAAATAAATTTGCCGACGAATGGATGTACATAAAAGATTAGTGTATCAAGAGTATTAAATTGTAAAATGGTAAACAAATTCTATAAATTGTGGAGTACGTATGTTCAAATTAAAGATAACTTTATAAAAGTTATTATAAATTTATTATAAATTCAGAGTTGAATCCTTACGATTGCTCCTCAGCTTTATTATTTTTAAAGATGAAAGACTTTTTTTTATCCTAATATTAACTGTCACGCGTCTCTCTTCGTCAGACTACCCGTAAAAATTTCTAATATTTAATAGGTGAAATCTTTATAAAATAGTTTCTACAAAAAATAGGTCTCTGTAGAAACTTCGACTTACACGAAAATTTGAGTAACGTCAACGAAAACGAGCATAATGTCATTTTTATGTGTTTCATACTCGTTCTATCGTTCAAGATTTTGAATTATTATAAGTATCTAGAAATTAAGAAAGTTGATGTAGAATAACAGTCCAGCGAGGAATCTGACTTAACTGCAGCTCACATTGTGACTTTAAAACCGAATAATTTTCATGAAATATTAGACGGAAGACTTTTTTATAATCTACTTGTAATATTTTGAACGATTATTATTATCTTTAAAGCGATGTTATTCAGTTGTGTTTTTATCACGCCACTGAATTTCTAGTAAAAGAAAATAATTCAAAATCTTTACTTTATATATCTTCTCGTTTGGAGTCGTTGTACAACGATGCACCTTATGTAAATTTTCATTTGAATTTCACGTAAGTCAACCTATTTTTTCAATTGTTTTGTTCAACGAAGTAGTGTGTTATAGAAATTGAACGCGAAGGTTACGTTAGTTATTCAAGGTATTGCAATTTGAATATGTATAATGTCGTTTCATTAACTGTATATAGTACAGTCGAGGTAAGTAGCTAATTATAAGTAAACTATACAAGTTTAATTATTAGAAATGTGTGCTCACGTATTTTGTCTTTTCAATACGTAAAGTAACATTAAATTTCGAATTTCTTGTCAAGAAATTATTCGGGCAAAATGCCGAAAAATATTACATAATTTTCTAATAATTAGAATAATTAGAAGTAATGGGAAATTATGTTTTCCAAACCACTGTTAATAAATTTTCATTCAGTTTCTAACGTCGCAACAACTCTGAGATTATTAAATTCTAATATTTCAAATTATCCGTTGACTTACACAGCTGGATAAAAATATAATTTATTTTTATATGCAATAGATAGCAGATAATTATTAATGTACAGAGAATATTTGAAAAAAGGATTGTAATATTACTCTACCATTTTGTGAATTACGATAGAGGAATAAATTTGAATTCCTTAACCTAAGGTTCACGAATTAGATTTAATTATTATTTTTCATCGAATGTTATATCTGTTCAGTATTAACTTTTTTGGAAATCATTGTTAGCGTTGAATTTCTCATACCTCTATTCGTTAAATTATGTATTTTTTACTTATATAATGACAGAACTTTTATAAATCAATATTTTTCACGGTGGTCGCTTTAGAAATTGGTTTACAATTTTAAATGGAGAAATTTGTAAATAATGTAATTAAACGAAGCGGTACGTTAAATTCTACGTTGTTGTATTATATATTTAACATCTTAGAGGAGGACTTCATTGCTCATAGTTTCCAGAAGTAAACGAATACAAAGGAATTATTTTTAATCGGACAATAATTTCAATATGAGTGGTCTTAATCAATTGAATCTTAAAGCCTTAAGGAATTGTTCAAATTGAATATATATTGTCATTACAAGCTAAAGTAACATTAAGAAATATCCTGAAATCGATACGTCAATAATGAGAAATTCCATCGGAATCAGAATTTTTTATTAAAATGCAACGATGTAACATTTGAAATTAAAAAAAAGTGAAAAATCATTTAATACGGTTAGAACAAATTTCTAATAATTCATATATCCCAATACTTATAAAAAAGGAATTTCTCTTTACTTCAATTCGTATTTTAGGTTCTTTTCTCTGGCGTTTTTACTAGAATTTGAACTACCAGCTCACATTGAAAAGAATGGATTAATGTATACTGTACGTGCTATTATAGAAACGTAAAAGCCTAGTTAACACGTGCATTTTTTATTCCCATAGAATAAACATGTATTAATATTCAATAGAGAATACGCTAATGAAATACTGGGGTTACTTTCAATGGAGCATAGATACATCATTGTATCGCGCACTACGCACTAACGCGTTCGTTCTCGTTTTCTCACAGGTGTCTCTCTTCCACTCATGCCCTCCCCGCCCGCCCCACCCCCCCCGACGCCGCCGCCGCCGCCGACGATCCCAAGCGACGCAACGCGTTTTTACCACGCTATCGTCGATCTTCATCGATAAGCGCCGCGACATCGGCGTCTTTCGCAGCCCCACCCACCGCCAAGTACCACCGCGACGGGGTACCAAAACATCAACAAAAGCCAGGATCCCGCGATAATCCGTCGACCCCTTCTCTTCGTCGGCCGGAAGCGGCAGCGTCCCACGGCGGTGGGGACCGTTCGCGCGACGAAAGCAGCCCGTAAACAGGGAGACTTTCGCAGGGAGGGGGAGCGCAAGAACTCCAGGAGGTGGACAGAGACAGAGGGACGGCGGCGGACCTCAGAAGTGCTTCACAGTCCTGACTCGACTTCTGGCTGTGATAGATTACGCCGCGATCGATAGCCGACGCGCGTTCCTTTCCTCCCGCGCTCTCGTTCGTCTCGTCCTTCCGAGCTGAAGAAAGAAGAGCAGTAGTAATAGTAGTAGTAGTAGTAGTAGGAGGAGGAGGAGGAGGAGGAGGAGGAGGAGGTGACACTGCCCTTGCCCTCTTCCACGGGGGCTTACACCCTCGCTGCTACCGAAACAGCGCCTGCCGGAGACCCTTCCTCGGGACGCCGGAGGTAAGAGGTCGCTCTTGCTTTTTCGGATCCTGCGGCTTAAGTGCTCCTCGATTGCGAAGTGCCGAGAGGATCTTCGACTGCGGCAACTTGGAGCGCAGTTTCTCTCTGGACTCGTGGACGTGCCGAGCGGAATATAGCTTGGGTGCCTCGTAAAGTTGTGCGTTTTATTTTTGTGAACGAGTGGGTGGGAGAGGATGGGGGAAGAGCGTTTTCATTTGTCCTAATTACTTCTGGGCTCCTTTTCACGCGTTCCCCTTTGTAACGCAGTGACGTTTTTAACTTTATCGCTATATCGTAGGAAGTACAGTGCTGATGTTTATTTTTCCAAGGATAAGTTTAAGTTCGCTTTTCTTTGATCTTTTCGAATCGAATCCTTCGATCCTTTGCGAATAGTTTTCAACATTACCGATTACGGGAAAACGATTTATTATCCAGTAAATTGGAAATATTTACCAACTCATTTCAACGGAAGTTGAAACAACACCGAAGCGAGGACGAGTGGCTTTACACGAAACGTTGCTGACCTTTCTGTGCTCGGTACTATCTTGAAATAAAAAATCTCAAAATGATTTCGATAACCTTGGAGAATTAATAAGCAACTTTTTAGTCTAGGAAAAATATGATAATTGCATTTTTTGTGCCGCTAAGACGCGGAATTGCGCGATTACATAAGAAAACAATCATGCATTATGGATGTCCTATCTTGATATTTCAGAGTAACTGGAAGTATCTCCAAAAATAATTCAAAAGCAGGTTTTACCTTATCTGAAATCGAATCGTATTAGTATACCGATAAGGATGGCGTAAAGCGCGTCCGGCTCGAGCTAAAATTTAACTGTTTATAAATTTAGAAAATTCCACTATTAATACGAAGAGTACGAACTTTCCATGCCATCGTTTGCTCACTTCGTACGAGAATATTGTTGCCGTGAATTCCTGGAAATACTCGAAATTTCAGAGAGCGTAAACGAGTGAAAAAGTAAACCTTTTTTAAGAATAGCGAAATAATTACCATATTAAAGGCTCTTGTTACAACTTGGATTGTCGCGAGTGAAACTTGGCTTTCGTATAATGAGATTTCATTTCAATTTGCCAGAAGCGCTTAATTACCGACATAAATCTCAAATACGTCCATCTTTTCGTTAAGCAATAATGCAGCAGAAAATTAGAAAAAACAAATTTCCTCCTCGGCAATACCGTTTTATCGTCGTGCCCAGCGATTCCTGTACACCGCCGCAGCATTCACGCGTAGATATATTTAAAGAAGATCTCGAAATGTCACAAAACAAAAGTGCCATGAATATTCAACTCGATCCCCAAACATAAAGAGCGTAACGGACGTGAAAGGAATAAAACCTCGAGGACTAGTTTTATAGGAAATATATCATCGGTATGTCCAGGATGACTGGCGCGATATTTCTCGAAAGGCCAATTTCTCCTGCCGCGAGAGTGGCGGCAGTCTTTAGGAGCTTACATTTTCGACGAATGCCCGCACTCGATAATAAAAACTTCGCAATAGGGGTTCGCTTTCACTAGCGGAAAAGCAAAACAATCAGGCCCCCGAAGGCGCCCGAAAAAAAAAACCGCCCCGGGGGTCTTTACGGCGTTTCGCGGAATTCGGATGTTTATTATCGCGCATCTTTCGTCCATTACGCGCACGTTTGTACGCTCGAACGTCCGTACGGTCGCCACCGTACGGACACACGATAGACGAGTGCACCGCTGTCATTTCCTCTTTCTCTTCCTTTTAACCGTCGACGAAGCTCTTCGCTTCTTCTCGATTAGCCGGGCCTCGTGCCTCAGATCGTCGCGCCTCGGCGGCTTTTAGTTGCTGCTTAAAGTACCTTTTTCGGATAAGATGACCAGTTGGCGAGTTCTCTTTAAATGGAACTATCGTCGTCGGATGTCGGGACGCGGACAGGGGTTGTTTGGCCGAGCTCGAGCGCAGTATTCATAATCGCGAGCTGAAGAACGGTCGCTTGTCTTTTGTTTGAGTCACGTGATTCCCAGTGATAAGATACGTGTAAATCAGCAGGTTTGACACGTGGAATATTACAGTCATTATCAGCCCTATTATTCCGAATGTTTTAAATGCATATCTTTGGCAATGAACGATACTTGAGTGCTTAACTCAACCTCGATAGGTGTAACGGACGAGTCGAGAAAATTAGTTCACATCGGGTGGAGTACGTGAAAAATCCAAATTTAAGGAGAGAGTAGTTTTACGTCTATCGTGTCGTCTGGTATTTAGAGGTAAAAACGACACATTTACTTCGCTAGCTCGTATATTTGAGTTTTAATAAATACGCTAATTCAAATGTACTATCATCGATACGTGTATGTGTACATAGCCTTTAATCGTGACTCTTTATGTAAAAAATTTTAATTAAAATACTCGTAGACAAATTATTTATTAATTCAGATATTCATCAAAGGTAATTATCATGAAAATTTCTTAATGTAAATCTCACGTTTAATTATCGATATCCACGTTGACATTATTAGATAAATAAAATTCACGGTTCATTTCGTAATTCATTTACATTTGTTTTAAGACGTTTTGCTATCAATATAAAGATTACACACATATATGTCCTGATATTAGAGATTTAAAATTAGAAGATTGAAATATTTTATTCAGAAATTATTAAAAAATGTTAGATTTTTAAAAACCAGTTTTAGATTAGAATCTAAAATGTTAGCTATACGTGTACCCGCTAAATTTATCTCCGCTTTACTTCAAGTCCAATTGGTAATGACTATAATTTGAATTTGAATTATTAGCTCTTAATATCTTTCTGAATAATTATACAGCCCGATAATCCATATATTACGAAATGCAACGTTATAAATCCAGTTACTACAATGTAATCGCAGCCTGTCGATCGATAATAAGCTTTACATCAATTTGCCAATCAAAATCAGAATGGAGAAAAAGTGCCTCGTTCCGTTTAGCGGCGTAAAATACAAAATTGCGTCTCTCGACAAGTGTCTCGCCTATTTTAAAGTGGTACCCCCTCGGGATTCTTGGTTGCGCTACCGATCCCCGAGTTTTAGCGAGTCGACGCGTGCACCTCACGCTGGAAAAAGGAGGTGACGTTCACGGCTGCGCCGGCGAAGAGGAAAAACGCAATCGGCGGGTTAGGTAAGAGCGAGCTCGGACGGCTCCGGCGGTTCTTTGCGGCATCTCCTGCGCGTAACACTTTCGAATTTCGTAGCATTAGTGTCGGACCCGGTGGGCGCCCGTTTCTCTCCACCTCCAGGCGCATCCGCGAGTCGCCGCCTCGTACGCATTCTTCGCGTATCGTTATCGCCGACCGATAAGATAACAGGACTCGTGGAGCTACGTTTCGCAAGGGGCGCGCGGATCTTCGCTTCGCGGTTGATCGAACGCGCAGGCGCGAATTGGGCTTTGCTCCTTTTCCAAGTCGTTCCCCGTATCTGCCGGATTTTTAGGCGGTGCTTGCGCTCTACGTGATTCAGTACTTATCTTTTTGCTTTTAAATCACGCGGGAATGACATTCGTTTGTGGGCTTTTTAGTCAGAAATTATTAGTCATAAGTTAATTGGATTTTAGATGGCTATCAGTTCGCCTTGGACGACGGAAAGTTAAGGAGTAATTTTACTGAAAATTTCGAGATAAAAGTGTACTTTTATCGCGATAAGATGATACTTTTATCTTATAAGTTTGGTTATAAATAAGATACGATAGAGTGTGCGCTGTTTCAAAGAAATCAGACTTTTCATTTTAGCATGGATTTAATCACGACGTTAAGTAAATCACCACTGAAAATAATATTTAATGAACCGAATAAAATGTCCTACAAGAATTGTGCAGCAAGCTTGAAAAATATCTTTGTCGAAAACTTAAACATTGTCGTGTGTACACTATAACTGTTGCATCGGGTTCTTTGTGAGCGGTTTACGTATACCATTCTTGTTCCTATCTTTATAGGCTTCACTTATTCGAGTAATAATTGATATAATTATTTTTTGTTTACGTACTCTTATTCAACTTCATACGTGAGTATATCTTCTTAAGATATTGATAATCGTTTTTAACCCTCGTTAAAATTATTCATAGAGCAGATTTTAAAGTTCGCAAACGAATATAATACATTTTACAAATAAAATATTGGTAGATTTTTAAGCTAATATTGATTTATTTATCTCACTCGGCAGACCAACAAACAAACTTCCGTAATGAAATTGTTAAAAGTAATTAAACTGAAAATTCTGTACGCCTAAAGACACTTGATTTCCATGCGAATGTCGTATAAAATGTAGTGCAATTAAAGAAAACACACAATTAAGCGAATAAATTTATTGCACCAGGTTTGGAGTACATTATAAGCACATTTTCAATTACTTCAATATTTTGAGAGTTAAATTATCTTTTCTCGTTAATCAATTGAATGTGACGATTAGCAATTACAGTAGTGAAATATCCAAGTGCTATATTTTGTATGCAATGTAGTGGTGAAATTCTTTTCGGAAATGCAAACCTAATTTTTACATTGTTTAATATAGATAATACGGTTTTATACTTTCTCTTACTTTGCATAACCGAAACATCGTTATTCAGGTCGCACAGTATGGTCGTTCAAAAATTCTATATACACACAAATTCATAGTAACAGTTTTGAATTCACTAGGATTAGTACCAAAATGAATGTACCGAATAATTTTGATTCATTAGAGATATGAAACGTACAAACGTCGCTTTTAAAATCCACTTTCGTTTGTAATCTGTAGTAATGCATGGAAAATTGAAACAGAAACTGCATTTGAATGATTATAGTAACGAAAATAATATCTTAATCTGAGATACTTTACCATTGCTCAGTAAGGAATAATTATTTTTAACATGAAGAATTTGTTCACATTAAAAGGAATACTCAATTTTCGATCAAGGTTAAAATTTATATCCAAAGTGATCTTTCAATTTAGAATCGACTTTGATCTTGCTGTGGACTATAATTCCATGCTATTTGATGATATTATGAAATTGAGAATTATCGTTCATTAAATAATAATAAAAAAAATTTCGTAATAAATACCTGAATAGCACTCAGTTTAACAGTGGTCTCTTTAACTTTCATACGCTCGTAAATAGAATCAAGGATGGACATTTCACTGGCGTCTTTCCATCAATGGCTCTTTGTTTTTATTAACGTTCTCCATGGCTGAATTACAAAATTCTGAAATAATTTCTCGCTCATATTACCCACATTTCCTGCACGGTATGTAAAATTACACGTCGGACATTTAAAAACCGCGCTAAAACGTCCACGCCCATCGACTCGGGCTGGAAAAGCTGGACGGGTATTCCATGAAATCGCGAGAAGTCTCACGGTCCGGAAGTGAATGACTTCTGCGAAGATCGTTACGCAAGCCGCGTAATCGGTAACGTAGGTAATGGCGAGAGTCGTGCTGTCCAATTTCGGACGAACCAGTGCAAGAGAATAAAAGGCTACGAATGCGGGACTCTTGAAATTATAAGAGTTGCACATAAGTTTCCAGTGATTCTTCCGATACGTTGTATATTTTTTATCGCTTTCTTTTTTCCCCCGTGTATTATCTGCCTCTAACGTCTACTTATGTTATCAATGAACTTGTAGTTTATTTTCAATTTGAAAATACGAATAATCGAAATAAATATTACTCCATTTTAAATTAATGATAAGTAGTAAAATGCAATTACGGGCCAAAGACATTACATGGAAATATTATAAGAGTTAAACACACGAATTTACCAGTTATTCTTGATAAGAACTTTTCAATTTATCAGTGCGATATACGTACATCGGTGATATGTAATGATACGTAAGACTGAAAGTCAAAGCTTATTAAAGATTTACATAGTTTGATCAGCCACTATTGCAGCACATGTGATATTTCTTATAAATGAAAAAGGCATTTGTGACTATTATTTGAATATTATAAGAATTAGAATCTTATGCTTTAACGTAAGCCAATGATTTTATACTATAACTATTTACGTAAGTACTTTATATGAATTGAATTAATATCTAAATGTCAAGTATTAGAGAAATGCAATTAAAAGTTTTATTACACAAAATTCATTATAAGTGTTTAAAATTACATAATTTTTTACATATCGGGGGAAAACTCATGCAAAAAGCGTCAATATTTTCTTTAATGTTAATAAAAATAATGGTTTTTGATAGTGTTTGAATTAGATGCAAATTTGATTTTAAAGTCTATGTATGTAGCAAAAAATCATTATTCGATCATTAAAATTTATGTGTATACTTAGACGTACACGTATGGAAAATATTTTCATTTAATCAATGAAAGTGGTTTCACTTTATTCAAGATAGTTCTTAAAATTGATTATATGTAAAAAAAAAAAAAATAAAAAAATAAAATGATATTACTAGAACCGCTTGAATAATGTTTTCGGTTATTAAAACGTAAATTCTTGTGTCCAGCGATATTTCAATCCACGAAGAGCTTAATATCATTTGTTATTGAATAATCGAAGAGTTTTGTAAGTGAGTTTCCTGTAGATTTGCATGTGACTATATTCTTTTACTCGTATAGAAAAACTGTCCATGGCCTGTTGCTATTTTTCTGAGGCTGATCTTCTCGACGCGTGAGCAGTTTTTCTCTGTTAATCGAATTCAATCTTTTTTACCTGATCTGTTGAATCGAGAAAAACTCATTGTAAAAAATCTTAAAGTATCTGGAATTCTGACTCGAATAACGATTTTATGTTTCTAAGGCACGTTAAATATTCAATTATTTATTAATTCGGTTTTACCGTTTGAAAAGTCTGTGTGTTGCACGATTGAAATAGTTTAGTTTTTCAATAAACTTAGTAAATATTTAGTTTTAAAAACGTCGTAAAACATTAGCGATAAAAATAAGTTTGTTAAAATGAGTTTTACAATAATTTCAATTACTAATTACACTGTACATTAGAAGGCATTGTACTTTTACATTGTTTAGTCGGCATGATCTAGATTTGTATTTAAGCGTGTCATTTCTCGTGTATTTGCGTATAATTAAAATATTTAAGCCAATGATAAAAAGCAACGGATGAACTATCGGCTTGTCTGTGAAGTTTAAGAAGTCGCTAAAAACCTCTGGCATCGTAATCATATAAATGGCCAAGTCGATAATTTTGGTTTTCACTTCAATCAGAGTAAAAATTCTTAAAAGGCAACATTACTGACTTAAAGATTCGATCCATCACTATCTTAACTATAAAAATTGCGAATAAAGGCTACTAAAATTCTATCCCTTCATAACCGCAATTTTATCTTTTGCAAGAGTGTGGCGAATAGATCGAATCTCGATACAGTTACTTTTGGTTTGTTCTACTCGTACGTTCAGGCTGTTGAACGTACATCAATGATATCAATTTTCAATCATTTTAACTGCATCGTTGCTTTTCAGTTTGTAAATTAAGAATTTCATTTACTTGTCCGATTATGATCTAAGTGCATACTATCATATTTATGAAATCACTTTGAAGAGTCGTATTGTTTATCAAACGTAGAGCTTATCAATTCAATTAATATTATACACGTGCAGTGAAATTCTTGAATTTAAAATTCGTAGCGAATCTTTACCGAGAATAATACAATGTTCAAATATTCATCAAATTAAATTAAATATCAGGAAATATTTGTACCTGCTAAGTGGAAAATTAAGATTCTCAATCTAGATAATGTACATCGATTAATAATATTTATTTTAGATAGTTGAGATTCATTGAATAAAATTTTCCTTAGGAATTAACACTTAAAAGAGACTATTCAGAAATTCGGTGTAGTCTAAAATTATTATTTTAATATCAAGTAAAATTTTAATCACCATTCGAAATTTATATGCATAATTTTAATTGTACTACTCTTAACATATATACTTCTTTCGTATATCGAATAACATAAATCGAATTAAATGAGATATTTGAAAAGAATATATAGTACTTGAAAAGAAAAAAATCGATTGTACTCGAGCCGTAAAATATGTAGATCACAGTCCATTATTATTTGAGAAGAGCACATGTGTATCGTAACACTTCTTCACATACTGAATCGATGCTAATTATTACTGGGGTCTCTTTCAGATAAACAATTAAAAAATTTGTGTCAACTCGGTACCGCAATTGCTACCAATTTTCTAAAAAGTAAATCTTGTATTCGGAAAGTATCCGACGTGCACATATCCGATCTATTGATCATAAAAATGTCTCGATCATTCAAAAAACACCCCCTTTCTGCTCTGGTTTTCTCGAAAATCACAACGAGCGTCGGTACTACGCAGATGAGATTTCGTGATGACATGCGCATTTTTCACGAAAGAGAGAGAGAGAGAGAGAGAGAGAGGGAGAAGAAAATAAGAATAAGACACGCGCAAATGAATCAGCGATTTTGTTACGTTATCGCGCGAACGATTTCACCGCGAGTGTGTTCCGATCGATGGGTCGCGTTCTCGAGTGCGTCGCTACTTCTTATCTGTGTCTTAGTGGAGGCCTGCGCTTCTCGATACTTCGGTCGCGGCGCGTCTCTGGAAATGAGACTCTGGAAATATCGGAAAGGCGCGAAAATGAATTTTCCTTTTAGTATTTCGGAGGTTGCGCGATGCTGCGGAAGAACCTGCGTTGGGTGGCGATTATTGGCTTTGTGATTGCGAGCTACGATACAAGGGAGTACTTAAGCGCGGCTGGAGATTTTTTTTTAATACGTTTTCAATATACAAGACACGTTTCGTTTATCTATGACACGTTTCGTAATGCTAGTCATCCTCAACGCATTTGTTCGTACGTTTACACGCGTAAGCTTATGATTATGAATAATTTGTAGTGTAAATTAAATTAGTGACTGAGGATTTTTGCTTTAATGGATCGTTACCTTTCATCTCTTTTAATGTACATAATTTTTCGCCAATTAGAATGTTACAAAGCAATTCTATCGGATGAAACGTTAATTCGAAATAAGATTTTAATCTAACTTTTACGTTAGAAAAATATTTAACATTTACAAGGCAGCACTTGGGTAAATCATTTTCTTGAATTTAATTACGATCTAGGAGAAGTGCCATTATGTGATTAGTGGATAATCATTGTTAGATGAAATAAAGCGCTCGTACAGACATATGTTACTTCATGAGAATGTCAATTAAATTAAAATTTGTTTCAATAGTCGCTAATGCCCGTAAGTGTGCGTTATTTTATTTAGAGCTTCTTTTTAAAATAAATTAAACAGATGTTACATTCAAGCTAAGAGAGGTTATCATAAACACGAAAATAGTTCAACAATTTATTGATACAGTAACAACAGTAAGCTTCAGATACGTCGAACGGCCAATAACGTCATGAATAGTATCTTTAGACTTTGAATGGCTAAAAGAAGTCGAGAGATTGAGCTCGAAGCAAGAAAATAAAACGAAGAATGAGTGTCGTTCGCCGCTGTACACGTCTGCCGCTTTTCATTGCACTGCTGCACGGCCTCTCGATTTTATCGACTCAGAAGTAAGTTGTATACAAGTGTCTTGAGGGGAGGAGCAAAAAATTGGTCGTTATCTCGTTCGCCATGGGAACGCGACGAGTTAGCTTTTATCGCAAGGTTTAAAAATAATACTACTTGATCGCCGCCTAGAGGTGTTATTGTAGTTTTAAGCGTCGTTTGTGGATTACGTCGGCAATGAAGAACAGTCCTTTGAAAAAGATTAAAAAAGTCTTACCTACAGCTTTCTCGTGGCTTTATATTTACGCCCATTCCTGTGTGGACACGATAAAGACTTTACTAATTGCATCTACGCGTGTGACTTCTTTTAGAATTAGGATCACCGATCAAACTTTCTTTTAATTTACTCGAGTAGAAACTTGTTAAGTTTACGAAAGATTTACGAAAGATTTGGACCTACGGCTCATTTGGAAGAGATTTTTTAGTTCGTATCTTCATTCAAGTTTAGGATTGTTCTTCTTGCGTACAGATACACGATTCGTTATTTGTCAAAAATAACTTATCGCTTCGCGCACTCTCATCAGGTTCTTAAAGTTCAAGCTCTTGCTTATGTTTATGAAATTTTTTAATCATTAGCTATCGTCATCAGACCACATTTATTCTATGAAATCATCAGATCATAAAAATTTATTTTTAGTCTTGTTTTTATTGCTGCATCGTCCACTTTATTTGTCGGACAAATTTGTATTATTGTTAATCATAATAATTCATAACAGTTTTTCAATCACAGTATCGATTCAAATGAATCCCAAACCATTTGAGAAGTTCACTTGGAATAAAGTACGAACTCAATTACAATCCAAGACTACTCATTAAAACGACCGTCAAAGCCTTAAAACTATTACGGAGATTACTTATCACATATTCATTTTACTTATTTTAAGAAGCATTTATTGCCGTAATTCTTTGCGATTACTTTTGGTAAATCTTCCACCTGTACACTTTTTTATTTTCGACAGTTGCAAGTCTCTAACAAGACGTAATTATAGAGAATCACCATAACTGTACATGAAACTAGTAATTGAAGAGCAGTCGTCTCTGTTATCAGTACTAAAACGTTGGCGTCTAATAAGTCTTGTATTTACACTTGAATTCTTTATGTAACGCGTGTTTGTACATGGAGAATTATAATGTTGTATGAATTCTAAATCTTGCTCTTTTTACGTCAAAAAGGTAACACGTGTAACGTGTAAATATGTAAAAAATTTGTAAAAAATTGTAGATAACATTTGATCCTCCGGTTTTGCCATTCTTTCCGTGCGTATTTCGACATTCGTTAGCAAAATATCACGCTCAGAAGTAAAATTTCATTAACAAAACTTCAAAGAGTTATTTGTTAAAAGTCGAACGCGATAATTCTCATTATGATGTAAGTTTTTTTTTAATTACATCACAGCCCACACATTACACAACTTCGTATGCACGTGCACATGAAATATAAAGAACCACGCTTCCGTGGCACTAAGTTTTCTCTAAATTGTAGCTAAGAGAATCGAGTCGAGTCATTCATTATTCGCGTCATCGATCTCTATGAATCTTCGAGAAAATTGTAGATTATGCGTGTACAAAAATCCAATAGTCTGCATCGTAAGACGAAATCCTTGAGCTGTCGTCCGCCTCGAAATCCCGAATATCCTTGAGGCACTTCACCTGAGCAGACAGGATTTTTCGCTGTACATACTAAAAGGAAATTTCATTGTAATTTTTTTTTTTTTATTTTGGAGTCACTTTTTTCCGATATTGTGATTTTTATCATCAAACATTATTCCGAGTTCCCGTTGAACGACAGAATTCCAAATGATATTTTACACATATTTTCGAACGATATTATTTTCTAGATAATATTCTAAAATAATATTCTAGAAAATTCTTAAATGGTTTAAAAATGATGTTCTAAAAAATTAGATGATTTAATGATCTGATAAATCGATAGCACTATTAAGTTACTTTAAGATAAAAGAAATTGCGTTCTATAATTACAATAATAAGAGCGAGCCACGCGTTGGAAAGTGCTGATAATTTTATTAAAAAGTTTTTTAGAGAATGTATTTTCACGATTTTTTAAATAAACATTTTAAAGCGTTTTGAAGCCTTAAAGATACGTAATATAAATCAACTTTATGGCCCTAAGATTTTGTTGTTAAACTTTCAACAGTTTTTATTGCATTTGTTAATTCATCGAATTGCTGTTTAATGTTGCCTCATTACTTCTCACTTTTATTCACTATACCTATGTAATTTCTATAATATCTAATTTCAGATCAGAGTATTACAACATTAATTTTTTCAAAGTCGAAAGGCTAAGTTCTCTAATCCTCTTTGTTTTTGTTAAATTTTTTCATATTGAAACGAATATTAAGTACATGAAATAAAGCATTGCATGGTTAAACGCACGATTATGTATTAAAAGAAAAGTGATAGATTTCAATTTTTTAAGAAGTTCTTTCGAAAAATCGTTTATTCGTATTGAAGTACGGATGATTTTATTAGCCCAATCAGTAATCTAATGAGTTTGCAAGCGGTCCTTTCTACTATCTAATTCGTTAATTTGATGTCGTTCTCTTTGAAAGCTGAACTTTTTTTCCCTCTCAAAATTACTGTCACGGGTAACTGTATACTCATAATTCATAAATAAAATTCTCGGATTGAAATAGCGAATCTACCGAAAAGATATTCATATCTTCAGAATTAAGATCTATGATATAAAATTTCGATATCTCTCATAAAACTCTCTATAGAAGATTAGATTAAACATTTAGTTGGGATTTGTAAAAGACTGCAATAACGTTGGTAAAAACTCTTACGAGCTGTCGAATTCTTATGTGAACACAGTGAGCCATAATCATTCTTCCATTTCTCAATATTCATTTCACGCGTGCCATCGATTTTCAACTTTCATCCTCGTGCAAGTAAAGCTCGACTAACCGTACTTTCGCGAAGTAGAGGTCCGATGTCCTGGCTCCGAGTGCCCGTATCCTAGATAGTCGGTTGTCGGGACCCTGAAAAACGGCTACTCTTCTACACCGACAAAGGCTCGTTATGTACGAGCGTTCGTTTGACCAACGCATTAGCATTTCTGATGCGCCGAAGACGGGGAGATGCCCTATGACCCACGTACTTGTACTTATCTCTGCTCCTCCCGAGCCACTGCTCTGATCCTCTGTGTTCGTATGCGTGCGCATGCGTACCGGAGACTGGGCCAAAGCTAGATTTCCTCTTCTGACTCTCGAATCTCGATTATTTAGCCTTGAATGTGAAAACTGCAAGTGTACTTTAATGATATACGAAATCTGCAAAAAATTAATTTTTGACGACTCTGTCGTTTGATTATAAAGGCACATTCTAGTTAATGGTCTATGTTTTTTTTTCATAAGTTTTATGCGAATGTATTCGATCGCGTCGACGTTACGACACGTCGTATGGAGATTTTTATCAAACAATACTCTTTATGTCACTTATCGAATTGAATGCAGCATAATTGATTTTTTAATTTGTTGATTTAATTAATTTTAATTATATGTAATTTCAAAGTTCTATTTCAGTTAATTTAATACAATATTATACTTTTTCCTGTTATATATAATGGGAATTATAATTTAATTTTAATCTAATACAGTTACCTGTCATACGTTTCTTAAAATCTGTTACATAATTTTATATTTTGTGCATCTTTAGCAAAAGTTTAGAGACTTGTGAATTAAAACTTTATATTTTAATTATTAAAAAAACATTAAATCCTTTTTTGTGATTAAGAAACTAATATGTCTAAATTTTGTGCTAAATGGCCATATTCCTTACCTACAAAGATTTGCTGTAATTTATAAATGGAATTAAAAATTGTAAAGACTATTTATTTCTTACTTTGGTATGTGTTCGTTTATTGTTAAGCAATGATATTATAATGATTGACACCTTATGCCTTTCGTCTGCGAGTGTAGGTTTCAAACTATCGATGAAGCATAAGATTAAAACGATAATAAAATTGTTGTAAATGAAATTCTTTTTAAACTATTTTTAATATTTTTCAGTAATAATTGTCTTAGAAAATGCTAGTCCGACAAATAAAAATTTTTCTTTCTACAAAATAGATTTTTACGAGTATAAAAGTACAAAGATTTATTTTAAATGAATAAAATGTTATCTTCTTGCTTTACAAGTGGATTAAATTCATTTAATAGCATTGCACACATATTGCGTATACAAATAATATACATCATTCTACGCGTGAATAAGGAGTTTTCATTACTTAGTAATAATAATTATAAAATTAGAGTTGAAAGTTAGCAAAATCTTTAAATGATTTTGTGGTTTAAGATATTTATTTAATGTGCTTCACATTTCAGATCTTAATAAGTTGGTCGTGCGTTCTTTGAAAGAAAAATATTATCGAAAAGGGAAAAAAATTATTCCAAATATACGTTTAGAGTAATAAAATATCTTTTTAATGTCACGAAATGAAATAACTAGTTTTAGTAGGTGAGTATGTAAGATGGAATTTCATTTTTGTAGAAAAGAATCTAGAATCATCAGTCGACTTTCAATTTCGGTCTTACTGAATGAATATCGCGTATCATATTAAAACGGTATTATGAATTTTTCCACAATAGTTCTGTTTTAAATTTACTATAAATTTTAATTACTTACATGTTCATTTATTATAATTATAATAATGTTAACATGTTTACAATGGAATAATTTTGGAAAATACTAATTTGAACGTTTCAATATTCATTTGATATAATACTTAGAATTCGATGGTTAGCTTATCATAGTTCAACACAATCAGTTTAAAAATAGTACAAGAAAAGAAAAACTATTTAACTTTCAAATAACCTCGATTTCTTTTAATAAATGGATACATTACTTTATAAAAGTTTTAATTTATTTCTTATGGCTTAAAGTCTTTCTTTAAATATTCAAGTGTTTTTTGATACTCGTATAATTATAATTATTTCTTTTAGACATAACTTTTTAATTTGTAACGAAAATGTAGAAATAAAATATCAAAAAAATTCACAGTAACCTGTAGCGAGGCTAAATGTCGGATTACAGATCTAATGTAAATAATAAGTTTAATCCGTCTTGCGCAGACTCCTTTTTCTATTAAAAGGATTTAAAAATTGAAAAGATTTAAAGTTCAAGATTCTATTTTGCAAGTAGGAATTTCTTAAGAGATTCATAAAAGTTTGTTTTGCACGTTATATCGGTTATTAACCTCGACTTAAGTTGGACAAAGAGGTAATGTAATATTTACAAGTTTATTTTTAGCAACCTTGCGGCCTGTTTTAAAGGCGACTAATTATGCTTAAACTGACGTTCATATTTGGTAAGAGGGATGTCTATTTAAAGCACGAAAAGGAGAATAAGTAGGATTGCGTTCAATCCTTTGACACCATTGGTATATTATAGAACATATACATAATACTACGCACTTAATCAATTGGTTTTTACTGCAAGATTCTGTCGAAATTTCTGGAATCGTGAATTTCTCATTTCACGATGACTTTTTATTTTTTAAAAAGACTGATCAGCGGTGTCGAGCTGTTAAGCTTTTTAAGGGAAACTTATACCTTCTGACATTGATGTGCACAATCTCAGGTTGACGGCATATTAAAAGGAAGATTACAGTTGATTAACAGTTCTTTGAGCAACCCGAGGTGCGTAAAAACCGCTTTGGTTATTTAAATTATCGATAAATTTTGGTCAATGAGGATATTATTTAAAGGTCGATACACAGATATTCTAGCAATAATATTTAGTTTGATATTTACTTAAATGCAATCAGTTTAGATTATTAACAAAAATACAACATCGTTTTAAGAAACTAAATAAAATTACCTCAAGTTATTAAAATTTAACAATGACAATTGTTAAATGTAGCAAAAAATGTAGTATTTTTTTTCTCAAAGTTTATCCATTAATTTATGGCTTTGGATATTCGACGGTTTCAACGTATCACGGAATATACGACATTCGCAGACGGATTTGAGTGTTTTTTACTTTACCAAAAAATTTTTAAATGCTTGTCTTTAAAAGCTTGATACACTTAAAGAATGACGTGATCGTTACAGAAAGATCGATTAGCAGAAGTCTTTCGTTTTGTTCAATAGAAATCCATTAACACTTAAATGAACTTCTTTTCCCTCGGCAGTGCTTTGATTTGAAAAGAATTTTTTTTATTGGTAAATAGATTTCGAATCACTTATTCTACATAAACAGGAATTTTTATCAAGTAAGAGTATTTTTGTTTCGGTTCATCTAACTATTTTTAAGTACTTAAATTGCATCAATATTTATTTAAGATTTTCATTTGGAATTGTTTTTAAAAAAATTTAATAGCATTTACTAATGTATCGAACGTAAAGGCACATTATAATAAAATAAACGAAGAACGAATTTACATAAGAATATGAATAATTTAAAATTAGTCATTACAGAAACATAAAAGAACAAATACATAAGAAAAATAATGAATATCTTAATATTGATTTTTATTTCTTTCGCTAATAATTTATTTTACTTGTACATTTTGATAAGTTGTAAAAATAGCTTAGGTTGCAATAAAATAATAAATGACAAAATAAAATTAAACTTTTTTCTTCAGTCAAAGTATGCACTGAGAAATGTATGACAAACTACTTAAAAAAAATATAAATAACTGTTTGACCGTGTATCTATATATTTTTATACGTAACAGTGCATTACTTCTCTATTATCAAGCAGTCAATTATTCAATAAATCCAACATGATCATTAATAATACTACGGAAAATCAATTCATGTTACTTATAAAAATGTAAAATTGGCTCTATAATTATAGTTGCAATGTTCTTGCTCGATACCTTAGTTTTTCCAGCTCTTGAAATATTACAACTCATCGATATCAAGACTTATTACCGATTTCTCGAGTAGAAATAAGTAAGTAATACAATAAGTAAGCGTCAAAAACTGTTTACCTGGTTTTTGTTAAATGTCTATTCCGATTAGTCCCTGATATTTATTTCATAGTTCTTCGGTAACTAAAAGAAGTATAGGTAATTATTTTCAGGCCGAAAGTAGGAAAATATAAAATACATTACGTAAGGAATAACTATATTTAGGCAGTAACATCTTGGATTAAAATGTATTAAATAAAGTTTTTCCATAAGAACCATAAATTCATATAAAATATTTAGAAAAGAGCGTTTAGAATAGTCCACAGTGTGAGTAAATTTGACTATAGGGAAGGTCAAATGAAATTTATATAATTATTAAATTAATCGTTTATCTTTGTTCAATGACTTTTTTCAAACAATAGTAAGTTTGTAAATTAACTCTTGTACTCGTTTTTACCGACTTCATTTTCAATCTCATTCAATCAAAAGTATGCTAAATTATTTTAGAAAATATATGAAAATGGCCATGGATGGAATTTTAATGGAATAAGGGAAACTCGTTGTATAAAAAATATCACCAACTTATGAAAGGCATTATAACTTGTTATAATGTGAAGAAAAACATATCTTTGGTCATTAAAAAAGAATTGCAAGGTGAATTAGTCTTGCGTTGCAAAGTTGATTGTTGGGCGGAAGGTAATTTTCCATGTTTTATACGGATAAAATTGAATTAGAATAATTCTTTTTAAAGCCTGACTGAAAGCCACAATATATAAATAATATATTACGTCATAAAATAAATTGTGCAACAAATAAATGATAGCTGAGAAAAATGTATTACGAGTACGTTACTGCACATATATATTTAGAAATTAATGAGATAACTTGCTGTACATCTACTTGTTATTTATCAGTAAATACTTATTAATTTTACAATATATATTAACAACATTATATCATTCATCTAATATAATACCACCTTCGCAGAAATTTATATTATATAAGCATAATCATGTAACGACTGTAAAAACAAATACAAGCAACACCCGTTTCCACGCTTGTTGTTAATATCTAAATTGCAAGTGCACCTATTTAAGTGGAAATCGGCTTAGAATTAAAATTTATGGCCGAGGTAATTAAACGAGGTGAACTTATTCCGCAACAAAAGTGCGGAATCATAAATTTTTATAGCTTGACTTGTTACCAATTACGGTATGCGCGTCCCTAAAAGTTCCTTTCACGTAGCTCAGCGTTTCAAGAAACCTGTATATTCAAAGATATCGATTTTTCAACAGAGCATTGATATTTCTCGCAAGCGCGCTCGCCTGACTTCGCGACAGATATCTCCGGGACCCGTCCCACAAGGATGCAAAATAAAAGATCACCGATTCCTCGAAAGCCCCGTCACGCGCATACTATTCGATCCAGCGGTCGCAAAAATTCGCGAAGATGGCTCGACTTGTAGCTGCGGGGAATCGCGGAGGCAGCGCCAACTAGCGGATTGTGCTGAGCTCGGCTAGAAACTACGGGTTGAAATCCGAGGATCAGCGGCGATACACGAGAATCCGAGATTCGAGACGGGGACATCGATGCCTAGTGCCAATTAATAATATGGGACTGGAGGCGCCTTGGTTCGGTCGCGCGGAGCGACTTTTTTCTTGGCGCGAGTCGGGAAGTGTCGCTTGGCGAGATCCCGCGTAACGGGAGAGGAGATCGGGAAGACGACTCTTTAAGGACATGCCTCGTCGCTGCTCCTCGAGGTCTTCCGCACCTGGGCTCGATACTTCGCTATGCTCGCACTTAGTCCGCGCGCTCTTTCGAGCCAACCGCTGAGACTCGCCCTGGCCTTTCAGCCCTTTCGGTTTTACAAAAGGACCTGGCGATCGGTACTGAGAAACAGTGGCTCTGGATCGCCAAATTTAGGTAACGACTTTCAAGTTTCCTTATCCCGTTCATACAGTAGGTTTTCGATAACTCTAAAATAGGCATCGATTCACAATCGTGTCCCAATTTAGTTCCCTACGAGGACCTTTTCCGTACTGAGTAATGGACGATAGTCTAAGGGTACATAATACGAGTCTGGTATGATGTAATTCTGAAAAAATTTCCATCGCGCTTTCAAACCAGTGAAGAAAGACAGTGTTATGATAAAACTACATTTTTTTTATCGCGAAGAGTTGCCATCTTCTTAGAATGCGATTATTAAAGCAAGTTGGTGAAGAATTATGATAATGGTTATATATTGTTTATTTTCTTCCGAGCAGTATCTCAAAAGGCTAAGATCATTTATGTAGAAGCAATGCCTTGAACTCTTTTTTCTGTCTTGAATTCAATCGTTTAAATTAATACTAAATGTATACATATATATATATACATACACGCAGATGCATATTTAACGTTGAAGTAAGTCATCAAATATTTTCAAGTTTGTTCGGTGAGAATGAAGTATACTTATTTTGCGGATAAAATTAAGAAGAAGTTATCTTAATTCAGAGTGCTCGGATTGTTCAGAGTTTTTAATCTTATTGAAAATTACTAAATTGTTTAGAAAACATTTTAATCGATGCTTTAGGCCTACTTTAATGATCATCGAGCTTGATATTTCCTTCGAATGTTGTTTTGCTTTTCAAAAGGAAATGTCCAATCGATATGCAGAACTTTTTTTTTTTTTCGATTTCTTTTGATTGTCAAATAGATTTATTAAATAGCCATTAGAAACGGATTTCTTGATAAATTTATATAAATTATTTCGATAAAGGAATTTTGCGTGATCATTCCTTTTGAAAATTATGCATAATTATACGTATATTTGAATTTTTTAAAAATCTTAAAATATTTTACAAATTTATATTTCCTTTCATGTGTCCAAATAGTCTAATCAACGGTGTTTTTATTACTCTTCCGTTAAAAGTCGAAATTTCTTTTTGAAAGAAGAGATTGTAATATTACATTAATTCATAAGTAATCTCCACAAACACGTTATGATTTTTTACTTAACATTGTTTATTATAATTTTGATCATTTTATCCTTTTGATTTATAACAGGTTTACCGTTCTAAAACTGAATATATTTAAATTTACTTACGTATATTTTACAATAACAATTCACCAAGTATGACAATCAATCAAAAAAAAAAAAAAAAAAAAAAAAAAAAAAAAAAAAAAAAAAAAAAAAAAAAAAGCGTAAAATAGGCTGTTTGTTAAATTTACTTCAAATGATTACTCGTGATTGTAATTAGTTAGCGAGGATGGGTCATATTAACAATTAATTTTAGACTTTCTCAACGCATATCGATTGACCTTCCTTTGATTAAGAATTTTTTTAATTATAAAATATTTTCCTTTTTAATGATTAATTATTATACATAATATTTAGGGACTTTCGTTGCATAATTTACAAAAAATGTGCATAAGATTTAAAAAATGTCATTATAGTATAGCGTATTACACAAATTATAATTTATCATGTGAAACTTCTAAAATATTATACTAATGATCTGTAATGCGCTAGAATGTTCCATTTACGTGATTTTTTATAATTTGCATCGTAGGACAAATGTAACATACGTAATAGTTATGCACAAGAAATAGGATTATTCGTGCTTGAAAAGAAATGAACGAAGCGCTAGAGTAGATTTCATTAAAAATGAATACCTGATAAAAGAGAACGCGAAGCCTCGGATTCTCGAAGGCAAATCATATGCGTAATCACGGCAACTTCTTCATAAATAAATGTCCGTATTCAGGTAAATTGCCAAGATTAACCTTCGCCATAAGCCGACGATCGCGTAGTCACGTCACCCTACGAATATCCATGCACGTTCCTAATGTCTACCAGCTACGTATTAGCGAGTCACATAATAGCAACATCGTCTCGTAGATCTTAAATTTGTGTATTAAATGAATTAAATAGGAAACGTCATCCATAGATGAAAGCGCGTGCTTCTAGACCTTGACCCCTCGTGTGGTATCTGAGCGCAAGTTTCCGATTGACCTATAAATAGAGCCGAATCCTAAGCTTAATGCTTTTCAAAATAGTCTTATATCGAACGAAGATGAGCAGCTTAACAATGTAGCGCGGTAACATGTTAATTTGAGAAGCCCACTATTGCTTTTTTATTTGTAACTCTTGACATTTATACTGCCATTCGAATAAGCTTGATGTTATACTAGTTGTTTGAGTTAGTAATGATCCTTTTTCGTGCCGGTAACAAATCACGTGACTGCTATTTTTCTCTAAACTTATCGGACATTGAAATCAATTAGCATAAAATAAAATTAATAACAATAAAGTATCCTTTTAATTTATATTAAGAGTAAAGCAAATAAATGAAATAATATATTTCACAGCTTATATTTTAGGAACTAAAGCGAATCATCATAAATTTTAATTCCTTCACAAGTATTCGAAAATCATATTCGCAATGGAAAAACACATTCGAATTCATATATATTCCAAACTATTTATACATTTTTATTAGGATGAGAGGAAATTTCTTGATGTTTATTCGGCTTATTTTAACGAATTATCGGTATCTATATTTGAATCAGACAGTTTTCAAATAATAATTTGACTAAGCAAATGTAAAATTTTTCTAATCAATTCTGCATTAGCTGTATATATTAGATGAAACAAGGATTATTAGATTTTGCATTTAAATATTTGGGATTTAATGAACATATAATTATTTATACAAAATGTTCCGATATTTATATGTAGCAAAGCTATTTATATCAAAGTCTAATTTTGATTTGCTTTTAAATTTTTTTTACAGCTTACTTCAACGTAAAAACATATATAAAAGTGTTCAACGCTTGATAGATTATATTAGAAATACTATAATATATAAAATAATTTTACAAATGATCTGTGATTAATTATGATCGATGAGATGAATAATGCACGTACTTAAATAAAAATTGCAATTAATTCATAAGATTTTTATATGCTTTTACTATGAATTATTTTAAGATTTATTTATGAATGAGCATTAGTACTCTGTCTTCAAATAGAGCTTTAATGTATGTTCAATTTTCCGATTAAGATCAATACTCTTCGGCTGAGTGGAGGTGACAAACACCATTCAACTAATTTATGATTGACAACTCTGTTAAACTAGTATAAGAGTATTTCGATTCACATGAGTCTTTTACAGTTTTATTCGAAAGCATGCTCTATTAAATTCTAGAATAAATAAATCTTTTTTACCAAAAGAGTTCTTTTTGCAAATTAAACGCAAATTTTGAAGGAAAACCATGTCTTTAAATTGCCGAATTTCGTCTTATTTAACGATCTGCTTGTACAACATTATATGTTATATTAAATTTAATGCGCAGCACGTAATACATAATAAATTAAAGCAGTAAAGGATTTCATAATATCTCATAGATAAAGAATTTCTATTTTTTTCTTGTACTTTATTCTCAAATTGTTTCATGGTACCACTAAAATGATGTATCAATTTCAAATTCAATATTAATGTAATAAAAAAAACTCGTCCTTGTCATTGAATTATTATTCATTCGAATATAGAGTGGAAGAGGAAAACATCGATTAAAATATGCAAAGGCTAGTCTTACCATAATTGAGAGTTTCGAAAATAGTACGGAAATATTAAATATTTAATCTAATTAGACGTTTATATTTAATTAATTTGTCTTTACATTTAGTCGCACCGGTGTATCGAGATTAGAATAAATTTCAATTATTTGAACTGTAAAATGCAATACATGAAAATATCCTTGTTCCATTATCTAACCCGTCTCGAAGTCCACTCTTTTATTTTTAGCGTTCGTCCCATTTAGGACACTTTGATTATTATGTGTCGCCTGACTTTGGTATTTAACTTCTAATGAAGCATTGAAGGAACTAAAAAGCTTGGAGTTTTTGCTTCCGAGTAATCTTGAAATCATTGCCTTACAGCTGCCGGTACTTCAAAAGCATCGTTTGCATGGGTAATCGGCATTTTGTATCTTGATAATACCGAATGTTAAATTCGAAGTATCTCTTCGAATTTCGACAACGTCCTCTTCTTATAAAAAGCTCAACTAATTAGTTCGCGATTATTCGCGATGGGCTTTTTTCGTAAAGCCACGAAAGGTAATGAATGCATTTCGATCCCGAATACATCGTAAACGTTTTTCTACACTTATATTATATTACAGTTTTTTATTTTTGTACTGACAATCAAGAAAATTGAATTGAACATGCATTCGACGCGATTCCATTATACGATATCATTTAAATTTATTTTTATTATTCAAACGCACATTAAAAAATAAATACACTTCCAATATCAACGCGATTTTAAAGAACAGTTTTTATTTAGCAAGTACCTTTAAAACTATACGTAGTATAGTTAAAACTTTGTTGAAATTGCACGCGATTTAGTAAATGACTGCCTTTTATAAATGTTTCGTGCAGTTTCTTTTAAAAATTATGTAAAATTGTTTTAGATTGCCGTAGCGCTGCAATTTTTTTCACAAAACAAAAATACGAGGAAGACAGACAAACAGAGAAAAACAGCTGTGAGTGAGTTTGTTCTTCTGTTGAGCGAGTGGTAACCGAAAACTTCTGTTTTATTTTTAAGCGAACTCGCGAACGTGCGTGTTTATAAGTGTGTTGGTATCCACAGTATCGAGAAACGAAATTACTCTGATTGGCAACGGATATGGAGAGAGAGAGAGAGAGAGAGAGAGACGACGACGACGACGACGACGACGACGACGAGAGAAAGGAATAATTAGATAATGCGCAAAAAATTGCTCCTGTGATTCTTTGAATTCATTATTTTAATTTTTCCACCTTCGGAAATGGAATCTGTTCATTAAAAATTTAAATAAAAGTTGTTCGTGTATTTTTTTACACTTGTATGACATTTCGGAGAGAAACTTATACTTTTCTTTGATTCAATCAATGTATAATGGAATAATTTTCTTTTTAATTGCAACGACATCTTCATTCTCAAGATCTGTATATTAAACAATAACAAATGAAATAAAAAAGAATCGTAAGTGTACGAGTTGTTAGGGAGAACAAAGAGACTTGGACCGATATTAATAGAAAACATCTGCTATACTCTTATAGCAAGCTCTTGCCTACTCTTATGGTGTAGAACATGGTTTGTGAGTTTTCAACGCTAGCTATACTTTATTACGGTTCAGCAATCAAGTTTTTCCAATATATATGTAATATAAGATGTCTGCAGAAGCTAATAATAATAAAATATTTCTTATAATTTATCACGTTGCAACGATCGTAATAATTGTTAATTTTTAATTTATTTAAGTTCAACAGCTCCTAATAGACTATTTTCATAAGAATTACATACAATGTTGTTACGAGTGCGTAAGATAACAAATGTAATAATCTAAACGACTGTAATCGTGAAGCTAACGTTCGCTTCGATCTTACTCAACGTAGCTATAATTCTTAAAGAAATAAAACCTTTTTCTCAAAGTGTTAATGTCGCAAGTCCTACACACGAGAACACGTCAAATTTATAGATTTTCTTTCTATCCATTCGCATGAACGCACGTATATCAACTTCCGAGATTAGCAGCCTTCGTTGCATTCATCATTCATTATTGCATACGCGATACTTATCTCGCAAATCGTGCATACCACTACTGGTTCGAGAAACTCGGAGAAACTTAAAGAACGCAAAACTTTGAGCGATGCGTCGATACGAAGTATCTTTTCGGATGAGCTATTGTTACAACATACGAACATCGGGCCTCATTGCCCATAATTTTTCCTCGGCACTTTTTCCGTCGTCGAGCGCTGAAAAATGCAGGCTTTCCGTATTCATACTTCACGTAAAAATACTGTGCACTTAGGCGGTTCTCTAGTTGCCGAGAGAGTGTCTATAAAAAGTGCCATTCCGTGGCAGACATCTCGAATTTCCACGATACGCAAGATTATTGCGCCCAAGTCCCAACGATTTTCCGAGCAGAGCGTATACCCGCGAAGTCATCATCGTCTCCCACATTTCATCGTCTCGCCTTTTATTATCCCGATAAGAGGAATCACGCGCGCTACTCGCACTCAAAAATGAAACGTGTCGGGAATCCCGCCAACGGTCGGTGCACGCAAGCGTTATCGAGGCGAGATATAAAGAATGTGTCCCGTTCGCGAGCGCCTCGAAGGATAGATACCCGGGTGTCCTCGGCGTCTCGGGCGGGGTATCGGGGTATCGAACGAGAGCGTCGATAAATTATCGGCAAGCGTTGGACTCGCCCGTACGCGAAATGCCGCTCGTATCTCGCGGCCCACCTCGGAGGCGACGCATAATCGCGAGCCCACGTGGAGTCGGGGAACTGGACCACGGAGGCCGTAGACGCGTCGCCAACGTCGTTTTACCGTTAGCGGCTGCTGCACTCGGGACTTTTTCGAGCCGAGTCTCGGCTCTCAGGTTGCGTTTGACGGATTTCTTCCTTCTTCGCTTTTTTCTCCCTCCGCGGTTGAGCGGAGTCTCGTCGAGGACGCGGATGCTTGTCTTCGCCACGGGCGGCGTAGGCATTTACGAAAAGTGCTCGCGCTTGCGTAACTAGGGTCGTTGAGGGACGGCGGACGCGGTTGTAGATAGTTCTATGCTTTATCTCGTCTCGTTGCTCGCGGGACATTTCCTATTTCGGGCGACGCGGTGCGACTCGCGACATTGCAATTTAATGGCATTAGTGCTCTTTCGTGAGCAGAAGTTCATCCGTTAGGTCGTCTCTGCGTATAATGACATGCGCGAGATCGGCAATCTGCGGGCACAACCTCTAATAACTTCGTATTCTCCATCACATGCGCAACTGACATAATGGAACGACGCGTTCGTGCGAGCGGAGACTTGAATTTTTCGTTTCGTTTGTAATAACAGTTGAAAGAATTTTTTTCCCAGAGAATTTTTAAACTTGCAGCTCTTGAATTGGCTTTCGGCACGAAATACATTCGATTTCTCTTTAAAAGCGATTTCCCGCGTAAATAATACGTGCGGTGGATCGTTTATTCGATATTGGATCGTATATTTAAGATGCTACAGATAGTCGAGATAAAGATGTCGGTCTCATCTTTTCCGAGTGCACTTAAACTCGGCTGAGTTTGGAAAAATCAATAACGATATCTTCTTACGCCTTTGATATCCCTACTCGTGCTATTATGAATTTAATACTCTGCTGCGCGTAGGTGGCGATTCTCCGTATCGACAGCTTTTTTCTCTTTATCGCGTGACTAAATATTTCATGCTTTCAATATTTCGAGTACTGGAGAGTTGCAAACGGAAAACTCAAAATACCGATGGACGATATGTCCATTTATAAGCTGCAGATTTAATAATGAAATCCAGTTGACGACTTTATGATTCTACGGCTTACAATCAGTGTTTCGCAGAACGGATATCGTTGTCCACTTATTTTATCGTAAAATACTGAAAATAACAAGAATGTAAAAGAAGTCACGTTATCTCCGCGATATCGAAACGTAATACACTATATAATAGCTCTTTTGTTTCCGTCGACGCATCAATGAAGTTAAACTGCGCAATAATTTTTATAAGCTTGAGCAATGCTTTAAGCAAGGTCATTTGAAAATACGAAATTCAAAGCCTCCGACTACTATTTCGGATTTGCATTTGATAATTCTTGAGCCAGAATATTTAATATTATAATTTAATAATGTACGCATAAGTAATAATTAGCGGAGCGTATTAAAGAAACTTATTAAAGGCCTTTTCAAAGGATTTTCCAAAAGTATAACAGTCAGCGTCGAGCATTAAACAGAGATTACACAGTAATCGATTAAGGCAATTAGAGTTACCTGCGCTTTCGCTCTCGTCATGTTGACCCTCCCAAGTAGAGCCTCCAAGCCGATCGTTAACCGAGAGAAATTTGGAAATCCAGAACAGGTGTCGGCCTCGCGAAAAAGAAATCCACCGGCGTCCTTGAGAGCGAAAGAAGAAGGGAGCTGACTTCGAGCTCCGAAAGAAAGTAAGAAAACCGCAGCTTCGGAGGGCAAGTGTGTAACGGGCCACGCCTCCCCCGCCCTGTATTATTATTACAATTATTACAATATACAGCTCTCGCTGGCCTCGGCTGGGAAAAAGAATGTGCATTATGTGAGCGGGCGTCGAGAGCCCGAAGTCACTAATAAGGCGGCGCCGTTGATTCGCGCCTTGGCCGATAGCCTGGGAGCAAGCGAGACTCTATTAATAGTTCCAGTCGACGACGCAGATAAAGAACCGAGTAACCGGACGTTCGGCTCTTGAACCTCATTACCATTCTGAATTCGCGCATTTCTGGAAGTCTTGTCGATGCTCTGCCGCCCACCTCTGAACGTGACTTTTCTCCTTCTGGCTGTTCGCTTTATTCGCGTTGAGGCTCCGCGATTCGAAAATCACGGTCTGCTTTGGCACGCGGATTAACCCGGAACCTTGTGTGCTTCCACTGGCCTCAGTGGAGTTATGCTCCCTTTCAACGACGGTGCTGTTGAGATTTCCTTTGTCTAAATTAGCTATTCAGTGCTAGTGCGGAATATTTGTGCTTCCTTTGCTTATTAAATATTACATAAGGTTATTGCCGTAAAGCGGAGTAAAATTACGGCAACAGCACAATTAACTTCAGCCACTTCCTTAAATTTGTCGCTTAAATGTTGAAGCAACCCATTGTTTACCCCAAGGCAAAGAAGAATCTTTCTTCATCTGTCATAAAAGCTTTGTACCAAATGACGTCTGCTGTTACACAAGCAATTACAATTCATCCGTATTGATTTTTCGTATATTATGCTCTTTCTGGCCGCTATCGCTTTTTCGTGGGATGTGGATATCGCCAACTTAATACAATGTGGTCAGCTTTTGATTTATAAACGTGGCGTCGGTAGGCCGTTAGCGTTAAACACGTGTTGCCATCTTTAGATAAATTGAAGTACGCGTAACTCGAACTTCATAACACTAGATATGACTTTCAATATTATAAGCAGTAATCAGTTATTTGGACGTTAATTTATTTGACGTTATTTCAAACTATACCGTACAGTTGACATTTAAATTTTCGTGTTATGTGCACCTAGGCTAATGATAATTCAGTTTTAGTTTTAGCGAATAATTAATATTTAAAGCGCAACGTCATCGAAACGAAATAACAATATACATATATATACATATACATATACATATACATATACATATATATATACACACACACACACATATATATATATATATATGCGTAAATATGAATTTTTATATATGGATGGAAAGCAAAATCCGTTTTTAACGATGAATTTTATTATTAAAGAAGCACGATATGGATTTTCTTAACTAAAATCGTCTAGGTAATAAATCAGTAGGAAGTGGATGTTGTTTAATCTGACATTTCAAACGTAAATAATCACCTTACAACTTATTTTACGATTGAAACTCTTCCAAATCGTTAGAAATTCTATACTTGAGGAACGGAAACCACCTACTCGTTAATATTCTTGTTTGCAGTTGACATTTAGTATTTACACACTCATAATATAAATATGTGAAAGTATATGCGAAACTGTTACAAGATAACTTTTTCAAAATTTCTGTCAATGTGGCAAGGAAGATTTCGAATTTACTTATAAACATTATCACTCAGTTCAAGCCAACGAGCTATTAAAGGCTAATGTTTAAAGATTCAAAAAAGTGCACTTTCTTGTTTTTAAAAAAACGCAAAATCGATAGCTTATATCTTTTATTACAGATAAATTAAACTCGTAATGGCAATTCAAAATGACATTCTGGTAATTTATTCGTAAAATAGTAACATAAATTCCTTACGCTATCATATGGATTGAAAAAATGTAATGTTAAATGTCGTTTATTTTATTTGACATACAAAATTTCTTGAACCTAGAAACCTAGCTGAAACGAGGGAATTGATTTACAGTATAAAATTTATTGATGCGACATTAACAAAGTGCATACTGGTGATTTCTTTCTATAATAATTGAATAAAATTTGAAAGTAAATATTTCCTCTAATTAAAAAGGCTATTAATAGCGCTACTTATATTTTTGTTTAATTACAAATTTCAAAAGAAAATCTTTTGTTTTATTGAAAATGATTATTTGATTATTATGAAATTCTAGCTCAGTTCATCTATTTTATTTTATCTTATTCTACAGTTTCTCTACGGTGTTTGAAATTAGAATGATTTTGTTTTCATGATTTCTCGGATACAGTGCTTATAGTTTCTTAAACTAAATGTTAAAAGACACGTATTTGCTCATTAAACTGTAGCACAATATTTTGAGTATTTATAGATGCAGGCTAATGTTTTTTCTTTGCCTATCGGATACTAATTAAGGAGTGGCATATGTTACTTTAAAATATGGGTCAAACACATGTAATGACCGTGTTAGTAAACATTTAAGTAACATGTGCACCGTTCATTGATATGTTGCAGATGGTACGTGGACAGCGTCGCTGTTGAGACCAAAGTCTAAGTAAACAACACGTGAGTATGTTCAACATCTTCTTCTACTTTTTGTTTTTTATTTTGTACGTCCTCTCATGCTAAGTTGTTACATATCCCTGGAGATAATTCCGCATTTAACGGATTAAATTGAAGAACGAAACTCGATCATAAAGACAAAAAATTAATTTCTTCGATAAGCAAGTGCATGTATTTCGTGATGAGTTATTTGTAAACGAACGGTTATGTTAATAGTGAAGTCAGTATGTTAATTGTTTTCTTTTCAAAACTTACTTTAAAAAAATAAATAATGCTTTTTACTCATCAATTTTACTTATCTTGTAGTCAATTCACGTTACAAATACGAACAATTTTTTTGTTCAAAACGGTAGTTTTATTTGCGAGGCGCTATGTCACAATCTAAATCATTACATTGTGTAAATAAAAAATATTAGTATATTTTCATGGAATAATGGAATAAAAATAATTAAATATTATATGGATCTAAAGAAATGAAATAATTGATATAGATAAGACAAAGACGTCCATTAACGTTAAAAATTTGAAGTAGACGTTTAATAAGAAATTTTTTCTTTTTCTATTCATAAAGTCTTAACATTCAAATAATATAATACATAATTTTTAATAAAATGATTGCGCTGGTTTAAATTGATATTAAAAGATATTTAAAATTATACTATGTGCTCATGCTAAAAGAGAATCAGATATATCCATGTAATTAGTATTAAATGAGTAAATTTAAATTATTATTAAAATGAGTAAATAAATGAACAATATATAATTTACGATTTTATTTAATTAACATTCCAGAAATATTATATATATATATATATATATATAATACATTAGAAGTTGTAAAAATACCGATTAAAAAGAAAATGTATAATTTTGAAGGTTTTCAGTATAACGCGTATACATTGATAAAGTTGATAAAAAATTTTAATTATTATACTTGTAATGTTCTTGATACGTATATAAAACATGTATAATAAATTAGTATAGAAATATTTGACATCTATAATAATTTTCTTTCAAATTGACAGTACAATTTTATGAGCAAAGTAATACTTTTGGAACGTTTGCTAAAATTATACGGTATTTATTACTAAAATATTTAAGAAATCAACTATTTTAGAGTTTCCTGGTTGATACGCACGTTAAAATGATTTTAATAAATAACGAATATTAAAGTGAAAATAAGTTCAAATATACTTGTGTAAGAATTTAATAATTTAGTAGATACGGTACATTACATCGGTAAAATAAAAAACCAACGTATTTCAGATCTGTACTTTTTTACAATCGTCATAAAATATTTAAGTATTTCTTTATAAAGTTTAATAAGAATATGTTGATAATTTCGCTCTGAAATAATTCAGATAATTGATACGAGATTATATAATATCTGTAGATACTTTTATAAACCTATTGTAAAATTATAAATGTACATATATTCTATTCAATGTATGAAATTAAATTATGAAATTGCTTAGTAAACTTATCCAAAGAATACTATTTCAACTCCTTTTCAATATTATTTTGTTTATTAATACTTTTTCAATGCTATAATAAAAACGTTAAATTATGAAACAAGAACAGGAAATTCTTTTACAAAAAAATAATTTTATAATTCAAAAAATCTTTTAACTTTTTTCATTTTATATCCTAAATGGATATATAGGATTGTTCGTGTACAGTTTTTTAAAAGATGAAAAAACGATGATATGGCAAACGAATAGATTTTGCTTCTCGGACTAATTCTTGTACGTTGAAGATAGTTGATTTTTTAATTTTTTCTTAGGTATGTCCATTAATTTTTAAATATAATATTAGATCAAAATATTTCCAGTTGAAAGTGATTGCTTTCTCTAAGACGTTGAGTTTGTATTTATGTTTAATGTTTAAAAAATAACAGTTGCTGCTACTTTGCTGCGATTAGTTATCAAATTATTTTAAATTATCTTTACATTTGTTTCGACGAACAATGTCTTGATTATATCTGTAATTTAGCATTCAAAGTTGGCCAAGATAGTATTTATCATTGGATACGATATTGTCAACTTTTCAACCTTTACTCAACACTTTACTGAGAAGTATTGATTTTTTATAATGTGCGAATACTTAATATTACTAAACATATTATTAAATTGAAACGACATTTTTTATAGTTGTCATATATAGTTTCTTGAGCGAATTTTGACGTAATGAGATTTACTTGTAAGCTAATAGTTCTTCTATTTTTCCAGATATTCATTATTTTTTTTAATTGACTTAATAAATATAAAAGCATTCATTTATAAAGTACCTCACCACTACAAGGAAGTATACAAATTGGATATATGTGTGTATACATACTTACACACACACACGCGCGCGCGCGCGCGCGCACATATATATATACAAAGTCCACAAGATTGATTACCTTTTACAAGACAGTAAATAATGTCATGATTATAAAACGTGTAACGGTTTCAATGCATGTATTTTGAAGCGCTAAGTCGGTTTCCTTTTTTAAATTTCAAAAATCCACAAGGGACTATGGCTTATCCGCGAATGGAGAACTTTTCTTCAGCTGGTCGCTGAGCGCGTAAATCGAAAAAACCAACAAACTCATTTGTTAGATCATTTGCGTTTTGTCTTTTTTATCGATTCGGATGTCAAACGATGTATCCTGCGAAAGCGTTAGACCGACACATTTCTTCTCGTTTCTCTGCCAAACTGACAAACACTTCGAGTAGTACGCATTTTTTCTGATAACGATCAAATGACGCACTTAAACACACGTCATGCAAAATTTCCTTTCTTTTACTTCCTTCTTCTCTCTCCTTTCTTCGCTTCTTTGTCGATTTTACAAATCAATGATATTACATTGGTAACCGCTTGTGTTATCTTCTATTTACATACAATATGCGCTGCTTACTTACGATCGCGAAGAAAATCCATGGCGCGTCCTCAGCTCGAGTCACGCGACACTCGACTCTTACGGACAGTATGTAAAGCAGCAAAAACAGTCCGCCAAAACCTGACGGTCGCTATATCTATAGAAGCGTTTGGTTATTCCTGAAGTTATATTTTCGCTTTTTATTTGTCAGTTTACCGATAAATTTTTCCTCTCTACTGTAGGTCTTTTGCTTTTTCTTTAATTCTGCGTGCGAATGACAATTTTATATGCAATACTTATGCACGTTCATAATTCGTGTGCTTGCCAGGTGCGAGGTTGTAGCATAACTTTTATTGATTTAGTGGAAGTGTCATTTGAGGTAAAACAGAAATTAGTGAAATAATCATTAGCACGTCATCATACGTATATATAGTTTATCGTAGGGTTACATAATGCTTGCATTTACGCATTTATTCATGATCATGAGGTTTTCAATAGTCTTAATACGACCGTCAGTGCTGTAGAATGTTTCGCGCTCACACAATGAAAAAAACTCAACGTTCCCAACCGCATACCATTAGCGCACTACCAATAGACCACTGGCGCACACATCGAAGAAGGGAACGCGAAAATCGAGTGGCTATATCTAATAATACAATTATCTACCAATATACATAGGACCTTTGATCTTTATTCTTCTCCTTGACATTCCATACTTTATTCATCCCCGTTCCTTCCGCTGTCCCTCTCTTCGACGCTACGCAACTTCCTCTTCGCGCATTTTCCAGCTTTCTATTTCCATCTCTCCATCTCTCCATCTCCCCGTCGCTCTATCCGCTCTATCTCCGCGTCGCGAGACCAGTATCGCTTCGGATACCCGCCGATGATCGTCATCGTACCGGCGCACCAACGAAGGCGTCGTGATCTTTTGGTCACCCAGGCCTGACTGTAGATAAGGATCGCACGGGTCGAGAAGAGATAAGCGCGATTCACGAGTTCTCGGTGCGTGAGCACCGTGAAAGCGAGGCCGATCAAATGTTTCCACCGTTTATCAATTCATAGTAGCTTGTCGTGTTTAAAATATCTCTTTTTCTGGATGAGAGTGCGATTCATCGGCGATTTAACGGAGTTTTCGGCTAATTGTGCGCTCCAGTGAAAGAATGTGCAGTTTTTCGTATTAATAGAATAGGTAATGCTTATGAGTGGACATCATGAGATCGACAGGATTAAGTGCTAATGTACCGATGTTCTCGTACATTCGTGGACTTGGATGATTCATTATTAAATGTTATTTCGTGCAGTCGTCGTTTTTATAAATTTAGTATTACTTTTCTTGATAGCGAGACTCGTTAATTAAATCGTTAACATTTTTCTCTCTCAAAAAAAAAAAAAAAAAAAAAAAAAAAAATTATGTTTGTCAAAATTACGTGGGTTTGTGAGAATAAGAAATGATTTGGTTTCGAGTAGCGACGTTTTTAAAATTTGACAAACATATGAAATAATTTAAATAATTTTTTCTTTATCGAAAGTAAAATTTATAATAAACAAACTGTTGTTCTTTTATTCTCTTAAATTTTCTTTAGTTTATAAAATATATCGAGTTGAAATGTTAAATATTGCTTTGACACAGTAGAATGTTTATCTTTTATTTCTTAAAAATAAACTTATTTATTAATAATCTAATAATGATTAATTAAGTCAATATCAGTTGCTTTTCGAAGCTACTCATTCTTTAAATTCTTGATAATTGAATAGTCAGAAGTCAGTAACGTAAATTATAACATAAATGTTAAAATATACATAAATTGTAACAGATTTGTTTTAAGAAATAAATTTCTCTGTCGATACACTTCTAGCAGACGTATTTGATAAATACGACTTTCTACGATGTAAATGCGTAAATTTAGAAGAAAATTTTTTAATATTATTTCTTTAGTCTCTTTACTTTATGACTACCAGAAAGTATAGAATAATTTCTGAAAGTTTTAGTAATTCTATTTTTAATAAAATTTTAAACTTGCGTTGATTGAAATGTTAATATATGTATTAGTACTTGAAAAAGCATAAAATCGTAAGTACTTTTTCGACTGATGGATTTTCGATATCTATTTATTCCGGATGATATTTATATTCATTATCCTCTTCTCTGCAATAAAATTTTTGCGTAATATTTGAATATTATTATTTTTCTTCTCACGCAAACTTCTGTAATAATTTTCGAAAGAGTGTGTAATCTAAATTCAATACGCAATACCCGCAATTTTATGACATTTCTTTTTAAATTTTGGTTTATAATGTAATTTTAATTCCGTCAGTTCGGTAGTTTTATTTGAACAAATAATAGCCTTAATGTTTTCTGAAAAATTTCTAACAAAATCGACGAGTGTAACGATTGTTTAACGATTGTTTGGGGCATTTAAAGAGTTTCTAGGAACAAAGTCAAATTTTTCTTTGATTTCTCGGCTGCATTTTCTTTTATAAAAAGTTTAACGGTAAAAAGATCGTTTCAATTTAAAATAATAACCGCGTATTTCTTCGTAATGCAGTTGTCTAATTGAAATCGTCGCTAGAAAAAGTACTTGCAGTATAAAGAAACCTATGGTTTACGAGGCTCTCGTGTCGAACACGATTCTGGTAGTCGGTAAATATTGTATCCGTACACGATGCGTCAGTTGAAAAAGTGATATTACGTATTGTGGTGCCCATTCGTAGTCGGTACGTTCACCAGTGCGCTACAATTGACGCTAACGCCATTCGTAATTATCATGGACTGTGACGAGGAGCGGGGTAATGATGTCTAGGTATAGTCCCGTTCCGCTTAGCAGACCGTGTGACGAAAGTCAAGACTCGGCGGGTACACGTACAAACGTGTGCACTATTCGTGCATCGGTATACCGTGCGCATGGCATTAACCTCCACGACGAGTCAATGCTGCGTGATATCGCTTTTTTTGCGTTATTTGGCATTGATAATTTCTTGTATGCACATATATTTTGTCCCTCCACTAACTTTTTTTTCTCGCTACTTTTTATAATTCGAGTGACGTACACTGTCGTGCGAGTGATTAAAAAATTCTAGATATTTATGCGCCATTCGCACTTTTTGTATGTCATGACGACGAGCCGGGATTTTCTTGAATGTAAATTGCGAAAAGAGGAGTTGAGATATGCTAAACATATTTCTTTTTATATTTGTTTATGGAATAAATAAAAACATCTGACAACTGATACGAGCGAATGGTTAACCCGATGTTCTTGTATCAGTTTCGATTAATTTTACTTTTTAATTAACTACAGATGCGATATTAATACAGTATGATTAAGCTAAAAATGCAATTCAATGAATTATGCAATTTAATAATATACTTAAATTATGAACGCAGTACGTATGAGCAGACATTACTACTTTCTTATGCATAGATAGATAAAAGACAGATAAAAATAATCATGATATTATTGCAAATGTTTCATTATATTTAAATTTATCCTATCAAGTGATAATAAAAGTTTTTAATAGCTTGAAGACGATCAATATTAAATACTAGATTTTAAATAAACATTGTTATTTTACTTTCGTAATACATTCAGTAAATTATTACGCATATTTATGATATTATGTTAGTCCGACTATTAATAAAATTTCACAAATTACAATCAGCATATTTTTATCAAAAAGCAATTGTCATTTCACTATTAAATTTCTGTTTTCAGTACCGTCGTATTCAAGATGAAGATGTACGATTTAAGCTGTCTGTTACTACTACTATTTTGCACCATCTGGGGTGCCGTTGACTGCCTTTGTTCTCTCGACAAATACACGGCAGCACTGTGCCATGATCTCGAGGATGCACGATACATCAACACATATCATCTGTATACTTTACGAGCACCGTCTTCGTCAAAAATCCTATCTCCTGGGAATTTTCAGAACTTAACGAGTCTTCGACATTTAGATCTGTCGAGTGGCAATATCGAAATAATCAAAAGCGGCAGTTTCGCTAAGCTTGAATCTCTACAGACACTGAATCTTGCGGATAATCATATAAGTCACCTGGAAGCCGGTGCATTTGATGGTCTAACGCATATTCGTAGCCTGAAATTAGAAGGCAATGCGATCGGACAACTTCCTTCAGCTTTGATGAGCTTGAAAGGATTAAAACTGCTCGATATTTCGAATAACCCTTTGAGTTGTAACTGTGCGAGCATGAAGTTAAGAGATGCTTTGTCAGCAAGAGGAATAAAAATAGTAAAAAGGACGTATTGTTCTGAGCCAATTTCTGTTAAACATGCATCAATTTGGAAGCCTGATACAAAAACAACTTGTATATTTGAGAAGCAAGATTCTGAGATGCAGAGAGATCAACCTCTTGAAGGTAACGTTGACGGTTCAGGCGAGATGGAAGAAGATGATATTTTACCCGAGATAGAAAAAGACTTGGCTTACGATGACAAAGAAGACGATCAATCTTCAACTAACGCAAATGAAGAAGAAACTACGGCTTCGCCAACAACGCCTGAAGTTAATTTATCTTCTTCGACTACGCTAACTATGTCATCAGAAAGCGTTTCTCCGGGTACGGTTTCTAGCTCTACCAGTGTTACTAAGGATGATATTACTTTCGAGGATACAGAAGATTCTACAAGAAAAGAAACGACAACTAGTATATCGATAGTCGCTGTAGTAAAACCGGAAGAGCTTGAAGAATCAGATAAAACTGACGATTTGATTATTTCTTCTAATGTGCCAAAGACTTCATATACATCCGATGAACCCGTTTCTTCCTCTGATGCATCGACGTCGGGAAACATGGATGATATTGTTGTTCCATACGAAGGATCCGGTGAAAACGATGATGACGGTTCTGGTTCAGAGGGTTCTGGAATTATCGCTCGTATGCCTGGAATTGATTTCAATGAGACCAGTGGAGGTTTCGAAGATGAAGAGGTTCAGGCTTCGTCGTCATCGACAACGACTACAACTGAAAGCTCAAGTTGGTGGGGTCTTGGTAACATTATTAGTCATTTGAATCCTTGGGGAACATCTGATACAACGGAAGCTCCGAAAACGACGGAGAAGAGTCCTGAGGATGATCTGAAAGAAGAGCAGTTTATCCAAGTTACCCACGAATCATCAACGAAGAAAATAATTGATAAAGTAGATTCTGTAATTATACCAAACACTATACCAACGGATGAAAGAGCATCCAAGCAAACACCCAAGGCTCACGATCTGCCAAATAGGGATTTTGAAGATAATTCTGTAGATTCAGCACCCTCTCAAGAGACAAAGAAGGGTATTGGCTCATATGTTGTACTAATTACTCTTCTCGTTATTCTTGTAATTCTCTTAAGCTTTGCTGCCTACAAGGGCGATTTCTGTCGAAAGAAGCGAAAGCGCAGAGATGTGGAAAGAGGAACGGAGATGAAAGATATGCAGAGAACATTATTAGATCAGAATGCAACACAACCTAAGGTACAGACGTTGAATGGCAGTACCATGGAAAATGTACCGCTCATGAACAGTGCTACTCTGCCCGAGGAGCCCAAAAATAATCAAAAAAGCTACGACATAAGTCCAACAGTGATTACAAATGGATTGAGCAGAACTAATGGTATAGCGATAGAAGTGAATGATCCGGTGAAACCATCTAGAAAATCGTTGAAGCAGGAGATCGAGGCACCGCTTAATGGGCTAAATCCACCGATGGAGGCGATCGATGCGCCGATTGGGAACAGTATACACGGAGACTCTAATGAGATCATAAACACTTTAGATTACTGCGAGAGACCACCACTGACACCTGGAGCTCATAAAGTGAAGATTACATTGCAAGAGAACCCGGATAGTGTGCCGAAAACGCCGATACTGATAACGCGGGTGAAAGACGGTGAAAACCTAGTCAAGGCGCCGTGAGGATGAACGAGGTCTTTGTTCATACTGCTTTACTGACAGAATGTTGTACATTTGTAGCTAGCGAGTATCACTTTGCAGATAAAATTTAGGATCGAGTACAGTTTCTACTACGCTGAAATTCAGTTTAACGAGTAACATAGAATTTTTATAAATATTATGAAAGATTTAAGTAAGCACGTAGTGTATCGAAGCAAACGATCGATATCATTTCAGTTGTTTCAATATTATACAGTTCTTAATGAATCGAATGGCTTCAGTTTTGCATTAAAATTATGTGGCACAGTAATATTGATTCATTTTCGTGGAAACTACAGCTTAGCCTTATAGAATGCTGAAGTGTATTTCGAAGAAGTGCAATATGTGCCTTTAAGTATAAAGAAATCCAAGTATAAGAAAGACATTTTTTATTATCAAAGATGAGAGGACGCTAGTCACTCGTTGTACGATATTTATAATGAGCCAATGAGATACGTGACGATTTATAAAAAATTTAAGTTTGAACAACTAACATGTTTTTACATTGGCAGCAATTTTTTAATTGTTATATACATATTACAGAATTAATATTAGACGAAGCAAGATAAAATATCTTGAATTAAGTACGTATATGTTTCAATTTGTAAAAAAGTATGATGGATTCGATATGAGAAAGTGTCATATTAAATCGAAAAATATTTAATAGAGCGAGTTTCATTATTCGTGTGGTTTCTTCATATTTCCATATGAAAAGAATATATATATTACGTATTGTGTAACAAAGTATAAAAACAAAACTAAAATGACAAAATCAAATGTTAATATTATTTTGGTAAAATTTTAATACTTTAATATACTTTACACCCGAATAAAAGCAATATTTTTAAACATACGCATTCATTCCATAATCTTGTAAGCTCAATTAGATGATTAATTATTATTATAAAATATTATATTAAAAAAAAAATATATATATCTTAAGTGGATAAATAAGTAGCTCGTTTTATAAAAAATTGCTTTTATTCGAACTTGATAAGTTTTATATAAATTATTAATGATGCAAAAAGTAAATTCAACGTTTACAATAATCATTACTCGACTAACTTTTTATATATTTAGCTATAATGACGTGGCTGGTTTGCATATAAACTATATCGTATAAAAAATATATATTCAAAGCAAATACGTTACATTATGCATTGAACATTTTGGTATACTTTACATCTTCTTACTTTTTTCTTGCAACAATGAGGTTGAGAATTGTGCATTAACATTGTCTAGATATTTATTATCTGAAACAAAAAAATTATAAATTAGAGTTAGTTATTGTTGAAAATCCAATTAACCTCATAGCCATGTAAACAAGGTTCAAACACCCACATAATTATAAAAAGAAACTATTTATATTATTGTTAATGTACTGCATGATTTTCCTCCATTTTTGCTTTCGTTTTTAACAATGATGTTTGATGTGTTGAAGTTTAATTATTCCCACACTGCATAACGTAACATTAATATCATTTAGTTGATTTTAAAATTTTTATTCCGTCTTCAAATTGTTCAGCGAACTATTATTATTCGATATTCTTTATTTTGAGATAATATTAAAAATCGTGCAGAGAGTATCTTGAATGGTACATAAGAGCCAGTTATTGTTACCAGCTAATTTTTTATTGAACTCAAGCTTATTCAAATTAAACGCATAACAAGCGTTCTTATAATAAAATGAATAGAAAATTTATCGCATAAAATTTTCCTAAAAAATGATTTCTACTTCAATTTTTTATAAGATTAAAATCAACTAGGCTTGACTTTGATATACGCATGAGTTAGAACCTGTATAATATAATTAAGGTCATCAAGGATATGAACACTATTTGCCAATACATTTTCAATCTCATATAGATATAGATAGATAGATAGATATTCGGCATCTCATGAATTAAATTGGTTAAATAACGATTTTTCTTCGTAAATCGGTGTGCCATAAAGTACACCTTTACATTATTATTTCCTCGCTTTAGCCTAGATCGAGTTTGTCGACCTTACAAATAAGCGTATCTACATCCGATAAGGTAGACTATATGCGACTTTTATTATTGTGTTAAAGAAAAATTAATCATCTTCGCAAATAGACGAACGTACATACACGCCGATTATCAGCTTCAAATGTATGCGACTATTTAAACTTGTATGTATCTATTAGAACTAAGTTTTGTTAGCGTTATATTTGTATTATTTTTCAATTTACACGTAAATAATTGCCTATGTGTATATTTGTAAGTAAAAATGGTTATAGATATTTTTTAATCAATATTAAGAATTTATTCTGTTTAGGTTAAATAATTGCGAAATCGTTTTATTTCTTTTGATAATCTTAGTAAGTTTACTTATGTAACTCATTAAAAGATTTTTGTTTTATTATTTATTTTATATGTCTTTTTTGTAATTATATATTTGTCACTCGATTTTTTATAAATAAAATTATAAAATTGTTACAGTAAACTAATCTGTTTCAGAATATTTCAAAATTTTTAAAAAGTATCTCTGTATGTTATATATATATATATATGTATGTATAAGTTAATACATATTAATGTGCATAAACATGTAAGTAAATACGTAAAAAATATAAAAATTCATCTAATAAAAATTCAATCTCTTTCAATTTGGCTTCAATTCTGATTTCTTGTTTATAATTTAATTTAATGATATGATAACATTATGCATAGATATATCGAAGATACTTATATAAAAATACAGGCATAATTGATTTTAATATAATAATAATAATAATAATAATAATAATAATAATAATAATAATAATAATAATAATGTTACAAGTTTATCGTACTAATTTTGAACCATTTACATAATTATAATTCAACTTTGCTGGGATTAGATTTGTTTGCGAATGTTTTAAATAATTAAGCAATGTCATTAGTATTAATCATTAATTTAATAAAATGAAAGTATTTGGTGATTTTTATATATTATATTCAAATGGCTTTTCTCATAAATCTGTGACAATAAAAATTTAAAAAAGTGTTTAAAAGATAAATAAATCAAATTTCGTTCAGCTAATATATTTATAAATATTAAATTAAAAAAAGGAAAATTTTAGAAACTAATACTCTATATTTAAAAATGATTTATATTTTATACATTACTGTTGAAATAATGAATAAAAATTATTTAAACGATTTTCCACAAATTAAGAAATATTATGAATTCATTTTCTGTATAAATATTTAATGTTAAAATGTAAATATGAAAATGTTACTTTCGTTTTGATTAATTATTTCTTTAAATTAATTATTAATTTCGATGCACACAAAGTTTTTTATATTAGTCAAAAATTTATTTACTAACAAAATTACGAATTAAAAAATCATTCATAATACTAAAAAGGTATTGAAAATATAGCAATAGATAATATTAAAATAAATTAAAGTTAAAAAATATTAGTTCATATTATAAACCTTTACATTTAACAGGTTATTAATTACTATTTTTATGCAAATATTTTTAAATATTCAATAATTATGATTTTAAATGCTTTCAATTACACTTTATCACTCTCAGAAACGTGTGGGTATGTTTAGATTAAAATTTAAATGCTTGAATTACATTAGTCTTACATCTTAAACATATTAAAGTACATTGGAATTTAAATCTCTAATTAATTTTAAAGAACTATAATAACATTCATTAAATTTAACTAAACATTTTAAGTAGATAAAATAAATTTTATTATATTGAATTAGTTTATTTTAACGAATTTCATATTTTAAAAATGATCACTAAAATGATAATAATATGAATATTTATTTGATCTATAAAACGTATAATTAATTATATGGACTGTCGTAATATTTTTATTATCAATTACAATTTGATTGTTGTTTAAATTGAAATGCCTCATAAAAAAGTGTAAAAATAAAAATACCTTGATTTTTTATTAATTCTATAAAAAATTGTACGAAGGTTTTATACGTCAATAAATATCTTACTTAGAGAATTAAAAATACTATATTTAAAATAGAATTTTTTGCCTATCATACTTCGTCAGCTATTTCAGATTTGTTACTTTTACATTTCAAAATGTAACATTTAATACACAATCAGTGATCTTAAAAGTATTTTCATGAAACATACACAAGATATTTTAGTTTATTTATCAGTGTGCATTTTTGTTTAATGTATTTCCTTAAATTTATTTACATTTATAATTATCGCTATGTATCGGTAAGGCCATTATATCAAAAATATAACAAAGAATAATAATGTAATAACACTATTTAGTGTATTAAGTTTGTTTATCGTATCGTCCTAAATATCCAACACAACAAAAAGATTTGTTTTTTTTATATGAAATATGATTTTTGAAAATTTGAACTTGGGTTCATATAAAATTTCTAAACAGAAAATGTGCTTTGTATTACTTTTACAATATAAAGTTGCAATATCCATGTATAAATTTCACCAAAATGTACCTCAATATAATATGTTTGATAATAAAATAAATAACTCTAGTTTATTGTTACGTATGGTCGGATTTTAATATATAAATATATATATATATATATATATATATATACTTACATAACTAGTATCATAGTATCATCGGTTATAATTTTTATTTATTTATTTCATTACTTAGCGTGTTTAAATTAACACACTAGTTTCGAAAAAATCTTATTACGTTTCTTATTACGTGAACAAAATATGTCAGTTATCACAATACAGTGTGAAAAAAGTCAACGTGCAATTAATTATAAGTACATTGTTTTTATGAAAGTTTTCCAATATATTTATCTCGTGTTAAGGTTGATAACAAGTAAGTAAACTCATCCTCAAACGTTTATTTCTAGTATGAATTTTGGTACGTAGGAAAGCGTACTGTCTAATTTTTATGTTATTAAACGCACAAGAAACAAGACTTTTCCAGCTCAAATGTTAAATCACAAAAACCCTGTATCAAGGTTCAAAAATTACCGGCGACGATTTTCACAAGGAAAGTTTCAGCTGTCGCCATCAGTCGATGGCCTATATCCACTTTTGGGCTCCCTCTCCAAGTTCCTAATGATCGTCCTGCCGATTTTCCTGACACCGGCAGTATCCGCGTCCTTTTCAATTTCCGAGTCCTCGTCGTCCGTGGACGTGCCGTTGTTCGCCGACAGCCTCTTAACCGTCCTTTTGGTGGCAATCGGCGTCGGGAGCCTGAGCCTCAGCCTTTCTTCCCTGTCCTCCGCGTTCACCTCTAGGTTCTTCTCGGTCCCAGTCATTGGTTTGCGCTCGCGACGCAGACGCTCCTCGCGGCGCATCTCTCTGCGCGAGAGGTTTTCCTCGCTGTGAGAGCGCTGTCGACGCACCCGTCGTGACCGACGCTTCTTGCCACAACGGAGACTCTCGGAGGATCCCGTCGTCCGAACGATGGACACCGAGTCGAGGCCGTCGAGTGAACGCGCGAGTCGCGGCATCGTGACCGCTTCCTCGTAACTCGGTGGCCCGATTAGTTCGAGCGGATGTGTCCGCGGCTCCGAGGAGTGCTCGTGTAACTCATCCTGAAGGCGTTGGCTCCTGTCAAAGTTACGAGATTTGTTTATATCGACTGCCCAATTTGCGATTGACCTTTGAGCCATGGAATTGGTTGGCAAGCTGGAACAAAATTTATAGTATAAGTGAATAGTACAAACCTTCTTTGAAGAAGCCTTAATCTCTCTCTAACTTCAGCTCGTTCCATTTCCAGTCTGTGGTTTCTTGCTTGCCTCTTTAGTTTCATCGAGTGCCTAATAGATACAACTGTCCCAGAAAGAACAACGACAGTCAGCAAACTTACGAGAATAAGTCCCCAAGTTTTATTGTTGCTCTTGTGTATGGAATTTCTCTTCCACTCGTTTGTACACGCATTTCTCCAAGAGTAACCTGTTACGTTATTTGGACTATGGCATATGAGCGATTCTGTTTTAGTTAACAAAGTCATTAAAAAGACATAGCCGGGGTAAAGCTGAGTGCAATCGCATTTCCATGGATTATCTTGTAAATGTAGATGCCGCAGATTAGGATTGTCAAAAAATACTTCTGGGCCCATACCGTTAGTCAAAAGATTTCCTACGAAAGAACGAAAATTATTTTTAAAGATGTAACGTTATAATGTTAAGGTGGAGTTTACGTAATAAAGTTATATTTTTCTTGCTAATGCTATTCTCTAAAAAACTTTAATTATATATAATTTTGTGAAGTATCATAAGTGTAATTTAATTTAATTTCTAGGTAGTTACTCTTAAATTAAAAGTAAATTTCTATTTTATAGAAATTGTTTGTTATTCTTTTAAAACTATTATAAGCAAAATAATAGGTCATTTTTCATATATGTAATGGAGAAGAAAATATTGTAAGAAATAACCTCCGATGAAGGAGCTTCCATTTTAATCTAAATTTCTAAAAAAAAAATCTTTATGGCTAAGAAGAGAAGATTTGGAGTACTTTAATTAGGCTCGCACAAGGTTTTATCTCATGAAGATCAAAGGCCCAAACAAAATCAGAATGATTTACGTAGTTCCCAATGTACTCGTGGCTCATGGTATGATTCTTAGTTCTCTAGTTAACTTTTCATTACGTAAGAACAGACTTGTTTTGTGAGCTCGAAACCTTAAAAAGCAAACGGTATGCTACATGTAATTAAGTCCCCAGGTTGGAATATAATTCGAATTATATCTGTCCTAAGCTCTACCTGTACAGTTCTTGATTGCAAGAAATTCGATAACTTCCCTTACTATAAAGCAGCTGTCGTAGATAACATCTACGACATTATTAAGTCTTATAATACATTTCAACGGCATTTAGGCTTGACTCTTATATCGATCTTAAGGAAGCTGTGAAGGTGGATGAAACGTACGTTCAACACACTCCAGGTATGCTACCTAATAGGGACATGCGTACTTACAAATTTCTTTAGATTGCTTCTAAACTTGATTACGTACGTATAACGTATCTAAGATGAAAGTTAATATTTATGATATCGAGTTCAAAGTTCAAGTAAAATACTTTGATAATGATTTGTTATAAATTAGACTCTTCTTACAAATTCTACTCAAAAGCTATATAATAGTTGAATACATGAATATATGCAAGATGTGAATACATATAGGATACACGAGCTTCTCTTTTTATTTATAATTTAATTTAAGGATAAGATTTTCTACATGCCCTATAAATAAACTATTAAGTAAAGGTGAAAGTATTAGTTAGAAACTGGAAAATACTTTAATTCAAGATTAAATTTCGTAAGGCATTAAAAATCGTAGAGTTAAGTACGAAGAATTTTTCATATACTATGCTTTTTTTATTTCTTAAAAGATAAGAATGTTTGGTCGATATAAAAGAAGATATTTACCGTGGAAAAGAGAAACGCTTTTCTCTTTAAAAACACAAACAAGTACTCACTAAAATTCCATTTATCAAACAAGATGAAAACTTTACGGAACGAAACGCATCGTTGTATCAATCTAATAATTAGAGAATCGAAACGTTTGTTGATTATGATTTTAAAATTTATGAATAAATATAAAATTTTCATTCCAAAGAGATATTTGTACGCGATGAAGACTAAGTAAAAAGATAAAAATTAATTAAAACCATCGATTCCTTCATTGTTGCCGTATATTTAATTACACGCCAAAGTCACAATTGAAAACAAAAAACTCTCCTTTACTATAAAATTATGAAATACACAAGCAGCTTCATCTTTTACTAAAGACTTGTAATAATTGCGTCTTTAGTAGAAACTTTTATTCCATAAAAATATACATACCGCTTACAAGGATTTTACATGGATTTTCTGACATTTACTTAACATTCTTATAAAAATTGGATTAGAATATTATTAATAAACACTGTAACAGTACCCTTATTAAAATACGGCCACACAACTACGCATTGCTAGAACTAGTACTCGCAGAGGCTGTGGTATTCCTTAAGAACTAGAGCGCAATAATAGGGAAGACTAGTAACTAAGTAAACACTAGGTTCTGTACTGGTCATGCAGCCTTTCAACACTATTATAGTAAATGATTCCTTTTCCACTGTGTACAAGATCTTGCATCTAATTATGCGGACGGAATTACTTTCTCTCTGCCGATAAGAGATCGTGTACTCCATTGCTCACTGGCGTCGTGTTACTGGTTACGCAAATACCAACTCGCTCGCTATCGTTACAGATTATATAAAATAACATTAAGAGAATGCCTCATTATGTGGACTTTATTTCTGTGCTATAATTTTCTAATAAGATAAACACAATGACGTCGCCTCCCACGCTGTAACGCACCATTACGAAAAGTATACATTGTTCAGCCTTGATAGACAACTCATAAGTTCCCTGAAGCCATGTAAAGACACGTGGCAGAGAAACTTGTTTTATGGAAAATAAATGTATAAAAAATTTTACAATACTGAGCCGTGGAAGCAAAGAAATTGCAAATAATAATTTACCAGTAAATCTATACAATAATTTATTGGTAGATATAAAACAATAATTGAATAATTTCACAACATTTGAATATATTTATCAATAAATTTTAGGTATAGATAAATTTCAATTTAATATTCTTTTAGATTCAATGGTTTCATTCTTTAAAAAAAAATTCTCTTTTTCAATCCTACATTGGTTATTAATGTAATGAGAGCACAAGATATTTACCAGAAAGATCCAATTTTTCCAGCTCCGGAAGCCCGCTAAAGCTTACGTTATCCAAATTCGTAATTCTGTTACATCTTAGAATTAAATTTCTTAGGCTTGTTGAATCCAATTTATCGGGCATTTCTTCCACTAAATTCTTACTCAAATTCAAATGGTACAGCCTCGAGGTCCCCGTTAAGCTTTTATCGTCTATTTGACTAATCAGATTTGTCGATAAATCCAGACTGATCACCGACGTTGACAGCTTTGGAAAATCCGTAAGGTAATTGTCCGATAAGTTGAGAAACTGCAATTCGATATTGTTACGGAATGCCGTCGAAGGTACAGTTTTCAAACCATTGGACGACAAATCCAGAACTTGCAGCTTCAGAAGATTGGCAAAGGAACTCTTATTTAAACGTTCGAGGTGGTTGTAATCCAGAAAAAGATGAGTGAGTTCACGATTCTTAGCAAATATGTGATCGGGTAGCATGTGGATAGAATTGCTGGAAAGTCGAGCGTAAGTAAGAGATGGAAGACCGTGGAGACCGGGACGATCAAGACCGCATCTTGAAACATCCAGCTTCTGGAGTTTTTGGTGTCGCAGAGTTTCATATCTAAAAAATATTTCTATATTAAATTTTATGAAATTTTATTAAAAATAGTAAGCAGTGAAACTTCCATTGTACGAAGTAAGCCGTCGCGTAATAGGCTGCAATAACTGTTTTGTAAGAAAGTGTCCTTTTGTTCAATGGAAGAAGACAAGCGCAGTAATTACGAAAGATATAAATATACAAAGCAGTAAATCCTTATTCGAGATGAACCTATAAGAATTTATCTTTTAAATTCACGAACAATTTTTTTATATTTTTGTAATTTTACTTAATTGGTTGTACTTTAATTTTATCATGTACATTTTGTTATTATTTATAAGCATGTATTTCAATGATAACAGGTTAAATGTAATCGAATGTAACCAAAATTCTTTAGTTTTTAGAGATAGAAGTAACGAAAGTATAAAGGTAAGGCTTAGTTAACAAAATTTCTTAAATGAATTCATTACTTCTTGAAATCACTGCATTATTACACATTTTTTTTAAATTGATCAATAAGATCATGAGAATTCTGAACATAAATTATGCGCACAACTTTTTCAAGCGAATACTTTCTAGTACACTGTTATTAGTCATTTTACGTAAGACCATTACGAACGCTCTGCGTAATTTTCATTTTATTGTTCAATTTATACGTGGCAGTCGATATTTCTGAGAGTACTCACCTGGTGCTGTAGACTAACATGGGATTATCGGCCAAGCGTAGATCAATAAGTTCTGGAAAGCCTTGAAACGTTCGTGGATTCAAAACTTTTAACTGGCATTTCGAGAGATCAAGGCCTTTGAGCTTTAGGCTATAAGGATCCTTTATATCTTTCAAGGGATTACCAGCTAGACTTAAATAGTTAAGCTCTGGTAGACCTGACAATGACGTATTTTTTAAATCTTCGATACCTAGGAAAAGTACATCTGGATAAATAATACAAATTATCCAAACCAATTTCACCGTACGTTTCAATAAAAGCATGTCATGATGTACGATGTACTTTAATACTCATTTAAAATAAGCTTTATTATAACTCATAGAAGTGGAGTTGAAATAAGTAACATTGTAAGCTCCACACATGATTCTCTACTAGTCGTCCTTACCAACAATATTTTATCATAAACTTTGTAATCTGTTTAAAATTTTTAAGGGCCTACAAAAGTATCGTATCATTTGAAAAACGCATGAACTGCATAAGAGAAAATTCACAAGATCAAGAGAAATTACTAGAGAAGTTCCGAGCTAAAATTCACGATTACTTTTAATTTTCAACCTCGAAAATAATATTACTCGATTAACAGATCTCGATTACCGCATGAATTGGCGTTAAGAAACTGCAGTGCTCCATTTCTCAGACCGCTAAGTCCACTCAGTGGATTGCCTGTGAGGTACAGAGTTTTGAGGCGGATCAATTGGCTAAGCGATCCAAGATCCGCGACAACATCCTTTAGCAAGTTCTCGCTGAGATCTAGCCTGCGTAAATTGCCGAGTCCTCGTAGAGTCGGGGGCAAGGAGCTTAATTTATTGCGCGCCAAATTAAGATGCTGGATCTGAGTAAGTCGATTGATGTCCAGCGGAAGCTCCGTAAGTAGGTTATTTGAAAGATCCAGGTACTCCACCTGTAGTAACGTACATCACACAGGGATTTCGGATTAAAAATTCCAATGGAATTATGATTCTTGCAGCGAAGCTTGTATTAAGAATGAAAAATAATCCGAATGAAAAACTGAATGCAACAATAATACATTCTTTCAAGTTTATTTTGAAAAACTTCTTTTATTCTGATTATCAGTGAAAGCAGTCGAATAAACCTAACCTAATACGTTACAAACTTACATACGTAAAGTATATAAGTGCCTATGAAATAGAGTTAAGGTTATTATATACATTATATGCACATACCGTTTTACGCTTTCATTTTTCAAAACAATTATGGAAAGAGCTTTTCTAATTAATATATACTGAATATAATTCAAGTTTCAAACTTAAAATTCAATCAACTATTCAATCGTTAGATTTTTCAACGATCTGTTACATTTACAAGATTTGTATAGGTTAGAATTGCATATAATCTTCTTCAACATGTACAATCTTATATTTTTACGGGCACAAAGCTCGAATAGAAATTTTATTTTACTTTTATTTTAGCTAAGAAGGTTAACCTTTCATATATAGGCTTTCTTTTAATTCGATATCTTTACTTTTTTTGTAAATATTTAGAATTATTCGATGTTTTTTTTTTGCAATTTCGTAATAGGTAAGTAAATTCGATCTTTAATACTTCCGAACACAAAAAAAGAAATAAAGGTATATCTTTATAACATCCCGTTCATTATTCATTTTAATATTTACTAATGAAATCTGTTAAGGCTTCAAAAACTAGAATAAAAGAATTCATAATATTATTCATAATAAGACTTTTATCTTCGTAAAGTATCATTTATTTTTCATAGGAAATTCCCAAGATATTGCAGCTTCTATGCCGATGAATCAATATTAATAACTTTTAAAATATCAGTTCCGTAACTAAACTCGCAGTGCCACATACAACTCTCTCTCTCTGTCTCTCTCTCTCTCTCTCTCTCTCTCTCTCTCTCTCTCTCTCTGATTGCCGTGTAATACATCAATGTAAATATACCCGATATATTTATTTCGAGCAACTACCTACGAGCAACTACTAATCAGATGTAACCGAGCGATAAGTCGTAAGTCACGTAGGAATCGCATTACTCATGCCCTCGCGCTATGAAGTTAATGGTCGATGACGACGAATCTACAGTCTCTGCAGCTCTAAAGTCCACGTATATTTTGCAATAGATTGGAATAAAAAATTCACCGAATAAATCTAGTTTCGCTGAATGGTCGTGTCCTTAATTATACGATCGCCTGCAGCGCAACGTAAAACAAGAATCGACCACGAGTCTCTCCCCAAGTTTTCGCTGCTTTTCACGTACTCACCGTTAAACTGACGTTCTCGGGGAAGACCTGGAGGCCGAGGCCCGCGCAGCTGATAGTCTTCGGGTCGCAGAGACAGCTCGTGGGACAGCCGCTCGCCAGGGCACCCCAGAGGTCCGCGAGGATCGCGAGGATCGCAAGGAGGTGCATCGTCTCACCTGCGCTCCTCGGCCATCCTCGACTCTCGCCCGTCGATAGTCAGGAGAAGACGCTAAGAGCGATTCTGAAGCGACTGCGCCGTAACGCCGGTTAATGGTTATCGGGGATTAACCGCCAAGCGCGTGGTATCTCGACATCTCAGCAAGATAACCGTGACAATGCGCGATGCCTCCGTCGCGGACTTTTTTTCTCCCCCTCGTTTTTCGAAACGCACTGACGCCAGCGGACGACGGAAGCGCCAAGCGAGCATCGGCCTTCTGCTATTAATCATTTTCAGGTAATAATATGTCGCGTTATTAACATTGTTGGCTCGGCTTTTTTTTTTATTCTATCGAGAATGGAGAAGATACGGTGTTAAAATGTGGCATGAGAGCGATAAGGAACGTTACATCCACGAGCGCTAAGCCGCGTAAGTCATTGCATAATGCTTTCTTAAATATTGTATATTTTCCAGATATACTTTCGTAGTATCAGTATCAGAGCAAGAGGTTGTAAGTAACGAAGTAACGAAAAAATATTACGATTCAACTGAACGTTACATGCGCTTCAATTTTAAAATTGCGCTTAATTTCTAAGTGGAATTGCATTTTTTACGTTGTATATATTTATAAGCAGTATCTGTACAGTGAAGATTGAAAAAAATTGAATAAAATTGAAAAAAAACTTTATGCTTATTCATTAGTAATTTACGGGCTTCAGTTGCAATTACGTAAACATCTATTTGAACGATTCTAATTATAAATGCCTTAAAAGAAAATACGGATACGTGTTTTCTATTAGTGCTAAACACATGTACATATTTTTCGAATAAAGAATTACTCTATATTTATGTATTTATAAATATGATAAAGTTATATCTATTTTAAGTAAAAAATGAGAATGAATTAATTATCGACGTGCTCCTGTTAAGAGAATGATAAAGAAATTCAATGACCCACAACGTGAGCTCAGAGATTCCACACTATCGAGAGTATTTAGCAAAAGGTTAAAAGCAGTATTTTTTTCAACTTTTTTAACGAATAAATATTTAAAATATTTTAATATTCGTATAATTTCTTAATGTGATCAATAGAAAATGTAAACCAACACTGCTTTTCTATTTACATTTAAAGTAATTTATAATATTATGAAGAACGTTTTTATTCTTATCTAATAATGCGTATTTTATTATTGCTGTTTTTAAATGTTTTCAACTCTTTTTCTGCAAATGTTGGAATAACTTTCACTGTTTAGAAATATAAGCAGACTTTCCGATATTATTATAGATTTAAATTTTATATTAATTTTCGGATTATACTTAGCTTTACTAATTTACTGCACTAATTACAATTTGAAAAAGTAAAGTTTAGATAAAAACCAAAAGGTTATCGAAAAAACATACATTAATTTCATATTTTTCAAATATTCAGCACTAACATTCTCCTTACTCGGCGTGTAAAATACATTTACAATCTTGATAACTTTGTAAATCTAGTCAATACGTATTTGACTAATGCCCATCTTTTCGTTGCATTACGTAAAATATGTCATACAAGTAAAGTCATACAACAATGTAAAATTGCTGTCTTAGCAAACATTTCTTTTCAATTTTCATAACCCGTCTAGTTAATTTTTATCGATTCAAGGAAAATCATTTTGCTCAGTTTAGAAGCTGAGAAAATCTTTTTATAATGGTACAACACAAATTGTCATCCATTATTTTGCCACATTCAATAATAGTATATATGGCTACCAGTATCTACTATATGTACAATATTTTGCGCGCCAAACAAAATTTAAAATTTTTCGGTTTGCTTCGCCTCGAAAAGACTCAAAAACTACGATTACACATACGCAGCAATAATCCAGTTGGAGCCTTAATAAGTCGACGTAAACAAGTAGAACGGTAGATTCGTAAAGGCGAGTACGATATTTCATCGCGTGGTAGGAGCAAACGCAGATCCGTCAAGAAAAATTCGAAGGGCCCATTGCGCTGGAAAACGCGAACCATCGGATTAATGTGCTGAAAAGCCGATATTACAACGTCGCGACGTCCCCCACGTAAACCCTTTGCCTGTGCGGACGTCTCACCCGAGTCGCGTCCACTTTTTTTCGGAGACTCCGAAGTTAAACGAAACGAGACGGCGATCCGCTTTTTCTTCCTTTCCCTGCGTTCCAGCGTTTTTAAAGGATGAACAGGATGGAGACGGCGGGTGTAGTCAGCAAGATCCGCACTACCTTTCGGGAATCCCATTCGACCATAAATGGATGGCGTTTGCGCGGACGTCGGCCACTCAGGGACGGCTGAGTCGCAAGTTCAACTTGACGTGGTTAGAGGCTTTTTAAAGGAAAAGCAGTTGACGGTGTATGAAAGATGTTTATTCGTGTACTTTTGAAAATTGCGTAACATGGTGTATCAGGATCTTATGAAGTCACAGAACTGCATTTCGTACACTATTTACTCGCGAGGAATCATAAGAGATTACAGTTGTACGTTATTCCTAAAATCACACTAATGAACCATACGATTCGCAAATAATGATGTCGTTAAAAACATACGATGAGAACGGAGGGATACAAATAAGGATATAAAAACATTATTTGTAAGAAAACTGAATCATCGTCGTTGATTCTAATTTTTGACTATACGAATCCTTTTTTGACTAAGATTGTCGCTTCCCTAGAATAACCTGTATAAATATTAACGATACAAAATCAAAACGAAAATTCACGAATACGATATAAGTGAGTAAATTTCTCAGGTGTAAAATACTCACACCACGCAATAACAGCTGATTAATAGAATACGTAACTTAACAAGATAACTGCTTCCAAAAGAATTAGAACTTAAATAAAAATACCACAAAAAGTAGATGCTCTTGAAAAATATTTTGAATGAAAACAAAATCAATACAGAGCGGCAATAGTTTACGAATTTTAATTTTCATCATCGAGCAAGTTGTATTAGTATAATAAAATGATATTTCCATTACAATTTTTACTTCTTAATTATTTATTAACCGCTGGTGTTGTATAGTTTTGAAACTATTAGCTTTCAAGAATTAACTATTACTTTACGTCTCCAGTAGAGATTGAGATTCGAGTACATCCTTGCCTTATATTAGCCTAAACTACCGTTATGACAATAAAGATTATTGTCGTATTGGAATGAACTATTGAAACAATATAATCACCCGAACTCGAGCGAAAAAATGAGAGAAAATCTGCGATTATCCGGCCTCTGTCTCTTTCACCGCAACCCAATGGTTCTTTTGGACGGCGTGAAGGTCCAGTCGTCCTAACTCACGTGGATCAGCAGACCGAAAACGGAAAAACGGAAAAAATAGAGAAAAAAGGAAAAGAGCTCGAGCTCGTGCGCAGGACGTCTTCGTGGCTTCACACGTCCGGTTGGGCCAATCCAATCCCGGGTCACACCCTCGGAGGGTGTGATGCACGGCTTAGCCCCGCGGCTTATCCGCGCGCCTGCGTCTCTCCCTCTCTCTACCTGTTGATCAACCCAACCAACCCCTCGCCGCTGCGCGCGATTTCGCAAATCCGTGCAGCCGGACTCCCACGCGCGGTCACGCCTACCTCGTTTTGCATTGGACAGGCGGCAGCGCGTTTTGCGCGGGATTACGCGTGCGTTAACGGTATTTTCGACTTACTTTCGCGAGGTGCTCGATGTCCCGGATGCACCTTCCAGTCCGTTGACCGTCCCGCTTTTCGTTATTTAAAATAGGTAGCGCTAACGTTATCAGTGTTGCTTGTCTATCGCAATACGCGTGTAGTACTCCGTGTATACGGCGTGTAGTGTACTCCGCGCTGCACGTGGAGTACGTATTACGATACGCGTTACTGCATTCGTTGCATTCGTTGCATTCGTTGTTCGAGTCGAATTGTCGCGAGCGAATGCCAGGCGATTTATTTCCTGTGGACCGAATAAACGCAGCGCTGGCCATCTTAGCTGGCGCCCCGATCATCTTCGAGGCAGCGTCGCGACGCTCGTGAGCGCCCCGTTCATCTGGGTTGCACCGGTTCGCTGGGAGCGCCAGTTCACCCGATAGCTATAATTAAAAGTCGATCAGAAGAACGGAGGCCTCTCGTCCCCACCCGACGACAATCTTCCGATAAAGGCTCTCCCCCGTTGGAGCTCCTTCTCGCTCCGGAATACGCCAGGGATGTGCGCGTATTTTTAACGCCTTCATTTCCGGCGTTGGCGCACCGGGGCGGGGGGACCGGAAATAGCGGCGAGATATAGCACCTCGCTGTTTCAAGTATTGATCAGTTCGAGGAGCTCGGCGCCGCTATCCTCCTACTTCCCACTCATTCCACCCTCCAGTCTCTCCACCCTGCCGCCGCCGCCGCCGCTACTACTACTGCTGCTGCTGCTGCTGCTGCTGCTGCTGCTGCCATCCTCGCGCGGACCTTCGAAGCAAACTCCGGGCGGTTCTCTACTTCCTCTTTGGAGTTGCGGTACGATGCGCTCGGCGTACGGATTCCTTTGGGTCGAGTCCTGTGGAAATCCGATCTGGACCATCCCCTGCAGCGGAGTCTTTTTGCCAAGTTTACCGAGCACCGTATGCTCGCACACTCTTAATATTAAACGTATGCCACGAGAATTGAAGTTTCGTCCAATACACTATTCTCCCTGTTGGACGAATCTCGATTGTTCTGTCTCGATTGTTTTAAGATGGCATGCAATCGATAATCGATTCGACGTCGCAATCGAATTTTTGAAAGAGGCTTGGACGAATTTAGAGTTCGGAATTTAGCTTCCGAAGTCTTTTGTAAAGTCTTTACAGGAAGACTCTACAAAAGCAAAGACAACGAAGCTCTTTACCGAATGTACGAGTCTTACTTATCTGAAATGATACGTCTAAGTAAATGCGAGGAATGCTCAGTTTATATAAGTTTTTCAGAGTCAAAATGTACATGCATATCTGACGTACATATTATTTTTATCTCAATCATAAATTATTATTTCAATTTCATTGGTTGTGTCGGGACACTTGTAAAACTCACTTTTAAGTCCTTCGAATAATCGACTCTTCCATTAAATGCGCTACTTGATGGCTTGTGGCGCACTCGCATATTCCTAGGAAAATTAAACGACGAAACAGCGAGATCGCACAACGAACCACATTCGAATATTCTCTCTTTCCTACTTCGATTTCCGTTCGGTTCCTCGGTTTTCTCCTCGAGGCCGCGCATCGCGTCACCGAGCATCTCGAGCTCGCAAGAGGGGAATCTATGCGACTTCCGCTACCTGAGGAGATCTCGTTTTTTATCCAATCGTTATCGATCCCCGCGATATACCGGGCGACGTCGCTCTTCGTTTCGCGAAACTGTAACGGAACGTGATTATTCCCGGGTGCCCAAGATAAGAGCAGGGGCTTTTTTCCATCTCGCTCGACGCGGAAATAACGCGGATGTCGCGCGGAGTTACGCGACTCGAGACAGAGAGTCGAACTCGGGGATGGGGTATGACGAGAGCTGGGAGATGTTTCTCGAGATGTTAATGCGTTGATGTGTCTGAGACGCGATTGAGGAATAGCGTTTGTTGATTGAATAGCGCGGGATGGCGTTAATGGCTTATTGTGGATATTTTTTACGGGGATCGTGGTATCGGGATAATATTTATGTTCGTTTGTTATTTCTCGGTCAGATTATGTATATGAATTTGGTAAAATGTTGCCATCGAGAGTTTATCGAAGAGTTTATTATTATATGAATTTAGCTGTTCTTTCGGAAATGTGCTCGAGGGAATTAAGATGATCGAAATCTAGATGAACGGCAATCACCGTTGCTAATAAGTTGCATGTCTTTGTTGTAATCGATGATTTTAATATCAATGAAAATGTGTTTACGCATTTGGGTATAATATATACTGTGTAATGTATTAAATATCAAAAAATTTTGACATTATTCCGAATGCTTACCTTTACTTAATTTACGTATTATTCTGAAAATTACATTTTCCTTGCACAGAATTTTATAAAAGTAAACATACTCTTTTAATAATGATAAACAATTCATACGCATTTATATATATATATATATATATGTATATATATATATATATATATATACATGAACAGATATCACGACGATAAGAAAAAGTTTAGAGACTAAACTTCTCTCGTTTAAAGACTAAAAAGCTCAAGTGTCGCGTTCACAATTATATACGAAATAATTTATGTTGAAAGTGATTTACTAAATGCATAAAGTCGTTAAATTAATGTGTTCGCGTTCGGAAACTCTCAGAAAGATATTCAACGTTATCTTTACACATTCACCAATGGGTCATTTCAGTTCAAGTTACCGACTTCAGAAAAAGAGATTCTACAATGATTTTTTATCCGCGAAGAATAAAATATTTTATTTCTCCTGCTTTATTCGTCGAAATCAGTTGGAAATTATGAGTTTTCGACATTAATTAAGTAAATTTATTTTACAGTATTTACAAAATCGAATTTTTTCTAATTCAATAGGAAAATTTAATAGTATTTATATTCAGAATTTAATCTTGAAGTTCTATATTACGAAATCGTTAAGAAACCGATAAAAACCGTTTGCAATGGAAATACACACAATTAAGAGATCTTATTTTCTCATATATTCAATTTCTTACACAGATAATTGTTTTTTCAATTTGTATTTCTTATTTTTTACTTTTGTGTAATCTAATTAGACTGATTCATTTTCGAATACGATCTTATTTAATAATAACGTCAAAGCCATAAATTTAACGTTTACACGATTCATTATTCATTTTATACGAAATTATTAATTATATTTACGAAAATTGCCACTCATTGTCAAGCACAAGTTTGTATATTTAAGGGAAGATTACAAAAATGTGAGTGACGATCGTTAACTGATCTCAGGGTGCTCAAGTTTTTAAATGTATTCGTAGTTCATAATTCCTTTTTTATTCACGCTTCACAGTTCGAATTCCTTTTTGTTTCTAAAAGTGTCGCCTCGCGAAGTGATAGAATATTTTTGCAAAAACGCAGTTGATTCTCACGATTGTAGTGTCAAAAGAACAGTATCAATAAAATGCTTAATAATTATCCGATATTATTTATGCCCCGACATTTAAGACAAGTAGTATTGTCTTACTCAACGTATTACGTTACTATTTCCCCTGATATATACGTGTGCGTGGATAAATACATTTTTCAAAACTATCTTCATAAAGCGGGTTTATTCGGACTGAAACAATCACATTCGCTATTAAAGTAATTCTCACCAAAAGGTCGATTCCATAAGAATCGCGGTTAGCATAATCATAAGCCGACACATATCGCGATATTGAAATTCACTCGTCCGTACCCCATCGGTCGGCTATTATTCCTTGAAAACCAATGCTCATTCTCAAAGTAAAAGGGTTAACGGAAGGTACAAGGGCCAAATGACAATCGCCGCAGACATCCTACCGCGTATCTCGCAACCTCCTCCCGTTTCCCCTTATAACCGAATAGTCTGTATACGAGGTGACAGTAGAGGAGACAGTAGCTAGGGTGCACAGGTGAAAAGGGGGTCCGAGAGCGAGATCCCCCAGGCAGTAGCGGTGGCTCATCTCGGGGTGGCTTTTTCTCGTCGCGCCTCGGCAGTAATTGCCGCGCGTGTCACCCGAATGATATCCGACGTGGGCCCCTCGGCGTACGCGGGGCTAAGCTCCTTTCGCTCCTGTCTTTGTCGATATCGCGCGGCTTCGCTTCGCTCGGGTACGGAGAAAACAAAGACGCCCGGTTTGACGCTAAAGCCGTCGAGGGTTCGCGCGACGGGCCCGAGGAAGTTTACAGCGGTTTCCCGTTGTTTTGTCCTGAGATTCTTTGTCGCGTGCCCGTTAAAAATACCCTGGAAACACGAGCGTAATACACGCGTACGAGGATTAGCGAATTTTACGAAATCGTAGTGGTAGCAATTCGACCCTCGTGCATTGTCATTGTTTCGCTTGAATCGTAACCGTCAACAGTTTTATGTCTACGCGAACGCGTTATGTTACGAAAAAGATATTGATATTAAATCGCCGGTATTTACGTTCGATGTATTCTGTAATCGTATACGACACGACGCCACACGCACGCGCGCACGCACGCACAATAATTAAATCATTGTTCCAATTATCCAGTGGCAAGTATAACTTTTTGTTACAAAATTAATTATTCGCACTTAGTCATAACAATAACCATTTTAATAGATTTAGCCATTAAATATAGTTACAATTATTATTAACCAAAAATGTCGTAGTCGTTTTAAGCCTCAAAATCAGCATATACTTAACATCAATGATAAATATTCGTTATTTATGATGAAGGTTAACAAACAAACTTATTTTACATAGAATTATGTCGCCTGAAAACGTAGTATCCGCCGTACACCACGGTATTCGAGGTTCATAATTTCAGGGCTCTAATATGCCTATGATCCTGCAGTAATGTAAAATGATTACACGTGTTTTACGTTTATTTTGTAATGTCGTTTTACTTATGTTGTTAAGGTTAATAAGATTACTTAATAAATAATAATTAACGATACTTCGATAAGATTAGTTTTGTAGGTTAAAAGTTTCACGCTTGTCTTAACCATTTTCAACACAAAATAGTTTACAGAAAATGTAACGATAAGTTTATTATAAATAATTATAAATATTCAATCTAAGTTTTAAGGATATCGCTCTTTGCTCCACAAATGAACTCAAAAGATGCGTCCTAACTTTGCGTAGATAACGTAATGTTTTTATTTTTATAACGAAGGTATTTAAGAAAAGGTTACAGTGTATTCCTTATCGACGAAAATTCCTTTAATGTATCATTACAAAGGATTACGCAAAACGTACTTTTGCGCTAACTAAATGACTTGTAGAAAAATGCAATAGCAAAAGACGTGCATTAATCTTACGTTTTACACGAGGTGCTTATGTTTTATAAATTAATGAAACCAAAAGTCCATTTGTCATCGGGATTCATTGTAGCCGTGCTATCTTACGAAGAATACAGTTGCTCGGGTAGGATATTTCGAAAAATTAACAACAAGATTAGACTTTATCTCCAAGGAAACTTACTCCGCATGTACATTAGGTCGTTACTTACACGACGTCGCCCTCAAGTATCGCGGGACTCTAAGTAGCTGCCGCTGGATTTATCCCGTCGAGGTGAAATTCGAATGGGCGACGAGGCGCTATTCGCGGTTCGCTGCGCCCTTCTAACGAGATCAAGAGCGACGAGACCTTAGTTGTCGTCGCGTCAGGTGCATCCATACAGATGGAATAAGACAGACGGATATTTATTTTGTGTATTTGGAAGTAACATCCGTATCGGGGATTTTCACCGTGAAAAAAGGGATTTTCGAAGCTGCGACGCTAAGGGCTCAGATCTGCGCTGTTCCATTAATTGTACATCGAGATGGAAAAGTACGCGGATCGTTTATTAAAACTCGATAATGTACTACTATTCGGTCGTTGTATTCCAAAGTCATTAATTGCGTTCCTGCTGTTGTTCAGCAGCAAGGAAGTTCTAATATTAAGGCGCACGAAAAGATTCCTACAAGATTAATAAAGCTTCGATTGACTTGTGAAGATATCTTTTCAGGAGATATGTTTGATAGATACTTATGGGCTTGTACTCAAGTGTACTAGTTAATTGACACTTATATTGCTTACAATGATGTTTCACTTTTAGAAAGTTCGAACTTTTAGAAACCACAATGGATCTATTATACGGCTTTGAGAAATTCGTTCGTGCATGCGTACGGTAAGCATTTGGATGTTGCGTATGCATGAGCATCGAGTTTTAGATTAATTTTCTTTCTTCTTTATTGAGTAATACAAGAATCGTTGCATCTATTATATTCGTAAATGTAGCATACGAAAATTAATTTTTTTTCAAACAGTTCCTCGTTTAATAGAAATATTTCGTTGTAGAAAAGACTTTGTTGACAACGTAATGCATCGTTTACCTCGTAGAAAATTTTATTATCCGTATAACTGACTTTTTTCCAATCACGTTAATGAATTTTTATTGAAATTTAATGTTTCACCCGCGAAGCGATATTTCCCGAGATTATTCGAGAGAATTTTTTCGCAATATCCTCGCAAGAAAGTAAGAATCTAATGTAATTAACGTATTTTAAATATACGGGAATGCGTACTTGGACTGTACGGCTTTAAATCTCCGCTGATTTTCATATCTGCAATGTATACACTCGAAGTATTGAACAACATCAACCGTAGTCGAGGGCTGAATGGCTTAATATGCTTAGTTATTATCCACTTCTCCATTTGAAAGCCACAGTACGGATAAGCCCTGGAGATTAAGAGTCGCATCTTAAGCTAATCGTTCATCTAACGAGCGTCGCACAAAGGGCACTGGGTGGAAAAAAACAGGGGCTGCGTCGTGGGCGGAGGAACACATCTGTCGAGGCTCCCAGGGCACGATGGACCCCCCGCTCTCTGTTTAATCGCCACCGGTCTTTCCCCGCACTCGCCCTTATCTTATTGAGTACGACGATCTCGCCGAGGGCAAACGTGATTATCATTTTTTACATTTGCGCGAGTGTCGAGAGCATTGGTTTTCGTTGTTTCCGACTCACGGAGGGGATGAGCTTAAGAAAATCGAACTGTAACCAGGAGAAAGAATGCGCTAGTTTCGTCATCAGGATTTTCATTACGTCTACTTTAATTTACGAAGTCTGTCATTGGGATATTATTGAAAAATATCGAAAAATATTGAAAAATATCGTAAGGGTTTTATTTGGTTTTAACGCTAGTACAAAGTAAATGTGGATCGGATGGTTAGACGGATGTACATCTATTATTTAGTTTGTCACTCGAGAGGGCAGCATCTCTTTGTAGAACCTTCTATTTATTTTCCTTGTACAATTTAATGCAGGCGTGCGATGACTTTCGCGAGTTTAAACTTAAAGAAAAAGGCTCGAATATCTATATACTTAAGTAATATATAGTTTAATAAATAACACTGTATTTTCTTTTACATCTAACTTACCCGGTTGATAAGTAGGCAAATATAATGTAAATCACAATATAATATAACATATACATTTTTAAGGTACTAAGTTACTTATTACAAAATTTGCTGTATATATTACTTTTATGATTATTCACTTAATGTACAATACAAATAAAATACGGTTTTGTTTTGAAGTAGCTTCAATCAATTAATATATTCTTGCGATTAATATCCTTGCGACTTAGTAATATAATTTGTGCATTTGCTATTTCTTGAAAGAAAGAAAACTAAACCGCGTAATAATTTGCTGATCTTTCTCATGTAATTGTAAGACAGATTACTACGCCCATGACACATGAATAGAAAGTTTTTTCGGACACTTATCGAAAGAGTATTTAACTATGAAATAACAATATCTATTCAATAAGAAGTTAATTCTTAACTTTACGTAATAGTAATTAGATATTAATTATCGAATGAATACTATTGTATACCGCAATAATATTACAAAATACTAATTTGTTAGAAATGTGTTATTATACGTTTCAATCCTTGAAGAGGAGTATTTCAAGTGTAAAGAGCAAACTCAGTTTTCTTTTTTTGAATTTTGAAATTAATTAAATTAATGATCATTAATAATATTATGGTATATTATGGATTATAAAATGCAATATATATGTCTAGAAATATTTGTTAGTATTTAATACAAGACTTTGGAATATACTTTACAATTAAAATGAATAATTTCTTTAAAAGAAATATAATTTAATTGTACACATTTTTTTAAATTTTTTGTTTAATATCTAATTATATAGCTATAAATTATTACTAGAATTAAAAATAGTAATTTGTAATAAGTAATTAATTACTTATCGTTAGAAGAAATAATATAAATTTCTTAGTAAACTTTTTACGTAATATTTATGTGTAAATAAATTCTCACTTGACTCTGGTCAGCAAGTGTGAGTTTTAACATTAATGCTTGTAAAAATTAATTTACACACTTACAGTCACGTTTTAAAAAATTCATATTTATGTTTACTTTTGTCGAAAACAATGCAGTCTATGATGATAAGCCAATGGATTTAAATATTTTCAATAAACATTCTTTGTATACTTGGACTTTTGAAGAAACTGCACTGTTTATTCTCAACGCAAACACGTTATAGAGATGCAAATAGCTCACGTATGTATACTTATTTTAATTTACAATAGTATCAGATATTACAGCGTGAAAAGGAAATATGTACTTGAACATAAAATAAATATATCCCGATAATATAAATGGCCCATCTAACTTTAATTTAATTAGAATTGCCTTAATGTCGTCCTTACACACTCATTCTGCAAATAGATTCTAATACGTGAAATAATCGACAATCTCCGTAATTCTAATCAAATCTCTGATAAAATCCTCGATCATCGATTGATTTTTTATGAAAGACCTATTTTGACATCGCAATGGACACAATGAAACACAGTTAATTTCATACATCTAGAATTCCTTATTGAAAATACGACTCAAAGCAGCCATCCCATTTACTTAAGCAAATTTTGTAAAAGATAGTTCAGAGAACAGAAAGTATATGACGAGTCTCGTAAAAGTGTACGCAATAATTCGTTCGGTGTCTCAGCGTCGTCGGTATTTCCCGGGAGCTTTTCATCGGAGATGGTGATAGCCATCACCTCAGCGTCCTTGGACAATAAGAGGCGGTCGCCTTGGATGAGCATATTTCACGACACTATCTCGCGTCCATGAATGGGCCGTGCATCTGCCTCCCTTCTTTATTACCCGTCCATGCGAGCGGTGATAAACCAGGATGCACGCGTAATCTGCCTGTGCAGCAGCTCCTGCGTGCGCGAACTCGTAAATCGCCGGGGAGGAAGTTGACGAAGAAATCGAGCGAAATTTGGACAAGCGAGGTTTCTTTTTCTTCGGGGTCGTTTTATAGGGGAAAATTGGTTTGCAGGCTCAGAGGTTCTTGGTATTGCTAGGATTACGATACTTTTTCAAATTGCTACATTCGAGGGAGTGATCAGGGTGAACTTTGGGTCTTAATTGAAGCGGCTTTGGCTTGGGATACTTTTATCCTACAGTATAGTACAGGTAAGAACGTATTTTTTTATATTTATGAATATCGCCAAATCTATTATACGTATTTTGATTTTAATCTGACCATTAGTAAATTTATAATTATCAAGGATATTATTAAATTAATTAAAGTACGTCGGATTCATTGAGTTTAATATAGGTGATTTCGAAGGCAATGATTTTATTCTATAGATGAACGAACAAATATGCAATTATGATTGAGATTCCAGAATATTTATATTATTTATCATTATACGCAAGAGGTAATACAAAAGGACTATCTTTAAAAAGTAAAACCGGATTACTAAGCTTAGCAGGCAGTTAGTGTAATCCTGCGCACCCTTCACGCCGATTTGCGAATTCGCGACTTGGAGGGAAAACTGAGCGCGAAGAATTTCACGCGAAAATCCTCCTCTAGGAAGCCGAAGGAGCATCTACTCGAGTTGCAAATTAGCCGATGAACGACGAACTTCTACGCTTGTCTTAAATTAATTATACAGGCATGGCTGCGGATCAGCTGTGCGGTTACTTTTCGAAGTCAAAACATTCCACGCGTCTTAAAGAAGAAACCTAAAGATAAAACAATGTTATCGTTTGCATTATTCTGTAACTAGTGTTTATTAGTACATCCAATGCAATACTTCATTTCTAAATAGCGAATGGTAAGGACTCGTTCGGAAATCAGTTTCCAACTGTAGCCTTAATTTTTCTTTCTTCGAATTACCATCTATGACGCACTCTCATTTGTACCATTAGATGTGCATTCTATTCGATTGTTAACCTGAAATAAAACGTACGTACGTTTCTCTTTCTCTGCCAGCGAACACGTCGAAGTCGAAAGCGAACACACGAATGACTATTAGAGATCGCGTAAATAAGCTTTGGAGATCCACGAATAAATAATAAAAATAATTCTCGTGCTACCAATGAACGAACTGAGACGAGCCGCAGCTCGAAATCTCCTTGGGTTGCGAAAATGAAAAAGAATTCTGACGATATCAGGGAGCGTGTGCGGCACATAAATTCACACGGCGCAGAAATCCACCTTATTACACTCATAACGCAGTGCCTACCAATCATCTGTGCGGGAAACAATAACCATCTGCGAAGTCTGAAAATGTAGAAAAGAAGCGAGATAGAATAAGAGATGATCCCCTACTCTTCGTCATGGTTAAGCAGCTCCCGAGGTGCGACACTACAAGGATTTCGCAAATTCACGGTCGGGGATCGTTGAAGGCGCAGTTATTTTCAATTAGAGCCTCCTGAAGAAGGCCGAGGTCGTTATAATGCACGCGAGATAGAAGCGCCCTCCGCGCGCCCCCTAGCGGAGACTAAGATATTACAGGGAAATGGGTGTATATAAGGTATGGAGCTTTGGCTGCCGGTGCTTCTGGCCTCCGAGGAGACGAGGGAAGGAAGGAAGGAAGGAAGGAAGCGCGGAAGGAAAGTGCGCGGCGTGGCCCACCCATAACTTATCGCAGATTTAAGGCTCTTAGACTTAAGGGACTCTAATAATAATATAGCGCACTCGCGCCTCCTGCCGCCCACAACCGCTATTCCGGACTCGTCTCTCTATTTCTTGACTATGAATCGGCATCGCGATCACGAGATCCCCGAAAAGCACTCAGCGCGATCATTTTCCTCTATGGCGTATTGTTTATTAATTATAACTGATTTTGCAAGAATTCTCGTACGTATCCACGATATACCGTGGATACTTTCTCCGATGTATTTCACTTCGGAAATTATTGAATATTTCCGATATTGAATACAATGTAATTATCGTAATATTAAAAAAATGTCTGCGTTTTTGTCGCTAGTTTACGTGTACTTGTTTTGACAATACTTGTAAACGAAATTATAGATTTCTAACATCCTTAATAAATGCTGATATTAAGAGCTTTTCTATCATGGTAACGAGTACAATATATTTATAAAGGTCGATAAATATAAAAGTAGAATATTATAACATTGATAAAAATTCAATTACACTTTCAAAGATAAAATGCAATTACTTCTTTATCTGATAAGAATTCCAGAAATTATATTCTTATCGCCCAAAAAGAAGCAAATCAAAATTAATAAAAGGGAGGCATGCCAAAGATAATTTTTTGTTTCTATAGTATTTCTTTTTAAATCAAAGTAAAACAATTGCAAGCATCGAACGCTCCTTCAAGTATAATTTACACAAGCTTCGGCAATAGTATCTACTTTACTATGACTTTTTTATCGCAAAAGCGATAAAACTGTCATATTATTCCCTAAATGTACCATCCATGTCATCCAGTATAAATGAAAGTACGAAGAGACTTAATTATTTGTTCCTTAACACTGCAATCGTCGATCGCAGAAAATCGAGTCCATGAAACATCATTGACGCATCACTTCGAACTTACTAGCAGCAGCAGAACGTACGAGGAAGGTGTTATTATCGCGCGATAAGCTTCGTCTCCAACTTCTTCGCGGTGTCCTTCTTACTATTCTTCTTACTAAAATTTCCCTCGCGGGGGAAAATAATGCGAAAAAAGAAGGGCAGTATCGCAGAGATTTAAGGCTGCGTGCGCGTCACAGTAAACAAAGGCCGCGATAAATTTCGTAAGTCGCTGAATTAATAAAAGATTACATACCGTGCTGCGGCTGTTATACTGCGGCGGCGGTCGCGAGATAAGGTGCGCTTTCGCTCTCTCTCTCTCTCTCTCTCTCTCTCTCTCTCTCTCTCTCTCTCTCTCGGCTGCTCACTTTCTCTCCGGAGAGAGAACCGCAGCTAAATCATCGGATATCTTACTCGTAATACATAAACCACCCTTCAGGCTTATGCGTATATATATATAAAGAAGAGCCTGCCACAAGTATATAAGGAAAATGCGGCATCGCTATCTCGGTTAAAGAAACTAGGATGGCGGGAGGGAGTGAGGGAGTTTAGAAGAGGACCGCGATGGTTTAGGGTGGTATTCAGCTGTATTTTTGTTTCATTCGAGTGTACGTAAAAACCGTTGCAGATGATTTCGTTGTCGTGCACAAAATAATGATACTTGGTAAATAATCTAACTCGTTTGAAAAAATATAGTACATTAAGTTCAGAAAAGGCTGAATCTATTCTTGCGAGATGAAGTTTACCGACATTAATTAAAAGTAAATGTTGCAACGAACTAAACCAAAGTGCTCTTCACTTTCTGTGAAATATAAGTAATATTTCAAGAAAATAATTTGCTAAAAAATACTTCAGCTGATCTACTATTTTATTTTTCAAAAAAACTAATACTGATTAATTCACGTAATACTTCTTATATAAATAAATTTATATTTGTTTATCACGCAGACTTGGATCTAGAGAATTTCTTCCTAAGACAAATAATGATTTAGATGAGCAAACAAAAATTCGATCTCCTCTATATTCAGAGTCGAAAAAGTATATTCGGTATTGCGAAAAGCTAAATATCGCGTACCATAAGACGCACACTCAAGAAAATATCGAACGACATCCCCGGGGAAGAGAAAACGCCGTTCGCAAGATGGTTTGGTACGCGTATGGACTTGCAACGTCATACACGTAGAAGCGCGACTATTTACTCATTACATCGGAGGATAAGACGTCCACGTCACTCGTCTCCACGAACGCAAACACGTATAAGTCCCGATATTAATTGGACATTCGAAGCACCCCGCCAACTGAGAATACGCTCCCAAAAATGGACTTTGATGTTTCGGTCTACTTTGCCCTTCGGTCTACTTCCTCCAGGGTGCGAGCCCTAATTAACTAATTGACACGGTGAAAGGGTGCTGTAGTCTCTAAGAAGCAGAAAATTTCATTAATGACATCATAGTTCGAGCTCTTTTAACGAAATGTTCGTATGGCTTTTTTCAATAAGGTGCCGCTATTTATAAGACGCTATGAATGGTCAGGACTTTGTTAGCTTTCGTTTGAAGAATATCGAAGTCGGAGTTTTCTAATGTTTCTCGTGGAAAAGTACGCATTTCCTGTAAGAATTCATGTATGTTCGCTGTGATTAATACGTGATTTTTACCACTTATTAAGATGTTGGCAGATAAATGCTTATTTGTTCTATAATTTTTGCTCGACAACTTTTATTTCAGCGTGTAATTCCACGCAAGCTACTCAATATGACTTATTGGCAAGCAATTAATTTGAATTGATTTAATTTAATACGCGAAAAGTATTTACGGAATGTTTACAAGGGTTTCGGGCGATTGCATGGATCGAAAACTATATTTCTCAAGGTATTTCAAAAAAGGTCGATGAAAATAAAGAAAAAGTTTCATACCTAAAGGTAAGCACGTTATTATCCGTTATGTTATGCTTAATTAGCTAAAAAATATGTTGTCGCTTTAGAATAGAATTGGATAATTAAATGTGATTAGAAAATAACTTTGTCCATTATATTTTACAATTTTTTTCGTAATACAAAACAAGATATAAATGTGCAATAATGTGATTATTTCTAGTTTTCTTCTTAATTTGAAATAATTTGAAATAATGAAATAATTTTTTTAATCAACAAATTTCGAGTGTAATAACTTTTCTTCAGAAGTTGCATATCTTGTTCTAAGCAAGCCATGATTTTAAAAATTAAGGGTTTTGGAGGAGAAATAGTGAATTTCACTTTCTCCTTTCATTACTTTATGGATTAAATTCTATTTTGAATTTAAATTTTTATCGTAATTCAGAATTCACACATCCTCGACATTTTCCATTCCAATCTTAAAATGCCACGATAGGTAATAGGTATTCTAGAAAAAATTGTAAATGTTATTCAAAGACGATGTTTCACATATAACCAACGTTTAAAAAATCCAAACACAGATGATACTCAAATTTTATACGCATTTAGACAATAATGAAGAAGCTTACTTTAATATCTTTCTACGTGATAAGTCTTACATAAGTATCATATATTTCCGCTTCTTTTACAAAATATTTATACCAGAATGAAACAATTTTGTTGTAACATATTTGAAGTATTAACAAGAAAAAGAAAGCTACGATGGTTTAATTAACGTTTTCATGGATATAAAATTATAAAGAAAGTAAAGTTTTAATATCAACATGGTGGTTATTATCTGTATTAGTTGAATTATAAATAACGCTAGTTAAACCTAAATTAAATATTAAACAATAATTTAGATTTGATCTTAATAAACAAATACGCAAATAAATAGAATTTAATAAGTAAGTTCTCGGAAGGCATTGTAGAGTACTTGCAACGTTCATAAATTGATTTTTCTCATTAAGACAAGATTAATATTTGCTATATTAGTATGTAAAATGTCGAAGAAATATGTTCACGCTGTTGTATTTTATTGGCTATAAGACTAAGATGTACGTTATCAGTGACGTACAAGTTGTATAGACTTAACTGGAAATCGTAAGCTTAACATAAAATGTTAAGCAACATTTTATACTCCCTGGTCGAAAAAATTTATCAAACTTTATACTTGGATAAATGTTCTTCTTAAAGTAATTTATAATTAAGAAGGAGGCGATACGTTGAAACATTATACGTTGATAATCGATTACATAATACAGAGAATGTACTTACATACGAATACTTCATTAGGCCAGACTTAACCTACATTATCCATGATAAATGCAGTCCAAACGTGTCCTTCTTTGATTTTCGAATACAAAGAAACCGTATTTTTCTCCGAAGATTGTCCAAAGCACAGGCTCTAATGCCCCACGGAGAATAGACCTAATACCTACTAACTAATCATGATATAATCTCTGCAGTATATCATTTAACGCGAAGACTCTAATCTCGATATAACCTCTTAATTACAATCATCCTATCATCCCCGCAGACAGTTTCGAGAATCCGTGGCGTTTTATAGAATGGAGGAAAAATATTATTCTTTCGCCCCGTCCCGAAATTCTAGAGAATGTTCTATGTCATCCTAATGCGCTCGAGCAGCCAACGTACATACGTATATACATATAAGTATAACTACTCGGCATCAGTTCTGCATTATACATATGTGGTAAATACGAGTGAAAGAGGGTCGGGAGTCGGAGAAAACCATAAATATCAAAACAGAGAGCCGTCGACATGGATCCGAGGATGGATAAGGCTTCGCCATAGTGGAAAGCGAGCCAGAAAGCGAAAGAGGGACTCGATTGATAAGGGATAAAACCCTTCGTATAAGTAGCTGCTTCTCTGTCTCCTCGGAGCCTCTCCAGATCGTCTGTATTTTCTCCCGCCCTACCAAGAGAGAGAGAGAGAGAGAGAGAGAGAGAGAGAGAGAGAGAGAGAGAGAGAGAGACGATCACGTGGCATCCCTTCGCTCGTATCAACGGTGGATTTTGATCAAATTTTCCATTCCTCTCGGGTCAAGCTTTATTGTTTTATGTCCTTTTGAAGCATCGACCGAGCTTTGTTCTTTTGTTTTAAGATATTTTCGCTATTCTTTGAAGATTCCTAGGATTTCTGAATAATTGGGCTTTTACGAAGATACGTTTGGATAAAGCGTTTGCGTCGCGTATATCTCTCGTTAAAGTACGAATTTTGTACTATTTAATCGCGAAGCTCCACGAAATCTTCCCTTTATAAACTAATTCAACTTTATACCGCTTAAAATTTATTAAATTATTACGTAAATTAGAAATGTTATGCTTAGATAAATTTAAACTAGTTAAATTGTACCGAATCAGCTTTGTAACAATGCGATCCTAATTAGGTCTCTGATTTAAGTAGGAACTCTTACAACGCGGTTCGTACTTGACACGTTCCAAGCCAGAACGGGCTTTCAATACATTATCGATAGTTCGTAAAACTAACTATCCGCATAACGTTTATTTGAAAAGGCAAATGGATTATCTATACCCACCTTTCAAGACGGTCTTAATAACAAATATTGTTCATTTAACAGCATTACGGACAATATTTTTATGCGCATTAAATTAAGTAATCTCAATTATTTAATCTCTCGCGTACATGCCGACGTTTAACCTTATGCTCGACGAATTATAATTCGAGCGTGAATTTCGTGCTTTTAACGCGCAAACGCATGCCGTTGATACGCGCGTTAAACTCGTAATATATGTAATCGTCACATTTACATTCCTCGTCTCGCGCACCCTTTTAGGAAGCACATTTGACGTATTGCTCGAGCGAAGGCGCAAGCGTAACGAGAGCTTGAGCTCTGGTACTTTGATAATTTGCCGCGCAGTTTCAGCGAAAGGAACGCGAGGTCGAATTTTTGCGCGGCTCTCGTTAACTTTTCGATAACTCGCGATCTTAAGACTCTTCCAGGAGGCCGCGTTCGCGTCTTCTCTCGTAGCGGCTTACGCGCGCGAAGCAAAATTAAGCACTCGGATGCGAGGGAAAATGCAGCCTCGCACCGGAGCACGACGCGGAGGCGTAGTTGGGGGGTGGAAGTGGAGGCGACGAGTCCCAATCCAGGCCGCGTTCTTTCGCAGCGGCGCTTAAGTATGAGTTAAGTCCCTCGGCATTAAGACGCACGCGCGCGGAGCAAGTTTTCCTTCTCTCTTTCTCCCTCTATCTCTATTTCACTGGGTCTCTCTTCCAGCGTCAGAAAGCGAGGCGTGCCGTGATCTATGGCGGGATTAACCGAAGCGGTATTTCTTCATAAAATTTCGTCTGCGCCACCCCCTTGCGCTCGACTCCCCACCCGCTCCCTTCCTCACTCTCTCTCTCTCTCTCTCTCTCTCTCTCTCGCTCTTTTCAACTCTCATCTCGTCACCACCTTCTGTCTTACCCCTTTTTCTCGCCCGCTCGCTAATTCGGCTTTTTTCACTCCACATTGTGCCGACGAGTCGAAGTCTGCTCAAATATTGAGTTTCATCGCTCCCGCTTGAAAATATCAGCGTCTTCAACGCTCTAATCTGTCACCGACTGAATTTCGCTCTTTTATTCGCACTTATTTGCACACTTTTCATACGGAATGACGGGAATCCAGCTGCAGGGGTCACTCGATCGTCACTTATCTACCGCTCGAGGGATGCCGAGTTAGTAGCTTCGTATCTCGTTTAATTTCATCGGTGTAGAATTCAATTTCGAAGGCGCATCGCCTCCGGTATTAAACGCGTGCATTCGCGTAAAATTGGCGTTCGTCCAGTGTCCGTCTCGGCGGGGAATTAACAGCGGACGGAGTTCTTGGTTCCCCGGGAGCTCGGCGCTCCCGTTCGTACCTGCGATCTCTGCCTTTTTTCTTTCCTCGACTCCGGCGACTGGCGCTCGACTGGAGGGAGTGCGGCCACGCGGGGTTGTATCTTAATAACATTCATGAGCTCAGATATACCCGTTAGATTTATTGCTCCGTACGCCCTGCCGAGCGCTCGCGCCTCTAGGATTTCTCCTTCCCACCCTCGCTTGCGCGCTCCAGCTTTACCGTCGCGGAGATTTCGCCTTTTCTTGCGGCGCAACGCGGAATTGGCACTTGCTATCTCGCGGGAGACCAGAGAACGGGCGACGAGAGAGAGAGAGAGAGAGAGAGAGAGAGAGAGAGAGAGAGAGAGAGAGAGCGAGGAAGGAAGGGAATATCAACCCTTTTGTAGAGACGGGAGAACGGATTTCAATAAGGTGAGGTCGTTTTATTTATGAGCGACGCTCTCCTCTTTTCCGCATACAAAGATGTACATGAGTTGTGGCCGGCGCTGTTTTCACGATGAATAGCGAAGGTTTTTAATTGAAGATAGAGGGTAGTTTTCAAGACGCCCAGCGGTTCTCTGCTGCTCATTCGAGATTGGAGAAATCTTTGCTGGCAATGGAAAAATACGCGCGCCTCACAATTTAGGGCTCGAAGCAGCTGTTTTATCAATTTTTTTCATAGGTAAAACATTTGAGTTTATAACGTTGATTGCCTTAGAATGTTTCAACTTTATTCTACACACGAATGCTGATTTTGACGGTTACTAGGAACCAACTTATACAGTACGGAAGTAATTTTGATTTTGTAAACGTTTATCTTGAAAGTAAAAGAAATTTAATAATAAAATAAATAGCAATGCTTTTGACTTTTTTATTTTACAATTATTTCTCGTTATAAACATGTTCTCGTAAAACTGCTGATATATCTGTGTATAATGCATATAACGTATCGAATTAGCATCACTTTGAAAGTAGGCAAGCAATTACACGAATAACGCTTACAATTCGTCATAAATGCTTAATTTCCACACATTAATTCCATACAAAATTATTTGGAAAGCAATACGTTAAAATTAACGTATGAACAGAGCGCATTGAAAAGATCGACTGTCAAAATTATGGAATCCGATATATTTCTAATAAAATATCAATCGTATACGCGTCCAGGGTTTTTCCTTACTCTTCTTCGGTTAAAAACTTTAATAAATTTATAAATATCAAATGCAGATAGTGGCGTATACGAGCACCTATTGAACAATATTTTGAATGCCTTTTTCTAAAATGTGCAATAAATTCTCTATCGGTATAAAAATTTAATAAAATGTGTAACATTCGCTATAGTAGCGAGTAATTGTACGAGACATCGTAATACGAACTCGTAGAAATTGCGCAATGAATAATTTTACTCGTGATATTGGCTTGATTAATACCAAAGCCTCATTAGCTATTACTTCGTATCTCCTAACATTCAATTTCATTGTATTTCCAAGGTTCGTCTTTCGCGTCAAACTAATTGTTGTCCAGCAATTAAAGAACGAGGTTGTGCCAAAGTACATTAACGCAATCCTTCACCGTCCAGGACAAAAAATCGACTTGCATCGAGTTCACGCGAGTTCTTACTTCTCTTCCCCGGAAACGCGTTGTAAGCTTCCTTGGCCCGACATAAAGCTTCGTAATAATACTCGCGCACTTTCCTAAGTTTCGTCTCTATCGACACCTACGCCACGACCTCTTTTCGTGCAAGGGCCAACCTCCCGTAGGATCATCCCCCTCCTCCCGATAAAGAGTGGGTCTGCTCGCTCGTTCGCATCCTCGCCCGGGCAAAGCTCCCACCCAGGTTGTACAACGGCGCGTAACGACCGTCTAACGGCAGAAGCGAGGCGTAAGCTTTTCATGGCTGCGCGCGGGGCAATACAGATTTATGTAAGTATTTAGCGCTCGGGGCTCTTTGCTTTATCGCGAGCCGACCAGACCGGCGATGGAGGAGCCCAAGACACCGCCACGAGCTCGACGGACTCGTCCGCACTATCAACCATATTTATGGATAGTTTGTTTCTTCGGAGGCTTACCCCGTGTTTTTTGCGTGTTTTACTCGTCGGCTGGTTTATGTGGCTCTTTCGCACCAGCTTGAACTTTGCAAATTTTTGCAGGCTCAGGGTGCTTTGCTCGTTGGATGGGTACATCGATCGCAGTGACTCGTAAATTGGTCAGACGAGTGCAATTAACGGAATGTGATTTGACATTTTGTTACGAGTTAAGAGAGTCCGAAGTTTTACAGATACCAGTTCGTGTCTACACCTTAATTTGAAATATCTTATTTTTCCATTATTATACGTATCCTTGAGTTTTGTGATCGTATGTATTATTTGTGTCTGTTCAGCGGAACACAAGGAACAATCTTTCAACTTACGTTTTATTTTTCAAGGGTATAATATTTGAAAGAGCTTACATCTCAATGAACGTTTTTAAACTCATTGTATAGATAATAACCGGAGAATGTCCGAATGAAAAAAGCCTTACACTGGTTGAAGTTAAGCGTTTAACTTAAGCGTCCAAGTCTCCCTTTAAAACGCGATCGCCAAATAATTTTCAAATGGTTATATTATACAAATTTTCACTCTTGGTGATACTTTATAAGTTTCGTCAAAGTCATGAACTTTGCGTCAGAAACGTTGAATTATAAGCAAGAGGAATTAGTTGAATTCATTAAAAAGCACGAGGGATGATACGAACTTCGACATACTTAAAAATATCTCCGTTTCAAAGTACTTCTATTGTTTGGTTTTCGGGGCAATCGAAATATAGATAGGTACGAGCGAATAAAGCCTGTCGGATCGAGACCGTGGCTCCTCAAAAACAAAGCGTCTTGCCAACATCCATTTCTTCGCCTACCGCAAGCCAACCGATCGCGAGTCCACTCCCATTGTGCGACCGAGTCGTAAGATCCCGCTAAGTAAAGTTACCCATGGCCTCGGGATTCCGTCTAGTGGACCGTGTAAGAAAGCTAAAAGCCATCGTCGACGAGGGCTTTGCGAGCGCTTCACCCTTCGCTTTCGACTCACGACCGCTCCGTGACCCTTTTCTCTCGGCGGACGTCGCCAAGGCAATGTCGTCTTCCCGGGCGGGGAACTGCTTCCGAGGTGGAGTTATTAATCGCGTGTCTGAGTCCAACTAAAGCTGCGACGGAAAATTGCTTGGATGGGACTTTTACGTGAACGGCGCAAGAAGGATGCAGCGATTGATATGCGTATATAACGCGCATGTTATATACTGATAACGTAAAGTGTTATTCATTCTATAGTGGAATTCCTAGACCATTTATAATCGACAATTTCGGTAAGCTTTAAAAGCACCATTATTTGGAACATATCACATTGCTTTTTCAAATCTTTATTACAAACCTTTTAAAAAACGATGCTTTAGAAAGCACAGTTCTCTCATTATAAATCGCCTTATATACCGATTAAATTAAAATATCAAACAGTTGTTTTGCATACAATACTACCAAGAGCAAAGATTATACGTTTACTATGTTCACTTACTATGTTCACTATATTTGCTGCTTCTCAATGCTCAAGATCAAAATTTGAGGAGAGTCGAGTGTGATTCAACGTGTCACAATATTTATGAACAATTTTTATTTTAAAACTCTGGCAATTAGTATTATTCATCACAAAAATTGGTATACTATTAAAATACATGTATGAAAATTGATATTTGAGTAACAACGAAAACATCGTCGCGTAATGGTACGGGCGTATCATTACGAAAAATAAATTTATCGACAACTTATATAAAGAAAGCTAATCTATCGCTCGATATCCGCAGCTCTCGATGTACCCATTAAAACCGTTTTCTCAAGGATTGCAAGGATTAAACATTGTAATCCCTGTCCGCATGGATCACACGTCGGATTTAAAAACACGTGCAGTAAAAGTAGCGACGCCGCGCGAAAATTTTCCGTTCGCTCGAGGAGGCGCGCAGCTGTCGATCCGACGCGTAGCGCCATCCCCGCTCGTCCAACTCCGCTAAATTAGGTCCAAGGGGTAAAAGGCTAAACGGCCAAGGCAGACTTAAGGGGCTGCTGTGCTCGACTCATTCGCCAGCTCGATTTCTTCCCACGTAATAACCTAGTGTATTAGAGAGGCGCGACGGCAGAGGACGCGAGGAGGATGGCGGGAGCAATCTTGGCTGCTTAAGCAACTAAGCCCACCCTGGCCACATAAATTATGTATCGTCCGGGTGCGTAAGATGCTCGGGATTCGGCGAACACCTGCTCGTGTATGCGCCGCGACGTCGTAAGCGCACTTCTCGGGCTCGTGCCAATATCGTCGCGACGACTTCTTGCGAGTGCCGTCGGCGACTCTCGCGACGAGGACGGCGTTAAAGAGGATCGGAAGCTGGGGAAACGAGAGTTCGCTTCGCTTGTCGCGCGTAGCTGGTACGTCACGATATGGAGTATTTATCATGCCTTTTTTCGATTGGCTTTTTCATCTTCGAGGTAATGGAAGGCTTTTGCGAAGGCGACACTGAAGGGCTGTTGCTTGATCAACGAGTGAATTTTCCTTTTTTATTATACGTACACTGCACACGTACGTGAAAATTGGATATTAATTAATTAACTCAGCATTGTATGAAATATAATTATTCTTTAGCGATTAATTCAAAATCAATCCGAATTCCACGAATATTGACAAACTTTATACTGAAATAGTAGTAAACTGTAAGTAGCGAAAGGAAATTTGTAAAAAATTTAATAAAACAATTTAGTAAAAAAAATTCATGGGATAAATATTCGATACTTTTAGACTACGTGAAAAATATTTCTGAATTTCTGTCGAATTCAACGAGGAGTACGAGCACATGTGCGAATCCTAATTACTAAATAGTACTTGTAATAACTTTGGGTTAAGTGAATAGTAAGTTTGTACGTCGAAGGAAAATATGAGTTTTGCGTTAATGAAAAATATTCCTTTGGCAGAGATGTTTCTTTTCAAATAGAATAGAAATACGAAAGTACTCCTTTAAGTTATTAAGTTCCACTAGATCAAAGAATGCCTTTTACGTATCAAGGGAAGAAATAATTGAGTCAGAAGAAAGGCACGTAAATACGAATGATGAGAATACATTTCTATGAAATATTAAGATAAAATAAGTATTAGCGATGGAGCAGCAAAGTGTTAAAATAACCAATTACCTATGAGTTTCGACAAATAATCATTACGAGCAGGAACATCTGACGTAGGCAAGGAGATGGCAAAGTTATATTAGAACGTAGCTTATAACTTTATTCATTATTATAATTGAATATTATCGATATTCAACTCCCTTACTCTTTTATAAGTAGGGATGTCGTAAGCAGCTTCATTTAATTAAGCATATTTTTCTAATTGCGAATAAATTCTTATAACTAAGTCGTTGCGTAATGCGCCACTCGGAATTGTCTATTAAATTCACTAATTTCACGTATTAAAACATTTGCAAGTATTAATTTCGAAGTACGTGGCTGCGGCATTTTATTATTTAATCGTAGTTTTATTCGATACCACGACCAAAGGATCGGCATTTAAATAAGCAATTTAATGAAGAATATATTAATAATTATTGTTAATTGCTGCGGTATGGAAAATGCCCGAGGTAATGCAATTTAAAGACCAACGACTGCGGTGGACTTAGAATCCTCTCCTGGAGAAAATGATCGAAGGCTGGACGTTCTATTCTACGCGAGGAAGGAAGAAAACGAAAAGAGCACTTCGCCCAAACGAGTAGCAAAGCTCGAGACTTCCTAAATTCCTTCGAGTCTATACAAGGGTTAAGGAATTAACTGCGCCCGGAGGACGTATAATACGAGCCTCGATAAGATGGCAAAAAGGCAAAGGGAGGACTAGAGATGATACCCCGAGCCACCACTCGCCGAAGGCCATTACAAGGCTTTCTTTTATTTACGGTGCTCCACCCCCTCGAGCACTTGCGCGTAAAGCAAGGAGGCGAAAACGAGTGCCGGGGCACTAAGTGGCCCAACCCCGTGATACGTCTTGCCGAATGACCGCAAGTAAGGATCACGGCTTCTTCGGCTGTACATCAATTAAGGCGATGGTCGCGGGTCGACGCACGCCAACTTCTAACTTTTCACGCGCCTCTCTCTTCTAATCTCTTTATATGATTTACGCGCTAGATTGCGCGCGTCTTTTCCACTTGGATCTCGATCGCAGGCGGTAGTGACTTACCCTCTGTCACGCTGACCATCGCTGTGATTAGGGTGGCTCGAACAACCAACGAGATATTTCTTATGATCGGGTATAATCGAGTACTACTTGGAAATGGAAGAAAGAATCTCTTGCCGAAGGTTGTTTCGTTAAATTCGTTTTTTACTCCCTGTAAGTGTAATTTATATACGTCTTTTTATAAATATATCGACCAAACTATTATCTTGTCGAGACACACTTTTCCTCTAGAATGTCGAGAATGCAATTTTTCTTTTATCATTACGCGAATGTAAAATAATGTTTAGAAATTGAATCGATTAGCAGTATTATTTCGTGGTAAATTTTTCGTGGCAAATGCTTTCGCTCGATGATTTGGTCCATTCAAGTATGGTTTACTTTATTCATTTTGATTATTGGAGAACTATTTTATAATGGTCCACGTAGGCTATATTTATAAAGGAATTATTGTTTGAAATTGATTTGACAAAATTAATTAATATATTAAATTTCATAGTACAACTACCCGTAATGATTCTACGTAAATCAATAAAGATTAATGCATTTTCGAGCGAGTGCAAATAAATATTGTTGTCAAATAACATTAATTTTATTGATTTACATTCACATATGTATAATAAAATGAGAACAATTTAATATTTTTAGGAATCAAATTTTTATCAAACAAATTTCTCTAAGCAAGTCGACCAATACCATCACCTTTAAACGAGAACACGAGTAATTATCGCGTACAAATCTATGGAGTCGCACATTTAAATTGTATTCGCAATGCGTCGCTGATGTATCTTCTGCGCCAAAGTCTTGGCGTAAAGCGCAATCGACGTTAAACAAACGACTGGGCGTTAAAAAAGAGGGAGGAACGTAATCGTATCCGGGCGGTCGTAATAAATCGCGAGATTAATTAACTAGACGATGGCCCTGCATCGCGTCCTTACACCGCTTATGTACAGTACTTTCCTGCTGGTTTCAACCAGCAAGAAAATCCTAAATGGTGCGCTATCCACCGCGTGGATCCTGGAAATGACGAGCGACTTTGCGGAAAATCCTGCGCTATGTCTCATTATTTTCAATCGCGAGCCCCGAAAGTCGGAGGGTAGGCGCATCCCCATCTGAACCTGTTACTATATAACTTTGCGAGCGTAGCTTTTATGGCCAGGCGCGCAATTGCCCGAAGGTCGGGATTAAAGAATAAGGAAGCTCTGGGGTCAGAGTTCATTTGTCCTGCTAAAACGGTCCTTTTGCCAGAATGCGCGCGTAGCTTTTTGTCTCTTTGTCGCTTGTTATTCGGCTAATTTTTATTTTGTCTATTGTTTGTGTACTTTACTCGAGCAAAGCGTCTCATCGTTATTAATATGATTTAATTAATATTACGCGGATAGCTTTCCCGTTAACCGAAGCTTTTTTTACTTTTATTTTCTAAATTCACCAATGTTTGCTAAAGGTATTTGATACTGAATTCACCAACAGAGAAATATAATTACATTGAAATATTAAAACAAATGCCTTGGTTCTTTAATAAACTTACACGATTTGATTACTTTCATGGATATCTTATCGGATTTCGAAACTTCTTCATATGTTATTTTTGAAAGCGAGCAAAATGTCGCATGCAACGTAAAATATTGTTTGTATGTTATTTTTATTTTTATTTTTATTTTTATTTTTATTTTTATCTACAATATTTCTAATGACCGACAAATGTAAAAGTCAAGCACAGTATATTAATGCGTTATTTCATTTTCCGTGACTTCACGAAGGAAAATTATCGAAACGAAGCTGAGATTTATAAAAATTAGGGTACGCAAATACTAGTGAAAGACAAAACATTTAAAAGGCTTTAAAAGAAGATGTTTTATTATGGGGAACGTTTTAATAAAAATTTCCCTCTTTTGCTTGGAATTTAATTGTCCGTATAAATTAAATTTTAATATTTCTACCAGAATATGCTTCTCTATTTCTCATTCGCGTCCTTATCCATTCGTTCCAAGCGATTCTGATTTTCCGTGTCACTTTCTCATCTCGAGCTTCCCTCCTGCTCTTTCACCGTCCCTCTCATTTTCCTTCCGTCATTCCCGTCCTTTTGGGCAGCTTATACTTTCTTTCTCGGTGTTTCACCCCCGTAGATTACGAGGCCAATCCTGCTGCTAATTTGCGAGCCCACAAACGCTTCTTTCTCTTTTCTTCCGGCGCTTCCCAATTCTTAGGAAAGTGTCTCTTCCTTCTTGGTAACCACAGAGCTCTAAAAAGTACATTTACTTGGCTTCGAGTAAGTCACTTAAGAGACGGGGGAGGGGCTAAATTCGCAGCTCCGAGATTTCTTTTATGCTCTATGGACTTGCGTATACTTTGAAGCACAGTAATTTTTATCGAACGTCGATCTTTCATTAATTTATGTTATTTTCCGTTCTTTCTCTTCAACAATCGCAAGGATTAACAACTGTTTCAAGCGATTTTAATCATGTATCGTGGCATGAACCTTTAAATACATTAAACTTTTGATATTTACTTTCATTTTAACAAAAATATATACCACGCGTTGAATGATATTCGGCAAATGTATTAAAATGTGAAATGCGATCAGTGACGTAATGCAGAGGCCGAGTTTTAAGTTATTATTAAATTACTATTTAAAGTATAGAAATTAAATGTCGTATTAATGTCTCGTAAAAACGTGATTTGTCAGTTTCACGGCGATAAAAGCGCTTAATCTGTTTTTTGCCACTTGGTCTACACGCAGACTCTGCGTGTAGATGCAGACGTCGCAAAATGTCGACAGCAACCTTCTGATCGTAGCACAGAGAAGCGCAAACATTATCTATCGTGAAACGTCCGACAGTCGTGTCGTATGGAAACGTAGAATAGTTAGGCATATATCTCAACAACCTAAAGATAGCCGCGAGAGGTAGAGTTTGGAAACGAGAGTTAGAGAAAGGGTGGAAGAGAGAAGCATAAATGATAGATAAACGAGGAGGAAGAGATAGAAGGAGAGAGGGAGAAACGGCACAAAAGAGAAGTAGACAGGTAGGAATAGTGAATTTAGATGAGAAAAATTAACACGTAGTGTATTGTTGGCTTTACCATTTAATAAAAGCTTATTTCAATAAGATTGTAATAGACCGTCAATGATACACATTTGTCGCCCATAAAAATATAAGATTTTCGAGAGTGCATTGTATTTTAAAGGAACAGCTCAACATTTGTTTTCATGGAAAATTTGAGGCTGACATAGCATTTTCCATATTAATATATAAAAGTGAAAAATGTGTAATTTTGAAATTGCACAATTGAAAACGGATATTACATTTTCAATCCATTTATAATTTTATAACGATCTAGAATTCTCTTAAAGAAGTATTGTGAAAATCTCTGTTATACTTTATTAACTCTATAATATGAATTTATATGATTATTGTCCAGCTTAAGTATTGAGAGTATCCTATATTAAAGATGCGTTTGTGCATAAATATGAAATAAATAAATAATTAAGTAAAAGAAAATGAATTTTTGCAAATACATATTGTGAATTTAATTTTACATTACAAGAGTAAAATTATTTCTTTAGTTGCCTCGATTATAATTTACATTGCTTAGCTTATTTAAGTTTCATCAAATTTAAGAATTACCTGGAATTGAATCGTCTTATAGAATTTTCCGTAACAATTTATTTATGCTCTTCATTATTCTTAATAAGTTGAAAGTAGACTTTTAAGTAAAATTAGCGCATTCAACAAAGGCATTCTCAGTCAGTCGAATCACCCGAGCTTTAAATTACAAATTATACCGCACAATGATTGCAAGAAACTATTCGATCTTGAACAAAAAAAATATGTGCCAATACGATTAATCCGTCGACGATTGATCACGCATGCCAACCACCTGTATCGTCGAGCCTCTAATAGGAGGCGCGTGTCCCTCGTCGCTGTCGCATCCGAACTCCTTTCAAAATTTTGGGTCACTGAGGGCATCCGGTCCCAGTCGAATAATAATGGTCGTGCAAACCCACTAAAAAAGTACCAAAAGCCAGAGAAAGAGGAAAAAGTCAAGAGAAAAGCCTCCGCTACGCGAGAACGGAGAGAAAGAGAGGCACCGAGTCTCCGCTCGCCGTTTATTCAAGAACTTTGCTGACAGCTCCCCGGATAGGCAGATAAGGACGTCCCCTGAATGCCGAAGCTCCGCACAATGCGTACCCTCGCGGAAGCTCCTTCGCGGAATCGAATGCTCCGCGCTCGGAGTCTCGGGCGTAACATACGATAAACTCGGCCGCATTGTCGGCGTGGACCGGGCGACGAAGGAAGCAATTTCGGCCCGGGATCCTAGGACGCGGGTTATCGAGCGATCGTCGAGTGCCACCGAGAGATCGATAATGGCGTGGTCTCGCCTTCGCGCTGAGCTGATAAAGTGACTGCTTTAGAATTTGCCTTCTATCTGTTTAATTTAATTTTCGTTCGAAATATCCTCTATTTACTTTGGTTTTGTCTATTCTCAAGGTGCTCCGGTATTTTGAACGATATTGAGTGGTGAAAGGAAGTGGCGAGAAGAAAGTTCAATTGTTTAACGTCATGATTTATCGTTTGATGAGTTAATTTCTGTACATTTGATAATCAACAGTGGTTACAGTTTCCAGAAAAACACGATAAATGTGAGAAACGCAACTATTCATTGCTGCAATTGCAATTATTATTTAAATTTAACCTTTTGTTATTATATAAATTGTTCATTTTCTTGGTATGTAGTATACCAGATGATAATGTGATTTCATTTGGTAGTGCTGGATTATTGATCCACTTCTGCATTAATTGCTTGTCATATTCTAACCAATTTAATGTAAATTAATTGTTTATTGTAGTGCCTACGATAATAATTTCGTAACCAAACTATTATTTGCGAAAAGCTTATTTCATTCAAGTGTGCGATTGTTGTTGTGACGAGTTGTTTTTCAATTATTAGTCGTGTTGATTTTTTTTGCCTTTTTTTAAACAGTTTAATACATGAATTTCGTACAATAGTTACGTCTTAATGAGAGAAACGCGTCTGTCTAATTACATTCAATCATGTTTATTAAAGATTTCTGTCTCGATTCTGGTACGATTGATACAGCGGGTGATAGAATATCCACAACTATCTTATTGACAAACACAACTATTTAATTTGAAAAAAAAAACTTAGATATAACTCAAAAGCAAAATTAAATATAATAACTATAGCTTGTGAAAAAAAATAGATCATAAAAAATTTGAGCTCCTCTGTGATCTTAATTTTAACGCAACTCTACTAATACAGAGTTTACTCCCAGAGAAGGAAACAATGAATATCAGGAATACAAAATACAATTTGGTTGAAATATCGTTCCCCTGCCTAATATGCAATTTATTTCGGAATAATCGGATTTTTCATAAAACTATTAATTCAATTTAATAAAAATATTCTCAGACACCGACTCGCCATAAAAATGAGCGTTTGGATTTAAAGTTGCCCTTCTTCGTTGTCGTATTTTCTTGAAGACTTGCCTGCAAACTCGGTTAGCGTAGATCCGGCAAACCAACCGGAAAAACTGGAAAAATAAATTAACGTTATTCTTGCTCTCGGTTCTCGGCATAAATCAGCAGTTCCTTTAAAATATCCCCACGCGGCATTTCTTTTCTCCTTCTTATACGCGAAAGGTCTTTCTCAGCCCGATTTGAGCGGCGTAAGTTTGCGCCACGATTAAATTAAGCCGATGTCGTTTGACAAATGAAGATCAGATAAAGGGATAATCTCCTGCTCCTCAGCTTGTGCTGACTTTCGGGCTTTTTTTTCCGCTTCGTATAAAAATCTCGCTCGTTTTCCATCTCAACTTATACACTCGACCGTCGTTCGCTATAATATTCGCAGCTCGATTTTCTTATCCGGAAAAAACACATCTCTCTTTGCCTTTGAGGGGTCGACCATCTTCCACCTTCGAGCTTGCAATTTTGAAAGCCGACACAATTTTTTTGTTTATATTAAGGAATTCTATTTCGTCTCAACTATTTGTCACGCCTAATTCGTTTAAAGTATTTTCATTCTGGGTATCATATTCGAAGAATATATAAAACTCTTTTATCAAACCTTTCGTAACTTAAGGTAAAAGAATAAGCTAAAACCATAATTTAAACTATTGGAATTTCTTAATTATTTTTACTTATGATGTAGTTGATGCTTCAAGTACTGATTTGGATTTCTATTAGAAAAAAGTTATAAATATTTGTTCAAAAAATAAAATTTGTTCCTGGATAAAAGGGTTTTTAATTTTTAAACAAAGCAGCGACAGCAACGATCGCTAAAACCTCGTTCGATACAAAATTGCTCGAAGAACGATTTCATTTGAAAGTAGGAAATAATTTTGCATAATTATGACATGTAGCCGATTCAGTTTATGATTAAGAATAAAAGTACGAAAACATTGAATTTCTTAACTAATAGAATTAAAAAGTGCCTTAAATAATAAAAATTCTATTAACCCAAAAGAAGTAAAATTCTTAAGCTTAATTTATCGATATAATCTGATCTCTTAGAGTGGAAAATTAAATAGAAACCTTCTATTGCAATACATTAAAATACATAGAAACTAGGGAATATGATTAGCATGTTAATTCTAAGCAAACAGAGATAGTAACAAGTTAATGATTTATATTAAATTTATTAAATTCTGTAGGCGTATACTTTGCAGATGAAAGATATTTCATTTTTTTAATACTTCAATATGAAAAAATACGAATTATAAATTAATATAAAAGAATTCATGAAAATTTTGAAATAATGAACTTGTCAAATGTAACTTTACATATATGTATTTATACATATCAGTTAAATATTTCAATGATGCTTAAAATGAAAATGAGTATTTGTTGAATATTATTCCAATGAATATTATTTTTAATTTTATAATTGCAAATATTTCTATCTGTCATTACTATAGTTCATGAATTTTAAAATATTTCAAAAATAATAATTGTTAAGAAAATAATTGTTATAGTTATAAAACGGTTATCGTGACTTAACAAAATCCAAAGATAACATTACATTGGTGATAGCAATAAAATTATAAAAATTATAGGAAATAAATCTTTTACATAAATTATGGGTTAAAGTGTACTGTCATTCTTTTATTACAGGAATAGAAAACGGATAATGTACGAATACAAATTAAAACGATATTAAGCTAATATTGTAAGGAATAAAAATATGAGATTTAAATAAAATATAAATTATAAAGACAATCTCAAAAAAAAGTAGGCAAAGCAATTGGAAATTAATTCTGAAATTCGTGTCACTTGAAGGGAAATAAAATAATGAACATATTATTTTGGAAAATTACATTTATTTTTTATACGATCTTTGTGCCAATGTTTCGTACATGTATTGCATACCTTTATTCATATAAAGGTAGAAAGTATACGCTAAGCATATAAATATGCACAAGTAGACGCGCGACTAATATTTAGATTCGAATGTCACTTGTATTTTTGACGTACGAGAACGTTCGAACTAGTAATCGTTCGTTATAAGCAACTTATTTGCTACCTATTTAATATCAAGCCTAAATCCTAACAAACGAAGAAACGTAAACTGAGGAATCATAAAAATTTCAGCAAGTAATTGAATGCGGCAGTGATTAAGCAGTAATTAAATACGTAGTTATGAAAAGATATATAATTTTGGAAGGTTACAGCGAAAAGATTTATCGGACATTGTTTATTACGAGAGTCAAATTCATAACGGCGAACTGATTTTATAAGGACTTATTTCTTTGATACTTAAACTCTACCGAATATAAGTTTGATTGAATTTGAATTTCATTTTCTATAAAAGTAGCTTTTGATTTTGAACTGCTTCCACGAAACAGAAGAAGCGACTTTCTATTCTGTATAAAATACAATTTCACTGCATCTGATGCACTGATTTAATAAAAAATCATTATTTTAAAGGAAATAAAATGCTTAAAAAGCTAATTTGATTTAGTTTGGAATAATTTTTTAAAATTGTATACATACGCTTGTATACATATATATATATATATATATATATATATATATATATATATATATATATATATATATATATCTATCTATGTATGATAGTGATTAATTTTATAATTAAGCTCCCAACGATCGATACGACTTTTTATCTTAGGATTTGCATTATCACGACCGAATGAACCGATTTCCCTACCGTTCAACCTCATCATTTCATAACTCTCCGTAACAGTCGACTCATCAATTAAAAGTGATAAAAGACAAAGGTGAAACTTCACGAGTCTTAATTCCTCGTAAATATGTAAAAAGACAAAACACGAGCCTTGCACTCGATCTCTCGAGATATACAAGGTAAACCTGCTCAAAGAGAGAAAGCGCGAGGCGTATTCTCCATACGCGCACGTGCACGCATACACATCCGACAGCATAACAATGATAAGGATGAAAGCCGCGCTAGGTATTACGTAGGTAGTTGGTAGGATAAGAAGGGACCACGACTCGGTATTAGGCGAAGAGTCAGAGCAAAGTGAAGCCGCCGTGTAAGAGAGAACTCGGATGTTTTGCGAGTGCGGAGAGGCAGGCGAGGAATATGGATCCTTGTAAGACGTTTTAATTGGACAAATCCGCCTATCCTCATTAAATCCCAGAAAGTCCCTATCTCCTCCTTTCGTACCAGGCCCTCTTTTCTTCCGACTCTCGTTCCTCTGCGCGCCCACCTACGTGGCTTTTTCATCTTCGCGCTAAATTGAAAATGTCGCGTGCGCACGAATTCGCGTCTCTCCTTTCTTCTCCCTTCCCGGCCATTTATCTATCTTGGCTCGCCCCCCTGCTTCTCCGCCCTTACAGACGTACTTATAGATATATTTTTACCGTATTATCCAACTGAGAGATCGCGAAACAAGGAAGTACAGCGGCAGTCAGTGCCTTGCAACTTCAACTAATCTTACCAATACAGATCGGAGCAGCATTTACTTATACTGGATTTATAATCTTTCATTGATTCCTTTTGCCGAGCTTCGAGTTTTACCAAGCCGGGAAGAATTTTTCCTTAATTACTTACGCGAATACTAGATATTTCATTATTTTTAACGACTTCTTTTAATATCACACGTGCGTCATCGTTGCGTTAAACCCCGTATCCGTTGAAGCGTAACATTCAAGTTCGTTAATCTTATGGTTATCATTAGGAAGGAGCAATTCGTTAAGAGCAACCGTTCGATTATTCAATCGATGAATCGATCGCGATACCGTACAATGGCAGCATAAATGTAAAATAAGCGAATCCAAAGAATTAATATTCAAATACAATTTGAGAGTTGCAACTACGTTAAAAGTCTAGCATTCTCGTAAGATCCGTGAAAAGCAGCTACGACATTTCCCGACGAAAGACGAGCGTCGTGCTCGAAGACGTTCGAGGACGTTCGTCTCGTCCTTACGCGAAACAAGTGCCTAGTCTCGTCTGTGCCGAAGGGCGCAGACGAGACGAACACCGCGAACAATTGCCCCGGCGAATCTAATGTTCCGGCTTTCGTGGCTGGCAGGCTTTTGATTTTCCACCGCAGAATAGATCGGGCGCGACTATTGTCGACCGCGAGCCCCACAACTGACAGCTGTCGACGACTCCTCGTCTTATCTCCCAGAGATTGTGCGCTCATTGTGTCCGAGCTGACGTTATCGCTACCGGCTTGTCTCTCGAAGCGCGGCTCACTTTTTAAGGAGGTTGACTCGAGTCTCGCGGACGGCTGAGTAAAGTTGCTCGGGTCCTCCAGGAAATGCTTCCCCTGTCCGCTGATCCGTAATTCCCGGCATAGCATCTGCTCCCGATTTATCCGGTCGATCGACAGCAGCGACAGACGCGAGCTTTCTATTTTACCGTATGCAAAATCGTGCGGCGGAACCTCGGAACCTCGCACATTGCAAATGCAAAGCACAAGGTGCAAATTATAATTATCTCGCGATATAAGACGCTATGCAAATTGCAAGTAGAAGCGAAGTAAAGGAAGATCAGCCGAATGATTGGAAGACGACTTTCCGCTTATCGCTAAATACTCACCTTGTCCATAAGTGACTTAGTGCGTGGTACACGTGAAGGTAATGTCGGCTCGTACCGCAAAGCATTAGGACGGAAAATGATAACGAGACATTGAACGAAGTAAGCATAGTTTATACTTTATTCGAGATCATCATGATAATAATAATTAATAATTGGTATCATTATTTACATTTATTATGACAATTATATTACTCGTTACGAATTCTTGTAATTACAGCAAAGGTTATACCTTTATCGCAAAAGCCCAACGGAACGGGCGCGTCGATTAATCAACGCGTCTCCGGGTGCATAAATGTACGCGTAATTGAGTATTTCGTTATTCTCTTGGTGCTCGTCCTGGGAGGATCGTCGGCAGGTCGGCGTCGCTGCTCGGTGAGCCGAAGGCCTCCCGTCTCAAATGTACAGGCGCGGTTACTCCGCGTGATAGGGATGAGGCTGAGGCGACTCCCCGTCGAAGAGGGCCATCTTGAGCCTCTTGCACTTGGCCCTGCGGTTCTTGAACCAGAACTGCACGTTCTTCGGCTCGAGCCGCGGGAACTTCTGCCGGTAGGGCATGCGGTTCAGCTCCTCGGTGTACTTCAGGATCAGCTGTAAAGGAGCCGCCACAAGTTAGCCGTCAGGAGTAAGCGTGTCGGACGGGATGTTGCGGGGTCGCGATAACGCGTCGAGAGCATGTTGCACGAATTGTTTGTTCGAGGCGCCATCGAATTGAATTCGAATTGAGCTTTATTCGGAGAGGTTAATTGCGGCGTAACCTCTCACTCGTGTTGTGCGCGATTTTACATCGTTTATCAAATTTATAATAATAAGTATCTCTTATTACATATTCTACATATATTATTATACACATATTCTTCTTGAATATATGTGTTTGTGTGTGTGTGTGTATATATATATATATATATATATATTTGAAATGTTTTATGTTGATATGAAAAAGATGAGGTCGAATATTTACCCGTTTTTTAATAATAATAGTTTTCAAAACTTATGTGTCGTACATAAAATGTAATAATTCTAATAATAACTGAATTGTTAAACGTACGATTTATCAAACAACAATATGTAATTCACGAATAGTTTTAGGAGTGCAATTTGTCTTATGATTGTCTCACGACATATCCTAGAACTCGTTTTAATCAAAAGGTTTATGGAATATGCTTCAATTTCGGATAAATAAGCTCTAGTAATTCACGTTCCTAAATTATGAACCGCTCAAAAGCATATTTACAATTGCACGAGAAACAAATAAATTCTCATTGCAAATACCATATCCAGTCATTGACCGTGATCTTAAAATCAACGAAAATTACATGATCTTTTGAATACAGAATAAGCTTTAGAAAGTATACGTTGAATATTAACTAACAAAGAGTCCGTTCAACGTATGAAAAATTCCTCAAAATCCATTTTACAAACGGCAAATCGTCGCGCCTCCGTCAAGGACTTTGACATTCAGAAGAGAACGTACCGCATGACTGGGATGGGTGTTATGCGTGAACCAGGTCTCGAGCCTGGGTACCTCGGTGACGGGGTCGATGAACGTCCTGTTGCGCTTCCTCCTCTCGTCGAGCATACTGGTGGGGCATCCGGTGGGCCCGCGAGGTGACAGATAATGCGACATGTACATGACGCTGTGGCTGAACATGGGACTGGGCACAAGGGAGAATCCGGGCAACGGTCCCGTCGGGCTCACCTCGTCGTCCTCCGAGCCCGAGGATACGGCCCGCGTCACTTCTTCTTGCTTCAGCGACACCAACGTCGCCGAGGGCGGTTGGCTCTGTTGTTGTTGTTGTTGCTGTTGCTGCTGCTGCTGCTGCTGCTGCTGCTGTTTTTGGTCCTCCGGACGCGTCGTCAAGGACAGAGGACCAACCGGTGGACTCGCCGGTGGACATGGCGACGGCGATGTCGACTGCAACATGGTTTAGCGTTTGCATTGGATGGAGAGACTTGTCGGAGATAGTTAATGTGATTAGTTAGTTAGTCAGCTCGGTAACCAATTACGACTTCTATTCGATATATTTTTGATTGGACTTGGAGAGTATGTCAAGAACGTTATGTAGATGGTACAATTGTGATAAAATTGATGATAATCCCAAAGTTTGATCAGTATTGTAATGTTTTACCAATATTGTAATGTTTTTACACTACAATTTTGTAGTGTTTTTCACCGAAATATAATTATGCATAAATAAATATAATATAAATATAATTAAGTTATTGAAATTGCTTTGTTAATTTCAAAAGACCTTGAATTAATAAAGGAAGGTCGATAGTTGTAGACTTTGTAAATGAATAGAGGATTAAAAAAACTTCTAGTATTTACTTTAAAAAGTAAATGCGATTACACAAGCTAACAAAAATATGTTTTTTACTTTATATTCTTTGATCCACTTATCAGTTTAAGAGAATCAGTACATTTTAAGCATAATTCTAAGTTATCAATTTATTTCGTTAGAAATTGCTTAAATTCCTAATCAATTTACTCCTGTAAAAAAGCTTCTGTAAACAATGTGACTTTAAACTCTGAAACTTTTCACCTTTAAATATGTTGTTCCATTTAGATTTTGATCGTCATTTCAACAATCGCATTTATAATGGTAAATGCTCATTAATCCGAATTAAGCTTTATAAGATTCAAATATTTTTTCAGCATTCCAACGGAATTACGTAATATCCAAGTGAACCAATGCACTATAAGTGCACTATAAGTCCATCCTCAATAAGACATTCATTATTGAAGCTGAATCGCATGGACTTTGACGGTAATACATTACTGACCTGTAATCTGGAATCGTCCTCTTCGTCGCTGCAGTCCTCGCTTACATTGCTGGCACCGCGGGGACTTAGTCCCGGTGGACTGTATCCATTGACTCCCCGCGTCTCCGCCCTCTTTTGCGCGGCCCTCGCGTTCTTGAACCAGTAGACGACGTTGTTAACGTGGAGGGGCTTGCGATCGCGCCTCGACTCGAGGCCGTTGAGCTCGTTTACGTAGTGCTGGATCTGCTGGCGCGTCGGGTGTTGGTTCTCGCTGAACCAGCGTTGAAGACGTGGCAGCTCGAGCTCCGGGTCGAAGCTCGTGCGCATGCGCGATTTGTGGGAGAAGGGCAGGAGGCCCGGGTGGTGAGCCGGATGATGGTGGCCGAGGCTGGTCGGGGCGACGCTACCGGGGCCCGAGCTCACCTCCGCCGTCTGCGGCGATTGACTGCGGTGATGGTGGTTGGCACTCGGCTGCAGAAGCGGGTTCAAGCCCAGGCCTAGGTGTTGCTGCTGGAGCCAGGACTCGAAGTTGCGCTGGGTCTCCTCGGTAAGGTCGTTGCCACCGCGGCAGAGCGACGACAGGGTCGGCTGCGAGCATGTAACCAATGGCATGTTGTAACGAGTTGTGCAATCATATGAAACGTGAGCTAAATGAGAGCGAGCCATTTTTGTACGAATGAAACGTTACGCTGATTATTATATCCTTTTATTTTATACTTAATTTCAAGCTTGTGCGAGACAGTACAAATAGAAATAAACAGAATTGTGTCAATTTTGCAAAACCTAATTTATGAAATTTGATTAAGACTTCAAAGAATAAACGCGCTTTTTTATTTTGAGATTTTGACGCAGAAAGTGAATATTACGCATTTATGGACACAAATTTGTTTAACACGAATATGAACAATTTCGGTTTATCAAATAATCATATTACGTTATAATAAATATTTTTATAATATTTTATTTGAAAATGCAATGTATCTTGTTTTCAAATCTTGTTTTCAATATTAAGATAAAATAGCAATAAAATGTATTTGACAATTAAGAAAGTTTATTTGCATAATACATCTTCTGTTTAATACATAAATATATACTTGCTCGCTTCATTATGAATACAAGTTAAGTGTAAAATAATGTTACATTTATAATCCAAAATACCGGTATCTAAAATAAATACTTTCTATTCTGCAAATATATAGAAAGTATGTTGTAAGAGTTTGGTTGTAATCATTGTATTAAATTTGTAAGGAATATTTTCTCAAAGTTACGATTAGCTCTTTACATTTTTACTAATATTGACAGAACTAGTGATACGATCTGTAAGATTTCTTTAAATACGTCAGCTGTTTTCCTTCTCTTTTCGTACGTTTAATTTACATCCAGTTTAGACTATGTGTAGCGTCTCGATTAAGCAATAAATTCGATTTCCATAACTGCAACTAATTAATTTTTACTCTAGAATCGCAAAATTTTATTCATTTTAGACGACAAAAGCTTACTTTGATTCGATTATGAGCAACATTTTTTACTGATGAAATCTACGCGGTTAGAGTTTAATCGTTTGTTAATTACAGAGGATTAGAGACTTGAAAATGGAACGTTACGTATTCGGATTGTTTTAATTTAGAAATAAACGAGTTAAACGCTTTAGTAGCAACACGCACACAACATCGAACGGTATCGAACTCCGGTTTTTCTTAAAAATCTGTACTGAGTAAATTCTCGGGCACTGTTTGCACTCGTGGTATAAAAAATATACGAGAAAAGACCAAATATAATAAGTTGATGTGCATTTCGAAGGTTTGTACAATTAATCACAGAATTTTATCAGGCAGAAGCGGATATTTAAATCATTTGTAATATTATTCGCAATTTAAATATTTATATAAAATTATCTATAAGCAAGATTATATTAGATTACAGTTGCATGGTATTTTTAGTTTGAGATTCAGATAAAAATTTTGCAAAGTAACCGCGGCAAAGCAGAGCAACTTTTGCAATTTTTGCAACTTTTGCAACTTTTGCGAAACTTTCCCCGTATTTAAGAAAGAATCAGGCCTCTCTCGGATTAAATTTTTGTACATAGACCATTAATCTCTTCGTTAATAAAGAGCCTACGCGCAAATACATCAATCGCGGTTATCAATGTACCTTGTAAATACCGTCGTATATCCTTCCCGATTAGGAGAAAACAAAGGCCTTTTGACTATGTAGACTTGGATACTCTTTGTGACACGATGCCATCAAAGAAGCTAATTTCGATCTCGTACAAAGCAATAATTCACGCGGTATTATAAAAAACGATTATATGTACGCACTCAGATTTTTTCATCAAAGCAAAGAAAATTATTTTCAAATCCGCACTTATCAGGCCGTAAAAGTACAGCTCTGTTCAAACAGCATCACTTGATCGCCTTATCTACATCATCGTAATACAACGCAACTGATCTCGCCAATATTTAAGTATGAAATTCTTTCCATTGAGCCCGAAGCGTCACCGCCGCGGGCGCTACGTGCACCCGGGAGGCCTCGTCCACGCAAAACGAGGAGGACGTCGACGCGTCTCTCCCGCAGAGCTCACCTACTCGGGATTACGGAAAAGTTTTCACCCTCGCGCTCAAGAGGCGCAAGTCGACAACAGCGGAGAAGGTGACGACGAAGACGCCGCGAAGGGGAGGGAGACGACGAAGAAGAGGAAGAAGATGAATAAGGCAGCGCGTGCCTTATCGCCCGTTGATTTACAAGAACAAACAGCGAGTCGGCCGCCTCGGAGGCGACGAGGGGATCAGGCGCGACGGCATTTAACGAGGTAATCTGTGGATCGAGCGGTAGCTCGCCTCCTCCATTTCCCTGAGGCCCGGACTTTTACGGCCCTCCACTTAATCACTCGCTCGACGTCGTGTTACGCGTTGCGGCTGTCCGCGCGTATGACATCAATGTTTGGAGGGCGAGATGCGCGAGCGGCTCGAGAAGTCATTCGGCAAACAGCAGCTGCGAGCGAATTCTGAAAGAGGGAATAATGGAGACGTTCTCGCGTTGCGTCTGGCTTATCTTGCTCGTGCGCGCGTCCTCCTAAGCCTGATTTACAGGTGTTTATGCGCGTGGTTACTGTAAATCAATTGGCACGGATCCTGCGGGGGAGAAATCTTCGGAGGAAAAACACCTGGCGTTTTCGAGATTATACTTTGGCAAGCAGTGCATCATTCGGCGAGTTTCGGCAGGAATGACGCGAGCAGTTTCTCGCGCAGATTATTATTATTTTTATGTATACGAAGCTCTGTAAAGAAACGATGAATTATGCTTGTACAAGGCTGCCGATTTTTTCGCACGACGGTAGGATTTTTCCATGCCGGTATCTTTTATTGCATTTGTTCCAGTAGTACCAGACGGAGTAAATGCAGCCGTCAATTTTTACAGCAACTTATCACCTGCGTACACGAAGTACGCCAAGTCGCGTAATAAGTATGGTGAGCGGCTCCTTCGCTTCCTTCGCGTACGCCTTTATTAATAAACCGCTTCTCTTTAACTATTAATGCAGCGGTACAACTGCAAAGTCTGTTCAGCGAATATCCATTACGCAAGCTGAATTTAAGCAACGCTTTCTGTTTGATCGATCTTTTGTTTTACGGGGCTCATTTATCATTGGAAACATTTATATTGCGCACGAAGAATTCGAATCTCCCACACGTGGGAGATAAGGAATTATTCGTCAAAAGAAGAGGAATGAAATATCGCGAATGACTAGACGTGTCTCGGAACGCTATAAAAATACAGACGTACCGTACCGAATGAGGATACTCGAGAAAATTTTCAGATACCAGGGTCGGAAACTGAAGCGCGCGATTCGACCCGGATTTGACCTAATTTGGTACAATAGATCGTCAATATTCGGTTGATCTCTGAATTTCCATTTCAGAGTAAGGAAGAGCCTTATTTGATGCCCTGTAATGAAAGTTTCGAACTACCATATCCAGGAGCAAATCATCGTTCTAAGTAGACCGAGCTCGGGTGAAACGCATCCTGAGTCAAAGTTCGCGGGCACTTAAGGCTTGTCCGGACGCCTCGCGCTCCTCTTTGCGCGGGAAAGTAGCTCGAGGTGGTGAAAGAGAGGCCTGGAGAAAATTGATAATCATAGACCAACAGCGGGGAATATTAAAGTTCGAGGTGGATCTTCAAAGAGAGTGCACTTAGATAATGCCCGTGGGGTGGGATCGACTCGGTGCCAGCTGATATCGTCGTTGCCGCGGAAGCTTTTGATGAAGATTGCGAATTTGGTTGAGTAAAGGGTAATCCCATCGTGTGCTGCTCCTCGGCTGTAAGATCTTTCCTTCTCTCTCTCTCTCTCTCTCTCTCACTCTCTCTGTCCTGCGGTAACCTTCTCGTATCGCTGACGTCTCTCTCGAGTATCTCCAAGTTCTTAGGATGATTTTCAGGTTCGACAAGATGCGACTCGAACTACCGATATCTCGAGAGCTTTTACCATCGTGGAACTCCGATGTCAACGGTAGCGTTGCGACATCTACGGTCTTGGCTCACACGTTAAACGTGAGTTTTGAAAATCCATTAGTCCGAATTACCGCTCGTGAGTAACTGTTCTGCATTGGATCTATTTTTAATCTATCTTAATTAGTTATTGGGCTTCTACAGAGTATGTTCTACTACTCATTGAATAAGGAAATCGCGTTATTCCATTGAAATATTTACGTAAAGACTGAGTTATTTTTCATGAATTTTCAGTCAACGATAATATGACATTTTTTAAGTATCGCTAAGAACTGTAAACGCATTTGCATACATTCGCAATAATAATTTATGTAATAAAAATCTGAGTCACTATTTAATTAGTTTATTTATTTCTTTTATTTAACCTTACGTAAATGTTATACGTGGTTCTATTTTAATCGTAAGATTAGGTACAAATAATTTATAGATTAATATAGCCTGCGTACAAGAAATTATTATTTTCGATGACATTTATATACCATTGCCTTATCTTTCATGTTTTACAAGGCTTGTAAAGATTCAGTTTTTATGTAAGTCTTTTGTAATCCTTGTATGAGATTCATATTCAAATTACAATATTCAAATAATATTCCCTACATTTGTATTCGTATAATTTTGAATATTAACGTTTATCCTATAAAATTATCTCGGATTGATTTGCTTATTAAACGATAAAAGACTCTGAGATCGAAATTAAATCATATCCGTGACACCGTTCTTTATGGAATTAAGTATATTATCATCCGGTTGGATTTCTCATACTGGTAAATGCGCAAAAGAATATGAGCAATGTGAGAGCGAGATCGAGAAAGAGTACAAGAGGCAGCATTTACGTATATTTAAGGCAAGGATCAGGAAACCGCGAATGAGCGCACGAGTTTCCGTTTCCGGCGAAGATTAGGCACCGAGTCGCGGCCTCGGTATCGTGCAAACAGATAGACAGGGAACGAGAAAGCAAGAGAAAGAGGGACCGTGCGAGCGCGGGGGCGGCGGGAGGGGGGGGGGAAACGGAGGTTGTAAGAGCGAGTCTACAGAGTGGATGGAGTCGGAGGACTTCTTAATGAGATTAGGTGCTTCGACGACAAACACTCTCTGGCTAGATTTACATTTTATACATTTTTAAGTGGTCGTCTTATATACAGCCACTTGCTTCTCTTTTGGGGGTCTTACTATATCTTACTATATCTTAGGCGGCCGGTGACGTTGTATTTTTTGAGATTAAAACCCGTGTTCTTTTGCTCGTGATCCATATTGCATAGGCAGTTTCTTACTGAACTCACTCTCATTTGGTTGGATCAACAATAAACGAGAGAAAAGTTCCATCCCTTATTTTCTATTATTTTTCGGAAGATGCGCAAATTGAATGAAATACGTACCAAGTAAGTTATTTAACGAACAATTTTTGTTCAGCGATTCGTTATCAGTTTGCATGGCAAAATATTTAACCGAAAGGAGACATACTTTTGTAAATAAATAATAATAATAATACCAATGAGAACTAACGTTGATATACATGATTTTTAGTTCATTCCACATAAAATTCTATTGTTTATTTGGTTTTTGATTGACAATTAAATTTCATTTAACGATATAATTTGTAAATATGCATCTTCAACAGTATTGGAACCAGTAATATTATTAAATAGGTTTTTAAAAAATGTTGCTATTTTTTCTTGACAATTAAGTCTCGGACACACGATTGCATAAGGTAGCGAGTTCCATCAAGGAACATTGGAAGAATTAAAGAATCAAATTTTGAATCCATTTATCATAAAATTATGCAATTCTCCCGTTTTCAGTTTGTACAAACGAATTCCTGAGGCATTATATTTTTAAATATTCTAAAATTTAATACTTAATTGGCTGTACTTACATCGCATCCACTCGTAATAACTTTATAAGAAATTTGAATATTCAATCTTCTGCGAAGACGAGTTCCTTAATCATACCCATTTTATTTTTTACCCTGTTTAATCGGTCCTAAATTGGAACGACAAGACCCTCGCTATTTCGGAGGGTCAGCAACTTATCCACCCTGTCCGAACTGAGACTTATTGTTAAACGTACCTCATCTAGGGGACAACCCGCAGCTATGAGAACCGCGTGGCTGCGCAACAGCAGTAGCCTTAACAGTTTGTCCCGGACCTCGGACGCGGGCGAAGGTGGCGGTGGTCTAGATCTGTAGACCTGGATCTTGAGGGTGGCGAGGTTGATGAGCTCCGCGAGGATGTCGCCAACGGTGAGCAGCGGCCCGTCCGCGACTTTCTCCGTGGGTAGGGGCTTCCAGTTCCTGATGACTATGCAGCCCCGCGCACTTAGGATCAAATCGCTCGAATAACTCAGGCGCATCAGGGCCTCGCCCACCAAATCCTGTAGAAACATACCAGAGCGCAATCTTGTGTTCAAATATCGAGGAAAGTACTTCAATGATTTATGTGATATTTAATAGTCGCTTTTAGAATGACCCTGTCACTCATGGTTAAGAAGCACGATTATTACTCCAAGTTTAAATGCCTAGAACTATCGCGTTTCCTGTACAAGCTTCGTATTCTTTTAAATCCGTTTGCTTCTATTTCGAAAATATCCTTTACGCGTATGTGCGTGTATGTAATATGCGTAGTCAACATAACAGTTGTTGGACAGAGGACGATTTATACATGCGTATAAGCGTACCATAAAGCGTCTAATTTAGGATAATCTTTAGAATAATTTTTCACCTTCGTTCCTCAACACATTTTTCAATTAACGTTTGTCATTAATAATAATCATAAATTTTTTACATTGAAATCAGTAGGTATTGTCCTCTAATAACCGGAGCATACACTTAATACGGAATATTATATTAATTTTCCTTCCCTATAACGTCACTTTGTTTATATATTTTTCTAGAATTTGCCACATAATTGTAGGATTGAAAGTAAAAGAATATGAGAATATATTTTAAATACACTTCGGGTACGATTGATCGTACTGCACGGTACTTACGACGACATTTACATTTCAAACGTATAACTTTAACAATGCAATTAATTTAATATGCGAGTAATTAATTTTTAGCGCGCATTGGCTACATTCTGAAAAGTCGATTAACGCGTGACGTAGTATCGGATGACATACCTGAAAGGGCATATTTGCCGGAATGAAGACGTACGTGTCCATTTCTATGTGTGGTCTTCGCCAGTTTTCTCGAACGCTACTGGATCGCGTCTCGACGATACTGTGAATCGCCTCGACAACGCAATGGACTGGAAGACTTTTACCTGCAATCCGAACGACGAGCTTTATTAATGAGATTTAGTCTTGGTTAGTCTTAATTATTAGCTCGATCAGTGGGTCAAGACTTAAAAATTAAGTATTACCGCAAAAGTATAAATTATTTATTTATTTATTTCACAGGTTGAAATAAAAGTTTCATCTACGCTTATCTATCGGTCCCAGGTTGCTCAAATAGACACGAAGGCGATGGTACGATAATACATGGAAGAGCCGTAATGCTCCTTAAAGAGGTAATAAGGACTCTGGAGTCGGATTCGAGTCGAGAGTACGTTTTTGTTCGTGGTGCAGAAGAGTATAGGAGAGGCAATGGATAATAAATGAAAGCATCGCGTCGAACTAATGGAATCCGCATGAATTTGTCGGGTGTGCAATTGAAAGGCCGGGACGCAAAGTATCGGCCGATGTAAGAGGGTGGGAGAGGAAGGGCGAGACAAGTATAACCCCGATGCGTTAAGCATATGCAGATCCACTCGTCTATCCACGCGAGACAATAGGCCTCGGCATTTCGCGACACAATGGCGACGATCCTCGTTTAACCCCGACTTAAGTCCTCCGCTGCCTCCTATATCCCACTCTGGAGTTGTAATCCCACGGCCTCTCCCTGCACTACCCTGCCGAAACTCCGGGGGGAGTCGGATGCGAGTGTATCTGAAGAGGAGGTGGCCGGATCCGCGGCATTCAGGCCACGTCAAAGGGCGGCTCGCGGTTAAAGCGCCTTAGGCGAATGCACCGAGAATCGATGACTGCGACGCCCTGAGTCACCAGGGGCGGATTTTAAGGGGTTAAGGTACTTCGCCTGGCTTCCGTCATTTCTGTCGGTGTTTGTCTTTCGCTCTCGGTCAGTCGCCATCGATTTCGTATCTCTCGTATCGACTTTCACTCTATCGTGAAAATACCTTGCTCTCGGAATGAAATTTCGACATTGTCTCCGAGTCTTTAATCGATATTGAGAATGGAAGAGAAAAATGTATAATTAGAAGAATAGCGATTAGGAAGATTTACAATGGGATATTTTCTTTATTATTTAACGCCTCTCAGCTGTATTTCTTTATTTTTCTGTAAGAATTGTTGCATCATTTTATTATCTTCAAATATCGCTCACTTAAATATACCAAAACGGACGCTTTAACTAACTCACTATTATAGATCTTATCATTATGTTTCAATAGATCTGAAATTAATGAGGTTAGATAATTAGAAATGACGCAATTAATGTACACGATTAGTGCTCGCTTTCTTTTTGATACGTTCCTTCTTTCTTACGCTATACTTCTTTTACTAAATTGCCAGAAAATCAAATAAGAATATTCATCGGCAATATTAGATATAAGTAATTACTTGTTCGTTATGACACATAATAGTCTTTGAATTACCGGAAAAATCGTCGTAACTTATAAAATACTTATAGCGAGTCAACGTTTTCGAAAAATTAGAACAAAATCAAAAAATGACAACCCAGAACGATAAATTTTTAAGATAACATTTTTATCCTGCACAGATAGTTTATTGTGACGGACGTGATTTTTTTCTTCAACGATTTCGACTGGAAAAATTTATGAAATTACGAAAACATAATTAAAACAGCGTTCGGCACTCGACATTAACTCAGCTTCCATGAATTAAAGGCAAAATCGACTTGGAATTATCCGACGGTCTTGAGCAACTGCGACGGTATCGTAACATCTAATCAAGTATACACCGTGAGGAAGTAGACAAAGTAAGCAAATCGACTAATGAAATTAATTCGTCGAAATGAAAAACGGCGATAATCTCAACGTCATCGACGTTTGAAAACGCGAAATAGTAAGCAACGCGGCACCGGAGCTCGATTAAATTGTCCGGGCGCGCTCAGGTTGAATTCCGGCAGAAGGTGATACGAAGAGGGAACGACGCGAGCAGTCTCTAATGAAAACTAAATTACGAAGCCGGGGATCACTGGAAGGGTTGGGGGAGGATGGCGCACGGCTAGTCGGTGGTCAAGCGCCGTATTAGACGGAAGTTTAGGCATTAATACGTAATAACGCGAGGCCCGCGGACACGGTAAATCCTTTGTTGGCCATCTTAGGCCGGACTTAACACCTCCGTCGGCAAGACGGGTGGACGTTAAAGGGAAGAAGCCGAGGCTTAATGCCCGCTCGGTTATTAGCTGTCGATGGACTGCTGTCCTCGCGCCAGGCTTACGGGTCTGCTTGATGAATCTGCAATAGCCACGGCCGATGCTTCTTCTCGACCATCCTGAGGGGGATGGGATTTTGGGGATGAGGTTCGACTCCCGAGGCGAGATCGCGCTCAGCGAAACGCGTCCGATGGTCCGATGGTTATATTGCCTCGCGAAATCTCCAACTGTCCTCGAGGCCTCTTCCTTATCCATTGCGAATTTACTGGTTTTCTATGTATTTTGGTACTCGCGTATGTTTTCACATCCGTTTGTTCGATGCCTTGTTGATCATTAGAAAGTACTTTGATTTCTCAAGATCGTGGTCAACTCAATGAAAATTCGATCGCTTTTAACAGTATCGAATATCTGCTTCAGCAGTAGCAAATAAGTGTGTAAATTCAAAATAATGCGATATTATTTAACGGTAAATAGCATATTTAGAGTAAATATTCGACATAAGACTCCTTTAACTTATTCGCTATTAATTTGCTATCTTTTTTCGCTGAATACACGAAAAGCTATTATGAATATATTTCCAGTTAAAAGTGTGGCAATAATTTAATCGAATAACCGTGCTTTTGAAAATTAAAATTCTTTTGGGGAAAACACGGGTAACTGAAATATGAAGTTATATGAAGTTCTTGGTATACCTAATTATATAAAGTGGTGCATACGTCCTACTGTGTATCTGCTTTAGTAATACCTTAATTTCATATCACATTTGAATAACGATGTATCGTGAATATTTTTAGCTTTTAGCAAGTGACGTGAAAATTTAAAAAATATATAAGCAAGTTAAAAGGTTAAGCTCGGGTATTTCTTATAAGCAGAGAAGATGTACATTGCAATACGAAAATTTACAAAAAATGATAAAACTTAGAGAATCTATTTACCAAAGAAGAGATTATGTAGAACATTCGCGTACTATGGTAATTGATGCGTCAACTCTGAAAATAGTGTGACGCTTAATCCATAAATTCCTCTTAAAACTGGATATTATAAGCTCCCAAGCAAATATACGAGTAACTGTGGCTTCCTTAAGACGCAACGCTTCTCAATATTGAAACATTTCAATTAACATAACTGCCAATACACGAAAGCCCAAGCGATAACTTATCGTGGAATCGGTTTAACGCGATCCGATAAAAAAGACAAGTGGAACGGAGCAGGAAAGAAGAGTTGCTCCATTATCGAAAAAGTGAAAGGCTGTCAAGTCCCCGTAGAACGAGCGACACAATGAAAGCTCCGCGAAAACTTTATTAAGAAGCGAGAGAAGGGGAAAATACAGCCCGAGGGTCGTCAGGCAACTCGATCATCGTTTTTTCACCGAGCGAACGCCACGAGAGAACGAGAAAATCTTTAATCTCCAGCGCCATCCGGAGTCGGGGGATGGGTAAAGACATTTCTCATTTCTGGTGTTGCCACGCTCTCGGCCTCCCTATCAGACTTCCGTTATCTATCTGCTGTGCCTCTGGCCGCGCTCACCGCGACGGGAAGCGCGGCGGAAAAGCGTCACGGGCCGTTTTCTCGAGCCTTTGACGCGAGGCTGCCCGTCGAAAGATAAGCTTTTCGCTCGGAAAACGTCGCGATTTCGCGTCAGTCTCGTTTCCCTTGTTCTTCTCCCGAGTTCGCTTCGTGCTTTCGCTACGCTCTATTTTTTCCCGCTACCGCGATCGTTATCGCGACTTTCGCTGCCTGTTGCTAACTAACGAAGGAAAAGTTCAATATTTATGCTCGCACGCACGGCTTGATATGCTGTAACCGGTGAGCTTCCAATGATAAGCCTACGATATGCACGATAAAAAGATCCTTTCGCGTATCGGAAAACATTGAAGAAGCAAGTCATCCGCTTCGGAGTTCGGCGAAATTGCTCTTAATCTTTCGGTGGTTATAAAGTAGGGTACATTAAGCGCTTAAAAGCTGCCGGTGTAGCGTGGACGATGAAAAATTACGTTTCGCTCGCGAGTAGAGTGCGCTTGCACTTCAAAGTATATCGCTCGCATGTTCGCATTGAATTTTTATTTGACAAATAGAACACACGAAAATCATAAGGCGACGGAAATGAAAAAATTACGCGTTATTTTATTACTCGCGTTGATTTAGAAAATGTAAATGAGCAAACTCGTTAAATTGGAACATGGAAAAGCTTAACATAGAAGTCTTCAGTCATTCGGATTGTCAAATACGCTTAACCCACTTTTAAAAGTGTCGTAAATGTTCTACTCATCCCGAGGGTCGAACGAATAAGCTCGCGCGAGTTATCGTCGCGAGTTTTGTTTGCTATAATGCTAGAATGGAAGCGAGTGGGAGAGAAGACGACAGAGAAAGAAATAAGACGAGAAGGACGAGGCGCGGAATGTAGGCGAGTGCGAGGGATTTAGGTTCATAAGGTTTCCTCCTCGTCTTCGTAGCCTCTCGTAATCTAAGACTGCTCAGTCTAGTCTTTCGGAATCTAATCGCGTTTCTCGAAGCCGTTCTGCGCATCATCCGCCTTGTCATCCTTGTCTTCTCGCTTTTTCGCTGTCGCGTTATTTTTCTTATTTTCAACACGGATAACGCCTTATTCGTCGTAAACAAAACGGCATTGCAAGTTACATCGACTCTTTAGTGGCCTGACTTGCGTTCGTAAATTTTCTTCATTGTTTCATTCGATATTGATCAAACTTTGAAGAATCTGATCTTGGTTACATAATGTCGAACATTCTGTTTGTATTCTTAAATGTTCCTCGTTGACTGATGCTCATCCAAACAAATAAATATCAAACTGAATACGTAGTCGCGTACTTTAGTTCTAAACGTTAAAAGTTATTAAGCTATGTTTCGAATCGACAAATGCGCTTTATTGAGATCTTCTGTCTTTTCAAAGTACAATAACGCACGACGTTTCTTGAAAAATAATACTACACCTGAATAAAAAGTTTCAATTTACTCAAGTATAAAATATGTCATTTATTAAATATACATTTCATATACTAAAACTAAATGCAAATACAGCACTTTAAAAGTAAAAAGAAAATCTATACAAACGTGCATTCTACTCTATCAGTATCAACATTGACTAGTAACTATTAATAACTATATTAGTAAAGTACGTTGTTAAGTTATTAAGGCCTCGTTCTCTACCAATATAGATTGAAATATAGAACCCTTTTATGTATTTAATTTGGAAAAATCCGTGAGTAAAATAAAAAATATTGAATTTGACAAGTAGGCAATAAGAGACTGTTTGAAAAAAGATTAGCTATGAATTGCTAATTTAAAATATTTAGAATCAGATTTTTAACTCATCGTTTGAAAGTATTTTTAATTTGACGTTTTTAAATCTAGAAATTTTCAGCACTTATTAAAAACAAATATCCTCTTTATGTTTTTCAGCGTACATCATACTTCCTTGACGTCTTTTACCCTCTTCCTCGCTTATTTTTTACCCTTTTCATTTCTTTTCTCTTAATTTTGCTCATAAAATATTTAATTACTATATTCATACAAGTTCAAGCTCTTCTTACTATTTTCTTACATTGATAATATTGTAGTTCTTCGATTCTTATCAGAAGGCGCTTTAGCCAATAAAGAATACTATTTGAAGCTTTTGTAACCTTTCTGTACGTCTACCCGTAACACTAAGTCAGATTTATAGCACAATGCACATAAATTGTTTCATATCAATTTATTAGCTTATTCGCTTGTATTTGACTGAGATTTTAAAATATAAATAAGTGTTGGCCAAAGTATAAAAATTGTAGTAATTATTCTATTCGTCGAAAGTAATATTTGGTAACGTTCAAATTGTAAAGAATGTTGGTACGAATATGTTTTATTTTACAGATTACTCCGAAGGAGAGAACGCGAATATAAATAAAGTCATACATTTTCGACTATTCTATTTCGACGATTTTTTACTTCTGCTTTTTTAATCAATGCTTTATTTATGCAGCAATTTATTTTCTACTCTTCCTTTCGCGCAAAATCTTCATTAACTTTGAATAACAATAATCCTCATTGTTAAAATTTAGTTTATCAATTTTATTACTTTTGCATCTTGTAATCTTTTGTCATCACTCGTCTTGTTATTAGTAATAGTGCTATCTTTATTGTTACAGATGGCTATTAGTTTAGAATAAAGTCTTTTTCAAACGAATCGCGCCATACAAAATATTAAAGTAGATTTTGATGTGCCTAGGCTGTAATAGAAAACTTATTTGTTTTATGTTTTTAATTTTTATTAATATCTAGTTTCTTATGAGATACGCAGGCGGACGCAAAGAAATACGTTCCTCTATATATTATTATCTATAATATAACAATTAAGTTTAATAACAATTAGAGTTTGAGCATAAAATCCGTAGTTGGTATTTGTTATATTTAGCTTTATTTTAATCAGAAGAGCGATATCTTATCAACTATTAACTTAGAAATGTTTAAAGTACGTAATCTATATATTGTACATTGCACCGTCCTTAATCTATTTATAAACTAGTAGTATCAGTTTTTAAGGCAATTTCGAAAATCCTAAAACTTGATGACCTTGAGTGTTAAAATAACTCACAATAAAGAGTTATCGGTAATTTTATCAAATGTTTTACGGATTCCTTAATAAAAATGAATTTGACACTGATTATTCAAGTGTATCCCAGTAAATACGAATGCAAGAATACACGATTTTACACGACTAAGCAAGTTGATTTCATAAAATTAAATGCACTCGTTCGACATGAAACTCCGTCATAATGAGTTTTTCCAGGGTACGGAAATTAACCTCGATTAAATTATCTCCGGATACCGATGATATACATAAAAGGAATCCTTTTTTTTCTAATTACGCGACTCGTCCAATCAATAAAGCACTCCGTCGAAACATTAACATCCGCTTAAGAGAAGACGTCCGCGGACAGGGAATAAATCCTCGGGCGGCTGGTCGAAGAAAAATAATCCCGCGCGAGGCGTTCGATTATCACTCAACGCTCAAGAGTGGCGCAGGAATTTAACTCTAAGCGGGCGAACGAGGAAAGCGTGGGCGTTTGCGTTATCTGAGGCTGATCCGGCGGATGTCGGCCTTTCGTAGATAAGAGGGACGGTCCCGCGTGTTGGAAACTCTTTCCAAGTCCGATTCTTTTATCGTGCCCCTCCTCCCGTCCGACCGCTATCGCTCCTTTTGCCTCGTTTCATCGCTCGCTTCCCCCAAATTTCTTTCTCTACTAATTTCTGACGCGACGGCCTTCTTTAGCCATTTCCCGCCCTTGATATTTATTCTAGATCGGGACTCGATCGAATTATTCGGAATTTCATTCGAGTATCGCTACATCTCTTGTTTTAGACTAGTGATTTTCCAAGTGATTTTCAGTCGTCATCTGTAGCGATGGACTCAATAGTTCATTTTGCTAGCTGGCTAGTTACGATAGTAACGATTTAAATCGTTTAAATTATATTTATTTGAGATAGATCTGTATTTCCAACCACTTGTCTGGTTGGAGTGGTAGCGCTACGTTTTGAAAGAGCGAAACGAAAGGAAAGACAGTATAATCTAAAAATAGAACGAGATTACTGCTATTCAAATGAATTATACTAATTGCATTAGACTGTGCAAAGTATGAATAAGTAACTTTTTTCCGTAACTGTCATGACAAAGTAATTCTTTGCGTATGTGTCGCATTCCCTATAGATAGAATAATTAACGTGAAAGTAAGATTAATAAGAATAGTTTGAATAATGTACAGCAATCTATGTTACTCCGATGATTCTCAACATCCCATATTCCTAAATTTTTCCCTTTCAACTTTCGTTATTCCTTTTTTAACGCACAACCCTTCCATTGCCATTCAATGAGAATTCCACTTAATAGACACTTAAACGTAATAAAAACTGACTTTTATAGATGAGTAATAATATAAATGACATGAATCTTTATAAATCTGCATATCTCCCATGCATTAAACGCATATCATCCATGCAAGTATCAGCAATTTCAAAACACGTTCTTCTTGCCGATAATTATAAGGCCAGACTCGATATCAGATACGAGTTCCCCGATACCCGTAGGAACATCGACGGTCCTTCTTTCGCCCTCAAACGTACTCGAACAATCAAATTACGCGAATGTTCCGGAGCCCCTCGCATTGCTTCGCGTATGCGTGAAGACGACGTCGCGTGCGGTGTCGCGAACTCGCGTGTGATCTAAGCCCGAGGCAGCGTAAGAGGGAAGCGCGAAAGCTCCAGATAAGGCTTAATGAGATAACCTTCGGGAGCTTACGAGATCACCGACCACGCGACGAAACCCTCCAAATCCCGGCGTTAGTTTGCGCGCGCCTCCCGGTGACGACCGCGTTCACTCGATTTCCTTTACGAGGCTCTACGTCGCGCGCTCGATCCTTTGCATTTTTTACGGGTGAGTCTGACTCCCGCGATTCCGCGATTACTACGCGTTTCGGTGATTGGACCAAGACCTGCTTCGAGTACCGCGACTCGTGGAAGTTAAGAGGGCATACGTACGATCGATGCCACATCGGATGACTGATAAATTGTAAGAAGATCCACCGGTGACAGCTGCAGAAGTCTTAGTTCGGATAATGAAGCGCTGGTGCTCTTGAGAAAATTTTACGAGAAATTGTTTTCACTTTCAATTACCTAAACGAAAATTACGTTTCTTTCTGACGCGATATAACAGTTTTAAACTTTTTTACATTTAATAGATAGCGTTCAGAAAAATTCGATGCAGGTTTTTTTTTAAACGATTAACGCGTCTTTTAAAAGATTGATAAAATTTTAGAAAATGATAAAAAAAATTATATCTTTCGAAAGTTTATCGAACGATGTTTCTAAATTGTATATTTTGATAGCAACTTTTTATCGTAGCTACACAAATAGGATTTATTTTTCAGATACTATTTATTGAAGTAGTAAATTCAGCAACGATATCGTTTTATTATGAAAACGTTTTTTATATTCTTATATCGAAATGAGGATCAGAATCTTGTTATTATTAAGCAATTGAGGAAAATTCATTTCATCAGGGTCATAATTGATGCACATTGGTACACATGCAACAGGACATCAAATGGAATGAAATTATTAAAATAACAAAAGGAAAATTATAAAAATACGATGCTGTCCGTTCATGTACAACGGTACATCTATTTACTTCAATGTAAAAATCTATTACATTGAAGAAATTCTTGCATTTTATGTAAAATCAGAAAGACGTTCGCGTACCATCAAAAAGTTACCTATTAAAAAATTACGTAAACGTTGGCTATCAGGAACACGAATATAATTCTTATTTCTACCAAGATAGATGCGCACTCGATTCGTCAAAAATGTTTTAAGCTTACGCGAATGTACTCTTGATAGGAGTTCATTTCATCATAATCATATGATAACGGTAAAAGAATAAATAACATCGAATGAGAAGGTCGACGTGAATACGACTGAACACATACGAACGATCTCTAACGCCAAACGCGTGCGTACGCAGTCATTCATTAAATGAAATTCCCAAGCCCGTATTCATAAAGTGGCGCTCGAGTACTGCCGAGCCCCCGAGAGTGCGCCAACTTCCTCGGCGACTCTTCGCAGATAAGTAATTCCGACCTCGCGGTATCAGGTCCTCGACACCGGGAACTCGATGTCGATCCCCACCCCGCGCAGAAGATGCAGAAGCTCGTGCATGCAATTAACCCTGTCGGCGTAAAAAAGAAGGGGAGCTTTCAGCGGCGTGAAAATCCTCGCGCGCGATTTTCCCTCGCGAACATCCCCCGGGTGCGCGTATGCCACGCCCCTGTGACAGAAGGACGGGTTAAAACTCGCTCTCTGTAAGACGCTTAGGGTGTAAGCTCTTACACGACGACGACAAGGACGAAAAAGGCCTCGTTCTTCCGATGTGAGAAGTTGCGCGTATGCATCGTCGCGAAGGCGTCACGTCTGGCCTCTGCGCTTCCTCAAGATTAAAATTACTTGGGCAAACTGAGCTGACTGGTGAGGGTGGCGAGGGAGGCGAGGGTAGGGGATGGCGTCTCTCGTAAATTTCTCGACTAAGGAGCTTAATTTGGGATTTTCGGTAACGAGTTATTGTTAGCGCAAAACTGCTGCGCCGCCATCAAATGATTTGTAGCGCGTGCGCGAGTCTTCTTGCGCTCTTTCCTTCTTTGCTCCTTTATCGTCCTTAGCCGGACCACGTCCTTGAAGGACGACTACCTTCTCAGAAGTCAGTGATTTCGTTACTCTCACTTTGTTCGGGAATCAGCTTTAGAAATAGTGAATTTCATATTTGTTTATAATAAAAAATGTTAGGCTGTTATCTTTGAAAGACTTAGGCAATTAGAATTTATTTTGAAAAGAAAGCACACGAACATCGATGGCAATTAATAAATGTTGCATAATTTTATAATTGTTCTATCTCAGTGGAAGATTGATTAATCCTGTTGCTCTTGCCTTTCCGAAGGAATTCCACTCTGTAACTTTCAAATATTATCCAAAAACTGTAGATTTTCTTTCCATATAATTAAAAGATATAAAATACTAGATTCTATGACACAAGTGGTAATCTAGTATAAATAAAAATTAAACTAAGTTTTATATTTTAATGCGATATATGTGTTAAGAGAACTATTCATTATTAAAACGACTTTTTACTGCATTACGGACAGTTGATTCTACTTTTTATTCTCGGTAATTTATACTTGTACAACTTCTTCTCTTTGTCATGTGATATCGAATAAATTCTAAAAAAGCAAGCATGAATCATTATTTTCACAATTTTATCTACAGATTGTATATCAAAAAGAAGTAAGCATCAAGTTTAACCATTTTGAGAAAACTTTCAAAAGGTCGTTAACAAAGGCATCAATATGAAAAGATTCAAAAGAGAGTTGTACATTCTACCGAAAAACGTTTGTTTGTCGATTTTAGAGGCAATTTTGACAAAATGGCTCTGAATGGAGTGATCAGAGCTCTTGCATGGATTTGAATAAATACAATACGTGTACTCTCAATACTCTGTTCCAAATAATAAATGCGCTCGTTATAATAAACACCAACGAGCTCGAATACTTTACGTTCTAAAAACTAATGGATCATCAAATTTTGATTATGTCCATTCCAGAGATTTCATGTAAGCGCATTTGAAAATTGTAAAAGTATAATGAGCTATGAGTACCGCGCCACTCAATTTCTCCCTCTTCAAATAAATGCAGTATTAAGATTTAGCGTTAGTTTTAATATTACTTTATTATCGCAGATCATTTCATTCGGTTTACGTATTAAATTAGTTTCAAATAAACGTGCGCAAAAGCTCGTACGTGTCTTAATATATTAATATCGTGTAATCGAACATTTTGTACATCGCAATAACATGATAATTTGTCAGCTTAATTATTCTAAGTGAATTTATATTTAAAATTGCATTAATGAATGTATATCCATTTAGAATATATCTTTCAAGAATCAATCTTGTCTTTGATCGATTTCCCTTTTGATCTGCGTAAAAGGCAAATTTTCCGTTTCGCTAAGAAATTCCCAAAGGGTAATCCTTCATAGTTCCTCTCGAATAAAATACTGTATACCCAGCAAATTTCTCAGTTATACGTGCATGCAGATAAGTAGACACACACGTGTGTGTACGTAGGCTTTGACATCTAGGGGGTCAGTTTCACCGGGCTCTCGGTCTACGTAAGACCACCGACGCGGATTAGACAGTGCGCTCCTCTCGACGACGAGTGTGTACGGAATCCCACCACAGCGGACTATATGCAAACCCTTGCGGCTTAACCCAAGGCTAAGGCCGCAAGTATTTCCTTTGGGATTACAATGTCATCCTGCGGAGAACTGCTACAATACTTCCCGTTATCTCTGGCCTAGCGAGATTCCCCGCGAAAAGACATTTTATTATCTCGTATACCTTTTAGCAGCGGCGAGGATGGCGGGGGGAGAAGCGAGGATACTGCGCGGCTCATCCACCGAATCTAGTTTCGTATATCCAAAGATTACGGGCGTCGATCTTCCCTCGCTCTTAGATGCCTTCTTCCACCCTCGCACTGAATCTTGTTTTTTACGCGAGCGTGTCGGACGGCGCGGAATATCGCGAGTATGATTTACCACGTCGTTAGGAGGATTTAGTTGAACCGCGGCACGCTGAAGAAACGGAAACGTCGCAGTTGTTTGAAGCTCGGGGAAACATATATTTCGATTTATTTGCATCGAGGGGGAGATTTGAAATGAGTGGCTTGAATGGCGCAGGGAATAACGTTCATAATGACTTAGAGTTTTAAACTTGGATTATCTGTGTGTAAGCATCGTCAAAGAGAGTTGAGATCTCTGGTTTTCCATATTCATGGGTCCATTAAACTACGACAATATTTATCACTAGCTTAATACTTCTTCTAAAAATAGCTTGCGAATAATTCCTTTACAAAGCGCAATCGATTATTTTTACTTCTCCTTGAAAATTAAATAACTCACCAGAAATTAGAAAAATGCTCGATTTTACGAAGCCACGGGTGATCCGAAAGTCGCGTAAAAGAACGCCGATAATTGGCCAACTGCATGAAATTAAGACCGCGAGTTCCTCGAGATATCCGGTAAAACCATTATCAAAAAGAGCCACGTCATAAACGCGAAGTGCAGCGACGCTCGAGCGGATTCGCAATCCGGCAGAAAGTGGCGGAGCTTACAAATTCTTGCACGAGAGATAAGCGATCCATTTCGCGTACGTCCACCGCGACAAGTGCCATCGCAATTATTCTTCCATTTTACAACGTAGTGGCACCTCGGGGGCTGAGAGATGCGAGGCAGTCGTAATCTCGCAGAGTGAGTGTGTGTGTGTGTGTGTGTGTGTGAGAGAGAGAGAGAGAGAGACGGAGAAAGGAAACATACAGCGGCAGACGAGACTAAAGGGGCTCCTTAGCGGAGATCTCATGCAAATCCACCGTGAAATCGCATCAAGACCATCCCTCTTGCCAAAACCATCACTTACTCGAACCATCCTTGGCCTGACGGACTCGAGGACGTTGGGGTTGCTGGACGGCGCGGAAACTAAATCTTACAGTTCCCCGAACGCGCGGACAGTCACGCTGATGAAGTCGTGGACCAAGTCGTTTAGCTTCGTCAGCGACGCCAAGATTGGAAGTTCCCAAAAAAATAAAACTATTTTTATTCTTTCGTTCTTACGAGATCTATGAAATTTTGCTTTTTACAAATTACTAATTAAGGATGGGCTTTAGGCTTTTATTTAGCTTTATCAGTCACTTTATTATTCGAGTATTGAGCTTGTTAAAGCTGTTCGTTGCGCAATGCTGGACCACATGATTTGGCTCATACAGAACCATTCCAGTTAAATACTTGACGATATCCGAGCGAAGTATATATTATTATTTTATAGCTAGTAGGATTAAGAGGATTTATTAGTTTTCTGGGAATATTGAATTTAGGATTCGCTTCATTTAAATAATATCAATACTCGGGTCCAACGTAATTTTACCTACGATCGCATCCTCGTGTGGTTGACCACTGGAAAATTAAAAAATGAATTTCTTGAATTTTATATTCTAGTTGATTTTAATATTACGTTTTAACTTAATAAATATCATTTATAAAATCGTATATTAATCATTATTTGGTTAACATTTTGATACTTCACATTATTTTAATAATCGTATCATTTTTCAATCTTTACGAGTAACTACATAAAAAAATATGTATTAATTACAAATACGAATAAACGAAATGTACCTCGGTTGTCACATTTCATTTGATATGATTATTATATTTGATTAGGGATGGTTAGTTGCTCGAAAACTAATCCGTAAATTCTTCATTAAGTGGGTAAAAACATTACACTCTAAGCGGTTCATATCTAACAACTAATTAAAATTTGTTGTGTCATCTATTTAATATTACACAATAAAATTTGTAGCGTACTTTATTTATGACAAATTTTCGTGTAGGAATTATGAGGAAAAGTAATTGAATATAGAATGCGTTTAAAAGCCGTTTTCTCGCAAAATCGTTTAGAAATAAATTACGTCACAAATACACATAGTGGAATACATACAAATAAATATCGATGCCAAAAATAGGGTTGGTGGTAAAAAAAATGACGTTCGTATGTTGGAACGTACGGCACAATATTTTTTGCTAAAAATTGTATACTTATTGATATAATCCATCGTATAAGCGAATTGTTTCGATCGTTGGTGTGATTCTTATGTATAAGTTACGAAATGTAACTCATTGGCGGCTCATATTATTAAACTTATCAACACTTTTTAGCGCTTTCACCACTCTTTGTTAAGTATTTAAAAAAAGTCCTTCCGAAGTAACGTTTTTGTAAATTTAGCAAAGTTTAAATTTATAATTGTAATCATGCAATTATAATCTTGCGTTCAATGATTTAACATTGAATTTATTTTGCATTATTCGACAATTTTATTCCACGTTAACGTTATACCATGTAAGACAGTAGCGGATAACTAATTACTTAACATGGAAGTGAATTTAGTAAAACTTTAAAATATACGCTGAAAATTAATAAATACATTCTGGATATAAAAGATCATATGAAAACGCGATAACGTTTTGTATACTCGAAATAAATATGTATAATAACATACAATGTGAAGAGCAATGAAAGAGATTAATGATAAGAATGGCAATAATACTCATGTTTTGATCGTATGCTTTTCCACAAGTCAAGAAACCAGCTTTTAACGATCCTACAGCCATAAGCCGACAATTACTCAAAGCTATCTCTTTTATCTTTTCCTTTTTCTATCTTTTATTCTCTTATTTTTATGACTTTTACTCTCTCTCTCTCTCTCTCTCTCTCTCTCTCTTAAAATAAATTATCCTAATATTAAAGTATTTTGAATGATAACTATATAAAAATAATTTATTTACAGATACATAAAATTATGAAAATAATTTTTGTATTCAGAGATAATTTCTACTTAACTTGTAAATTAATTCCTGATAATTGCACTACAACGAAAAGTGTAATTAAGCTTTCTTTATTCATATTAAAAGAAATTAAATGTTTCATTATTTAGGCATTCTTTTATGAGAATAGCTTTTCACACAGTTTAAGAAAGAATTTCAATCTTTAATCATTTATATGGCTAGTACGTCTTAAGATTATTTAAAGTCTTGAGTAAACTCTGCACGAAAAAGAAACTTTTTAAAAAAATTCCCATTAATTTTTCACGACTAATAAACTCACTCCGCTACTCCGAAGCTTAAACAGCAAAGATCCTTAGAGATTACCGGACGCGAATTGAACTTACCAAAGCAATCGATCGACCAAAAACGTATGCCACCCTCTTAATTAACTATTCACTCATTCCACTTTTATAATTTTCTTTTCTTTCCATCCATTTCACACATTTTCTCCTTTCCCTCCCCCCTCAAACTAAACTCACTCATTTTATCTCTCTTTCCTGCACTCTTCTTCTTATCTCTCTCGTTGTTTCTTTCTCTCTTCATCCTTTCCTCCATCCGTAGCTGCCATCGTTTCGAACTTGCCTCTCTCTCTCTCTCTTAATCAAAACCGCAAGAGAGAAAAGACATTAAAAGCATCGTGGTCTTCGTAACGTGCTGCGTATCTCTCACTCTCACTCGAAATAAAGAGAGCTAGAGGGAAAAGATAAGGCTCCCCCTCGACGATCCACACACACGCGCGCGTGCGCGCGCGCACACACACACACCGGCTTTCTCACTTTCAATCTCTCGACACGCTTAAATGTGGCGTATATTTCTCACTATACTCTTCCTTTGTAATACTTGCGAATACGATAGTGTGTTAAATGATGCACTCGTGCCGACTGTTTTTCTCTTTTTCCATCGATCGGTGAAGAAAGAAAGCCCATTTCACAAGGGCTTGCATACGAGTGCTTCTTTCTTCCAAGTCTCGTCAAGTGCGAATTACGCGATTACGAGGGATGTACGACGGGATTTCATGTATAAGACAATAGCAATGTAGAGAACGACTGCGATAGTTAAAAATAGCTGGCATAAATAATCTATTAATTGTGAACGCTTAAGAATGAGAGAAGATAATGTCATTGATTGTATGAAACTCTGGAGATGAGTTATTTTTGCATATCTCCAATACTTTTTGGGAATGCGAAGCGAAAGGCAGTCGGACTTTGGTTATGTCGCAATTAAAATTTCTAATTGCACAATTCAAATTTTTATTTTATCTTTTTATCTTCATCAAAAGGTCTATATATCAGATTGCACAAGGATTACAATATTAGAGGATGGTACAAGCTTTTGCATCGTTTCCAACGCCATAAAATGGTTTTACCAATTGCTTTTGCATCTCGCTTCTAGTACCGAGGATAATTTCATTTCCTTTTATATAATTTTTTGTTACATTGCCCTTACGTTATGCACGCTTTTAAATGCTCCCAAGTGAATCTATGAAGGTAATAATATTGTACCCTACGGTAACTTAGTATCCTCTCCTTGGCACACGTGAGCTTCTCCATGTATTTAAAAATGTTTGTACGACCGAAGCTCCGATTGAATACCCTACATTAAATGATGAATCAAATAAAGTCTATAATAACATACAGTTACAGAATCCCCCGGAGTGGAGAATATTAAGTATACGAATTAAGTATTCAACAAAAGTGCTTTTATCTCATTACAAATTCTAGAATGCTATCATTCGAGTGTCAACACGATATGAAAGAAAAGCCGCGGCATTAGAATCTCGAAATCACTAACGTATTAGAGCTTTCAAGAACGAATAATCGCGCGATAACGAATAAAAGCACCTCCTCTACTGATACGCACGAGGAACTGGGATCGTATTCGTGTCTCGGGAGCTTCGACGTGAGCGAGTACAGGCAGGTCCGTCGATCCCATTTCTCTCTTATGCAAAACGCAGCGGATCGGGGGATTAAAAAGTCTCCGTCTCACCTCCTCGACGGAGGGTCAGCCCCGACTAACAAGATCAGCCCAAGACGACGGCTCGAACGCTCCCCGGGATTAGGCATTATGCATTCCGGTCGAGTGCTACTTCAACGGCGCGACACCATACGCTGTAAGAGGCGCACGCGAACGCGAGGTTGTCCGCGGGTCAGTGGCAGCGGTTCCTCCTAGGATATTGTACCTTTGCAGGTTAGTCCGTCATTCGGAGAAATCTTGAGATACTTGGATATTCGATTGATCGGATTCGTTCGAGGACTAGGAAGGATAATCGGTTGGATTTGTGGGCGAACAAGTGTCTTTTCTAATCATCGGATGTTATATTCCTCGTTGTCACTAATTGAAACGTGATCATTTCAGAAATTGGAAATGAATATCTTGAAATCTTTAGTATGATATGTGAGAGTAACGAGGATAATTAAGTAATTAAGAACGAGTCTTAATTTAAGTTAACAACGATAAATTTGTCCATATCAAAATGCCGGCAAACTAAAGTAACGTAAAGCCTACCTTACTACTAGATGTTGATATACGTGGTTTTCAGAGATAAAAATTTTCGAATGTATAATTCTTTTAAAATGTAAAACTTTCAATTGGAAAATACTTTTCAAAATTCGACAGTTTCATTAAAAAATTCCAATTTCTTTTTACATGTTATTTTGTTGAAATTTTGATATTCAAAAAAGTTCGAAAAAATTTATTTAAAATGTAAATCCGACCGCTAGTGCAGGTTAAATTATTTGAAGAAAATCGTTTCTTTCGAGGCACATTTCAAATTCTATAAATAAACATTGAATTTTGGATTTTTATATTAAACCTTTGAATATTTTGAATTTCAACGCGATGCCTACGCTCTATTATAAAATATTTTCTTAAGAAGAAATATTTACATTTAACCCTTAAAAAATTATATTAGATTATTTGGTTAAATCTTGAAAGTTTAGCAAATACGTATGTTGCTTTGCGTATTTCTTCGAAATGATTTTCTATTACTGCAAGATCCTACTGAAATATATGTCATTTATATTCCAAGTCAATGTTATTAACTTGCTAACTAAATGTTTATTAATTTACTTACAATTACGAAAAGGAATGCGTATTGGCCAAGTAATATTAAGTATGATTAATGTGTCAGGAATTTATGAGAATTAGCGGTTGCTTAAGAGTAATATTCAGTTTTTGTTGAACGAAAGCTCGAAGTCACCATGCCGATAAAAGTTTACGGTAATCTTATTAAATGTCCGATACTTTCTCGACGTACGTATAACTGTGTACGCTTATTATTTATATCTTTTTCTTTAAATAACCTTTTGTACACTTAACGCAGAGTTTTTTTTATTTGCAACTTACTCGTTCTCACAAATGAATAATGAAAGAGAAACTATTGAAGTACATTATAAACCTAATTTCAATAGGTTCCTTAATAGAAACGTGCTTCTATCATGTACTCGACATCTTAATCCTCTTTACGCGCTTATTACAGCGGGAACAATTTGAATTTACAAAAATCTTACGAAGGGCGAAACAAAGGTATTTATCGACACATCTTTATGCTCCATTCTTTCTTTATTCATTTCCCAAAGCTTTAACCATCTTCTGATTGTGTATTCTTCACCTCCTTCGAGCACCGATCGTCGCTTGATTACCAAAACGATTACCATTGCTCTACTATTGTTTCTAGGGAGCCGGAACACAATGCGAGCTAGAGTCCGAGTTTCGACGAGGAAAGTTGGTAGTGCACGGGATGATTTAATAAATCCTATTAAAAATGGATAGAGCACGAAGGGCACGGTGGTGGGAGGGATGAGAAAGAGTAGCTTCTTTGATATTTATACTTCTTACAAGCACACCGCCTTTGCGATATATGTATATATATATATATATATATTTTTTTTTTGTTTAAGAGTATTAGATCGTCGGAAAGTTTCGAGACATTGTGGTGGGGGACACATTGTCATTCGCAAGAATGAGAGAGAAAACGATTAGGCGCTTCACTACTTAAGGCTCGAGCATTCGGCGCCGATTAATAACCCGCAAGGACGACTTTTAACTTTTAACTTTTAGGATTTTTTCTCATTCTCCCTGCTGCTTCTTTCGTATTTAGAGCTACGTTCGTCATGTGTCTGTTGTACTCCATTATTTTCGGCAGATTTCTTTCTTTCGAGATTCTTTATATCGACACTTAATAATTAAAGTTTATTTATCTCAGTCGTCTACCATTATTGAGATCAACTGCAGCGACACAGATAATAATAATAATAATAATAATAATAATAATAATATTTCCATTCCTCACTTGACATGGTTAAATGAAATGCGAAAAAAAATCATTATTTAAGCAAACAAATATCTGTCACCCCTCCCACCACATCGTCCCAAACGTGTAATCCTACTCCGAAACACCACTTCTACTAACGTAATCTGATGCATGGATAATCCAAAAAGACGAATTGCAACTGACAATTAAGCGAACACAGTGAAACAGGATGAGGTGTCACGAATGATGCGAAAATTGTCGTGGAAATCGTCGGGAGCGCATAAATTTTTACAAACGTACTACGGCTTCGGATCAGCGTAGTGATATGCGCCAGTGGTTCAGGCTAAGCTCACGTGCACACATGGGAAAATGCATCAGCAAGAGAATCCTGAAGGAATTAAGAGATAGATCGATGGTCGGGCGCAGGAGCGTTAATGTGTTCACCTAGAGGTCGGCTCGACGTCTAAAGCTTCTGCGGCGCAAATCCGCGCGTCTCTTACAGTGCGCGTGACATTTATTTATGATTAAGCACAGCCCATAAACTTTAAAATTAACGATATCATAGTTTTTAAATTATCCGAAAGAGCTACGTCCCGAGTATCACAAGCTTTTATTTATTTGTTGAATTAGACGGGCACAATTGACAATGCGAAAATCATTTTGTTTTACCAAAAGCTAAAGATTTATTTTCCAAATAACACTTTTCTATTCTTCATTCGAGTTAAATTGGTTTTTATTTAAGAGTAAGTATATTATTTGAAGACCAAACGCTTCTTTTATATGCTGGTTTTATATTTCATTTCTGCATTGAAGACTGTTAGTGAATGCACGAAAGAACAGTGCTCGCATTTTTCAGCAACAGTAGAACATTTAATTATTAAAGTGCATACGTAAACACAGCATCAAATATTCATGAAGAAAATTTGTTTGTAATTCTTCTATACATGTACGTATATATGACTGCTTTTCACCTAATTTTTTAAACGTATTTTTAAATGCTTGTAAATGTTTGTAAATGTATAATTTTACATGTATTATACATAATTTTATATGTATTATAAACTTTATTTCCATTATCTCGTTATATACCTAGCCCTTAGTATTTATTAGACTCTTAACTCTATTTTCTACACAAGAGGTTTGAATAGCTATTAATTTCGTTCAGTGCACCGTAATATGATCATCAATATTAATATTAATATCGAAATGGAAGCTTTACCAGTTAAAAGGAAAGTAACAACAATTCACGTGAATCATCGATAATTCATTCATCGAAGATGATCCCGAATTAAACGGAATAAATGAATGGCTGGGGCAACAAATAAAGAGATACAGAAAATAAAACTGCGCTAAATCAACGTGATTTAAGATTATCTCTTTTTTGGGTTATCAGTATGTACGTTGAAACATATACATGTGCGCATCCACACGCATGCTCGCATTAAGAACGTTGAACACAGAAAGAGAGAATTACCGCAGATATACGACGAGATAACAAGACAAAAAATGGATACAGAGAAAGCATCAACGAGTAAGAGAGTGTTGGAGGGAGAGAGAGAGAGAGAGAGAGAGAGAGACATAGAGAGAACGTAGTCGATACTAATGCTACGCGTACACGCACACAATGCTTACGAGGATTATCCTCGAGGGATATTTTTGATCGGGCAATAATGCGTAATACGATTTACGCTACTTATCGCTCTATGGTGCCCTCTAGCTGATAACTAAATCGCGCATACGCATACCATGTCATAAGCTAGTCGCAGAAAAATATCAGAGTCTACGTTTATACATCGAAAATATCCTAAGAGTAAGAATCCAGTGAAATTTGCTGGCTCTATATAATCCGTTAATCAAACCGAGGCACCACACAATCTCCATTTGCCACGAATTTCATTTCAAGTTTAAGTTCTCTAAATAACTTAAACTTTCTTTTCGCGTTTACAATGTGTAATAACTGCGTAAGATGCTTGATAGAACAAACCGATCAAACGCGTATCAATAAAGGATTTAACTGAAAACTCGTATTTATAAAAAAATATCAAATACTATAGTCTGTATGGCAGTAATATATCATTGAACCAAGTTTCAAACTAATATTTTGACGCTTTAAGCTGTCATGGAATGACGTTTATCAGACATTCACAGGTATACGAGTACATTTGATTTAAAAAGTTGCATGAGCAACATTCATAAAAATGCACTTTGCATAGTGGTAACGAAGAATAATATTATAAAATTCAAGCAACTGATATTAAACGAAGTATATAATGTAATCTGTTTATATAATTTGAGGTAACGTATGGAAACTATTAATATAAATATAAACACAAAGCATTTTGAATTTATGGAAAAATCGTATTGTAAATAAAATATATAAATAAGAATGTACGTTGTATTTTATCCGTTTGAAGATTTTTACACTAACTATTTTTACACTTTATACAAAAATGTCTATTGATAAAAACACATTAAGAAATTTAAGTTAAATCGTATTTATATCCTCCCTTTCGTGTTTAGTAATTGTTGAACTTTAGTATAGTGCCCGAAAATTTTTTCGTGAGATTCACGGAAATTGGATAAATAAAGTTGACTTGAAGCAAGGCTGTCCAAAATTTGCAGAATCGATAGAGACATTTTAATTAAATTTTATAAAACATACTAATTTTAAAATTTCATTCAAGTTTGGTTATTGTTCAAAAGATATGAAAAGATGTTCTTTATTGAATCTAATACGAAATTTGAATTTGATACTTAAATGCTATTCACTGAATTATTTTAGTAAAAGTATTTAAAGAAAAATAGGAAGCGGTGTAGCCGTATTTATATTCTTTTTGTTGTAACGTGCATTTATTTATTTCTTCTTTCGTAATTTAAAAGTGAATTTAAAATATATTTTAGCAAAATGCATACTTGTGCTTTGGTAAATTTTAAATTAATATTGGTATAACTGATTTTTATGAATCTTCACACACTCTATACTCAATACGTAATATTTAATGTACGAGCTACGGATTTGCTGAATAATCAATGGCCACTGGATGCGTATTAAATTATAAATCATATAAAATTTCGACTCATTTAAATATCAAGTCGCTCCCTGCTTTCAATTTTCTGAGCTATCTGTAGTTTTCCGGAAACTTCCTGCTTGCATCTTTCTACCGTAGGGTCGTCGTATTATATTTCGTGTTATAACAAAAGCGTTCCACTACTCAACGGCGCAAAATAAAGTTCAACTCACGAATTAATCGATCATTCGCTTCGTAAAAAGAGAATCAAGTTTGAAGACCATAATCCATAATAATAAAACAAACTGTAATGATAACACTGCTACGCCGATTAACAACAAACGGAATAATAAAGGAGGAAAGCAGAGAGAAATCGTGTGCGATACAATTGTGCGAGAACGCGCGCATTAACATATAGTTGGAATAAGTGTCTGATCGCAATCGGAAAATGTGTAACGGGAGAAATTAGTTGAGAGATCACGGACGTACTTTGGTATTATGTTAAGCGGCATACCCAGGACGATCGATAAACGTGAAAATCATCGCTTGATTTCTTTTTTATTTCGCGGCTCGTTCGCCTTTCAATAGCAATGATTTTTCCGTCGAATACTTGCTCAGTGCTTAGGCTGTGAACACGTGTCGATCGAGGGGAGACTATTTCGAGCCGAAAGAACTTGCAATTAAAGCCGTAGATAGTAAGAATTAATGTCATTTGCGATTCCGTTCACTATTTTTAGCGTTCGATTGCTTTTAAGGTTTTTACGAAATATTCGTAGCAGTGTATCGCTAAGACGTCGAAGATCGAAACAGTTGCTATTGTCTCCTTTTTCTTTCGATGTGTTATTTTATAATTATGCAATTGTAGGAATACATTTTTGTTATAAGTAATTGAAAATTCAGATCGACTTTATACGTTTACATCTTGAGTAAATCATTGAGTTAGGCTTTATATAGAAATTAAGCATTCGGTTTCTATTTACTCAAATTAAATTCTATTAGAGTGCAAACATAAGGATTTGAAAACACCTCGTAATAATCTTACTTTTGCGTCGATTAACTCAAAGGTACTCGATACATCCTCGCTTACATAACTCGCGTTGAGTGCAACTCAGGAGTTGAGCCAAGTTAAGTTAACGTAAGCCGACAGTCGCTCGTATCCGCGAGTGAATTCTACTCGATAAACAGCTTCAGATTTATTGTACAGATCGTAATCACCTGACCTTAAGCAATCGTTACTCGTGACATTTACGTCCTCGGCTCTTATTGGGATATACAGCGTAAGTTGCGGTCACCGACGCCGTCGTCGTCATCGCCTACGCGGAGATTAAGCCGAACGATCGCGGTGACCCGCGAAGATAGCCGTCATCCGTAAAACCGCTCCCTCCCGTCCACCCCCCCTGCACCAGCTATCCTTTTTCTATTTATAAGCGCAGCGATCATGGGGTTTTTATCAACCCCCCGGGTCTGCATTATTGTTTGGATTTGACGCGACGGGCCGATTTCCCCTTCGTTCGTTGCTCTTTGAACCGCGCGAGTGCGACTAATGCACGCGCGTTGATTAACGACAAATGTGCTGCTACAGTCGAGTGAATGCGTGCGAGAGAGAGAGAGAGAGAGAGAGAGAGAGAGAGAGGAGCGATCGCCAAGATCAAGGGCTGTCCGAATTTTACCTTTGATTCCATTTACAGAGTCACGATCAATTGATTCTCGTTTAAAATACTTCGATCTTTAATAAAAAATACTTCGAGAGTTAAAAATGCTAATCTTTTGTGTGGGCTTTTTACGAATATTTTTCTGTTTCGTTACACTTATTTTCAAAAAGATTACCGAAATACTCGTATATTATAGATATCTTATATTAGATTCATTACGTCTGAAATATGTATTAAAAATCGTAGGTTTGAATAAAGTCTGTTTTAATAAGAATTTATGTAATTAATACTTCTGATTCTTAATGCTCAAAATGATGTATATGTATAACATTAAAGTTTGATACGAAATAGGATTATTTTATTGACTTCATAAGAATATATTAGCGATTGAAATCTTTTATAATTCGGCAAATGCTGAATATTTAATTGCAACTGATTATTAAAAGCAGGTAAACTTTTAAATTAGTTATCGAATAAAATTTCCAATCCATTATTCGGTATCTATTCAATTCACTCTTAACAATATTTGAAAGGAATAATTAAACAATATTTGAAAAAAAATCAATAACTTAAATGAATATATTTAATAAAGTTCGTGTTCTACCGCGTTAAGTAATACTTAAAAAGAATAATTTAAACAAAATTGTCCGATCAATGGATTTTATATTTTTAAATAGAATATTGAAGTTTAAACACCCTCTGATTATTACACCTTTTTTATATCCGCTTAAATATCACAGTAGCGCTTATTTCTCAGTTTTATCCATGAAAATGGGATGTATTAACCTCATTTTTAATATTACTTTAAATAGAAAATGAAGCTCGATGACTAACCACAAAATGAATTGAAGGATTTGCCTGAAAATTAATATAAACTTTTCTTTGAACAACTCATATGTAGATAAAAATTTCCATTAAAAAGGATTCAATATTAAAAAATATTTGTACTCGATAAATTTTTTATTTATCACTTATATGTTGTTATCAGTTCCATGATACTCCTGTGCTGCTGTAGTATTGTTTACCAGTATTAAATTAGTCGCATGTACGCAAATTTTGTTCAGAGATCTGTTTGCAATTAACGTTACAGACAAAAACGACTTATATATCAACTAAGAAATTCTTAATAATTGAATCCTTTATTCAGATCAATTAACGAAAGGCTTCGTTGGCAGTAATAAAATGGTCATAAATCTATCACATCTCATTAGAACTTGCTTGTAAAGTTTCGATCATTTGATTATGATATGTAAATATGCATCTCGTTTATTTTAAAAAAATGTTTACCTTATATATTGAAATGTAAGACATTCATTCTTTTAAATCAAATCATTAATCTTTACTAGTGTATCAAAAGACTAATGAATAATACTTAATGGATCTAAAGTCTTACGCTTTCTCCCGTATATCAGAATCCAAGTTGACAAAATTGTACGAAATCTGTTTGGGTACGTAATATAAGTTAAAATGAAATTGTATAAAGAACTATAATGTAGTAATGTAATCTTGTATACGTATAATAGGCAAAAATTCTGAATTATTCATAATACTTGCGTCTCTCTCTCTCTCTCTCTCTATATATATATATATACATACACGCACATGTACATAAAATCAGCATGTTTTTAATCTTAATTTAATATCACTGGCTTAGATTATAATTTATCTCGATTTCCAAAGTATAAAAGTACTCGCATTAATTCATTTCAGTCTGTGTTACGTTTATCTAAAAATGCGGGCTTGACAAGCGAAAGATTAAATTTTTTTGAGAACATCCTTGGATTAAGTTCGATAAAAACAATATTTCATTCAAAATTCATCCGCCGATAAGTTGCTAAATCCAAGTCCCCACATTTTCCTTTCTCGTGAAGAGGCGATAATATTCGAAATCAGTCGGCGAGCTCAAGTTCACCCGCAGCAACGATGTAATAAATGTTGGAGATGCCGTCAAATATAAATGACGTTAAGAACCTCGATTAGCTTTCATATCTCGCAAAGTGCACACGCATGCGCGTACACACGCTTATTCATAGGAAATCGACTGTATTTCTTCTTTCTTTGTCTCTCTTTATGCGCCGAACGGGATCCGAGCTAGTGTGCGCTTACGGGCGTGTGCGTATGTGTGCTGAAGCTGGCAGAACTATACTCTAATCCTCGAGCTAAAAATCAATACGTCTCTCTCTTCACTTCCCCCTTGCCATCAGGACCCAAATCCTCCCTCGGGATAAGCCGCTCGCCGGGACATAGTTAAATAAATCCTGGATCAAAGGATAAATCCTCTTCTTCTGTCCCTACATACGCACCTACATATATATAGATCTCGTTTCTCTTTTTGTATAATATTTTTTGCACTCCCCTCGAGTCTATAGCTCTCGCTCTTCTATGCCAAAGGATTTAGCTTTCTTATCCCTCCCCCTTGGATTTTAGGTGTGAGAGCCTTTTTGAATACATAGGCAGATACGCTGCATGTGGGTCTGTGTATACCTACCTTAAATGCAATTAAATCAAATTAAAATTAGCCTTAACTCATTGGATCAACTTCCTTTTCTATCCACTAAGAGTTTATTTACTTTGGAAAATTATTTTTTTCTTGCCATTCTTCTTTCATGGTACGCATTCTAACTGGAAGGATTACGAATGCAAACACAATATGCATTCAATTCAACGCGTTACAGATTAATTAAAAATAAAAGTAATCCTATTTTCATATTCAAAATTTACTTAACTTACTAAATCAAAGTTAAACAAGTATTCTTACAAATCATAGTACTTTTTTATTTAACTGTGCCGATTAACCATGTACAGAGTAACTGACTATAATTTTATTATAGTCGTATCCGCACTAAATCTACCTTCTAATATTAAAATATTCTTTAATAATAAAAATAATTATTTACATAGTGTACATTTGAAACGATCCATGGATAAACGTAGAGTATTTAGTTATAAGCCTAATTAGTCATGCCATTAATATTTTAAACACTTATTTTAACGTATCAGTATATGCAGTTTTTAAATCTTCTACAACTAGAACTGTTCCTGAAACTTTAATGTATTTAAAATGTGTATCTACAGAATATTTAAATGATAAAAATATTTGAAAAGAAAAAGAAATATATATATATATATATATATATATATATATATATATATACACGAGAATTATTTTCAAATTTTTATGCGACGTATATCTAGAGGCTCATTTTTTCGATTTTGACATGTAACACAAGTGTAACTAAATGTATACCAACTGCTGGATAAAATATAAACTGGTTTAAAATATCGAATTGTAATAAAAAAGGAAAAATTAAATTTTTTCAACTGCTAATGTTCGATCTAAAAAGGCTACGAAAGTTGATAAGTATAGTTAATCTTGCATGCAACATTCGTATCTGCCTACGCAAAAATTTAATCGAAAATATCGAAAACGAATGATATTCAACGTCTCTTCACCTGCCGGAGTGTCATCTCATCGCACGAAAGCGAAAAATGTCGGCGGTACATGCAAGCGCGACGATAAGAAATGTGTCACCTTACGCGCATACGACCGTTAAAAACTCCCAAGCTCGAGGGTATCAAAGTCGCCAGGCAAGAATTAAGGTCGAGTTCGCCCCTTCCCTCCCTTTCGACCGTGAGCGTTTTCCCAGTCGACTTTTATTTGCTCGGTTTTTCCCGCGCTACTTCTGGCTCATCGCGCGCTTGCGCGTATAAGTACGCGTGATTATATTATACACGCCGCGGTCGAGTGCGCATTTTAATCCCGTATTAAGTGCGTGCCTGAGCACGCGAAATTACCCGAACGGCCGGAGGTATTAGGATTAAGCTCCTGATCCCTTTCACTCTCCTACACAAGCTCTCTCTCTCCCCCCCCCCCACACACACAGAGAGAGAGAGAGAGATATCTTTCTCTCGCTTTTCATATCTAGCTCGTAGCCTTGCGATGCGCAACACGACACGATCACATTTGAGAAAATCGTTCATAAGCTCACGGTCGCCAAGTTTGTTCTAATGTCTGGGGGAGATGACAAATTTCGCTAAAAGAAATTTTAAGCAGTTCGCTAACGCAATTGTGAGTCTCAATAAGCATACAGACAATTTATTAATATTTGTATTGTACGTGTGAAGGAACGAGATATAAGCGTAAAGTATTGGTAAAAGTCTGAGATATATGGCAAGATAATTACTAAAAGAACCTTCTGATTTATTCATTTTTCACGAGTAATTATGAATGTTTTTAACATTTGGACTGGTATTTTATTTCATCATTGTACGTTCCATTGGTCAGGGTAGTATTTTATATTTCAATTTAATGCTTGTACGCGTGGATTTTAAATTTTCAAATTACATTTTATTTTGTTTCTCTAAGATCAGTTGTGTAGTCATAAATGATTTACAAAAATAAATAATAAATTTTGAAAAAAAGACCGTTTCACAGTGTTCGTAAAACTACTGTTGTTTATTTAAATTATAGATTAATAATGATAGACTACATAAAATGCAATGTTTCTTCAATAGGAAAATAGCTATCTAGACAAAAACAAAGCTTATGTAAAGTCTAAAATGTTTGTCTTTGTTACGAGTTTATGTAATTGTCAAGTCGAAACACTACTTTCTTCGTGTAGTTCAAGTTAAAAGCTATCGCGCTAAATTTCTTATTGTTTAATTTAATATTAAAAATAACAAGTCGGAAAAAAAGGACGTTTGAGATAATAAATTGCTTTGCTCTTACAAAAAAAAATTTCGTAAAAATATCTTGTTGCTCGATAGAAAATGAATAGAAAATGCATACGAAATGCGCACGTAAATAGTTGCAAAACAATAGCAAGATACTGTTAAAAAACGAATGCGAAATAAGAAGCGTTAATATAATTTAAAAACGTAGTACTTCGAGTTGATCGATGCGATCTGCGAGAAAGAACTGGCCGCAACTCGAATCGGAAACAGAAAATCCCTACACGCGTCTCACGTAAACAACCACGCACACTACCAATCCTCCTCCGCTCGCTTTTTGCTCGTGAGCAATAAATTAATGACCAAGAAAAAAAAACACCCTCCGCGAAAGACTTGAGCTTGATCTTCGCCGGCTGGTAGCTCCACCTCCTTAAGGATAGTCGAATCCTTGAGTCAGCAGGGGAGCATAAAGCGCGTCGCCGTTCGCGAAAGGACGAGCGATGCGTCGCGCGTCCCTGTACCTGTTGCGTGGGTGTGCGTGGGCGGACCCGATCGGTGCCTCAATCCTGAAATTTCGGCAATGCTTAGGGGGTTCGCCTACCAGGAGCGCAGCACGCGGATGGAAGTCGTATCCTAATTTCTCGTATCCCGAAATCGGACTTGTCCTTTTGCTGGATCGATGCACACCGAGAACCAAAAGTGCGTGTCCTCGGGGAAGCTCCAGTTGCTCCGAAAACAAAGCTCGTGTTTTCGTGACTCTGAATATCCGTAAGCTCACAGAAGCCAATAGAGAAAGACGGAGAAAGATTTGGTTTTTTTTTTTAAATTTTTTAATTGAATACGTTCTAATGTAGGGGTATTGAGAATACGTGTTTTTAAAGATTGATTTTATATTTTAGTACTATATTAACGCTCTTTTATACCTTGTAGATGGACTCTGTTTAAGAAAATTTACTCGATGTACTTACCTTCTTTAGAGTTGCATATATTTTGTAAAATCTGTGTTAAGATAGTTTCTTGCGTACAGTTGAGAAGTATTGCTGCGAAAGTTCGGAATTATTATTTCTTTCTTTCTGAAAGTTTTGTTTGTAAAATTTTTTTGAAATTAAGAAAAGACAACAAGAAAAGACTTAAGCTCATCGCTATAGCGTTAAAATATTTCAAGAATAATTAAAATGCAATAGCTCGAACGTTCAATATTTTTAATAAGAATTATATTTTCGCTTCTTTAATATTATATTTTCCTGATGAAATTTTATCAAATCGCAGCCCCATAATTAAAAATTTCTTTCAACTTCTGCGATCCCGTGTATCCTATCTTCATCAATCTCATAATTACATGATTAATACAATACACTAAAAGTTTTTTGTAGGCGATAATTATGATAAAAATGTGAATTAAATTTGCTAACGAGAGGTCTGTAAAATTTCTAAAAGTTTAATTTTTGCACGTTAAAAAATATTGAATTGCAGTGCATCCTTTATGTTAAACTGCACTGATTTTATAGTGGGATCATAATTAATTATTCGCCAAAAGAAGTTTCGTGTTTACCAATATCAATGTACTTCTCCCGCGTGTTACACATCTAATCACGGCGTCGACTTCTTACTTGCAACGACTTTTCATGCGGCAGTCATTAACACCGAGTTACCTTCGCTCGAAGAAATCAGTAACGCGTCATTGGTTCATTAGTCGAAGGTAAAGAACGTGCTTGTCGATTCAATCGTCGATCATTGTCACGATAAGTGACACGCGACGAGAGCCTTTATTCGCCTTCCCACGTAACGTAATCGATCGACGATCCAGTTGCACAAGCTTCCACTTGTACAAAAGACAATCGGTCATCAGCTCGAGAGGCTAAGCCACATATTCTCCTTTATTCGGGTTGGTCCGATTTGGGAAATATCGTCCGACGTGCGAAAATATCATCCCCGACGTATATTCGCACTGCCTCCTTGTGGCTTTGTTCTTTACTTCCTTCCGTCATTCCTTCCTTCCTTCCGCCTTTCTTCTGTTCCCCTAGGACGAAGAGGTCACAGGCCGGCCTTACCCACATTCCCATGGGGGTGCGCTGCACCGTGGATGGACGGGAGGCGCCGCGATCGAGGACTCGCGTTGGGGGTGGAGTTGTTGGGGGACGGGCCTATGGCAATTTAGAAGGGATATACGTGCGCCGGAAGATCAGGGTAGCAGACCAATATGGAAAAGATCGTCCTGGGGTGTGCACGGCTATCGCTACTGCTCCACTTTCCGAAAAAGCGAGATAAAACTCGGGTGGATGCACTCGCTTTTTCATTTGTTCGGCAATTTATTTGGCGCTGGAGATTCCGGTGATCTCGATGCGAATTACGAGTACTGATGCTCGCGCAGCTTATTTGAATACTGGCATTTTTATGATACTCATATTTAAATTATACCGACGAATGATGCCCCAACTTACGTATTTCCAATGTGGTATAACATGTCAAAGTGAAGGTGTGGATTACTTACAGGAACAACTGCAGCTTAGTGGACTTAATCGATGAAATTTATTATTATTGTGAAAAGCGGAAATTTGCACGTTGATTTTTGTTAAATGCATCATGTTTTAGAACTTGATGAATTAATAAGTACTGAGTTCTTATTATTAAGAATAATTACTTTTATGACTGCATGGATATATATTAAAAATACGAATAGCCAAAAGTAGCTGATAATTTTGATAACTACAGTTCAATGAAAGTTATTGAAAATTTTCCCGAAAGATTGAAAAATGTTCATAACACGTAAAACTGCGCCAAAGGAGATTATTACTATCACTTGCAATAAGTGCAAGGCATTCTAATCGGGAAATAAGTATTTGTTAATATTCATTGTTTTTCGTGAAAAATTAATTTCTCATTGACTTTTTTCTTTAAGAAAGCAATTTTCAGTACTTTGTCAATATATCGCTTCGTTTATTAGAAATTATTCAAAAGCTTTCTGTTCTAGTTTCCATTATCTTTAAACCATCGATTAAAACTAAAATATTTTTTTAAATACTAGTAATAGTATTTTAATATTGAGATAAGTTAATAAATATAAAAATAAATAAAAAAGGCTTGATAAATATTATATAATGAATGTTTTTTAATAACTTAGAATATGTAATGTACGTTATAAACCTCACGTCTAGTTCGAGCATAATTAGTAGTAAAATTGAATATATTTAGGCTAATAATTTAAATAAATAAACCACAAAATTTTTGTAAAAACGCCAATCGATGATGTTAATTGTCACCGCAGTATAAAGCGATAACGATTAAACTCATCCTGTGGGATAAATTCGAGTTGCCAAAACACTCCGTATCCTAAAGTCCTGGTAGTAAAACCCCTGACGAATCTGTCTAAATCCATCTAACTGATCTTATCGTGTTTTCTTTCCGTCTACTACTACCGCTGTATTATTACAAATAGTGCGTGCTAATTTTCTATCAAGTTTACAAGACCAAAAGAATTTAATCTTTGCGAAATATTTTAGTATAGATATACATGAGTACTTGAGTACGTTGGTAATACAATGATGCTATACAAAACAACAAATATTAACACTATTTATGGTATACTAATAATATATGTATATTTACTTTAATTATAACAATATTTTAGTATATTGAAGAAAAATAACATGCAATATAGTAACCTTGAAGAAACCAATATTTATTTCATACTTTAAGTATAACACATAATGAGGCATCGCTAATAATAATTCGAAGTAATTTTTCAGCAAAATTTGCTTTAATATATCATTGATTAACGGATAAAAATATATAATGTTTTTATACGTTATAATTTATAATATTTCAATTTGTATTATTATTTTATATTCTCAAACAAGAGCTCATCCGAATAGCGTTAAAACTCTCAGTGAACACGTTATAGCAAAAGTCACTACTAATCTAAAAATAATTAAAATAATTAATATTTAATCATTAATTTCTAATTAGGTTTCTATTGTACTTAAATGTTTTCTTAGGCTTTAAATCGTCTTTAACTACCAATCCAATGTACACCATTTATAAGAAAATGTATAAAATGTTTCTTAAACATTTACCTTGCCAGAAGAAAAATCATTGACCAAAGTATTTTCAAGTAGTCGTAGTCGTAGTACCTATTATGCAATTACTTGCTACGTTAAAAAATATATTGTATTTTAGCAACATTTCTGACAGTTTGTGAATTGAAAAAAAGATAATAATCTCTTCGTGTCCACACATCTGACAAATCGTAACGCGTTTAACATTTTGCGTAGACGTCCTTTCGTAATTATGTATCTTCTGGTACATTCACGGCTGTGTGTCGCTCCACACACACGCCAGAGTAAACAAAACCTACGCGAAACGAACGAAAACTCGTCGCACCTCGCGAACGGAGGATATTGGCTCCCAATCGAAGACTCGTCACGAAAATTCGTGGTCGCGGCCTCGCGGATTCAGGTAGCCAGCATTAGCGAAACGTCCCTTCGTTAGCATCTCGCGCCCTTCCCTGCCCCCATCGTTCGCAATCCAGCCGCCCTCGCATTTTTTTCAAAAGAGTCACGCGTAAACAACTAGCAGGATAGCATAGTCCTGGGGGACGCGCGTGCGCGAGCCGAGCGCCGACTGGTCTCCTGGTCGCAGGGGTCCTACTAAAGCCCTTATTCGGGTCACGGGACATATCCCGAGGGTCCGCGGGGCGGGTGCGGATGGCCGACCAACGCACCGCTCCTGTTCGCCGGGAGGCAAAAATAAGCCGGCAGGTATCGAACAAAGAGCCTGATTTGCATATTCCGTCGGCGGTTGAAGGGCCGAGAAGGATCGTTAAAGCACTTGCGTCTTCGGCCCTCGTCCTTGATTTCTCTTTTTATCCCTTATCCGCGGCGCAGCGCTGGGAATGCGTATGCGATTTTCTCATTGACGGCCGTTTTATAACTGTGTATAAATTTTATGAAGAAAGGACGTACACATACAGACATACATACGGAAGTATGCGCAAAGTACGTAAATGGAAAAAATCATTTTAGACAACGTTAGCCTGTTTCAATGAAATTTATATAACACAAATATTTTATTAAAATTAATTCGCTATGTTTTTTCAAAAGAAATTGAAATTTGTTTATAATTTATATATTTATAACGTATTGCATAGTACTTCGATATATTATTATACTTTGTTTACCATGTTCTTAAATTTATTTTCTTATATTTGCGCTATTTTACTTTTATTTTCTGCAGTCGTACTCTTATTATTTGCACAACTTGCACGTGTCAGGTTTTTATTGTTTTACAATTTCATTTTGTTTTGATCCTGATCAGAAATAAGAAAAATTAAAATTTTTAAAACGTCCTATTATCGATACAAGACCCAACGTGCAAAAAATACGAAATAAAACGAATGCGTAATTTTTCTTTTACTATTGGTTAAAAATTTAATCCGTATAATTAATAAAACTTAGGGTAAATTTTAATTTGCTCTTCGTATGAATCTCTTCATATATTTCCTTTTTTCTTTGAAGAATAATATATACTTTATTATTATTCAAAATCGTTGAGTATGTTCTTCGTTTTCTATTTGGAAAATTGTATATACGTCTTTTAACGTCACATTTAAACGCTATAAGAATCGATAAATAGCTATACAGATTGGAAATGAAATGAAATAAAAGTAATTTGAAAGAGTAAAACCCAGCAATTCGTTATGCACCGTAGTTTGTACTCTGCTTTCGGTAGAGAAAGGAATGTTAGCACTGTGGCTGTACGAATAAAAAATTTAGGGCTTCAGCTCCGTCAAAATTGTGTATAAAGAAAGAATCTCGATATAAAACACAAGCATAGCAATTAAATTGTGCTTTGAAAAAAGAAACTATTGTCAGCCTCAGCTTTTAGAATAATTAAGTAACAATGCTCGTCAATGGTTTGTTCATTATTTTGCATTGCGAAATGAACGATCGGCATAATGTGAAGTACGATTCTACGCAACTCTAATGACATTTCACAGTTCGAGTAAAGAGTCCGTTCGGAGCGCAGTTATAAACATCCAGCAAATCTAACCTGGTTTTCGCTTTCGACGCGGTGCAAAGCCTAGCCGTAAAAAGCACCGTGACAACGACACAGTGGACCATCCGAGATGCATAAGTTAACAAATAGTTGGGGATCCTTCGTAGCGGCAAATTAATCGAGTGGTAAAAAAAGTGGTAAAAAAGTAAATGGCCTATTTGCGCGCGCAGAGCTCACCGCAAGCGGGAAGTCGACGATAAAGCAAGAGCACACAGAAGCCTCGACAAAGCCAAAACCTCGAGCGAATCACCGAAAGCACCTATCCGAGCCTGTCAATTAATCAATCAATGACTTAATTCACACGAGTGTATTAGGAGCGAATGGCGGCGGGTCGCACGGTGATCTCGCGAGGACATCGATAACGAAGGCCGCGTTGAGGCAGCGCCACGTCAATCGAGCACGACCTCAGAATGTAGGAGAAGGCGGCACAGTGTTCGTTTTCGGGGTGGGGGTGTGCCAACTCCTCGAGCTCCTGCTCGCCTGCTACGAGAGACGTCTGGTAGGCCTACAAATTATCCGACATTGATCGCGCGGACGAGCCGAACCGCTGCCGGGGATCTTCACCCGAGTGCGAGGAAGTGACGCACGCGATTTAGGCAAGGATGAGGATTTTAGAACTTGCGAGTGGCGGCGCGTTGAGTCAGTGCTCGCTTTTAGGCGTGAGTCACGCGTTCCTCGTAAGCACGACCGAATCCCACGCGTGTGTCCGCGCGTGTTTTAGGCCCGAGATTTGCTAAGGTCGCGAGGATATCGGCGGCTGTGATTCTTCTTGGGCGTAGGGATCTTCGATAGCGGCCGAACGTGTACTGGGAAAAATACCAGTTTTGTCGAAAATCCTGTTACTTGGGCTTAGCTGACTTTGGAAGTGCTTGGGAAGGTCGTGTTCGCGCGTTAACACTGTTATCGATCGTTACGAAAGGTTTGTCAAAGTGTCGAAAAGACAAGATAGTGTCTTGATAAATCGATGAATTGCGAACCGTTTAAACTACTGTTGCACGCGCGAAACGTTGCTAAAGATGAAAAAATCACTTTATAAGTACGTAGTCTGAAAAAGGAATAACGTCCAAGTATCGTACAATTAATACCGCAATACGGTGATATTGTATGGACGTTATGTGGGCAAATTGCACAGAGGCAAAAGAAAATCAACATTTCATTTTCACAAACATCTTAACGATTCGTAAAATATTTATATAATACATTAGCATTCTACGATTTATATGGGCGTTTTCATTAAAAAAAAACAATAAACAATAAACAAATTATAAGTAGCAAAATTGACAGCTTAAAGTAACGGCTGATTCTCATTGTTAAAATTTTCATTCTACACAATTTCTCAAGTATTTACAAGTCAGTAATCAGAAAGTAATGGCTACGCGAAGATTTATTTAAAAATTTTTTTCTTTTTCTTTCCATTGTACTAAATGTATTATATTAACGTTTTGCGCCCTTTATGCCTGTATTTTGTACAACCTGCAGTGAATCATTCCTAATTTAATCCGTTGACACAACGGATAAACACACGGTATCTGTGAATATGATGCTTTTTATGTGTTTACAATTTTACATCTGCAGCTCATTAGTATATGATCATATACATAAATAAATTATTCTTCAACAGGTGTACAAGTTTGATACATGTATTCAGTTGAATAAATATTTATGTTTATATTTGTAACTATTCTCAGTGTTAATAAATATGCTACGTTGTTTCTCATTTTGTTATTCCAGAAAACTCATGTATAAATTGAAGTAAAAAATAAAATAATCGTTGATAAAATACATTAAATTTTTTGTAACGTTATTTGTAATAACGAAGCTTCTTATACGTTATTCTAGTTAAGTAAATGATTATTTAATCGATAGGTTCTATTCGTATTTATTCTTTCAGTCTAAGGAAAGTGACATAGTGACTGTGCAACGAGTACTTTTCAATTTAATGTTATTCTGATTTACGGATCATTTACCTTCTACCCGATATTGGGATTTGAATGATAATAAAAAGAATGAGATCTCAAACATTTGATTATAACTATCCAGTTGGTCTACACGTTTGGTAAAATAGATTCACGCAGAAATTTATCAAAACGTTTATGTACGCAATACCTGCTAATAGCATGAACTATAATAATAATATACATATCAAAATTTTTTACTTTTACATGTTTATTTCGTAAAAAAATTAATATGCACGTTATTGCCTTAATAAAGTCATAAATCTTTTATGTTGAATTAAAATTAAATAAAAGATAACGGGAATGAAGCATAAATTCAGTATAAAACTAGTCGTTATTCCTAATTAGTTTTACTGAAATAATTAAAATGTTTCTTCGTGTTTATTTTATAAGATTTCAGTTCTGCGTTAAATATTCGTAAAAATTATGAATGTTAAATTTATTTTAATTTCTTTATCGAAAGCAATTGTTAATAGTGCAATTCTTTTTTGATAATATGTAAATCATGTAAGAGTTATTTTATCAATATTTACTTATAATTAAATTTTAATCGGTATTTTTTACAGTATTACAAAATTAAGTAGATCATTCGAGTATATTTTAAGTAATTTTACTTATCAGCAGATTTTATCTGCAAATAAAGCGCGATTTTAATATAGTAGCTTCGTTTCTGTTATTTCCTCGAACGTCTAAAATAGCTTCGAAATACATCCTTGAAATAACATAAATAACATAAAGTAGGAACAGCTATACAGAGATAAAGAAGAAACTTTTTCATGCAATTTCCTTTTTTGTTGATTTCCACTTTTAAGGCAATAACAATCGTCTTCAAATTATACCGATAAATATTCAAAATTTCGTAAACACGTGAACAATTTGTCGAATAAATATTTATCATGAGAGTCGGTAATTTTATCTTTGTGTTGGAAAAGTAAGCACTCAGTGCTCTTGTTCTGAATGGTTTAGAATAAGCAGAGATAAAGCGAAAAATAAAGAACTCGGTTATTTGAGTTACTTCCTTAGAAAAAGAAAAATAAGTAAAACAGACACCGACGCGATTCTCTTGTATCCACTCGCTTCGAGTCGAACATAAAAGTATCGCGCGATCGCGAGGCGTGAACCTCGAAATTTCTTAAAGGGCTCGTAAGCCGTCTGTCTCACCGAAAAGGATATAAAAGCGAAGCAAAAAAAGGGTATTCACTGACCCTTGATCATCAGGATCTCAGAACGAGGCATCAAGGATGTGCCCGGTCGCCCTCTGGCGAATTCCCCCTCTAGTACGCCAACGCAAAGGGTATCGAAAAAGGCGGGTACAGAATAAGGAGGAAGAGCTCCGAGAGCCGTCTTCGAGGTATAAGCTTGGGGGGCTTGCGAGCTTGCGACCGGGAGCTTCCTGGTTTGGCCTACGCGCCGGATCGCTAAGTCCGCTCCTTATCCCACGCGCGCCTTTAAGGGATTCGCGTTGGGAATCCGGATGCTGGACACACGCGAGGATCTCATCCACGTCGGTGTGTGCGCGATTCTGGAGAAGCCGATTGCACCAGGAGTGGCGGGGAAGGCCAGTTTTTTCTACTTTTACGCTAAGCTTCAAGTGTTCACTTTTTGGTGTTCTCGGCTTCTTTTCTTAATAAGATTATAAGAGATAAAGGGAATTAGTCGCGACGTTTACATTATTTTACGAATTTATTTTCTGCGATGACGTGACGAACGCACTCTGGTTCAGTAAGCAGGTGTTTAAACTTTGCTTTATCATTACGCGAACGATGAGTACAAGACTTTCGCAACGCAATTATGATAAGCAACGGGATTAAGTGAATTATATGACGTAAACATTAAAGTAATTAATAGGTTAATTTATTTTTTACGAAACTACCGTAAAAACTCTCTTTTACGGTACATTTTTAAGTTCTGGAAATTTAGGAAATTTCGGAAAATATTGGTCTAATATTTATTATATTATGGGGATAATGTTTTCACTTGACTACATTGTAAGACCACGAGTGAGAATAGAATTAATTGGAGCAATAAGTACCGTGATTAAGTTTGTCATAAAATTCAGCAATGACACACTTTACGTAATGAAACAAGTTTTCAAGACTTTTATACATATTGATACAATTTTCTTTAATTTTTACTCCGTATTAGATTAAAAATACGATTACGTTAAATTAAAAATAATACGTAAAATGTATTGCACAACGTTATTGGCATTTTACATTTTAATCGTAATTTTCAATAAATTTATTTATATTTCCTCTTTACCGTGATAAATTTTTAATAAATTACGGACAACTACAAACAAAGGTTCCTCTAATATCACTACAAATTTGGATGCATAATTTTGTTAATTACATGCGAACACCTTATTCTAGCATAACCCCTTAATCATTGGACATGGCTCGAAGGGTTTCTACAAATCGACACACGAGCGTGAAAAGTAAAAGACGCGTGCATACACGCACACGCGCACACACGCGCAATACAGTTCTAGGACATACATTTGCCATTATCAGCCCTGGATTATTATTATTATTATTCAAGGGCTAACCATTTAAGGCGAATCTGTGATACGTACGTATATGGGTGAGGAGTCGTGGTAACTGGATGATAAGCATGTGCCACCCCTTGTACGTTCTACTGCCCTGGTATCCAGAGCTCCCGGGACACCGGAATATTTTGACTGCATTCTCTCGGCCTCGTTCTATTACCGTGACTACACTTTTTACTACCCTGGATTATCCATAGACTTTTCGAGTGACCCTGATACGTTACTGATTTATAAAGCTATGCACGAAAATCAATGTTTTTGCGAGGATCATCTCCGTATTTACAAACACTTCATGTTTTATAGTTTTTCTTTTTTTGAAGATAGTAGCATAGATGATGATAATAGGGCTTCTATTTTTGTGTTTTTGCGAGTTAGTGGCTTTTGGGAAAAAGCCATTGAATTTGAAATGTAGTAACGTCGAAGTAATAATTTAAAAATTCTACTGTAAAGCTCAGTGGAATAACGTCAAGGGTATAGTCGTGTTTAAATTGTTTAGTTCTTAGTGTACGCAGTTGGTAATATTTTCTTTCGTTTTTACGTTCTAGTTTTTAATTGAAACGACCCTGGAAAATAGGAAAATATAAAGCCTAATTAACTAATAACTCACACTTATAAAAAAATATTTTTCATTTATTAAGTGTTTTGATATTGTTTTACATTTACATTACATCTGGAAGCACTATTGACGATTTCAAGTTCTATCATGGATACAAGTTCGCTTAAACATGGGAGAAAAAATCTTTTTAACAGAACGCACTGACTGTCTCACCGTAATCGTTTCATGGAATAGAGCCAAAACAAAGTTAAAAAAATTGATATTTTGTGCATTAATAGCTTCCACTGCTTAAATTTGACAATTTTTTACTTAAAAGCAAAATTACTTAAATATTCATCAACGAGCCGAGCTTTGTTTACGCGTGAACCGTCAGCGTTTCAGCTTTCGTTCAAGACTTAAAAATGTTCGTTAAAAAATTGAGAATTCCCGAATGAACTGCAAGGTTCTTACATATCCTCGTAACAACAATCGTTAAATCGACGATTAGGAAAATATTACGACTATTACAAGCAACTCTGGAGAATACAAAAGCAGATGATACGCAAGAAACGTCTGTATCAATCCGAGCAATTCGCAAACTGACAAAACACCTTAGTTCCACCGTTAAACTGCGAAAAGCAGCAGCGAATCGTGCCTCGGGGAGGAAAAAAGTTCAGTGGTTCCACCCGCTCGCAACGGCAACCCCGAGTTGCGCAGGGGATGAGCCGCTTAACCGGACTCGCGTCCGTGCGCATATGCGGCACTTTGGACGGAGCCACACTCGGATTTAAATACATTTACATGTATGCATGAGGGAGGACATACACACACATGGGCAGGGGTGCGGCCAGACAGCTAAAAGCAGGGGGATTATCCGTGCTCTGTATTCACCGGGCGGGATTATCTGCAGACGGGGGCCGTGAAGTGGCCAAATCCTTTGCCCGCTGACACCATAAACTCGCGGCCGCTCGTTATCTTTTTCCCTTTCGCGTTAGCTCGTACGAGCTTCTACTTCTCCCTCTCCCTCTGACGCACTCGCTGTTTGTTCAAGATACGCATGTTTCGTACCGAGCGAAATATCTCGCGCATCTCGGATTATTGTGGGATTATTGGTGGCGCGCTTGAATGCGTTTCAGTATGAGAGCCAAGCAGCTCAACTTCGTGGTTCAAATCCGAAATCTAACGCGCACAGCACAGCTAATCCCTCTTCCTCTCTACCTTCCGGTATGGTTTTACTCTTCTCTCTTCCTCTTGTACTTCTCTTGTAACTCGCTCTTTCCAGGTCGATCATACCATTCGCCGTCTCTGTACACTTACGTCCGCGTGCCACGGTTCTCCTGCCCTTTTCCACGGCGCCAACGCGGCGACATTATCCGCTCTATGCTGTCAGAGGGTTGGATTTTCAGTTTTTACTTTGGCTTGTTTTATGTACATTCCACGTACGCTGACGCTCGAGATTTACGTCTTGATTCATACGCAGGGGTCAGAGACAATGGAGTGATCAGCGATTTTTTAAATCGTCAACCTGCTGATATACGTTGGAAATTCAATTTATATGTGCCTTTGTAAGAGATAAAATTCTGTTCCGCATTTGTTAGGTTTCTCTATGTAATAAATGTAAGCAATATTGAGTTACGAAGAATATAGCGCGCGAACAAAATTTCTATACGAAAATACTATTCTTCTACATATTTTGAACGAATTACAAGATATAACATTTTATTTAGCTGGACAAATTTAATGCTGAATTTACGAAATAACCACTATTTAATTTTTTTCAACAACCAGCCCCAATTACACGCAATGATACGTTCGTGCAATTCAATAACGCACTGTAGGAGAGTTTGCAGCGAGATAAAACACGTTTATCAGGAGCAGCTGATTTTTCGCGTCACAACATTGCGAAACTCGACAAATTCGAAGCGTTGAAAGCCGTCGCAGATGAAAAGGACTTTGCAGAGCAGCGATCGAAACGCGCATGTCCACATAAAAACGAATCCATTTAATGCATCTTCGTCCCCCCGACTCTTGTGCTCGTCTGTCGCCTCTATCCCCGGTGCACACAGACACGCGCGCTACCGACTATTCCTTGCCTTTTCACGCGCACATAAGCGTGCGTTTTGTCACGCGAACGCACACACTCGCTCGCGCAGATTATTTCACTGCGACTCTTGCCGATGAAATTCTCTCTCCCTCTCCCTCTACCACTCACACGTACACACAACTATACCCGCGCTCGAGATCACGTGCTGTATATGTCACGATGTTCGTTGTATACGTGAGCTTGGATGTACGATCTGAACCTTCGCCGTCTCTACATACGTGTTCTAGAAGAGCTCGCCTATCCAAGGGATATATTCAGCCTCTAATCCGGATTACTGCCTAAGGGTCAAAATATCTGGCCGTTTGCTTAGACCCCTCCTAAACGCGACTGTCTTCCTTCTCCCTCTCTCTCTCTCTCTCTCTCTATCTCTCTCTCTCTCTCTCTCTCTCTCTCTCTCTCTCCCTCTTTCCGCTTCTCTTTTTACTCCATTCTGCCTCGCACTAAAACACATAAGCAGTTGTTACACCTTCTTCCCATATAATGTTCAAAGAAATTAATGTGTTTTAATAGATATATTCATCCGTTAATAACACAAAACATATTTAAACATTTTACAATAGTATTGCTACCGAGTTAATATTTTTCGACTTTTAAGTACTTTTCTTCGTTTGTCTAATCCGATCAAACAATGCTCGTATGTTGTCTCAATAAAAACACTATACTTCGTTATAAGTAGCTAATAAAGAGCGTAACCTATATTTCATATTACAAGAAGAAATTATAAAAAGAAGTTATCAGGTGTAATGAGTGATAATCGGTTGTGAAAACGAATAGTTATAAATTTATTTACACTTGGGTTGTAAGACTAATTTTATGCACAAAGATAAAGTCGTCTCACTTTGACACAAAAAATTATCGATAAAGCGTTGTGTATAATGAATCGTATAGCACAAGATATAGCACGAGATTTAGTGACAGCGGGTATAATCAAATCACAAAATTAGTGTGTTTTAATATTTCGAAAATGTATAAGATAGTCGTTGTAATCATCGCGTGAGACATTCATAATACACGCTTACGCGAGTTAAATTAATTATTCGTCCAAACACACTCAGCTATTGAAAGTGATGCAATCTTTACCTGTTTGGTTAATCGTTCGATAGTTATTTAAGAGCGCGAACCGTTTTAACATTAATCTAACGCATCGACGAAAGATATCCCACGATTATGCTGGGATACCGACCAGAAAATATCGACGCTGCATTAATGAACAAGGATCTCTTTATCTCGTACACGCGTGTCCCCTACATTTCGGATCTCGCTCATCCTATTATCCTTGATTCTGCGACCCCAATGTTCTACAATCGGGCTTCTTAGTTATTTCGGTAGTTCCGTCATGTACACGGTACACGTAAGTCGTCTTAATCGGTTAATCGGGTGAGGATGAGCGAGGGCTGATCGCGACGGGGAGCGACCGGATCGGCATTTTTCACTTGCGGCCTATACCTGCCCAAATGTTTCCTTGCCTCTGGGACTAAGAATCCAGTGATGCGACCCGCCTAACTTGTTTAGTTGAGCGCTAGCTATTGGATGCACATACGATTGTCATGTGAAAATTCGGGTGTGCAGGTTCTGTGATACGTTACCCCTAACCTCGCTTAAGTTTCCTTTCTTTGGATCAAAGGAGCTAGATTTTACCCTTCTTGTCGAGTACATTGTCGCAGGCCCTTGTCTTACAAATCATTACGGTTTGCTTTTGTTATAGAGATTTATTTCCGTGGATTCTTAATATATTCTTTTTTATTCAAACAGGTTTATTTCATCACCTTCAATTTTCACTCCTGAATGTAAAGCAAATTCTCTTTAGAATAAATAGTTCGTCATATCCGCTCTTCGTAATCAACAAATAAGCGTAAATCAATATGAGATAGCGGCATGTATTTTGTCCGTTTTAAGAAAAGTCAAATAATAATCGGATCAATTTCGTTAATATAAGTGAACTTTTAGTTTAACGCGTGTACAACGAAAGAGTATATTCGAAGCCATTTCCATCAATTTTTAAGAATAATAATCAATACTTTTTCGAATCTGTTAAACCTGAAAACCTATTTCGTTTTTTTTTTATAATTGTAAAGTTGATTTGAAAGTTACCAACGTAAAATTTCTTTCAAAACAAATATAACATCCAAGAGAGAAAATTTCGCTACTGTGCGAGCAAGCGCAAATGTAACGGTTCGTAATCTCTATTAAATTACAAAAGAAGTATTAAAAACAGCGATATCGTTTTAAAACATATCACAAATATTCATGTGCTTGTAAAAAAAAAAAAAAAAAAACATAAAAAGGCACCATCTAATACAGTGCAAGGAGAAGAAAGAAGGCAATAGCTTATCAGATCGGATTACAGGATACCAGTCTTAACGTGATGTTTCAATTTTTATGGCATCGAACGACTGAGGAGATTTAAAAGATCCTCACTAAGAAAATAATGGTTTTATTTTATTCAGGAGGGAGACTAGAACTTGCGGATTAGCTTTCATATGAATATCACAAGCATTTAAAATAAATGTACAAATTTACGTATACGTCATGATAAAGACTGAATTACTATTGTTATCGTCATTGTCATTGTCGTCGTCGTCGTCGTTATTATTATTATTATTGTTGTTGTTGTTGTTGTTGTTGTTGTTGTTGTTGTTATTATTATTATTATTATTATTATTATTATTATTATCGTTATCATTACCGCTATTATTATTATAATTTTTTTCTGAAAATAACGAGGCAATGGAAGGAGTCATTAGCAGAATAAGTCGACTAATTCATGCAAAAACACACGCGGATTATCGTGCGCGCGAGCAAATTCCCTGCACGCGCAGCTTTCACCGGCAATAATTAGCCTCCAAGCATGATTTTAAGCCGTAAATGCTATAATCCGTTGAAACCTTAATCCACAGACTAATACCTCCCGCTGTTTTTTTTTCTTGCTTTAATAGCAATCGCTAGAGAGATTGAAATGGATGAAATTCAGATTCTCATAAGGGGTTTCGGATAATACGACTGCTCCAAAAATATAGTTACTCCCTTGCAATTTGGATTCTACCTATCAAGCCTCGTATAAATTTCATCAAAATCCATCAGACGTGCGTTAGCGGCTTGTTTTACTCAAAGTTGAATAAAGAGGAAAATTGTAATATGTACGATACAAGCGAAGTTAAAGTTTATTTCTCATATGACAATATTCGTCTATCATCTCGCAATATTCTATGGATTCGTTTTCAGAGTACTTCAAACATTCAAACCCTAGTTATTATTGCAATCAAAATTACGTTACGATAGATAAAAATGTTAGTTCTCACAGGCCGACAACAATAATTTAATAAAAAGCGTATTTTGTCCTCAAAAGACTAAGTTAATTCCAATCATTCGATAAAGCTACGTGCGTACAATTTCCATTGCGGAACAAAATCGATTCTCCTACCGAAAAACTACGAAGAGTGATAATAAAAGTCACCAAATCCTATCCATTTTTCTACTCGGATTATCTCAGCTGATCCTCTCCCTTTTCCCCGTCAGAAAAGCATTCCCATAATCGCTCGGTAAACACGGGCTCCGACGAATGGCGCTCGCGTCTCGACGTCTCGCGCTTTCCTAAATGGAGTGTCTTCACGCGATCGAAAAAAAAAAGAAGTCGTCCTTAATCCACGAGATATTCGCACGCTCGCGGTGGGGCGCGTCCCCTGCGTCAGTGGTCGGTTGACTTAATTCGTTCGGGGCCGAGATTTATGGGCCCAGCGGCACCCCACGATAGCCACCCTGGAATGTTTTCTCGGTGCAACGGATGCCGCCCGAAGAATTTCTCGAGGATCGATTTGACGTATCGATCTCGCGTGTGGAACGCTCTTGTTTTCCGTACACCGACCTGGGACTGATGCCCGTGAGATCAGGAACCACCGAAATTTATACGATGCCCCGGCGAATTGAAACTAATACCGCTGATGAAACGAGTTGCGCGTACATTAATGCGCGTTAAACTTTACATTTCCAATAAAATTACCGTTCAAAGACAGATAAAATCGTAATTTGTTCCTCCTATCTCGTCTTTATCGGAAGATAAGCAAAAATTTTTTGCCGCTTATTTTTACAAACTTCGTGATCCTCTGTATTCACAGGCTGCACGTACGAAGATTTCAAAATTCCTGCTAAACATTGTCGATCTTAATGTGGATTGAAATTGAAATGATGGCAAAACTTGTCCCACTTTCAGCTGCACTCCTAAAGCCTTCCAAACAATAAATCTCGGCGTTCATTACCATCCTCCGACTGGAGGAAAAAAAAACACAAACAAACGTTGACTCGATCTGTCGCGTCTGGCGCTAGGAACACTTAATACGTTGACTTGTAATAATAAACTTTCAATAACCCATAAAATGCACGTCTCCCTCCCGAACAAATGCACCAGCAACGAAATCCTTCGATATTTACAATTAAAAGTCTCGGCAATCCAACGACTCATCGACGTGTCGAAGCCCGTGCGTAACGTGCGTAGCCAAGGAAACCCCCGGTATTTCAACACTGGCAATGCGTTTGGAAATTCGAGCAGTGGTGAAAGTGCAAAGCGATTCGCCTCGAGGAAAAAAGAGGAGAGAAGGGAGCGAGGACTCACCGGTGCCGGAGGCGGTTTTGCTGAGATCGAAGCCCTCCTGCTTGGGACTCGGTGCGAGTTCCTGCTTGAGATGCTGGTTGTGAGCGGCGTAGGGCTGTGCTACGCTGGGCGGGACCGGCGGCTGGGCTTGATGGGCGCCGAGGCCCGGCGGGGCTGGTTGATGGGCCGGTGGCTGAGCCTCGCGCTGCTGGGGCTGCTGGGCTTGCTGCTGGCCCTGGGCGGAAGATGGACTGCGCGGCAACGAGGGTTCGCTGCTGGGCCGCGAGGGTGGCGACGCCTTGTGCGTTAACGCCAACGCCTGGCTCTGAAATCAACATTGCCGTGAGCTTTTTCTGTCTACGGATCCCCTGCGAAGTTTACGCCCTGTGCCCTCGAGTCTAATATCGTTCTTTTGGTGTCTGCTTGTGTCTGCTTGTGTCTGCTTATGTCTGCTTGTGTCTGCTTGTGTCTGCTTGTGTTTCGATGTGTTGTGCCGCGTGTGAGATTCGGAAGTTTCTTTTCGATTTGTGGGAAATGAGACTACTCTCTCAGTGTCTAGCTTATTTTAAAAGCTCATCTTATTTTAAGCTGCTGTACTTATCGGACATATTAACTTTTTGTTGTTCCTCGCAGAAAATGCAAATGTAGCTTACCTGACTATGGTTTTTCACACCTCGCGTGTAAAATATTTGATAATTATTTGCTCAACTTGTTAAATGTTGGAATAACTTCGTTTAATTCGCTACACTGCGCTTCAAATGTATGTGCCGCATTTATACAAGACGTAAGAGACTCGCCTTCCTTTTTTCAAATAATTTATCCAGTTCGTATTTACGATGGTTCGATTGAATTTCGTTAAAATATGGAATGTTTACTCGCTGAATTGCATTCCGTGGAAAAAGGGAAAAAGAAGGGGTATATTAAGAAAATGAAGAAGAATGGCAAATGAGAATAATGAAGCTCTTATTGTAGAAGCGTTTTGTATTCTTTGTCACGGTTTTGTATTATTTTGATTATCCGCGAGAATTGACCCAGTACTAATTTATTTTTCCCTTAATTTAATCCTTGTTGAGTCTGGGAGGACAGGTTTGTGCTTTGAATTTTGAAAATTTTTGAAAATTTGAGAAAAAATACCGAGAAAATACTTCCACGTGTACTATATATTTACATTGATTCGTACGGGCTACAGATAATTATAAATAATGCAGCACACAGTTGCAATATAAATATGTTTAGGTATTTAAAAAAAAATTAGCATATAAAATACTTCTAGACTTTAAATTTCGAAAGTGGCGATTAATTAAGGTGGATTAAAATTTGTCGAAAAAGTTCGCGTCAAAATATTAAAAACTGATTTAATTGCTAAATTTCATCAGCATCTAATTTCCTTGAGTAATGCGATTTCGCCTCTTGCGATACGTACATCGATGCTACATACATGCATTCGAAACTCCATTAAGATTAGATACATCGACGACGCCGATGCAAGGATGTTACACGTGGCCTACGATAAGTGCGGCACTTTTTTCTCGCTGCACATCCATACACACGCGCACACAGAATTAATAAGTGCCTCGAGTCATACGTGCGTACGAACATGGTAAAGGTCCGATGGAAACAAAAGCCACGTTGCGAGGCTTGATTACTGCATGCGAGACGCGGCACTCGATTGATCGAACGATATTCGACTGGTTATACGAGAAATAAATACGCAAGGCATCGCGCTATTCGCGCGATGATCTCACGTTCGAGCCCGAGCGCTTGATTATTGCGATTAATGTCGCGGCGCTTTTTTTAATAGCAAATGGCAGCTTTTTCCTCGGTCCGGTAAATCGCCGGAATCCGAACGCTCGAATCCGATCACGAGATCGTCGCCGTCTATTTTCCTCGGCAGATATATCCAATGCTTTTTTTTCCATTCTTAGGTACGGCTACGTTACACTTGTCTAGGTCTAGCGTGTAGCGCGTTTAAGCGAGCGTATTGTATATATCTCGTGGACTCTACCTACGTTATTATAGTATAACAATTTTTCGTGTCCGTGCGTTACATTGATCCACGGATTTAATGATACGAATTGGATTTCGGATCAACTTGAAGATATTTCCAGGAATTTTCATAAGTGACATACATAAAAAAACTTATCGTCCTGTTATTGCAATTGGCAGGGGAAAAAAGAGTTTCCTGATAGTTTCATCTTTAACGTATGTCAGTGACAATTGATGCTATCAATTCTAACTAAGCGAATGCTTTATCGATATTTTGTTGACGCACACGCGTCCACGTATGCACACATACGTAGGAATACGTGCATACAGAAAATTTGTTTTGTAATTCAATGGCTTCGATACATTTATGAACAGGAAAATGGCGAGATAAAATTAACTTGAACGCGATGGACACATGAGATTTAAAAAGTCTCGCAAGACAATCACTGTTTCATATTTGACCTTCGAGTTAATTTCTCTGCGATTTCTTTCTGTAAAAAATTAAACATATATTTATAAAACATCGAATTTTTCGATTCATTATTCCCTTCCATGTCAAATAATTCGACCTATTGTTTCCAATAAATTTTATATATACAGGCTTGAATAGTATGACTAAGATAATTCCAAGACATATAGACTAAATACGAACAATACCGATACGAATATATTTAAAAACATCTAGAATCTCATATCATTTACCAATATTCGTATCTACGCAGTAACCTGTGTAGTTAGTGTTTCGCTCGAATGAGTTATCAAAGTTATAATAGTTCCACGTGTGTGTATAATTTAAATTTAAATATTAGTTGTAATAAATAATTGTGTAATTTAAAAAGATTTAATGATTTGAGTTTAAGCGTTCGCTGATTCGTATGTCGTAGTGCAGGTTAAAATTAGAATATCGCACAATAATTTTACTACGTAGATTACATTTTCCACTACATTTAATCGCACATAGATAAATTCACATTATTATTATACGAATACGAGTATAAATAAAATCGTTTGAATGTCGATACTGCTGTTCTTCGGTAGGAAACAAATTAAAAATAATAATTTCATAATTCCTCTCTATGGTGAATCACGAAGAAAAATCGCTTTTAAAAAAGGAGCTTCAAGAAAGCTCTACTTCGAAATCGCATGAAATGACTAAGTGTTTTGTTATCAAATTGAAAACCCAATTGGTGGCTTTCAAAAATTTGATTAACTTTGTAAATATATTTTAATTGCTGAAAAAGCCTAAAGAATTTTTACTGGTTAATATTACGTAAACATGTAAACAACTGAGAGCTCGTATAATTTTTAATTTACAAAAGGTAATACGAATAATGTCTGTAATAACAAATGTCTGAACGTACGTTAACTATTTGAGAAACGTCTTATTGTCGGATCGTCACGAGCGCATACGAACGCACACGCGCAGTAATTAAAAAAAGACAAGCGCTCGATGCACTCGTACGGCGAGTGGCATCGTAAAGTTCGAAATTTATTCCAATCTTCTTTTCGAAAAATTTCACCGTTACGAGAAACTTTTTTATCCCGAACGAAGTGCCGCGGCCCAAAAGCTCCGGATGAGACAGTGAAACATGTGGCGACCGGCTGCGAGATATTCGTCGTGGACGTACTTACACTCTCATGCCTACGTACGTGTCTGCGCGACTTTTCCCGAAGCCCGTATTTACGCTGCACGAACGTATCAAGCTCGCAGAAAAAGTTCCGCAGCTGACTAAGCAAAAAGTGGCTGTGCTCCTTTGCATTTACAAATTGTAGGCTATTTTCTGTAATAAGGAATAAACGACGAGCGCGTACAAGAGGGAGAGAGAGAGAGAGAGAGAGAGAGAGAGAGAGAGAGAGAGAGAGAGAGAGAGAGTGAGAACGGAGGAAAAGGAAGAAAATCCTGCAGAGACCGAAGGATTATGTATACGCGTAGGCAGTTAACCTTTTTTCCCTCGTCGACGTTAAATTGAACGTCCGTCAACTCCATTCGAGACCATTCGTACGGTTAATCGGAACCCGAGCAACGATGAAGAAATAGAAGTGTCTCTCGATTTTCAACCGTCGCAGCCCGATAAGACGCGGCATTTGTGTACATAAGTGCGCGCTCTTAAGGTCACGCACAAATGCTGGAACAGCGAGTGTTCTCCGGGGCCCATTGAGAAAAAGGAAAAAAAAAAAGATAAAGAAGAAGAAGAAGAAGAAGAAGAAGAAAAGAACAAGGCCGTGAGAGGGCGAAAAGGGCGGGAGGAGGAATTAGAGGCGGATGATCTAAGCGACGCTCGATGAAATCTGCGCGCACGTGCTCAATTCGCATCGCCGCGCGATACTTGGATTTATACGCGCCCGGGAGGAGGTTCACGGCTAAGCCGCGCGACGCGTGTCAACGAGGGTCAACTGGACCCAGAATGCGAGTACGCCGAGCGAGCTTTCGGAGCGTTAATTCGACGGACTACCGTTACCGTAATTAGCGCTTTCACCGTAATTAGCGCTCCTACGGAAAACGTTGCCGGGAGGCGTTCGCGAGAGACGCGGCTTCGATCCCCGGAGATCATCCTAACACGGCGACGTCTTCGCTGTGGTCGGTGCTCTTATTGTTATCATTTTCGAGGGAAGGAGTTGGCATCCAGAGAATACTCTTTTATCGAAATATTTCTTCCGTACAGCTGTGCCTGGTAAGGATTTCTTTCGCAGCAAGAAGATGTCCGCGTTGGTGAAGAGCTTCTCGTTTACGCGAGTGTTAGAATTTTTATTTCGTTCAAAGCTGGTGCTACTTTGCAACGAATTATTTATTCGAATTTATTCGAATTAATACCGTTGGCGATAACCGAGTAACCTTCTTTCATCGTGATCGGATAGAGCGAATGATTTTCATTGCGTCGTAAGCACAGAACTAAAGAAGAGGTAGTTTAGACTGTAAAGCTCATTTAAGAATACATATTTTGCAGTCAAGGGATACTACGATTGCGCTCATGAGGCCTTCTGAGAAATAAAACAAAGTTAGAGTACGACTTAAAACAGTAAATATAATTTCAATCGCGAAGCTCGTTTATTGAGTATTCAATTGCAAATTATTTGATAATTATAATTAATCATGTTCTTGAAATATCTCTATCACGTGCGCGTTCTTTTTACTCAAAGATGTAAATTTAAATTCAAATTATGAAATTAACGTGCGATAAAGCATAAAGTACCTTTATCATTATGATTCATCGTGTACTGTGAATAATAATAAATATCTATTAAGATAGTAACGAATCCAGTAAAAGTGGCAAGAAATTGCAAGTTGCAACATGCCGGAGTACATTTGCGACCTGTTACCTTAACGTATAACATCCTTTTGTTTTAATTTCGATGTAATTACATTTTTCAGATCTCGGTTACTCTTGTGCTCGTAACAATTATTAACCAGAATTCGTACTTAAATTTGTATTGCGCGTAAATTGCCAATGAAACGTTAATACAGCGACGTTTAGATAAACTCGATAAGCTTATTTACTCCGCGTGGAACGCGTTTTACGAACTTAATAAAATATTTGCCAAATTATAATTCAATCACTTATAATTTCGCTTCTGGTCCCCTCCCCTCTGCCCCACGCATGGCTCGCAAAATCCTATCTAATGTGTAAATTAAAGTCAACTCATTATCAAGCGCGCTAATAAGACCTCGTCGTACATTCTTAAATTTCCCCGTGAACATTCGTCGTCGTTGTCTCTCGAGGGCCGGACGAACGTTTTCACCCGTCGAGAACCGATCGAGAACCCGACGAGAGCCCTGGAAATTGCGCGGCGATTATTATTACGAGGTAACCAATGCACCGACGTATCCCGTGAGGATCCCCGCGGGTCGTTAATGCCGAGGACAGCTGAGGACGGGCCCCGGCTCGTTTCTCTTGGCAGGACTGTACTGCCCCGGGCGGCTGAGCTACTGTTTCGGGAGCTGCTCTTCCTCTCCTCGCGTGGTATGCGTCCGCAAAAAACACGTCGGACCGCCGGACGGACCTAACCGCCCACCCCCTTCTCTCCTTCGCCGTCTTGTTCGCTCGCTCGTTTGCCCGCGAGCACGGCAAGTGCACGACCGTGGAGAGGAGCCCGAACGCGATGAATTTCGAGTCCCGAAGGAGGTAGACATGGCGCGAGAGGGAGGGAGAGAGCGAGAGAGAGGGAGCGAGGTGGGGAGAGCACGTTAAGGGCACTACGGTATATTGGCATCGTTTTCTCTCGGCTTTCTTGCTAATGAAGACGGATAAAGATTTTTTAAAATGTCTCTGCTTCTGTCGGCCGCCTTTATACTACTATTATAAAGAGTCTAGGACGTGGAGATAATATGTTTGCTAAAATATCTCATCGTTTTTATGAATATACCGTGCGACTTGCTTACATTTTGCCTGCAAATATTAGTTGTGTATTTTAATATAAAGTATATGAAATCATGTTGCTATATTCGTTTGTGTATACTAGTTAAGATATACGGTATTTCGGTTAAATTAAAAATTTTATTCTAGCTGTTCAATCATTGACACTACTATTGTATTTATACTAACTTAATCAATCGTCGAATGATCGGCTAGTAAGGAAGATTTCTTTAAATGATAAATAACATTTAATGAATAACTTTGAATACTGAAATGTTCAATGCGTAAACCACAAACTGAAAGCAGGTACTTCTTCGCATAAAATACGCGTCATTTGAAACGCGAAGATAAGATTCTGTTATTCGACAAACTCAAATTAATTTGTAATATCACTTTACTTAATAAAAAATTTTTTGCTGAACTGCAAAACATTTTTTCTACTAAATGTGAGCAATTGTTTGAAAAGTTAAATTGAAAATTCAGAAGCTTCGATCGTTTGCCCAATTTTATTTTGTTTGCATAAAATTTAAACAAAAAATACAAAAATATAATTGATTGCGTAAATTAAAATATTCGCTCGTTATTTTGGAGAAAAAGTTTTAACGAATTACAAAATTCGTCGGCAATATAATATTTAATAACATAAGATACTAAAGAGAACTTATATTGACTACTGTTTTTACACTCTCTCTCTCTCTCTCTCTCTCTCTCTCTCTCTCTCTCTCTCTGCGTATGCGCGCGCGTCTGTGGGTGCGGTATACGTATGTATACCATATCGTCAGCAGACAAATGCAATGAGAAGAAAAAAAATTATTGCCGAAGGGATCAACAAGGATGGAGGATCTGCAAGAGACCAGTAGTTCGTTTCTTCGTAGATTGAACGCATGCAGCCGTGCCTTGGACGATGCCTCTAAAGGAGAGAGAGAAAAAGAGAGGAAATTGATGAGAAGAGAAAGAAGAAAGAAGAAAGGTAGAAAGAAAGACTCTGGACCAAGATGAGAAAGCGACAAAGAGAAAAAGTATAGCGAGGAGAGAGAAGAATAAGAGAGAAATGAGTATACATAGGCGGATGAAGAGGGAGGGAGGTAGAGAGGGAGGTAGAGAGGGAAGTAGAGAGAGAGAGAGAGAGAGAGAGAGACAGAGAGAGACAGAATGTCGGCAGAAGTAAGAAGGGGGCAACAGGTGGATGGGGTTAGCGGTTTATCCAGCTAACGCCCTGAGTGATATCTCTCGCCTGTATAAGGACGTACGCTCCAACGTTCAGGGTTGAACTTAACGGGAGAAAATGCTTCCGCGCAACTTTTACGAGAATCTATAGCTTTCGTTTGGCCTCCTAAATAATTTAGGCTATCAAGAATTTTTTCAATTACAGTAAATAAAGTTTAATATAATTTCATGATGTAATTTTAAATATTACATTCAATAACGTCAGCGTATCAAATAATTTACATTTTTTCCTTTGTTTGTCACGTTAAGGAAAGCGTAACTTTTCTCAAGAATTCCGCTAATCGCTTTTACATTTATACTTAAATTATGCATCGTAATTTATTTTCTAACTATTCTTGCGATTATTACGTTGTGACATGTGCTATTATATTTGTGGCTGTAAATAACTTATATCGTATTGCCTAGTTTTACTTAATATTGCATAATATTTGCACGTATAGCTTAATAATTTTATGCGTATGTAGGAACTCTCAACTAATCTTATTACGCATTTTCCGAAAGTAACGATATTTACCTACGATTTGTATATTTGTCTACGAATGCCTGTTCTAAAACGTGTATTTACAGTATTATTTATGTGTCCTAAAACTGAATTCTTGTAATTTATTTATTTGTTCGTATTTGATTTGGCATAATACCGCAAAATTATGTTCAATATATAGATTTAATACTTTCAAAATTAAGTAACTATTTAACAGTGACGTAAATAAGAATGTTACTTATTAAATGCGCGTATGCACTTATTGCAAAAATAAATATTCATCCTATCTTGAGATCTTTGATTGTGTCCTGACCCAGCCAGTGATGAATGTCGATTGATTTAAACAAATGATCGTACAAGCGCGATATACTTAAATTACTCGTGCTCTCGCTCTCCCAAAAAGACGTCAATAATATTTGGCAATTGAAAGACTCTGTGCGTCATACAGAGGCTTAAGGCGGATTAATAGCGTCGAATCCTAAGAAATTCTAATCGACGTCTTGTTATATTCGTTATTCTGCAATGTATAGAAACTGATTTTCATTGCAATAAAAAGTGCTGTCAAGTTCATATTACTTGCTTGGAATTGTAATGAATTCTCGGGTTTGAATTTATGATAAAGAAAACAATAAAAAGCGCTGGATTATTTAAATTCCAAATGTCATTACAGATATATTAATGGATATTAATTTACAATAAAAAAAAAAACGTTACGTAATTTATTATACGATTCATACGCTTAATATGTACTTAATTAGTGTATTCTATCGATTCATAATCTATCGCTTGACATGTTTTTAAATAAAGTGGTCTGTTCGAGTTTAGAAGTAACATAAAGTTCCTCGTGTTTAATTTTACGATAAAAGTTTTTAAGCTATTAAATTTAGTGCAAATACAAGCTTACACAATGAAAATCTACGAACTTTTATTTAGATTAGCATTTACCTTTCATATTTTTTATTTATTAGCAATGCGATAAAGAGCGTGTGAAATTTAAATATAAAGTAAAAGAAAGATCAGGCAAAATTTTCTACGAATTAAGAAAATAACATTTCTAACATAAAATATTATTCAAAGTTTATAATGGAAAAATATACTCTTCGGTTTAATCGTGTGTTACGTGCCAATAGAATAATAATGCTGCTGTTATCATATTTTAACAAATGTTATTTGCTAATTTCTTTCAACGCGGGTGTTATTTTTTAAGAGAATTTGATAAGATTTCTACAATGAACCTACATTGTATATTATATATGGTACTGGAAATATCGACTCACATTCGCTTAATATCACACTGTGTATTAGTTATTATAATATTTTAGTCGTTCAACTTTCCTTTTAATATAAACAATTCTAATCTTTCGCAAGATTTACTAATCACTTTTAGATAAGAATTTTTTAAAAAAGTATTTAACAAATTAATATGATAAGCTAAAGAAATAGTTTTATTAGTAGGCTCGTATAAATCTCATGCAGTACTACGAATACAAATAATCAAGTTAGCGGATGGTATTCAACTGAATTGTTTAGCTATATGAGAAATCTTTGATTACATATACGACATAAAAATGTATAATTGATCGTCAACTACACTTTAATTATACAGCTTATAAATTTCTCAAAGGTCAATATTAAAAGATTAAAAGTAAAATTTGAGAAAAAATAACACTTGTACGCGCAAGATGGCAAAGAAAATACATTCGTTATGGAAAGATCGTTAGATGAAAGGAAATTTAAATTCACAGAGAAAATGTTATAAAATGCGACTAAAGTTCTCCGATATATTTATTTCGAAATATTCTCATCGACAAGTTATTACGGTCAGTCTTAAATAAACTAATAGTGCACCTCGCACAAGTGCACACGTGAATGTACACGAATATACGAATCCCCGAAAATAAAAATGTCGAAATTAACTGAATAATTTTTTTCGGATCTAGAGGTTGTGCACGAATGCACGTATTCTCAGCGGAGGAGCACAATATAGCGTGCATAATTTTAAATTATAAAAACGTGTGCGTTTACGATAATACAGGAGAGTTAAAAATGTTTAAGACGATCGGAGTAAAATGACACGAGTCGTGAGATGGAGAAAGAGAAAGAAAACCAAAGAGTGAGAATGCGCCATCAAAATATCGAATGGCCGATATCGGCCGATAATTGAAGCCACTCGCTTAAACATAATCCGCAAATCGAAGCATCTGCTATTACATTACATAAATCACGTCTAATTCTCTTCCTCTCTCCTCCGATTCTTTTACGTTGGCCTTTTCTTTTTCTGGTTCGTGAAGGATTAACAAATGAAAAAGCAAGTTAACGTTGGCACGATTTCCTCGTACATGATACCGGCGCATAGATATACGGAGTTAACTTGTACACTCGGGTAGTTCTCTAAATTATATCGATATGGAACATCACCGGAAAACTGAGAAGTATAAAAGGCGATGTTATAACCTGTAATATAAGCAAAGATCCGATGAACTCAAGTAAGACTGTTCGAAGAACGACAAAGTGCGAAGAGCTAAAATGCTAAAAGTCTGGTTGACTGTACGTAAGAGCTAAAGTTTAACCGAGAAATAAAGGGGAGCAGGATAATGGGAAGCAGATTAAAGGAGGGTGTACTTGTAATAGATGATGCGGATGAATACCAATGTTCTTATCTCGTAGATAAATTCATAAATAGAAAAAGTGACGCAGTATTCGGTGGGAAGGCTTGAAAGGAATCGTACATTAACATTGGCAGACGACGAGCCTCGAATTAAGTGTCAGGTATTCGATTTAATTTTAACAGGTGAAATGTATTTCATTTGGTAGACTTTTCCAGAGCGTCATAAGTAATCGAATAAGATGTTGAATGCGTTACCTACAACATCGCACTTGAAATTCTAAAAATTTATTTCAGATTGTAATATTTGTGCAAAAGAATTATATTTCCCAGATGTGGATTAGCTGCCGTTGTTTAAGCTAAATTTTTTTAATTAGCACTAACTATGTCCTATTGATTATTATTGTAAAATTCCAAACGCTTAAACAGTAATTTGAAATCGTTCATCAAATACGCGTAACGCGATAAAGATCGTTCTTATTAATCCACTAACTAAATTTCCTTATTAATTCCAATGTCAAGTAAGCAACAAAAAGCCACAAATTAGTCGAACAAAAGTCCAGCCAAGATAAACTCGAGTGCAGTGCGAAAAGAAAAAAACAACAACGTATACCGATAAAACGAAATAATAGAGTGGAAAAGGAAGGAGAGGATAGGGAGAGCGACCTGGAAAACAGGAAGAGGGAAAACGCGGAGCACGTATTCGATTCGACGTATCGACTTGGAGCCGCGACCGGCCGGATAGATGGATTACAATCATTCCGGGCGCAAGGGGTGGTCAAGTAGCGTGACCGGGTGCCCAACACCGCACAATGACGGTGACGACGACGACGGTCGCGACGACGCATATGCATTACCGCCGCTTCGAGTCCCGCGTAATTCTGGATTCCCGGAGAAATGGCCTCGTTTTTCTCGCTCGGGTTGCGCGATTCCGCGAGCACCGACGTCCTTTCCGGGAGTTCCGGGTGGGCGGGGGATTCGTCTCGTTGGGTGCCGCGTCCTCTCCTCGTGTGCTTAGTCGAGCAGCGCGACGGAATAATGCAAGGGCTTCTGCGGATGCGATCTATCGATCCTATCAGCTGATTTCCCTGCCCTCGGCGCTTCAGCGAGCGAGCTTGCGACTGTTCCTACTCGTATCTGTGAAATCTCTCTCTCTCTCTCTCTCTCTCTCTCTCTCTCTCTCTCTCGGTTCAACGAGCAATTTCTGTTTGGACAGGCGAGACGATCTTTCCCGATTGACTACGTATTTTTACGTAGATATTTAGCACGTCATCATTCACTTCTTCGTTACGAAAACGAAACTGAGTCTCAATAAAGAACATTGACGTTAGAATCATCGGATAATTTTCACTTCGAATAGAGCGATAGAGTTTGTTCAGTCGTGAATGTAAAGCACTGATATAACTTTATACGTTACAAGTGAAACGTGCCAAACAGTGTAAAATAGGTGAAAAGAGAATAAACGTCGGCTGCTGATATAAAGGAGCGTTCGAATGCTTATTAAATTTCAAGCTAAATAAACCTTTTGTTAAAAATTGAGGAAGCCAAAGAAATGTTAACCCGTTGCTCGCATGTGCATCGAGGGCTAGTGTTGAAACATTGTACTTGAAGGACGACTGGAACAAAGGGAATCGCGACTTGACTCTTAGCTGAAATTATCGCGAATGCTTCGGCTCGTTCTCGGTTGTGAGTTTTACGGAACTGCACAACGCGAGAGCCGTTATACACCGAGATTTTTGGGGCTGCAGTGGTCAACGACGCCACGCGATTCCTTGAATTTATTCAGAATACGTGGCTCTTTTTGTGGCCTGTCTTTTACTCCTTTTGCCTCACGCACAACAGTGGAAACGAGGCAAAGGGAAAGAAGGAGCCGGAGAACGAGTGTCCGAGCACAATTATCGTTGCTTAAAAAACTGTATTTTTTCTGGATCTCTCTTACGTAATAGGTGGGCTTTTAGTCAGCAATTTTCGAAATAATCACGCAAAATTGTTACACGACACTCGATTCCCTTTCAGCACACGTATTTTCACACGTAGTATTCTCATTTGCTATGGCTTACAATCCATCGATATCATCTCGTGCGATGACCAACTTTGCTAACAAAGTATATGAAATTTGAGAATTTTTCAAATAAGTGGTCAGTAACAACGCATTCTTGGGAGGTAAAAGGAATCCGCATCGATTGTGTAATTACAGATTATTTTGAGATAATTATATATTTTTTACGTGTGCTGCTCAAAAAGACGTTCGCTAGATTTACAAATCAGTTTCATATCTTTTTACGAAAATGTTTGCGTTTCACGTTTTAATAGATTCGTGCATTTTAACCGGTGAATTCTCTTTAAATGAAAATGCCTACTTGAGTCTGTAATGCCACCGATGCTTCTTTTCACTTTTTCCACTCATTAGTTAAGCGCACGTTAACTGACGTCGTGTGAACGATATAAATGAGGAATAATCTAAAGATTTATAGATAAGTTGTAGAATGGAAATTTCCTAATTCGAGGAATAAACAGCGGTATTTCTTTTGCTCCGTTTGATTAAGTAGTACGTGCAGTATGGTAACGTATCTAGTACCGTTGACAGTAAATGATCCTTTTCATTCTATTTCATCATTCAAACAGATAAGTTACAGCTGTCAACACTAAATTAACAATCAAATGAAATTTCAAGTGACATTATTTATACTACGTGTAACTTGATAATATCATCAGATATTGTACGTTGAATTCTTAGGCGATATTAATGATTAACGACATAGAATGCAAGATCCATTTTTCAACACTGATTAGAACTTTTTAAAATAAAACTCTTTTTGCGAATGATATTCCGAAAAATACTTATATTAATTTCATTACCACCCTAATGTTTGAACTCTGACAAGCTGATGTAATTGAGATAGACCGATTGCTGAGAAACTTCGATTTTCAAATGTAAGCTTCTCTATTAGATGAATGATTTACGCGAGAATAGTTAGAAAACTATCATTTCAATGGTCTTAATCTTACTCATTCAGATGTTGATCTTGTTTCGTAAAGTACACTTTTTCGTTTCGCAAAGTCACATAGTTTTTTACTAAATTTAGTTTGGAAATTTACGTATTCAAATAAATTATTCACTGGAACCATGAACGTTAATTCAAAATAAAGTCCTCTTTTGTATATTCCGTACTGAATGGATTAAATTATTTAATAATTTAATTATGGAAGAAACCTTAAATATTGAGTTAATTTTCAATACCATGTAAGTCGAATTCAATGAAAAAGCAGATATGTTGTGGTAATAACTTGTTTTCGGTATGAATTATTCTGTTCTATTAAATATCTAAAGAAGATAAGAATACTATTAGTTTCCGTAGACGAATAATTTTTAAAACACGTAGTTCAGAGCCGACGTTACGAAGCACAATGAACGTCGGTTCCTAGAGATTTCAAAAGAGTTAAAGGCATACACAGAACAAATTATTTCTCCGCTCTTATAACTGATCGCATATAAAAACGGAAGTGTGCTTGTGAAATTTCGTCAGCGTGTTGACGCGCTCAACTAATCTCCCCGAATCTAGTCTCTTAGTAAACATGTCAAGAAAAGACAAAGAAAACAACGAGCGACTGCAACTTTTTTAATACGCATCAGCCTACTGATAGTGGAAATTATATCTATGTAAATGATGGAAATTTTGATACGCGAATCTTCTTGTAGAGTATTCTAATACTTACAAATGCAAACGAGACGTAATATAAAACATCGATAAAACCACGTCTCGCTCTTCTGAATCGCGGATAATTGTCGAGCTCGATGTTCCAGTGATTTACAAGTTTACCACTGATTTCGATTTTAAATTAAAGATAATCTCACACGCCATTCTGAATTCAACCGCAAAGCGCTCAAACTCATTCGTTGCCGAGGGATATTATCGAAAAGTCTCGATCGCCGAAACCCCGTGAAAATTCGTCGCGCAACATTAACGGACAATCGGCGTTTTTCCGGGCGAAAGGCGCTTCAACCGAGGGAAGGTGCGTCGATGAATCACGGGGTGCAAGGAGGAAGGGGACATCAGCAAGGAGACACGGTGCGTGTGCTCGACGAGGGTTCGGCTTCCGGTTCTACGAGCCGTTGGCGCGCGGGTAACTGGATTAGCGGATTACGGAGAACGATACGCGTGCGCCCGGAGTGCCAACGGACTCCCCGTTTCGAAGCTTCTATATCGCGTGGTCGCGTGAACGTTTTCAGAGAGGAATACTTTTTTTTATTTTTGCTATCCCTGGCCCAGCGCCAACGGAGTCCTCCCTATTTCGAGTCAACTATTTTATAGCGGTAACGCGTCACTCTTTATGTCCCTATTGTAATACCGACGGTTTCTCGGTGGTTTCGTTCCTTATGTGCACGTGTATCGCACTATAGGTACGTAGATTCCTTTGTCGAGTGGTAAACATGTACGAGTTGTATCTGTAATGTACTTTCATTATATAAATGTAGACGTTGATAAATGCACTTCTAATACGTCAACATTTTATCCGTTAAATTAATGCGTAACGGCGTATAGGTGTCGCGAGTACAATAATTAGTTCAATGAATGCTTACGAGTAGAAACTAGGTGACGCGTATAAAAGTATTGGAGGTAAAAATGTACTGAAAAATTTAAATCTGTACCTGCAATAATGTTGAAGTGGCTATTACGAAGGAATGACCCTCCGGTATGTAGAGGAAAAAATTTAGTTTACACGGCGAACAAAAAGGGAAAAAATGCATAATAAAAAACAATATCGGCCAATTTATTAACCGGAAAAGCTGAAAATAATGCAATTTAATCTCTCGAGATGCGTGATACAAACGTTGATAGTATAGTAGATAGTCGGTCACTTTTATTATATAGTGTGCACACAGAGAGCTACAATTTAAAATCTCATTTTGTAATACCTAAGCGTATGTCTCCGTAAAGTTTTAATACAAGCAGTTTGCCGAATTTCGATTCATTTGTTGACGCACGCGCGCAAATGTCACATCAGCCGATACCAAACGAATGCTATCATATCGATCGTAAGTTGCCATAAGTTGCCCCCACAAGGCTTTTCCACCCAATTCATCGCACGACCATTTAAAAATAAAAAACACGCGAGAGCATCGGTGTATCGTTACGCCTATCGTTATGCCTATCGTTACGCCTATCGTTATCCCTATCGTTATCCCAGAACGTCATCGGCGAAATTCGCGAGCGCAAACGTCTAAGCTGCGTCCGGATGATCGACGCGTATAAAACCAAAATACACGGGATGGGAATACGCGATGGGCTTAGAAGAAAAACGACGGACCAAAATCATCGGCAGCGCAACTCGTTAGCGCGGTCGGGCACCCGCGAATGAAAAAGCATCCGAGGCCCGTAAGCGTGGTCGCATGCGGCAGGAAGAGGGCAGGGGCACATCCGTATCGTGGCCAACGTCCGTGACCCCCCACACGAACCCGTGCACGCCTACGCGGTGCGGGGGGAGCGAGCGGCGAGGAGGTGAGGTACGCGCGGTTTTACCGAGGATTATCCTGCCCCCGCTTCGTCCCCGGGTCTGGCTTTTTTGCATCGGGGAGAGAGAGAGAGAGAGAGAGAGAGAGAGAGAGAGAGAGACGGTGCGTTTTCGTAGTCGCTCGAGCGAATCCTTCTTCTGTGTGGGCGCGCTGAACGACGAGTTTTGCTCTCGCACACTTCGCATTCCACAAGGGTATGGCACGGGTTTTCCAGAGGCGACGAAAACGTAATCGTGGCCCGGAACTGCTCTTGGGCTTTATCCGGATGTAAAGGATGCGGGTGTGGTCGTGTGGCCTTTTTTACCGTGACTTTCGTTACATTGTGCTGATGAAGTGCGGAGGACATTCCATCGTGCTTTTTCAAAATATGACGCTTGCGATAAAAACTTGGCTCATTCTAATATATCGTTTGTGATACGTTATAGAGGTTTCAATAAATTCGATATTTAAAAAACTAACTCCACGATAATAAAAGAAAAATAAAAATTTCTTATTCCTATTGAACTTCTTCGTATAAAGTATGTGCTCAGATTATTATTGCCAATGTATTTCTTAACGATGGATCAAGATGAAGGCTCTATTTACTTTAGACTTTTTTATTCTAATATTAATAGCTTAATTAGTGAGTCAGAGCAAAACGACTTACAATGAGAGTACTTGATTCATCAATATAAATTATGGTTGAGCTAAGCTTCTAAATTACTAAGCTTTGTGAACTACTTCGTTTACGTATGCTGATTCTTAAATGCATCACAAACGCGTATAATTAAGGTAGTTTCTGTACTGCGGATCGAAATGTGCCAGCGTTCTGAAACTCTTCAACCGAGTAATTGTTCTAATATTTATATTATTTTTCAAAAAGTGCGACAGGTTTACTATTAATTTAGACGAGTAAAATATCGGCTCGATAAAAATAAGAAATATTTGACCTCGTTTCATACGCAATTCCACTTTTTTCCAAGTTTTTTTAATCTTCATTTGCATATAAATGATTGTTAACTATATTGTACCTTTGGTGACCTTCTATTTTTTACACTTAAATCCTTAGAAAATTCTATTTAAGCTAATAAGTTTTTTATAAATAACTTTAAGAAATGCACTCTAATAATTTTTTAAAGGCTTACAATCGCCATACGATTATATCTATAAAAATGCATGTAAATGCTTAAAAGAAATTTGAAAGAACAGTACTATTTCTTTGCTGCGGGGAAAGTATATCGTAAAACAAAATTATTATCATCTGTTCCACTGAAATCCAACGCTTACTTGGAATAAAATCAAATTCCTCAATTACATAATTAAGAAAAAATGATATGATACTCGTGTAAACTCCTATAAATGAAACATTCATCTTTAAGAACAGCAGCTTCTAGTATAAAAGCTAAGCTACTTATCGATTTGCTTATCCTACTGTCAAAAGTTTTGTCCAATAGGATAAAACCTTTGACGATTGCAAACCAAAAGCAACCCATGTATGCACGTTAGATCTCTTTTATAAATTACAACTATCTAGAACACTAATATGAGGAGCTATTTGATCTAATTATGAAAATTTAAACTGCTTTCGATTCACGTTCGTCATATAAAAGTCAAATTCTCATGACTCTGGTATCTACAAGAATACATTTTCGGATCACCGTCAAACCAAAACAATCCCTAATCGATTGAACATAGAAAACCGTCGAATTTTGAACGACGCGACCCAGTTGGAAAATTTCTGGGGTGACCGATTGGCTGTGTAATGTTCGAAGGGGTTGAGGCTTGCGCCTTTGGAACGCTCCGTGTACCCCCTCCCCCTCAAGGGGGGTACACGGGCTGTACGGGATCAAGGTCCCGTACAACGGAATGAGCGAATATCCAGTCCAGGTTGCCCTAAGGCTTATTAGCATTTAAGGGACGGATCAGCGTCGTGGAGGGTTGGTGGGTGGCAAGGATAACCTCGAAATATAGCCCCATGTGGTTAAGCTAGGCGATATCGTTTTTATTGAAGTACGACAGGGTTGCTTCTGGGGTTGGTACTTTCAGACAGTTTGCTGCAAGTGTCTTTTTACTACGCACAATGATTGCGACGTGTATTTCCTCATCTATTTATGGATTCAATTTGATTATTGTTTCGATTCGCAATTGGCAGTAAAGAAAATATTTCCTAAACGTACGCTCCACTTTTTACATATATCTAGAATATTTATCTTATAGACCCGACGTAAATAGTGTAGAATGTTTCTCTAATTAGATAGAAGATACTTATTATTAAAATATAATCATCAAGAAACGTTTATAGATGTATAGAAATGTATATAATTATAAAATAATAGGTGGAATAATCAAATGATTTTTGTAATTTTATTTAAATTTGAATAAGAAAGTGTCTCAGGTATCTCATAAAGCTACTTAATAAGATTATGTTTAAAACGTTTCTGTATAGTAATGTTATCGAGAAACAATATATTAATTTCAATGTGCTGATAAAATAAAAACTCATCACACTTCCAGTTTTCTTAAATTCCCGTGTTTTTATTGGTAAAAGTTTAGTACTATAAATTGTTAAGAAAAGCCATTAGATGGACATAAAAAATGGATTTACTACCCAAGACTCATAATCCTATTATCACAGAAAATAAGCACTTCACAAATATATAATTTAATATATACCGTACATTATACTATAAGCTTAAAATAAATGTTTAATAAGATTAAACATAATGTTATATGTAATATTTAATATTATTGTGTAATTTTAAATGTATTTTAAATTAATCTAATGCAGTTTTGTAAACTCTTAATGGTTTAGTAAATCTGAATTTTCCCTCTTCAAAATCATATTATTTCAACATTTTATTTATTGGCCTATATACATAAAAACAAATTATAAACAAATTATATTTAGTTTTATTTTTTATTACTTTTTTATACGAGATTAAATGCATTAGTCCAGCTTTTACACTCTAAATTTCAAAATAAGTTTTTAATATGCTTAGTACAACTATTACATATATAGAGTATATACTGATGATTCGAATCATTTTAAATTTGATCTATGTTCATATTGTTATATTAAAAGCATTTGAATGAATGAGCAAAAATAAAATAAAATTCGTTAATGTTTTAAAAATTTTTTTGTTTATTCAAATATTTCTGATGTGTCCATAGATAATAATCCATTATTTATTTTTAAATTATTCATAGTTACATCATATAAAAGATATTTTAGTACCATTTTATTTAAACTAATCTGTTTAACTAGTAAGAATTATTGTATATGATTTTTTCAAGAAATAAAGCAGATACAAAGAAGTTACTTGTCATCTCTTTAGCTTTTAACAAGAAATAAATTAAATTCTGAAACTTAATAAAATATATAGAATTATGGATTTATTTGAAAAAACAGTCTATAAATGGTTAAATTGGTTAACTCTTTATTAGCGTACGTTGATTTTATTTACTTTCTTTAAGAGAACCGATAATTTCAAGTATGCGATTAACTTTTTCAACTAAATGTAATGCACAAGAACTCTACCTTATTTATATTTCAGAATAGAAAACTCGAATTATCTTAATAAGATGATAGTTTTACTGCTTTTTAGCTAACGTCATTGAAAAAAATAAAGATATGATATTTTTACACAAACATTAATTTACATCAGTTTGATAGAATAATTAAAAATGTAATTAATACTATACTTATCATTCTTATCAATTTAACTTCTTGTTTAATTTGAGAAACATTATTTTCAAGCTTTTGTCAATCACATTATTCTTTAAACAGAAGCTTAAATAACTACTTTACTCTGAGATCAAATATTGCATTTTATTAATTTATTTATATATATATTTAATAATTATATATTGTTAAGATATAAAAAAATGAATAAACAGATACAACAAAATGTATTAAAGTTCAACGTAAATGAGTATAATAATTTTCTCCTTTATTCTAAATTAAAAATATTCATAAAGTGAGTGATAACATTAATTCCTGTGTTCAGAAAAATATATAAATATTTATTTATGATAGACAGAATTTTATTGAGCAGTTGATTCTTGTTTTCGTATAAATAATTTATTCAAAAGATGTAGAAATTATCATGTTGATACAATTAGCAGTATTTATTGCTTATAAATGGTTTAATATTTAAATAATAATTTGAAAGCTTATGAAATTTCAAGTTTTATTATTATGGACTTTTGTTATAACATTCATGAATTAAATGTAAAGATTACTTACTCAGTAATGTATAAAAATGTCTTATATTTAAAGTAGTCTTACAATTGAATAATAATGAATATTATCATTATTGGGGGGATTATTACTTGCGTTCCTTATCTAATTTACATAGAATTTTTATAAATTAGAACAGTTTATCTGAGAAGTATTTATAATACCATAAACATTTGCAAGAAAAATAATACCGTCAATTACCTATTTTGTTTCTAAAATGATTAAGAAATTAACTCTTGCAAATCCTTTGAACTTTATTAATATTCGCGTGTGGCATATTGACATAAAGGCAATTGAATGTATAGGACGGCCAAATGAGACTTATAAAAGCTAATTTCATTACTAAATATTATTTAATCTTAATCTCATTGTCCATAAGTAATATTTTTTACATTGTAATAATATTTTTGAACCAAATCTTACATTATTCAGCATCATACAAGATTTCAATTGCGATGCTAATCAATAATACGAGTCTACGATATATTTGTAAACAAAGTATTTGTTATTTTTACAAATGATGCCTGTCTCAATCGGTAGAGACTAAGAACCGAATAGAACCACCGCTGAACCTTAGAGCTAATTTTGTAGATCTTCAATTTTTTGAACAACTTTACTTACATTCGATATTTACTGAAAATTCATTGTAAAATAAATTTTTAAAATAAATTAATAAATGTGATTATATATTCGTTGCATCCTGGGTTCTTCTAATAATTATACAATATCCTTCAATAAATATTGATTTCATTGTATCATGAGACATTTATCGACTAATTATTTTCTATTGTTTTAAAAATCATATATCACGCAAAAAATTGTATCTAAAATGTACGTAATACATGAATTGGATCTCTAAGGGTCACTTATTTATTATGTACAACTAAATGCGAAGAATAATAAAGAAATTACGTTGCATTGAAATATTACTAATTTTATTTTTAGCAAAAATATGATCTTACTATAATGAGAATAATGTACATCGAGAGGTTTGCTGCTGCAAACCCGTTTTTTAATTCAAAATTTTCTCTTTATAACATAAATGTAAATATTATGGTATAAATAAATTTGTGGTATAGTCGTTAATTAATGAATTAATACTAGCTATAAATTTTCGTCTATAACTGACGTTCACTCACACTGATGCATATTACATAAGAATGTATTTAATCAAGAGACATGTTATAACTATGATTTATTATATTGCTATACACGATGTATTTAAGCATTTTAATTTTTCTATATTAGTTCTTTAAGCAAATACGTTGAAAAAGTAAATTATATATTGTACTAGATTTTTTAACTTGCAATAAAAGATTTTGTGGTAATTAAGAGTACTTTCAATATGCTTTTATCGTAAAAAATGATTTATAACATATTTTAAGAATATATTTAAGAAATTCTATTTATTGTAGATAGCATATTGGAAAAAGGAAGAAAATTACTCAAATAAAAGTAATACGATACGTGAAAATTAGATTAATTTTATTTAAATAGAAAATATATATTTTGAATAATAAAGGAATACGTAGAATGATATGCATAAATGGAACAAAACTATATTATTAAATTATCTCATGAGATACAGGAAAAATAGATTTGAATCATAAGGTAATTTATTTTGATATTTATATTATATATCGAGAGTTCCCAACAAATTGAAATATCTATGAAAAATCAAAACATTTATAAATGCATTTTTTCCACATATACATGAAACTAATTTGAGTAAACTTTCAGGATAATTTTCAAAAATAAAAGATATTTTAAATCGTGATCACTGGTATAGCTTTTATCGAAGATTTCCAAATCTTATCCATAAAAACTTATAACCATTAGATTCGTGTTTTATTCTGAAATTTTTAATCAATATGATGTAAAATATATAATAAAGGTATAAGTTAGTTAAAGAGCAATTTGGTAACATCTAAACGTTGCTATCATTCTTTCGCACTAAATGACTTTTGAAAAGTAGAATAATATAACGTTGAAATAAAATAGTTCCATCTTGAAACGTCTTTGTCTTGATCGAAATATAGATCATTTTATTTAATTCCAAAACCAATTTTCTTATAAATCGTATGAATTGTCATTGCTTTTCCGAGATTACATACGATTTGGAATTATTTTAAAGCAGACATTATTAAATAAGGCAATACACAAAAAATAGTTAACTATAAACGATCCCTCCAGTTATAGGCTCCTCGATAAAAACTACCAACCTTGCAACCTGTTACTATAAATTTCTTTACAGCAAAAATTGCTACGGGAAAAAATAGTCGTCCTTGAAAACGAAGCTTATCTCCGTGTCATCAGTTCCTTTCATCTCGAATATGATACAAAACTACGCGAATACATAATACGTTTAGGAACCCGCTTGGGGCTACTCGATTTACCTGAACCTGATCGTTTTTCGTGTTGGCAGCCACCCAGGCTTCGGCGAAGGTCTCCATCGCGCTCTGAAAATCCATCACCTTCCCCCGAAGTAGAGCCAAACTCTGCACTCTCTCTCTCTCTCTCTCTCTCTCTCTCTCTCTCGTTCTCCTCTCTTTCTCTACGTCTGTTCTTCCTTCTCTCTCAATATTTTCTCGTTATTACAGAAGCTGCTGCCGCCATTCGTGCGCCTCCGCCTCTGACTTCGCTCGAGTTCTCCTCTTCCCCCCTTCTCGTCGTTTCCTCTTTCTTCTTATACCTTTACGACATGCCGCTACTCCCGGGCCTCGAAAAATCACTGCAAAGCGCTTCGCGAATCGCGATCGTAGTCGACATTGTCGGGTGCATTTGTTAATCTCTCCTGATGCGACGAACGTGGATTAAGCTAGACATGTGCGTGCGTACGATCCTACGTATATATCAATGTATCTCTGTATACGGATGCACACGCTCGGGCCTTTTGTTATCTCGCTGCTGTTTCTACAATCGGGTAGCACGCACACCTGAAATTAAACACTCGCAACGTCACCGGATGTTACCACTGATGCTACCGTGCGAGGAAAAAATTTCGCTCCACCCCGTTATTATGCAGTCACAGAGTTTGGCTTTGCTTTGCATCAAGCTTACGAATTTACATAAACAACTAGATCACATACACGTAATAGTCTTGCCGTTATATAGAGGCAGCAACTAATGACTTACAGTTCAGCTATCAATTTGCAGACAAGCATCGACCGATTACTAAATTTAAAACGTCCTCGGTTACAATTACAAATCAAGCATAACCACACGTGCGAGAATCCGTTGAGTAAAACTTAAATTGCACATTACTACCTCTCGGCCCGTACGACTTTTAGCACCGTGTACCATTCATTCGATTATTTAAATGTACTCCCATCCAACAGCACAAGTGTCATAAACGCGGAACGCACCAACCGAACACACACGTACGACTCCGGTGCGAGCGACGGGCGCCTCTCAGATTATCCTCCGGCGAGGGATGCAGGATAACACGAGCGAAGAGATCCAGGATGCTCCTCGGAAGAGTCGAGGGGCGCGCGCACGACCCACAGTCAGCGAGCGTGACGCGAGTCATACGTGCGTGTGCGAGACATGCGGCGCTCCAACCGCGACTGAGCCGAGCCACGCAGACCCGCACGTCGGCGTCGCGGCGCCCCTCCCGCGAATGCGCGCCTCCCCTCCAGCGCCGCGACGCGCGTACCTAACGCTCCGGCAATTATCTCGAGCGCGAGTCTCGCTCGATTGGTCCTTGGCCGAGAGGAGAACCGTCGAGAGTCCACCCGAGGGTGTGCCTTCCCTCGAAGATAAGGAGCCTTAGCGCGAGCAGCGGTCGGAGGGGATTAGGGGGAAAAGTAGGGGCGGAAGAGGGCTGTTCGACTAGGAGCTCTCGGCCGGTTTCCTTCGCTTTCTCTTTTCCTTTTTTCCTCTCGTGCTTTATTTTCGCTGGTGCGAGACGTGGGTTGGGTTCACGAGGATGCTGCGAGCGATATCGTCTCCGGGTCAGCTGAGCGTTTTTCGGGTTGCTTCGCGGTTATTGCGAGGACTCGAGTGGGAATTACGCGGCTCCGAGTCGAGGAATAAGTTTTGCCTGATTCGTGCTTTTTCAGAATTGCGACGTGATTGCGTCATAAGGTTTTCCGTGCTTCTCGGCGACTTAGAAATAAACGACCAAGTTTTTCAAAGTCATATTCACCTATCGAAAAGTGCTACTTCGCTACACGATACGCTTCGAGTTTGAATTTTTCGTTTTGCGATAACCGAATGTAAATAGGTATTAAAAGTGCAAGGCTGCAATTTAATGTGTGACATATGCGACTGTTTTGACAATTATTTAAGAGAGAAAATATCGCTTTTAAAAGAATTGGAGCTTGACTCGTGTGGAACTAAAAATTTGTTTTTCCAACTTTCCCGCATAAGAGTATTTATCCTCTTATTAATAATGCAATGCCGACGAATACGCTATAACGTGAACTACAACAAGTTAGGGTGAACCTTACTTAGATTAATAAAAAAGTTTAATTAGAGCGAATCCTGTATTCTAGGCGAAAACTGTTGATTATGAACATTAAAACAAGATGATGTTTCGATCATTATTGAAATATATTGGATGATAGTTGTATTACAACTTCTTTTATTACATACTACAATAATGTCGATTGGTAACAAAATGAATAGCTTTATAATGTACTGGAATTCATTAAATTGCAAAACAAAGGGAATAATTTGAAGTAAAATTACTCAAAATCTTACAACATGTACAAGTTACGTTTGCTTCAAAAAAGTAAGCCCGAATTTGTACAATATACATTTGTCAAAATAACGTTTTCACCCCAGATAAAACAAACGAATAATACAAACATAAAAAATTCATAAATATTTATGGATATTTTAGTATAATACCCGAGCAAAACAACTACTTTAAAATAAGTAATAACACGAACTAGAGAATGCATGGCATTATATGCTTTATCGCAGTATTCTGAACTAATAAACATGTTAAATGTAACAAATAGTCTAATAGATATTACTTACAAATGTATCAGATTAAGTAAATGAGCTTAGAAATATTTATGTCGCTGAATTTAAAAGTTTTCTATAACAAAAAAGAGCTTCCCGTAAGATTTTCATTTTCTATTTCAATCCGATGCGAAGCTACACTGAGTGTCAAAGTACAAAGAGGCAGGGACCGCTATTTCTTTGACCGATTCTTACCTGGTTTTTGCACAAATGTCGGAATAAAACATCGTCAAAGTAAAGTAGTCCGGAAACATAAGGAACTAGAAGGATAAAATCGATCGTGGACCGAAGGAAATGGACAAACGTTAAAAGCAAGCGAATAGTTTAAAAGCCCGCAAAAGTAATAAACGAGAAAGCGAATGAAAACGGATAGCAGTGAAGACTAGTAGAGCATCGCTATCTGCGGTCACTCGGTGCATCCCGATGATTCCCAATTCCCGTTTGTCGTCTCTGCGCCTCTCTTTCTACGCTCCGTGGCCGTTTCCGGTGCGTTATCGCATTTGCGGAAAGGAGGACGTGCATCGTCGATCTCTGCGCATTACTAGACTCGCGTAAGCCCTTCTTCTTCCATTTCAAATGGATGCTGCAAGAGCTAGATTTTAAGCTGCTTAATGTTTTCAAGTACGAGATGCTTTGCATATTACGTGCTTACGACTTGACCAAAGATTCGGTGAGAGATGCTTCCGCGGATCTGGCGATCGATGACTTATCGAGAAGTAATATTCCTTGCTTGCGCGCTGGCAAAACTGAATCATTTGAGAATCACGAAGGCGAGGATTCAATGATCAATAATGTGGCATCGAGCGATCGGACATGATCATTCAGTAAGCCAATAATAATATATTATCACACACATAAGTACTTTGAATTCTATTGCGTCGGATATCGAGAAGTAATCTAATCGTTATCTTTTGTATTGAGTGTAACTCGTGGTAAGAACGTAAAATTATCGATCTAGGATTAGCGTGATGTATTCCAAAATATTCCTTTAGCCAAGACGTTTTAGTAAAAAATAGTTTCATAGCGAGAAAGATCATTCGCCGTTAAAAGCGATTACTGTTTTACTTATTTCTTAGTTTATTATCGACAGTATTTATTGGTAATATTTTCAATGCCATCGTTAAATATGCCAATAGTAGTATTATAATATACCATGTATGCACCCATTTATGTTGGAATTTAATATTTTTAGAAAATATCAATCCTTACTCGAAAATTTCTATAGGCGCTAGATAATAATATATAAAATATATAAAGCGCCAAATTTTAAGTAATTACGGTGTTCAGAAAAAATGAGTCACTTTATTACATACCAGTTTTCTAATTGTCGAAATGTGCGCGTTCGCATTTTACTCACAATAATTAGATGTTGGTTGCAAGAATAGAATATGTAATACTTTTATGCTTTCGTATGGCACTTACGCATCGATAAATCTGATACATTTTTATCCACAGTTAAATTTCTCAAACAGATTGTTTATATAATACGATGTATTTCACGTGGTATAATTTATATAGTATAATATAGTTAGCATCATTATGCAAATCTTGTAGCGAATTCAGCGAATTTTTCAATTGTGCGCAGAAAAAATGAAACAATGAAAACATGAAAATGAAATATTTATTCAGAATTATCGCAATGATACGAGCTTTATATATCGACTTTTGAAAAATATCAAAGTAAATAAAGTACAATAGACATCGATAATTTAGAACTAATACATAAAAGTACCGAATATCACTTGATCTCCATGAAACTCTCAGTTTTCAGAAAAATTCTCGTGTTTTACGATAATATCCGCCACGTTGTAATAATTACAGTCGTTAAATTCACCAGTATCGCGACCTTTTTAAAAGCCTTTACCATTATGCCTTTTCTATCGTATGTGTTGGCTTGAAATCCCATGGAAATTCTTACCTAAATCCTGTATTATTGGCCACGCGGTACCGTGAAAAGCCGCTTACGCACTTGTCCCATTCCGTAGAAAAACTCGTCAACCCTTACCTTCCCATCTGCAGTGTCAAGTTACATCGCGATATCCAGCAACATTTCACGCGTTCGACTCTCGAAGCCAAGAGCATCCGAAAGAAGAAAGCAGTCGCGGTAAAGGATCCGCTTCCCGACATGCTCGTAAAAAAGTACAACCACGCGGAGAAAAAAGCGAAATGGGAATAACAAGGGTAAGATCTCCACTGCCTCCTCGCTCCGCCACCTCCTCTCTTCAGCGCTTCTGCGCACGTAAATAAAACCCATGTAAATAGAAGTAAAGATAGAGAGCGACGTCGATTTCTATACACAGCCAAAGCCGGGATGGCATAACGATTGCATCCGATCGCGGAAGGGAGGGAAGGATGCTCCGCACCCCGGCCGCGCTTTAAAGCTCTTCCACGACGGAGTCTTCCCGGGCGTCCCTCGTCGGAGGGAGAGAGGCGTGGTGCCGGAGCTCATTCGTCGAGCGGTACGCCAGCCAAGGCGGAGCTTGCGGAGAACGCCTTCGGAGGGAGCGAGAGGAGCTTTCGTGGCCCGCGGAACGAAATCTCGGAGAAGGTGGGCAGCGCGGCGTGCGCACCCCACCCTGGGAGCCGAGCCTCTGGAGAGGGATCGCTCTCTTATATACCTGATCGTATCAGCGAGCCACCGCCAACACCCCGTTCGGCTCTATGTACCTAATGCACCCTGTATACCTCGATGCCTCGCTCGCGCTTACCCTCTTGCCTATCTATCTATCAACTCACACACGTTTATTTAGTTATCCAGGCTGTATCGATTGTATTTTTAGCGAAACGCGCTTCCTTCTGAATCTCCAAACTTTCCACGATGGAGAAATTGATTGACTCAGATTATTGTCAAATCTTATTACCAGTTTTGGCCTGATCGAGTCAAGAGCTTCGCTTGGTGAACATGTTGTAATACAACATTTGTTAACCAACTGAAATACTCCAGATGTTGGTGAATCAGAATTTCGAGACGTGGCATTAACATCGATATATTATAAAAGTTTTATAATTTATAATTTTCATTGGATATCGCGACATCATTCCTCCTAAGTTAAAAAGTACATTTTTAACTTTGGAGATAATACAAAAATCTATACTCTCTCTTATCGGAACTGTTTATTTTTAAATTTCTCAATTAATCTCACTGATTAAGTAAGCCTCCAGTAGAAGCTGAAGATAAGTAAAACATAGAGTTTTACTTTCGTATAAGCGTTTATAGCGGTTGAGTTTTAATTCTGATAAGCTACTGAAAAATTGTGCATGATATAATTGTGTCTGAGTAATAATTTATATGTGTGGCGAGCTAAAGCAATGATCCATAAAGATGGAAAGCCATAACCCGGCGTAACAGAGTCCCTTTAATCTCTTTGTCATCACCTGCGAATAGTACCGCTATACGCGCATGTCCGTGACTTCGCTTCCAGGAGCCGCGATTCCCATTTTCCAAGGCGCGCCTTATAGTGCGCCACCCCCGTCGCGCATCCTGACCGCATCGGCGCGCGCACGTCGTGGGGAACTCAGCGGTCATTGTGTGTAAGTGGATGCGAATTCGTGTGCGAATACCGTCGTTGGAATATTTTTTCGTGCAAGACGGAGGAAGCGCGATTGGAGATAAAAATTTGTACGCGAAACTTTGAACCGCTGCGACTTTGTTCTTGGACTTTAGCGAAACTTCAAGTTTGGATGGCAGCGTTGTTTGGACGAATGGTAAAAGATTTTGTTGGAAGATCAACGCTCACGATTATCTGTAGAGAGTTTAAGAGTCGATTTGTGGGTTGTTCATGTGAGTGCACTGAAATTGAAAGCCTTTTGATTGGGCCTAAAATGGAAATAACTCTTTTTTGGCGCAAAATTATATAACGATTACGAATTATTATTAAAAATTACTTTTTAAATTGTTTTTACATTAAAATAATATCTACCAATAACCCATGGATGGATCGATTGATACTGAGTTTGACAGTTCATCTCAATATAAGGACATAAAAGTTAAAGAATATTCTCAAAATATTTTAATTCGAATTTATTGCTTTTATGTATTTAATGTAAGTTAAATATATAAAATAAATTAAAAAGTTAAAAGTAGAGTTTAGTATAAGTGAAATTGTTCTATGCAATCGACAAGACAAACTACTAACGAGGACTATAGTGAATTGAAATGTCAAGATTGTAACAATTAGATAAAGCAAACAGAAATAATATACACCATAAATTATCTTGAGTTGCAATTCTTAGGACTTGCTCTGTGTGTGTATGAATATTGTTCTCGTTTACAAATATTACAGTGTATGTTCAATATTATAGTTCACTTCAGAATTTGAAAATATGAACATCTATTATAAATGAATATATGATTGACTTAAAAGAAGGAAAAATATGCGTAAAGCGTCCAAAGCTAAGATTATGCTCCTAAAAGCAATATATAAAAATAAGAAAGAAAAAGAATGTTACGCTATAGACAATTTCTTAAAAGATATTTCAGTTAGAAAGAGAGATAAGATTGAATTTGAGTAAGAAAGATAGAAAAAACTCAATTGGAGCAGACGTTAGGTGTGAATAACGTATGCCCGGAGATAATTTGTTAGGAGCTTTGCAAGAACATAAAAAGAACCCGAGTGCATTGCATTCGAATATTCCGCAAGATAAGTTTATGTGTACTCTTCATTGCGTTACTTTGCATTTTTCGAAGGATTTGCCATCGGAATGTACTTTCGCTTTTAATGATATCTACGTTATTTTTATTATATCGCTTTAATCATATTGATATAATACGTTTCATTACGACTTTGAATAATGTCTGTGTCTTTATTCCAAGTAAGAAAATACATAATTTTTCTTTCAATTTTGATATTATTGTTGGTAAAAGTGGCGTAGAACTTGGGTACCTTTTTCATCCGTGCGTTATGCAACCCGTCATACGAAGAAGCTTAGGTGGAAACGGAGCTCGGGTACTGATGTAACTAAATTCAAAATTATTTTAAAATTACATATTATTTGATAAAAAGTAGATAAGCATATTCAAGTTTTATTATTTTATAATTCGTTAATTAGATAAATACAAAATATTATTGTAAATATAATTTGAGTAATATAAAAAAATTTTATTTCATAAAATTGGATATAACGTGATTGCTAAGTAATTCAAGTTCCAATTGCCAATTAAATAGTTCGCATTCATATTGCAATTATTGTAATTGCAACGTTCTACGATAGTAATATTATAAATGTTATTGAGATTAAGTCACGAAAGCATTTTAGGCCTCGATATCGTTTATTAAAAGATTAATAGATATATAATTCGCACATCGAATTCATTTTTATTAAGAAAATAATAAAACCTTCCGCATAAAGTGCTGCAAAACGTCTAATAATATTTTTAAAATACATTATGGTTAATTGATAAATAATGAATGTAATTGTTGGTTTTGTATTCAGTTTATCAATAAAGTAACTATTAGCACTTTGTGGTATAAAAATATATCTGATTCAACCAAGTAGTAAATTAATTAATTTGAAAGAAATCTGTAACAAGTGTAATAATGTAAATATCATACTTTATGTATAACTACCATTTATGTATATTACCATAACAACTAGTAAATCCAAATCATGAGTCATTTCATTCAAAAAGATTAATAAAGCGTACCGTAAAAACATCATTTTTTTATTGATATAATTATATAATTAGATAAATAAAAGAGTATAGATACTAATGAAATAAGAAATGTCAATGGCAATCGTATAAAATCATAATCTGCACGTTTAAATATGAATTTTTAAATTATCGCAATGCGTTATGTTAAGCGTTTACGAATATCTATGCATGTATCAATTCAAATTATCTGTTTTGAAATTAATTAAGAAAATAAGAATTACTGAAAATTGCATATATAATGAGATTCTTTCTGATGAAATTCCGAATGAATTCGATATAAGACTACTCGATATTCTACATTAGTTCTTATTTTTTGCGTCAATATTGTACGTTTTTATAGCGTAGATCATTTTTATTACGAATTAAAAATATTTCATATGAATTTACCTCGAACGACTTACGATACAGTCTCATTCTTTCAATGTGTTTTAAAATCAGCTGTGAATAAAAGAGTCCCAGAAGTCATAAATAACATAAACTTTCACTTTATAATATAGAGAGTCAATTTTCCCTAAGATCGTCCTGTCTAATTATTCCTTTTCATCATTAACCTTAAGAAGCTGATTAATTCCACCTTATCGCTTGTTTACGTATAGCATAAGTCCGATTAAAATGATACGAAACGCATACGCGATAACGTACAAGCCGTTGCACGCGTCAATTCATCCCTTCGGTCAGTCTTTCATTCCGCACGAGAAACTCTCAAGCCGTTACACGCATACGAACCAGAAAGGAAGACTGGGTAGCATGTCGCGGGTGTTCGTAGCAAGAGCCGCCTAAGAACGCCATAAAAATGCAAACGAACGTACGCGGCCGTAAAATACCTACGCTTATTATCCTCGGTACCCCGACGCTCGTGAGACGTCCCACTGCCACGCGCACCTCCTCCACCTCCTGCCCCCCAGCCATTCTCTTTCCCTTTATGGGCGCTGCCTCGGTCCTCACCCCCGCGACACGGTCGTGCGTATGCGCGTGTGGAGGAGCCGGGCCAGCGTACAAATTGAAAACCATTCGGCGGATCTCAAAGCCACCCCCGGCACCGCGCAAGTGTTAATAAATTCAGGTTTACGAGGGTGGGTCGTCGTTATGGATTCGGCGACGCTCGAGCCGACGCTTTAGATCGCGAGCGTAAAAGCGCCTCGACGCGCCCGATTAAGAGACGCGGGTAACGACCGCACTGCAGATGTTTTTCCCGACGGAAACTACCCTCACCCCCTCATTGCTCCTTCTTCGTTTCCTTCGTCGTTTCCTTCTTCGTTGTCTTCTTTTTTATGAAAAGAGTTGGCAGCTCGAAGATTCCAGTTACAACTGCACCGATCAGTTTGTTGTTTATGGTTTCTGAGGGACGGAGAAACTAAGTGGGGGATTTAAATGCAGTCCTTATCTTACTTCGACTTCGATTTTCGTGCGATGCGCTGTGATTTATGACGAGTATACCTACGTAGACTCGTTAGTATTTACCTTAGCAGGATAATAATAAGCTCGTTTAACGCATGAATTCTAAGATTATAAACTTTGTCGACGTAAGATTTAGGTTCGTCAAAAAACAATTGCACCAGTAGCGTTCATTTTACCGGAAAATAGTTTAACATTATTAAAAGAACGAATGATATTGCTTGTCTTTATTATTGCGCAATAAAGGTATTTAATAGCAATTATAAAAAGCCAAAATTTACGTGATTCGAAATAAAAATATAGAAATGGCTACTAAGGTCTTATGTAATCTTGCTGAATTATTATGTTTTCATAGAATCGAGAGTCCGCACAAACTTAGCTACACTAAATTTCTCTGTATTCGAAAATGAAATATTCCCTTCTATAAATCGCAAAACACGCATCGTTGTCCCATCAGTTACGAGATCCGGGGCGCTTTCGGTGACGTTGTCGCGAGGAGTTTATTTAACGTAATCCCCAACTAGAGCATACATAAGGCCTTTGAGGTTGACAAGAGGGAGAGAGTGAGAGAGAGAGAGAGAGAGAGTGAGTCGAAAGTTAGCGAAATAGGAATAGAATCGCAGTAGATTTACTCCAACCCCTAGCGAGCCTTTCCTTGTAAGCATTCATCAATTAATCCGATTTAGTTTTGCGTAAAAATTATGCGAACTTCACATTGAAACGTGATATTATTTCTATGTATTTCAGAAGTAGTATTAAGTCAATTTTAACTATGTTAAAAATCGACGAATCATTAAGTCGATAAGTACGTATTTATAATAAACAATGTTGAATTAACCTTCGAATGTAGAAAATGAAACAGACTTTGGTTTTCCTTGGTTGAGAAAAAAGTTTCATAGTAATTAGCAATCCTTGATACCGTTAAACATTTCTAACTATATATTTCTGTATTTTCTCCAATTCTATATTAATACAATGAATTAAATTATTATTATTACATCCATCGTAAATTTAATTCCTTTTGGTAAAATATTTTACAATGTACGTATGTATCAAGTTAATAATTATTCTCTGCAGTGGATTAAATATACGTGGCCAGAAGCTTATTTTACAATACAAATGAAATATAAGGATTTATTATTCTTTTATAAACGATTAAAAACATTATTTAAAGAAAATTTAACGATTTATCATATTCACAAGATTTCAATGAGACTCTTGAATAGACTGAATATTACCATTACAGTCAATTCCTATTAATTTTCGCAATTATAAATATAAAGTTTCTTACAAGCTTAACGAGGAATACTGCGACAGTTTTAAGAAGCCGATATACTATTAAGTGATACGTAAGCGATACTTCGGTATTGGAAGTAATGATTCAACGATTCAAGCACATGAGTTCATTTACTCTTGCATTCAAAAGTAAATAAAATCTTATAAGTTGCCTGGTTTTACCGATTGAATTTCCCAAGAACCTAACGGAATTTCATCTTCGTGTCAGTGCCATAAAAAATGTTCTCGCAAACTTGCTGATAAGCATCGGCAACGTTTCTCCTACTCTTTGAAAACCACGGGATGTCGACCGTGACCCGTATAATTTAGTCGTATAACCGTGTCGTCGATCACGCGCTACCGATTCTTCCTCGTTAAAATTCCCTCAATACCTAGAACGACCGTGAATTTATCGTCCCTCCTTCTCCCTCGTCCGTACGGCCCAACGACTCAAGTCCTCGAGTCAATCTCGAAATTCGGGGCTTCTTCAGCCGAACTGACCGAAGTGAATGGCGACCGAAGTGACCCTCGGGGCCCCTTATCAAGCTGGAATCGCGTACATTATTGAATCGCGAGCACAAAAAGGCAAAGGCGCATATTTGGCCGAGCCTAAGCAGCTTAATGTGGATCTCCGTTCGCTTGGATCCGCGCGGCTCCCGAGGACGCGAATCGCGTCGCACGTATGCGAAAGGGACATCGATCCGCGGGAGGCGCCCCTTTATAATCCGAATTCCTGATCGTCCGCGGGCGCCTTTGAGAGCGGTATCAAACGAGTGCGACCAAGGTGGTGTGCGTGCGCACGGATTGTCTCGATTCGGCTCTCGTATTTTCGAGAGCTTTCCGCCGATCCGATGACAAGCGTAACCTCGATGCTGGACACTCGGAATGGCGTTTTCAAGGCACTGCCTCGAGAGTGGACGCGTGCCTGCAATTAAATTCAGGTACTATTATACTAATCTAACGGTGAGTTCTAATTGAAGTAACTAAGTGAAACGGAATTACGATGATCTGGAATTTTTTAAATCGTGAATAATAATGTTAGGACGATTGAAGACGAGCAATGAACGATTATCAAGAATCTGACCCTTCGAATGTTACGTGGATTTTCCACTTTTCATAATCAATATCAAGACTCTCGTTCAACATCGGTTCCGGGTCCTACGACACTCCAACGGAACTGATTTTCTATATTTTCAATCTTTCGACATTTTCATGTTATGATTTTCCCGTTTTCGCATTTAAACCAACTAATTGCAATCATCAAATGACCAATTCGTTCATTATTAAGCAAACCGTTGAGCAAACTACTATTGATAATAATCATCATTAATACATTGAAATTATCAATAAACGTCGATAAAATCGATTGATCAAGCACAACTTTAATTTGGTGTAGTTTCTTCTTTTATCGATACTTTTCTCATCGACATGACTTTGTTAATGCTATAAAAGCAAAAGCAATCGTTATATCGCACCATGGATTGTCGTGAGATGCAATTATTTTTAATTAACCATCTATTCATTCATTTTAATTCATAGTACTTATATATTCGTAGGCTAAAAGATGTATTTTTATTGTGTAATGTATATATGTGGCGCACCCGCAATCTGTATTAAAATCTAAGCGGAAAATCCTTCGTAAAGGTTATTTCCTTATAGAAAAGCGTTTTGATTACATCTAAATATTTTTATATAATAGTTACTTTATTCGTTATTAAGCAAAATAAAAGAGTTTCAATTAAAGAGCAAGAAAAACGAAGTTTTCTTTAAAAGTTTGTAAAAGTTATAATATTATATTATCTGTCGGTAACAAGTAATCAAGAGACGAATTTTACCTTTCATGTGAAATTCAGTAGAACCACGTTAACTTGTTAATTATCGGCTTTACGAATCCATAACATACTAAATACTATTCTATTCTGTGGTGTAGGTTATTACGTAATGAATAATTGATAAATTATGAAGTGTATGATATATATGGATAAATGCAAAGGATTACACTAATAAGGTAAACGTATTAAGCTTCGTAAAATGAAGTTGAAAATGAAAAAATTGATAAATATTACGAAAGCTGATATTTTTGTAAACGATTATTAAACTTTAATAGACTTTAATGAATTATCTTAAATGAGTGATTAATAAATTAAACCGATAATATATACCATTCTTTATAGTTTGTATTTAACGTATTTCGTAACTGTGACTTTAAAATTTTTTAGAAGGTACCTAAATAAATAAAGTAAAATTGACCACTTATGAGTACTTCTTTGAACCGCACCTTTGTCAATTTCAATATCTCTAAGTAACATTACAAATCCCATCGATATAAAAAAACGTGTACAGATTATGTACAAGTGACGAAGGATCCCTGTAAATCTAGCGTAAATTGTCGATGAGCCACCGAAGAAAAAGCAAAGGGAAAGTTAAACAAGGAAGTCGCGACCTCACCCATAGTGGAAAAGCGACGGCCACATTTCCCGAGCGGACTCTCCTGAAAGTCCCGAAGAGCATAATATACTCCTTTCCCGGCATAATAATTCAGAAATTTGCATATACGCGGGCTAACTCCTCAAGTAGGTTATCTATGCTGGAAGTTTTCCGCATGATATATAACATATCTGCCGACGCCAAGTGCACGCGAGGAGAGAGAATGAGCCCCCACCCCCATGAATTATACTTCGTCTACTGCTGTTACTGCCGGCGTTTCGCGAAAGGAATCCGAGAAGTTTTCAAAAGGTAAATCGATGTCGCGCACCTCTCACGCCCATTGGCTTCGTGCTTGCATCGCTCGCCGTTTCCTCAGCCTAAGAAATTTCCCGCACTTTTCTCGTAATTTCCCCTTACCGCGCCGCCACTTTTTTCTTAAGCGCCCGCGCGTAATGGGGGCGCGTTTTCTTCACTGTATGTATAGACGCTACGTGACGAAAATGCTCGTAAGTGAAATGGATCGGACTCAGCCGTCTGTTACTACGAGTGTACGTATTTTCAGGAAATATCTTTGAATTATCCCATTGGGAATTGTTTGTAAAGTCAGTATTTATATCATGCATACATTACGTTATTTTATTTTACAACCGTATTGTTCACAATCGTTTAGTACAAGTACAAATTATCTTCTCAAATTATCTTTACGTTAAATATTGCAAGTTGTAGCTCAACCGATGAAACTATAATAATTATTTATATTTTTCACGCATAATACTCACTGATTGCAGCTACTGCTCAAAAAATTTAAATTTCAAGGACAAATTTAAAATCACAAATGTTCATGTGCCATAGAAATATCCAATGATTATATGTTATTGTAAAGCGAGGCATTACGGCTTGGCTCAAATAATTCTTTATTATACCATACGTATAATTTTCTTTTATAATTCAAAACGTTAAGGGTTGAAAGATTCCTTGGAAATTAATGTAAAATCAGATCAGTTTTGAAAGTAGAATGCAAAAGACACTGCATATAAGACGAACGCTTTCAACGCGAAACTTTGCAAACAATGTTTTTTATGCATTGATACATTCAGAGATATAAAAATTGATGATACAAACATCTTTTCAGATAACAAACATTGTTATCACGTCATAAATTAAATTAATAATATTCGTACTATAAGGATGAAGGAACCGATTATTTTCAGTTGTTAAATCATCAACTAGTAGTAAATTAATTGCCAGTGGCTCTATGGTGATAACTTACTCATTTATTCACAAAGCTTAAATAGTATTGAATTGTCGACATAAGTGAATAAAACTTAGGCTAAAAACGTTCTAAAATGTGTCCTAAAATAGCATGCGCCACTTAACGGTAAGATTATACTAGATCAGTAACTACTCGCAGGGTCAATAATTGGTTACATAAGCTTAATTTATCGACTAGTTTAACGAGCTTATAAGAAATTACAATCTCATAATGATAACTTGAAAACTTAACAAAATCTACCAATAAAAAGAGTAACGTTGAAGCGAAGGAAGATTTAATCAGAGCAGTGTATCATAGAAATGCTTTTTAAAATATCTCAGAGTAGCTTCCGGAAATACGAAGAAGTATTTAAGCATCGACTGTTTCATAGTCTAGCGAAACAGTTTCGCTGTAGCACTCGGCGTTGGTGCTTTTTGGCAGCGGTCCTTATGGAATGGAGTAAGCGAATAAAGAGAAAAAAGCAAAGCTCTCAAAGCTTTTTCTCTCCGCGCGCTAATTGACGTATAATTGACCAAAGTAACAGGACGCACGACGATGCCTAGCAGCAATATTAAGTCAGCGACGTTTATAACGAAGTTGCTGTCGGAAAAGCTAGAGAGAGAGAGAGAGAGAGAGAGATAGAGAGAGAGAGAGAGAGAGACAGGGACAAGGATGGGTAGATTCATCGTAGGTAAGGTCCGTGTCAAGGCGAAAGCGCGTACTCGTTCAATCTATATCTTCGAAGGAGTGAGAGCTTGTCGAACAGGACACACACAAAGGTCGCGCACTAGTAGCGGATAACTGAATTTTCTTGAGCAGACGCGCGTCCATCAAAGATTCCCAACGTCGAACGTGGAGAATAGGTTAAGGAACGCAGGGAAGTAAGCGCGAGGACAATATCGCAAGGAGTCGCAAAAAGGAATACGATTATCCTGAAACGATTTTGCATATCAAGAAATGCAACAGTCTTTGAAAGCTTTTTGCGAAGGCCCATTGTGATCTACTTTAAAGGAAGATTTTCGTTCGTACATATTTACAGCTAAATAAATCTGTAATACAGATATTTAAATCTATACACGTTTCTGGGCCACAGAAAAAGAATTATTTTTTAACTAATTCACACGACATAGTTTATTGAAGAAATTTATTATATATACATATATATATATTTTTTTTTTATTGCATTATTTATTATTTATCATAAGACTTCTTTTTACTATCTAATGCTTGGATGAAACAACGCCTAAATAATTAATTAATAATTAATTATTAATTCACAAATTGAGCTATTTATATTTTATTTTCAAATAATAAGTAATAATAAATAGGAATTATCTATTTAATAATATAACGAATATGATAATCCAGTGAGATTTTAGGCGTAACTGCGATTGCTTACACAATTTTTACGCACTGACTAGCAAGTGTATTCAAAATGTAATGTACTTTAACTAACCACCATACATATCAACAGAATGCTCTCGCTATCATAAATGATCGGAAAATTCAGTATCGCGCTCCTGTAATTATAAAAGTTTCTATCGGTAAACAGTGCTCGTCAAATTGAATATTCTTGAATATTGGTCCTCGTTGACGCGACGGGTAAGGAAGGGAGAAGAAAAAGTAATAAGAGCAAGAGTCGAGCCGTCTAACACGAAGAAGAAGAAGCGAGGCGCAGGCAGGATTAATCAAATAAGGATGCGCTTCGTGAGTGGAGCCTCTCGTTCGGGCCATCCACAGTCAGGGTGGCCACAGCTTCCAGGCAGGAGTCTTCCTTCCTCCCTCTCGCCCTCTGACGCGACCTACAGCTAAAACGCTATCTAGCCGTGTGTACCGACTGCCGCGCGATAAGTAATTGACTTAGGCCTCTATTGAGTTAACCCTTGCCTCTCGTGCACTGCCGATGACTTCCATTTAGTCTCTCGTGCAACTCCCGCCTTCCATCTATCGGAGTCCGCGGCGCTCGATACGTTTATTAAAACGTATCTCCGCGGGTCCTTTTTTAAGCTCGACGATGTCCCGAGGCTCACGACATGTCGGTAAAATTGGATTTACCTTGCGCATTGTCCGGTGCAACAATAAAATGCAGCCTTTTTTCACCAAGACCGCGTGCGGTAATTCATGGTTCTCTTGGATCGATTTTATCCTATGATCGCGTTACGTTCGGATGAATATCGAGTTTGTCAATAACAGCATGACCGACGTATATTTCAAGATGTTTTCCCGAAAAAACAGGTTTTTTCTACTCAAGCTTTCGTTTCATTCGATTTAATAACGATTATACGAAATAATAGATTATCGACTGTATTTGTGATGCATAAGGGTTGAAAAGCCATTTCATCAATTATCAAGTAATTTCCTTACAACGAAAAAATAAAAGTTGCTGTTTCATTTTAAATATTGATTCGTAGTTTTATTTGTAATATATATATATATATATATATATATATATATATATATATATATATATGTAGACTGAAATAGTATGTTTCAAATTTATTCAAAATTTTCGTGAGAAATAAGGAAAACAAACGTTTTCATTGACAGCTAAAATTAACTAGATATTAGTTGCAGCCGTTCGATATTGATCTGGAAATACAGTAGATTTCAAAGTATCGGAGAATTTCAAAGAGGGATCGAAAGAGCAAAGAAGAGAGAGAGAGAGAGTAAGAAGTGCACCGGTGGTCGTAAATTGATATCCAGCCAATTAAGGGTCAATTTCACGAGAGTAGTCAAGGGTATATATCCCAAGCATCTCCATTGGCGGTTCCTCCGTCTCGGTGCGGGCGATCGATCGTCCCGGGCTCACGAAACATTGACTTAAGACCACTTAGTAGCTGAGACGGACTCGTCCTCCACAAACATACACATCCACGCGCGCGTACATCCAAGGATTGACTCGGAAAATGCGACGACGCTTTTCCCCTCGCCTCAGAGTAGCCATTACCGGTCGCGCGCGCAGCCTCGTTTTCCCGCGATCGCACGGCGGCCATCGGCCCGATCTCCACCTTCTCCGACGCGATAATTCATGCCAATTAAATGAATCGCGCCCTGGCTGAGTGGCCTCTTCAACGGACTTCCGATGTGGTTAAGTTCGCCCGTTTCCTTTCATCGGTGATCCGATTCCTCGGTCCGGGAACTTCACCGCCCGGAAATAACGAACACAACTGCAGCGGTGATTCCAGCTTCTCGACAAAAAATGCAGGGGAAACTTTGAGATTTACTTTGTTGTTTTTCGGTAAATAAAAAGGATGTTGCAAAATAGGATTATATCGAAGAAGATTTATCTGTGAGCTGGGGCCAACTTTTCGTGAAGGAAAGCAGGAAAATTGCTTTCTTGTACTTGATTCGCTTTTTTAAAAATACACTGTAATATCGCTGAGTACAAGTACTTCGGCACTTATAGCTTACATGCCATGTTCGCTTTACGGAAATATGACAAATACTTAAGATTTAAAAAAAATTGAGTACCACTTAAACAGTACACTACATTTTTTATTTGAATATAAGTATACTCACATTTAAAAACTAAGATTTTTATATCTCTTTACCAACATTCTCTTAAAGAAACTTGCACACACGATTAATAAAAGATTATCAGTTTCTAGAATAATTTGGTTCCAATTAATTTCTTTTACAAGTCATGCGAGTTCTTATTAAATTTTAACTTTTCACTTATTTAAATATGTGCTTATATAGTTGTTGTAATTCTCCATAATTATTTACTTGTATTGCATTCCATGTCGTAGGTGCTGAATTGTTGTACATTTAATCGAAAGCATTTGTTAACGATTGAAAATTTATTTCCACGACTGCTATTTGTTTCATTAAAATATAGTTATTACAAATTCTTCCAAATTAGTATTAGATGATCTATTCGTAATTCTAGATAAGGTTTCCTATATTCAATAGTTTTGATAATATAAAATCTTGTTTATAAGTAATTATCAATAAACCTGAAGTTATTCTTACAATACTTAGTTTATCAATATCAAAAATAGAGTCGGTAAATATTATCGGATAGTTAGTATTGATTATTGGACAAAACTAATTAAAGTTTTTATCTCATTTTACGCGATTATTGTTATGTTTTCATGGATATATTTATTATTTAATGTCATTTCCAGATATTAGATAATATCCAAATGATTTATTTGAGAGACGAAATCTACTTCAAATTATACCATAACTCTCAGTTTAATAAGTTATGCCTCAGAAGTATATCTCTGGAGTACAAACATATTTCTAATATTTGACTGGTCAAAAGCCTATTGATTATTCAGTAAAACATACACGAAAAACTTTGAATTACGCAAATTTCCAAGTACATTAGTAGCCATCATTTGCAATTTCAAATTTGCAACAAATATTCCTACGCATCGACAGCTTTTATGAAAATCGATTCAATAATAAATTTTCACTGCTTTATGCGTAGGAGTTTGTAAACTTAATGCTCTTAATTAGTTGCATACTTGTAGGAAACATAAGCTCAAAAGATACCAATACTCAAGTAACGCGTTAACAGCCTCAGAGGAAAGCGACCTAATGCACAAGTCCGAGTCAAGACAAGACGCTGCAGAAGTAGCGCGACTTTGCATCCTGCGGAAGTGACGTGGTAGAAGCTTGGCTTACTTAAGGCGATGCTTCGGTTGTAGCAGGTTGACGGCGGTGACTAACTGCATAGTTAAGTATCCCGCCTCCGAAACTCTCAACGATCTGGAGCAAAGAGAACGCGAGTGTCGACAGTTTCTCGATAGTTGCCTGAACGCCTTGCGAAATGTTCGCGATCTCGAGAAAAAGCGCGAGTTCAGAGAGAGAGAGAGAGAGAGAGAGAGAGAGAGAGAGAATGTTTCCCCGAAATGAGGCTACATATGACAGGTTGGATATCTGATATTTTTCATCGATGAGACTTTGACGGCTACTGCTGAATCGGTTACACGAGAACTTGCACACAAGTCTCAACTTGCTGCAATGCTTCTAAAATTCAGAGGAACTGATCGCCGAGTTTGTAAAATATCACCACAAGCCTCCTAGTTTGTGCTCAACATATAATTTTTATCTGTCGTATGAGTAAACATTCATGAATACATTATATGAGTATTTGTAATTACATTAGACAGATGATATTGTAAAATTTATAGTAGATAACTGAAAGTTGTAAAAGTGATCGAATGGACTTTTAGTTTTACTGTTACCATTTGCAATGGTAATAACCAGTGGTTCATACAACTTTTAAATATCGATGATATGAATAAGTAATAGTAATTATAAAAATTTTCCGTGTGTATTGAACTTGGATGCCACTACTTTCGAATGTCTATAATTTACGTTTTTAAAGTTTTAAAAATTTTGATTTTGGATGGAGGCAGTCACTTTTGCCGAAAATTAATTTCTTTATAGATCTATTGTAAAAAAAAAACTAAAGTAAATACAGATGTGATATTGCATATTATCGTTATTTTGAAAATATATTATCAAATTAAAAAATTACATATAAATATTATTTTTATCTATTTTTAGTTTTATGTAAATAAAACTAAATTTTGGAGACGCAACTCTAAAAATTCTTTTTAGTCGATCTGAGCCTCCATTCAAAAACTAGTATGTAAAAATAAAAAAATTTACTTTATAAGAAATATTTCGAGAGAAACGTGTTTAAACTTCTTTTATTACGTTTTAAAGTTTAGACTATACTTCAGTATTTGGTTAGTAAATAAATAATTCTAAAAATGTCCACATTAGCTGCACGATATTCTGTTCAAAAAAGGTTTTGCTTTCGAAAAATACATTAAACAAATCGATATAACGATTGCCTAGTTCTCTGTTTAGCAGAAATTTAATTAGAATGTTAGTTGTAACAAAAAGATCAAAAACATTGTGATCTGTATACATTTTTTTTCGATGAATTATAAACACCGACAATCTAGTGTAAAAAGCTATAAAATTTCAATATTAAATAAAGAGAATTATGATAAGGAAGACAGAAAATTTACCTTTCTCGTGCAATATAAATTGTTTGTAAAAATCATTTTTTTTATTTAAATTGAATGGTTTTTAATATATTAAAAATATGTTTTAGTTTCAGTAGATAAGTCAAATACTTGTTTTACTATCAATTCGGATATTTTAGAAAGATTATAAAAATAAAATATTCAAATATCGCACTTTAAAATATTAAACATTGATCAACTCCAGCAACGTATTATCATTCAGCTATTCCTGTATTCTACAATAGTTTTTCAGCAACATAAAAAAGCTAATTTTCATGTATTAGATCCAGTTAACGAACATCGCTACTTTTCTTAGATGTGTTTTCTCGGAGTGCATTACTTAAATCGAAGAAAATTTGTATTATTGGCTAACTTATAACTTCAGCAATTTTATTGTTATCAAAATTAATGCGCCTGTAGCCAATATACATGTTTCGATTTTTAATCATTTTAATTTTAATTCAACTATTTTGGAATGACGCGAGAATAAGATTCTCCTTTGAATTTTATATATTTCAGCCTGAACGTTTCGATTAAGATGATCCTTGAGAAGATTTTTATAAACTCGTCACATATTGAATAATAATTATTTTAATACTGCAAAGACAATACATAAGAAAGATCAACAATTAATTTTTTTATTTTCTTAAGCACAAGTACGTGTAATAGTAACTTACTTGGGCATATTTCTTAAGTTTTTCATTATAAATGATGAAGAATACGAGCGTCCGCCCCGTTCGAGACGAACAATCCTGTGTGTCCTGTCTTTGTTTACTCTTGGCCCTATATCGTTCGAAAGACTTGAAAACAGCTTCTTTAGCTATTAGAATATATTTTTGAATAAGTAATCTATCAAAGTAAGTAAAAGAAAAGATGGTTTTGATCCTCTAAACCAAAGGATTCCTTTAAACTTTGAACAATGATTAATCATATCTTTATAGTGATTGATGACAACTTAATTAAACGGAGCTCAAAGTAGTTCTGTATATTAAAAAGATACATTGTCAAGCTGGCATACATTAATTATGAGGGAATGAAAATTAATATCGAATGTTTCCACAGGTTGGAATAGTAAACTATTACTATATAATCATACCACTAGTTGGTATCAGTTATGTAGTATTATTTATAAGTATTACAAGGAAATACAAACGTACACGTAGAAAATTCCCTGCGGACATTACACGCTCGTTGTAACATATAACTTCTATATCTATCTATTCTCATGGACAAGTAACAATTAAAAGAATTATGTTTTTTACGACGGCATTGTATTCAATAAAATAAAAATAAAAATGATCTCAACATCTCGATATAAATAAATTATAAGTTTCTGCTCGCTATGACGTTCTACGAATACTTATACATTTTAAAATACGCACATTAAGTAAGGTCGATTGTATTAAAATAAATTTAGTATAAAGCAGGTAATAAATTCGAAAGAACTGATTTCGAATGATTCGGACGTGCCATGGGCAAAGAGAAAGAACTTTCTTCCCAGTGTACTCGCTCGAAATCGCATGATCGCAAGCAGTCAGCGCGGAAAACAGCGCGTAAACTGAAAAGTCAAATTCACCGGGGTAACAAGAGCAGGAAAAAAGATCCGGTAGAAGCGGCGTCATCAGGAGGGCAGGAAGACCTCTAGCGACCAAAGAAGAAAAGGACACGTTTAAAGAATTAAAGTATTTAACGCGAAAGAAAGGTCCTCGAAGCCAGCGTTTGAAAGCGAAGCATTGTCTACTTAAGCCCGGCATTCAGTGGTCCCTTTTACTCTCTTTTTCCAATCTCATTCTCTCCCTCTCGCCCTCACCGTCCCAGTCGCGCTCGCTCTCTCTCTCTCTCTCTCGCGTGCTTAGATACTGCACCCGGCGCGTAATGGAAACGAGTATAAATTGCGCGCTGGCTTGCCCGGGTGGGATTGAGGCCAAGAGAAATAAGAAATTAAGAGAGAGTCTTAGAGAGAATAAAGCTAAGAATTAAGACGGACGAGATGGAGAAAAAGCGGGAGGGGCGATAGAAAGGGCGGAGAGGAGTGAGCGCGCGAGCCTGGCTCAAGAGTCCTTGCCGAGGATTCTTACTCGCGCGTCATTTAACAAAACAATTAGAAGCTAACCCCTTCTTCTGATTCTTCTCTTTCCTCCTCCTCCTCCTCATCGCTGCTTCTTCTACTACTAATACTAATACTACTACTGCTACTTGCTGAGTGCGAGTTGGTCGCGTTATGGCCATTTTCCGTGCCAAACTCCTTCTCCCTCCCACCCACCATTTCGCGGTGAATCGAATTTTCCCGCAAAACGGAAGATCACAGCGGAGGATTTAATTTGAATTAGCAGGGCTGATACCCCCGCCCACGTTACCCTTCCAGCCCGAGCATTCGAATCGAGACGCGGCCAATGCATCGTTCGATGATCGATCGTGGCTCGCTCTTCTACTTCTAAAGCTTTCCTTAGATTCTCTGGACGCAACTATTCCTTTTCATTATATTTTGGTTTTATTTTACCTACAAAACAGAGCACTCAAACATAACGAATCGAAACGAGTTTGATATTATGCTTTATATTTAAGTTAATTATCGCGTAATTCTGAATTTTTCTGTTATGGCAACGATCCGCTTGCGTTACAATGAAGCTTAAGGCGTAAATGCCACCTGCAGTAATACATAGAATAACGTATTCGCAAATCTTTTCGTATTCTTTAGTAGCTATTTCTCTTAATTTACTTACAATTTTCTACAAGCACTTTCTTTTTCTTTTTCTACAACAGTTTTATTGTTAATTTGGAAAAGATTGTTTCAAAATGTAACGTAATTTTTACATTTCACGCTTCGAGGAATGTAATAATGTAATATATTATAGAGAATAAAATTAATTTCAAAAATTATTTTTGAACATTTGAACAAAAATTTAGTTATCTGTGATATTTTCCGTATACGTAATGTTATAATAATAAATCCATGGCTTAAGTAACGAATTATTTTGTCATACAGCTTCGGAACGTTTCAATAATAAAGTAAATCAATGTAATACTCCAATTTGACACACATTTATAACGTTCTAGGAATTCGGTCCACGTATTACATACATTATACTTAGAAAATAAAAAATTTTGACTCAAAAGTGTTATTTTATAGCTGTATTAGTAACATTTGATCGAATAATTTCTTAGGATCTTGGACAACTTAACCATTGAAATGACTATTAATGCTTAGGTTTAACAAGATAACGATTACAACGTAATAAATAATCATTATTTGTTTATACATGTAACAGAAAATTACGATGAAAATCATTGTATCAAACTAAATATTAACTAATAGTCGTCGACCTCTATTACTTTCTAACAATGTTGAACTTTGAGTACTGAATTTATAATACAAGATCACGAATACGTACCAACAGTTGTTCTGCAGTCGACCGATAATTTATTTTACATTTTATAATAGGTATAGTTGCTTTTATAAGAAGGTTGCAATATACAGAGATCTGTTAATTTAAAAATGACTTTAAGTTCAGATTTATTCGAAGCGAGTTCAGTTTCTACCTTTTAAAAAAGCTTTATAAAGTTAATGATTAAGTATTCTTAATAAGAAGACTGATATTTCAATCGCATTTTACATGAAGAACTTAATTCTGAAGAAATGTATATTTTTATTTTATAGCCAATGTAAATTGTTAAGAAGAAGGTAAAAACCTTGGACACCTAAAGGAAAGAAATTAAAATGGAATAGACAAGCCGAGAAAGAGCGAGAGAGAGAGAGAGAGAGAGAGAGAGAATATTACGAAACTGAGCAAGCGCAAGTCATCGTCGTTTGGCAAGGACTTCCTGAGAGATATTTCCTCCCATCTCCGTTTTATTCTTCCTCGTCTTTTTTTAAGCTATCTTCTTTACCTCGCGGTGTACTGTACCGCGCGGAAACTCAAACGCCGAGTTTTTTTCCCCGAGTCCTCGAGAATTTTCTCCTTTACGAGGAGCGATCCTGGGGCAGTGGAAGGAAGCGAGATAGGATATCGCGATACTCGTAAGACAACATAAATACCGGGGGTGGAACAGGACGAAGAGGACGTTTTTCATCGCGGGAAAAGGCCATGTAATCCTCAAACGGCGCGTAGGCGCATCACAGTCCTGCTGGGGATGAAAGATCCTGGGCCAATTATCGATAGCTGTCGCGCCGTTTGATCTGCAGCGGCGATACCTCCCCACGCCTCCCCCGTCGGATGACTCGGGGGAAAAAAGCGCACGAGCTATGTTGATTTTTAAGGAGTACCTCTAAGTTCTTTATTTGAAATACGCCTCTCAAAGGAGCAAGGCTTTTCATGATGCTACATTTATACTCCGCTGATGTCTGCCGACGTCTGATATCCATGCTTAATTTAACATCTGTGTTTTCCACTCATTACGGTTGGACTTTCTTTTTTTCCCTCCCTTTACATTCCATTACTTTCTTAGTGTCATTACTATGGGCTTCGAGCCTGTGTCATTCTACTTTTTCGCTGAAGCATAACTTTTTGGAAGGTGTTTGAGAATACTGGAGACTTTTTCATGGCGAAATCTCGAAAATCAAGCTGCTTTGTCACACTCGGACAAAATCGACTGCTCGAACGGATTTTCTGCTTATAAAGCCCTTAAATTCACAAGCTGTCCGTAGTCTACTTTCATATGGTCTATTAAATTCTAACGAGCTTTTTTAGATATGAATACACATTTTGCGCATACTTAAAGATAAATGAAAACATTACGTATATCAATCAAATTAAAGTAGAACGTGTTTTGTTTGTGCGGTTTTTTTATTCTTATAAAAGAAATTTAGCAAGTACATATTAACATATAATTAACTAGATAAATTTCTATCTACAAACTTCATCTTCTCTATCTAATTGCATATCAAGATCAACCGTAATAAATGCGTAATAACAATCAAACATAGCTACATTTTATCATTAAATAACATAACATAATCACTAATTTTACACTATGTATTATGCAAACGATTGAAAGTGAGCTATTAAGATGAATAGAAATAGAATAGAAATAGACTAGAAAGCTGAGCTCGTGTTTTTCTTAAAAGCATTCAAAATTTAAACAGAAATCATAATTTAATTTTTGCGTTTAAAATCCTAATTAAATCTAAAGTTGTTATTCAGCAGAAATAAGTACATTAAAATAAGTTTATGCTTATTATTAATGCTCTTCGTTATAAAAACCAAACAATTTTCCAATTGAAAGTGAACTATAACAAGATTATTAATAACGTAGATAAGAATAACATTTTTAAGAGAATATTGTAAAAAATGATTCCGAATAAAATTATTTGATATACGTGAGCTGTACATTTACATACTATCTACGATTCTTATGAAATATAATATGTAGGAATATAAAAAAACTGTTAATCTCATTAAGTAGAAAAATAGTTTAACACGAACCATTTAGAGTATTGCTGTCAATTGTTTAATATTAATACGCTTTAGAAAAAAGTCAAATTTCGTAATAGTTATATATTTTACTCATATACTTTGCTCATATAACTATTAAAAAAGTTTTCTTATAACTACCAAAGTCCTACTATGAAGTTGAATATAAATGTACGAATAAAGAAGGTAAAAATTAAGACCTAATCAAAAGCATTACACATTGAAAAATGTCGTTATCGTCTCTTCATAGTCTCATGCAAAGCAAAATTTATCGATATAAACATCTGCGAATGCAAAATAATCATTGGATTCGAGTCGGGCATCAACGCACGACACGCGTTGACCTTTCGAAAGCTCAAGCTCCGCGATGAAGCTTGTCCTCGAGGCAATTCCCGCCCTCCTGCGAACAGATTAATTTCATTATGAATGTTAGCCGAACACTTGAAATTCGCGGCTGTCGCGGTCAAACACCCTTCACGTGACCCAACAATGCAGGGGTCGTTCGTGCGCTCAACCCCGCGACGTCCCGATTAAATCACTGGGCGCACTTCACTCAAAAAACTGCGCTTTTTCGCTCAGTCCCACTCCATCTATCCGTCCACTTGTTCCCTTTCCAATGCTTTTTAACCGGCACGCATGTGTCAAGGGAGAAAAGCTCTCCGAGTTTCTTTGTCGCCCAACGATGTTTTAATTTAGCGCGATTAAGTCAAATTACGCTTTCCATATCTCTTTTTTAGGTCGAATATATATATACTAGAGCATTGCTAATGCGTTTTTTATGTTTTTTCGAACTACGGTCAAAACAGAGGAATAAATGTAAATAAAAAGTTACAAAATATTTATTTTATACAATAATTACGTATCTTGAAAAACGTCGTTGCTCAAACGAAATAGATTATGCTACTTATAAAAATTAATTAAGCCGAAGTCACATTAAATTATTAACATGTGAGAAAACGAGATAGATTGACATCAAGCTAAATCTTTAAGGAATAAAAACTAAACCTTTTTAATAAAGTAAAACTGCAGTGCTCTTTTATAATACCTTTATTGCCTTAGTATTATCCACGTGACTGATAAACTTCCAACGAATGTAAATAAATGTTATTTCTAATAAACGTGTCTTACGTATGGTCTAGTATTTACTTTTATTCTTAATATGATATTCTTTCCTCTTTGTGAAAGGAAACTCTTGGGTCGCATTAGCAAACGATGAAGCGAAATAACATTTCCAAGTAATTCTTATCCCGACACGCCGGGGGTAATATACAAGAAAATTTCGAAGGCATCGTCAGCTTGGAAAGAAGAATGGCCGCGAGACAGGAGAGAAGGAGATCGGGACTGAAAGGAGGTCCGAGGTCGTGACCGGCTCATAACCAAAGGTCGTTTACGCAATTTTTCACAATTTTTCTCCAGCCAAGTCCCCGTCGACTCTCACCCTCACCCTCGACTCGTCGAAATAATAAAACCGTTGTATCCGCTAACAAAGGCGACCGGCAAAGAGAGAGAGAGAGAGAGAGAGAGAGAGAGAGTCTTACTTTTAAAAGCGTACCTTACCTCAACCTCCCACTTGCGCTAAAATAGGAGGGATTAGTTACTACGGGAGAGCACGGGGCTTAGGCATTGATGAGGTTTTTAAATGGGTTCTCCTTTGATGGTCCGTACTCTCTTGCTCTCCGACACGTATACGGCGTGGGCGGTGGGTGGAAGGGGCCCAGGAGTACGCGAAAAGAAAATGGATCGACTGCGGCTCTGAGGCCGGTGGCTTCAGACGATATTTACCGGGAGATTAAAAAATCGAGGGAAAAATTAAGCGTCACGGGACCGGGCTACGTATCGCGGGCGCCCCTTCACCCGGACTTAATCCCCTCGCCGAGATTTCCGGCGCCAAACTGGGGACTCATCTCGCGCGACCCGCCGATCTTCGCTGGCCCCTCGTTCGCGCTGCTTTTTACGTCGATTAATCCCCGGGTGTGTTTTTCTTTTTGTTCGGATGCCAAGCACGCGACAACGAGTCACGGCTGCCTCGCTCTCAAGGAAGCGCGATTCCAAAGATTATACTTCTTTAAGTCTCCTTGCATCCAAAAGGAATTTTTATAATGCCGCGCGATGGGGCGAGAGAGAGAATTTATTCATTAGATTTTTTGTGTTACGGTACGAAGAATCGAAGATCATGTTTGGGCGAGATTAATATTTTGAATAAAGCTATTATGAAGAATAATTTACCGAGCGATGAAAGACTTTTTCAACTTTCTTATAATTAAACTCAACATCTTTCTCCTAATTTCTTCGCCTATTAACGACCTACTATAACGTTTATATTGAAACTTAATTTCAAAATCTTCGTTTATAATTTATCATGTTGAAGCTCCGATTTTCCCAAATTTCTCTGAAAACTTTTGCAATTTCAGTGGTTTGTGTCCTTGTATATTCAGACAAAGACGGACTAATGGATGGTGGAGCTACTAGTGCTGATTACATTCTCTGATTTGTTAGTAATTCCATTTCAATTTAATAATTGTTTTTTAATAGATTTTCCTTTAAATATTGCAACATGGACGTAGTCGATAAAGAGTTTCAAATCGAATAAGAGTACAGGTAGGAGAATTTATCACGTGCTATAGCAATTGGAAAAGAGATAAGAGCATCTGATAAAATTGAGTGATAAATATAAGGTTTTGCAAAAGATTGCCTCGAATTCCCGTGCTGATTCGAAAAATAAGAGATCATATAACGAAACTCGTGCGCATAATTGGAAAAACTATCTATTGACTTCACTTTCTCACCTGCAGGCCGAAGAATAATTTAATAAATTTCAAAATCATCAACAAAATTACAATTCGCTAGTGCACTTTTTTGTGAAACTATTCCTTAGATCTGAAATCCTTAGATTCTTCAATCTTCCAACTGATATTAATTTAAATGTGAAAGAAGAATTCGAGTCACCCGAAGATAAATACACAAAATCGATGGGGGTAGCTTAATTAAATTTCCGCGTTCAGGTGTCTTTCGCAAGGTATCGTCCGTAACAACAACCGAACGGCTCAGTTCGAGCTCACGCTTCGTTCCCTCTTCGATGCCCTAATTTTCACAAGTCCCCGAAAAATTGATACGAGTCCATCGCATTTTAACATCAGGTCGGGAGCAGCTAACCGTAGCCGGGAAACTCGTCCGCCACCGCTGCAGGAGGGAGCTTTCCATTAAGCGAAGTAAGTGACCCACGCAGGCATCCGCACTTTCTTTGATGTCGGTTAATTTGCTAATAACCTTGGATCACGCTCAACTGACGGCGACGCGTGCGTCCTCTAAATATTTGTATCGTCAACATATCAACTTGGGCTTCAACATATTAACTTATAGTCCCTCAAAAAACTACCACTGGAGACTTCGCCTGCGTACCTTTGCCGGACGCCTGTCCCGGTCGGACTTTAATTATCGAAATAAAAACAGAGACATCTCTCGATGTCACAGATTTTGTCCTTTTTTCTTATGAACCTCGTCATCAAGGCTTGCAATACATTTCTAGACTTTTTCCAGGGGAATCGCGCATTCTCGAAACGTTGTTTTACGATTTTAAGTTGATTAAAAAGTGCTCTTGAAGCTGCTGCTAATAGTAATTATTTGGCAAATTTGTAAGTACTTAAAGCTGACCAAAAAGCGACTGCGATGTGACTATCACTTAAATTACATATAAGAATTTCGTAGAAAATGTAAAAATCAATTTTTTACGTTAATTTGATTTATTACTAGAATTACTTTTCTCTTTCCACTATTCATATTTGTTCATTAGCTGAAAATATTTTTAGAATCATTTAAATGACTATGTCACAGGTGTTATTGAGTACAGAAAGCAGAATCTATTGTTTTTGCGTATGCGAATCACAGAAACTACTTGTCTTTAAATATGTTTCAAAATGAATGAAATATTTTCAATTAAACTGGAACACAAACGATGTTGGTGAATTAAAGTGATTTTACGCTGGCGGTTAATATTCAATTGCGTACAACATTCAACAGTTTCATAATATGGAAATTTCAGTCTTATTTCTCACGAAAAGCACGTCAATTTACGTTGACTCCCTGTTAATCTAATGAATTCGGATTTAATAAATAGATAACGAGTAGATTAGTACTACAAATTCTTGGTAACATAAATACCGTTCAATTATTACCATTATTCCAATCAACTCTTAATAATAATACAAATTTAAAACATTAAAAATAATTATACTCTGTAGTTTTTATATTTTATTATTATAAGTATTATAATATAACTGCAATATAAAAAGTGTTTCATTTATAGTATCCAGATAATAAGAGAGATTTTGGTACTTTTAGTAAGTAATAATTTAACCGTATGATACTAATTAAGATAATATATAATATAATAAAACATCGTTAAATATTATCATGTATATCCAAACAGTTCTTGTTACCATTATTGGCAATTTTGACAATAACAATAGTTTAATAGTTGACTCGAAATAAAAAGTAAAGTACATAATAATTAATTTATAAGCATTCAAAGCTTTAGTAAATAAATAACATCTGCCTTGCTGAATTCCATCATAATAAACCATAGCATTATTTTGAATAAATTGTAAAGAAGCAGGATTGGCATTATGAGCTGCTAATTAAATAAATTAAATAATACATAAGCCAGAGAAAATGTACTTTTGCATTATTTTATTTAGAAACATAAAACACATAGCAGCTAGTCTGCGAATAAAAATCCAACTTTCTATACAACAAAGTTGGATGCCACTTGAATATTTTTCAGATTTATCTCTGGGTGGCTCTCGACAGTCGATGAGAAGTGGCGACGTCGGCGTCGCTTTTGGAGGGGGGGGGGGCGTAAAGTACACAAAACGGAAAATCGAGCCTAACGGGGTATGTAGACGAGACCGAGAAAAACGAGGAGGAGAAAGGAAAAAGAAGAGATGGAGAGAGCTGGGATGGTTCGTCGGGACTTAAGGGCGATTTTTTCTCCGCGGGTGTTAGGCGCTCACTCGCCGGGAGGACTAAATTTCGCGCGTTAAGCCCTCGGTGTAATCCCGTCCTTAATATTCAAAAACGTGATCGCCTTGCCAAGGAGAAGAAGAAGACGCAGAGGAGGAAGGAGCCTACGAGGTTGACCCGGAGTGTCGCGGCGCCGGCCGAACGGGGCTTTTCATATGCTAATTGGCATTCGTCATTCTCTTACGACCTCGACTTAAGTGTGATCAAGAGAAGGGGTACCGATTTTCCGACGAAATATATTTTTCTTTGACGATTATTTATTTGTCCTTTATTTTCCATTTCTCTTCGTACAAATCAAATGTAACCAGTTTAGCGTCGTTGGCGAGGATTTATTCGACCTAGACGATCAATGCTTCTACGTTAATAAAAATAATAAAAGTTTTATACGAGTATTCAAACGTTTTAAATTGGTAAAAAAATGACGTATTTGACATACAATTTTCCCCCTTATATTTCTTCTTGAAATAAAAAGTTTTTTTAATTTTTTTTTTAATTATTGCATACAAAGCAGTTGTATAAGTTTCATAGGCGTTGAGAAAACTCAATTTACAATAAGTTTATAAATATATATATTACAAAATTTAAAATCATCTACAAATATCGTCTTGAAAATAATCCAAATGAGTTAAAGTGACGATTAGAAAATTTTTTTATTATTAAAGTTACAATGTGAACAAGATTTGCTAATAATAATTTTATTAGTTAATGTACTTTGATTTTCAAGAAAAATCTTTACAATCGTTTATAATCCAATGAGATTAAATTGATTAAATTAAGTTAGAATACCTAGTCAATTAGTAAGTTAACGATAAGTCAGTCAGAATTTGCCTTGTATATGTATATGTGTAAGTATAGATAAAGTATAAATCTAGTGAGATAGTCGATCATAGTGAAAATTTAAGGTTTTTTTTTAAATTTCTATTCTAGTTTAAAATATTCTTCTTCCAATATTGAGACTTCTTAATTCTGCAAGTACTGGCATAGTTTCATTTTTACCGAAAATAACACGCTGCCATTTTGCATCACTAGATCAAACAAATATGAAAAAATTCTAAGCATCAACTGATTTTCTTCAGTTTCAAACATTTGAATTAATTATCTCTTAAACCTCTGAAATATATTGGTGATTCGAGGTTCGATCAAAAAAGTCAAAGGCTTTTATAGTCATTTATTATCTTTTAAACTGATTCTCAATTCCACGTGAAATAAAATCGAGAATTTTCTATTTAATAGTTATGCATTTAACATAAAATTAATCTTATCGTATCATCAATCTAATCTGATTCTGATTTTAATGGAAGTCAGCGCGTGATTAGGCTCTAAGATCTCACTGTACTTAAAGCAAAACTCGGTAAAAAAACCCTAGTACGGAAATTTTTTAAGCAGAATCATAAATAACTCTTCAAAATTATTAATCGATTAAATATAAAAAATATATCACGTAAAATAAAAGATTATGCCTAAATTTTCTTAATTCGTGATAAATTCGTAATACCTTGTGGAGCTGTTATTTTATAACTATTTTATAAATAATTTTTAAATAGTATAAGATCATAACGCGTTTTTTTTTACGGGAAAAAGAAATATGTTATTACGGGAAAACTGCAACTCCTGAAGTTATAAAAAAATTTTCAAAGTCACTTTGGAAAAAATTAAATCATTTACTTGAAACCTTGTTTAGTCTGTTATCGTTTGTGATACAAACATTTCAAGTCGTACGGTAAAATCTCTACATCACGTCTCTCTAAATCTTAAGTTACTAAATCGCGTCTCAAATCACAGTAAAACTATATTTACAATCTATCTACGTGTATATAGATACATATACTTGGATCAAGAAATGAAACTGCAAAACATTTTATCCGAAGGTTTCGGCTAACTATTAAATCTAAGTAAACCTAGGTAACCTGGTTACTATGAATATACACTCCACGCCCATTCCTCATATTACGAGTAAACACCATTCTTCTTCCAAAAAGAAAACCTGCTAAGCAAATCGTCGATAAATGACGTACACGTGCACAACACCAGAACACAGTTCAGCCAATACCACATGGCATCACTCGCGTACCAGTCATCGTAATGCTGAAACTTCCATCAGTACAGAAAAATTGTAATTTGAATAGTAGTACGCTTGGATTGACTTCGACCGCTTTCGTGTCGCTTGCACATGCTCATGCGAGATACAATAGCGGCTTGTAACAATCATGGCGTAAGACGCGAGCGTGTGAACGTAAGTCCACGAATATCCAAACGCGTCTCTCTTATCGGTCCGAGATACATCGGGGACTCCGTTATCTGTTACGCGGCACGAGATAACGCGGCGCCAGGCGAAGGTATCGCATTGAACCCAAAGAGTATACGGTTCTCGCCGGTTGCCAACACATCTGCGTCCTCCCGTGTCTGACATGAGGCTCCTCTCGACTAGGCGAAATTCCCGTGCGGCTCCTTCGAGTGATCCTTTTCATTGAGTGCGCACCATTGCACCGGAAGCGGAAAGGTAAGCCCAAACGGGCAGAGGAATATATATTTTCCAATACAGATTTAGCGCGCACTCGGCATAATCTGAGCTATTGTCTCGCGTCTTGAGAAACGTGTTTCTCTAAATTGGTTCGTGAGATTCGAGAAGCACCTCGAGTTTTTTTAAAAATATTGGTTGGCAATTGTAAATTAGACTTGCATGCACCATAATGGCTCGCGCGTTGTACATTTTTATCGATTTATTTTAATTGTGCGAGATAATTAGAGTTTATCAGGAACCTTGGATTGGAATTCTGGTAACGACGCGAAAAAACGACGTTCATTGTGACCGATGAATATGAGTAACACAAGGTATACACGCACTTGTAAATCGACTTATGAAACGTGAGTCACACTTTCAGCAGTAGATAAAATAACTAAATAGATGTACTGTGTGTTTTTGGTTCGTACTTTAACGGTAACGTTCTTATTTCGGGAAAGAGAGTCATTACATTGAAAGAAATGTAAAACTAAAATTATATTCTAATTTGTAATAATATCACCGCTATTGGCAACATTAGTTTTATTACTAATAAAAACATTATTTTATTCAAAATTTTATTGTAAAATATTATTTGAGGCATTAGTTCTGCATTGAAAGTGTGAATTAAATTTTTAATATGCAAATAATATAAAGCTTTATTATTAGTCTCGACACCCGTTAGCAAATCGATAAATTGTAATTCGATCTATAATACTGTTCTTTGAAGTAAATTTAAATATTTCACGATTTAAGATTTGTTCTGTCCTAGACGAGGCCATAAACTTAAAATATCTCTTATAAAGGTTAACTTAAATTAAAAATACAATCAGTAAGGTGATATTTAAATAAGGAAATCAATATATAAATTCCTGTTTTCAAGAGTCAGTGACATAATCAGGAATAAGAAATTTAATTTAGATAATATATGTATATTTTTGCGTTATTTAAAAGTTTTTAATTGTCTTTTTAAAAATACATCATTCTTTAGTTATTATTAATATGAAATTTAATCAAGATCATTCTTGCTTCAAATTCCTTCGTATAACAAACAACAACGCGAACAATCGAATAAACATCGAATAAGCATCGAATAAGCATCGAATAAAACTATGGCCACTGGTTCCAAGAATCAGAAACATTTCCTTATTTCTGAAATGGAAATACGTACGGTCTTAGAGAAAAATGATAACTAAGCAGAATCCCCGAGATTCTTGCAGGATTTTTCGATTAAATGCCTTAAAAATTGCAGGGAGAAAATGACTGTGAGGCCACAAGAGATAGTAAGATCGGAGATGGAGGCTGGCTTGTCTGGACCGACGAATTCCCTGACGGACGAATCGATAGACTGCGGCTGCGGACGCTATCAACTACCGCGATTGGCAAAGTTTGCGACACGGCGGATTTTCATTGCCCTCCTCTGCTGCATAGGCGTCCTCCAGGCGGCCGCTCAGGCTTACTTCCACGTCACCAGCTCCACCATTGCTAGGAAGTTCCACTTCGACCCCTACCTCATAGGTGTGCGAGACTGCGCGACGACTAAAGTTTCGATTGTATTTTCAATTCCCACGATTACGTATTTTTCTATTCTACGAAGGATACACCGTAATTAAAGGAATTCGAAGTTTGCGCAATTCAGTTAGCATTTTACAAAGAATTCCTAGCCTCGTTCAAATCTTATAATGGCATTGGCATTATAACGATATCAACCAATGATCGAACCAATAACTTTTGCGACATACATTTTGTAACTTTATTATAAATTTATGATGTAATTCTAGATAACAAATACATTAACTGTGTATACGAATGAGCGTTCAATTTTAAATTTATGTTTTAGAATGGATCTTATGTATACCTGAAGTAACGCCGGCCATTCTTGGTCTTGCTATCGCTTACTGGGGTGACAAGTTTCACCGAGTATCGTGGCTCGGTGCTCTGACGCTTATTCAGAGCGTCTCATTTTTTGTTCTTATCATTCCACACTGCGTGAATGATATCGTTGAACCGGAAAATATTACACACATGCCTATGTCTATAGGTAAGTTCCTCATATTGATTTATTTGAAAGTACGGTTATGGTATATAGAGTTCGAAGACAGGATGTTAATTCATGTCAGTGGCATAAATAATGATAAAAAATTTATCGATTTTAGTTATCTGATAAATAATGTTAAAAAAAACTTTTAGGCCAATCGATTTACGAGCTGAAACTGAAATTTACGAGAAACCAAAAAATGCATTGAAAATTCACTGAAACAATAAACTTGAATTTATCTACATGTTCTACAAATTAATTATCATAAAAGCCCATTAATATCCTCTTACAATTGATCTTGTACAATTGTTTGGTATAATTTTCTTAAATTTATTTAATTTTAAATTGTCAATTAATAATCAAAGTTTAATTTGTTAAATGTGACAATCGTATATAATAACATCAACTACCAACTTTTCACGTTTTATGTTACATGACCTACGCAACAGATTATTAGCCATTACCTTGTTTATCAGAGTACTGTTGGCTATTATGCTCTCCCACAGAATAATACGTACATTAATATAAAGAGTTTGAAAGCAGCTACTTTCCTTGCAGCAGGAAGCTCGGACCTTTGCATGAAAATGTCCTCGGGACTATTCGCGACGGAGGACTTGCCGCATTATTCGACTCTCTTTATTCTGATCGCCGTGCAGATCGTTACGGGAATGGCCAATATCGCTTACTACGCTCTTGGTATCTCCTACCTCGATGATAATACGAGGAGAGTACACGCGTCTGTTTATATTGGCGTCGTCTTGGCTACGAAATTTCTTGGAAGGGTATTGGGTTATATGCTGGGCTGGGGATTTTTACGGTAATTTATTTTTAAACACATTGAAACGAGCAAACTGTTGAATTAAAACTAATAGTTATACTTCATTGATCCATAGAATAGATGCTGACAATTTGCACTCCATAGAATCTTTCACGAATCAGACCGGCGCGTGGTGGCTTGGATGGCCAATGTATTCAATTTTATTAGCGATCCCGGGTACCCTGATGTCGATCTTTCCGAGAAAACTACCATCAGAGGTACAAGCATCATTTCGTCACTTGAAAGCATCTTTATCGAGTCCAATGTCTTTAAAAGAAAATTAACTCTGAAAATTACTTCAGATGGTAGAGCAAGCGGCAGCAACAATTCTTGATCAGTCCGGTACCTCGAGGGGAGGAACCCAAAGAATCCCTCTGAAAAAAGTTGGCAGCACGCAATTTTTCTCATCGATGCTGAGACTTCTGACTAATAAAATTCTTACTTGCAATGTTCTTGCTGCAGCCTTTTGTACGACTGCATTTACGAATTTTATTGGTAACGAAAATATCTTTCTAGAATCAAGATTTTATGCGCCACGACCTACAGGAATGTTATTGGGATTTGGCGATCCCTTAGTTTCACGAACAATTACAAGTTAGTATTGTCTGAATTTAGACCATTCGCAAGTCATACTCCTAGAAAGCTTATGCACATAAATTTATGAAATTTCAGCGATTATAAAACCAATATTAATTGGATTAGCTATAATTATCGCTGGCTTAGTTATTGCTCGAGCTAAGCCTAAAACAAGGACGCTCGTCATTTACAATTTTATAGTCTTACTCGTATCGGCCTTAGTAATATTCTCTCTTGCTTTTGTCAATTGTCAGAAAGCATCTATTGCTGGTACCTATAAAGGATCGTGAGTCTTTTTTTTGCGTATAAAATTGAATATCTAAGTGTTACATTTAAATCAAATTATGAAAGTTAACTTCTCTATATTTGGCTTAGCATTCAACTTATCCAATACTGTAATAAAGATTGCCAGTGTTCTCGGAATGCAGATTTTCGACCCGTTTGTGACAATAGTGGAACTATCGTCTTTTATAGCCCTTGTCATGCTGGATGTTCGTCTGTATATTATGAAAATAATGAAAAAATATACACCAACTGTTCTTGCGTTGAAGAAAATACAGGACTGGGCAATGGCGAAGCAAGAGATGGACCGTGTGGCTCGGATAACTGTCAAGTTGGATGGATAATATACGAGGTTACGTGAATTCTATATTCGCTAATTATTCCGATCAAAAACGTGCATCTAAGTTTACCTGTTGCAGATTTCAACTATGTTGGTTTACGCTGTAGCAGCATCTACTATAATTGGCGATGTCTTAATAAGCTTGAGTAGTATCAATCCTCAAGACAAAGCTCTTTCAATAGGATACAGTATGTCTTTATTGGGATTCTTCGCCTACATTGTTGGCAAATTATCGTACGATGAATTTGTTCAATCTACTTGTAAACACTGGGGGTTCAGTGATCGCGTTTGTCATCTGCATCACCCAACAAGCTTAGGCAATTACTTATGTCTTGTAACTTCCGGGCTTATTGTAATTGGCGCTTTATTCAAAATTGGAGTATGGTTTTTTTCTAAAAACCTAGAAATTTATGACGCTGTTCCAACGGAATCGCAGCAATTAACGGAAATGAAAGCTTTGTCTAAGGCACAAGTTGAGCCACTACTGCAATCCCAGTCCAGTTCTACCACAGAAAACGTAAAAACCGACGAAAGAAAAGGTAATTAGCTACTAATTAATTCGTTTTTTAAGATATCTATGCTAGTTTTCATATTTAAAAATTGTCATTTTAAACGAAACCGTAGAGAGTCTACAGAAGCCAACGGCGATATTAGAAAGCTCCCATAGCGGGAATAATCGCCCTACCTCAATTATTATTGTCCAAGAAGAACCATCTAGATCGAGATTAAAATATGGACCCGTTGGGCCAGGTGATAAGAGAGTTGCCAAAAATCAATCTAACGCCAGTATAGCAAATACGGGCACAGATGACGAGTTGGATAGTTCCGATAGCAGTCAAGTCCCAGGCAAAAATTCTCTCTCGCAAGTCTCGTACAAACCATTAGAGATAGATTCAGACGTTGAAAGTGATTTAAGTAGCACTGCGCCTAGATCCAGGAAACGTATTCCCAGTACCGACTTAGATGAATCACACAGAGCTTTACAAGAAAACAGTCTACCACCGTCTAAGATTCGATTTCCAAATCCTGACAATTATGATGATCCCCGGAAATTAAAAAGATCCCATGATAACAGCCCAAATCTTGAGTCGGGCATATCAAAGACAAATAGTTCTGAGTACATGGACAAAAAAACAAACAATACCGTCTTATCAACTTCAAGAGGTAACTTCAATGAAATTGGCATTCCCGTTGTTGAATCGTATGAGTCCATCGTTAAAGGTTCGACTAATTCATTGCGTACTCCAACTGTAATGATGTCGTTACATTATTTAGATAAAAATCCCAATCGTGAATTGCTTGAAGAAACTCGCTTTGCTTATAAGCCTGCAAGAAGAAATGATAACGAAGAAGTAGAAGAAAATCGGAACTTTCGGTTAGAAAAATTAATGCAACCTATTGATTATCCCATCCTCGCCACTCGACCACCGTCTCGTGATCAAGGCTCATCCGGTTTCGGCAGTTTACAGGATATGCGCGAAAAATTGAAACTCCATGGTGATGTTTCTGATTCAAGAGATAGTTTAAGTTCAAAATCGTCGACGTCCACCCCTCCAAAGAAAGGAGGTCCTCTTTGTACAGACTTGTGAAGAAGCCGTTAGAAACAATTCAGATATGGAAGATCGTTTATACTTATACGCGATCCGTATTATTAAGTACAACTTATTATTACACTTAAATCGTGTGACGTCGCTATTAAATTTTAAGAATATGATTTAAGTCTTTAGCGTAAAGGACATAAAGATCAATTTCTAACGATTGATCTACAATCCATTTTATACAAGCATTTTATGATACTCTAATAAATATTACAAAAATTGTTCAATTGCGAAACAATGTCTAATTTTCTAATATTTTGTCTTGAAATAATTTAATAATAAAACTATTCTAAAAGTATGTGTGAATCCGACTATAAAATTGATTTCAGTTACTACAAATGACAAAAATTTATTATAAATAATAAAAATATTATTCTCAAAACATTTACACTTTTAGTTAATGTCAATATTAAGCCAATAAGGCTAAATTTAATGTTACAGTTTCAATTCTGTGTGAGGAATAATCGTAAATCACATCATAAATTTTATAAAATTAATAAAATTATAATCATATTAGAATATTCTTTAATAACATAAAGTATTATTATTATTATCTGTATAAAAAATTGATTTATTTTAAGTAACCTATTACTTTCATAACAATCTTAGATAAATTTTCACTTAAATATATACGTACTACCTTCAAGAATTTCAAGACGCAGACAGTACCGACCAAAGTAACTATTAAGCTATTTCGTATTCCAATTATGATAAATAATGATTAAAAGTTCAATACTTCATAATTACGTAAGAAAATATGCAAAAGTATCTTATCTTTTAAATCGTCTTTCATTCACGTTCATATACTACTGAAATCGGAACTTTCTAAGCAATTGTATCTTTGATATTACTTGTATTTTTTTTATAAAAATCATTCAATATTTCCATTTCTGCTCGTTTTGCGCAATAATTCGAAGCATTTAAAAATAATATTACGAAACTAAGTTAATATATTAACTTTAGCTCTAATTACAGTTAGATAAAATTTAATATTAAATAGAATTCAAGTGTAAAAATTTGATATTTATTTACAAATATCCGATATTTGTTTGTGAACTAAGCAAAATATCATACAAATAAAATATAATATCAATTCTTTCAGAACGACATAACTTGCTTTTATATTCTTATCTATCAAGATTATTTACAGAAATTTTTCTTACCGTTTTCAAATATATATTGAAAAGTTTTCTGAAAATACGTTGCCAAGACATTTCTTGCTTCATTACGAATAACAATATTAATCGCAAAGCAAACATTTTGTTTATAATATATCCAAAATTAGTTTCTTTTTTCAAATAATGAAACCTAAGTAAATTAATACCAGCTGAGAAAATTTTTGAAAGTACAGCGAAAAATGTTCAGGCTTCGTTATTTCACTCACGGTTGACTTTTTTAATACGGCAATAAATATTCCGTGCTTTTGAAAAAGCAGAATTTTCTAGTTTCCTAACAGATGAACAGTTAGTTGGATAGAGATTCACGCGAGTTTTCACGTTAATCTGATGGCGCCAGGCCAACTTTTTTTCACTTCGGGTTCATGTGCTGAGCTTGAAAACTCCGAATCTTACATTTGACGTACTACTCGCCTTAACTCTCCTCGCTATTCGGCTTAGCTAAACACGTATTCTTAGGTCTCCAGATAGGGAACAGAAAACTATATCTTACGTTCGATTGGCTGAAGATTTAACTTGTCTTATATTTAAGTCAAATGAAATAAGTATTTTCATCCGGGTGTTGAATTGAAAATATTAAAAAAAAAATTAATCAAGTCGCTAGCTCAAGTAAACAAGCTCGTATTTAACTGCATTATCTTACCTGACATCAATAAATACCAAATACTTATATCATAATTCTTAAGTACAATAAATTAATAATTAATAATTAAAGTATCATTATTTAAGTTACGTATTGATTTCAGAAGCTGAAGTACAATAGCATTAAATTAAATATAAATTATCTCAGTTTCAAACTTAAAAAAAAGCATTCCCTTTACAGCTAATTCGGTCATTGCAATAGTTTAAAAATCATTAAAAAAATATGATGGCTACGATATTCTAATCGAATAAAATGGAAAAACCCTTACTTGATACGGTTAGTTACAAGAAAAAGAAACTCTGAATTTGACATTTTTTAATTTCAATTAATTAATTAATTGTACGTATTTTATTAATAAGATGTGGTAAATTATGGTGAATAAAATTTTTTTAAAAACATATTAAATTGATATCCTAAATTGTGCATGTTCAAAAGTTGAAAGTGCATGAATAATTTTATTTATTCACTTTTCTGATGCTTAATAATATTATTTTTATCTTTGTTATTTAAAAATTTCTACTCTTATTGCTAATACGTTTTGTCACTTTCAACTTTGCTAAGACTTAACTTATGAAAAATGTGAAGTTTCGGTTCAAAGGCACTGTGAATTGTCTAAATATAGCATTTTCTATCCTTTTCGGTAACATTTGAACCAGACGAAGGTGATGAATAGTTGATTAACGATGAGAAACGAACCAATTGAAAATACGTGCTAGTCAGTGTTCTCCGGAAATACCAAATAGCATCAGCCACTGAATATAAATAAAAATTTCTTTTTACATTTGAACAAGCGAAAAGACGAATAAAAGGTCACGCAATCATGTGACAATATTAATATAAATGAAGCTTAAAATCCATAAGAATACGCAAGCACGCAAACTAGAGTGTATCCACCTCTACGAACGCGCTCTAAGTATAGCTTATGACGTTAGTCTCGTCTATGTGCCACTTGTGAAAAACGGCAAACTCGATATTTGAAATTTATCTGTCATAGTGGTTGCGAGCAATGAATGAATTTGTACAATCGGCACTATCCAAATGGAAAATAGGATTACAGTACTCTGCAATCATAAAAATATGATTAATTGGTAATTAATTGCCATTGATTATACATTCAAATAAAATATTTGTAATTAAAATACGTAAATATTATGATCTTACTTGATTCGAAAATAATATATATATATATATATATATATACACACATGTATATACTATAAAAATCTAATATGCCAACATTGAAAACTATTTCAATCACAATTTAATTGTAAATTGAGTTATATAAGTGCGAATGAAAGTAAAGTATTATAATTTTTACATTTTTATTCGAGAAGATTGTCAAATTCGTACTCTGCAGATATTTCAATAGAATATCAAAGAAAGTCTTTCTTACGTGATTCAGTTGGACATTAATAATTTTATCACTCGCTGTAAAATAACATTTATAATATAAGATAGCGTTCATTGTTTAAGTGTTGTTTTTGTTAACATATGAATTCAATTGTTGCTCTGCGAAAATTAGTATACGCATGCACACATTCATACATATATACATCGTGTGTGTGCACGCGTGTGTGTAATATGGATAAAATGTAAGAAGGTCAACGGCGAAATGAAAATGCTTGATTTACTCTTATTAATGCTAATGGACCAAAAGAGAAGTCGCGTAATAACTCATCATGTGACTCAGATAACGCGTCATGTTTCAATTCAAAACTCTCGCCTTAAGCTTATTTCACTACTCATTGCTAGATTTATTTATGCCTGAGCCCAAGAGCTTAAATCTGACCTAAAGCCCTTTCTAGAATATAACATTATATCGATCTACATTTTTTTCTTTATTTATCAAAGCTATCACTAATATTTTAACAGAAATGTAAGTAATTAAAAAATTTTACTTAATGATATCGCGCTCAGAAATCTGTTTTATCCTTAACGTGATTTTGTAACAATACAAGCATAAATATTTTTATGATCAGAAGTATCAATAATTAATGTCAATTACGTGTAAATAAATAAATAAAAAATTTATTTTATAGTACGTAATCTTACTGGTATATTGTCATTAAAAACATTTCCTGAATCTCTAAAATCTGTTGTTCAATTTCTATTGATAAATTTATATACATATAATCGACATAGATATAATAAATTTAGAAAATATAATCATATAAATATAATATAAATGTAATGTAAATATAATATAAGTATAATACATATAAGCTATAAATTTTCCTTTCACAAATGATTCATTCGCATATTAATATTGACATTTACTAAGAATATAAAGTAAATGTAATCGATCTGCAAAAAGAAGTTTTCACAGATATATCATTCGCAAAATTACATATAAGATTAACATTTCGAAATACTCATAGTCAATATAATATCTTCAAATGCAATAACCAAAGTAAAATATGTAATTTTTTACCAAATTATGCAGCATTAAAAATCATAGAGAAATATTGAAAAATATAATTTAAAGAAAAACGGCGAAATAAATGTAGTTTACTTATATCTGAGAGACAATTAATCACACTGATCTGCATTATTATTCAAAATTATGACTTCCAATACATTAAAATTTGAGGTCATTTTCGGTATATTGATTCTTTTAAGACACTTCAAAAAACTTATAATTATCAAGTGTAAATATTTATATGAAAATAGATTTTTATTGAATACTTTAAACCAACCTTCAAATGAATCATACCTTTATTGTCAGAGACTTATTAATTTATCGCCTATGTAAGATATTTGTTATATTTCAGGATCTCAATTTTTACGATTATTGATAATCGGAATACACTCTCTTGTAAGTTCTTCTGTTTTTTCATTAATATAACAATTATTTATTTTAGCCTTAAATTTATAGCTTTAAAATTATATTTTTATTTTATATGACTTAAAAGCTAAATCGAATCTAAAGAAAAATTTACATTAAATTGAATATTAGTGTAGCGAATGAACATGCTTTAATGAACATTTTCGATACGTTTCTTATATCATTAATAATTTATAATACATTAATCATAAAACATAAAATCATTTTTATGCAAAATACAATAGCTTAATATATGTATATATATACATAGATAAGTCGATATTACGATAAAGAGACATGCTTTTCTATCTCTGTAAAATAGAAATTTTATACACGTTAAAGGAGTTTTTAACAACAATTACTTATCTTTTATTTCAGTACATAGTTTAAACTTTTTTAAGAAAATTATAAACGGGTATGCAAAAACCAATTACTTGTAACGTACTTTCAACTACTGTTTCATCTTAACGGCTTCTCAAGTTTATAAATTTTTTCTTAATCAGATGACAATACGAAGCTCCAAATTGAAGTTTTGACTGAATCGTTGGTTAAAATCACTCGTTGAATTCCTGAGATAATTCTTAAAATTTCTTACATTACCGAAGTCGATTTATATTCTTATATAAAATATAATAACAAATACATCTCATTGTTATAGATATGTAATTTTCTTAGTCGTACAAAAGCCTACTTATTTCATTTATGAATCATATTCATAATAACGTTCATCATAAAACTTAGAACTGCTTCGTTAACATTATGTAAATATGCTTTTAAGTTTATATGTTTTCAAATAATTACGATTCATACGTGAATGCTTTAATATAACATTTCTGTATATTCTTACTTCATACGAATCAATTTGCTTCTATTAACAAGTCTTATCCTTACTTACATACTAAATATATTTGCAAATTTAAATAAAACTTTGAAAATAACAATACAAAATTGAGATTTTTTAACAATATTATACAAGTTTCAGTTCGGTAAATAATTTTCCATTCGCAATCTTATTATTTGGATTTGGATAAAATAGCGTTTAACTCCAATAATAAAAATTTCCGTAAAAGAAATACATAACAAATCTTTTAATTTTTGGAGCCACATACATTTCTGCTCAAGAAATGTGTATGTGGTCGAAAGCTAAAGCTTTTAGACTTTATGTACATTGAAGTTTAGTTTTCAATGCTTTTGATCGTTGCATTTTCATAAATCACCGGGTTCCTCGGCAATGTCTTCTAATTCAACTTCTTCATCGAAGATTTTCACATCCTTTACGTAGTACCAGACACCGACGTCAAATAACGTGCCCACAGTAACGAAACCTAAAAGTAAAAGCAAAATTACTGTACCTCGATCTTCGTCGAAAGCGATTGATTAATTGAAAATTTCTAATTCTGTGACATTACATTTGCTTGAACGATTACCGAATGTATCTGCAAAAGTCGTGCAAGCCAAGGTTCATTACATTTTCTTCAACGCTCTCTTAATTCCATTTCTTGGTCGATAAATTTAAGTTTATAGAAGTAACATTGCAAAGCAAATGCTTAGATAAAATTCTATTAGATAATTAATCAAGCCAATGAAAATAATCAGATTTCCTTTTGCTCTTAAAATTGTGCACTCTAATAATTCGAAGCATTAATTAACATTATTTCAGTATAATGCGTAAAAGTTCGGTAAAAGGAACTTAATGCGGTGGTGCATACTTATAGTTTACATATGAATCTTACGATTAGCTTATTCGATTAAACTTCTTCGATTAAACTCGAATGAATTTAATCATATACGCGTAAAAGGTACATAAGAATTAAAAAATAAAATTACTGACTAGCTGCTGTGAAATTCATGAGATATCTCAAGGTCTCGCCGTTGTACAGCCAACAGTTGCCCGTCCCGGAACACGTCTTCCCCCACACAAGACAAGTTTTATCTTTGGAAAAGAAATTTAAGAATAATTAAAATTGCTCACAATAACGGTAACGTGAACAACGTGGTCTACTAACCGAGTATGAACCCAAATAGAATAGGCGACGGGATGAATGCAAAAAGGCTCATGATCGTCAAGCCAAAGCCCATTGCTACTGTTTTGTCCTTCTCGTCGACGCATCTGACCGATACAAGAAAATTCGAAGCTCTTCCAGTCGCTCCGCTAAACTTCAGTAAGCAGACGACCGTTAAGAAGACGTAGAATTTATCCAAGCAGTCTATAGAACAGGCTCCGGGAACGGCGAAACCCAAATTGTAAGGAACTTGTGTACCAACGTTGAAATCAATCGGTGGATTCGTGAACGCGTTCAGCACACTTTCATTCGTGGATATCTGCGCGTAAACTCGAGGAGGACTAGATTTGATGCAACTGCAGTCCGAATAGATTTTCTTCCCGCCACTGTCCACCTGTAACGATACCAAGTCTTTTTTGCGCACATCGTCCGAATTCCAAGTCACGCTCTTGCACAAGAGCGTCATGCCGAGTAACAATTTATAAAATTGAAAACGAAGCAATAATCAAGGGAGTTGATTGCACGCGGTTGTCTAACAAAAATGTACACGAGCGGATAACAAGAGGTATTTTAAAACGGCGTTGAAAAGAGTTATTGCGCAATTGTTACACTGGCTGAGCTATTGTTTAAAAAATGTAGCAATGATTATAAACTACCGATGAATAAAGCCTAATCAAATGTAAATCATTATTCATTTGAAACGCTGCTCGTAGTAGTGCCACTAACTTACATTCACTAGCGTTAAAAAGTGCATTACTAACTCGAATCATAATTGATCGTAAGTAGTAAATTACGGTATTATTAGCAATGCAATTGTGTAAGAAGGGCTTACCGACCTTAACAGTTTTACAACCGGCATGACAAGCCGATATGAAGGTGCGTCCTTCTTCCGAGCAGACTGGATTGTAGGTCACGTAATCGCAGTGGCAGTGCTCGTTGCACGGCAGCAGAGTCTTTAAGGATCCATCGCTGGTGACAGCGATTTGATTGTCGTTGGCCTGGCAGCCGAGGAAAGCATAGGAGATCATACCCAAGAGAGATATCGCGCCGACCATGACGTTCCAAGCGGCCAAGTATCGCGCCTTCGGCTTGTATTTGGAAATCACGAGGCCCGACAGGAGGATCCCGAATGCGCTGAAGACGAGGCCGACGGTGCCGGTGATGAGCGAGGAGACCGAGGCCGACTGCTTGTACTGCGTCTCGATGTACTTGGGCATGAAGATCCAGTAGGGCATGTAGCCCATAAAGTAGAACACCGCCGCGAGATTATTGCACATGAGGGTGGTGTTGGTCAGCAGACGCTTGAACGTGCTCATCATGTCCTTGAAGGAGGCCGGGAGCTCCGGCTCCAGTGGTGCGTCCTTTATGCTCGTCGCCGACTTGTTCCTCTCGAGGGCCAGGACCTTTCGCGCGGCCGCCCGCGGAAGCGTTTTCGGGAAGAGCGCGAGGATACTCGCGAAAATAAACAGCAATATCGCCAGGATGATCCAACCGAGCCACCAAGCTCCAAGCCACCTATTCAAAGTAGCGCGAATTTTTTCACTCTTGATAACGACTAACTCGAGAAAATTCAGATGGAGATTATATATATTATATCGCTGCGTATTTCGCAGACTATCGTCGCATGTAAATGGAGGCGGCCAATATAGGTTGCGGGCCTTTTATCTACGTTATTAGTTCAATAAACTTGTACACCTCGGCAATTATCATAATGCATTAGCGTGCATCAATCTGCATTACCAACAGATTGAGAACAATGATAGTCGTTAAATTTCGAGATTATCGATTCTCAATAAACGATGCCCGTTCCTCTCAAAAGTGACGAAGAATACGTATTTTCATACGTAGCAAAATAACGTAATTAATCTCTACCTGCACAAAATCACGTTACGTGAAATAGAAAATACGATCGTTCAAATATAGATATATTCTTAATCGCCGGCTCAATCAGAAAAAATTGTTGTTTACTTTACAGACGGTATAGAAGTAATCAAATGATAAATAAAGAATTATGATATTGCACGAAGAATTTGCTCATTCCGTAAGAAAATAATTTAGAAATTTTATTTTCGCCTATATTCATATAATTATTAATTATTATTCTACTATTTCGAAGCTCTTTTCATAAAGCACGAGACAAATTTAACTCGGATATCTTAAAGGAAAGCTTTGAATTGGCGAAGTCGTGGAAAATTAATCGATAAATAAGATAAACCGCGGCAGATTCCTATCGATGTATTTGAAGGATCGGGGCTATTAAACTTGTTTAATTGTTAAATGTTCCGTACTTATCAATATAAAAGAAGCGTATAATCTCTATTTTTGTATTAAAATAAACATTCGATTGCACGGTAAGAATTAGGTGATTCGAGACGACTCCGTTAAACACATAATCGCAATCTGCCCGTTCCGCAAACAGTTTGAGCGCAAAAAAATCATGTGTCCATGGTCGCAATCAAAATTAAATTAATCTACCCGACGATAGGAACTAGCGATAATGCGAGCACCTCGTGGCACTTTCCACACGCCTCGATCATCTTACCTCGGATCTTGCATCGTAATGGTGGGTGTGAGTGTGGGGCTAATGTAGAACTTGAGAGCGAAGGACGCGAGCCCGTAGCCGATCGCTGGCCCCAACATTCTCAGGAAGTACGAGAAGCTGATCAAAGCCGGCGTCTTCGACTTTTTTATGTTGTCGTCCATGTAGGAGACGCCGAGGGTGTAGTACAAGGAACCACCGATGCCCGAGACAAGCTGAGCGATGAACAGAAGTGCTTGGGGCGCAAAGCTTCCGTCGGCTTCTTCGCAGTGCTCGTGGTTGGTACGATTCAGGCAGAGAAACTTTCGCTGCTTCTCGAAAGGACTTGAATTGTTCGCCGGTGTCTGCAGTTTCGCGCCGAACTCCTTCGTCAGGATCAGCGCGTCCTCGCCAGGGCCGTACAAGAAATGCGGGAGCATTGTCAGACAGCAGAACAGGACCACCTGTGAATTTCGTTCAATCTTTTCTTTTCTTCGCGATCTTTCTCTCTTCTGGCAAAGTCGCCCTTGACATCGCGCAATAAAAGGTCAGAAGCTGGGCATTTTGTTATTCATTATTTATCGAAAGAACTTATTTAACGATATACTTATGGCTTAGTTTGTTCACTTTGATTCGTTTGAAACAACTTGTTCGTAAACTTGTTCAGTCAGAAATATAGACGTTCTCAAGTTTTGACATTTTGTTTTGACAAAGTTGACAGGATATTTAATTCTATTTTAAGAAATTCGTAGTATTAGTAAGATATTCTTTAGAATCTACTCCAATCGCAACAATTACAGTTAAATGGAATAATTATAGCACAACTATGAAAAACAAAAATTTTCAACATCTTATTCTAATTAGGTACCTATATAATTCATGTATTCTAAAGTCACAAATATTATTGTCTTTGATATTAAAACGTAAAGAACTTTTTCCAATGATAGTAAATCTTAGAATTCACATTTTCTTCCTTTTTATTTTTTAATCTATTAACTATATTCCTTGAAAAGTAAATCATTTTCTCAAGTATTACTCGGTCATCTAATACAAGACTGTTATACTGAAACAAATTTCTGTAAATATCGTAAGTAGAAATAGAATAATTTCTCAATAATCTAGACAGTGCGCTGTTACGCAATAAAACTAATGCATGTTTATCAAAGCCCTCGATAATGTATTATTATTATTTTTATTATAACTGCATAAATGAACTTAAAAAACTGGAAATTTGTTTTAAATTCACATATGTATTATTCAATTGATTATTACCTATTTGTCAATTATATCTATTCATGACTACGAAAAAATTACGTTAGCAATAAATCTGCTTAAGGGGACGAGGCTCTCTAAATATGTCAAAAATCAACTTTATTCTCCAATAGATTTTAAAAGTAGTAATCTTAGTAACATATTGTAAACGACTACTTTTTTTATTGGTCTTGTCATTTAGGCTTATGTATTATCAAGGAGTATTATCAATGTATGGATACAAAAATTCAATTCTCCGAAAGCTTAAATCTATTTGTTCTTGTTTCTTTATTGAAGAGAAGGAAATTCTTTGAATTACTTTTTTGATTGATAACTTAAGATATGATTGAAAAACACGAGAAATAAAATCTTTTACGCTTTCTAGAATTATGTCAAAATATAAAATTCTCTTATTTTAAATAATTAATCCACAATTCAAAACAAAATTAAAAATTTTGATAATCTAAATCTTGAATTCGCTATTCTATAAATTATAGACATTAACAGTTCTGTTAAATACAACAATAATTGATCAGCCACTTATAATCTCGCTAACGAAAAATGCAGTTTCTTAATATATCATTAATATGCAGTAAAGAACGTTAATATTAATATAAGCGAAAAGTTTTGGATGATTCTTATGATGTTCAAACTCAGAATAGAATCTAATTGAACACAAATTCTTCAACTAAAGTAATAATTATATAATAGGATAAAAATACAAAACTTGAAGAGAATCTCAAGCCTTCGTAAAGTTAGTATAAAATTTTATTTCTACATGTAATACCTAGTACAAAAAATCAGTAATCAACGATATTACGGAAAATCAATGCTGATTCTATGAGTAATAGATTAAATTATAATCAACCATAGCTTTAAAATGTCTAGAGTTAATAACCAATATTAATTCATTTTAACGCAGACAAAATCCCAAAAAAAAAAGTAGAATAAGATAAATATATATCATCAAATTTCTCAACCTATTAAAATTCTTTTAACTTTTTAGTACGGTACTTTATCGACATCGAAATAATTTTTCTTATATAAACTCACACAGCCTTTTATAAATTATATTGAATTGTTAAAAATGTAATACAATTAATTCGATAATTAGACTTAGATAATCGATAGTTCCTTCTAGGAAATATATTATCACTCAAAATTAGATTGCTTTAATTGAAGCGACTTTGCATAAATTATCTTTTTAATAAGTATAGTTAAACTTGAAAATAAAAATAAAAAATGTAACGAATTATGATCATAAATAATAATGTATAATTTATTAGTCTTATTTTTCTTATGTTCCATAATTGTATAAGCTTCAAGTGAATAGCGATTAACATTATGATGCTTATATTCTCTTAACAGAAGTGATATAATTGCAAAAATATTAAATTAAATTATTCACACTGTCATTTTATCAGAATAGAAAACTGAGAAGATATATATCATTACTACAAATATCAAGAACTAAATAATGCAATAAATATTTTTTTTTGTCTAATCTATTGATTGCACGATGCTCAACATTTAGAATTTTTTCAAGTCAAAAGTTTTTTTCATTCACTACGTTATCAGTTTCATGAAACGTGAAATTAAAATTAAAATAAAAACAAATACATTATGTTATTTAAAAATAACATGATGTATCTATCAATATACATACTAAAAATACCTAGTAAATACAAAGTAAAGATTTGTACATATTAATTAAATACAATGGAGTCTTATCAAAGTAAAATTCTTTTCTTTTAACAATACTGTTAATATAGAAAGATTAATAGACTTCAATCAAATAGAACATTTATTTTTACAAAACTTTACTTTATTATTCTAAAATTCACAATTAAGTATGTACAATACAATTGCCAATTTTGTCTATCTGTTTAATATAAATATATTATGTATGTATGACTATTATGTCGTAATAATTACTCGTACATATTAATATAAATATTAGTAAAATATTAATGAATGTATGATTAATATCACTTACTTCAATAGTTATAACCATACTATTTCAAATGTCTATTATGAAAGCATACCTTTCAAGAGCTTATCTCTACTATTGGCATATTCAGGGAATTCGCGTGCTCTAATGTATAACAAATCTCTAACATAAGTAGATGACTATTGTAGTAATAATATGAACTATTTAAAAATATTCTTAAAATTAAAAAGCCTTAATTATTAACATCTTTTATAGTCTTTTACATAATTCTTCATTATTAAAAGTTTACCAAAGCACTCGTATTTCTCCAGATACACTTACTTAATATTTCAATAACAACATCAAAATTAAGGTGATCATGAACTATGATCATTAATTTGAATATAATGGTACAGCTGTTGCATAGAAAGATGTTCAGATGTAATGGCTAAAACTACATGGGTTGCATACGAAATTACTGCAGCCCTAATTTTTAATAGAGAACATGTATTTTGTATGTATTTTGATGGGACTGGTAAAAGGAGATTATCATTAAATAATTAAAAATTAGATTTAATATTGAAGATATTAGATCAAGATAGCAAATATAAATCGAAAACTAAAAATTTTCAATTCAAGAAATTATATTTTGATTTGTAAAAATATTACGTTCCATGCGTAAAAATAGAATACGTGCATTATCTTAATAATAAAAGTAAAGTAATGTAATTTTATTTTGCGTACTTAAAATAAATTTTATAATCTAAAATAAATAATTCACAAAATATTTCTCAAGATAATTATATTAATTTTTCGTTTTAACATAAAACAACATAATTATACGCTATTTGCACGATCCTATATTTTTACATGAATTTCAAAATTCTATGAAAAAAATTTTTTTAAAGAACTTTCATTATGCTATTGTATTAAATTTATATTAAAAGTATTAATTAGTACAACTGTTAATTTTATAGAGAATATATAGACTCGTTAATATTTTTAAATATCAGATCGAAGTCTCAAACTAAAAGCTGTAAATTCTTTGAATAATTAGTTTATAAGATTTTTCGAACTAAACTTAGAATTAACAAATCTGATTATAGGAACAATTATATTTAATTTTTCGGAGTAACCTTCGATTATTAAAACCAAATATATTAATTTTATATATTTTTATAATGTATTACTTTGTTAATTTATTAACAATATCTTTAACTGATATTTAACCTTTTGTCTAAAAAAGAAAATATTTACATTAGGAATTTATGTTAGGATCTGAAAAGTAGTTTTTAAATGTTTGAAAACAATCGTATAATATAAGTATCATTACCAGCTACTTATTGATCTTACAAAAGGAATGAATGAAAAAGATTTTTCACGGTGTATACAATGATTATATAAATAATAATTAAATATTACAATTTTTAAATTATAAAATACTTAATAATGATTATTCAATTCTGACTGGACTTCAATACTTTTTATATTTTAAATATCTAGAGTTAGAAATTTATATAATAATTTATATTAATGCATACATTGATAAAATATGTATCGAATTTTTTACCTAAATAAATGTAAATATATTTGGAATATTTGTGTAATATATTTTATCGCGCATTAAAATGACATCAAATAGTTGTATTCGTAACTATTCTTTAAACAAGTCACAGTCTAACGTATAATAATATTATTGTATATTATTATGTTAGTATTACATTATATATATTATCTTATATTAAAATTCATTTATTCTTGATATAATATTTAAATATATATGATGATTTCGAATACAAATATAATCAATTTTAGGCAGCTGTAATGGTAAGTTTAAATTAATCAGTCAGTAAACATAAGTCTAGCAACTAATTTTACTTTTAATCAATTTTACTTTTAACTCTCGAAAAATAATATAATTCATTATTAATAGTCTAAAAAGAGAAAATGTTCATGAATCATAGTTAAAGAAGGAAAAATAAACAAATTGAAATAGCAACGAAAATCTTTATCATCACTTACAAAGGTTGGTGTATTTAAATAAATTTTGTAAGTACATACATATTGTAAGTAACAAGGAAATAAAAAGGTAGTTATGGGTGGAATAACGTTCTTTATGGCAGAACACAATAAGATATCTTAGGCTTCCTAATGACTAAATAATATTAATGATCCTGCAAGTAAAGTATATAAATTACAAGGAGCTCATAATACAAGTGACTCTATGAATGGTTATATATATAACTGAAAGAAACTCTCGAATCTTCAACACAAAGAACGTATAGAAACACAAATCTAAATGTATAGGAGGAGAATGCTGCGAGTCCTATATATCTCTCTCTAATGGAATATATATCACCTATTTCTGAACTTCTCCGGTTGAGCAGAAAATACGGGAAAGACGGATAATATAGACAGGCTTATCCACGTGGTCAAAGAATCAAAGGATCCACTTGGATCTATTTTGAAAAGTTAGTATTAAGATAGTTTTATGAAAACCCACGAGAAAAATACACAATTTGCCCAACATTCAATGTGTCATTACAAATGAATAAAAAATTAATTAATTTGCTACTTTATCTGCATATTCTCACCTTTTAATTTGTAATATTCTAATTGACTATAATATTTTTAATAATATTATTAATAATGCAAAAATTCATATTCTGTACTCATAAATATTCATTGAATTTTACCTAGATATAATTTTTTATTTGAATGTTCAAATTTTATTATTATTTTAAATATTGTGAGCCTTACAGTCAATAAATATTGTTGACTTTTAATATCATCTATATACATGTATACGTATATATATATATATATATATATGTATTACTTTTGCTAATTTATGTGTACATTTATAATTTACACTTATATTACACAGGATAATTTTATTACACTATTTAAAGAAATCTCATTTTGCTTCTCTAAAACTGAGTAATCCTAAAAATTTATTCATAAGCTTAATTGAATAATAGATATAATAGCGCATTACGTCGCTTTAATCAATTCTGAAACTTTAACAGTAACGATAAATTATTTCTTACTTCGTTCAAAGTACAATTTGAACATATTGGCGTTGATTTACAAGCTTTTCTAGCACCACTAATGACATTAGAAAAAGCCACATATTAATGCGTTTAATTGAATTGTTGACCATTTTTAAATGTATGAAGCAAATGTATATAATCATGTAAAATTCTTTTCATTTTAATATTAGAATTTACAAGTTGTTAAAAAATATTTAAGCGATTTCCGCTTAAATTTCCAGAGAGTTTTGAACAGATGGTACTTTTTCTTATGCGGAAATATCCAGAAGTGATTTGAATTTTAAAGCAAAACAAGATGCAAATTTTTTCAAACTGAAAATATAATGTACTTAATGCGATGAAAAGAACATAATGTTTCCGAGCACTTTCAAGCAGTTTTGATCCATTTAATTTGTACCAAACATTCGTAGATCATAAAAACCATCCGAATGTAAATATTTGTAAAACGTTAGATATATTTTTACTTTTGTTTTTTGTACATAATTCAGTTTTCTTTCGCATTAAAATTTTATCTCATTCTTAAATTTCTCCACATGATTATGGCTAATTCAAATAAATACAATCCTAACTTTGACTCATCTATTTTTTTAATAATCGTCTTTCAAAGTTCACAACGGGAAAAGAATAAGATGAAATCTTTTAAAGTGTCTTTCAAAACTTCAATACTCTAAAGAGGATGGAAAATAAAATTATAATTAGATTTACCTCGTTGTTTGGAAAGTTACGGAATATATTATTAAAATTGTTTTATTAAAAGATCCACGCTTCAAATGCAAAAATATAGGATTTGTATGTATTAACGATTTTAAATTTAACGCACTGAAGGAATAAGTGCGCCTCAAAATTAGAGCTTTCTCCAAGTTAACGCTTATTCGCTTCAAACTTTCGGATCGCAAAAGTTTTGGTTTCATTTAAAGAAATTATTATTAATTAGCACCGCTCTATTCGAGTATCTATCAACAGATAAAGCCAAGAGAGCATTAATAATTTCAGATCATAATCATAAGAAATAAGAATCGATCCTAGCGATCGTGTTTTCAAATTATCCTTGGGGAAGTATTAAAATTCTTAGTGCTCTGATTACGTAGAAGCATGCATTTGAAAGCGAATGAAACTCTCTCGAGTCCCTTCTCATCTTTGCCAATACCGAACGCGTCTGCGGTTGGAAACTCGACCGCTTTTCGTACAATTGCATTTCTAAAAATAAATCTAAAAATAACGAAAAAACGAGCCGATGCATGAGCATCAGGTTGACAGTCTCGATAAGGGCTGGATCGCGAAAGAAAAGAACGAGTAGAAAAGATCCAGCGTAGAAACAGCGGCAGTGAAGCAGAAGACGGGACCTACAACTACGATCTGCGGCCCGTCAAAAGACGACGACGCGCTGCAAGTTGCAAGACGAGCTCCCGTCAATGAAGTCCGCGTCTTAGAGACGTACGTATGTCGGCGCGCTCTCTAATTTAATTAAGTATGCAAATCCTCGCGCTACATAAGCTTTCTACGAGCTTGCGAGGCACTTTGCGCGGGCGTCGAGATCGCGCGGTTTTTTCTCCTTCCCTCTCTTCGTTGCCGCCCACGGGCGCTTCCGTTCGCTTTCTTCTTACAATGCACTATTTTTCCTTTTCTTTTTTTTTGTACTTGCACGACTCGTCGCTGCCCTACATACGGCCGTACCTATTTAAGCGCACTCGGACCGAGCGACGTTGCATCGATTTGCGTATCGTTGCGCAGCGAGCTTGTGCTTAATTGCGCACGATTTTCATGGAAATCAGTCGTACCGGGTTGTTGGGCACTCGTTTGTTCTTACGTATGTTCCAATATCCGCTTAATAAGGTATAATTGCACCGTAACCTTCGTTCGTTTTAATATTGTATAGTAGTGCAAGGGGAACTGGAAGCTTTTTGTTTACGTAGTACTTTACATAGCACGTTGCAGTTTTAACTACTGCTCGACGTCATTACTGATCAACATCATGGACAGTCGAAGAATAATTATCGAAAATACGTCTATGATCGTTTAAGAAAGATGTCCACATTTGCTGAGTACTTGTTCTTAGTAATGTGCAAGATCTTACCGTGTAAATGCCGACTGCTATCCATCTAGGCCTGTGGCCTTTTCCTGCGTAATACGAGAGTACCACTGAGACTAGTAACTGCGATATGTCGTTTCCTACCGTTATGACCCCTGTCGAATAATTATACTTTTTAATGCTTTGATTTTCACTCGCGCTCTCTCTCTCTCTCTCTCTCTCTCTAAATCGATTCAAAATAGATATTCGTTAATACTCTTAGAAGTTAAACAGTTTTTATTCGATAATAGATAATACTTTATGCAGAGAATATATTTTGTTGTTACGACACTTTATAATAATAAAACTTAAAGATTCTATCTGCCGTGAGCTCATAAACTTTCTGGAAGACTTGTTCAGTATAGTATATATATATATATATATATATATATATAGTATCGGTCACTAAAAAGCAGTAATACAATCGTAAACCTTATCATATTAGTATTGTAACGAAGATTTAGAACACTGTAGTTTAACTGGATATCTAACATAATTCGATCATGCTTACAATGAAATAAAACAACGTATCAAGTTATTATAGTGTTATGATTTATTACTGTCGCCTTTAAATGATATAAAACATGAATCTTCAACCGCTCTCGTTTACACTAAAAACCGCTTACTTCTTAAAATTTCCAACTTCTTTGCATTATTTTTAAAGTAATTTCATTTTTTTATAAAATTATCATTTAAGAAAATCTGTAAAATATTATATCAGCTTCTCTAATGGTAAACAAATTAAATAGTATATAAACTACAATTAATATTTTATCGGCAGAACCCAAATCTCACCAAAATAAGTATTCTTGCATAATATGAAGGTATCTGAAAATATATTTAACAGATTTCTTATTGCAAAGTTTTAATAAAAATAATGTTAATGAAATTATTAATCAATGTGCAACTAAAAACGTTGGATATATTTTAATTAACTTATACGCGAAGTAAACGAGATAAGTTGAAACGCGAGACTAATTCATTGAAAAAATAATTCATTATACCGAATGAATACTTGAGATACTAAAATTAATTTATCATGCACTAATTTCTTATTATTAACAACAAAAAAGTATAATCTAAAAGATTATTTAGTATTAACTGAAGTAATATCATGTTAGTCTTAATATCATATTAACAACTTTTGAAAATACGTTTCTTATTACCGTAACGTATAGTTTAATACGTAATTTGTGGAATGTATTTGTTAAATATGCATTAACGATAGTTGCCTTGACATATGAAAGTGTATATATGTTTCGAAATATTCGTTACCGATATAATTCCACAAATGTTAAAATTAAGGTATTATTAAATTCTTTTAATTCATTAAATTATACGAAACGTCAATATTCAAATGGATTTTTTATCTCAGACAAAATACAAAATTGAATAGGTGCACTGCTTTGTATTTACATATAACTTTGGTACTGATTTTACAGCTAATCAATTCAATATTGATTAGTATATATTTTTGTAGTATATACCAGTGCATACACAGTGAATTTATTCATAATTAAGTTATTCGCGTTACTTAGAATATATAAATATTTTTTCCATAAGTGTAAATGCGTAAATATAAACAAACAATTTGATATAAAAACAAAATTAATTTTCAAAATTAATTAATGTAAATTTCTATTTTTAGAATATTCTTAACCAATTTTTTATTTACATTTTATGAAATATTGCTTATCGAAGACTAATTAGGTTTTGAGCTCTGATCAGGATATGTATCAGTGACAATATTAAATCATTTATATCATTCTAATGAATCAAAGATTCATGCTTAAGTAGGATAAAGAAATTTATTCAAATTAAATTTTCTGAAAAATGAAAAGAATTATTATTATTCATGGCTTTTTTGAAAGATTCTCATAGAAAAATTTATGTGGTACAATATCTGTAAGTAAAATATATGCTTATGAAACTTTTATTCAAAATGCAATAGTTCTAATAAACACGACTTGAACTGCATGTTTTAATTTCCATCAACTTCTATTACGTTTTTACTATTTATTTTCAAACATTAAGAAAATATAAATCAACTTAAATACGTATTAAGAATTTTTGAATTATTTATATAATGCGTGACATGATAATCAAAGTCTGTATAAAAATAAATATATATAAAGGTGATCGGTCATTTGTCAGAATTTTATCATTTGTAATCCAAAAGTGAGACCATCCTGCGGTAAGCGAATTCTTAATTTCTTTCAAGGTAACCTTCTTCTTTCTGAATTTTGATTGCTTAATGATAATGATTCAGAGTGAGCATAAAATAGCCAACCTGTCGTTTTCGAGGGGATTTTGAATCTCTTCTCGATCGTTGTGATAGTGCCGTTGAAGTAGGCGTAGCTCGCCGAAAAAATGCAGCCAAGGACACCGTAGAGGAAGACGTAGGCCTTTTTATTGGCGAACCTTTGGAGGTTCGGACCTCGAAAACACCAGATGCCGCACGAGGTTTCCTCGGTGATGGGCAACTGACGGAAGACGTCGTCGAGGGCGCGAGACGCTGGCACTGGACTGGAAGGAGACACCGACGGTGTTCTCGGCGTCGTCGGCACCTCCAGCAGTTTCTTTCTCTCGGGGCCATTTTTGTCGTAATTCGCCCTGCCCGTCGTCTTTTCATCCTTTGTATTCCTCATGGCAATCGTGCTAAATGATCTTTGATCCCGATTCCCGAACGAAAATACGTTAAAATCAGCAAAATAATAACAAACATGATTTTGAAACACGCAATGATAACTATATTGTCCGATACGATGCGCTTCTATTCAACATTCTAATCTACATTTCTATTTAATCTATTTAATGTTTTCGGTAATGGGTAATATTGAATTTTATCTTTGTGAAAATACTCTAAATAATACTGTTCAAAAAGTATTTACTGAATATTATAAATATAAAACTTATCAATTTGTTTGAAACATTCCTAATGAATAATAAGTATTTTAATAAATGTAATTACAGAAAATTACTAAATTTTATTCGCCAAAATTGAAAATAATGTTTATGACTTGTTTATGTGTTTTATTAATTATTAAATGTATAATTTTTGTTAATGTAAAAAATTTCTCTTTTCATAATGTAAATTTTATTATTATTATAACTTTATAAAGAAACTTCAAAATATTTCAACTTGTACCTGCTACATTAATTCCTTTCCTAATTCTTAATTTTATATAAAGCGGTAAATACATTGCTTTTGTATTATATGTTCTACATTATTTTGGATTCCAATGATGAATTCAGTAAAATTCCCGTACTTGACATTTTATTAATCCGATATATTTACAAAATTATCATAGTTCAAACGTGTAATGCGTATTAAAAGAATCTCAAAGTATATCTTATGATCCTAGATCTGAATTTCTTTTTTTAATTGCATTTGTTATGTCAACTGTTTAAATTGGAATTATTTTAAAATGAAATTATTTTCAACAGCTTAATAATGTAAAACTTTCTTTTCTGCAATTTAGAAAATTCCTTTTCAAATTTAAAATCAATTTCAATCTCATGAATTTAATAAATTTTGTCGAAAGATTAATTAGTCATCGATCACTGTAAATAAATTCAATTGAATAAAAAATTTTTAAATATTAAAATTGTACCTATTAGTGGAATATGTGAACATTTACTGACATTATAATTGTACTGAATTAAACATTATACGCTACAGAATATCTACCTTTAATTAATTATGCGTTAGTTAATAAATATTAACATAATCACATCTACATGACATTGAAATTACGATGTATGCTTTATTTTATACCGATGTGAAATTATATTTGCTAATATTGAAAGACAAGGAAAAAGTAAATATTTTAAATTTTTTATGCGACTATATGCACAAGAGCATATGCTTACTTTAGTCTTTTATTAATTTTGAGAAAATATCGAAACTTTTACAAAAATTTTCTGAATATATGGATAAATAGAACGAAAAATAATTTTTTTTGGTGAATGACTTTTTGCGAATTTACGAGGAAGAGCTAGTACTTTAATTTATATTTAGGAGGAAAGATTACGTGAAATTATTAAAGAGTTTTAAATGCAATTATTTTATTATATACATAATAACTGATATAATATAAATTGCTAGTCTAATCAAATAATAGTAAAAGTAAAAATAAAAATAAAATAAATAGTGTAAGTTGTAAAAACTAGCTATGAATTATGTGAAACTATACTTTATATTGTAATAAAAGTATGTAAAAAATATTATTAAGGCATTTGAAAGAAATTATAAATCAAGCTTTACCTGTAAGTTGTATAAATTAGATAAGAAAATGCAAAGCTAATAACAATTTATAACAATTTCATTTTAATATGATAGAATAAGCAAAATATTCGTACACTTACGTTTAGATGAAATATGAATTCGAATTGCGAGATTAGGAATTGAAAAAAATGCAAACTAATATAACTTTAAAACACAATAAGCTCTAAGCTCTTGTATCAATGCGTTAATGATAAACAGACTATATTTTTGTATATTTTTTTATATTTACAATTTGTAACTATTGAAAAAACTTTTGGCCGTCTTTCTCAGCGAGTCAAAGCTTTTGGAATTACGTTTTGCTTTAAAAGTTAAGTATCCTATATGCAAAAATAACCTTCACAAAGTAGCTTCAAAGTTCTATTGTCATGGCAAAACAATAAGAAAAAGGTACGTAGCTGAAAATGGAATATGTGCTCGATGCGTAAATGTTTTCGCTTACCTTAGTTTTTTCTCTGTCTATCTTTGTCTGTCACGCACGCGCATACAAGTACGTACGCGTACACGCTCTTACACACCCTCTCTCTATCTCTCTCACACTTTCTGGCGCAGCCACCCCTTTATCCTCACCTCGCTGAATCCGTGGAATTAGCGTTCGGGTTCAGACTTTGAGTTGTCGTATCTGAGATCAGAAGTTTAAGAACCGCGTGCGACCAGAATACGTCGGTTGCCCAACGATGGAAGAGGCATCGGTGCGCTATTAGAACAGAATGACTGTGTTTGAAAAATTATGCAAAGACCATCGAACTGCGAGAGATAACTAATGTACGCGGTGCTGGGCTTAGGACACGCGTATTGGCTTTTTGTAATCGTATTTCCGTTGGTGGACTCGTACACGAGCTGCAATCAACGGAGTTTCGAATACAACGCGCAGAAAAATTTATCCCTGAGGGTGCGAGAATTGATCTAGGACTTGTAAAAAGTTAGATATTGGAAAGTCATACGAGTTGCACGCATTCAAATTGTCATGTAATTCATCGTTATTTCCTTTCAAGAAGGTTTTAAATTAACTCGAACCAAACTTAATCAAAACATCATTATTGTTGAAAATTAGAAAAATTTTATAAACGCCTATCAACTCCAATGAAAAGCTATTACTGATAATTTAAAATGTTTAAGATAAATCTTGTTCAACATACTGCCGGAATTAAAATGTTTCATTATAAAAACAATATCATAAGGTTTTAATGTCAAATTCGGTTGTAAACCGAATTGAATTCTAAATACATGTCTCATTCTATAATTGCCACTGAGAAAGATGATCGATAGATTACCAATAGATTCAATGTTGTGTTTGCGATAAATGTGAATGAAATAAAAAGCAATAAAGTTGAATGTAATATCCCGCTTTTTAAATTATTTTGGCTTGTTACTCTACGAGTGTACACGCTGTTAAAACACTTTTTGAATGAAAATAATATGTCAACTCTATCGGCATTGATCCGCACGAAGTGATAATGAGCAAAATTTCATATTATTTTAATTTGGAAATTTAAGACATGAACGAATTATAGTACTGGATTATACTGGAAAATGAGGTTTTTCATGAATGCGAATAATATCAAAGGATACATAAACCAAATCTCAAATTAATGAAGAATTGAATTTAAAAAAATATTATTCAACAAGAGAATGAAGCCAAAGAACCACAGTCAGCAATACATGTTAAATAATATTAATGCTAATCTATGATTTCTTATTGCTCATTATTTATGAATTTTCTAATATAATTACACGAATGTCCTTATTTTAATAAAAGAACAAAGCGTGAATCAGGAATTCTCGAGGAGTTTCGGTGCGACGCTATTTTGACAAGTGATGCTGCAAAATAACAGGATAATATGACTCGTAGTGTCACCTACGTGTTATACACAACAGGTGATAGAGAAAATGGCATTATATACAATTTTTATGCAATCGAGAATAATCTACGATTATAAATTTAAGTCTCACAATTTCGTTATTGAGTCTAAAGATAAAATGATCTAAAAGAGGCAGTTTTTAATTCTTTTAAATTCATGCTAATAATCGTTTGGTTTTTTTCGGTTAATATAATTTATTTAGTCTTACTGCGGATACGATAACATAATCCAATACGACATAAACACATGATGGAATCATCTTCGAGTGTGAAAATTTATTTTGATTCTTTTCAGCGGAGAAATTAACCTGTTTTGATCGTATTTTTTCCGTGCAGTGTTTATATCTTTTAAAATGGTCTAACTGCCGAAGTGGTCATGCGAATTTACATCTCAAAATATTTAGATAAAACTTATCGCTATCCAGAAAAATTTGGTATACTCACGAATGAAAGTTTTCTAAAAATAAATATTACATTTGACTTTTAATTCGATTAGAGGACTTTCTTAAACGAACGAACCAAAGTAATTCGTAATTAAACAATCCAATCCTCTAATGTTCCACTTCGACAAAATTGCCTGATCCTTAATTTAAAGGTCAACATATTATCGTGAAAACGCGTTATCCGACTTTCATTCGTGAAAAAAGAAAAGTAGGAAAGCGCTTAAGTCGCGCACTCGAGCCTTAATAAGTATACGTGCTCCTCTCGCACGTCGATTTATTTCCGAAAGCCCGAGTGAGCGTCCATTCTGAAAAATCCGACTGGCGAGACAAGCGTAATTGAAAAAAGATTCCACTCACATGAAAGGACAATCAGAGGTGCGTCCCGTAATCTCGCTAAAAGGAAAACCGAAGCGCCGTCAACGAGTCACGAGCATCCCAAGGCGCATCATCGATCACGCGTTAAGGAATCGGCCCCGCGGGAAACGGAAAAGCTCTCGGATCTTTCCCTTCGGCACCGTAACCTCCTCCGCCACCTCCTCCTCCTCCACCGCCGCCGACGACGCCACCTCCTGCTCTCTTCTACGCGTGCCCAGGAGCATCAGCCGCACGTCCGCGCATCACCTCCGAGTTCACGTCGACGAGCAGCAGCGCGTGCGCGCGCCCCAACTGCGCGGGATGACTTCGCGTCCGAAAACGCAGCTCGCACCTCGACTACTGAGGCAGTGGCGGCAGCGACGCGCGCGATTAGGCGCCTTCGGTCCCTCCTCCTGCCCCAACCCTGTGTGACGGCGACGACGACGACGGCGGCGGCGGCGTGCGGTTGCGTTTCGGATGAGTGTCGCGTGACGCCCGCGATAACGGGAGGCTGCGCTCCCGACGATCGAGAGGAGCGGCCGATACATGCCGATCGATCGACGTCGTTCTCGCGGCAAGATGGAGGGTCGGGGCTGGGGACCGTTTTCGCCGGATTTCCGAATTACTCGCCGAAGACGAAGACGAAGACTCTGCTGCTGCCCTACCACTCGAGCACGCTTACTTTTTAGCTAGTTCTACGGCTTTTCGTTTTTCACGAGGAGTTCCTTTGGTATTTGATGATAATACGTCGGTCGACTTACGAGTTCTTAGGGAACTTTCGTATACTAAGAAAATACCATAGGCCATATCGTGGCTTCGTAATTAAAACGTCTTTTCACATTGTTATCGCTTTTAACTCGAAGCCTTACAAACAATCGATTAATATTCCTAAAGGAAATCAATTATCGCCACAATTATCTTAATAACTTCGGTTACGATCTCTTCCCTCGGCTTAAATAGATATCATCATCACCTTCAACTATTTACTAAATCTATAAATGAAATGTTTGTTTGAACAGCTTGAACACGGCTTTAATAAGATTATTGGTATTTATCGCGATAAGAACTGCGACACATTTTTAAACGTATGCTGAAAAATATTATGATAAATAAAAAAAATAAAGTATGTTGAGCAACACGCGGATCAATTATAAAATTGTGGATAATAAACTTTACGTAAAAGTATTTCAATTAATTCATCGGAAGAAAATTATTTGTATAACGAAAAAGTGTAGTAACATCGAATTCAAGTAGATCGATATTTTTCTTAAATGCACAAGCTTCTTACGTTTATTTATTTATATATTGCACAAGTATTAAAAAGCATACTTAAATGTAATTGCATTATAAGAAACTTTTTGATTACGCCTACTTCTTCTCTCTACGTTGAAATAAATCAAACTTTATTAAAATTTAAAGATTTGCTTGTTTTAATTAAAATTCAAGATTTAATAATTTGACATAATTATCAAACATGAAAAAGCTGTGGTACTTCAGTTATATCGTAATTCTTTAGATTAGAAATAGTGAAAATCTTGAGAGTGCGTTACGGGTACTTCGAAATTGTTGGATCTCGCATTAATTCAAGGAAAAGATTAATTTGCTTTCAACTGAATTTGATAGTTAAAATAAATTAAAATCACTAGGAAATGAATAGTAAATGAAATTTTGATATATAAAATTTGAAATATTGATAAATAATGTGATTAGTTTCGCAAAAATTCAGAAAAATCAATCATTATACACATTTTGCGAAGTTTGAACATGATAACATAATGATTCTTTGGTTTTATTCAATGCACATCATTACATCGCATAATTCATCAGTTAAAACTGCCTTTATAATTTCTCGTTTTATTTTCTCGTTTTCACGATGATTGAATTCTAGAAATTTGACAGTTCATCTCAATTATATATTTGCCGTAAATATTCGAATCGTGCACCTGTGATTCAACAAAATAATAATGTTTCACGTGCTCTTGCTACTGCAAGTAACGACTTTTTTATTCGCCATAATTTTATTTCTCTCAAATTCGTTATTAGTCAATTGATCCATCGGATGCATGCCATTTGAATTCCAATATATACTGCTACTAAATAATCAAGCTCGGAAAGATGAATTTTTATTGCGCGAATATGTGTGTACCTATGTATACATATTTACGTATGTCAATAAATATATCGATTTGAAAAAGCTATTGTAACTCGCTAACTAATCTATCTAAATATTAGAACAATTGTCTTCGATAGCTTACGTTAGACGTAAAAATTATTGGTGTTGTATGAACGATTTTATAATAACGCTCAATAACTAGTATCATATACAAGCGTTATCTTCATAAAAAAAAACGAAAGAAAAAAAACAAATATTACTTCTTCTTTTAAAGACTATCATATTATTCAAATATTTATTTTAGGAATCGTATATATTTATCTTTCAGGATAAGACATTAAAAGAACTTTTTTTTTCATGAAATTAATACTTAAGAATTTCTTTCGCATAATCATACGCTGATTATACGTTGAAGCAACGAGGAAATCGAATTTTATTAGCTGTTTCCAGATACAACCGTACTCCGCATTGTTAAAAGAGAGTCTTGAATTATTTCCATTAATTGACGCATTGTTATGACATGAAGTATTCAAAACGTATTTTCAGATTAATTACGCAAAACTGCTTAATTATGTAAAAACGTATATTACGCTTTCAAACTACCCTTTCCAGTCCATCGCGAAAGTAGCTTTACTCGAATGAATTTAAAAATCATCGTTGTAATTATGTATCGCAAGGGCAACTGGCAACATAGGTATTACGCGAATGTACCGTAAACAACAAAATGATATTAAGAGCGATTATTGCATGATATCGGCAACAGTATTAATTAGCTCGCAATCGTAACAAGTCTACACTCTGTAATACATTATTCGCGAAAATCTTCGCACCGGCTCATCGATTGCCATGCGTGTATATAAAACTCCAAGGAGCGCCTGTACCGACTCCACGTTTCCCGGATACGTATTTTGCATATCGGGCAACTTTCTCACGCGCGAGCGTTACAAGCCTGACTGTCAAATGTGACGGGTTGGGGTGGTCCTAGGGGGAGGGGATGATGGCGAGCGAAATACAAGCGAGAAAGACGAGCTTAGATAATGACCGACGATCGGCTCGTGAGGAAGAGATGGAAGCCGTGGCCGCGTCGAGGGATAAGGTCCCGTTCATAGTGCGGCATTGGCCCATACGGCCGTCACATAGTTTCCAAGCTCTCTCTCTCTCTCTCTCTCTCTCGTTCTCGCTCTCGTTCTCGCTCTCGTTCTCGCTCTCGTTCTCTGCTTGACTTTGCATCCGCCGAGCGCATATGCGCGCATTGTAAACCCATTACCGCTCAATGAGGAGAACGCCTTGGTTGCGCGTGTGTGAGTGCGCCCGAGTCTGTTTGAGTAAGAAAACCGGTACAGGTGCTCCAGGCCGAACCTCTTCTTACTTTTAATTTGTGCGCTTTCTTCTTTTTTACTCGCACATTCTACTTCGCTAGTTGAGAACGTTTAATCAAACTTTTCACTTCCTGATCCATATTGCATTTCATACACACTTTAGAGCAATTTTTAAAACGTATTAATGTCAATACAAACTTTTATCCCTGATCGATAGTTAATTATAACCTCTTTTCCATAATTTTACCACTAAAAATTGTTTGAACCTTAATTATTCGCGTATCTTAAGAATTGTGCGCTGTACCTTTTTACTTAAAAATTAAACATATTGCGATATAATAATTTGATTTTCAAACACGCGTTATCAGTGGATGGAACTCTCCTTATTTCGAGGATCACTTTTCTCCTGGTACTGCAGTATAGGTGGCAACAATTCTAACTCAAATATTAGTAACAAGTTGTATAAAGAGAAAATAATTTGCTTATAAATTAATTAATATTTCAAATGCTTTACATTCAAACGAAAATTGTGAATTATCTATAATATTCAAATTATCTTTATCGTATAAATGTAAAGAAATTGTAAGATCGATCGCTCAAAATTGAAGACTAAATATTTTAACGAAAGCCTTTTGCATAAACGATTAGATAAATTTTCTATAACTGAATCCTAATTACAAACTAGCTATATTCTCATAAGATTCCAGCATCAAGCGGAAGCTTTCATGCACCTGGTCTCTCGTTTCTAATGGCGAACTCTTGGCTAATGGTTAGCCACTAATAGCTATTAACGAATTTCCAGAATTTCGTTCATTTAACTGTGACGACGATGGATACGAGGCCGATAACGAGGACAAAAAAACTTCCACGCTTGCCTGTCATTTTATCCCACTTCTGTAGTGGAAACCACAGATAGATTTTCACGATCGATGAGCTCTTTTGCAATAAATAAAAATCTCATTTATAATTAAGCGCGGTAAATTGATTGTCTTTGGTAATATATCACTGATATTTATTCAAACTGTCGTGTCATGACTAAGGAATAAATAAATGACAAATGGAAATGAGTAGAGATGTTTAACGAAAAATTCTATTGCGAATTGCCCAAGTAGAAAGAATTGTGTATATCTACAATTACAACCATTATATAATTTAGTAATAAGTGCTCTAGTTATCTTCTTAATTTTTGTAAAATTTACAAAAATATATTCTAAGAATATAGTTTCTTTAGATACCTACGATTAAGCGATAAATAGAATTACTCATTTTTCAATTGATACAAGATTGATCAATGCCATTGATATAAAAAAACTTTCCTTTTCTCTAACGATCATAATGTTTATTAATGCGTGTAAGTAATATAAATATAACAACTTTGGATTCCACCTTCCAATGAAAAGCATCGTATGACGTGTAAGAGTGTGTGTGTGAGACTGATAAATTCATCAAAATGATTATGAAATTCTAAATAATAAATATTTTTATTCCTGTCATATTTTCAATTAAAAAAGTTTTTAAGATCGCAATTAATATTTTGGAGACACTTTCAGTAGTATGTACATAAGCGTGTGGGTAGGTGAGAGTCGTATATGTATGTGTTGAGTGAGCGCATATATAAATTTCTGGGTAAGTAGAAATGACGTTATTTATATGTAAAAAATTATGCTCTTAAATCTTATTATAAACCAATAAAATAATAATCCATAACAAACAGTTATATTTTCTTGAAATTTAGATATGTAAAAGCTGAAAAATAAGTATTTGTATATTTGTATATCTCAATCGGAAGCAAAACATATACAGATAAGTTATATAGACATTTTTGTAATTAGATAATTTCAAAACTTTCAAAACATGTGTCTATTTTAACCAAAAATTTCTGATTAACAATAAAACGTTCTTCATGGAAAATATAATTTATTAAAGAATTTATTGAAGTATCATAAACAAATAATAGACTAATGTTTACTTAATTAATACGATTTTTTACCCAAGCTGAATGAAATTTAAATTCATTATTATCTGTATCAGATAATATAAAAATGTATTTTACTTCAATTTCAATCAGCTTAAGATTTAATCGCTTTTATTTTATTTTATTTTATTTATATATTTAATTAAACTACATAAAAATATGCACAGTTTAATATTTTTATACATTGTCTGACGTCAACAGCCTTTTAGTCGGTTACTAGATTGCAGTCAACTTTCCCGTACGGCGCCATGATCGTAGTGATATGCCACTTATCAGTGACATTTGTCGTTATTCACAAACATAATGTGAGAAGAAAACTTGCTTCTGATAAAAGTTATAAATCTCAGAGATTGTTGATTATTAGAAAAATGAGTCAAGAAGATTGTGAATGGTGTCCACTCCTACACTATGTACTGCTTTAATCCGAATTTTAACAAGGAAACACGTATATATGTCAATATTTTCTTTTATATCACACATCAATTTTATTAGTCACTATATCTATGAATAATTCTATTTTACATAAAAGCGTTTGAAAAAATAATAGATGAACACAAATTTTTCTTTTTTGTAAGATACCGCTTGTTGAAATACTTAAACACGCAATAAGATAATTTTTTTATGAAATTATATTTCGTCAAAATTCACTCTGTCACTTATCTTCTGTTCCGACACATCTATGAAGTTCGGTCATAATTACAATCACAATATTGTTGAACTTGATGTGATTTATCGAGTAATTTAATAGACAATTACAGTGAGTTCCATCGAGTTTTATTCATAAGAGAAAATAGATCATTTTCAAAATAGAAAATGTTCCCTAGCATACATGTTTCAAAACAATAGGTATGATATTTTTGGTCCCTTGGATTATAAATATTAGTTCGCTCTCATTCTTATAAAATATTTAATTTTATTATTAATATTTTATTATGTTTATTTATATAACTATAAGAATAATATACAATAAATAAAGAGTAAATCACTTTTTTCTAATATAATAAAACCATTTATTAAATGTATAACAAACTAAAAAATTATAGAATTTGTAAGATGCTCCTCTTCAATTTCTATCGTATTTTTCTTTTCATGCATCGATTTCTATTGCACAGTAATTGGATATAATAAAATAAACTATCTGAAAGTATAGAATAATTCGGTTACTGCTATAAGTAACATTTTAATATAAAATAAAGTCTAAAATCTCTTTAAATTCTATTAAGAAAGGCTTCGAATAAACAAACGAAATTTAAATCAACTCTATGAATCTACAAAAGTTTAAACATTGAACTAGAGCTTTAAAGAAGCTTTCTTTAACAGAGCTTTAAACAGAATCTGAGGTTTTCTAATGAGGAGACAGTTATTGAAGAATCAAATATTCTTAATTTTACATTTAAAAAAAAGGTTCTGATCATGGCTTTACTTAATGTATAATTTTCTTGTTGTGTAGCAGTTTTATAAGGATTACTAAATTATATCTAAATCCCTTTGTTTAGGTTACGCAAATGAATCAAGATTTAAACTTTTACGCAAATTATGCAATTACAACTAAATTTATATTTGGATCTTCCTTAGGTTATCAAACGGTACTCACTGAAATTGAAGGAATTATTCTTTTCTACTTCAGGTGTAATCGAAGATTTTCATATTTAAGTCAATGGCCTCTCGACATCGAAATATTCCTAGATCGTCTGTAGATAATATAAAAAAGTACGTTTATCTTCTGCAAGTACCGTCTGCCTTTGCTTACATACATTATCATTAGATATATTTTAATTTTTAGTAAGACAATTACGAAGAAAATTTATTTTTCAGCATTACTTATTTTAAGATAACGCAAAGAAAAAATGAAGTAGTCTGATACTATAATGAGATGACGAATTTGTTTGATTCAAAGATACTATATATTTAGTATTTAATTAGCTTCGTATTTATTGAAAAAATCTTTATCGAAAAACATTTGAACATAGAATTAAATACCATCATTTTCCATTAGATAAGTATTGAAATTATATTTCTTTTATATTTCTTTACTTAATATTTTTTAAATAATATCATTTATGAATTAAAAGGGAATCTTAAGTATCATAAATGAATTTCTTACCAAGTTTATGAAACCCTATTTTGTCAATTTTAAATATTTCAAATCTGAACTTATTTGAGAATGTCTTTATTCTGTATAAGGTAAACGAAATAAATATGAAACCCAAAATGTGAGCAGAAACGTATTATTGTGTTCTATAATTTAAATTAAAAATAATAAATTTTTATGTTACATTGTTTTTTGATGTACAATGTGTTATCATCATTAGTGCATTTTTCTTTTGCAAACTATAGTAGCAATTATTACATCATATAGTAGATCGAGAATAATAATCCAAGACATTTCGCATATGTAAGTGTATAAATAAAAGATCTAGAATTCAGCGTCCAACTTTTCTTACTATGAACGCAACTACTCTTTATTATTCTCGATTTACTAGACAATCAAACAATCGTTATTATTTTTTCCCTCCGGACGTGAGCATTTATAACCATTAATTTTTTGATTGCTATTTCTTAGCACATAACAGAAATACTGCATTTCTCCTTGTTTTGGATCTTTGTAATTACTGCAAGAAATATTGTACAATTTTCTGTACTTATATGTTAGAAGGTATATATATATATATATATATATATATATATATTGCCGACATTTATCTAGCAACCTACTATACCGACTGTAATCAACAACGTCTTTTATTATAAAAATTCTTCTCTTTGCACAAAAGAATCATTTTCTTTCGCATATATATTCCATTTGCTTACACATATAAATAACAAATATATTAATGATATGTCTACTATTTATTGCAATAAAAATAATAACGAACACATTTTTTGTTTCGAAAGATACAATTAATGTATTTCCTGAAATATTTATAAACTAATACAGAGGTGCCGTACTAAAAAATAATTAATTTAAGTTTTCTATAAATAAAATTATTACTACTGTAGAATTATTCATAGATCCACACTCGGTACGGCAGATCGCATGATGTATCGATATTACACTTTCTCAGAAATATAGATCTCAAAATGACATGATCATACGATGGTCGTATAATGACCGAACAAATTTAATATCGGATGAATGTTTACTCATGTAGTTTTAACAAACTATATGGAAACTGCACTTGGAAATATTATTAACATATTAAATGCACAAAGATTTTAAACGAATACGTGTGCTATACACCAAATAAACAGCTTCTTTGAGTGGCAGATTAATTGGTAGGCATTCGAGACTATTTATTGATATTTTATTTTAGTTACGATAATAAAATGGAATGATTTCGCCTGAAAATACTTTTTCAAGAAAAGAAAACTCTTCTAGCAACTTCATTTTGATTCTTAATATTAGTATCATTCTTGTAATTTTGAACAGAAAATTATTGGCATTTCTAAATAAAATTTTAATATTTGTACTTTTTACAATTGTAATTTTTAATTGATTACTTGAATATTTTATAAATGCATGAGAATTTAATTATTACTTCTCAAATTATTCGTTATTTTGAATAAGATATTCCCAATAAAATCCTGAAAACATTGTTTCTCATTGCAAGAAATATAATTCGAATCAAGCTTTGGCTTCTACCTTACAATGCCTCTGTATTGTAATCTCTCTGTATACGATACCTACATTTTAATCAGATCATATTGAGACAAAGTATTGAACTTAAGATACGAATATAAATTATATAGAAGTATTATTAACCATCGAGCGAGTACATACATTTATAAAAAATCTACAGAAGTAATGTAAAAAAAGTAATTAAAACCTATCCAAATTATTTAAAAATTTTTTATATAATTCATTTAAATTATTTCAAGATGACAATTACGAAAGCTAGTTTGGAAATGTTTTATTACATTGAATACTTGTGTATAAAAGTTAAATAGAAGGAACTAAGTTAATTATCGTAAGAAGTATAAATAATAAATAAAATCAATGACTATGGTGGAAAAGCAAATATCTATTCAAGTGCAAAGCTCATTCTGTGTTCGGAAAATGTAAATATACCTCAACGTGGAAATTGTATCGACTAGCTTATTTATTGAATAAAATGACTTCTCCCTGATTGCGATCGAAGAAGAGCCTGTGAATTGAAGAATCTCGCGGAAAAGTGAAAAGACAAAAAATCAAGCATGAAAAGCTGAAAACGACTCGAAAATTGGCTTATCGCCTTTCTCAGTGCCATGGGACGAAAATCCGCGAACGCGATAAAAATGAGGCGAAACTCGGAGTAAATACAGAGCAGTGCTATTGAAAAAAGGAGCTTCGCGTAACGCGCCGACGACGACTTACTTAGAGGCCCGGACTCCCACTTGCGAGCGCTAAATTACTCGGGCATTCAGTCGTGGTGGCCGTGCGTGCGCTGCAGAATCAAGGCCGGACGAGTGAGATTAGGATCATTATACTCTGCGTAGAATCGCCGCTTTTCCTTGGGAATGCATCGAGCTTGCGCGCCTTCACGATGAGCGGCCCGGAAATCTTATGCCTTGTTTTCTGCTCGCGTAGGTGTACCAAGGCTTCTCGCGATGTAGATCTTGCAGTTGAAGCAAGAAGATGGAATCTATTTGCTTGAGTATCTTTCTCGTCAGTTTTCTTTTTTTATTAGCGGTAAAGGAGATTTGCCATTTTAGTTTAAAACTAAATGAATTAACAATTGCCCTGCTAAAAGCCGAAGGCTTTTGGTGAAAAATACCCGTGTGGTCGTGAATATGTAGCAGTTCTTTGGGATTAGTGAAACTTTTAACGTTCCGAGATTAGCAGTAATTTGAGAAAATGTTTTAAGCAAATGAATTAGAAAATAAAAGCGTATCATTTAAAGTAGCAGTAGTTAATATGCCGTAGTGTTGCTCGCTTTTTATGACGAATAAATATTCGAATAAAAATTACACCATACGTCTATACATCTTACCAATGCAATTATATATTATGAGATTATTCTACAAATCGGTAGAATTATATCAAAAGTTCGATTAATTAAGTTCAGTGAATAACGTAAAGTGGTTTCTATCCGTAAAGTATTTGCAATTAGCTGAATCAATAACGCTCGTAATACCCTTTTAAAATATTTGAAAAGGCAACGAATTTTAAAACGTAATAGTATTTTAAATAAAAAAATTTGTGTACGTGGTATTCTTTCTTTTTAATACATGTCTCCTGTACATTAAGGTATATAAATAAATAATACCTATCGTTCAAACGATAAAATAATTTACATGTATATTTGTGCAAAAATTATATACAACTTGCATTTTCTTTTCTTATAACCAACGTCGTCTCAGAACGTCGTTGAAGACACAGTTTTCAATTTAGAACAAAATCACAGGTTCATCATGATAACTGTTTTGGAAAATTGCCTTCTTGATTACTCGCTTTTAATTCATTTCTTTCTTGTTGCGATATTGTTTCTTTATCCGCTTCTTCATTGTCACCATATAAGTCAATGCCTTTTGAGAGGTAGCACACTATCGCATCGAAAAGTACTCCAACCAAACACATACCTACAATAAAAATTTATTCGTTAGATAAACTACCGTCTTACTGAAAGTTTAATTATAAAATTCATGTTGTTCGTTACTGGTTCGGCCACTGTCTAATAAAATACCTTTCACTACGCAAAAAGTATTGTCAATATATTAAAAGTAAATATCGTATCGCGCTTGCTTTTTCATGACGAAAGTGTAGCTTTGTAATAAATGTGCATACGTTTTTAATTTTGTACTTTACTGTTACGCCAATTGCTTATATGCAGAGATTCTATTTCAGTTGTAAACTATGTACTCGTAAACGTAAATCTCCTATCCAAATGAAACTGAAAACTGGATTCTCACTTTATTTAGAGCGTACTTTAACTTTAAATTTAATGAATCTTGTCGTGTGAATTTTCAATTTTTAACTACTCGAAGGGAGCGACATTTCAGTAGAAGAGAATTCGCGCACGTGCACTGAAAAACCGTTATTTAGGTAGCGCAACGAGCTAATCGTTATCGATCGGAAAGTCCAATGGGAATAACATCATTGCTGTTGAAACAAGCGATAAGAATACTTTAATCAACCATAATAAATCCACCCAAAACTAATTACAATTCACTCGAATCGACCAACATTGTCACCCGTTTCAAACAGTCTCTCACATGTCACCCACATACGAGTCCATCATACTGTGATGCTATGCTTTATGCCATCGAGACATAAAGAATACATAATGCATATAATATCACAATGTTCAATAATCACATATACTAACTCGCTGCAGTTAAATTAACGTAGTATCGAAAATTGTCTCTGTGATAGAACCAGCAGTTGCCCTTGTTCTTGCAAGAAATATCCCAGACAAGGCAGGTTGAGTCCATAATAGCTCCGAAAATGATTGGCCCAGGTATAAGTGCGAAGAGGGATACCACCATGAGTGCAATACCCTGAGCGAGACTCTTGTCCCTCGTCTCGACGCATCTGTAGTTGAGGAGAACGTTGCCGATCCTACCCGAGCAGCCGAGGATGTTGATAAACGTCGACACAATCGAGAAAAGAATGTAGGGCTGGAAACAGTTCTGCTTGCATGGACCAGCCGTCACTGTGTCACTGGTCGACTGAAAGACACTTGGGTTCAAGGATCCGTCCTCGAGTCGAAGGGATGCGCCCACGATGTGCCGACCATCGAGAGTCGCAGAGCCCAGAGTCGAGGTGCAGGCGCAATCGCCGAAGGTCGTATCGTTGACAATGCGGCGACAACCAGCATGACAGGCCGAGAAGAAGGTCGTCCTCGTGGCTTCGTGGCAGACCGGAGAATATTTTACCAACTCGCAATTGCACGCCGCGTTACAAGGCGCCGTCAGGTTCATCCTATATACGACAAATTTCCAGAATTAACATCTTTTCCATTGAGAATGCGTTGATCGAAGTCCGGATAATATGATTTGTAACAAGTTCTAAAAATTAGATACTCGTGAAAGTACTTATTAAATGATAAATTTGCTTAGCTGGATAATAATATTACGTTTTGGTAAGGATAATTTAGCAAATCGTCATTAAGCTAGCAAGGCCTACTTCTACTAAATTCAATTCACTTTTTTACCTTTCATTCTTATGGATCGCATTCATTATTTCTAAATATTTATAAGAGGCGACATTATTTTCAAATTATTTTGAATTACTATTCCATTAAAGAAACAGTCATTTTTCTGAATTAGTGTCACATATATAATAACAAGGTCTTATGCTTTATATTTACAAAGATGAATTACAATTTTAATATAAGAAATTAATGTAAGAAGTGTTGCTATTAGGAACACATAATGCAAAAGCTCATGAAAATAACAGTATTATCGCCGTCCCTGTACTAAATATAAATTTCTTATCTGATAAAACATAGATACTTAAATAAAATAAAATAAAATATAGTCAAGCGTAAAATAAATACATGATTTTCAGTTTAAGTAGTTTAAGTAGTAAGATAGTCCGTGTCATAATTTAATACGTATTTCATTTACATGCTAAATTTTTCCAATACAGTTTAAAATAATTGACACAGAGAAACTTTAAAAATAATAAATGGAAACAAATGCATCGCTAATATCGACATCCAAACATACATCACAAGAGTATTCGAATACTCTTCGAGAATCAAACGTGCGAAACTCACTTCAACGTGTCAAAATTGACTCCTTCGATACTTCCACTGTTACACCCAAGAAACATAAATGAGATTTGGCCAAAGAAAAAGCAAAGTCCAACAATAACGTTCCAAAACAAAAGAGGTCTGGCGGACGGCTTGAATTTGCCAATGACAACTCCCGAGATCAGAAAACCAAGGACCATTCCGAGCAAAGTGAGTGGACCTATTGAAGATCAATTGTATCAATAAGCTGGAATGCACCCACGTTCGCCATTATAATACGTAATATAAAACTTATGCTTAAACATTCGATTTTATGGCATAGCAAACATTGTAATATTTAGTTTCATGCAATCGTATATCCTCGGATAATGAAACTTTTAATTTCTTATTAATCTCAAAGAACAAATAATCAATTCTTTTCAAAATGAAGGTAAATTCATTTTTGACTTGAAGAAAATGATGGATTGTACTATAACATTTAAAAAGTCAAAATTTTTATTGCTGTACGCTGCCGATGTGGTAATTGTTTGTGCAATAATATAAAATAAATAAAATATTCTTTTTAAAATAATACAATATAAAGTTACGTCACGTATTACACAGCTTTTTTACTTGTTTATTTATTTGTATATAAAGGAAGAAAATAGGTATAGTTACCCATTATTATTGTGCCTCCACCTGGAGAAGTTTGAAATTGAACCTCCAAATACTTAGAAATAAAGTTCATGAAGGAAGAAGCGCTTAAGACATAAAATACGCCACTAAATATGTTCAACATCAATAATTTATTCATCAATATTCGTTTAACCATTGCAGGAAATTCTCTCAGAGATAGTTTTTCTATCGACTGATTCTTTTCTTCAAATTTATTCAAATGCCTCAATTTGTTTTTTAAAGGAACCTCACTTTCCTAGTAAAAACACAAAAGAGCATGCCGATAAACTATCAAATACATATACATCCTTAAGCACAAAACCACTCTTATGCAATAATTTTCTCACATTACATTTATAATGCCATATCTGCATTTAATTTAACCTAATAAAAGCATATTTATTTATTACTTGTTCATTGCATTTATTTATTAACTGTTAATAAATACACTTGAAGAAAGCAATTATGTTTTTATGAAAAAATTTACTTTATGTTACTGTATAATGACAATAATTATTTATGTTCTCCAAAAGTTTAACGTTTAAAAAATGTAAAATAAAAGCATTTTATATCAATAAAGTTAGATATAAAAATTCCAACGCAGCTAGCTATTTCATTTTATGAAAATTGATCTCTCATCGGTCTTAATAAGTACTGGTATCCACAGTCATCGTACTCACGCTTAAACATTTTTTCTCTTTAGTCGATCTTTTTGACTTTTGCAACTCCCGCGGGAACATTGCAAGAAGTACAGCAAAGACCGCCATCGTGATCCCGAGTATAATCCATCCAAGCCACCAAGCACCCAACCATCTTGGGTCCTTCTTATCGATTATGGGATGCAAGCTTGGGTCTATGTAGATATTCAGGCAAAAGTAACCCAGAACGAATCCGAGAGCTGGACCAACTGTTCGTAGCGCGAATGTAAAACCTGAAATTTTTATTTTTCGTAAATGATAATTGATTTTCCTCTCATTCAGGTGTACACTGTTCATTTTCCTTTAATTCTCAAAAATAATCAGAACAAATAGCTCGATTTGGAGAGGCATAATATTGAAGTGATCATGGGCGAGTCTTATTTAAAATACATCATCTTATCTAAACTGTAATCAACGTACAGGATATTCCAGAAAAATAACAATTCGATAAAAGGATTCCGTAATAAACATACATAGGATTACTTTAGAGGCCAATTCACACACATATATATATATATATTAAGTGTGCTATTTAAGTTTGCAGTATTAAATTGTTCAGTGAACATTACCGTCATTGAAATTTTTGAATACTTAAATTTATTATTATTTAAAAGTAATTATTCTAAACTTCACATTTTATACCTTTGATTTTATTTTAATAATGGAATGAGTGAGTATAAACATCTTTTCTAGAGAAATGTTTCAAGATTTGTAGATACGAAATTTATATTTAAAGGAAATACTTTTATATCAAAATTTACTTTTATCGTTTAAAATAAGAAATATTTATTTATTTTCTTTTATCTCTCATTAAAGTACGTCGATCATAATCAAGGTACTCATTATATTTTTCATCGTATTTTAGTACGTAAAAATATTTTAATACTTTCATGCACACGTAATTCAAGTACCGCACAATTAATGCTTTTTTTTTTTTGTTGGAAGAAGTAATAAAATGAATATGTTGGATCGCTATCAAGTTACATTACATTCGGTTAAGCCCAAATCTATTTAACGAAGAAGAAGCTCGTAAAATACCGAAAGTTCTAAATTGTTTTCTTAATTATAGTAATAATCTTCATAAGCTGATGCTGAAAAATAAAAAATATTCGATTCATTATCGTTCTCAAGGAAAATTCATACGAAATATTATGACAGTGGAGACTAAGCAATTTCAGATCAATGAATTGAGTTCAATACTAGACATTGCAATAACGCAGCAGTCGCATTAAATATTTAAACTTCACGGCCATTAGAAATTGTTTTCTTTCAACAGCATATCAGATTTTAGTTTAAGATATAGACGTTATTTTAGGAAAAATCAATCTGGGTTCTCCCGTAACCAAAACATGTCATAGGACTGAAATACAATTAGATCGTCAAATAATTTGACTAAACCTAACTAACAATACTCATCTCTACTTTATTGTTTAAGCTTGCTTATACTTTAATTAGACACTCCGTGTATCTTCTTTAAAATCAATGATGCTTATTTTCTAATTTTTTTTCCATATAATATTAATACAACGAAGATTCTACTAAGATTCTTCCAATGTTTCTGACAGAAACCTTAGAGTATTAAGCCCGTTGACTTCTTACCAATTTAAAGAAATAAAACTTTATGCAATTTTATATAAGTATATGCTATCAATATTTTTTAAAGATAATATTTATTAGAAAAATTAATAGCATTTTTATACTTTATTTACAAATGTGTATTAATTAAATATTAAACGTTTTATATGCATTTTTAGGTAATAATTGTACGCAATGCAAATCATTATTATCGCATTACAATGCAAATAATCTGTAGAAAATTAGGTAGGTTTTATTGATTTGATTACGTTCATTAACTGGCACAAAATTATCACTATCAATTTATCACTTGATAAACTTGATCAAACACAAGGTAGGCCTAAGACGCTGATGATACTTTGAGAAAATCTTGTCAAGTAATTGTTATTATATCAGCTTAATGATAAAAAAAGAGTTTCTCAATGCAGGTTGATTAAAATGTTTACAAGTAATTTTTAAAGTTGAATAATATTTTGTAGTTTATTAAAAAATAATTTTAATTTTAAATACCCACACTTGCAAATAATTCAAGTAACTTCTAATTTGTCCAACAGTATTTAATAATCCTTTCAAAATAACGATAGAAATGGGAATAATAACTAAGCAAACTCAACAATGCGTTCAAAAAATACACGTAGTCTTAACATTCAATAATCGTGCGATTTCGGGTATGAAATCGACGTTTATAAGTGTATACATACTCATTATAAAATCATATGCGTGGTAATTATTTGTCAATGAACATTAGTTCCTTTTACATGTATTTGTTTACAATTTGAAATTAATATACATTATAGCATATTATATAATCATTTAGAAATTAGTCTACATATTATAATTATTAAAACATTTAAAATTAATTTGCAACTTAAATTTTACAGCTACAATCAAGTATTGAAAAAATTTTTTAATTTTTACGAGTACGTGTGGTTAAATATCTTTCATGAGAAACATTAGGAAAATATTTGATCAATATTAAATGCTTCGCGATTAACAAATTATGGATCTCCTTTTTATTCTTTTCAAGCGTGACTCTTTGATTAACGAATGCAAAACCTTAAATTTCGAAATATCAACATGTGACGATATACCAATAGAAACTTTAGTAATCCATGAAGAATCCTTCCAACTTTCGATTTCCGAACTCACAATGAATTCTACGCACTTGATCAATGTTCATTGAGCAAGGAAGTTCAGTGACACTCGTTCTCAAATACATCTCTATCTCATTTCTATTATTTGTACAAGACGTTTGTTCCAAGATCACGTCCACACCCTCCGCAACATCCTCTCAATGTTCACAAAGAACCAATTAATCAAACTTAATCAACATGATTAATTTTGTATTATATAAAAAGGTAGCAAATGAGAGTATTCTCAACGTTTGAAAAAAATTTGCAACAATTTATTAACGAAATGTGTGTTTCAAATTATTTTTATATACATAAATTTAAATATTAAAAACATTTTAAAATATTATATTTAGCGAATAATGTAGTCCTAGTTTAAATAAATTGTTTGCAATTGAAAGGTAAGGTCTAATTCATAATTCATAATCAGATAAAGATGTAAGAAAGACGTACGGAAAATCTTGCTCTCGGCTATTTCGCGACATTCTAAAAGCAAATGGACCAACCTAAGAGCATAGGAGTGTTTTTCTTCTTCGTGTTGTCGTCCATATAAGTCTGTCCGAGGCCATAGTAGAGGGTCGTTCCGATCCCGAGGATGAACTGAGAGAAGAAGACGAGGAGTCTGGGAACGATGCTCGTGTCGGTGAGACTTTCCTCGTCGCAGCTCTCGGGTTGGCCATCCTTAAGGCACATGGGCAGGTCACTCTTGTGGGTCACGAGGCTCGCGTTCAAGTGCTCCCTGGTAAGAGCGAGTGCATCCTGGCCGGGACCGTATATCGCATGAGGCAGAGCGAGTACAAGACAGGATATGGCACTGCAGCCAACCCCAACAGCGATCCAGCGCGGCCTGTGACCCGAGCCCCCGTAATAGATCAGCAGGATCGAGAGGATCTGCGAGATCTCGTTTCCGGATAGGATGATGCCTGGACAGGTGGATATAACGAGTCGATAATTTAAGAGGAATTGATTCGTGAGGATTTTCTTTTGGCGGATCAATCCTTGGACGATCGATACGATGAGTTATAGTGCGCGTCAATTCTCGAATGTAGAATGTAGAATATTAAATATTGTAATTTGACTCAATGGAAAAATTTTTCTATTGATTGAGGAACTTACTTTTCAGTTGATCGAAAAGAAATATTATAAAAAGAACGGAACAACGTTTTGAATTTTTTACATTGTTTTGCAAAAGACATTCAGCTTCAGGGTATCTTAATATATTAAAATGCTATTAATCACACGGTACCTTTGTAAAATATAGTATCCTTTAATTTTTAAACGAGTTACTGAAGGATAAAAATGTTGATATTTATTAGCTATTCAATGTTCAAGTAAAATTTTAAAAACTGTTATTAATATCGAAATATATATTAGTGTGTATATTTTAAAAGTTTTCGTGCTTTATTCATAGAACATAAATGATGGTTACTTATCTTTCATCACGATTTGAAGATTTTTTTATATAATTTTAAATTCGTTTTAACGATGATTATCTTCAAATTATCAGTGTTGTTCAGAAACGAAAGCAGACCTGTCGCTTACTTATAAAGTTGTATAAGATTAAAAGTAAATGAGTAATTCGATAACATCATCTTTTAGTGACAAAATTATAAAAATTATAAAATTATAAATTATAATTATGCTTATGGAAATTTCATGTACAAATATAACTGAAAATAGCAGGATGCAATTTCTCGTATGATCTGTTACAGAGATGCTAGATTTTTCGTTTAATAAGACGTAACAGTCCCACAATGTAATAAACTAATCCGAGGTACTTTTAATTTGTACTAGATTACAATTTTCACTCTTAGACACGAAAGATTTTCCAGTTTATCAATTACATCGAACCACTTATCTAGTTAACGCTTTTTACTAGCACGAACGCGTGAAATTAAGTAATTGTTACGTTAAGATGTTTTACTTCATCGATAGAAACTCACTTTTACAACAATATAAAGTAATTAACAAAATACTGATATTTTTTATAACTGTCTCATTTTATATAAACGGTTTTATTTACAACTTTACAAAAAATATTCTGAATGAATTATCACTAATATATAAAAATTAAAAAAATTAAAGTATTTGTTAAAAAGATTAAAATTATAAAAAATTATAGTCTAGAAACGACTCGCGCGTTGTTTTTAATATATATTTTTACTTTATTTTATTTTCACATATTGAAATATAATTGAAATATAATAATAAAAATTATTCATTTTTTACGCATTAAATTGAAATAAACTAATCACAAGGACTTGATTTAAAAAAAGTATGTTTGAAAAATGATATAGTTATTAATTTCATTTTTTCTATAATCGCATAGCAATCGTTACACATCGATAAGACTTAAACAAATAACGATTCACAATTAATATCATTTTTCATATTTCAATATAACCAAAGTACTGCTGCATAAGCCAGTGAAAATTTCGAATATACAATTCATTTTAGTATTAGTAAAATAAAATACATCAATATCTTATAATATCGATAATATTTCTTAGTTATCGACATTAACACGATATAATTCAAAGGCGTTTTTAAAACTTCAGGATAATTGTAAATTCTATTGAAAACTGTTTATAGAAAATTATTAGAAATTAATAAATTAAAATAAAATTTGTAATAATTGTACTTTCAATTATATTACATTATCGATCATAGTATTATTAATTATATAAGAAATTAGCCAAAAATCATAATTATCGAAACTGTTAGTATCGGAAAACCTTTGATGAATAAAAGTATATTAAATATTAAGTTTGCGAATCAATATTTCTAACATCAACCTCGAAATTACTCCTCGAGAAAAGTGTGATAAAATAAACAACAGCTTACCGGTGGTTCGACTAGGGATCTTAAACCTCTTCTCTAAAGTCGTTAGACTAACAACAATGTAAATGAAGGCCATCGATTGCACAGTGCCGAGAAGTCCATAGACTGCAATGAAGCTTCGTGAAGTTGACAGATTTTGCAAGCATTTCGGAAAGATGCCGCAGAAGCCGCATTTTGAGTTTCGAGTCATCCTTCCAGTTTTTGTCCCTTTAAAATGAAATTTCCTTGATGAGAAAAGAAAGGAATCCAGTTTTTTATTCCTAATGAAAACTTTGCGAATCCCGACGGCGTACCACGGGTAATAAAAAAAAAGCTGCTTCTTTAAAACTATTTTGTGAATTACTATTATGAAATAAATTTGAAAAATATTTTACGAAAGCGAGATTTAAGGAATATGTCCGATACAGCACTTTAAGATAGAATCTTAAAATTTCTAAATACATTGCACGAAATTAATTGGCTCTTGTATAAATTCGTTTAGTCACCTACGTTGACTAAGTTTTTAATACTTAAACCATGTAAGCGCGGTCAAATTTAAAAGAATTAATCTTCTATAAAAATTGTTGTATTAGGCACTAAATGATCATCGGGTTGTGTTCGTTGTAAAAAAACATTCAGAATTTATTTAAACCAAGTGAATTATATATTTACAATTCAAAAAGGTTTTCAAATAAATAAGCGACACTTCTATTAAATTACTATTAAATCTAAAGAATGCTTATTATTAATAAAGGCTATACACTTATGCGGGAAATATGTGCAATTAATGATTTGATAAAAAATCGAAGATCTTAGATAAATAATAAGATTATCTTATATCGTTGCATGTTAGTTATTTTCGATCTTGTGTACATTTACTTGGCGATATCAACCAATGGTGTGCAGCAACAGGTTCGTTCTGTATATGCGTCGCACGCGTGTTTGGTAAAGACGCGCAATACTATAATTTATGTGGGCGTTCACGATGCACTTGGATTCATTATGAATTTTTATTGCTGTTATAATTCAATACTACAAGAAGGGAAAAATCAGTTACGTTGATTGCGGGAGAGCAGCCACTTGACCTTTTTTACATTATCCGCACTTATAAATGTATAACAAAATGGATAACCTTTTGGTTTCTAATTAGCAACTTGAAAAGTTTTGGTAAAATTTAAAAAATATTAAGCTTTTCTTATGACGATAGAAAATATTACACGAGTAGTAAATTTTACTTTGATTATTCTAAAATTTACCCGAATTCATTTGAAAATAATTCAATGAATATAACGAAACACAATTATTAAATCCTAATTAAATGACAATCTTTTATTGAATATCAAACTTTCTACAAGTACAAAAAATAAATTTTTCAAATTGCTCAACTTCACTTATATTAATTGTAAAAATACAAAAATTGAAGATACTTAGTATTCTTGTACTTTCTTTATCGGATTTCATCTCATAAGTAAATTTTATGTTTATTGCATTAAAAAATCAGTACTGGAGATTTTCAATATAAATATTCTTATAAGACAAAAAGTATATAAATATAGGTGTGGATAAAGAATTTGATTAAATATATGTTCATTCTCAGGTAACATTTTCGAAAAAATTTTATACATATTATTATGAATATATACGCTTCGGTTCATTGATAATTGATAATAATAATACTTTAAATTCTCATTCTACTTTTAAATTTTACTTATCAGTAAATACTCTGCATTGATAAAGTGCCAATTTTTAATACATATATTCCTGTTTATTTAGTGCAGGTAAACAAATAGTACGCTTTTTCTAATTCAATTATTAAATCGAAAACATTCTTTTCTTAAACGCCTCTCTCTTACAATTTGAATACAGGATCATCGAGTACTTAATCAATTGAAAGCAGTTTAGCTTAATTTACTTCAAATTTAAATAATCCGCTTAATCATAATGACATCATGTAAACCATTTGCAAGATAAATGAAAGTTCTTCTACGGATTTTTTATTGTAAAAAATTTAGAATTTGTTAAATTTAGAATTTTACACTCCTGCAAAGCATTTATAATCAATAGAATAATAAATCTCTTATAATAATGTATCTCTTAGAATAACACCTCTCAAATGTGCAAATGTAAGTCCAACGATTATATGGAAATTTCTAAAACACTTATTTAATCAAGAATTAAGAATAATATTTTTATCGTTCGAATAACTAAAGAGATGCAGTTTTAGTTACAATGGAAAAAATCTATATAATTGACAAATGAAATAACGTCTTACTTATATTATCAATGATCAATAAAATTTTAATGCTCGAAAATAAAGAAGAAATTTAATGTAACTTGAAAACAGCAATAAATCAGAAACTTCAATGTCGCTTAAGAAAACTAATATAACGCTATCGAATTTCATTCTTAAACAACAAAAGCAATTCGTCACTTTTTGTTTCTTTATAACGACATCTAATCGCAGTTATTTATCTACGAAACCTTGCGACAACAACATAGAATACCATCGTGCCTCCCGATAGATGATTACGTCACCATGGTCTCGGATGCGCATTGAAATCCCTTAGTGTACCAACTACAAATAAAACCGACCAGAGTACACTTTCCTCGCGACTCGCGTCGGTTGATGACAGATAAGTTCGCGCGAGAATTTTGAATAATCGCACAGTCACACGTCTGCGTTGAACATGAGATGCTTTTCCGCATCTCGTGTCAAAAGTCCTGATTTAGTTTAACGATTGGTTATTTATTGGAGGCTTGATTTGTCCTGTTTCTTTGCCTCGTCAATTTCTTTTATGACTTCCTACAACAATTGATGTTATTCATTCTATTCATTTACTCAGACGAAAGCACACTTTTTCCTTATGCAGAACGTAATTTATCCGTCTTTTTTCTACTTTGCATCTTTATTATGCGTGTTGTATTTGTATGTTGTACGTTGCGATTTCTGTAAATTGATGATTACTTAATTTTAAAATCACTTTCTTTCAATTTTAAATGTATGCGTTGTAAAATCCAGGCTTTTGAATAACTTAATTTAATTCTTGAACATTGAAATGATAAATGTTGGTACCATTTTACGTTTAAAATGAAACATTTATAAATTTTTTAAATATTTTATAATATTTATTAAATCAAAGATTTTCTTTACAAGTTTATTCAATTAATGTGGTAATTTATTCGATGTTTTAATCGATGCATTATCAATACCAGTTACGTTATAAACTTGAAAATGTGTTATTTTAGTTATGTTTATTTGACTAGATACTTCAAATACTTTTTAATTTACAAGTAGAATGCAATAAATACAGAATAAAGTAATACTACGTTAAAGCACAAATGATTAAAATCAGTGAAAGTACAATTTTTCCTGATAATTATTTTTATTTTTAAAACATTTACAATTTATGTGTTCGTATGAAATATTAAAATAATAGCTTCGAATTAAAAATATATACTCTACAATATTCATTTGTAAATAAGTATTTGTATTAAATTGTAATTTGTAATAAATTGAGTAGGTTAAATTTATGTCGAGGTACAAAGTGGCTTCATTTACAAGTAAAACAGTAGATAAATTAATTATTTTAATTCGAATGCAATATTTGAAAATTCCAACTCGTTTCATTAAACTTGCTGTTTGTGCATTAAAACTTGGAGCAAAGAGCTTTTACTTTTTTAAATACGTCGCGAGACTTCACTTTGATATATTTAACGTTTCTTAAATCATATCCCAATGTTTCCAATGTTATCGCATAAATTTTGAAGACGTTGTTTCATTCGAACCAAAGTATAACGGTAAGTGTACTCGGTTTATTATTCTTATTCTTAATATCTTTTCGTGTTACTGATAAGTTTACGTAATAATGAGTCCCACTCGATAAAAACTTAAAAACTGAAACGATTATCACTTCATTTTGAGTAAAAGTACTTAGTAAATCATTTTTTCATAAGGCCATGAGGTGGACTAAGGTGGACCTTTATGTACCAAAGCACATAACATACCCCTTCATGCTTCAAAAGGTAACGATCAAGAGCTATCGAAAGGCGATGTGTCCAAGCCACTCGAATCCCAAGTAACGCTAGTATTACCTACGCAACAACGAAACGCATCGACAATTAAAGGTACCGAAGATCAGCATTGAATCCATACCATATATCAAATTAGCACAAGCATTAACTTTATAACGCACACGCAATTTGAGTTTCGTCTCAAGCGCACTTTCCTTCACAACTGTGAGGCAAAATAATTAAGCAGGCCTTTCATTGTGCCCTTGAGCGACTCGAAATTTACGCAGAGGATAACTCGAACAGTCGGTTAGACTCACAGTGAAGGAAGTCGGAGCGATACTCGACGACGAACCCGTCGCGGAAGTATTCGCCCTCGCGTTCTCCCGGAGAACGCTCTGAGAAGAAAAAGGGCAGGCGTCGACGAGAGAAAGGTTGACTTCCTCTCTCTTTCGCTCTCTGTTACCGCCGCGACTCGCCGAACGATCGAAACTGGACGCGCAATCAGTGACCGAGGCACTTCTATGCGCTTCTCTGTCTCCGTCTCTCGATGGAGAATGATTAGAGAAATAATCGCGAAATAGCTGAACCAGGAGCGCGTTCCCGTCTTCCGCTCCCTCTCACACACTCTCTCTCTCTCTCTCTCTCTCTCTCTCTCTCTCTCTAGCGCTCTTTTAGCTCTAGATCGCACGCGCCCAAAGTCGAATGAGTGCGTCATTCAAGTATTGCCGCGCGTCCCGACGCCTTCGACACTCTACTGCCATCTCGGGAGCGTCGTCGAAAATTCAGGGACGCCGACACGTCAGGCGTCGATCGCGTAGATTATGAATTTCCGTCTGGCTTCAGTTCGGAAATAATTCATTTTACAAAAGAGTAAAGAATAAGTTTGTTTGTTAAAGTTTCTTTTTGCAGTTGACTGATCTGATATCAAAAAATAACTCAAATTCATATTTACAACAAATGTTAAGTAAACAGACAATGAAATGTTTTCGCCCATTGACCATTAATGCCTTTTAATAAAATTATTAGGATATTTATTTGAAACTCTATGTAATGGTAAATTTTTAGTTTAAACTAAGCCGTTAGTAACGATTGATTATTTTAAGAATCAAATGTTGATAAGTTTGGCAACACAAGTCTTTTTTCGCATGATTCTTGTAGTTTTTCGTAACCAATATACTAATTTTTCGCGTAATATAAAAAAATTATTTCACATACTTTAACATATTGGCATACTTAAATTAAAATGTATTTCTTCTTATATTTATGAGTTAAAAAAAACTATTATAATAAGATTATGCATGTTTTCTACATTTTTACAACAATAATGTTTATTTCTCTACTGTACTCTTAATGTATCCTGTAGCATACATTTTCCTATGCAAATTACTTATTTTATAGAGAATAATAATTTTTACGTAAATACAAATGTAATATTTATATAATAGTTTAAAGCTTGAAAGAAATTTTTTTCAATTTCATTGGACACCTTTCCTTTGCATCGTAAATATGTTTTTAGTCTAAATTCACGAATGAGATCAAAATTACTTATATTTATAAAAAAGGCTTTTTCATTCATTTTTAAAGGAAATTGGATATTTGAAATAATAGCAATGGTATAGTTTAGTTAAATTATTAATTTCTATTGTTGCAAATATTGTACTTTCATTTATCTAAAAATGAATAATGAATTTTATAATTAAAATATATAAATAAGTTTGAAAATGTCCTTTTTAAAACGATATGTAGAAAAGAAATTTGTTAACTTATTAATTTCACTCACCTTTCGTAAAGCACATTTAATTTTATGCAAAATACTTGAATAAATAAAGCTAAAATGTGCAAACTAAGGATTAACATCAGTTTCTTTAATTTTTACAATACCGACCATTTGTAATTAAATTTTTCTCAGAATCTCGCTTCCTCGTACTTTTCAAAAAAATGTGATTTTCTGCCATTAGCACTTATGATGTCCATGTCTTCTTTGACAAAAGAAATTAAAGAAATTTGCTTTTAATATGTAAAATGTATGGCACTCTATTTAATCGAGCAATTGATTATTATATTAATAATCGTTGATAATTATTATTAACAAAAGAAACTTTTTTAAATGGTACAATTGCTTAGCGCTTCGAAATGAAAGTTAATCGTATTAAATTAAAAAGATCATTTTAAAATATAGCAGCTATAAAATGTACTCTAGATCAAAAATATACATGTCTCCTTTTTTATTTGACGCCAGGTCTAAGTATACCATAGTGGTTGCTATTGGTGGTACTCTTATACTCTTTTTAAACCATCCAAGAAAGAAAGAAGAGGCGTCGTGCCATTCCTCGGCGACTGTCGGCAAAAAAGCCACAGTCAAGCTGCACACATGCGACGAACAGACAAAAATACAAAGTGACTACACTGCGCCTGAAAACATTTTCAGCAGCATTAGACTCGTATTAATAGACTCCCGAGGTGGAGAACCATGCGGATTTCAATTGATTCGATGATCTTTTTGTCATTCCCGATCGCCGAGTATGCTTCTATATTTTTAGATAATCCATTTTAAACGTTTATTCTATAAGCGGAATAAACTCTTGATTGCAATTTTACGCAAAATTGAAATTAAGGTTATCACTTAATCTTTGCCATGTGCAAAATATTTACAAACAAAACGTCATAATCATATAATATTACAAGGTAATTAAGAATCTATCCTGAAGCATTATGAAGTCTCAACAAAATATATAATGAACATTATTGAAATTTCTTGAGTACAATCATGTTAACGTCTTGAAAGCTTTAACAAGGAAAACAATGTTTGTAAAGGTTTAATGAAGAAAAACGCAATTTTTATTCTCTCTGAGACAATATATTTCGTATTTTCCTCTTCTTTAATCTAATGCTTCGTTGCATAATGTGAATTGATATCGTAGATAACAGGCAATATATATATTAGAATTATTTTATCCTAATAGCTTATAGGACGTCTGAGAAAAACACCTAACAGCGGACTGCCTTATTTATCCACTCTAGAATATTTCTATCCTCAGTTTACTTGTTTTTTCTTTTAATTCTTTATTAAGTACAAGAGTAATTATCATTAGTCAATAGCAATAATATAATAATATAATACAAATAAAATAATCGATAATAATAAAATAATAAAGATAAGAGTAATAGCAATGATAATAATAGAATTACATAATAATAATAATAATAATAATAATAATAATAATAATAATAATAATAATAATAATAATAATAATAATAATAGGAAATATTAATTTAAAGTTCCTAATATCTCTTAATCCGCTCGAAGTAGCGCTCGCCTCTAGGTATAATACTTAACAGCTAAAAAATTTTCTCTACGCGTCATTCGTCCACGTGTGACACGAACGAAACGTGAAACGATCTACATACGAGACGTTACATGTATAAACGCTTTCCGCGATTTTGATTATTTCCTTGTTTATTTATGCTACATAATCAAGCTCCATGATCGCACTTTGCTTAATTAAGTAATGATTTCATATCGATCTCTCACGAAAATGGAGCAACATCGTCAAGGCCTCTAAGTTTAAGACTAGACAGCCTCATATTTGTATTTTCCTTCAATCGGTCCTCTCATATTCTCCAATCTCTTTCCTACTATTTTTCTTCTTTATTTGAACTTCCCATTTTACCGTTCTATTTAATGAATTTCTCTCGATATTACTGACTAGTTTACTACACCAACGATATTTCCCAGGCACGCGGTGATTCTAATGTATGTCGTCTTTTATAATAGTTCCCTTTTTTATCGACAAACCATGGCAAGGCACCGCGATTAATCTCATATCTTACCTTAAGTAAGATACAAGCTCAGTCCTTTTCTTCGATAAGGCAACAATAATTGACTTTCGCGTATCTGGCCTAGCGGTAAATTAAAAAAAACATTGTTGCTTAAATATTTTTTCAAGCATCAGGTAACTTCGATCGTCTCCTGTTACGATGAATGGGACGCACCATCAGTATTGAGAAAGGAAATAACCACGGATTTATTTTAATATGCTGTCGATATTATTTTATTTTGTACGTCGCCATTTTTTCCTTCGTAAATACGATTACTTCGTATTCCATTAATTTATTTAAAATAAATTGACGATCCAAAAGTACTTTCATATAAGTGTAATTATAAAAATATTATCACTTTTGGTTATGGCTCAAAAATAATTGCGTTTCTAAAGTTTAACTTAAATGGCGTTAAAAGTATGAAACAAATTTTATGTAAGAACAAGTTTTACATTGTAAAATTAAGTATTTTCATTTACAGTTCATAGATTTTATATATTTACAAAGAGTTAATTGTTAGAAAAAGTTATTTTTTAATTTTGTAAGTGGCCATTTATAGCAAATTACACACTTGCTAATATTAACATAGAAAATAAATTTCAATCGGCAGCAATATTTCCATTATCCAAAGTTTGTTCACGTTCGCCGTTTATCATAAAACAGAGAGAAGTCACTTCTCAATTAGCGATAAGAAGAGAATAGATTTATCAGACGATTGTCTCTCTTGTGAGCCTCGAGATTCGGAAAATAACATAATAATAAAAAGTCTAGACTGCAGCTATTATTCGAACATATTTAAAGAATTACGAACTACATTATTTTCAATTAACCCTACCCTAGGTAAACACTCATTCGCACATTCGCACGCTGCTCTTCTCTCTCATCTCTCTCTCTCTCTCTCTCTCTCTCTCTCTCTCTCTCTCTATCCATTCGCTTATCGCGCCGAATTCGTTCTCTTTCGAGTTACGCGTCTTTTTAATTTTTTCAATTTTTTTTTCAGCATGTTTATCTTTTTTTCATCGTCGTATAAATAGATTAAGCGCCTAATGTACTAAATAGTGTCTACTTGTCTTTGGGAGACGTTCGTGAATTCCATGACTCGGTCTATTGCGCATTTTACAACTTTTTGTATTTTTTGTGCAAGTTTTTCTCTCCTTCGCTCTAACTGAAAGGAAGAAGAAATAAAGATGAAGAAGATAGAGATCAGGTTGAGCGAAAGAGAAATAAGGATACAAATCGACTCCGAGTCACATACATGAACATTTTTTTTTCATATTTCTTAATTTTTTACATTTTTTTTGCCCTCTTCACAATTACTTTGTCGATCTTTAGAAGAATCGACACAAATCGCACTGAAAACGAAGACTTTCTCGTTGTTTATACCAATTGTTCACTTGAACTCACTAATTTTATTTTGCGATTATTGAATTGATCTTCAGCGCAATTCATTCTTATATTTCTGCCAACTGAATCAACGAAAAAAAAGTTCTTCTTATATATAATTATAGATTATTATTTTCCTTCGACGAATAACACTTTTGAGTGATAAAAATCATTTTAACAATTCCATCTCCTTCGATCTAGAAAAAAGTTTACCGACGCATTAAACTTCTTTAAATTATTTGTCTTTCAAGCTTAGATATTTCACACAACGTAAAAAAATTATCCATCTGAGATTCGCTTCATCCTCTAAAGTATTAATCTATACATAGAACTGCTGAAGCGCGAATTTTCTTGAAATTCTTAGTTATTCATATGCAGACAATTCATCACTTGCAAAAACTAATCTCAAGTTCGTTTCGATGACTAAGATTCCCACTAATTCAGACATCAGTTTGCTACGCCAGTAAACTTCTTTTCACTCTTCGGATACTCTACTTCCTAAAAAATGGACTCAATATAAATTCCTTTTTCTTATCATCAACATTTTCAGCAGATTCAGTCAACATAAAAATTGCCTATGATCTCATACGCCATCAGCCAGTATTATTAGCTTCGATGTCCACATGATTAATTTGGTAAGTGTACCACCCGACGTAAAAAGTTCGCTGAGCAAGCGAGGATCCGATTCGTTATCCGTGTATTATGCGGCGAGCTCTAACGGGTGACTTTACTGGAGCCTCGCTTCCTGGGGCGTCGTCTGGTACGGGAGCCCGGGAAAGGCTGCACCGGCGGCCGTTGCCGCGGCCGGTAAACCTCCAGCGCCCGGAAGTGTCGCATACGTGTACGGCGTCACGTAACTGGCTGCTGCTGCATTAGCTACAAATAAGGATAGATGAAAAGTTAGTTTCATTCGGACATCTTTCACCTTCTTCTGTTCTTTATTTAAAATGATGACAATTGTGTTAACAGCAAGAGAAGCCCGTGGAGGAACCTCGTAGGAGCTTATTTCAGTTTCCTGTTAACAAATTTGCTTGTTAAAATAACAGACTAGTCTTCGTGTAATAGTAAAAGATCGGTAATGTACAAACAACTGAAACAAGCATTACACGTTGGATTTCTCCTCGGGGCAGCGACAGTAAAGTTTCGTAGTTGTATGTAATTAAAATGTAATTAAAATATTATAATTATTGCTTGAAATTCAAACAATACAATTTATACTCAATTTATCAGGTTTATAATAAGATATTGGAATTATTTTTATGACTATAAATTTTTTTCAACTAGATAAACCATTATATAAGAAAATTCCAATTAGATTTGATATTGTTATTTCGGTCTATCATCTATTAAGATACAAAAGTTTTAACTTAAAAGTGTATCATTTGCAATACTTCATTCCTACAGAAATAACAATTATAAATAAATCGATGACAAATTCTGACTTCTACATTGCATTAATAGTTATTATAAGTGAAAACGCGGTGGAGTATTTTATTAAAAACAACACCAAATGAACTTTACGAAAATGGGCTACCATTATCATTATTTTATTATAAAATAAAGTCTGCCGTTTTACTATTAAATTTACGTATAAATAACCTTTCAAAGCTGAAAATACACGCGATAACAATAAAGGCAACAGAAACATGTGATAATGAAATATAAAATGAATCTTTCAATTTTGTAAAAAAAAAAAGTAGAAGATTCCTTTCGTTATAATCCCAATTATTCCAAAACTTATGGAACTATATATACCGTGTATATAAATGTCAAATACTTATTTCCTTTCGTTTTTTATAGAAACATCTTACCGTGTTTCAATAGAAACGTTACCGTCGCTTATTTAACAAAAAGTTCAACAATATACAAATAATGAGAGGAATAGAGAGCACGAAATGATAATTCTTCATTTCGAAATGCAAAGTTCTAACAAGAACCAATTGCTACCAGTGTCATAGAAAAGAAGCTACGAACGCCATTTTTGATAATTACAACCATACCATTAGCATAATGTACAGCGATTCGAGCGAGAAAATGAGAAAGAAAATAATTGGATCTACTAAAAAAAAATTGTTATCTACCCATTCCTTAGTACATGTACACGTATGCATGCATGTACGTACATGCGCACGTGCAGCCTTTGCAATAATACCGCGAAGTGCACATATGTATAATACGTACGTACGTTACGAGTGAAGCAAAGTCTGATACAATCATATTTTTTTCACCCCCGGACTGTTTACTTTTCTCTATTTCTCTTTCTCGTGAAAAAAGCCTCTCGTACTCTCTCTCCCTCTCTTCGCCAATCATATATCGCCAATCGTATATCCGGTCTTAACGCGAGATTATATTTAATTCGGGCTCTAATATATTTAATTCACTGCTACGTATATTTATCAAAATAACAAAAACAAGATTCAATATAAAATTTTAGCCATCAATTGTTCAATCTTCTCATTCGCAAAACAATTATGCATTAACATTAACTTGAAATTCTCGAGTTGAAGCCTTTAATTTGTCTGCCAGTAATGGCTGTAGCATCGGATAACATGGAAAATGAGTTAAGGGTACGTTAAGACCGGATCGCAGCTTATTTTACAGCATAAATAATACAGTGAGCCCGCGGAGAGCTTTATATTGCAAACAGATTCCTTTTACCGCCACCACCACCACAACAACAACAGATGCCAGGCGAGATGCCGAGAGGAAAAAACTGCACAGGTTCGATCTATGCATTTTCATTTAGCGTCCAGTCTGTTACAGATGTGTGAGAGCATGCACGATCGAGCCTCTTTACCATCGTTCTGACGTAGTTTCTTTTATTCGTAAATTAAGTAACAGATTGGGTACTGATTATTCCGGTTATATAAAAAAAAAAAAAAAAGAAAAAAGAAAAAAAGAAAAAATGCCTTTTCCACGACTGTAGTTCCGTATGCTCATTTCGGATTATCCATTGAACTACTGCACAGCTTATAATGAACACTGATATAACGGAAAAGTACATATAATTTCATGAGAGATAAATGCCGATGAATACGATTATACGGAAAAATTGTAAATGCGAAGGGGGAGAGACGAGATTTTTCTTTGAAAATTTGTTTTCGTTTCCCTTATGTTAGACTTCATTTTTAAATATTTTTAAAAATATTTTCATAGCGAATTACTGTAAATTGTAAGATTTGCCAAAAAAAAATGTGTATTGCATTTTACTACGAACAGTTTCGTCAAATAAAATTAATAGAAAATAATACCATTGTGAATAATGTAAAAGTATATAGAAAAAATGTACATCAATGCCATGCGCTTCAAAAATACAATTGATACATTATTTATTTACCGTGCAAGTGAGCATGCAAAATATTGTTGCAGATTAGATCTTTAAAACTATCGGTTAAAAGTGGCCTCTTATTCGAATGAAATTTGCAATGAAAATACCGTTCTTTTATCTTTGAGCTTATTACAAAAAATATATACTTAATTTCTTTAATGCTCAAAATATCTTTTCAAATTCTAAATTATTATTTATAACTGTGAATTACTCTAACAATATAATAATATAACAGCTTTACATGTAACTTTAAATGAAAGTCAAATTAAATGAAGTTTAAGGAAAATATAACACATAACCATTTCTCACAGAATAATAAACAGTTTTATTAAAAATATTATAAAAATTATAAAAGTTAAAAGAAATTGAGTTTTTATAATTCATTGAAATACGCAATTTAAATATTTGCAGTGCAAATAGGTGCATAAATATACCTATCTTCGAATAAACTATTAATTTAAATTAATTTCGTTTTTTTTTCAGTTAATTTTAACTAAAATTATCAAAGTTATTCCTAGGTATACATAAATTCAATAATTGTGTAAAGAAAAGTGCTTTTACTCTATTTGTCGAAATACTATTTTGTACTTTGATCTTAAAAATAAAGTTACTTTAAAAACGTATTTTAATAAAACTGTTTATTACCTTTGTCTTTATGAAATCTGCTGGAAAAATTAAACCAACAGAATAGTACAAAACATACACTTATTAGGAAAATATTAGTAAAAAGCATCATTAAACTGTAAGTATCCGTAACGATTATTTGAATTTAGAAATTTGTTGACATGTTTGGATTAAAGAGAAAATTTTTAATTGGCTATTATTTACAAATACTATGATTTCAAATCATGATTGTACATTGGCCTCGATATAAATACGAAGGTAAAATTTTTGAAACATATGTATTTGTGTATTTAAGCAAATTAAAAGAGAAGAAAATAATTCTACTCGTCACAATCCCTATTATTGTTTAAAAATTTTAGTTTCCACAGAACATTAATTCATAAAAATATTAAATAATAATGGAGATTCTTTTATAAATAACATAAGAAATCGATGTGACAGATGATTAAAAAAAAAAATATATATATATATTGATGTTATAAATGCGTTTTACGTTTACCAGCAGTTTTTAAATAATGTCATATAACCGTGCTATTTTACTGCAATAAAGAAAAGGGCTCTCTCTCCCTTAAAAAACATCGTAAGTTTCTCCGCAAGAAAAGTAGCGATTAGAAAAAGAAAGTAAAGTACCAAGTACGATATACGCGCGCGCGTGCACGCACGCACGCGCACATATATATTAAGTGAATAATGAAGAAAAGAAGAAAGATACAAGTAACGTGAATACGTTTCACCCATTACCGACGTTCGAGCACACCACGTGGCACTTCAAAGATTATTAAGCATTGAGTCAAAAGTATAAAATAATGACCACAGACTTATCAAATTACAGCCTCTCTATTTTCTCACGTACACATGATGCAGTACTCGCGGAGCGAACGGTAGCACGACGATAAGCCACCCACGACAAAAGCAACCCCAGCAACGGTCATTAAATAATCGTTCCATAAATTCCGCCCCCGTGAAGACCTTCCCCGGATGAGCGAGTGTGTTTTACCGCGCGAGCAACGCGACTCGGGGTAGCGAAAGAGACCCGGTACCTCTCATCGGGAAAGTGTCACGTGGCCAACTCGGACGCGCACTCCCGAAGCCCAGACAAAAAGAAATGCAGATAGAAAGTTAAGACGATCCTCGCGGGCGAATCGTCGCTCCGACAATTTCGCGCTCGTCTCTGAAGCTATGTTTCGCTTTTTTGTTTTTGGAGGCTACCGTTGCCGCGCAGCACGGAAGGCAGAAACTGCGGCAGCAGCGCCTTCTCCAGGCGATGGTGCATCAGCAGCGCCGTCGGGCTGCCGTTACTCTGTTGTTGTTGCTGATGGTGGTGGTGCGAGAGGTGCTGCTGCTGCTGCTGCTGTTGCTGTTGCTGCTGGTGCTGCTGTTGCGCGAGCCTTAAGTGACCCCCGTGATTAACGAGCTGGGCCTGCTCGGGCGCTTTCGCGGCGATCTTGAGCGACATACCGGCTGCGGCGGCGCTGGTGTACGGATAGGCCTCGGCGAAGTTGTAGGAGGTCGTCGGGTAGGTGGCAGCCGCCGCCGCCGCGGTCTGGTACTCGTAGAACTGGGAGGCCGCGGCGACCGCGGCCGCGTGGCTCAGCTGCGTCGCGGGTAGTGGCACCAGGCCTCCGGGTGCCGCTGCCGCGAGGTACGGAGACTGGTACACGTAGCCGGGTGGCACTCTGAAATACATTTGAGGGGTTGGTTGGCAAGTTAGTTCTGAGCGATGGGTGGCGGTGTCGACGCGTGTGAGCGTCTCATGGCGGGTTGGGGCTCGCTTTTTTTCTCTAGGTACTCCTTCAATTGTTTGATATTTGGATGAAAGTTATTTGCGCTTTTTCTGGTAGCATTACGTTTCTATGTGGCAGCTTTCATTAGCGCCTTGGAGAAATTAAGACTACTTTTGATTTTGCGTTACCTTCCTTTCGCTCAAAATGAACTCAAGTTACTGTAGTATTGATCTCAGTCGTGGATTTACATTAGAGTAGTATAAATCTGGTAAAAATATGCAATTTTTCTTTTATAATGTTATTTAAAAAAAAAAAAAAAAAACGAAATATCCACGTTTTATGAAGATCGATTTTTATTTTTTTTGTAATAAAGAATCTCATTGGTAAAAAAAAGCTTAATTTCCATTTCAAACAATTCAAAGAGTACGGTAATTTTAGTGAAAGAGCATTGCAAAGAGCGTCAATCATAGCCCATTTTCAATGTAAATTTCTAATTTCTCTCTTTATTTGCGACTTTAGATGGAAAGACGGAAAGTGATTGTTAGGTTGTTTGCCAGATACTTTCAACAAAATTAATCAATGCAAACGATATGGATTTATTGCTTAATATAATGAAAATGTAATCAATTTTTTAATTTTCATGCGCAACAAGAGTATTTTAAAAATAAATACATTTTGATTGTTATTATTATTTTTGAAAATTGCTAGGCGTTTCTTTAAATAATTAAAATAAGTCAAACGACACTTGAATGATAATGAAGCTATTGAATAAATATCAAATCTATTGAAAAATCGAATGTACATCTGCATTAATATGTTGCAGTAATTAGTCAACGTTAACTATGCATTTAAATATCGTTCGTATTTATAAATTGCAGATTAAAAGTACAGATTGCAAATACATTTATCTTATTTAGTAATTACACATGTACTGTTTTAAATAGACAAGTGCTGATTCGAGACTTAATTGATTCACAATGCGGACGAAATCAGTCAAACTTTAACGACGATAGCGATTTCGGATACCATTAAAGTGATCGTCGACAAATCGCTTTTATACTTATACGAGATCGCCATGGTCTTGCATTTTCAAAAGTTCTAATTAGGTGCTTCTACGTATAAAGAGCATTAATGTTAACTAACGTACAATTATAAAAACCAATTTTTATTCGTGTAAAAACATATTACAAAATAAATTAAACATGCACTGCAATGAAAAATATTAAATATACCGTTTGGCTAAAAAAAATTATACTCGAAGAACGTATAGATTAATCATTAGTAGAATTAGTTTATCGTGTACAATGCAATAATTCTTGCCACAGGAGCAAACTTTATTCTTTTAAAGAAGCAAGTAATTTTGCTCTCTAATTGATGTGCAATATCAATTTTTCAATGGAATTGACTTTAACTTTGTCCAAGTAAGGCATTCAAATGACATTATCTTCTGTTGGAACTTCTAAAGATAGAGAAAAATGTGCGGGAACGGGGACAGGATAGAAAATGCGTGTGAATGTGCGAAGCGCAATGATAGAAGGTAAGCTTCTCATGGACTTTGTGATCGACGCTCTCGTATGTTTTGAAAGAACAAGAAAAAAAATTATTACAAAAAGAAAATAATAAAAAAAAAAAAAACACTGTGATAGGCGAGTACAAAACAATCAAAGAAGTCCGAGGTCGCCAAATAACAGAAAAAAAAACCAAGAAACAGCAAACCAACGACAAACGTGTAGGTACTGCATGAAAAAATACTTGTCGGCACACGGCACACGACACACGATTATCTAACACCAACGTTAGTACCTTAGTCGCGATAACTTTCAGGCAGGACGGATAATCTTTATTGTACTTTTTGTGCTTTCTTTGCCTTTTAGCTGTTTAGCAGTATCGCGCCCGTGCGAGCATCATTATGAACTATTTTTTTCCTTGTTGGTATGGAAATGGAGTACAAATAAAGCAACTCAAGTCTGTTACTGGAGATCGTTAAAATGTAACATATAGGTCTTGACTTGAGATCCTTATTTATTAATATACGTATAAAATTACTATAACTGTTATATTAATGATTATTATTGAAATTTAATGCTGGAAATCATCTAGTACGTTTCAATGGTTGTATATTCATAGTTATAGAGTAAATATATCGATACAATGATTGAAACACTTAGATGGTAACAAGATCCAACGTAATTCCGAATGTTATTTAGCTTGCGATTATTCAGGCGAAGTTCACACAGTTCATTATATATTCGTTAATATATATATATATATATATATATATAATTACTACGTTTACTATAGCTTTAAAGCGGAATTTTTTACTTTTAGAATATTTTATTACGACAAAAAACAAAAAAATTATCCATCGAAATATAAGTGCATGCACCTTATAAATATACTTAACAATGGTTAAATTTACAATCGCCTCTACAATCCCTGTATATAAACTTTATTTTTTATTAGGGAGCCTTTTACTTTTCTAAAAAGTCTAAAAGAAACACACAGTATGTACGTTGATAGACTGGTAGAGAAACATTATTTTCTAACCGTAATCTAAGAAGAAAGCGTCTTTTTAGATTTTGGATGAAATAATTTTTAGATCAAGAATAAGCTATTTCTTATTGGCTTTCGTCAAAATAATTTACTTTTGATCTAAAAATGGTTTCGAGAAGTGTCTATTTTTATCAAACACCTAATGATATACGTTAATTTAAAAACATAACTTTATCTAAATCTACATCACAGATATAAACTTAAGCAATCCAATGGTTTACAATAAAAATGCAATGCGTTGTTTCGACACATTGTTTTCTTTTAAGAGATTTATTTCGATTAATTCGAAGTCAATATATACCTTTTTCGAAGAATTTCAAAATACATTTATTACAGAGCTTAGAATAAAGTTAAACGATCGTAGATTTTTTTAATTTGGATATAAAATACAAGCTTGGAACCCGAAATAGTATGACCACTTATTCACGACATCGTAGAATCCTAAAATTCACAACATTATTAAGAACTCGTTACTTAAATTATCTTTGTTAATGAAGCATTGAAGGAACTGTTTAATAAAATTTCAGCTAAATAACAACTGTTTTTATATAGTTCATCTATATTATATAGATCACCAGTGATAAAGTTTCATAAAGAAACCGAAAATGAATGAGCATACCAGTTCAATTGCTCATATACTCTGCAACCTCATTATTACTAGTCATATGGTTATTTCTATTCGATGACTGGGCAACGCTAAGACTCAGCTACAAATATCCTTGTAAAAAGTCCCGCCTATTTTGACTTTCTTCAATTCAATGGAACATTGAGACGTAAGACAAATTATTAACAAATTATTACATCTATCCGGAAGAAAAAATCATTTTGCGTTAACAGATATTATACTGTTAGATGCGAAAATTTTGAAATTTCAACACGTGCATAATCTTCATGGTACAGCTCGTTTTTTCTTGAAATTAGTTTAAATAAAAAGATTTAGAAACATTTACGGGTGTTAATTTAGAAAATTTTAAAAATTTAAGGAAAAATAAAGTAGATCTTAGAGTTTGGTACAAATCGTCAGGTTAATATTTAATTGTGCTACAACGTAATTGGGAACATATGATTTGCTTAACTTCTTAACTTGTAATACTCGTAAATTACTATTGATAGTCCGTAAGATGGAATTTGTGAATCCTATTTCACGAACAGCTTCACCCTAAAATTACTTTACCCTTACTACTGACAATTACGGTTTAGTGAAATTAAAACAATCGATGTTTCCCACTCCAGTGATCAGACATCTAATTAATTATATTCTAATAATTTATTCTACTACGAAGTCCTCGAACAAATTAAACCATTAGGAATAATTGTATTACACGTTTACATAAACTTTTTCTTCCCATAAATACATCCTCGATGGGTTGAAAGAATGAAAATTACGAAATTCACGTTTTGTATCCGATTCTACAAATAAGTTGCAAGTAGATGCATAATTTTTAGTTTGATAAGGTATCGAGAATTCAGCCACTTTCAAAGGTTCAAATAATTCTTCGTAAATATCGCTATCGTTGTTTCGACAGTTCAACTCACTCACTCTTGGACCAAACTTTTCCAACTAACTTTAGACTAATTTTTGCGGTAACATTATTGCATTCGATAATCTCCGCATCATAAAGTGTCATAATAATCGATGAATCCACCTACTTCCGAAGGTATTCCGTAAAGCAAATTTCCGCGCACATTTCCGATCGCTCCGCCTATAAAGTCGGCAAGTATTTAAAAATTCATCCTATCGCAACGATAGCTGAGTTTAACCGAGTGAACCCACTTTCTATCCAACGCAAGGATAAAATTCAATCGAGGCAATAGCCATAATCGCTCGGGCATCGAAAAATCAATCCTCGCGTTGTCTGTGTCCCCAACGGAGTTTCCGGTTCCCTTCCCGTGGCTCGTTACTCGTCGTGCAATTACGAGCGCGCGTGCACGTACGCCAAGTCCATCCTCGAATCGATACACGTGTATCGGGCCTCGCGCGGCTGTTTGCATTTCTTTCTTTTATTCTCTTTTTGCCCTCCTTGCCCTTCGGTCACACTCTGTTCGCCGCTTTTCTCGGAGACAGCCCTGAACTCTTTATTTCGCCGTACCTCGCGACGATCGATGGCGAGGCTCGCGTTTACCCCCGAATCAATATATCGGTATACACCGCGAGTTGATGCGCTCTGTCAAATTTCTTTACAATTGAAGAACTCGTCGTCGTGGCGCTCGATTTTTGTCAAACGAAACAAACGAAAGAAACGGAACCAACGATAACGTGTCAGCCGAGCCGTAGGTTGTCGCTCATAACTTTCGATCGCAAGACCTCAATCGTCGATGGAACCGACGAAAATTCGAAAATTGATCACCTGCATCGAGTGCTCGTCGTTGAAGATTACCTTTTTCCAACTGCTAGCTTATCATGGATTCAGATTTTAGAATGAAATTTACAAAAATTGTGTTTTTATATGAAAATAAACAATACTGATAAAGTGTTGTGCATGACTTTCTAGTAAATGCATCTAGGTAAGCTGATCGCGGATAAAAATGAAATCATTAGTTACAAAGAAACTATAATTTATATCTAGTTTCGTCAGCAGGATGGTAATAATGCATAAATGCGCAGCACGATACCAATAACCGCCAACTGGCACTAGTTTACAATCTCGCTCGTCAATATTTTACTTATTATTTGCACGTTTTTCACACGCACACACACGAGCGCGCGCACGCCTTTAACATCCGTAACCAAAGTTTTACGGCTGCTTTTTCAATTTATATATAAAAATAAAATGTTATATATTATTAGTTTATCCATAAAGCGAAAACACTTGCGCAATAAAGTAAAGCGCCTCTTGGCCTTCGGATTGTAATCGTTCGTAAAGCCATCGCTTGCGTTTCAAATCCGTAACCAATACGTTTCCACGTATTCGTACGCACCGTTATCGCACCGATCGGCCAACAGCCAACTTTTACCATCGGAGCCGCGAAGGGCATCGGCCGAAATCACCAAAGATTACGACGATCGTAAGGCAATTACGAAAAGTAAGCTTTCAATCGTGCTTAGATAATCCGCGAACGACGATATTCGAGCTTCCGTCCCCGGTTCACTTTTTCCCTCGATCGAATTTATCTTTCAGTCGCATCTCGCGATGCTCGGATAATACATTATGGATGGCTCGCGTGTCCTCGTGCGAAGGCTATTCTATTGCGGATTAGCCGCGAACGCCATGACGTACGTGTACTTACGCTTCTTCGTACTTCATTCCCGTTACATTGCCACGCGATTCCCCTATTACAGGAGCGCGTTTGGCGCACAAATCGAGAGATCGCGATATCGATGTCGACGATTCTTCGTGAACATCGACACAGACTCTAATCCGATTGCGTTTTACGCCTTGACTCGAAAATTCCGAAATATTTCCCGTTGTCTCTTTTTAATTGCGAGCCTTTCTCTGACGCAATCGCTAAAAAAGAGAAACCGAAAACTCTCTTCGTATCCGTAATAATATTTACTTATACAGTTAAGCGCGATTTCCTTCGCACACGAAATATAATCAATGCGAGCTTGCTGAAAAGTATAGATCTTGGAGGCTTACTTTTATAAAATCTGTAAATAGTGTACCGTAGTACTATAAATACCAATACTTATTTCACGCCTGTAAACCAAGAAGAAGTTCATTCATCTTACATTCCTTACTCCAATTTCAACAGTCACGCCCTTACAGGGGAAGCAAGGAATCGAGATGCGAAGCGTATCATTCATCCAGGAAAGTGAAACGAGTGTTGTACGAGCTCAAGAGAAATTTCTTGAAAAACGAACGAATCCCAGCAAACCGCCATGTATAAGCAACTACATTCGCTTTATACAGGTTCTGCATCAGTAGCGATACAGAAATAAGTGCGGTGAATAAATTCGAATTCGGTTCGAATGAAATTACGCATCACGAAGTACAATTGGAAGTAGAATTAGCGAAAATGGTTTACGATCGTCCGATCCTATATTGGCCTCCTTCTGCTCCTACTGGAAAGCGGAAAATTTAATAACAGTCATTTGTGCGCGTTTCGTCATTGAGATAGGCACAATGAAATAACGTACATAATACAGGAAGAAGGAAAAAAGGTCTTTCCCTTCCGAAATCGTAAGAGCTCGAAGTAGCGAGCGCACGCGTCCCCCACGGACAATTCGATTTTCGAATGATTCCATTCTTCGACGAAGTCCCCCCACGAAAATTCATCGCGGGTTCCTTGAGTCCAGCCCTCGATTTCCGGCGCAAAGTGGCCGACGACTCGATCGGGATCTCGTGTGCACGCGCGCTCAAGAAAGCGGACGGACGTTAATTTGCGGCGCGATCCCCTCCCGCGCGCAACCCTTATCTTGTCGTAAAATTCGATAGCCGTTAGCTGGGACCATTAGCGTCCTAGACCAGTTCCCGATCTTCGTCTTGCACGAAGGGTGAGTGAGAAACGAAGTAAATGAAGTATAAACAAGCGTCAGGATGCAACGACGTGGCTGCGAGTTGTCAAAGTCGTTTCGATCGATTATGCAAGTCATGTTTTTTTGGCACGGCCGTCGGGTAACGTTTTCGACTCGATTTGGTGAAATTGCAATGGATCGCACTGGTCGTGAAGCTACGACTTACAGTAATGAGCTTCGAGTCATAAATATCGAATGATCCTATGATTGATAACCATTTCCGAGTAAAGTCTGCGTGCGACTGCATCTACAACGCTGCACTTTATTAATTTTAAATTGACCTACGATGGAAGAACCATTACCGGATTAACTCCAGATATCGCAAGAGCTCTTTTTAATTAGTTGAGTTTGCTGGTAACTCGACACAAGCGAATATTTTCATGCGTTGAAATTCACCAAAACGAATCCGCGCTCAAAAACCAAGACACACTTCTACGATTTTTCATTCTCGCGTCGTTAATTGCGCAGCAAAGGTGCATCCTAGTTTCCTCTCAACCTTCGCTTGTATCTCACGTGTTGTCGAATGCACTTTTAAGAGCCACCCCACTCGCCTATACCCCGCGGGCAGATCGACTCGGATGCGCTTCGCGTGCGCACACCTGCGGCTAAACAATTAGGCGATTAGCGTCCATGTGTGTAATTTGTCGATTCGCCCCCACGGACGGACGTCGCAGAAGGAAACTTGTCGCCGAGAAGACACGGGTCCCGTGTAAGTGTCTTTCGTTACTTGGACTCGCTGACGGCGCCTTAAATGGCTTGCACGAACAACAGGAGTCACGGGTATCGCTAATGACTTCGACGTGCTTAATTTGTTTGTTTGTTTTATGTACTTAGTAATTGCCGTCAAAAGCGTTTCGGCGCGAACTCCACGACATTCAGGGCATTCGTTTGAATTAGATATATTTTTGTTATTGCCATGTAAAGTTTATAGAGCGAGATTCCAATTTTATTGATGAATTCTGAAATACAGTTAGACGAATCAGAAGTGTAATTCAATTTCCAATACAGTAAAATCTTTACGTTTTTTATTTAAATTGTTTAATTGCAATACCAACGTCTTTGCATTCTTATTTTATATTTCTGTTCGTCTTTGTTACTTTTCTACACAATAGTTGCAAATTTCACAATTTAAATAGTTTAAATAGTTTGAAAAGATTGGAAGTCAAATGTTTGGCTAACATAATTAGGGAATACGTAAGCACTGTACTGTTATATTGAAAGTTATTGTCAGCAGGTACAGAATTTCAATGGAGATAATGATTTATTCGATAGAAAATTATAATATATAGGTTACCACCACGTATTAGAGCGTACATTATCGAGCACCTTGCTTGTCTTCATTTTTGTCGGTACAAATTGCATTTAATTCACGAACGAAACGATTAGCCTAAGATACATGCATACGAATATATTAATATTGAAATAATGTATATCATTATGACCCAGAAAGGCTTATTACATAAAACAAACCATCGATTGACGAGCCGCGCAACTTATCTTTCAAAAAGTAAAACCGTGCTCAGAAGCTTTCTTGTACGACTTCGTAAATAATTCAGCGTCACGATAACAACTCGTCATTAGAAAACTAAAATCAATATTTTAAGTTTCCATGCCATAAATATAAATTTGAAAGGAATGCAGTCGGCAATATCTTATACAATTCACAAACTAAGCTCAAAGCGCATCCTCGACAATGCGCTCCACATTGACTCTGAATTCCAAAGAGAATATACGACTCCGAAGTGCGATCCACGAATTCATTAGCACGGCAATCAACAATAGCAACTCGGAGAACAGTGTCTCACCCTTAAGTTACGGCGGGAGGCGCGCGGTGAGTAGGCAAAATGAGCATCAGCGTCGGGATGCCGCTGCGCCGGCGCACACGGATAATCCAATGGGATGATCCGCCAATCCGGACGCTCCGGGGACTTCCTCCGCCCTCCGATCGACCACCACGAGGCGGTTCACACCCCCCGCGGCCGCTTTCACTCAGGCCCTCCTATTTCCGATGCTCGTGCGCAGCTCCTTCCTGCGACTTATTTCGCGGAACGTATGTCGGCATATCGGGCGGCGATTCGATTAATCAAAGAACGAAGACGACGTCGAATATATCACTTCGAAAGCTCTTTCTGCGACGAGTGTAAGGCGTTTTTGGTTTTACATTGAAATAAATATATTTACCGCCTTTTCCTCGCCAGGAGATATTATTAGCAACGAAGGGCTTATGGGATCGTTGACTGTTGGACGAAAAATTTATTTATGTACGTTAAAGAATGTATTTTTGAATTAGTCGTATTAGTTTGTCTTCAGCTTCTAGAGACAGAGAGAGAGAGAGAGAGAGAGAAAGAGAGAGAGAGACTTCTTTTATATCCGATCTGTTCTCTTATCAACAAAGAATTCGAGAATCCCGCGAAAGATTTTTTCTTTGTCAGAATAAAATTTTTCTACAGTATTTTTATCTATAAATTTACCAATTACCGTTTCGTAAATAGAAATTGTATCGATGTAAGACACAAACAAGAGTAATGATACTTGGCGACGATGGCAACAACAATTGGGGTAAGGCAAATACAATTATTGTCATATTGATAGGGAATTAAATTCCCTTCAACAAAATTATGTGCAAAAAGCACTCGACAAATCGTGACACCGTGACGTAATAAAGTTACTCGCACTCATTTGAGCTATAACGTTGCTATCCACTTATATTATTTATTACGTATAAAACTAGTTGTGCTGATGAATTTCCTAGTTGAAATAACATTTTAAAAATGTATAATCTATCTAAACAAAAGAATTTCTTGGATATAATTACAAATGTATAATTATCGAAAAGACGTAAATTTGATAAAAGTGTTATGCATTTGAATGGAAATACACGCATACAATACATCAATTCTAATACCAAAATCAAGAAGGAAAGTTTTTGTTTTTATAAAAATAATAAAATGTTTACGTTATATTTAGTCGTGTCGACACGATTTACGGACGAACATTTTGAGTATATTATATATTATACCAATTAATACATCTACGGTTCCACATATCTACAATGCTGAATAAAATTTGATAATGTACACTCGTTTCCTTGAATGTCAAAGGTAACCTAACAAAAGATTTGCTATCGGAAGTACAATGCGCCCGCAGTGTATCCATTTTATCCGGTAAATATTTAAATATGAACACCTTCATACAAATTTCATTTGTATGACCCGACCAATTGAAAAGGTCGCTCCTTTTCTTCTTTACCGGTCATCCGGTATTGCTCTAATCGTACGTGTGTTCACAGGTGAAAAACTCGCGAGACACAAAAGCTACTGCCGACCCGATTAGTGGACGTGCGCGACGTGTCCCATTTTCGGAATCACTAGCGTTGTAACAGATGAACAAATGCGTATATACAACAAAGGGGAGAGATGTGAATTTGGGATTATGAATGTAAGATGATAAATAGCATTGTTATAAAAAAGAAATGCATGGAAAAATACAAGAAATCGTTATTCTTTCCACATATTCAATTTGTCCGATGTACAATAACATAAAATTTAAATATAACGTCTGGTTATTGATTAAATGTAGCTGAATTCAACATTTAGTTGGTATGCCTGTAAAAAATATTTACTTGAATTCAATAATTATATCTTCAAGGTATAAGTAGACATAATATGCAGCAACGAACACGAACCATCCATAAAATGGATGATAAGAATAATAAAACACGACAGTTGTAAAATGCACTGCTACTGGAATTAGGAATGTACGAAAAAAACAAGTAATTGTTCATGTAAATAGTTGGATAACAAATGTTTCAGAGGAGGATCCAGAACGTTGCTTTGGTGGAATATACTGTCGCAATTACTGTATTACAGCTATTACTATTCGGTATAAAATATTTGCTAAGATGTTCGTCATACTGTAATCGGCTCATCAAATACTTGGGATAAAAATTTGAATTTTCTTTTTCAAGACCTTTACACTTTGGAATTTGATAAGCTTATCTAATTGTATTTAAAAGAGCTCACGTAAAAAAGAGACAATGAAATAAACGAGGATGACAGCCCGAACAAATACACAAGTACTTGTTATCTATCTCGCATCAGAAATCATTTGAAAAGTCAAAGCCTAAAAATCGATCGGATAAATGACCCGACACACTGATCAAGTAAATATATTAAAAATTAAGTGCATAAATCTAATTAATTAATGACTCAGTAAAGGTCCGCTCGCGAAATACCGCGATCGACGTTCGTTCGAAATCATCGCTAATAATATATTTTTCTTTCGAATAGTTCGACCACTTTGGCAATGAACGAGATTCGAAAACATTCGTCGATGTGCCGATTCGTGAAGTTTCTTCGTTCTATCGCGAATATCTTGTATCCTTCTCGCAAGGTCAAGAACGATTGATTGACAATCGTTTAGAATATTTAGCGTCCTAAATGTTCTAAAATTATTTGTGTCTTTTCGATGATTTCGAAAGACGCGTTCGGATCGGAATGCTTGTAAAATCTCACGTAAGTAAATCACTCGGTGAGTTATTATTTTTTGAATTGCTTGAAAATAAAAATCTATTTCGATCGCATAACAGAGCAGAGGCACGCTTCTGATTTATGAGCGATAATACACTTATTTTCATAAATTTACAGATATCGGCGTCAATATTTTTAGAGCTTTCTGTAATAATTTGCAGTGTCACCGATGATAACGAAAATATCGGGAAGTGCCTTATCGAAGAGTGCGCTTGACATTTCAGGTACCTTTTCAAGAAGGTATAAGATCATCGCTCAAATTGTCAACCGTAGATATTTATTTTCGACGACCACGAGAAATGCTCTTCTAAACCGTTACGTGTCAGAAAACTCATTAAATCCATCCAATAAAATTGTTCCGTATCGTTACTCCCAAACATCCAAGTTTTTTAACGAAACGCAGCATCCGATCGTATGGTTCAATAGTCTCGTTAAAAATTGTCTCTCTCCGGCTGGATTTAGCATTATTGAAAACAAAGAATATTGAAGAATTATCAAATCGTCGTAATAAAGTAGCGGCAGTACTTGGAATCTCGACTCGCATTAGTAGCGTTTCTCGCGGCAATAAACAAACTAACGCCATCCAGGCGTAACATCCGCCTAAACATTGCCAATTAAAGCTCTTCCTCAAGACGATTAACGGAGTCCCTTGGCTCGCTATCCGAGCCTCGACATCGTTAACGCGCCATCGGAACAATGCGCACAGAGGCCACTCTTCGGCTCTTTTCCCCGTTCATCCCTCGCGTGGCGCGTTCGACGGCGTCTGGGGCGTCGGGGTGGTGGGGAGGGCGGGAGGAAGGAGTCTCGTCGAGAGGAGCTCGAGTGCGCGCTTAACGCGACAGGGACAGGTGGAGGCTAAATAAAGCCGCTGCCGAACTGGACCTCAGCCAGGGAAAGAGACGACGGCGACGGCGGCAGCGGCATCAAGATGGCGGGCGGCGGGAGGGACGCGGACGACGGATGCGTCGCGCGACCCGAGGAACTACGAGACGCCGGTGTTGAGTTACACTACCGAGTGCTCTCCGCTCTGTCTTTGACGACGTCGCGACCAAAAAAGACCCTAATGACCAGTCACCGCGACCCGCGGGGGCTTATTAATAATTCACGCGCTCTGGAAAGCTGCGCTTTGTGAATTGTGCGCCATCGCATGCGACCCGAAATGAGCCACTCGGTCTTTTCGGGCTTTTCGGGCTTCTTTGTCGATTTCCCGAAAGCATGGGCGAGCGAGCGAATACCCGTCAACCAGAACGAGCCACGAACAATGGCGAGCGCTTGCACTTAGCACAAGCACCGAAGGCCTTTCGAAGGAACTGACGCCACGGCGACTCTCCTTGTGCTCGCGAGTACCAATGGTCTTTATTCTATTTATAGAGAGCCTCGCGATCGCTACTATCTTTCCTACCCGTGCGTATCGAGATTTTTTTGCTATTTATTCAAAATTGTGGCGCTGAGAGAAGCGGGCGGGCCTCTTGTTTCGCGACAAACCAAGCGAACAAAAAGATACCGAGCGATTATTTCATTAGAAATGCAAAGGATTCCTTTCACGTAAGACCGTTGTTTCTTGGCTCGTAAAATATGAATTTGTTAATTTTGCATGAATAAGCGAGGACATTGGTTCAAAGTATTGCTTTTTCCACGAGGAGAACGGTTATGCTTATGTGACATTGCTTTCAACCGAATCGATATTTTTCAAACAATACAATTTTTGCGATAACTGGTTATATCTATGCGCAAACATTTAAATTTATTGCTCGTTCGTGTTTTAGCTAAATCTCACGAACTTTGATCGTCATTATATACGACCAAAAGCAAGGTAATGAAAATTGTATCCACCTAAATATTATTTCTCGAAGAATTGGAAATAGTTTTTATTGTGCAAGGACAATTAGTGTGACATAATTTTGATTTAAATGCAACATTATCTTTATTGATAGTCACTCCTCGTGGGCTGCTTAACCAATACGCAATTTTAGCTTTTCGCGTCGAATACTTCTACTCGCTTCATATTTTTATAAGCGATAATCTAACGGTAGTTTATTATTTCAAGATGACTAATTTATATTTTCGTATATTTTCGTTAACTGATTTATACTTTTCGGTTTTATGTAGCACTTATTTTCGGAGCATCGGTTTGCGTGGAAATTCAGAATATAAATAATATAATTATGTACGTCATTTATTAAAATTTATAAAATGGTACTTATAAATAGTAACATCTTTACGGAAACCTTTTTCACGCTACAACAACGTGTAAATTCCTTAAGCCCGCTGTTACCAAGATGTATCGCTTATTTCTCTATTTTTAGAAAATTAACGCAGATACTCCACATCTGCGTAAATGGATATTGTTGTCGTCGAGATATTAAAAAAAATGGTTCTTATCTAATACTAAGGCATAAGTAAATAAATACTACCCTTAAGTAGAACAATAAGATTACAGAAGCTCTTCTTTATGAAATCTTCTTTCACTGGCATCTTAACCTTTATGCATATACTTAATTTCATGTTAGATAGACTTTTATTTTTTGTAGTATTTCTAGCTGAATCAAATTCTTTTAACAGAAGCTCTTTGTTAAGTGTTCATATGTACATAAAAGGAGCATAATATAATTCATTAAAAATACATGTGTTCAAACTGAGATTCCTTACCTTGTCTACAGTAAACAGACAATAATTGTTAGAAAATACTAAATTAAAGAAAAAATGTCAAGCCCCAATTTATATTGTGCGCATTGCCTGTGCAAAATCTACTTAATTTACTTGAAGGGCATTACAAAGAAATCAACGAATGCAATGAAAAAGGAAAACATCAATCAAACACACAGAAGTTTTAATAAGATTACCCGCGCAAGGTGTCAATTATATGCAGTTTCAGGCGCATATTGTATGGACTATTACTTCAACGAACTGCCGTTACATTTCCGCGCTCTTGTTACATTAGAATCATAGTAAAAAAATAAAAAAAATAAAAAAAAGAAAAGAAAGAAAAGAAAAAAAAAAACCACGTACAGCACCAACAAAAAAGAAAGAAAATTACAACACCAATAGCGACACCAATAAGTGTAGTGTATACAAGCCTTCACCACACACCACAGCACCGGTTATTAATCATTAAAGGTTAGGCGTGTAATAATTCTACCGCGTCACGGGGACGTACGGACGTACTGCGTGCCTCGTGCGCGCGCGATAAGGAAGTATAGTTATTGCTCTGTCGCAAAATGAATTTCTATATTTATTAAGGCTCGCGCGAGAAGCGATCGCACATTTGTAGGTCACGATGCCGATACGTTCGATCGATTGCTCTCAAACTCTCTTTATCAGTCTATCGTTCTCGCTTTATTAAACTTGGTCTGCACCGACGCAGATCTTCGATTTTGGCGCTGCAGTTCGCTGGACGAGACATTTATCCGCCGAACGCAATTGGAAAATCGACTTTCCAATGAACCAATATCGGATATATTCCATTATTCGTTACTCCAAATCGTCCCTTGTGACTAGTTTGCAAGTCGTACGTTGCTCGATTATCGAAGGCATGCTTCCTTCGATCGCAAAGGACACGAGCGAAGGACGGCATAATACTGCTTTCTGAATAAGTTAAAAGCACAATATAGTTGGGCACTGTACAAAGATAACGCGTTCGCTTGCATCGAATGTTCCATTGGAAACGGAATCGTTAGCGATATTTTTACTTTTTTTATTTCGCAGTTACTTAGAAGGTCCGAACGTAATCCCAACGAAATCTCTTTTGCAAGCACATTTACGAATATTCTTCTTTATGCAAATAAATATCGTTCGGAATTAAATTGTTCTCTTCGTCTCGGTTACGATGCAGCAAGTATTTGTAAGACGATGAAAAGCAACCGTAGTCGGCAGTTGTAAAGAAGTACAACGGGAAATTTAAATTATAAGAAAACCCAGAAAAAAAACTGAGAGTATTTTGCTAAGACTCGCTCGCGGGAAATATTCTTTTGTGACCTTTATAAAGGGAGATAAAATATCTCTCGTCAAAGTTAATTCAAGCCCACGAAAAGACGAATAAAACGAAAGCACGACATGGCAACGACTTGGACTGCAGTTTCACATACCGCTCGATCCCCCCGAAAACCAAAGCAAAACGAGTTAAAGGCGAAATATACGCGCACGCTGACACGCATACAAGGCGCAAATGTGCCCCCGAATAAAAGCGTCGTGTCTCTCCACCGCAGCGCCAAAATGAAAACAGCCATTATTCGGCAACTGCCCGAGCCACTCTCGCTCGATCGTTCTCCTTTTCTCCTTTATCTCCTTTATCTCCTTTACCTCCTTTATCTCGAAGATCGGTCGGGCCGCAACGCGAGGCGAAACAAGGAGCTGGACGATAAAATCGATGCACATCGCGAGCGGGGCAACGAGCGCGACGTTGGCTCGCTGAAAAATTGATGCACATGAGGCACAGCGGCGGCTCGTCTGCGCGCGCGCCTGCAAGTTCTAATTCGGTTAAGCCCGAGCGGCGGAAGCGTCGCCGCGATAAGGGAGCAAGAGGAATAAGGGTGGGGGCCACGGGGAAGGCGCGAGACCGATTGACGAGATGCGCGAATATCGCCGGCTGCCAGGCAGAGGCGCGCCCAGCAGCGGATTTCGGGAGACGAGGTCGACTCCTCCGCCTCGCGATGCCCGCCCGGGCGAAATTCCGCGCGCATCGCCAGAATTCAGCTGGAGGAGAATTACGGGACCCGCAAGCCTCTTGCAATCCGGCGTATCGAGTTTCAAGCAGGTAAAAAGGAGCGCGTTAAAAATACCCGATATCCGCGTTACGTTTGGCGCGCATCGCGACGACGTATCCGCCAAACGAGAATTCTCGCCTCGTCTGGTGGATCGAATCTCTTTCATTTCTTCCGTCGCTGTTCTTTGCGAGAGAGAACGGGCGCTTGAACGCACGGACGAAGCCCATCGACGCGCGAATGCTTGGAAAACATTAAACGGGTCCCCGAGCGCGAGGCACGAGACCCCGAATATTTTGAAGTACGATAAGACAAGCGCGAATGGCGAACATTTCGGTTCGCGCAATCGTCAACGTAATCACGTCAGCGTAACAACGCTCGATCGTCGATGCTTTACTTTTATATTCCTATTGAAAATGTACGTCGCAGATGCGTGCACGTATGGAAGGAAAGCGAACGAGAGAATTAAAAAAAAAAGAGAGAAAAACAACGATGCGCGCAAGCAAACAACCCCCCGAGGCACGCGCGTGATAATAAAAGCGAATGGATTAAAGTGCACCACGCGTGACACGCGTGTGCATCTCTCGTGCAACGCGCATAAGGAGCCTTGTGATGCGGCTCGCGCTGGGAGAAAAATCATCGAGTATCGCGAATGAATAATAACAAAAGAAACAGCTAGGAGACGAACGCGTGTGTGTAGAGGAGTCGAAAGGTAAAAAGTAGCGAGAGTGACAAAAGCTAAATGCGAGAGTGTAGATCGTTAACGGCGGTCGCGATTGCGGTGTACCTGGCGATTGGGCATTGACAGTGGGTCAAGAACGTTTATTCCGGCTCGTTACCATTACACTCGTACACAGCGAGCGAGATCGCGCTGGCCCGTACACGCTTAAGAAATAAGAAGAAAAAAAAAAAAAAAACAACTGTCGGGTACACGCGTTAATGCCGCTTTTGTTAATTAATACTGAGTATTATTATTACTGCCATTAATCAATTGCTGCTGTTAAATAAATAAATTATTATTGTAGTATTGTGCTGATTAAATTAGATGAAAAAAAAAAAAGAAAAAAAAGAGAGAGTAGTGTGTCGTGTACAACGAAAAAAAACGTAAGAAACAAGAGAAACAAATGTAAAAAGAGGTAAAAGAGGACCAAGGAAAGAAAAACGTGAAAAAAAAAAACAGTTAAAAAAAAAAAGAATAACAAACAAATTCAAAGTCTCTCAACAATCTCAATCATATCAAAAGTAATAAGTATCGTAATATTATAATATCAGTCACCACCACTTCATCTCAAGTAAAGTAAACAAAAGAAGTAAACAATGAAAAAGTAAAAAAGAAACACAATCAAAGAAAAGATAAATCACGATCCTCACAACTAGTAAGAAATTGCAATGTGTATATATAAGGCATTATAAATACGGAAAGAATAAAAATATTCGTACGTAGGTACTTCTTGGCTTCGTATTACGTGTGCGTGTGCCGCGACATTTTCCTCTCCCTCTCCCTCCCGCGCTTTCTTTTGTTTTTCTTTCTCTTTCTTTCTTTCTTTCTTTCTTTCTTTCTTTCTTTCTTTCTTTCTTTCTTTCTTTCTTTCTCTCTCTCTCGCTATCCCCCTCAAATTCATTTTTATGCTCACTAGATCGTATTTTTTTACAAATTCAGTGGTGAGTTTTTTCAGGTAACGCAACTCCCGAGAATATAGCTGCGCGCCAGGATGCTGAAACGTCATACATTATTCAAATTTAGGAAAATTTCTTAAATATGTGGTTGTATTATTAGAACATTAATTTGCCTTCCTCTCAATTATCAAACCGAATAAGTCTTATCGAATGAAAAGGAATTTAAGGAAAAATTATCGAATTGCAATTTAATGATAATTGTAACGTTTTTTCACAGTTAATTCGATATCGAGCTTATATTGCTCTTCGTAAAGTTATCGTAACAATCCATTAAATTTAATATTCCGTTCAAGTTCAAACTCAAAATGCCAAGCTCATCTTTAGAGATTTTCAACATAAAGAACGACAATTTTAACAATACTGAATAAAATTTAGTTGATTCAATAAGGGAAAAACAAAAAAAAATTTGAAAGAGAGAAAAATTGTCTTTAATATCCCTTTATCGGCGCACTCTGAAAAAAAATCGGTTGGTTAAAAATCGAAGAACAAAGAGATACACTATTTGAATTTGTCAACATTTCTTAATCAGAAACTAAGTACGATGCGGTGAGGATCTTTTTTTTTCAACGTTACTTAAAAAATTTCTTATTATCTTTTCTCGTTTTTGTAAACAAACTTACCCGTACTGCCCAGGTAGAACTGCGGGATATCCGGCGCGAATACCAGTGGCGAATGGAAATGCTGTAAAGTAAATTGAAAAAGAAAATCATTGCAGGCATGTGCTTCGTTGACGCATAGCCACTTATTCATACGCCTATGTTTATGCATATACACATACATGTGCGTACGTGTGCGTGTGTGCGGTACCTTGCATCAAAATTGTACAACATTCGCACGTGCTTTCATTGTTTATTTTGATATATTTTTAACGATGATCTCGCAAAGTTTATTATACTTCAACAAAGTAGGTGTAAGCGAAGAGTCATTTAATGCTGTTTACGTTAATCAAATTGAAAAATATTCTATTTCTACAGTGTTTCACTAGCATCTAAAGTATACCGTTATTAATTAAACGGCAAAATTTAGCGAACCGTACTTTTATATCGATAGCGCGTATTATACTTGTACTTTACTTCGAAATCTGCTCTTTTTTGATAAGCAAAGTAAAAAGCTCGATTAAAAAACTTGGTAATAAAAAATCGTTGACACTGAGATAACATCCGAAAAGGAGCAGGAGGAACAAGAAAGATTAATAAAAATTAAAACTGTTTTTCGCTGAAAAACGAACGATGATGGAAATAGGTGCTCGACGAATAATTCTCGACAAAATTATGATTTCTCTCACATAGGAAACGCTTTTCTCGAACTCGTCACAGTTTAAGCACAAAACTCAAATATAATGGTAACAATAATATTAAAAATGAACGTTGTGAAAATACCTTTGCTCTAGTTATATAAACTTCCAAAAGCGGTGTCAAGGTATCCGAAAAATACCTTATAATCACCTTTTCATAATTCAATTGACGCGCAAATGCGAGATTAATAAAATGCTCGAACCTGCCAATTTGCCAATCATGAAATTCGAGTCTCCGTACGTATGCATTTCGAGATGCCGACAAAAGGTCATCGTTGTCTTCCTTGCGCGCAGGACCTATATATTTCCTGAACACGCGAAGCTCGCGTTGCTCGACGTTGCAAGACTTGTAGCACATTTTTAGACTAGAAAAACTGCGTTGGCTTGCGCCCCGCGGCTCGGAAAAAATAATAATTACGCTTGTCGTGCTAAGAATACGATTTTCTTTATTACCCGCGAATTCATGCATCGCGTCGAATGCTGCGTCTCCCTGGAATTCCGAGCGCTCGACTTGTTTTCCCGATTGCGTTAAGTAAGGTGGTATTTTCAGTCGCGATTCACTAGCCAGACGCGAAATTTCGACGAATCAGGCCTGATCGCGATTAGAGCTTCTTGGTTACGGGAGAATAATGTGAGCCATGTAATAATCCGTAGTGCCGCATTTTTACGCGAATTTTATTCAAAGTGTTTCTTGAAATGCGCTTCGTCTTTTTGAAGAAATTAGAACAATTGATTCATTGACAAGGATAGAGTCGAGAAGATAGAGTCTCTTGGGGCTTAAGAAATCAGAATGCATTCAAAGATATTCTCTTTCGGTGCAATATAAAGCTACAGATCTGTACTTTGACTGCGTTACTTTTATGATTTTATAGGCCTTTGTTCGTACACCAGTCGTGTGTCACCAACTGTCAGAATTTTTGTACGTTTTTCTGCCGTGTGATTTCGGGACAAATGTTTTGCTTATAGAAACGTATTAAATAACTTAAATTACCATTTCTTCGTCGTTTGGAAACGTTAATGCGAAATTAGAAAAATATCACTGTAACGATTAGTTATTTGTTGCAACATCGTTGGATTTAAACAATTATATTAAATTTGGTCTGGCAAAGTTTTTATATTTATTAAATTCAGGAGACATGGAAAATCGTGGACAATTTACACAAATGGCAGAGTAAAATATTATATTTTTGTATCTGACACTTACGAAATCTTGCGAAATAAGTTAAAAAATTAAAGATTGTCCGAGAAACAAAAGTTATTCAGACTGTGAAAAAGGTCTTATGGTATCAAATCATGAAACCAAGGAATTATATTTTGCTATTTAATAAACTGCAATTGCTTCGGTCGATGCAGTGATAACGGCTTTACTAATTTAGTTATTTATAGACATGTTTTGCTAATTATATATGCAGTTGAAGGTCTAAATTTTAAACACATTGTTTGGTCTTTTTTCTTATGATATTAGCACACATTTACTTATTTACATTTATGCCTTCTTATACTGGTATAAAAATTACAATTAATAAAATAAAAAATGTTCAAGTTCAAGAAATTTTATACGATTTAATCTGAATTAAAACGTGATGTTATTGTAGAGCAGAGACAGTTTCATAAGATATTCGATTGAAATTTCTTATGATATTGAAAAGATTTTATATAAAACTTGAAGTGTAAACTTAATGGAATTAAGAAGTTGATATTAAACCATGAAAAACTTCCAGGGGATAATAAAAATTATTCCTGACCTTCCGAAACGTACGACCTAAGCAAGGATATAGCGACGTCTACGATGACGATTTTGGCTTTGCATCAACGACGCATCGCAATAATTATATGGCTGACACACAAGGAACGCATTGCGCTTCGATAAGATCGAAAATAAACTCATCGTCTTGAGGAAGGTAGAAGGGAAGAGAGCGAGAGAGAGAGCGAGAGAGAACGAGCGAGAGAAAGGAAGAATAATGGACTAATATCAAAGGAAAAATTCGAATAAAATATGCAAAAAGCTGGCATACGTTAACGATCCAACAAAGACACGATCTTTTTTCCAATAAATTAACGATAGAAGACTCGATATTATATTATTAAATGGCAATAGCTTTTATCGGTGAACTGTGTATCAATATTTCATATAAATAAGAATGCAAAGATAATTAAAAAATGTTTTGTACAATTTTATACTCTCTTTTCAAGTGAATTGGTTACTCTTTTTTTTAATACTAAGATAAACAAAAGATTGACAAATAGATTATACGTCTAATCTAATTATTTGACAATACAAGAAGGCATAGAATTGGTCGATTTGTGTAATTTATTTAGTTTATTGCATTCGAATACAATTAAACCACTACATCTCGTTTAATGAATTTATATTTTATCTACATCCGAATAATATACAAGTACGTGGAAATATCTCCATAAAGTTTTTGAAAAAATACATTAAGATTTACAAGTTATAATGTACCCGAGGAAATTTTTTAGTGTATCGATAAATTATTTTCAAATAAGTTGTAATAACGATATTCGAAGCCTTAATATAAATATTCGTTTTTTAATGCAAGTTTCTATAATTAAAACCATTAAAAACAAATTGTTAAAATTAAAAGAAGCAATTGTTTTCTCTTCTAAAATATTAAAAATTTAAAATAGTAAAAAAAAAAAAAGAACGATTATAGTATCAAATTATGAGTAATAAACTCATTTTAATTATAAAATCTATCGGTAAAAATACGTACAATAATATTTACCAAAAAATAGTATTAATTATGAACGATAAATCGTTATCCTATAACAATTTTTATAAAAAAATTGATTTTCTGATTAATTCTTTTAGTCAAGTATGCGATAAGTGCATTCGTATAATTTAATATTATTTAAATATTCAATGAATAAGCTTATTTAAATGTTCGACACACACACACACGCAATGTCACATTCATAACGTACATGAACAATAAGACAATAAAATATTTAAAACGTATTTGATTTTACCAAATAAAGCCGATATAAATATCCCGATAATTACTTGCAAAGGTAAAAAATATTATTCGGATACTTTATTTGGTAAAAACAATTAAAAGTATTAGCTCTGAATAGGAAAGTTCGCTACAAAAGTAGACATGCACAGATAAGCCGATTTTTAACTCAGAAGCTAAAAATAAAAATATCACAAAAAGGCCATTTAGTTTCAACACGTATGATATTTACATTTGTTTGTAAATTATACAAGCACAAGATACGCACATGGCAATGAGCTCGTACTTCAACGAGCCCCGAAAAACCAGCGCTAATAAATCGCCGGCACGTTACCGATTCCTAATGGGGGGTAGAGGGCGAACGAGCGTAGTTAATGACAAGGATCGCAGGTGTTAGACCAGAATTCGATGGCAAGTGATATAATTAAGGTTGGACAGACTTACCCGCTTGAAGGTTGCCTCTGGGCTTGGCACCGAGTATCGCCAAATTGACGTTCGCTTTACGGCCATCGATTATGGGGTTCGGATCCTTGCAGGCGCGCTCTGCTGCCGGTCTGTCACCCATGATCACCTAGAGTGCACACAACCAGAAGAGCATCGCTTTAATAACGACACGCTTCTTTCTTTTCTCCGTCATAATTTCAATAATTTCAACTTTCCCTCTGGCTCCTACGCGTGTACGTGCCTCATGCTATTACGAATCTATTTTTACGTTTATTCGTTCGCTGTGTAATCGTCGTTGCAAGGACTCACCGATGGACCGGTAATAAATAATATAACTGTACATTCGAACTACAACTAAAGATCAATGGGAGCACTAGTTATGTTACTAACGCGTATATCGAGGTTATCGAGTGGCTCTCGATTATCCACGAATACGTCTTAAGCCTAGGTTTTCAATGAAAAATTTATTTTAATTCGTTTATTTTCTCTACTTTTTCAGAATTTACCAATACTTATTCTAATAATACTTTGCCATGCTTCTTTATTACAAAAAAATACTTTGTGCTAAATAATTCGCAGCACGTGTGTCCACTATGCAACGGTTCTACATATACGCCTACTAAAGAAATAAAAGTTGCTTATTAAATGATGAATAAAAAACCCGATCCTTCTCAAAGTTCGAATTCAATTACATGACGCGGTTATCGTGTAACGACAGAGTCCTTCGCGCTAAAATCCCACACTGGAAATATTTTCAATGAGTATTCTCCTTCTCGTGTTCGGGCGTCATGCAGGTTCGTTCGTGCAGGTTCGAAACCTGAATTTTCATATTATCGCGCCTATACGTGCCCTCGCACAAGATAAGCTCAAGCTCGCACGTTTGCAAGTACGTTCTTTTCTTTATGGTCGGATACGTACATGCATACGTAAAACGTACGGAAGTGTATATACAGTCGCCGTCCCATTTTCATAAGACTTTTATTATTCTCATTCGGCGTATTCAAAACGCGAAAACGTATCTATTCGAGCTGCATCGAGTTTACGAGACAGAGAGAGAGAGAGAGAGAGAGAGAGAGAGAGAGAGAGAGATTTATATCGAAATTATTAACCCTGCTTTTGAAAAAAATAATTTTTTCACACGAAACAAGATATATCGCGTAAGTGTGACAGCGATTGTAAAAGGGGGGAAAACAAACAATGCGCAATAAATATAGCTAAGTAATATTGAACAGTGCGGTTAACAAGACATATACATATATGCTTACACCTTCGAAAGAATCTATTTTCAGAGGTTTATTACTTATGCTTTTAGTTGGTGTATGTCTTATTTTAATTGGCAATCAACTAATAAAAAAAACTACTTACAAACGAAAAATACTCGATTAAAAAATAAAAGGCATCATTTCAAGTACTTTCCCGACTTCATATTTTGATTTTAACGTTGTTTAAGTTAATTTAATTTTAAGCTTGTTTAAGTTTCATCACAATATTCTCCATTTTTCAAAAAATAATTTATAACAATTAAATGTTACTGGCTTTCAGTTTAATATTACGATATTTCACGTGCCCCGGTCTCAGTTATTACAAAACTTTCTCGATGTATGCGTATGTTTTCGCAGTGCAGAAAGCCGCGATAGTTACTAATTTTTCGCATTAATCGCGAAGAATTACGAATGCTATCAGCGACGAACGTGGAATTGTCAATTTTATCGGATTCCTTTTCATTATTTCTTTCATTCTGTAGCTCTAAAATGGAAAAGCTTTCGTGTTTTACTTTTGAGCAAATTAACATATTTAGATGGTTTTTCTTTTATAAAATATTTCATTCTAAGCAGAATTCACAAAATCTATTATGCAGGCTTTATAATATTCGTTTATAATATCTCTTTCCAGTGTAAGTAAGAATAAACGTATCTCGTTACGTAACTTCCTGCACTGTCAAAACTATATTATTTAATTGCAAGAAGATTTAAGGCAATAAATAATGTGCGATAAATCCGCGGTTACTATTCACTATTCTTTTTCGATTACCATGTATACTATATCACGGCTGAATTAAATAGATTAATGAATGAAAAACAACGATGACCAACAAAGCTTATTTAACAAACTAATTTTCTTACAAATTAACTTCTTCGCTAATCTTTTCTCAAAGTCTCAAAATGTTCTGGTAATTCTAATTTATAGAATTGGAACTTCTTGACTCTTTAATTACGCATTTAAATTTAAGTCTGATAGCGCAACCGTAGACAAACTTCTTATAAATCATAATTTTTTATTACACGAATGCTCCATCGTACCTCAAAGACTGCACTATTAAAACAAACAGATAATTACGATTGCATCCCATCAATACGAAATTAAATACAAAACAAAAAAATAATTATGTTTTATTTAATTAGTTCTTAAACGCTAAATACTTTTCAAGAATTACGAACAACCGTACGACGTTACTCGAATCATCTACTCATATTATCAGAGCTGTGATTATTCAACCATAGCAAAAAAAAGTGCATAATAATCTAGCATTTACATACAGTTCAAACCGAGAAGGCAAGGTCCCATTAAATGTCACGATGTAGCAACCCAGCGATCCAAAGAAAAACATCAAAAAAGCCAACGCACCAAAATAAAATAAACGATAAGAAGAACTTACGAATCCGTATCCCCTGCTCTTGCCGGTCTGTCTGTCGGTAATGACAACCGCCTCCTCGATGTCGCCGTAGACATTGAAGTGCTCTCTGAGGCTCTTGTCGGTCGTGTGGTAGGGCAGGCCCCCGACGAAGAGCTTCGTCCAGGTGGTGTCCTTCTGCTGGGGCGTGGCGCCGGCCAACGCGCCCAGGCCCCCGACAAGGTCCTCGGGTCCCGGCGCGCCGACGGCGCTCAGGCCCGCGGCAGCCGGCATCAGCATCCTCAGCAGCTCGCTCCCTATGTCGCCGCCTCGGCCGTACACGCGGTTAGCCTCCAGGTCAGCTGGAGCTGTATCTGCAGCAAGCCGCAGCACTGTTAAATTCACGACTGACTACCTCTCTGCGAGCTGCTTGGGATCGCCGTTGACTGTCGTCTAGGCTCGTTGGGATCCTCTGCTTTATAACTTGCACGGCATTTATGAACGGTTACCACCTGGAATTCGGACAGAAATAGCGGCTTCTTAGTCTTGCTTCGAGGTTTGACGGAGAGTCGAACGACTGCCAGAAACGGCATCTTCGCTATCTAAGTGTCTCATCAAGCTTACGCAATAGTCCGACGCAATAATCCGTAGAGCAGTTTCGGTCAAATTTGCTCGTTGAGCTAAGCTAAGCCCAGACGAGTGCAATAAAAATACGGCCTAAACATATTACACACGATCAAATTTACCGAGAACTTTAGTACATGTTTACCGAATTTTTGCACATTCATCAAATCATACGGCTTCTGTCTCGCTCTGTCCAAAAAAATTCTACCAATGCCTTGCTATCCGATTGAGTACTTAAAGAGAAAAATCCAAACTACTAAATACGACATTCTTTGCGACATTTTATTGGAATTTGATATTTAAAAATGAAAAAGCTCAGTTCACCAAGTCTCGAATTCCTAATTCGAATCTCTAAGGTTCGAATCATTTGCATACCGAATAAATTATTCGTGTTCTTTTCTATTATCGTCGCTGAAGCTTTTTCGCGCGGTAACTCTCTATCGTAAGTTCACTATGTTTATACGGATTTCAACTGCCAAACGAGATACTAGAATGCGCACGTGAGTGCTATTGTCTATGTGTCTATGCCTATCATACATATGTGCTAACATGAAATGGTATTTAATAAAAATCATTGAGTGACATTTTTGCCTAATGGTTTGCAGTTTTTTGAAATGTCCACTCACAATCGCACACGCACGTTAACTTAAGAGAAAAGCCGCGTCCATAAACCTTTTTCATATAACCAGAAAACGTGATCGTATAAAAAAATGAAAGAACTGATTTTAAAGAACGCACTCAAGTTTTAATTCTTAAATAATTCATTCTCACTTAATTGAAAATTAAAATTGTCAGTATTCGAGGATTTTTATTCATCTATAAATTCTACGTCACTGGACATAAAAGCGAAACTCTAGTTTAATCGTAACAATAAAAGGAAGAGTTAAATCTAAAAGAGTCAATCCTCCAAGTGTTACGCCTATAAAATATTGTAGAAATGAAGCGTTATCTGCTCTCGAAGATCAGTTGACAGTTCTTGAAAAACTTCAGTCGAGATGCCACTCAATTAAATTTGTCGGTGCGTCAAGTATAAAAAGCGAACGAAGCTCGCGTACTTCTCTTTGTCGTTGCCACGATTCGTTCTCCAAGCGGTTCGTAAAAAAATTCATCGGAGAACTGATCTGGTACTTAATCTATTTCTCGAGTAATGAAATCGAAAGAGCATAAGAACATAAAAATATAAATAAAGGAAATTTTTTTATTTAATCATAAAATACCTATTCTCTGTATTGCCTCGAATTTCGTAATAATTGCTTTTCGAATAACTGCGAGTAGTTAAAAAAAATATTTTTTATAAATTTTATTATAAAACTATAACTATCAATGCCTTACACCATTTTTACGATAATGTCTTTTTTATTTATTAAAAGTTTCCCGTTCCTAAATACACTTCTGATCGTATAAAAGTTAAATATTTAACTACAATGAACTACGCGAACATCAACGTTAATTTAACAACCTAATGATGCGCGGTATTTTCTTTTATCATATGCATGACGTCAACGGAAGATAGTCCCTTCAGAATCCATTATTTATTTTCGATGATTAAGGATTCGAGAACAGAATACCTAGACGATTAATTTGTTCACTGCCCGTACCATACCTTTCAATTGTTCGAATGATCTACCTTCGATCACTTGACGCGTCAAATTTTATTCGACTCATTCTTCAGAAATCCTACTTTCGAAGCGAATAGTTAATAAAAATGCAGCGTATAATATTACACGTTGAAAAGTAAATCGATAACGAAACCCACGCTGTTTTCAATTTCAAGAGTAATCGTGAAAGTTGAAAATGATACTTTCACGCATACGTATTTTTCCAGCCGAAATAATCAACGATCAACGCAAATGCCTGCACTATTAATTATAACGAAGCACCAAACTTCAAACCACTTACACGTTTATAAATATATAAGTCCACTTATATATTTAACCCGCAGACAAATTACACAAGAACGCGATATTCTTTCGCCCGCATTACGAGTTCGTAAAGCAAATATAATAATTATATCGAGGCTTCTCAAAACCGATGCCGAGCATAAAACCCAATTGCGCTACCCGACGCACTATACAAACCGACTGGCCCACCGCAGCCTGCGATATTATCAGTTTATCATCGAAAATTCGAAAAATCTCCAAATGAAACGCGTGTAATTGAAAAAAACTTGGCACAGTTTGCGCAGCCCCGAAATGCGCTCCCGTACACGTCCCAATTCCCACGCGTGATCCTCGCGGTCGGACGCACCACGACCGATTTCACACGCGCGCATCGATCGATCCGGGACGCGGAAAAGTCGGGGGACGCCGTTCTCCCCTAGTCGCAAAATGTGGCCGGATTTTCTCCCTCCTCGTGGAGCCGGGGGTCAACGATCAGTATCGGGACAAGATGTCGGGAAAGCGCGCGCGTCGAATTTTCCGCTATAACCCCTCACCCCACCCCCCTCAGCGCCCGACTCGCCGAAGCAGCAGACCCGTCAGGTGTGCACCGAAGGATAAAGTACGAGTCGTCTCCCGCTTGCCCCTCGCTAACCAACATATCCGCTTAAACACGTCTCCCGTTCGCGCGCATCGGGGGCCTTATTGTGCGAGCGCCCCAACGGTGTGCCAACCCTACGGAGGGGCCCTCGTTCCTGGCCGGGGGCAGACTTACGCCCCTCCCCCCTTCCGCGTACCGCAAGCCGTAACACGGTTACAAGCGCGGTGTGTCCTTGCCTCTGCCCGCCGCCGAAACGTACTTTGCTTCTCCGTTCGAAGAAGCAACGGGGCTCATATTTATAAACTCGGACGCTTTTTCTACCTGGCCCGTCTAGGGGATCGTCGCGCGAAACATGTTGAATTTGGCTGCCCTGACTCATGCTCCCGTCCACGAGAGCCCGTATCTCAACAGCTCGTGCGACAAGAGGGGGAAGATTTTCCCAACCGAGCGTTTCTATTGCTGCTGCCCTACGCAAAAAAATGTAAAAGCTACTAACCGTCCGAGAAAACGAGACCCGCGCAGCCTCAAATGCATTGCGCAATGCATCCCTTGATCGCCTACTTGCCGTATACGAGAATGCGCATCGATGTACGTTCAGGAATATCGGTTGTTGATAGAGCGCTGTTGGGTAGGGTTTTCGACAATCAGCACGATATTTTATATCTTCGAAAAAGACAAGGAAAATAATTGTCTAACGGTGAGATTATCGTCTCGCAATCCTTGCGAGCATCCGAGACAAGTATAACATTGCAATATTTATTAGGGCGCACTTATGAAGAAGCGAGTTTATCCGGATTCGTTGGATTCGTTGGACCACGCACTCGAAAGTAAAACACGGCTTTCACTTACATTTTTAAAAAAGTTAAAATTAAGTTAGAATCGTAATTAAAGAACTAAGCCACCTCTTTGGCCTGATAAAATACGGATTTCACAAGATTGCTGGAACAGAATTTTAAGAACGCGAACAAAATCATACAAATACGGTGTCGTACGGTTCAGCGTCGCAAAATCCACGCTGAAAAAACATGAAAGAGAAGTGAAAGATCGTCGGCGCGCGCACATCCCGATTAGCCCGGAAAAGCGTGGAAGGCCCCGAGGAAAAAGTTACGCGCCTGTCGGCGGAAAAAAGTCGACAGAGAAGACGCCAAGCGACGAAAACACCCCGCCGAGAGACCGCGACGACCCCGAAACCAGCAGCTGCGCCTCGGGCAGAGGGAGAACCGGTGCACCACCCTCCCCTCGCCCCACTCCGTCGCGAGAGGGACCCGTTATTCGCAGGCACGTATGCGTGCAGCTGGGACCCGCTTTCCCGGGAGGACTTTGCGCGCGCAGCCTCGGAAGGATTTTCACGTTTTCCATCCGCGGTCTACGCACGGGGACCCTCTTTTACGCTTTCTTTTTCATTCTTTTCGGCTCGCCGCGAGGAGTGGGGCGGAGGATTGAGGAAGGGTAGTAGCTCGAATTTTGAGAAGATCGATAAAGCTGTTCGCTCGTTCTGGCTCTGACGCTTTCGCCACGCTCGAGCGATATTCCGTGCGACGTTTGTTCGGTAATACAGGAGGTCGAACGTTCTTTACTTTTCTATTATTCACTTTCGCATCCGAAGTCGCTCGCTTCTCTAACGCATTGATCTAAAATTAAATTACAGTTATGCGCGTGGCGCCATTAGCGACTAAATCGAGGCTATTTTGAAATTAAAAATGATTGAACGATTAAGGACGTAACTTACGATAATACGTAAATAGATAAGGCGCGCATTACAATTGCAAAGCCTTTGCTTTTCCAAGATAATTATTCGAGAGTCATCTCGTAAACATGTAGCTGTAAAATTGATAAGGTACACGTAGTATTTCAAAGATTGATACGTAATTATAACCGCGATACCAAGTCGTAGTACTTGGACGATTATTACGATTATTACACGTGATTCATCGCGCGTAATAATGCGTTCTCCTTTGTGTTCATGCGCAGACATACCGAATACAGCTTGCTCTCTCCTGTCACCCTCGGGCGTCTCTAGCCGATCCAAAATCAGTATCGAGCGACCAAGTCGATTAGCTTATCGTGAGCGACTTTGATAGCGAGGACGGTATCGATCTTGGGAGTTCGCGGATTGAACCGAAAGGGAGTCGTGACTGATAAACGATCCGAGGAGCCGCTCCACGGTGTGTGCTCCCGCTGGCATTTTAACGCGCAATAAAATCCCGCGTCGGCTGCCGAGGCACACAATAGCCGTCGCGACCGTTCGAACAGCAGCGGAGACGAGGAGTTCCCGAATGAAAAGAAAGAGCGCGGAGGATTCGGCTTCGCGCGAAACTCGACAAAATCCTCTATAAATAGAGACGCGCGCCGCGTGCGTTGGCCGCGGTCTACGCGGTCTACGTGGGTCTACCCACGATTCCATTTGGTTTCCCACTTTTTCGGGAAGTGGCTCCCCCCGGAGCCATTTCAGTACTCGCCGCATTTTTCCGTAATGCTGGCCCTAGCGAAGCGCGGAAATTTCGCTTTCCCCGATGCGCCGACTTTTTGCAAACGCGCTCGTGCTCGCTTTATTATTTATTAATCGCTTTGCTTACTTTGAAGCTACGCATCGGTGAGTGAGAAAACGCTCGTCGTGCGACAGGAGACGTGGAGATACTTGGACCAAATTTCGCGAAACTGCCTTGCGCTCGAACTAATTCTCTTTTCTCTGTGCAGCCTCCGCGATCACCTGTAGACCACCGCTAACGCGTTGAAGGGACTTTTGTCCTGTCTAAATTGCAGGTGAGGTTACTTTTATTTTTGCAACATTCATCCCAATGTTGTTTACCCGCTTTGCGAACGAAATTACCCATTTGATTCGACTTTGATAGTACGGTTTTTTGATAGAACGGTGAACAAAAATCTAGATGTCGTGGAGATTCAATGAGCTTCGATAGGCGAACACCGCTAACTTGATGAGCGTCTATGATTGAAAAAATCAAGCTTTCTCGCGATGACCAACGCAACTTTTGGCACTAAAATTCATGTCTCGTGTATCGCGTATCGACGGCATAAGATAAAACGTTAAACTACTATTCGCGCTACTGTAAATAAATATTCCACAATGTACTTATTCCATTGAATGCAACACGTTGAATAATTTATAGTTTGAAACTTAGATGGTAAATGAAATCTCAATATCATTCAAATCTTTTAAAAATATAAAAAACATAAAAATTTACAAATTTACCAAAATACGCTATATTTTATTAGCATTAGCTAAGCAGCAAACGTTGGCCTATCAAATTAATAATCAAGACAATCATGAATAGACAAACAAATTTCAAACGAGAACGTAATTAAACATTTTTAGTTTTGTACCTTTAAATTTATCATAAACACTATTTTGAAAAATGAACGTTTACTTCATCAATTTGTTCCGCGGATTTGGAATAAGGGCGGATACAATATAGCTTTTTTATATGCATTTACTTGTGCAGCTATAAAGAAGCACAATGTCATGAGATAAATATTACTTATAACGTATCTTTTAAAGAGACTAACGAAACGGATAACCATTCAAACGATAAAAATGTTTATACCTTTATACGGATTGCGCAATTATTATCGAAAATCATGCGATTGACATTTTACATCATTTTTAATCTGTCGAATTCTCATTGATATAAAAAGTCCTGCTTAGTGTATAATATACATATATGACGTATCTGAAATGGCTTTAGCAGTTATTTTGAAAGCATCGTTAACATACTGCACGGGAAGACTCGAATCGAAGTGATTTTTATTATTTGCAATCATAATTTAACCGATGCGTTGAATTACATTCGACAAAAATACAAGTTCCTTTTCAGGAAACCAAGCTAACCTTCGAGTATTCGAGCAACATTCCATGCGCACCTTTTTATCAAATATACATTCAACCGACAATAGTAACGAGCGTTAAATTACGATGATGAAAAAAAGAAATTAATTACTGCGTGAAACGTATGTATATCGCGCAGCATATATATGCCATCGTAGCGCAAAGTTTACAAAGCTGTATAAATAAAAGAATATTTATGAATTGAAATTCAAATAGGAATTGGTTTAATACAGCTGAATTAAAATTCTAGCTGAAGATTTAACGTGGTCGAGGAATTTGTAACAAGTGTTTAACGATCATCTAGACTCTTTAAACAATGACATTTCGCTTAATTGTTATTTTAGTTATTTTGTTTCTTAATATTTAATACTCTGATACTAATTTTTTTAGGATACTACTCAGTTCACGAAACTCGAAATTACTAATAAAAAGAAGGTTTCGAGGTTTCCCCTTCGATTAACGAGCACAAAAAGCATACATTAATACATAATCGGGAAAAAAAGAACGCTCATATTGGGCTTTTGTGTGGGTTTGCGGGTGAGTGTGTGTGCGCGCGCGCGTATAAACTCGTGTCTTCCATTGTGAACACTTTTTGAAATTATTCAAAGAAGAACAATTGTAACAATAATGATGTCATTGGAATTTAAAATGCGACTGTTTATTCGAGGTACACGAAGAAAGCTATAATTAGACACACCTGTTTTTAGCGTTCTGAATTCAGTATATAGGATGAATCGATGTACAAATCCTTAAGTAAATATATCAAAGGCGCTTTGGAAGATAAATAATAATGGCCTAGCGAGTAACAGTTTTAAGCAGTCCAGTCGCATTATCCATTATATTATTATTACATTATTATATTATATTATATTATTGAAAATGAGGCCTCGTCTCGAAGTTTTAGACAATGGTTCGAGTACGACGAGCAGAAGCGGAACGGCGCGAAAACAAAGGGTCAGTCTATCAAATCAGAGCGGAGCAGCTCTTGGCCGTGGAGAAAGTTTCGTGCGAGGAAAAGCCAGTTTTCCAGGCGACGGCTCGAGGTATGCCGCTGTGCGAGCGCCAAGGGATTAAAACGTCAGGGGAAAAGCGGCGCGGCGAGGGGGAGGTTCGTTTTCCGTGAACCTCCTCGCCCCTTCGGCACTCGGTAGGAATGGCCGGCCTATAACGGGGGGAATAGAGAGCGAGAGAGACCAGACGCGTCGAGATCGTCGGCGTGCGGACCGCGAGTTTATTAATAAACGCGCCTCGCGGGGGAACACGTGCCCGCCTCGGGCGTCTGCGCCGCGAAAGCTCGCGACGACGACGACGACGACGACGACGGCGGCGGCGGCGGCGCAAGGACCACGACGAGTCGCTGGTCCTTGGACAAGCTTTTACCGTTTCATATGGCTTACTAAGCCTACCACGGCGATGCGAATGAATCTCCGATTGCCGGCGCTCGACTGGGCGTTGATATCCGGATTTTTGGACGTGAACTTTTACTCGCCGAGGTGGCAACTTTCACACGATTTTGCGCCCGGTTACATCGAGCTTATTATGCCACGTAAAGGGGTCTAACTCGCTAACGTTTGCTGATGGCTTGTTTATTCGAATCCTGTATACTCACCCATTCTATATCGGTATCTTCCAGCGCGCCGATTCTTATTCTCGCGTACTTTCAACAGTTTGCGAAATAAAAAAATTACATTCTATACGGAGACTATTTTCTTGCGCGCTGGACTACTGTAGAGGAGTACTACTGCAAGCAGTAGGAGACAATTATTTTTCATTATTATCAAAAATTCCTTCTTAAACACGAAGCGATAACCACGTCTACACGAATATTTCCGTTCGACAGTTTAGAAGTAGTCGTGAAAATATCTTACTTCGAAAAGCGTGCTCGTTACGTTTTGTGTGTATAAAATGATAAGTGCCACATCTACAGGATATACAGATACAAGTAATGGAAACTATACAAAAATCTTATCGAAGCGTTTGACAAAATTATATTGATATAAGTGTAGGTATGAACCGTTAAAACACCGAACTGCCGAGGTTCGTTTTAAGGCCTGAGAATTGCGAATTAATCTCCCAGGCTAGTTAAATAACGAAATCTTAATATTTCTCAGAATTAAAAGCAATAAAATATATTTCATTGAAGTATTAACGTGATTGCTAAACATTTCGCGCACCGAGGTTTTCTGATAAAAATTCAAACAATTCCCATCGGTCTAAGATAAGTTATTTTTATAGTTTCTTCTATCCATTCTTATAAATATACGTGTAGCTCGAATAATTTCGCGCAATTTTCAAACTGCTCAGCTTATCAAGATATTCATTTATCGGACGAACCATCGGAAGAAGAATTAGCGCAATAAATTTCATATTTCACATTTTTGCAGACAATTTGGTAGCGCAAACCATCTACCGATACAACGGTCGCTCGATTACAATAACCTTAAGTTAAATGCGAATCACCGTTTACACACTTACAATTGTTCAAACTCCGAATATTATATTTTAAGCTGTAATATTATTTAGCCGACAGCCTTTCGTCCGAAATTCGATCTAATAATTAAAGCGATCGTAGGGCAATGACGTCACGGCATTATGCAACGAAACAAAATATCTCAATAAGGTTGTTGCAGCCCGCAAGAGCTTCCGTTCGGAACGAAACACGCTCTCATCCATTTCGCGTAGAGAAAGAATCTTACGAACGAGACGTGCATTATTAAATCTCAAATACAACCGCTGATGTAACATCGACAAATATTTGCGAAACCATTGCGAAAAAGCATTCCATTAATAAGGTTTTGAAAAAGGTTTTGCAGCGATACTCAACCAAATAATAATATTTGTCATTTACGACAATACAAAGTCGAGCGTAAGTTGTTCAATAAAAGCTCCGACCGAAAAGTTATTAATTGACAAAAAAAAAAAAAAAAAAAAAAAAAAAAAAAAAAAAAAAACTCATTATTGCCGCTATTATCTACTGGTTTATTATCCTTTACGAATACTTTTCATATGAAATGCGTAACAATACACAAATACGTAATGCGCAAGAGATGACGAATTGTAATTTACTTGTCTTTCACCTATAGCGGAGAAAGTCGTGCTCGCATTTCTTTAAATTACAATTCCAACAGCGGACGATGGCTCTATCGCACATTTATAGGTTAAAAAATAATTTATTCAAATGTTTCACCGACTTGGAACGTTAAATATCGATTGAAATCACGATTTAGACAATAAGAACCGATTGAAAACAGTTCGTTAACGAAGCGACGAAGCGAGGCAAAGGAAAACTTTGAAGTCGCCAAATCTTGCGGAATTACCGAGGAGTAATCCGGTACTGTCCTCCGAGCATAAACGAGTACGCAAACTTTTCATTGGTAAAAATAAGCAACGCGACAAATGTCCCTATCTCGAGAAGAACATTCGATTACTATCGTGCTGCGCATTAATTTGCCGTCGTGTACGTTTCATAATTCAAGCAACACCGTTAAAACGAACTGCGCAAATTTACTTTTCTGCGCGTTATTAAAATACGAATTACCGCTTGTGCATCAATTGTGCATCATCGAACTCTTTTTACATAAGACACAAGATTTTTCATGACACTTGGTGTTGTTGTAACAGACGAATACGGGCCATCAGATACGTCGCTCCACTCCAGCCGACTCGGCGCGAACGTAAGAATCGTCGGCTTTAAAGCGCGTCGTGTATTAAACTCATTTGGGACGCTTGAGAGCACTGCATTAAACGCGCATACAGCCAAATTCGAATGCGAAGGACGAGCAGCTTGCGAGCACAAGGATGTCCGCTCGTGGAGGAGGGAAAAGAGGGGCAAAGGAGGAGCAAAAGGGGGCTAAAGGAGGAAGAGGTCGGGAGCCACTGTAACTCGTAACTACTCGGAGGCGAGGGAAGCAGACGCGATCAGCATCCTCGCACGCCGAAGTTGAGAGCTTGCGTCGCTCCCGGCGACGCTCTCTCTTTTCCTCACCACGTCGCACCGCCTCTCGCGGCGCTTGTCGCACACTCACCGGAAGCAACTGTTTCTCCTCCGCGGCAGCGGCCGCTTCTCGCCAAACTACTGCCTCTCTTTCTCGCGCTCTCTCTCTCTCTCGGAAAGCTCGAGACTGCCTCTGTACGCCGCGCGCACTCCAGGAACCCACGAGAGCGCGTCACAAAGTTACTATCACCAAAGCGCGCCCGCGCACTGCGCCTCCACGTGCAAATGCCGATCGCGGCTCGTCTGACTCTGCTTACGTGCGTGCGTGCGTGCGTGCGTGCGTGCGTGCGTGCATGCGTGCGTGCGCGCGCGGCCAGTCTGTCGGTCTCTGAGCCGGGGAGTGGAGGAGCGCCGTTGCCGCCGTTGCCGCCGTTGCCGCCGTTGCCGCCGCCGCCGCCGTCGCTGCCGCCGCCACCGCCGCCGCCGCCGCCGCCGTCGTCGTCGTCGTCGTCGTCGTCGTCGTCGCCGCTGCCGAGTTTCGGCGCGCGCTGCCGGTTTCGAGCCGCGCAGCCCATTGGTCCGTCCGACCACCATTTCTATATCCGTCTCCGTCCCTCCCAACGCGCGCCTCGTGCCGCGAGGATCCCGGGTCGAGTTTCCCTCTCGCTCTCTCTCTCTCTCTCTCTCTCTCACTCTCTCTCTCCCGCTCGCATGCTCCGAAAGCGTGTTTGTCGTGTTTTACCTGCGCGCGCGCGTTTGTGTGCGTGACCGAGGCTTTTCTGTCCCGGGCGCGTCGCCTGCGGATATTTCGAACGGTAGACACGGACACGCGCTTCCTCCACGGAAATTGGAAAATTAAAGCGCTCTTTCGGTTTGCTTCGCGTTCTTGTAGAATACTCTCTCCTTCTTGTAGATAAGGATGCGAGTGCGAGCCAAACGAAAATGCCCAGCGTTTTGGAGTGCGTAACGCAATAGAGTCGCAACGTCACTAGATGCCCTCCTTTACAAACGGAACAGTTAGAAAAACACTCAACGTCTTCGACCATTCGTTCGAGCGCATTAAATTGAAATTTCGGAAAGCCATTTTCCAAAACGGAATGCTTTGGAATGTAGATAACCAAGTGTATCGCGTTGTAATCAATAACAATGTCGATGTGTGTTTGAGAGCTTACTATTTAATTAACTGGGTAAATTTATCCAAGCTAACGTCACGTATTCCCTTGGAATACAGCGTTAAAAGAACATATACGCATTGGTATTATGTAACCAAGCGGATGATGAGATAAGAAGTTCTCTTACCCCGTAATATACTTGAATTCAGAAAAAATACAATTTAAAAATTACCGAGTAACGCGCACCTTGTCATGTAATAATAAATCGTTTGTTAATAACCTTAAAAACGTGATTTTTATATATTTTTGAAATACCTCGGTAACGTTAAGTGCTAAAAGTTTTACGCTATTTTACGACTGTCCGTCTATCTTTGGTCTGTCAAATCGGACTAAAGACCTCATTTCGGTGACGTTTATATCCTGAGTTGCTAAAATGATTTACTTGAAACGAAAAGAGAAAAAAGTCCGTCATTCCATTATGTTGTCCGCAATAACGATCATCCAAGGCTTCCAATTATACAATTAGCGATGAATATTTGACCTTGATGAGCACTAAAAAGCCGAATAAATGACTGCAGAGTTTCAAGGAGATCCCTAAAAATAAGCATGACAGTGAAAAGTAAAGCGCAACGTACTCCCTATAAAAAGATCCCGTCTAAAGATTTGACTCTCCGTGTCATTAAGGGCGAGTAAGCAAGAGGATATGCGTATCCATTTAAATAGTACAGAGCCGCGGCACTGTAGAAACTCCCAACCGATGCAGGAAAGTCGCAGGGCGAGGATCCGTCTGCGCACCCTCGGCTGATACGCGCACCGGTGAAAGAAATGGCCAAGGATCTCGTAGTGCCCGATATTCGCGGCAACGCGTATGCGCATGCAGTCCTTGCCGAGAGTTAGCGGTCTCTCATAAAGGAGCATCGGCTGTTCGAATAATGTATTATCGTTGAACGAAAGTCGGCAGATGTTCGACAACCTGGAACTCGCGCACATTCTCTCTCTCTCTCTCTCTCTCTCTCTCTCTCTCTCTCTCTCTCTATCTATCTATCTCTATCTCACTCTCTACTTGCTGGAACGCCCCGCCTGCCGCACATTTCCACGTTTCCGACTTTTGCGTTTGTGTTACTTATTTTTTGTTTATAAAAGGTTACGCCAATAGTCACAATTGGGAAACATCTATGCTCGCTGCGTGGGTACACACACGTTCCGCCTGTTCAGACTTGCCTCTGTATATATGTCGCTTCTCGAAACGTTATTCTCAGATCGATTGCTCGATTCTTCTTCCGATGGCTAGAACTCCGTTGAAAAGATATTCGTTGCGCAAACAACTGTTATTCAATAAGTTTCTTAATTTTAAAAATTACTGATCGATAATTTCCGTACGCGCGTTCACTGCACCTGCTGATAAGACGTAATTGTGCTTTCGAACATGCCGTGACCATTTTTCGTTTCTGATTTTGTGAAAGAGCAGCTTTTTACAATTTGCATTTATAGGAGATCACAGTACTATTAACATTTTTTTATAAATTCAAACAGTCAGTATTCCGCGCTATATTTATAATTGTATCAAGTAAAGAATGCAATTTTTTAACTATTCGCGTTTGTAAAATAAATACATCGTACCAAGTACTTCTCTTTCGTATGAAAAATCTTGTATATTTACCATTATAATTGATAAGAAATTAACTATAATCGTACGAATTTTATATTCTTAAAAGTAATTCTAATATTCGATCGGATTACAAATTGTGTCGACTACAAAATTAATGAAAAAATATTTTATTTCATTTAGTTATATATAAATATATATATTATTTGTCATTATAAATATGAATTGAAGTTATTATTAGGCTGCGTCGATTTAATATTGATAAACTTAAAATAAACTTGACCGACAAACGATACATTTCTAATCGTTTTAGAAAATTGTATCTAGAATATTATACTACGTAAAAAATAGCGGTTACATAAGTATCTAATGTACGTAAAAGATTATTATTTTATAGCCAAGGATTGATTACACCTTTTTATTTTCATTTGCAAAACTAAAATGATGGCCAATATAACAACGTTTATTAATAATCTTGAGCTTGATCGCGAACGAGCATTTAATTATATTGAAGATCTTTAAACTTAGTTTGGATGAACATTGTATTGTACGGAAATATTTGATTTACTACTTGATCGTTATCTTTGGAAATATAAAAGAATTTTAAAACCGGCGCAACCTTGCTTATGCAATCGAACTTTCAAATGTTATTATCAAATATTCGAGAAAAATAATTTTTTCTACAATATATCACAGCTCCATTACCCAACTAAAATGAAGTAAAACAAACATGTTTTACTTAACTTTTACAAAAGCTAATGAAACTTTAGTAATACAAAAATGTACACGATAAATATGTATGTATAAATATATGTACATTTTACACGATAAAAATGTATGGATAATAAGCTCAAAAAGAATATTCACATAAAACACATTTTTTATAGTGTGCATATCTAAGGAAGATATGGATTATAAGGTCAGTAAGGAACTTCGGATTGTAGTTAAGAAATACGCCATTTAAGCAAGACATTTATTTTAGCGGTTCACCGATATTTTAAGAATACACAAAGAAGAAGAAATTTCAGCACACTATCAAAAGTGTCGCAATATCGGATTTTAGCTTCTTTACCGAATTACTGAACAAATAAACACTAAACATTTTATATTTTTAATAAAAGAATGTCTTTATTATAATATTATGAGTTAATAGACGTTTTGGGATATATTTAGGTTACTGGAATAAAAATTAAAAACTTTATACGGTTCAGCCTGAAACTTAAAATATGTACGATATCTGTTCTTTAATTAATAAGACATTAACTACTATATCCTACGCCTGATTAACATTCCATCTTGCGATAGAAAAATGACCTTTGTGTTCCTTTATCTACGACTAACAGTTCACAAAGAAGCCACGTATACTTTAGTTTTTGTACGCTCCAAAAATGTTCAAAACAAATTTACCGACGAGAGGAGCAAGTTAAAAATTTCGAAAGAGTAGCGACACATTTTGGTGTTGACTTTAACGCGACACTCCAATTCAGCAGTGAAACTGATATTACGGTGTGTTAACTTAAAATTTTAAGCGCCTACAAGTGTGGTTTCTTGCGTAATATAATTGGTGAAATAGCAGTTCACGAATAATAGGAATATGCAAAGTGATTTTTTCAATAGGTAAACGAAGGCTATCAGTGTCTCTCTTGAGTACTATCAATATCGCGGTCTTTTTATCACCCTGGACTTTCTAAAAACTCGAATTCCGTGAAAAGTATTATTTAATCATAATCCTAATATGGATCGTAGATGTCCATATCAGTCAAGCATCTACCCGTAGACTTGGCGAATTATATTCGAACGATATATGCGGTTTACGGGGAAAACGAAGAAAGCGAGACCCGACGCATAAACGACCGCAAACACACGGGAGAACGTAATATCCCATTGTGGACTAACGCTGGAAAAATATGGTTCTGCGGAAACCGGTTAACCGGCTGTTCTTGTTCGAAAATCCGCAGCGCTCGATTCACCGAATACAAGGAGATGAAGAAGGGACGTAGTGAACTCTAGATTCTAATGAAGAATATTTATGGAAGATCGTTTCCTCCTTTCGTTTATGACTTTTGAATTCGGTCGGATATTAAGGTGTTTTGGCATCTCTGCAAGGTGTAAGAGTGGAAGTCATACTCTTATCTCACTACTTGAATCAACATTTCTCGTGTTCCCGTACAGATGAGGAATACAAAACTGTATAAACAGAGATATACATTCTAAAATAAAATGTACAATAAAGGCAACCCCCTTCGAGCTTCTCCATGCATTTTACGCACGTTACGCCGTATTTGTCACTTTTCATTGGTATTCGATTTAAGCTTGTGTAAGGCATTTTTATTTACCTTAAAATTTCTAAGAAATTTCAGTCTATGTTGCTCGGGACTGAGATGAGCGGCTCCTCGTTCAAAGTACCACGGATGATTCGACATTGGTACACGCGCACGTTTGTCACGGTTATCGCACTAAGACTTTTGTATCCATCACAAAAAAAGAACTAAAAAAACAATTCTGCGTGTGCTCAATGCACACAATACTCTGTACTCGTAAGATCTGGTTGACAACCCTAGATTAAGAAAAATAACCAAGTGAAGAGAGGGAATTAAGGGCCTTATCTCAGTCGTCGCTACAAAACCATAAAACTGTATCATCTTTCACAAGGGTGAAACGAGTAAACATTTTTTACTGGGCGCAAAGAAAAGGAAAAGAACGTAATTATTGATTGTAAATGCGTGTAAAACATTTTTTCTTGCGAAAATTAGTACACATTAGCTTTATTATCCCACAGGAATTAAAAGTTGGCGATAAAAGTATTAGGAACGTTGTTTCCCCTCGTGTTCTTCTGAACATAATATTTTTAATATTCCTCTTTTTTATACTCATTTATAATACTATCATCAGCAATAATTAAACGCAACTATACATTTAATAATATATACTTTAAACTAATTTCATACGTCATTAATTGATCAATAAATTCTTGTTTTTATTTACTTGGGCATATTCTTAAATTTTCCCTCGTTTACTTTTCTTTCATATACTATATCATCAAAATTACTTACTTACTTCTTAAATAAAATACAGTATTTCCTTTAGGTTATAAGATGGAATAAAATAAGTTTCCTATTCCGCTCAGGTCCTCCTCTTAAGTTGGCGTTAGCAACTAAATCCTACGAGCGCGCCACGAGTTTTTTCCATCAACGACACAGGGAGAGAGAGAGAGAGAGAGAGAGAGAGAGAGAGAGAGCGATTGCAACGAGCACTGGCTCGTGTGCACGTGCGCGTGTATCTCTTTCCCTCTCTCTTGCTTTCTGTGTTTTAGAAGAGACAGCTGTGAGGCAGCTGGCAGCGCGTGCCGCAAACCTATGGGGTCTCACTCTCTCTCTCTCTCTCTCTCTCTCTCTCTCTCTTGCTCGTCAAGCTGGGCTGTCCGGTGGGCCCTTGGTATGGGTGCCGCCGTCGCTCGCCTTGGAGCGAGACCCGCTCCTCGGTGCATGTACATGGGATATTTGCGCCAAGTGCGTTTATAATTATTCCAACGTAATTTTTATTCGAGAAATTATTTATTTCATAGCTCTTAAGGCGAGTCTGTTACCGATAATTATATTCAGGAGATTAGATCGAGAGTAATTATTATAACAAGTGAACTTTTAATTTAGCAGGACTTGATTTGAACTACGTAAACCGAATGAATCGTTCAGTATTTTTAGAAGCTTCTTAGGTATTTTGAAATGTCTGTATCTTTTATTTGCATTTGTGAAATAGTTAGGAGAAATTCTTTGGATTGTTTTAAGGAAATATAAATGAGTTTTATTGATAGAAAGGTTTTTGTTGCAAACATATTCCAAACAGATTGCATTGCATTAAATGGATTAATTTGTTTTGTTTTATTGTAAAAGGGAAATTTAATTTTTAAGATTTGCTGCGCAATGTTTGAAAAGACAAGTAAAACTCAAATTTTTAGTATTTTTGAGAGTCATCAATGATGCTGGAGAACAATTTTGAAACAAATTAATTTTTCTGTACTTGTTGTCTTAATTTAATTTTTATTTAGTATATTTTATAAGTTCTATGCCTTGACTGTAATCTTGTAAAAATTGAACATTTGCCATCTGCACTTAGTTGGTATCGTGCGAATTTATGTGTATATATATAACTTTAAATTAAATTCTGAGTCTAAAAATATTGTATTACAATGGCTAAAGACATTTTTATTTTTAAAAGTTGTACCTTTCATTTAAACGATTAATATTGAAAAAAAGTTTACAATTGCAAAAAATGTTCAAAATATCGCAATATTTACAAAATTGACATTTCAAAATTTAACATCGGATATGTGTATCTGATACGCCAGGAATCAGTATAGCGCAATCGTTATCAATAAAAATGATCGAACAATTGATTTGTTCTGTTTCGATCTAAATACTAGATATACAAGTTATTAATATCGCCCCAATTAATCGTAAGATAATTTAAAAAAACTGTCAAATTTTATTTAACTCACAGTAAAAAGAAAAATTCGAAAAACGATATGAAATTCAATTTTGGAATAATTATGGCTCATTTTTCATTTTTCATTGGCAGTTGAAATTTCAAATCGTTTTGTTATCTCGAATGTTAAATTTTAATGTAATTTACATTTAGGTATGAAACGTCCGAGTAAACGCGTCAAAAAATTGCTTTAATATATCCTTTAAAGTATTTTAAATGATTTAGAGTATTTTGAAATGTCCATATAATAAATTCATTAAAGCCTCGAATCCATATTTTTACTTTTCTGAAATTCAATAATTTAGCTATCAATATCGGTTTACATTTTATCCACATAAACTTAAGATGAAGTATGTACACCTTTCATCCACGCGTAACTTTATTATTACCACATGTGGTATGCTATCGTATTTTAAATATATTATATAATTATATTAAATAGATATTTCTATTGCATTAAATTTCAACCTTCATTAACTCATCGTTTGATTTCTACTGAAAATCAGAATACGTGCTTGAATGTATTTAAAAGTTCTAAATTGTTTTCAAGTATTACTATACTTGTTGCACTTCTTTCAACGACTTCATCTGCTTAACGTGAAATGCTCGATGTACACGCCATATTACGCTAAACGTAACCCTATACAACTCGGTATTAAGGACAATTTCATATAGAACCATGTACTACTTCGAGAAGCGCTGTTACATTACAGAGTTGTGCTTTCCTCGCTTCTACATCAGTGGCTACAATTTTTTACGAGGTCTTAGAGGATGAAGGTAATTAACAAAATTTTTTATTTATATATATTTTGTCGAAGTTTTTTTCACGTCAAGCATCAGTCAGCTACACAAAAACATAATAATTGAGTTTAATAATCGATAAGAAAACGGATTGATTCGAAGTAATTGTTTGCCACTTTTACAAAGTACGTTTTCAAGTATCATAAATTGATTGACAGCGATAACAGACCCTTTCCTGCTTGTGCAACATCAAAAGAAGTGAAACTGCTATATTCCGTGCAAGCGGCTAATTACGCTTGCTGCACACCAACCCCGACTAACTATGTAAATGCATACGTACGTACCTGTTGAACAATACGACTAAGTTCGCTGCGCTTAGAACTCGTTGTGCGACCCCCCTTCGCTCCCACCAACGTGTCATTGTGCAGTGCAACCCTCTCCGCAATGTTCCTACGAATTCGGCCGGTCAACTTACCGAAAATAAAAATATTATATTTTGCCAATTTTGTCATTCCTGGGATTGGCATCATTGTCAATTCAAAAATATAATATAAAAAAAAATTGTAAAATTTACGTACAAAATGTTAAAACAAGCATAAAACACTTACTTGCGTCATAAATCAATAAGTGACTTGATTTTTGTTTCAACCCGTAACGCGTTCTAAACTAAAGCGTTTGCAAGGACAGCGACATTAACAAAGTTCTTTCGCTTCATTCGGTACCGAATAAGTTTCAACGCGATCATCTTTATTCGCAAATTAAGTTTTACGCGTCGTCCTTCCAATTGGACGCGTTGAACGTGAAGAAAAATTTCGACTTGTTGCACCCGTATCCACGTTATGGTAATCGAGTTCGCGTAATCGAGAATCAACTACCTGACATTAATGCGAACATATAACGCATTATATTAGCCCCGTGGCTCGAATGCTGGACGCTCGAGCTGCGGTTCCTCATCCGGCTCGACCTACGCAAACCGAACCGGAAATAGTCCTGAAGCATCCTAAAGGATACGGGGCTATTGGGTTTCGGGCTGCGTTGTCGCAGTGTCGTACAAGGGGTTGGGACGACGACGCGAACGCGGGCGCCAAGTGAAAGAAGAAGTGAAAGTAGGGAGAAGAGGAGAATGAGAGCTCAATCGCGAAAAAATGTATAACAGGAGTAAAAAAATCTCGAGCGAGCGGGAGAGGGAAAAGAATACATAGCGGACGACGGGAATGGGTGAGCGAGGAACCGGAAATCTTAGGACGTTCAACCCTGACACCCAGTATATATTTAGATTTAAAAGGACTCGGCTATGCGAGCTATCTAATCTGATTTTCAAGATTCGAGCGCATTTACGCGCCGAACGGCTGCAACGAAAATTTAGCTCCCAGAAACCGTGGCTTAGCGGCAACGTCAAACCACCATTACAGTTTATTATCGAAAAAGTCGAATTTTCACGTATTTACCTACAATTTCGCCCGAGAAAGAAGAAAAAAGAAAAAAGAAAAAAAAGCGAGTGCAAAACGAAAGTCAACCTTTGTAACGGTCTTCTGAAATTCATAAAGGTCGGCAGGTACCCGACGACTAACATTTGGCAGTCCTTTTTGTCAGCAGGTTTCTCCAAGGCTCGAATTGCGGTGCGTTTAAAGGGGAGGAGGATGTGCAATAAGATTTAAATATTCGCGTCGACTGGTGGTTGGTAGAGTAGAAAAGTAGAAAATGCGCAGTTGCGTAGAAAATGGATGTCGCCGAAAAGTTGGATGAAACGTTGCTTAAAATAATAGAGAAATAATGACAAAAGGCAATTACAATAAAAAATCTGACTCAAAAATAATCTAAGGAGCAGGAGCAACTAGTCGATAAATGGCAGGTAATTTTGTTGATGCTCTGCACTGAAAACGAAGACGATTCGAGGAAAAATAGATCTAAACTTTGTAAAAGAAACTTAAGGACGATTGATGTCCAAATTGACGTCAAAACAGTTTATGCAGAAATTACTTTATATATTATATTATGTACACCTTTGAAACATGCAAACTCCCTTGAAAAATATTAGCTTTAAGTTTAAAAGTTTTTATATCGTATTGTAATAACTACAGTTATTAAAGATTTTCAGTAACAATGCACTCCGTTTATTATATTCGGTTTTGAAAAACTTCCGGTATTTAATGAGCATAATTTCTTACAATTATATGATACAATAATTTGTTTATAACTTTATTCTATCTCATTCCATTTGTTGCTCTTTGTCCCACCATCATTTTCCCATTCGTTGCTTAACTCTACACATCTATTACGTTTCTCCTCTCTTTCCCCTTTTCTCCCGTTGCTCCCTATTTACTCGTACCTCGATACCTTTGAAAATGTCTAATTTCTGCCTTTCAACTCTTAGTCGGAACAACTCTATTTTCGCGCTTACTTTTGTCTCTACACGCATTCTACGTTCCTTACATCCTCTTTTTTCATTTCACAGATCTTAAACATTTGCTGTTCTTACTCTTTCAAGCAGTCTTTGCCTTTGCTACCTTCCTATACCCACATCTTACAATTAACCTTCCACCTTTACCTTTCGTCCTTTCCATTAAATACCTCGGTTCTTCTTCTTTACGTATTCTTTTGTGTGTCTGTTACATCTCAACTCAGTTATTTTATCTACAGTTTCATTCTTACATCTTGCTTCATTCATTTCAGTTTTTATCATATATTAATGCAGCTTCGCTTCCCTCATTTTCGCTCATTCTTCCGCCTGTCCCTTTCCAATCCTTTCTTCTCGTTCTTTGGGAGGAGGCTTTATTTGATTCTCTTACTCCTTCCACATATTTTATTGCTTTTCAGAAGCCTTTTTCGATTTCTTCCGTTTGACTCTTGCCTGTTACAATGTAGTTTAGTGTTGTAACGTCTAACCTTAATGGCCACTTAATATTTTCTTGGTATTAAGATTTAAAGTTTTCTTCCTTGTCCAGCTCCAGATATTTTCACTCATTCATCTCTTCTATATTTTTTAAAATCCACTTTCATTCTCTACTGCTTCGTTACCCTCTCTTGTTCTTACATATACTCGAACTTCTTTTCGTTTTCTGTAAATGTCTCTTTCGTCAGCATTTCCTTCCTCTGATCTTCCCTTGCCGTTAATAACACTGTAACATCCCCGTACGTAATTAACCATATCCTCTTTAATCCTATCCTCCTATCAGTCCTTTTTTTCAATTCTTTTTCTCATTCTGAATTACCAACTTCTAGTTTCTACCATAAATTATAAATAAATTAATAATTAATAATCATAAATTCTATTATGGAGAAATTATGGAGAAATTACTAATTTTTCATTGGTAACCCATTCATTTAATATATCCACGTACATCTTATACCTATTAATGTTGCTGAACTATAGTTACATAGTCAGCTGTTTATTACCTTTTTGTAATTGGAGATTATGATTTCCGTCTTCCATTGCTTAGGGAAACACCTGCTTTTTACATATTATTCTGAAAATTCTCAGCAAATTTTCATCAACTGAATTTGGTATATGCTTCCATTCTTCATAACCTGTCCTCCCAGAAGCCCTACTCGTCCTCAGCCTTATAACCTGGTCAATTATCTCCTTCTTACTTATTTAAGTTCTTATTTCCTCTTATTACTTAACAATTTAGTACCTTCCTTTCACCGGTGCCATCGAATTTATTCATGAAAAATCTTCTCCAATTATCCATTGATTCCTACATTATTTTCCTCCTTTTTCCATGCCTGTTCGCGCACGTCCATCCTTCCTTTTTCGAATTTACATTATTACTTTTTCTTCTTCTTCGTATTCTTTTTTCCTTCCCTCACATCATGTCCCATACTTCCTTTTATTTATGGTATATTCTAGTCCATCCACCTTTCCTTTTTTCCATATTTTAAAACTCTACTTACCTCCCTCTTTTTTAATTCCTATTCGTTGTCATACAATTTGGCCTTCCTTGCTCTTCACCCTACTTTTTTGTCTTTTTGTTATACTGGTTGATTCATCTTATTTTCATTTCTGATTATATACCCTCCGTCAGTTCCTCCTTGCATATCTATTTTTCGCAATTTTCTTGACATTTCTCAATACTTTTGTCCGTCTAACTTTACTTTTTATGCGCAGGTCTTTATTCGTGTCTCTTTCCGTTCTTCTACGTATAGTATCACCTTAATTATTTATCTCCTCTATAACCATTTGCTCATTAGTATCTAACCTATTAAAAAGTCTTCGCTTTTATTTATAAATGTGTACTGGCTTCCGTCTCCTTTGAGGTCATTTATTATGAACCACCCATTTTCCTCAAATCTCTGTACTACTTATTTTACTTCTTTATTAATAATATTGCTTTTTCGTATTCTTTTATTTTTCTCTTCTGCTCTTAAATTATCATTGTACCACCTCGTCCTTAAACTCTACTATTTTAGTCTCCTTCTGCAAAGACGATTTTTTCTTTATTTTCCTCAAATTTTTCATTCCGACCATTAACTGCAATGAAATTCTATTTTTTACAATCAATTGTGTTTCATCTATTTATTATACTCGACTTCCATTCTTCATATTTGTCGTCTGCTAAATCTTCTCTAACTCTTGTTATAATACAATCCTTGGCTCTTCCTTTTCTATTAACTCCCTCAACATAAAAGCACTTTCCAATTAAAGCCTTCTAGTTACTTGTTTTATATTTTTGTTATGTTCCCTCTTGTACTCAAGTTTCCATTGGACTTATTGCATTAAGACTCTATAGGTACTCCAACACTGTACTGCCTTTATTTAACAGTCCTGCCATGCTCCACATTCACGCACTTTGACTTCTCTTTCATGTTCTATTTTTCTATTTATCTTTTCTATTTCTTCCTAATTCTCGTCTTTTTTTGTTCCGATGCCTACCTGAAATTTTTCGTCGCCTTCATTCCATTGGAACCATCTTTCATCTATATTTACCTTCGAGTATCCTTAATTCGCTTTTTTCTCTTTTTCACTCTCCTCTTTAATTATTTTTCTGTCCTCCACTTGTATCTGTCTTTCTCTTATCGTTAGATCTTTATCAATAAAATCTCCTTCCTTTAATCCTTTTCTCTCAGTATTAGTCTTTTCATTTTCTTATTTTTTGTCTTTACTATACTATTTACCATCTGTTCGATGTATATAATTCGTCTATTTTTATCTCCGATTCTATACTTTTATTCATACACATTTCAATTTTTCGCTTGATGTTCTCCTTTTCAAAAACTTCTTCCTTTATAATTACATTCAATTTTCTCTACTCTCTCTCATTAATTTAATTTTTCCACCCTAATTTGCTTATTTCTCCTTTTTACTTCTAACTTACTTTTATTTTATCTCTCAATTCTTTCACTTGACTATAATTGACAAAAATGACTAACTCCTCTAACTTTTTAGCGTTTTTGGATTATTTTTGTTTTCTCTTTATTTCTTTATTTTTAATAGCTGTTTACCTTCTGAACATCTTTTTAATTCTTCTTATTTTTTGCCAATCCAGTACACTATGCACACTGTATTTATTTCGCATTTTAGATTGGTTAGATTGATTTTTTCTTACCCAACTTTTTATATGGTTCACTTTTACTCTTTCTCTTGACTAAATTTAGATTTACTCTCGATTTTTCTTACTGTGAGTTTTCCCTATATTTTCAAAATGTTTCTACGCTATCCTTCTTTTTTTTATAATTTTAATTCACCTTTTTGTTTTTCCTATTTCCTTGATCTCGCCTACGATTTAATTTCTCAAATCCGGAAGTTCGTATGACAATATGTAAAAATATGCACGAAACATATTTCCTCTTCAAATCTCTAAAGTAGAACATTGAATACTTAGGCTTAAGATCGGATAAATATTTTTGAAAACTTAAACACACGAGTTCGTGAATGCTAAAAATGATTTTCCGTTTAAACGTTTTTTAAAGAACATGACAATAATACTAATACTTTCATTAGTAATGCATAGATAAACGTTTATTATAAAAAGTTCTCGATGTAAATGACTTTTACGTACAATACGAATGCATTGGCAATATTCGTTTTATTGAATTACCTGCAATTGAGTTTTCACATATACTTTTCAGTTAGAAAATAAAATATAATTACATAATAAATATATCTCTCGAAGAAAGAGTTATTATTTACTTCTCTTATAAACGTATCTTCTCTTTTTTTTTTACATTTTGAATAATTTTGTAGATATCATATCATATTTACGAAACGTTAACACGATTCAGTACTATAATCTCAAAACTCGATAAAAAATTAAGTAATTTTGTCGACTCTTGATAAATGTATTTTTGCATAATAGAATTTGCTCAAAATATTGAAATTATTAACGGAAAACTAAGTTTGATAATAAGGCATTATTGAGTATGTGAAATTCAACTAACAATAAAACCAAATAATGCTATCTGAACATAAACAGATCTTGCTTCTGGTGTATAGATAGCAAATATTTATCGACCAGAAATTAAGTGTATAAAAATGTATTAGAAAAAAGTATTTTTTTTTTTAATTTTTCATTTTTATAAGAAATTAGATGTATCATCTTAATTAAAACACTTGTGAGGTAAGCGCTGAATTGTAAAACATCAAAATTGTAATCATCGTATCATTTTCCTCAATAAAATACAGAGAACAAACATTAAAAAGCTTCCAAATAAATACTTTTGATATTCAGACCATTCATCTTATCTGGTCTATATATATATATATATATATATTTTTTTTTTTCATTTGTATTATATATAAATATACGTAAATTTTTTACTCGTTAATTGAAAATAGGTTTAATTAACTGGAAAGGCTTAAAAAATATAACGTTGAATTTTAGAATACATTTCTAAAACATTTGATTCGTGTAATCCAATAAATATATGAATAAAATTATAAAGGAGTTTCGTCGTTTGTTGATTTACATAAACGTGTTTTCACGATCCATACACTGTTCCGAAATAAGTACGGGCGGATAAATTATTTCTCCATCAAATTCGTTAAAGAAATTTTGGTTTACCTATGCTCGTGATGCTCCGTATTAAACGCCATTTCTAATGTGCAGAGTCGTACACTAACTCGTCCAGGCATAATAATTTTTATGAACAAAGAGCGTCGGCTCGGTTAAATAATATCTTTTAAAATTTGAGTCTGTAATTTTAGCCCTGACGCTCTGATCGAGCGTGCAGAAACGAGGTTGCAGACCGAGAAAAAAAGAAGATCCAGGCTACGCTCATTACGGCGCTTCCATATTTCGAGAAACGGTAGCTAGTGTTCGGCGCCAATTTTTCTCTCCGCGCGTCCTTATCGCCTTCTCGCGGGTTCGCGACACACGAGTAAAGTGTACATCACAAGTAAAGAGAGAGAAAGAAAGAAAAAAGGATTGCGCTGCGAGTACCTCGAGGTTAAATAAAAGTTTCTTAATGCCAGTGGTATCGGCACGCGTGAAAATACGACGTCGAGAAAATACAACGAAGGGACTTTCACGCTGCACCAGGCCGCTGCATCTCGCGTGAAAGATGGCCTCCTTTGAAGTGCGGGTAAGTACCGCACCCCCGCGCTCGCAAACGCTCCTCCTGTACAGTCCGAGTACGGCAGAAGGGAATACTATTCCGCGTTCGCACAATGCTGGGCTACCTCGAGGCGCCAGAAATAGACGCTGGCAACTCGGCTGCCGATCTTCTCCAAAAATAAGACGACGTTGCTCTCGCTCGCTCTCTTGTCCCCCTCGGAGGAGACGGAGACGACGGCGATGCTCGGGAGTCTCGATCTCCCCGTTTATTTCTGCCTCTCTCTCGCAAGCACAAGTGGGGGAAAAAGGCGAGAAAATTGTTAAGTACGAGCCTCGAGACACTTTCGAGCTCTCTTCGTCTACTATCGCTCTTTATCTCGTTTTCTTCTTTTTTGTCGATGCTGCGATCCGTGACGCTGGATTTCTTCGACGATGTGATACTATGCACGAAGCAACTGTACAATTACCCGAGCAATTGTTCAAACAGTGTAACAGTTTGATGAACGGGACCTTTAGATTAAGGAAGCCAATGAAGTTTTCAGTTTACACTGTTTTTATTCTCAGAGTCAGTCTTTATCCTCTTTATCCTCTTCAAGTTTGATCGTAAAGCAGTATTTACTTCAAACAGAGGATGAGTCGTGGTAAACTTCATAATTTGTTTTCTTTGATCGAGGAATTTTGATTCTCGGATTCCAGACTTATTCCAGGTTTAAATATGAATTATTATTCTTTTAGTTTTATAATATACAATACGACGTAGAGGAGGCGAGGTATTTATTTAGTTGGTAGTTTTATTTCACAGGTGAATAGTTTTTTGAGGAAAGTTACGTGGCAGGGGGGAACGGTACAAACCGAACCTGCGAAGCAACGAGACATTTCCACGAGTTTTTATCATTTTCAAACTATATAAAAAAAAGTTTATATTTTCATTGTAATAATCTTCCGATTTATTATGATAAAAGAATGTTATCAGCCTGTGATATTTTTATATAATTAGATTTAATTACGTTTCTGCTTTAAATTTCGTTTTAATTCCATTCAGTGTGCTAATTCTCTCATGAAAATAATTTGAAATACTTAATTTCATATGTAAAGGCAAATCTTAATAATGTATTATCCTAATCCGTGAAAGTATCTGTAAAATAGTCTCCATTTAGAAAACCTAATAATGCATAGTACGTTCGAGAAAATAAACTTTTCCTTTTAAATAATTTATTAGTACGATAGTCAGTTCTCGTTTATCATCATTAAGAAAGCCTAGGGCTCTATAAATTAAACTGGACGAAATGTAAGATAATATAAGGAAATATATTTTTCTTATATATTTTATATATTTCATGTAAAGAAAAGTATAACAAAAATGTAAAATAATAAACAAATATCCCCAATACCTTAATTTTGCTTTTCTTTACATTTTTAAAGCATAGATTCTTTAAAGCTGTAGTTTCTGTAAAAAAAATTATTATTAATTCTTATTTTCTTCGATATGGCTTTTTTGGTGTTAAAAAACATATGATTTCTTGTAGTATTTCTTACAAGATCAAATGATATTTTCATCAACTTTTAAATACACTATTCCACGATTCATAGATTGACGAAACTTAATGAAATCCAATAAAACTTTTGTCACCTAATTTTCGTTCTTACAACATTGCGTTCATAACAATTAATTGTTTTCCTAGATACTTTGCTGATTTTTGAGACGTTGCCATTATCCTTGAATTTTTTGTTCGTTGAAGGAATAACCATTTTAATAAATTTATGATTTTCAAATATCTTGCAATCAATGATAAAGCTTTTTAACAAACTAAAATATGTACAAGAACTAACTGATTATCTACTTGAATTAACAACATGCTTTTCTTTCAATTTGATTAAATTCACAGACAAGTGAACACCTATAATGTTCGGTAACGTCATTTAATTCAAAGATAAAAGTTTGTATAATGTAACGAAGTATATTATGTATTAATAAACGCTTTGAATTTAGTTACCTTCTTCTACGTTGTATGAAGATGAATGTTTTTTAATATGCGAATATAGATTGTGAGTTCATAGCGGTATATTACGTAAGTGTATTAGTATTATTAACTTATAATGTCTTTTCTTTAGTCAAAAACATTATGTAAATATAATATTGCACTGAAATATAATTAATTACCAATTAAAATGTAATGCAATATAATACAATCTTCTTTTCTTAAGTTATATTATTTGAATGTGTAATTTTAACGAGTTTGGATTTTGTAATGATTCCTTTAACATTTTTATAAAAACCAGACTGATGTGTTTATTGTAACGGAAAAGTTAGGATGAAAAAATTTCATGAAATCCGTTTGAAATTTATTAATATATATAAAATTTAAAGAAATCTAATTTTTTCATAAATGGCTAACCAACTTTTTAATAAAAATTATTTGTTTCCAACTTTACTCGATTTTTAATAAATAATATTTGATAAATATATATCTAAACGTATATATATATATATATATATATATATGAATTAAAAATATAAATGATCTTTTTCTTTACATGAGTTTTCGAAAAGAATGTAACTGTAGTCTATCGTGAACTGAAAACAGCTCGATGATTAATAATATAAAAGAAATGAAATATAATATACATATTTTAACTTATCGGTGATTCATAACATTGTAAGTTTTAAAATGAAAAGTCTGACACAACTGTTAAAAATAATATGAAACATTATTATTAGTAATTTTTAAGATATCGAATTTTTTTAGCAAGCAGTAGATATTTACTAACTAATGTTCTTGATTGCAAACGTAGATAATGTACTTATTATACATACATATTAAAAAGCCTGGTTACAAATTCTTAATCTTAGATCAATTTTTAAGTACAATCATTGCTTTTGTATTTCTTTGACGATTTTATATGTAATACTTATACATAAATACTGAGAAATAATCTCGTGGTAGAAATAATTATAACAAAACGTTTCAGGTCACAAAATATTTTTCTTTTTTCTTTTATGACCACGTACTAACACTCCAAAAGTATTTTTGTATTTTTCTTTACTTTATCTCTTTAATACATATTATTTTCTGATCTCGTTTTCTTAAACTCGTATTTAAACATACCTGTACGTGTGTGTGTGTGTGTGTGTGTGTGTGTGTGTGTGTGTGTGTGTTATAAATATAAATAATAACAATGAAGTTGTTACAGTATTCAATATATCTGAGGTATAAGCAATATTTTATTTTTAATTTGTATTTTAAAATATACATAAAATTACATTTGCTTAACTATAAATGGTATCCAACGGCAACTAATCAATTGAATAGATAAATTAGTTTAGATAAATAAACAAATAAGGAATTTCAATTTTAAGATATCAATGTCCATTACATATATTTTTTAAATACATGATTACAAATGAAACGGAAAACTTGGTTTAAAGCCATTTAAAACATAACTATTGCCGCTGTTAGGCAAAAATTCAATATTTCTACTATAATAATCATTAACCTTTGGTGGCTTTTGTTCATAGAGATTGTAATGATCATATGGTGCTTGAGATTGTGATCCATAAGAATTATAATAACTTGTTGGATACTGTAAAAATTCATTGAAATTGTGGTATCTTATAGGAATGAAGGCATTTGTTGTTGTTGCTTGCGAAGTAAATTCTATGTTTGAAATATTTTGCGGATATCCATGGTAATAATAAGTATTACCGTTGTTCGAGCTTGTAGAATTTTTTTGAGACATCGAACTTTGATCAGTAGCATTCAAAGTATTGTCAGAATTAATCATTGTCGTAATCGTTTCGGTAGTCGTGGCATCAACTGAACTAGAACTATTTGACATCATTTTTGTAGTCGTGATTGTAGTGGTTGCAGTTGTAGTTACGTTATGTTTTTTCATTTTATGTGTGGTTCCTTTTGCGCGTACGTTATCTTGTTCATCGTCCATTTTGACTTCTTCAAATAATTTTACAGTTGTCTCATCGGCAATTAAATCCATGTTTTTTATATCATTTGCGATTGTTACATAATCTTTCGAGACATCGTTTCTTTTTATAAGTGAAGTAGAAGCTTTGGTGTTCACAGTATCTTGTAACTAGAACAAATATAAAGTTTCAATTTATATATTCATACAAAGTTCTGTAAAATTCAATTATTTAATTAGAAGATATTCAATCTTCAATGTTTGAAGATTGTATTATATTCAATATATTGATTACTGTTAAAACATTTATTTAGTACTTGATTTATTTCTCAAAATTATTAAAATTACTAATATATTTTAGTTCAAGGTTTCGCATAATTAACAATTAACCAATGAGCTACATTTCTTTCAAAATACATAATTTCAAAAATGAACATATTACTTTTAATACAAATATTCAGGCAGAATAATTAAATCCATAATCTACTTTTAAATTACAAGAAGACTAGATAAAATTTAAATAATAAATTAAATATTTATTAATACTTGCGCTGCATTTATATAGAAAAGTAAATATCGTAAAATAATAATGTTCGTGCTAAATTAAAAATGTCAAATTTAAAAGTGAAATTACAATTTTCATGACCTAAAGTTTTACATTGATCTAAAAATTATTTTTCCAAACGCACAAGCATAATTTTAAATAAAAAATAAAAAAAAAACTGATGTTAATAAAAGTCAAAATTAATCTTTTGAATAAAAAAATTACCCATTATTAATAACCATATGAGTTACTAACATAATCCTATTATTATTATGCAATAAAAAATCTTTATTTTACTAATTCAACAATAATAAAAATAGTTATATTTATTAAACGATTTTTATGAAAAAGTGAGACATTTTAACAAAACCTGCTAAATATTTTAATATAAGTGAAATATTATTGTATAAGGTGATTATTTGTTATTTTGAATATCTTTTCGTTCAATTAATTTCACTATTTTTTTAAATGGATAAATATATTATGTACTTTTTGCTCAAATCTTATACATTCAATTAATTATTCTTCTGCTTATCTTTTTAGGCATCGTTAACTTTTTCATTATTAAACTTTTAATTATTATTGTAGAAGAGGATATTATTTGTATTATCTAGATATAATACAAAATTTGTCACTAATTTATCGAAAGTATAAACGAATTTATCTCATTATAAGAGATATGTTGTTTCAATTCGCAAACGTGTTTATTGAAATAGTATGCTCTTCTTCATTTGTAGAATTGATAGATTAGATTAATTTAAAAGACTTTACTTTTCTTTTTAACTTAGAACACATTAAAATAAGTACCAGAGCATATTTAAGAACCGTTTACGTTTAACCAAGAAAAAATACTTCATTCGGAAAGTTTACGCCTCGTTCCATTAATAACTTTTAATTCTTTTATTGCCTTTTTGTATCATCTTTTTTAAAAGAAAATATAATTCTTTTATTTATACGATTTTTTTTTATAAAATTTAGTTAAAATTTTCAATTTTTGAAATGATCATTTCCTTCTGTTAGAAAATTATTTTTCATTAAGTTATTAAATTCTAATTTTTATGTGATTATTAAGATTTAAGATGTTTACTATCAATAATTACGCATTAATTATTCTGCATGCTTTGAATGCTTAAGTATTTAACTTATTGTTGCTTGAGTATTTAAGTATTATATCTCATAATTTAAACAGAAAGTATCTGTGTCGATAAAGCTATCACAAAAGTAAAATATTAAAATATATGAGTTTAAAGTTATGCCGTAATGCACAACATCAAATAGTGAAATCCATAACCCGACATTGTAAAAACATACGTACTCTTGCATCATTAAAATTTTCCTCTTCCATCTTCAATTCTATTTTGTCAACTAGAGTGTTACGATCTCCGTTCGATATTTCGTTGTCAGGATCCTGGACAAGCACCAGAAGATCGTTGTCCTGATTTTTATCCGGTGTGATGGACTCCACTATTAAATTGGCGGGTATACTTGGTCTGTTTACGCTGCTGGTGCCACTGTTGCTACTAGTAAACCAGTTGAATGGATTAAAAGCCGCGGTAAGGTAAGCCCAGGGATTTTGAAAGAAGGATAAAATCGGCAAGGGCTCGTAAACAGCAGCAACGTAAGGACCCCATCTCCTCGGTGGGAAGTTGTAGCTCACGGAATACTGCGATGTTGCTTGGTCGTCTAAGAGGATGTCGTTCCGGGTGATAGTCGGCGAAGCAGTTTCTGGGAGCCCGAGGCCTGCGAGAAACGAGAACTTTCCGAAAAAGCGCGAGTTTCGAATGATCGGCATCGTGGTAAGCTTTTCTGGCCCGTGAATCCTCGTGGCATTACGATATGCCTTTCTTGTGGAGTTGAGAACTGGCTTTGGTAATGGCACTCCATCGACATTGTAGCCTTGTGATGAAAAAAAAATGATGAAAAAAATTGTTTTTATGGATTTAAAATTTTGTCTACACATACGTATTGTCATGTATGTGATCTAAATCAAGTGTCGAATTTAAAAATAGCAATTTTCAGCTTCGATTTATACTCAACTAAAGGAACCAAACACTTTCATCGGAATAATTCATGTACAACAGCATGTTTTCATTTATTCCTTTGAGTACTAAAATTTTACCAAATCGTACCTCAGAAATATTAAGAGCAAAATTATTTTATGTCTCACTTCAGTTATTTATGTTTTCAATATGTAATCAACGTTGAAAATATGTGTAAAATATACTTAAAGTATTCACAAATATGTTTTGAAAAAATACTAAATAAGAAAATTGTAGGGTTTAATTAGGAATAACGTCTGCTAAAAGCGTATTTTGAATACCGTCACTTTCTATTTTACATTAAAAGTATGTACTACGGAAATATTCATAAATATACATTGGCAACACTTTGCCAAACTAATTATTGGCATACTCCGTAACATTGTTGTGAAATAAAAAAGATCTATGTCTCATTTCACTCATAAACTATTATTTATTAAATTTGAATCTTGAAAAGTACATAATGTAAAATAGATGTATCAAGAAAAATCATTTTCCAATTATCAGAAGCAGTTTCACTGAATTCATTTATTTGAGCGAGGAAAGCAATCAACGGGAACAGTCACCGTTTTACGACGTTAAACTATAGTCATAGTTATTCGATAAATTTCTACATCATTCTTTGTACGCGGTAATCCTAGCTGCTAAAAATTTTATTGAAACAAATCATAAACGGATGTTTTTAATGCTACTTTAAATTAGCGTTATTAATCAATTGCAATCAATTAATTTTTTTACTCATTTTCACGTAAAATATGAAGTTTACTATATTTATCAGAGAACCTATTTGCTTTGCTTATGCTTAGAATATATACCTGGTTTCTTTTTTCTAAGATCAGGGATCAACTGGACACGCGTCTGCGTGATTATGCTATTTCGTTTTTAGGGCATAACATGGAGATAAGTGAAATGTGAAATAAAATTAGAATAATAAAGGCCTTGTAAATGATTTATTATTTATATGGTCATGAAAAAAATGATAATTCTATCTTTAAAAATTATAATAGTCTACCTTCATTGGCTTAAAAGTGAAGATTATTTAGAAAAGTGAAATTTGTACAGTTAGCAACATTTGTGAATGTTTGATAGAAACTATTAATATGAAAAATAAGAGCGTGAGAAATTGTTTATTACAAATGTCAAGTAGTATAAGATGTAATAATTAATATATATAATATAATATTAAATAATATAATAATTATATTATTTGTAAATTTTAGAAATTTAATTATTTAATTATATTCGTAGAATAATATCTTAGAATGATAACTTTAATTTTATCGATTTTTAGGAAAATTCATAATTACTTTTTAAGCCAAATCTTAACCAAATCTTTTAATATAATTTAAATTAAATTATCTTATCAGATGTAAATTCGTATAAAGTAATTTTTTTAATTATTTTTTCTTTACACACACGCACACACACACCCACAGGGAGCACTATTAAATCTATTATAAAAATATATACGTAAATTGTTGAATTACATAAAACGATTTGATTAGAGCAAAAATATTTTTTTTCACGTCAAATTTATAATATTATTATTATTGACAAATAATAATTTGTAAGATAAACATTCAAAACTTCTCAAAACACAACTTTTGAAGCATAAGATGAAATGCCTTTAAGAATTTTAACATTCATAAGATAAAGTAAATCTTCTATTTTAAAATATGATTATATTTGAATCAATATAAATGAGATACTAAAAATTTTCTCACATATATGGATATTAATAATATAGTTCCTTTGAACGTTCAATATGTTTTTGTTTTTAAATATCAAGTAATGAACTTTATGGTCAACGTGGATCAAAATTTCAATTAAATTTTTAATACATACACGTATTAATAAAACTAAACGTATATACACACGTTTAATAAATATTTGTGTAATTTATATAAATTTATATAACATTAATGTATATAATTTAATGTTTTCGTTTAAAACTTTAAAACTCAGTTTCTCTGCTTTTAGCGTCAGCGCTAATAACTTTTTATTTAAAAGATAACTTTCTAATTCGAAAATTAAGTTTAAAATATAAAGTAAATAAAATAAAAAAATATTTTTGTGAAACATTTAAGAAGAGAAGAAAAACAGAAATCTCTATTTACTCACAATTATTCAAATAAATGATTGAGCAAATATCAATAAAAAATATATACAATTAATGTATTTGAATACTAACATTATTTGATTTTATTCTGAATTTATAAACATTTTCCTAAATACACTAAATTTTTTTTTTCACACTTTTATTTTTTCATTTTGTTAATGTTGTTAAAAAATCATACGTAATATTGTACTGTGTTTTGCATACTACCTACCTTTGCTTTTAAGTAACTAAAATTAAATTAAAGTATACTTTATATTTAAATAAATTGCTTTTCATTCTCTATTAAACTATTTGAATTAAAAATAAGTCTATATATTCGAATACTCACTAAAATCAGGCATGAAAATAATTACGAAGAAGAAAAAACTCGCAAAGTACTTCGTTTTTGACATTTTTACTCTTTCACGTTTGTTGAAAAACTAGAGCAAATCAGGAACTCTTTGAAAAAGAATGGAACATGCGGGCTTCGTATGCCCTCATGGCTCATAAAAAGATTCGTAGAAAGTGCAAGCATTTGATAAAATATTCATTAAATTTGCTGAGATAAATTTATTAAAATTTCTTTTATTACAGCAAAAATTAGTTATTATAGCTTCAAAGTAGTTCATCGAAACTTCAGTAGTCGTACTATTAGGAATTTTAAGTGAAATTAGATTAACGGAAAAGATAATTCTTATAAAAAAATAAATGTATGGAATATATTATTCCATACGTATTATTATTGTTGTTGTTGATGTTGTTATTGTTAATCATATTATTATTATTGTTGTTGTTGTTGTTGTTGATGTTATTATGAATCATATATTATAATACATTATTATTAATGTATTATAATTACATATAATTACATATTTCAACTAAAGAATGCTATTTTATCCAGTTTGTTTATAAAAATATTTTTGTATCATTTTTATAGATGTGTATTTATTATTGCAATTAAATTAATCTTTTATTCTCTTTTGTTATTCTATAGTTAAATATTAGTTTGATATAATTTAAATTTAGCGCGTAAATTAGTTTTAGAACCACCGCAGCCTAAGGAGTGGCGTATCACACATGTACCATTTTGCCACACTTTAATAGTTTGCTTTGATTCCGAAATGCCAAATACTAAATTAATTTCTTCGATTGATATGAATGAAAAACAGGTGGAGAATAGTGAATTCAAAGATGGGGATGTTTCGAATGATTTTGCAACACCAGACAAACAAGAGGCACGAGCGTTTTTACGAGAAAGATTTCTACGTGTGATTACCGGCATTGTTGGTAAAAAAATTCTTAAGTTTACTTTGAATATATATTCTTTATATTAAAAAATTCTATTAATTGTGATATCTTTAAACGTTTATAAACATATGTTAGTTCAAATATTTTTTGTTTTCAATATTAATAAAAATAACCTACACTTATCATTAATCAATAATGTTCATTATAGGTAAACCAGCAAAGTTTCATTTGTATGAAAATACTAGTGTCTCTGCTGAGTTTCGTGGCTGTGACATTAATTTTTTGGAATTATACGTAAGAAACTTGACAACACCATTGGGTACAATACCAGAAGCTATACTTAGAACTAATGATGTAATTCTATTAGAAATGGATAAGATATAAATGAATTTACACATTTAAATAATATAACTTTTATGCGATTCGTGTAAAAATTTTATTACATAACGTATTAAAACTAACATAAGTATTTTATTTACATTTGGTCTACTTAAGAGCGGCGCATGCTCATCATTGTATTTATTTCTGAGATAATACGTCTGAGGTGATCGATGATTTCTTTAAGATGCCTATTTTTTAGTACAAGTTGCTGAAATAAAAAAAATGTTCATTTGCAAAGCGTATAAAAGTAACATATCATCAAAATAACTTATGTTACGTAATGTAAATTATTTTTTATGTAATAATTTTTAAGTTATAAATAATTATATTATATTCATTTTTTGTTAAATAGTTGTATTATAGTAACAATAAATTAATTTTATATATACCTCCATAGCTTCCTTGTGTTCTTCACAAGCAAGTCGATAAGCCTCTGAAGCTTTCTTTTCATCCGATTTCATATCCCATTCTTCTTTGATCGGAATTAAACTCTCAATATGAGTGTATTCCATTCCTTGAAGTTGACAATTCTCATTACATTTTTCATATATGACCCTTAAGCGCTTAAAAAGTAAGCTCGTTGTTCTTAATTGTTCCTGGACTTTCATTTTTTTTTCATTGAATAAATTCTGTCCTTGAGATGTTCCTAAAAAAAGGCATATATTTTAAAAAGTTCTTTACAGAATAAAAACAAGAAATTAATTGTAAAAGAATAAAACTATCATTTGATAAACTTTAACCAAAAAATTAAAAATTGTATAAGTGTAAAAGTAAGTTTACATTGTCGATTACATCAACTACACATGTATATGTATTTTTAATTCTAAAAGTTTAATTGATTATACATCTACAATTTAAAAATCATTAGTACAAATAATTAATAAAAAATTTATGTAAAAGTTGAATAATAGTAAGCACATTTATAAAGATTCATTCAACTCTAGTTGGAATCTAGTCGGATCCAGAGAGATCTACAGATTACCAATATATTTTAAATAATAAAAATTATTTTAACGTTTTTATTTCTTATTTGAAAGATACTCTTACATTGAGAACTTTTAATTGTTCCTTATGATTAAAATATATATAAAATATTTTCCTGTACAATATAACGAGAATTAGTTCTAATACGAAATGATTATTTAAAGTAACAATATACATAGAAATAATTAATAAATCTTTTAAGAGAAAAACAAACCATTTGGAGGTTGAATAATTTTCAATGTTTGGAATAGTTCTTGCATTCTAGAGACAATTTCTTGTACAGTTTCTTGACCCAATTTGCAAAGACTAGCCGTATTCAAATCCCTGTTTGGTTGCCTCTGCACAGGTGGCTGAGACTGAGGGACTGGTATTTGAGCTGTTGTGGGTGTAACGCTAGCTTGATTATTCTGTTGAACTAGAGCAGCTTGTTGCTGCTGCTGTAAGTGCATTTGTTGCTGGTGCTGTAGCTGTTGTTGCATTGGTTGTTGCTGTGCCATAACTTGTTGTGCATTTAGCATTCCTAATGCATTAGGACCAACACCAGCTCCTACTCCTCCACCAAATTGCTGAGGATTTACCATACCTAAAGTATAGATCATTATTTTGTTATTATCAAAACAAATGAAACACATCATTTTATACAAAATACACATTTGTGATTGTTAGAATCATAGGCTTGTAGGCTGTAGAATTTCTTATAAACCAAAAAATTTCTATATTTATTTAATTCATTTTTACCCTGCTGTGAACCCATTAATCCAGAAACCATTTGTCCTCCAGCAAATTGGTTACGCATTGAATTTTGTTGGGTATTTGAAAAACCTGAGGGAAATTGATGCGGTTGCCCAGCCATTTTCAGATAATATTTGGCAACTCTACAAAATAATAAACAAATAAGATTTATATGTAAGGAAAAATAATAATAATTACTACATTTAAATATATATTTAAATGTCAAATAAAAATAAATATTAATGTGCCTGAAGAGACATTTTAAATATTATATTATCACGTAATTTAAACGTAAATAATAATAATAATTTCATTGAAACATCTCTTATAATCAATTTATATAAATAAAAATAATGATTACAAAATATAAATGACTGTTTACAAAGGTTATTTAACATGTTATATACTTCGTAAATTTTTACTTATAATTTATTAAAATAAAAATCTTACTATGTTTGAATTTTTCTGCTTTACACCTCCACCCCACTTCTTATAAATATTAATTAGTTGAGTATATTTACATTGTTTCTAAAAACTGAATGCTTACATTAAATCTACAAACAAATCTTTTCGACTTTGAGTGACAGAAAACCAGATTTGAGGTTAATTAGTTCATGTAGCGACCCCCAGATGATCATGTGGCAGCACAAAGATGTTAAATTTCCAAGTACTTTTCATCTCTGATATATTGCTAATGCACTGTGACGTATGGGTGTAAAAAAACGGCGTTTCATGAATATTATAAAATTTAAGCGCGCGATATTTTAAAATATTTATATGTAGTACGGCAATAAAAAATGTAATTTAATGTGTTAATTCGAGAATCAGACAAAGATGCTACGAGATAAAAAATTGTAAAATATTATGAAAAAGTCGATAAAGTCTCGCACAATTAAACCATGTATGATCCTCAATGCGACATGTTTTGAAAAATCAACCATTATAAAAAAAATGAGTATACATACTCATTTAAGGAAACGATATGTAAAGGTGGACATAATGAAAAATTTAAATGCCATTATATTTTACGATATGTCAGCCTCGACTATCACCAAGCAGACATGTCTTTGAATAAAAAATTTTCTTTCTATTTTACTTAATATTATCTCTTGTTATTTTCATCGAATTAAATTTTGTATTATTTTATTATTATTAAATATATTTTATTAAATATACGTAAAAGTATCATTTCTGCTCCTGCTCCTAGATTTCAATTCAGTGTGTCTCTAATAGTACTTTATAAGAATTCATCGGTATAAGCAGTAACAGTACTATTGTAATATTTAAAATGATTGTATAAGACATGAGTCTATGTATCATTGAGTCTCTTTACGCTGAAATAAATATAAACTGCAAGTTGTGAGCACAATATTTAAATATTAATAAGACTCAAAGTAAAATATCGCACAAAAGGAAATTTATATGCAGAATTAATAATACAGTACATTTTTTTGACGCTTCTTTAAATAAAGAAACAATATAAGACTTTGCATATGCAGATTGAATAACAAATACATTTTAGACATATTTCAACACTCGATGTTTTTCATCTTTTAAAAGTTTTTATCTTCGATCTATTCGTTTCATTAATAAATAGCCTTCGCTATATTTCAAACTCAATTTTTCGTAATTGTTTGACGAGTATTTTAGCTGTATCGCAATATGGGAAATAACACTGAAGTAACATAATTCATCTTGACATATATCAAAATTTGTTTAGTTTTTTATTCATATGTATATTGATTTTTATCGGCTGGTCCTGAATGAACTCTCGGCAAATCAGTCGGTACGAGACAACGTGTTCGATGTATCTGTTTGTCTTTATAAAAGAACTGTAGTAATAAGATCATTTCATGCTGAAATGCACATTTTTTTCAATGAACACAGTTCTCTTCACAGTCAATATGCACAGTTGTTAGAAAACTATGGCAGACGTCAACTTACTAGTCGTACTCCTATTTACTCTTTCATTGCAGTCAGCTCGTAGCACCGAACCTTCTCTATTCCACATAACAAATGTACCACAAATAAATCCCATTCTTTTACGAAAACATAATAAAGTTTGATCCAATATCGGCTAAATAGATCGCAACAAGCGTACTTACATCGTAGAGCTACATTGCATTAGAAATCGAATCAAATTAGTGCCCGACTCTCGAGGTCTTTTTGCCTGTTTTTTTACGATTTTATTGTCGAACTCTAATTGGTTCTTCGAGTCCTGTGTTATCTGACGTCATAATTCAACCAGTGAATCTCCAACTCTCTTTCTAGTTGGACAACTCGTATGTCTATCGTTTTCGCTTCCAGTTTCTTCGTTCTGAATTTCTCATCTCTAGTGACTCGGGAGAGTTGTTGAGCTTGAAAGTTTGAGAGTTGGGACTCGGGAATCGGGATTCTCTGTTAGCTCGGGACACAATATATACACATGTAATTGAAAGATGGCGGCCAAAGTCGCTTTCGTGGTCGAGCACTGAGTTGTCGAGTTCTCGCGTGTCCGTTTTTATAATGCATTTGACGAACTTGCCGAGTCTCTACAGCCGTTCGCTCCTCGCCGAGGCAAGCCGCGTCTACGAGCTCTTCTCCGTGCCTGGGTGCGAGCTTGCACCCTGAAAGAAGAGAGTAATATATTCTTTACAAGATATCTTTCTCTCTCTTCCCGGTCGATCCATTTCTCCTCTCCCGTTTGCTCACTCGCGACATCATTGTATACGCGCGTAAGCGCATTACGCGTCGTCTTGCATTTCTCCTGTGCAATACAACGGGGAGCAGCGTTTCTCTCAAAGAAGATACACGCTTTCTGGGGAAAGTGAGGAGGCGGACAGACTCGCCTTCGCTCCGATTCGGGATTTCGAGAGAAGAGGATTTTCGCTCTAGGTGTGTAGAAGAAGGAGTTTATCTTTCGATACAATGAAAACTACCCGTTCCCATGTTCGTATGCTCTTCGTACGCCAACCTTTCACTCGATGGTGGCTCGTTATGTTAAAATGTAGTAGTAAATCAAGAATTTTGCGTTGCACTTGCGTTTTAAGCTATGGAAAATTATGCCCATATTTCACTGCTACAAAGCTTTTCACATTTCACAAGTATTGCTTTATGCTAATCATATATTCAGTATCAAGCATTCACTTATGATGCACTTCATTGATTAGTTATTAGAAACGTTGTTGTCTGCTAGTTTTGTTATGATAAACGTTTCTGACAGACGTTTTATATCGTACAAACATGAAAGTTAATTCAAAAATTGGTAATAATAACAGAACAGCGCATTTTTCATCTGAACACAAATCATGAATTATTTAAAATTCCTTGGTTCATTTTTCTTTTTCATGAGAAAAATGTACAAGTTAAATAAAATGAAAGAACACATTTCTTTTCTTTCTATATCGATAGAACATACACATGACATATTTCATAACTTTTTATAGAAATTATAAAAAATTACAAAGCTAGAAAAGCTGTAAATGTTATGGTTGATTAAAACTTTAGAACTAGTTATGAGAATTTTAGCACTTTAGTTTATAATTTTAATTAAGAACTTATCAGCTCTTTACAAACGTAATTCAATTTCATTTTTACATACGTCTGATCTCTTGATTAATTACTTGGCAAATAACAGAATTAAAATAATTATTAATGAAACATTTTCAATTTGTAAAAAAATTGTCTTACTTAATAAAAGAACTAAAACCGATAGATTTATTTGATAATTAATAAAAAAATTTATATATAGTACTCTCAATTTCATTGTTCATAATTATGTTACAGGGCAGTATTGATCAAAGTGTACAAGTTGATTAAATATAAGAATCATTGTAAATATATATTATCTTTTGATTTAGAGATAATTTTTTTACTTCATGTATATATTTTGTAATTCAAGTGCATTAAATATGCAAATATTAAACAAATTTACAATTAAAAATTATGCATGACGTATAGAAAATTGGTTAAGTATGCAGAAATACATATTACGATCCTGATATAGTTTATATAAATGCAGTTTTTTAGTTATTGAGTATTTGTATTTTTCAATCATTGACGATTGTAAAATAAAAAATATCTAGTACGTAGAATCCATCTCAGAATTGTAATTACACCATGGCAGAAACACAGCGTATGACCACGTATGGAAGATATCCATCTTGTGCAAATAATTCTCGACTCGAGGAAAGAAGATCCAGAAGGTAAGTTCTTTATTTTTTCTTTAAATTTGACCACTGACTTTTTATTTTTAAATTGTTTCCTTTAATAGGCTTGCTATGATATTAGAAAGAAACAGAAAATCAGATAAGCCAGATGATTTTGTATGCTATGAATCAAGCGACGATGAAGAGGAAACTGTTATGGATAGCAAGCAGTTTTTAAGGACATCGTTTAACTTCATAGATTATGTTCGTTCTCGAGAAACTAACACAAGGGAAATTCGTAAAATTAATCAAGAATTTGGCTCGCGACATATTTTAAGTCATGATCTGTTTAAAGAATATTCAGTTAGTTTAAATAATATGAATAAAGTATTTTGTTCTCAATGGCTAAGTGATCGACAAGTTGTGTTTGGAACTAAATGTAATAAGTTAATGGTGTATGATGTTGCTACTCAAAAATTAGATCAAATTCCATCTCTTCACGGAAGGCAAAATTCGTCTGGTGGATTAGGGGGTGTTGCAGAACAGCAATGTGGTATACATTCTGTTCAAATAAATCCTTCAAGGTAATTATTGACTTAATCATTGATGTTTTATCTTTGAGAAAATTCATTTATAAAATGTTTATTGCTTCAATATGCATTTTGTCATTGATGACATGTATTAAAAACATTTGAAAACATACTTGAATTGCCTTTGCAAAAGTTATAATTCGAAGATTTATAAAAATTGGATTATTGTATATTTTAATTCTTCGAATAAAATATTTTTCGTAAATTATTTATGCACATATTTTATATGTTGTTACAGTTTAAAGACTTCAAACCTTCTTCAATATTTCAAAAATTTAAAATTTATAATTTAACGTAATTGTTTGTTTTATAGGACGCTTTTAGCTACTGGAGGAAGGAATAGTACAGAAATAGCAATTTATAGATTACCAACGTTAGATCCTGTTTGCGTTGGAGAATCAGGACACAGAGATTGGGTATACGACATGTGCTGGCTAGATGACGAATTCTTAGTTTCAGGATCTAAAGACACAAAAATGGCTTTGTGGCAAATCGATAGCGATTTATCCGAAGCCCCTGATAAGGCAGACATACCATCGCATAGGTTGATAATTTATAACAAATTTTAAAAGAATAATCAACTACTTCTATCGTTAAATAATTTATTTTATAATTATGTTAATGTAGGCTGATACAGCCAGTATGTGTCAAAGAATGCAGATCAGCCCAGAAAGTGCGATCATTACTTTTCAATAAAGCATATAAAGAAATTGCTGTATTATCAATGAATAGTTTCATACATATTTGGTCTGCTGAATCTTTTAAACAGAAAATATCTCGTAAGCTACCTGCTTGTCAAGATAATGTTTGTTTAGCTGTGCATGATGACGGATTATATGCAGTTGGTTGTCGATCGTATACATTACTTTTAGACGCAAGAACTTTACAGCCAATTAAAAAAGTACCATCAAGGTAATGATTTGACGTTATTTTATTTATTTTATACTAAGTGTAAATGTTCCAAAAATTAATATTTATTTTTATTTAAAACAGATATAGCGGATGTGGTATTAGATCAGCTAGTTTTCAAGGCTCAGTACTGACAATTGGAACAGGGCTCGGAATGCTCATGTTTTATGATATTAGAGCACAAAAGTATCTGGAATCATCTATTAATTCTAATCGAACTGTCATGTTAAAAGCTTCCAAAGGATATGTGGTAAATATCATATTAATTTTTCTGCATTTTTATAATTATATTTCACGTTATCAATGTACAGTTCCATATTTTTTTATTACTGATTTATCTTAAAACAACAATTTATTCAATTTGACTGATTTTTTTAAACATTTATTGATAAGTTGTGACAAGTAATAATTTTTTATATTTTTTCTTAGTTCCCAGATGAAGATTATATAGATGGATTTCAAAATGTTAAATACACACCTGCCATTTATACACATTGTTACGATGCATCGGGAACTCGTCTCTTCTGCGCTGGTGGTCCACTTCCAACAAATCTCTATGGAAATTATGCAGGATTATGGCAATGAATATACATGTTCTTTAATACATATAGTCTTAATTTTTATCAAACTTAATCATCACAATTTGTGACATGCATTTAAGAAGCCGATGGCATATGCGCATGCATATGCATTCAATTTGAAAGACTACTCGAATATTCTAGAGAATTTAGAAATTGGCGGGTGTCAGTTGTACAGTGTAGTTTATCAAGTACAGAGCCTTATACAAAACAATAGATTAATTTTGTAAAATGTTCAGTTTATTTAAACTATACAAAACGTACTAAAAAGCAGTAGGTGAATTTAGATATTTTAGTTTATTAACTTGCCATAAAGTTGTTTTATATTTTCGAATTATTTTCGAACTATTTTCAAACCGTTGATGTACACGAGAATGAAGCAAGCTAACTTGAAATGAAAATTTATTTGGTAGATTTATGTAGCAAACGTAACTTTTGTAATATATATTACACCAGTTATAGTGCTACTCAGGCCTTAAAATGTGGATAAATAATGGATTTTGTGGTGAAAATTTCATTCTTTTTCAATCTGACTCAGTTAATTTTTATTGTTTTAACATTAAAATTTTTATTGTTTTGCGTTATTTTAAAATTTTTTAAAATCTAAAATTTTTTTTAAATTGTTAAGCATATAAAATAGTGTTTGAACAATTCTCTTTCTTTAAAAAAAAATTGAAAAATTGGACCAATTTGACATTGACAAATTTGGAATGATTCTAATTTTTAAAAATAATTAAAAAAAGAAAGGATTACCACTGAACCCAGTATGATTAGTTAAATGAATGCTAGGTATTCTTCGTCTGCATAATATGCATATTATATTACATTTTACTATGTAAATGATATGTCAATCAATATAGCAAATTCATTTCAGAGAGAGTATGAATGTTAATGTATAATTTTAGTGTATCCATGGTCAAATGAAGTTACTAAAAGGACTTTAAAATCAAAATTTGCAACCTAATAAAAAATTCGTTGAGTTCTCGTCAATGTGTATAATCTACATTTATGGATATTTAAAAACTCAGATTTTTTAGTCCAATCGTAATTTACGAATACGATTATTTTGGCAAGACTAACAGGATGCGTAAACTGTGATTGTGTAAATGCGTTCGGTAGAGTGCAATTGAAAGAATTTGTTTATTGTACACGTAGAAATTAAGAAAACAAAACAAATTATCATATTGCAATTATAATCGCCAATCATATTCCTAGAAACGAGCGGGGATGACAATCGTTTATTTAACGTGGTCATCGTTAGCATCAGTGCTGCTTATTACAGACTCCAAGCGATTAACAGTCGTTCATCAGTGTTATTTATTGACAAGAGCGTGTTTGTTGAAACTCAAATAGCTTTTAAGTATGTACATTAAAAAAAAAAAGAATTGTTACAAACGAAATAATCATCATTCATTGTAAATTGTTTCACGTGTACGATCGTCGCTTGGGGTATTTTTTTTGTTTTTATTTTTTTACGTTGTTTATATACTATAATGCAGAGAAAGAGTGGATTTATGTGTAATATTTAAGATTATAAATTTACCATTTTGTTACGTAGTAAGTAGGCAATATATTTTCAGAAATGAGTTTAATTAATCAACTAGAAGTTTGTTAAAACTAGTTTTTCTTTTAGTATCATAAGAAATAGTAAGACTAGAAGTCACATAATTCCATTCTGACTCTTTCGGTACTTTTTGATCATATTATTATGTTTAATGAGTGACTCTTAACTGATGGATTTGGTTTTAATCGTAATCGTAATATTGAATGTGTTTTAATTTCAACGTAACTCGAAAATATCAAATTATTTATAATACATGCAAATGGTAACATTACGTTGTTTTTGCTCGGCTTATTATGAAACAAAGCTTATTTATTACGAAAGTAATCATTTTTCTAAAATTTTTGTCATTAAAGAAAAATAGTATGAACAAGGGTAGATAGACAATCGTTACACTATTTTAATCTCGAAATTTATAATTTAATCAATTTTAAATTATACATTTATTTAACATACATACCAATTAATTGATTTATACAATAAAACGAAAAATAAAGCCGTAATTAGTTTCGTTCACATAGAAGATCGGAGCAAAGCGACAATACATCAATTTAATAAACGAAAGTCTTCAAATTATTTTTTATGCGACTAAGACTTTTGTGTAAGTCATGCTTTGCGAAAAATATTTCTTTAAAAAAAATGAAAGAAAACTAATGTATGGCGCATCGCGCAGAAAATTATGAAATTTATGTAGTTTCTAAGATTTATCGATATAAGTAAAATGAATTCGAATGAAATTTCGTTCGTGGATAAAATGAACTATATTCGGAAAAGCGACGTAGCCAATTAAAATAACTCTGTGATTCTGTAAAAATTTCATTGAATTTTAAATTTAGTTGTCAATTGTCAGAGCTGTAAAATATTTGATTATGCACTTTTCTTGTTCCAGCACATCATTATTGAATAAAAAAAGTCTATAAAAATGTATAACAATGGTTACATATAATGATGTAAAACTAAAAATGAACTAAATAAGTTATAAACGTGATTAAAAATTTATTTGACTCTTAATTATTACCATTTTGCTTGACTTCAGCTATGTATAAAAATTATGCATAAATATATACATAATTTTTTAACAATAACATTACAGTACTGACAAAAGATATTTTTTTAAAATAACGAGAAAACTATATGAAAATTAATTTGTAAAAATGTAGAATTCATACACGCACATTTAATAGTTCCACACATGTACTAACATTGATATGAAAGTACACACATGCATACATGAGCAACGATTCATTCGGAGAAAAATTTAATTCTCCCATGTAAAAGGCTTAAAAAGGTAAAACCTTCAAAGTTGGCGAATCGACTCTTTTGGAAAAATGCTAGAATTGAATGTAATTTTGGAATTTAAGTGCTATACAACTCATACATAATACTTTAATTATGAAATTATGCTCAAGTTTGGTATTTTTTCGTAATTGAAACCAGGACTGCGAATTTACCTGGTTGAACGCAATCGTACATAGAAGAAGGAAAAGACGATTAAGAAAAGACTGGTATTTAAAATAAATAAACGTTGAGAAAGCGAATTGAATGAGTGAAAAGGGTCGGATGAGATGCAAGTTGACTGAAAAATCACACATGGTAATTATAAACATGAGAAATTCAAAACAATGGTTGGAGCAAATGCGATTTGTATGGTAACAGTGAATTTGATTTGCGGTAAAAATTATGTGCATGTCAACTGTCCTCGTTTGTGACACGTGTTATTTTATATCTTGATAGAAAATCCACTGCAATTTCGGTACAGCGATCAAAATGCGTATAACAATGAACATTATATCGCTGTAATCCGTAACTATGCATAGCGCTCTGAGTTGGAGAAAACTGTAAATAAATTGGAAAAATCAAGTTATTCGCAAAAATATTGATGTAAAGCTTGTAAATTATTTCACATCTTACTAGAACGTTACATATCATTATCTCAGCCATAATCTTGATAATATTATGTAAAATTTATCATTTTTACTATCTTTTATGATTAAAATATTAATTTATTCTACATTTTCTTTTATTCGTGCTTATAATTTTAAAAAATGCAAATATATTTCAATAATTTGTATTTGAAAATGCAAAGCAACAAAATATTAAAAAAAAAACGAATATGTAATTACGATTATTTAAGATTTATTAACTTCATTATTTTTTAATAATGTTTTTGATTTTATAAATATTTATTGAAGTTTTTTCTTGTATTAGTTTAACTGCGCAAAATGAAATTACAATATTTAATTTTTTTCGCTATATTTTCAAATTAATACATAATGTTGCAATCCTTCCAAAAATTAATACAATTGCTATTTTGGATTTATTTTTATAATTACTATTATATAATTATATTATAAAATGTAATTATCGTAAAACTTCCGAAAGGTACGGAATTATTTAATATTTCTCTGTAAAGAAAAGTAACACTATCCATATTTTTATTATAATTATTTAGTTACACTTGATGCATTTTAAATTTCATTACGAATATTTTATATATCATATTATGAATAATAAAAAATTTATTAAAACTTTGTATATTTGTTATTATAAATAAGTTTTGATTTACATACTGATAACATATAATGTTACATCGAATTTCTTCCCTAAAAAGTATACACATGTAAAGGATTTAGTTACTGATTTATTATATAAAAAATGGTTAAACCACGTACTATATATATATCATAATCAAGTCTCACAGACGAAAAATTGTGTAAGCCTTTTGAATAAGCTAAATTTGTTGTAATTAAATGATATGTGTAAAACTTACTTTTCAATCCTAATATTTATAACGTATAATTCTACACGACAATATCAGATATGATTCATTTCATAATCATTGTTATTTCCTACGGTATATTCGTGATATGTGTCATAGAATAAATAAATATATAATCGCACCTCAAATTTTTTACATTGAAAAAATTTTCTTTGATATCAATTTTTATGAATTTTTAATTTCCGTTTTGTTTCGTACATTGTAAAGATATGAGCTTTCAATAATAAGGCATTTTAGTTTTGTCTCTCGAATAGATCACCTAATTTAATTCTGCTATAACGCACAAATAAATATTTACAACTAAGCTTTTTATTTTCATACAGAACTGGTAACGTCATTCTTTTAGTAATTTATTCTCTTTTTTATCAAATACATGATAATTGTGTTATAACATAATACTATAATGCACAGAATAATCATATTTAATTTGAGGTATTGCATATAATTTTATCTAGTTAACTCAATGGATTGTATTTATAATTATAGCTTACGATGGATTCAGTATTTAGTAATGTTTTTTAATTTACTAATATAAAAATTAAGTTAAAAAGTTTCATATAACTACAGAATTCAGGAAACACATAATATAAAGTACTTGATATCAATGTCTAAAAATACTAAGATGGCTTTAAAGTAGGAACATTCAAATTTTATTGGTATTACACATCTAATAACACCTTTTATCGAATACATTTAATTATATTCTGATCCTAAAAGTGATTAAGAACAAGTTTTATTTAAAATACAAATATAATCATACGTTTGTAATGTCTTTTCTAAATCATCCAGTTATTTATTTTTTCAAACATTTTCTTCCTTCAAAGGAAGAGATTTTGAATGAAATATGTTGCTTAATATTTTAGATAAAAATCTTTCTTTTTACGGCTTATTTTTATAGCTGCTTGTACATGTTTACAGAAAATAAATATTAATTTCGAAGTACTTGAATCTTTTTATATAGATAATTACACATTCAATGGCTGTTTGAAGTAATTCATGAAACTATCATTTGTCTCTGACACTAACTTTGGATATTATTGAATGCTATAGAAATGTATGATTTCAAGTGAGACGAACAATTATTACTCAAAGCGCTTCAATTAAGTTCAATTAAGTTTTACAAGTTGATGAAAATGCCCCAAAAAGTGTATTTACGAATAACGATATGAGTTATCAAGCTGGTTAAAAATCTTTCTGACACCTTAAAATTCATATGTATTTCTTTTTTTCTGCACCTATAATTTTGTTATCAACTTGAGTGCATTAGTATATGATATTTTCATGTATTTGTAAGATAGATCTTATTCAATTATTCATTAAAATGCTTAAAATTAATTCTATTTACATTACTATTACATAAACTAATGCTTTGTTAATGTGGTATACTGGCATCTCTAATAACATTTAATTATCGCAATACTGTCAAAATTCTGGATTATTATCTCTTTTTGAAAGGTAAATATTATTAAGATCTTATTATGTGCTTGTTAGTTTTATGGGAATCGTCCTTCCCATCAGCTTTTATAAAGCTGTCGCTCGTCTACTTATATTTATAATTACATTGATAAATACGGACTTTTACACCATACTCGTGATTTAAGTATATTTTTTGCGTTAAAGTACGCTAAGTATTTAAAAATTATGCAGAATCTTTTAATTTAGAGTAGATTTTCACTTCCTCAGAGTAACTGAAAACTCAACTGTGAGTGTATTTTGAGACCAAATGAAAATTCTACTTTAATAAAGATCCTAAGAAGAAATTATTTTGACAGCATCAAAGTAGCTGGCAAATTTAATCAGGATGTTAAACTACTCTAGTTGCAACAGATCACTCTTAACCTGAAAAATCGTCGCTTCGAGCGTGACGCGAATATTTCTTACGCGACACTCGATAAGACTGACTTTCCAGTCAAGGAAAACTCGTTCGACGAATTCATCGGTTCCACGCGTTTATCGAGTCAAAGCTGGCCCGTCTCCAGGGCTTTATTTATGTCCGTGGTTAAAGCGGCGAGCGTTGTCCTCAACTCGGAATTATGTCCGAAGACGGCCTCAAGGAAGTCCGGGTGGACGAGGAAGTCGAAGACCTGATCGCAGCGCTCGCACGACTTGTCGGTTAGATGGGGCCTGATGAGGGCCTGTACCGAAGCCCGGCAACGCTCGAGCGATTTCACGAGGTAGACCCGCTCGTAGCTGAAATCGAGCTCGTAGAACGAGAGGACGACCATCGCCGTTGAGCGCAAGGCCCGACGCACCTCGTCGATGCGGCCCGCATCCGAGGGACCCATCTGTTGGTTCCGGTGCAGCAGTCCGATCTGTCGAAAAACAATACCATCCGATTAATCTCTCGCTTGATAGTTCATTGTCTGCAAGTAGAAGGTAAATAAACGGCAATAACTAGTTGTCGGTAGTTTCTCTTATTATAAGGCGATTTTCAATACTGTTTATCCGCTCTATTTAAGAATATTAATCAGGTATAAAAATTTATAATGAAACTTATTGGCGTTCTGAAACTTTTTTACATCTAAAGTATCAAAGTATCAAACGCGATGGTCTTAAAAACAATTATATTTCGCGCTTACGAGTAAACACATTTATTTCCGTATTTACTTTGTAAGGATTGGAAAATTACGTTAATAAAATAAGTTAATAAAGTTTTATGCTCAAGCTAAAAACTAAAATAAAAACTATTTTAGTTAGAATAAAATTTATTTTAATGGAATTAACAATGTTTTGATGATCTTAAAATATAATTGAAATAAGTCTTAAAGTTCCGTTTCACATTTCAGTAATCTGTTGCGTTTATATAGATTAAATTGGAAATATTAATCAATTTATTTATTCAAAAAAGATACTTAAAGGAAAATTTCCGTTTTATAAATGAAGTAATACAATTTCAGTAAAAGAATAATTTATTCGCATACCAAAATCTTGAAACATTTGATAAATTATGTGAAATTTCTTCATCCGATATCAAACAAAATCAAAATAAATTATGAAAATCTACTTTATAAAATGCCAAATTAAAAATAATATCTATAATTCACTTAACAACGTATGAATATTTATTTAATGGTTCATCAAACCAAAAGATTATTTAATCAGTAGTTTTATTAAATTACAAAAACTAAACTAAACGTTGTTATATACGTTACTATGGAAGTAACTTTAAGTTCACTTGTTAAAGTATGATAATACTGGTTGTAGACAAAGTGTCCATAAATATGAATTTTGCAATTTTCCATATAAAAGTCAATTGTAGCCAATGTTATTGTACATGAAATCTCTGCTTAATATATAATGAATTGTTTTAAAATGACGAAGTATGTATTTTTTATGTTATTAACTTTTCAAAATAATGTATGTTTTGCTACCTAAATTTATGCCAATATTTTAAGTAATTATGTATAAATTAAGTATTGATGTGAATACTTAATTAAATATAAATGAATCACTGCTTATTTATACATTAGACTAAAATATATTTATATACAAACAATATCTAGGCTTTAATGAATAGTATAAGCAAAAAAGGAATATACTCGAACTTGGATAGCAAGTTACCAATACTTTTCTATTAAAATACGTATGCTTTAATTCTTTAATACAAAAATCATGATTACTTTATTACAAAATCATACTAAGCCATCTTATATGAAAATATAAGTAATATTTTTTTCCACTGAGATTTTCTTAGTGGAAATTCTAGTATATCAAATCTGACGAATCATTTCACAAATAAAATCAGTAAAAATTTTCTTATCACTTAAGTTTCCAACTGTGTATGAATCATAATATTTTAAACATTTTATACAAATGTGAATATAAGTTTTAATACTTTAAGAATTTAGTAAATAAATAAATAAATCTTTAACAATGTACAAAGAAAGACGAACATTAAATGAAATTAATTTACAAATAAGCTTATAAAATATATCCCAGCAATTGTGGCATAAATGATTTCAGTTTAAAGGAAAGTGTGTCGTAATACTAAAAGAGAATTTTAAATTAAATAAATCGAGGATGAATTGATCTGCGCTTATTTTTATACATAAAATTTATGACAAAATTTCTTGAACTTTTATCAAACTTTTATTCGATTCTGTTTTAAGCTTTATAAATATAATTAAGTTTTTAAATAAACTTGTTTTCATTTTAAGTAATAATATTCATTTTATAACTTGTTCATGGAAACAAACTTTTTAAAACTCGAATTATCCTCATTTACGCTTATTTTCACGCAACAAAATTTCATTTAGAAAATAATAGCATCAAATATCTTCTTTCGTAGAGATATATACTTTAAACTACAAGACATACTTTAGAGTATCAATAGGTTTATTTTTACGAGTTAACGAAGGAGTTCTGTATATTGTATTTAATCGTATTAAACATTTACAGGTACAAGCTCGTTGTTAACAAAGCCTAGGTGAACTATATTATCTACGAATATAGATCACTTGTTCTGGGCTTTGAGGATTGCATACAGATATAATAAGTTGAACACGATCAGATAACATGCCTAGTCTAGTAAACAATATCTACGAGTTAACTGTACAATAACTTATGTCAGATTTATTGATTTTTAATAGATTTCTTAATATAATTATGTTGTTCCAAACTGATTATAAGTTAATTTATAATTTACAGTAAGATAATTAGTCAAATTCATCAATTTACTACTGATATATAATTCTTGTTCTGCAAAGAAGATTGAAAATATAAAAAAATCTTTCATTTAAAATTGTTCTTAACTTTTCATATTGTAATTTAATATTTTAAATGCTTTGAATAGTAAAGGAAATTTTACGGATTTGTCTAAAAATACGAATGTATTATTATTGGATCAACCGAGGGGATTACTGAGTTTTTCGTGCATTATAATTTCTTTTTCTTCTTTCTTTTTTAACAAAATATACAACAAAGATAAATTAACCGGAGTTCAAATAAATTATTCAATTTATAATGTTTGAACAAGCATCGAACAATTTAAAGCAAGAATTCAACTTTCGGGTCATAATATTTAGAACAAAGACTAAAAAATAATTATGTTAAAAAATTATAGCACGTCATGAATTTTACCAAAAATTTACGCCAAAGAGTGAGTATTGAAGAGGAGACGATTGATTTCATAATTAGTGTGAGAAAAAAAGTGAAAATATTCTTATTCTAAAGCTTTAATATAAATATCTATGTAGTTAAAAGATACTAAATTCTACTACTTATAATTACTTTGCGATCTTAGCCGAAAATACCGATTGTACCTTTATCGATAGCTTAACGATATTCTTGAGCACCTTCTCCGGCTGTTTCTTGTCAAGCTGTTGACTATTCCTTGTTGCACGCTCCATGAGCCTGAAAAGATTATCCAGCAGCGAAGTTGTTGCATCATCGATGAGCAGCGAGCGACCAGCATTCGAGGCCGCGAAACGGCCCAACAACTTCTTTTGGGCCCTGAGGCCCAGATCTCGGGCCCTACTGCCCGTCGTCGTTGTATTACCAACAGCTCCGGGCCCACCCGGGTATACTCCACCACCTGTAGCCGCCGACTGCATCACTACGTCCACATAAATTAAGCATTTTAATCGTGTGGCTTTGATAATAACAGTTTTGTTTTCTTTCTCCTTGAACATCATCTTTCTCAGTTGAGAAATTTATTTCTTTGTTATTCCGGAGACATAATACGGTATCACCGGTTGCAAAATTACTTTCAAATTTTATGCTAAATAACGTTTAAATTTAATCTGTCAAATTTTACAACTAATTATCGATTAATAAACGAGGAATGGTTTTTATAAATAAACATTTTTTCCTATTACTACATCTCTTAGCTTTTTCGTACATTTTCGAATATAAGAAAATGGTATACGATCAAGTAATTATTGAAAAGCTGTGAAGGAACTACACAATAAATAATGGGGGATAATTACCAGCAAGTGGAGTTTTAAATATTATTTATTCCAGAATAAAAAGAAATATTTTGCACATTTCAGAAATTGAAAATTTATCAGAATTTGTAAAGAGATAGTCAAGAGTACGAACAGTAAGTACGGCTTTTCATTATCAACAATGTCAATTGCGTATTTATTAATATTTAAGTAAATAGCTGATTCTGTATCGGTATTTTATAAATAAAATTTATAATTCTCATATTAATAATTTTGTGAATAGTCTCATTTTAAGTTTCTCAAATTTCTTTCTTGGTTTATTTTAAATCATAATAATAATAATAATAATAATAAGAATGCAACACTTATATTGATTAAAAAACGTATCGTAAGCTGAAAATGATTTATTTTACTCAAAACGACGACTGATTTCGAACTTTTAAAAGAGCAAAAATTTCCTTAGTACATCATGATATATTTACATATTGTAAAAAATGCTTATGAAATGTAAACAAAAGATCATAAAGAATCATTAAGACTGTCAACCAGCGTTAAATTCCTATTATTAGTATTACATCTCCTTTAAATGGCGTTTAATAAAGATTTGGAATGTATTTACAATAATAAAAAATAAATCGGAGTGTTCCAAATTTTATTTTATCGTATCGCATATTATAAGCCTATAATATGTGCATATATTATAATATAGAAGTCATATTATGAAAAATGTGCTTACAATATATTATAAGCATCAATATTTCTATTAATTGTTGTCATAAAATTACAATTAAATTAAAATTATATAAACTACTTCTAAAAAATGAATATAAACACAAAAGCCTTGGCTTATAATTTGCTGATTGTAAAAGTCCATTTTCATTTGATAATTATATATGACTTTAAGGAAAAAAGAGCTCTATGTTGTCGAATGAAATGAGAATCGGTAATTTTAACAAAGGTATCAATTTTTGCTAGTTTAACATTTATTTAATATTGTACAATATATTTACACTCTATAGTTATATATAATTATACAGTTAAACGTAGTTAGAATTGATTTAATTAATTAATTATTTAATTATCATCAACACTTTTCAAAGCTTAAAATGTTAATTAGGAGAGCTATATTTCTCAAGGTTATCTTTAAGACTTAATAATACTACATATTTTACTGGTTTTTTCAATATTTTTACATAAATTAAAAAAATTGAAAATTTACTTTTTACAAAATAAAATAATATGATATAATTGATTTTTTTTATTGACTATATAAAATTAGAATTAATAATAGATGATATCTAAATGCGCAGATTTACAAGAGTAATTAACTTCACCGTTCAAGACAGGAGGCATTGAAATCTTAACTATGTCAAGGTCGATTTAAAGTGATCAAAATAATCTCTTTAAATTTTACATAGTCTCACTAATAATGCAAAGCTAATTTTATTCATAGTAAGGAGTTATTATATAGTACCTTAAAAGGTTCTTGAAATAATGCATTGATTTGGCTAAGAATTCTTCTGTTATTGTACAACATTTTTTCACTAATAAATACAATATACTTAAACAAATCTGTAAAGACTCATTTAGAAAGTATACTAAATTAAGTACAGCAAATATTTGACCATATTCTTATCCATATTAAATTATAAAATGATATCTAGCAAACTTTCGTATTTATTCTTATAAAATCTTCTGGTGATACAATTTTGTATGCGTATTATGTGTCTATTAATTAAAAACAAAATTACCTAAATTATACACAAATGATTATATGTCTTATGATATTTATAAATCGGTCAGGAAATAGCATCTAGGCATCGTAATTGTGATAATTGTCCTTAAAAGGGTTTCAAACTTTATCTAAGATACAACAATTAAATTTGAAATGTTTATTAGTCACAATAATAACTCACCGCGTTTTTATTAGTCATGCAATTCACATTTGTTTTATCAAAATTTAAATTTACAAATAAAATCAGTACACTGATAAAACGGCGAATTATAGTTATTTAATATTATTTCTACTAAAATAACAGAAACGCGTAAAATGATGATAAAACGAGCATCGAGCAACATGAAATAACATATATAAATAATTTATATAACTACGAGCGCGCGCAGGCAATGATAAGTGCAATGTACATCAACTTACCATCAAACATGAATAATCTGCAGAATCCTCCGTATGATAATGAAATCAGAAAATAAATAATGGTGCAGCAGTATATCGAAACATGGGTTAACAACTCAAGAAACTAAAAGAAAAATCGGAATTCATCCCGTATAATAAAATGAAAAAATATACACAAATGAGACATGTAAGATACAAAAAAAAACTTATAACAATGAATATTTAAATGTACAAGTATTTAATATTTGACAGGTGTATGAATGACCGTATGACTATTAAAATTTTAAACAACTGTTTTCTTTAAAATCTCTAAATTTGTATGTTTTCATAGTCAAAATAATTTTTGTTATTTAATGAGACTTTTAACATTTTACATAATAAACTAATCTTAATATCAGATAATTTAAGCATTAAGTTTTGTAACTCGCACATTAGTTGAATGTAGAAAGAAATGTCTATTAAAGTAAACTTAAAATAACTACTTATTCATTTTATGTATAATTTTACATTACGTACTTCTAACAAGTAGCATTTAAACATGTAGTTTGTTTCATGAGGACACAAAGTGAATGTGAATATTATTAAGTAATATTTTGTAATATTACATCTGTCAACTACTAAAGTACCACAGTAAGTGAACAAATTTTTATACAGTCCTGTGAAATTATTTTATTAAAATGAAGGTAGTCTAAAGTTTTTTAATTCATAATTGGATTTCGATGAATAAAGTACGTCTATAATGAAAACGTGCACTACAGTCAGAAAGTACGGTATACTTAAGGACTTAGACAATTGTAAGGAAAAAACTTAAAACTAATTCATAAATAATCACACGTAATTGTGGAAACATTGTTATCTGAAAAAATTGTACGCAAAATAATTGTACACGTCGAAAAATTCTGTGTTTAAACAATGTTCGAAACATTAAATTTATCTTTACACTTTTCAACGATTAGAACGTTGATTTTTCACACACGTTCGATAAATCAGTGACTATCTAAAGCCTCGAATATTCTCGATTCACAAGGAATTAACCAAGATTATAGAGAAAAAAATTCAAAGAGCAATTCAATTTCAAGGAAAAACAACTTTTCAACTACAAAGTTTCACACAATTTAATATAGTCGTCGCAGTGCCAAACAAAGTCGAGCCAACTCAGTGAATTTATAGCGTAATAGATACGGCGCAATATTAACATAGGACGCACAAGCATATATGCGGAGGATAAAGTCGGATCTAACGACGATCATTTGTCGTACCTTGATTGCAGTCACTCACGGCTACGAGGTGGTAGAGTAACCAGCTCTGCAGTTCCATTACCGCCGTACCCCACGCCACCTGCAAGCACAAACATTGTGTAAGAAAGGAGAGACAAAGGGTGGCTGCTTTTCATTTAGTGCTCTTCATCTTAATACATTTTATATCTATAAATGGCTTCAAATAGATCTCTAATTCTCCTTGATTTGCTATTAATTATTCTGGTACTTCGCAAGCTTTTATTTTTTTACGTAGATATTCGTTCACCTTAATTTGAAAGGTGTAACATTGATAAGGTTGGTTCTCAGAAAAGATAAAAAAATATTGAAAGCAAACTAAAAGCATTTGGACGTAAAATCATCTTTAAACGAACAAAAAATTTTTTTAGTAAATATCATTACTCTTATAATATTTTAGAAATATATAAGAAATTTATTATTTTTCAATTTTTTTATTAAAACGTTTGATATGAAATTAATGTAAAATTAAATTAAAACGCCTCCAGCTTTGAAAGATTTTTATGTATTTATACTGTATTTATAATTTTTGCGACGTTTTGCGGTCTTCATCAAGTTATGCACTGAAAGAAAACATTATTCTCAAGTTGAAGCATGTCATAAGTATATATACATCCTTTTTGTGTGTGTGTATTATATGGGATATTTGTTACAATAAACGTCTGAAGTAGTTTCGTGCTTCTGATATATAATGAGTTTTGTCACGAAACGTATTGATAACGCTATTGTTTCTACAAATGATACTGCACTATCTAAATTATTCTATTTAAAAAGCATTTTTCTTCTACATTAACTTTGACAGACACGATAAGCAATATATTCTTTTTGTACAATATAAAATATTGTCTGCTTCAGTTTTTATTGCTATTTAAATTTTAAATGATATAAAAAAATTTAATTTTGTACTTTTTGTTTTTAACATTAAATTTTATACGTTCTGCTATATTTGCTATTATGCCAGTGTATTTATATTTTATATACATCATTGGAACTCGCACGAAATTTAAGAACTTACTTTACAATTAGATTAATTTGCGTCGCAATGTTTATTGTACGGTTTTATTGTATCGACAGCGCAGTTTTTTAATAACGATTTATATCTGAAAAAATAAAATCTGAAACGAACAATTTCAATGCAAAAAACGTATTCATGACTTTTTATATTGTTCTTTATGTTTTTTTTTAACAAGATTACAATCAACGTTTTCCAAAACTCTGTCCAGTGTCTTATAAACTTTATATAGTTAAATAATTGTCGTAAGCGTAATTTAATATTACTTAATTGGATTGTTTTGATACTGCATAAGATTGTGCCACGATAAAGTGAAATTTTTCATCAAAACATTTCTATTTACAAATACTATATAATTAGCGAATTATGTTTAATTTGTGATTTCTTTTTCATTTAATAAGATTAAGATACAGTCCTCTTAATATATACGAATTTTAACTTATTGATCCTATTAAATTATTGTTACGATTATTATTTGTTATTTTTAGTTATTAAATTCAAGTAAGGGCCTAAGTCATAATGCATTAAAGGCATTGGTGATGATGTATTTGAAAATTATATCAACTACGACATTTAATGTAGTAGTAAGACAAAAAATAATGTTGGTACTATATGTAAGAGTATCGCGGACCTTACTTTATATCTTTTCCGTGAAATACGATACACCTTGATATAAAACTTTCTTAAATCGACAGCTCTATCCTACCCTTGAAATTGAGTTGAAATTCAATAAGCAATCTCGATGGATAGCCAACTTACACGTACTCGACTCTGCGCAATTTCGTGTTCCTTCTCATTGCTCATCCTCATTAATATGTATGAACGTACACTAACGAAACTACGGAATTCGCACTTGACACGAAAGCGGAAAAAGTAGTCGGTTTTTGTATTCTAGTTGGCTACTTATGCCGAGCACACGAAAGTGAGCCACGTGATCACATCTGTTTCGACAGATATTACTTTAGCATGAGTACATTCTTGTCTTTTTCGATAAAAATAAAAGGGAAAGAGATAAAACCTACACTGTGCCGGACACTTGACCGAGTTTAGAGCCGCGACATACGAGACACTGGTTTTTCTCTCAACGATTGTCGCAAAAAAAAATCAGCCCTGTCCTTTTTTCCATCGTCCAAGTTCACGAAGCCCCGCTTTGCCACGAATGCCTTTGTGTGCATCTGAATATGCGTCCATGCGCGCTTGTAACACTACGTATTAACTTCTTTTGTGAAATTTATATCGACAGTGAAAGCAGCAGGCAAGATGTTCGAGAAAACCGAGGGTAGAAAATAAGCTTGGAATAGCGTTAAAGAGAGCGATAAAAAAAGCGATAAAGCTTTTTTGTAGATGGACTGATAAATAAGCTGAAGATATGGAGAAATTTCGGCTTCTTATGAAAAATGGAGGAAAGACTAATGCAGATACACACGTTTGTGGGGAAAACTTAAGGGTCATTTTTTTATATTACTCGATGAAGTCCAGGACTCATATTTCATTCTAATGGAGCTTGGTTTTTCGGACACTTTTATTTAAGTAAAATTTACGAAGTAACATCCCTGCGCAAAGACAAAACTTTATAGCATAAAAGAAAAAAGAATTGTGGAAAGCAAAAGTTAAATATTAATGGCAAATGCAGAATAAAAACAATAACTTTTACGTAATAAAGTTATAATCTGAAAATAATTATAAATCACATCGCGTTTTTGAGTATTAGTGCAGCCCACATTTTGTATACTCTGCTTGTTATCACTTTTTTAATTTATTTAATTATCAACTGTAATATATCGTTAAATTATTATCAAAGTAAAGCGTAACTCTCTGAGAAAATTAAATGTAATTTAGGAATTTTAATTATCAGCTAAAATGTGCAATTACAATTACCTCCTTTAAATTATTATTTAATATTGGCGTTCACAATGTTAAAGTATATTAAATGAAGAAATGATCCATTTTTTCTATAAAAATGAAACATATTGGAGAATTATTGAAAATTAAAAGATATCGTTAAATTTGCTTTGGTTAGTTTAATAACTAAAATATAAAATGTCTGAAAATACTTTAAATTTATACGAAGATAATTTTATTCGATTTATTTGAAAAAAATTAAAATATTGTTTTACTCTTTAACAATTATTCTTCGTGTAATAATAAATTATAATTTATTAGTATATTTACTATATATCTATAAAAATTTCTTTTTACGTCGATTGTCAATTTTATTAAATATTGCGTTTATTAATTTTTTTTATAAAACTGCATTTGATACTTAATATATTTTATTTTAAAATAAATCAACGTATACATAATTTCAGAACTTAATTAAAACTTCTTTTTCATAAGTATACACGGAATAGACATGCTATAGTTTTAATTCACAACATTTCTAGGGTAGTTAATTCTAATGTAGTATAAAATAAATAATATAAATAACATTTTTACTTTTTAAATCATAGCAATTGATTTTTTTATATGGTTATCGAAGATTTTTCCATAATAAATTATAATTTTTTTAACTGCAAATTATATATTTTAAAAAATATTATATTTTTTATCGATTTATAAACTATTGCTGCTCCAACTATAGTAAAAAATAAAATTTTCGTCTTTCTATTTGAAAAGAAATAATTGCATTCGGTGTTTAAATTATTACCAAATTTAAGAATCTTAATATTGAATTTCAGAATTGACAATAACACTTTATCTATTTTAGGTATAATTATGCGATCTAAAGTTTTAATAAGCTAATCAGATTTCTTTTTGAAATACTTTTTTAATACATTTTTCTCGTTATCTACATGTAAATAATACAAGAAAAAGTGTATTAAAATCTAATAAATTATTCATTTAAAATATAGGATTTGTAATACTTTTAGAATTTTTATTTTCAAACTGGTATAGCCAAACTCGCTCTTATACAATAAACATCATTAAAACTTTCATTTCTAAATCCAATAACATTTGCATTGCTACAGGTGACAATATATACTTTTATTACACTCTTTCTTTCATGATTTTAGTATTGAACAAAAATTCTCAAATAATTCCCTTTGGTGTAATTAATTTTCATGTAGTTATATTATGGTTTTACTTGTGGAATCTAAAATTCCAAGTAATAATTCAATAAAAATGTCGAGATAAGTTCAGAAAATAAGAAAAAACTTGAAAAACTAAAATTTGTCGTACAAATGATATAAAATAAACCTGAACACTCAGCGCATCAATTCTATCTTTTCCTACCTATACAACCAACAAATGAAATAGAAGGGGAAAAATTTCAAAGCACCAACGGTATGACACACAAGACACACATATTGCATTCGTTATTGCGCACATAAAAAAGCTCGAAAGGGTCCAGATTAAATCGAGTCCGCGCGCTCACACACGTATGCACATACAAAGAGCTATCGTCAGTTGGATCGATTTGTAAGAAGCATCAAAGCGAGCTAGAGTCTCTTGTGTACCGACACCATTATGGCGAACGTGCGCACATCTGCATACATGCGCTCACATTTGCTGATATCACAGAAAAGATCGTCTAAAAGTTGAAGAGATATATTTGGTTGGTGATGAAATTGTTTTTATCGAATTTTCGCCTTTTTGGCATCCTACTTCCAACATGAAATTCCGTACATTAGTTGATACATTTTCCTTTTTATATATTAATTTATTAGATAAATATATTTGAGAATTCGCTTTAACTGAGACTTTAGTCGCTGCTTAGAAAGACGATTGAGGCAATTAAAAACAGGAATCAGTGCAAGAGTCTCTCGAAAGAAAGAAATCATCCTTAGTTGATACTTATAGAATCTTGACAACTGAACTGATTTATTTACTCAGTGAGGAGATATTATTTATGGATAGATCAGACAATTATCAAAAATATTTATTAATAGAAGATACTAGTTGCAATTACAAGCAGTATCTTTAAAATAAATTTATTATTATCAAAAGAAACTGTTGTAAGAAATAATATAAAATATACATTCTTTTATTTCTAAACTACATTATTATTATCTAAAAAATTATCTAAAAACTCCTAATTAAACAATTAAATTAAATAAAAAGAGTATATTTTGGTACATGAACAAATTCAACCATTTCCAAGTTTTTAAAAGTAAAATTATATTTTTGTACAATTGACTGATAAAAGAAGATTAAATTGCCAAAAAATATTCTTGTGGCAGAAGCGCTTTTTTACAAGTTTATCTTAAGAATAACTGTGACTCTTGTAAATTAAGTTTTCTGGACAAAATATTAACGAAAATATAAATCTTAGGATTATTACTGTCGATTTTCTAATTATGTATTAGAAAAAATAGTGTAATAATTACTCAACTTCAAAGTCTTAAAAGCAATAACATTTTATTCGGGTGCACTGAATTACGACGTTTCGTTAAATAAGCACTGTTAATCTTACTTAAATCATGGAGTAATCAAAGTATTTTAGTTCTCATTAGGTTCTCATGTATTAAATATTTTCATTTCAGATCGATACAATTGTAGTTAAACTAATTCAAGTTAGCATAAAGTTAATCGTTCGTATTTGTGTGTACTCGTAACATCATTTTTTTTAAGGGAAAATTTATAGCCTAAGTATTTTAGTAATAAACTTTATTTCAAACAATTATGTTTAAAATCTGTACAAGGTAAAGAATTAAGATCTTCGTTTAATAATATGCAATTATAATATTTTAACTTCTGAGTTATAAATATGTGATAAATGTTTATAGTATTAGATGAAATTAATTAAGGTAATTTTTATTAAGATAATACTGCAGAAAAGTCTATGACACATCTCTTTCTAGAATTGTATTGTTATGAGACTTCTTTAATGCTTAGCTTAAATTAGATTTATTAGAAAATACTATATATTAGCTTCTAAGACACATATTTATTTATGGCCTTAGAAATTCAAATACGTTAAAAGTAGAGAAAAATAGATTTGAATAAATATCAAAGAAACTAAATTTTGAAACAAATATAAATATTATCACCAAGGCTATTAATCAATTACAGATTTATTAAAAGGCCAAAGCAAATGAAGAAACGGCAATTTTTAAAAAGTTTTGTCAGAATTCCAGAAGACAGCAACATATATTTTACATATTTTCGGCTTATTTTAAATCCATCGGGATCTCCGTGAAAAGTTAAAATGTAAAAATGAAAAAAAAAATTTCGGGAAAATGATATTTCAAGCTATTTAAATGTATTGTAAAGCATGTAAATCGTTTCATCCTTTCTGATATAAAATTAACTATTTTAAAAAGTTTGATGTAAACTTAACCGCATTATACATCGAAAGAACTTCCTTTTGAAAAATTTTTTTAGACAAAATCAATTTCTTTTACTGCCTACATCCTTATTAATTGCTGTTTACTGAATTCTCTATTTGGACTAGACACTTTTTTATTCAATCAACGTCAGTTTTATAAAGAAATATCTTTTATTTGCAGAAATAAGCCCTTTGATGCAATGTCGTTACAATATCATCTATTATAAAAGATAACGGTAAATTTTATTATGAAATTAACACTTTACTTTAAAATAAATTGAATATTTATATTTGTTATGAATAATTAAATTACTTTGATTTTAGCTTGGTTTCTTGTAAGCACACTTGTAATATAACTTCTTTTGAATTTTCAATGATGTTAAATTCACAATTTGTTTTAATAAAATTTAATTTAGAAGAAATGGTTAATTTGTCTTTGCACACCATCTCGTTAAATGAAATCATATTTAAAGGCAGTAAATCACATCTAAAAATGTTAGACTACCGTTAAAAAATATAAATGAAACAAAACGAGATAATTAACGCAGGTTCTTGGTTAATATTTAGTTATAAGAGATTTAATAAGCTTTAATTTAAAATCGCGTAAGAAAAAAAGTTTTTAAAGATTTAAATAATTGTAATAGCATCTCAGCGTAAAATGATTTGAAAGTATGTGTAATTATTAGTAGTTTTTTACAGATGAAAATAAAATTGGTAAGTATTATTAAAATAAATGTAGTAACTTAACCATGGTTATTTAGTTAAAATTGAATTACTACGAAATATTGATGCAATATTAAATAATAATTTATCATAATAAACTTTAATTATGTTTCAAAATTAAGTCACTTATTCTTATAAAACTTATAATTTATAAACATACCGATGAGAAAGTACGATGAGCTCTCACTTAATTCACACGCAAAACACGAAAAATTGTCGTTTACCGCACATAAAAACTTAAATTTTAGTCAAGTAAAATGATATTACCGTCATCTGCACTGAAAATTTCGAAACAAAGGCAACATCACCATATATTTTACCGTGATTTTTAACAAAAGAACTGCAAAGGTTTATTAAATTAAGCCCGACATTGAGTATCCAGTTCGCGGTTATGTTGCGATGATCCTAGAATGGCAAAATCCCAAACGGTCCTTTCCTTACCTTACCAGCCATTGGTTGTTGGTCCCCAACTTGAAAGAGCAAGTACATATATATTCAGTGTATGTTGTGTGCGCGTGTGTGCGTGTCTCAGATGGCCCCTTTCATTCGTTACCAACCCCAACGAAAAACGCACGCAGCTGTTGCTCCTTCACTCAGCCGTAAAGACACTCTTGTTCGATTCTACTTTTCTGCTTATAATTCTATATTTAGAGATAACTCTAACTCTTTAAATATTATAATTTTATTGCTTCTTTGGTGCAATATTTCGTTAATGTTTGAATTCATAGAAAATTCGAAAATTTAAAGGAAATATCGAATACACAAATCGAACGCATTTCAATTAAAAAAATTAATCAGCTAAAAGTGATTTTGTCATTTTATCTTTCAATGTAATAATATTAGAAATTAAACGTCTACATTTCATATTCTGACAGTGAAAGGTGGACGCGCAGCTGCACATCGCTATAGTTAGACGAGCTTTCCTGAAAGTTTCAAACACCGAAGACTTTCATCTCGGTTGGTGTATTCTATATAAACTTATGTACTTATTTCTGAATATAAAGCTTTTTAACGTATTCAATTTGAAAAGTACGTTGCAAACTTTAATATAAATATTTGTGATTGCGGTTGAATTTTTCATTAATTTTAGGCAGAATCGCCGAAATTAAACGAACAGAGTTATAAAGTTGAGAAAAAGTACATTTAATGTAAGTCATTATTCTTAATAAAAATTTGTTGGTGATGTTTCATCATTGAAGAAAATTTATTCGATAAATATAGTATGTTCTACGAGGTATTTTTCTTCATCACAGATAGAAAAAATATATTTTATTACTGATTTTAGTGTCATTATTTTATGAGTTTAACATGAAAAATGCAAAGAAAATATTGAATTTAAAGAATACTTTTATCGAAGACTTTTTTTTTTTATTGAAATATCGTGCGAAAGTGTAAAATAGATCCGAGACAACGGCAAAAATTATTACTTTCCTACGTATTACTTACAATGAACCAAAACCTTTATTTATATTTTTAAATTTGTTATTTTATATTACACGAACGAATTGATGACACTATTAAGGTCAGATTTTGAGATTCTCATTTGCACTGAGAATCTTGCCTTGACGTTGACTAACATAATGAATGACTCAACATGAAAATGAATGTTAATCGATCCACGAGGACAGCGTAAGAAAAATATAACCTAATGCGATCTTCGATATGTTGAGATCCACTTCCGATGAATAAAGTGTTTAATATAAATATATTGAAAATGGTGATTCCATTCAGAACTCATGCAACTTTTGTTCGTCAGCAACAAATATAAAAAGATTGTACGTGTATTCACTGCCAATATAAGAAACTATGGGTTTTCAAGAATGCCACGTAAAAAATAAAAAAAGCTTAGACGGCATATGTAAGCTCACGTATTTAAGTTTTTGAAAAATTATTAAAATATTATATGACATGTTATCACGATTAAAATAATATTGATAATGTTGAAAAATTTCTAGTTGTTATTTTGCCTGATCGGAAAAAATAGATGAAGGTTATATCAAAACACAGCAACTGAAAAAATAATACAATTATAAACGTACTCTTATTTTGCGATAGTAATTTTAAGAATATTCTACTCATCTATTAATACTTAAATAATGAAAATTCATTTAAACCATAAACTGGAGACTGCGCACGAAGTGTAAATTAACGCATTAATACCTTGTTATGGAGAGTATCCTAATAATATTATTAAAATTTTCTAAAGGCTATAATAATGACTTTAAAATTATATTACAATTGAAGAATTCAAGGTCAAAAATAGAAAAATGTTGTTCCATATGTAAAACCATTTTTAATAATTATAATATTAAAGTCGTTGTTTTTAGAACCACAAAGACTGAGTTATAATCTGATGGCTAAAAGTATATTATAATAAATACAAGTGATTGTATTATCTTAAATATTTGATAAATTTTATACATTTAATACAGTGACATATTTTGAATAAATTACAAATTGAGCCAATAAAATTTCAAAACTGTATTCTTCTAAATAATTCTTTATTCGACAGTTGAAAAACCAATGATAAAACATAATTAATATTAAGCAAATATTAAAATTACATAGACAAAAAGTATTTCTACTCGATAATATTTTATCCCTTATATGGTTGTTTTAAAAAAAAAAAATATCCAACAACGTTTATGTCATATTTATGTATCAGATATAAAATATTGTAAATAAAAATGGAATCTACTAATTTTAAAGAAATTTAGTGTGCGACATAATTTAAATACTATTTTAACTTATATAATAACCTAATTCGCGTAAAAAATAAAAAAATATAGTAATCTGATTTATTTGTATAAAATGCTTTGATTTAAAAAAAGCTGGATTTTATTTCTTTCTCGATATCAACATCAGATTCCAAATGTTTTTTATAAGGTTTCTAAATAAAAACTTCTTATTATGCAGCAAAATATAAAACTCATACTTTTGCAGTAAATTTACTTATACTTTTTTTTTAATATTTGTGTATCACATTAAAAGGATAATAACGCATTCAGCTGTATTTATTTTGGTAAAAAATATAAATTTTCTTTTCACTAAAAGGGTTTATTGCACAAAACAAAATGACCATGAACAAGTTCACTTACTTTTCAGCTTACATTTGACCAATTTTATTTATTATTTTTTGTACTTACTCTTGAATTCAATTTAATTTAATTAATTTAATTCTCTCGCTAGAAAAAACAAAAATTCACAGTGAAAATGCGATTAAAATTTTTCTCTAAATTAAGAGATACTACAATGTAAAAAATAAAAATATTAATAAGTAGAATAACAAGTCGAAAGAATTATGAAGTTGTATTTTGAATACTTAACGATATCTGTAAAATGAAATTAAAAGATATTCTCATATAACTGCCAAAAAGTAAGACAAGTTATATAAATAATCACATAATAAACTTAAATGAGCTTCAAACTCCAAATTATAAACACTGGCTTAAAATAATACGTCTGAATTATCACACGCGATAATGAAAAATAATCGAGCGCATTAGTTATCTCTTAGAGAGATTTCGAGCCAGCTTTCGACATTCTTTTTGCAAGTGTACATTTATCTCTAATCATTTCGACAATCAACGCGTTCTTCTAATTGAAATTTAGCACTACCCTCTTATTTTTCTCTCCTTCTCAAAATCTTCCTTTCTGCGTGCGTAACCGCACCTGCATACGGATGTGCGTACATCGTCATTTTCGTTGCGTGGAGAGAAGCAGCTGCACTCCGTAGAATATCTACAATGTGGTAGTTATTTAGCCTTTGATCGTTAATTTTAACGCTTTTCCAGCTCCGTGCAACCCCCTCCTCTTGCTCTCTCTCTCTCTCTCTCTCTCTCTCGCTGTTTCTCTCAACTTCACCTTGGTTAACCTAGCCTCTATTCCGAGTCTCTCTCTCTCTCTCTCTCTCTCTCACACTGCTCTTCTTTACAATCTACCTTTAGAGGGAATCAACTATGCGTGTTTGCACATGGATATTTGTATGTGTTGTGTACACTAATGGCACACATTCGATCCATGGGTAGACGCGCTCCACTATCTCTCAAGTTTGTTCAACTTTTCCATCTTTTTTTATTTTCTTTCTATCATAAACGTCTACACGAATATTTATATTTCATATTCTTTAAATAAGACCAGTATTTACATTAAAGGAATAGATACAGGGAATTATGAAATTTCCAAAATTCCAAATCCATGGCTTACGCAGTATTCTTATTGTGGGCTATGAACTCATAATTAGCAAAATACAAGTGTTAGTGCTATTAAAAGTCATCTTTATATCATACAATTTTCTCATTTTATATTATATTATTTAATCAGATTATAATCTTTTAATATCATAATATTTTTTAATCAGAAAACAGCTATTTATACCCAGATAAACAAGAATCTAAAAGAAAACGAATAAGTCATTCTTTAATAAATATCAATAATTAACAAGATTCTATAATAGCGAGAAATTTTCATTACTAACAGAAAGCTTTTTTAATACAAGCAAATGTTTCTTACAAATTCTTGAAGTAAACAAGAGGTATATTTTACGCTCTTTTGCCATTTAAATTTGCACCAAAAAAATATCACATTTTATTTGCGTATAAATAAAAGAATAAAATTTTGCAAAATTCAATAATTATATACTTCTTGAATACTCGTTATATTAAACTGAAACAAAGGAAGGTAATAAAGGAACATTTAAAGCAATTATAAGGAATCGCATAAGCTTGTTTTATTTTATGATAAAAATTTATTAAAAGCAATTATTATTATTATTAAAAATTAAGAGACATTAAGCTACTGTCAAATATTTTGAATTTTTACCACTTTTACCACTCAAGGTTTAAAAGGTTTTTACAGCTAATTTCCTAGAACGAATACGGCTTGTAGATCGATTTCTAATATTCTATAATGTGACGGTCACAGTCAAAAGATTTAGCTACATACACGAGTTCAGTAAAACTTATTGTTAATTTTACGTACGTATTGTACCGCAACGGCCTTTATTTCATGCTTAGTATTCCCATTTGTAAGCGTTAAAAATATTTGCGAATAAAAGAAACAAAAGGAAATTAATGAAGGGGAACTGAACGTGGTCTTCATTAGCAAATTTCAACGAGTGTAAATTTTAGTTAAATGAAAGGTTAATATTATCCATTAAAATACTTTTTCCTCTACGTGTATAAATATTTTATTTTCGCGAATAAAAAAAGTTTACAGTTAGTTGGATTAAACGTGCAAGATATTTTAATTTAATACGATTTACTATATTTAAAGAACAAGAATTGAAAACAAATAAAATTCAAAGTACATATCATCACATAAAAATGAAATTATATAAACTAACTATAAAAAATAAATCAATAATTAAGCATTTAAATAAGTTTACATTTTTCTTGTTTCTTATTACATATAGGTATATGTAATAAGCATATAAATACATTGCTAGTTTTATAGATTTAAAAATTTAAATCAATTACTGTACAAAACTGTACAATAAATTTGATTATATATTTATTTCGATTAAATTTTACTCTTATTATTCGTTATAGCAGATAATATTTCCTAAGAAATTTACATTTTAAATATTTAATTTTTTTACTATATTAAAATATTATTCAATGTTTAAAAAATTTAAGATATCGTATAAATTAATCATCACTTCGTGATACTTCTTTACTACATTAGCTGTTAAAAGTTAATTTCAATGTTTTTACATTTAAATTTAAACATTATCATAATATTTAATACTATACATAATAATTTACTGCAATACAAAAATAATCTAACTGACATAATTAATTAATCACTACAAATTTACTACAAGCCAGATGAATTTCATCGCATAAAATACACAGTTTATTCTTTTAATGTTTTATTCAATAAATTGCAGTGTAATTATTATTCGTCACAATTGAATTTGTTGTGGAGAACACTAATATTTGTCTTTTATAGATAATATGTTCAGGAAAGACTTTTACCTTCACTATATCTAAATATAATTGGAAACTAATTTGTCAGATGATAGATTGTGTATAAGGAAATTGACTTGGTGTGAATTAAAAAAGTTTTTCTATATTTACAAAAAATGTCTTCTACATATTTATTTTGATTTTGGTCGACAATTTAACTTCCTCATTATTAATTGACATCAAAATTCGGAAAAGAAAGTGCCATTATGTCGAATTTATGTTGTCTTATGTTCTGTTTTGAAATGAAAGTGGTCTTTGATTACATTTTCTGAAAAATTTCTTGGAATTTTAGAATTTTAAAAGATGTTATCATTACAATTTTTATTATTGTGTCAAGAATCAGACTATGTTTTATATAAAATATGTCAAATAATTTATTCATTGATTTAAGTTTTACATTTTAATATAAGTACATCAGTGCTCGGGAAATGATATTTTCAAATAATTTCGGTTTGAAAATTAGCGACTACTTTTTTAAATCAGGGTTTCAATTACGCTTTGTGAAAATTTTTGTACAAAAAAATATTTTTTCAACATCTATTAATTCATTTTTAATGTTTTTACCACAAATTTATCAAGTTTTATTAATATTTTTACTTTAAAACGATGCTTTTCATTAACCCAGGTGTATTATATTTCAAACCAACGTTATTCGCTTACTGTACTTTGCACATAATTGATTGTATAATAATAACTGAAGAGATCGATGAGAATTTTTAAGAATACGATAAAAGTAATCAATCTGAATATTTTGTATGTATGAAATTTTACTGCACATTTACTTTGCTATGAAAATTAATAAAAAACGAATGAAAATTTAACTTAGAAATTTTTATCATTGACTTTTGTTAATATTGAACATATTTTTGTTTCATTAGTTTTCCACTTTTAAATAAATTGTGGCAAAAATGTGGGATTATACGATTTATGTAAATAAATTTCTCTATTTCCAAATACAAATTTATACCGGGAAGATATTATTCCTTTTTTAAGCTTAATTAAATGCTGCAAATCTTTGATTAGAATTAGATAAATAATATTCAAAAAAGATAATCAGATTTCTAAACTAGTTAGCTAATAATTAATTACTTTGCAAATCACGCACCAATGCTACGCTTTGAATTTATGAAGAAATATATACTAATGTTTGACCTTAACTCCGCAACATCATATAATTGTGAAAATGAATAACAAAGCTATGAAAATCAATATGTAATTAAATTAAGTTGGGATAAATCAATATAAGTCATTGAGTTATATAATATACTTTATAAGAATACATTTTATAATATTACATATTGTTTAGACTATATATTATTCTTTAATTTACTATTTTCATTAATCATGAGTAGAAATAGCGATTTCTATAAATTAATCTGTACATGATAATTATTTTGTTTTTAAATAAATTGTTTTTATTTTGATATATTTCGTACAAATGAAACCTTTGCAAAATAATATTAGTTATTTTATAACTAAAAACATGTGTTAACTTTCTTAATATCTTTGAGATTTCCATAATGTAATTAATTTAAAGAAAAATTATTCAAAAATATTTTTTTCAATGAAAATTTTTGTTTAGCAGTTGGAGCATTAAAAATCATTAGTTACATTATACACCAATGCAAATAGATAATATAATTAAGTCAAATTAATGTAATAAAATAAGATGTATTTGCATATTCTTAAAAATTTTCAAAATAAAACATATCAATCCGAAGTTGTTTTTGTTTATTTTATAAAATATTTCAATCATAAAAAATTACGAATCAAAGAATTTTAGTTGATATGTCGTAAAAAAGGAATGCATTTACACTTATTCCAAAATACCAGTATACTTAATCAATTATTTTTAACTTTTTAAAAATATTATGAATTAAACTTTTATATAATTAAATATTTTCATATTCAAATTCTTTAAGCTCTTACAAATTCTAGTTTAATCGATCACGTTACAACTAGTATTTCTCATTAAAATGCATCTTACGTAATTTCAGACATATTATTAATTAAATATTTAAAGAAGTTAAACTCTTTAATATCCTAGGATAATAATCACAATTACTAAAAAGATTTAAAGTTAGTTTTTAATTTAAATTAAAAGAATGCATAACAAGATCTATGTTTTTCAAAGTAAATAGCGTCTCCTATTTACATTTGATAATGAGTGTTCATTATAATAGCATTGCTTAGGTGTTACATTGTTACATATTGTATCACGTGTATGTCGTATTGGTATTAGTAGACTAAGAATATCATTGCGTAAAGTGAAAAGTTACAGGTGGGTAGCGAAGACACCAATGTTACTTTGTGTACTTCTTTATAATCTGAAACGTCGTTTCGTATTGATTTGCTACGAAGAAGGTAATTCATCGGAAGCCGAGACAAATTAAAGAGTTATTTTTCAGTACTAAGATACGAATGTAGGAAATATATTAAGGAAATTGTATTATTATGTTGGATATTTGAAAGCAGTGTTGTGCAAGATGAGAATTTATGTAATATTGAAAAGTTTATGAACGAGGTGAAAGATAATGAAAAATGAAAATGTCGAGAATACGTTACGCATTCATTTTCACACGACCAACAGAGAATATTTATTTTAGTAACGCAAATTAGATTTTACATAGTATAAAATAAGCATAAAATACTTTCTTGGTGTAATTCTTATCTTGCATAATGTTCCACTGACAATGGCAAAGTATTAATTAGTAGGTGTTAATGAGCTTTTGAAAGCACATTGACAAGGAAAAAACATCTCATTACATAACAAATTCAACAGAAGTAAAATCGGTTTTATTTCATTATGTGGAGTTATTCATAAATTTTATAAAAATAATATAAATTCTACACAATTGAAATACTTACGTCAGTTATTATTAAAAAAATGTATTAAATATTGAATATTTATTCAAAAACATCTACGCATCCCATACGTTATTCAACATTTACGATCCTAACTAAACTTCGGCTTATACAATACACTCTTTCATACTCATCTATTACAAGAAATCCAAATAATCGAAGTAAATGAAAATAAATTACTCAATAAACAACTAAACAACAAAATGCGCATACCTTGGAAAACACGAGTAATGAAACACTCAATATTTTATAAAAGTCCGATTAATAATATATGTAATAAATAAGTACAAAAATGGTATTAAAGTACTCTTTGCTAGACGGAAGAGGAAACCTAGTGGTAAGTTGGCGGCTGTTGCATATGCGAAAGAAATGACTGAGGCGTTAGTCCCTCCTTTATATAACATCACGTCCAACAGCTGCACACTCATATAATGCATTATAAATGGTGTGAGCTGAATTTCGTTACGCGCGTCTTTTTTTCTTTTATTTCTACTCTTTTCCGCCATTCGTATAGAATATGTGAACATGTGAGATCGGAACTCCACACGGTCATTTCAATGTGAATATACGACCGCACCCTTGCAACTTTTCGGAACGTTTGCATTGAGAAAATTTCTAAATTTTATTCTTACTCTTTTTATTGCCATTATTATTATTAACTATTAACTATCATAATTATCATTGCATCAATGAAGTTTTCTGAAATAGGTTGACTTATACATGTGAAACCACTTATTCACTTTCATTATGAACCTTAGAAAAATTACTCCTTATATAATTATTTAGCTGTATTAAGGAATTATTTAAAGTTGATCGTGATTAATTAATAAAATTAATTTTGTTTTAATGCATTTTATGACTTCAATTGCTTACGCGATTTGAGTTGCATCAATAGCGAGTTGATTATTTGAAATTTAAAATTTTATAAAAATCTTAATACCTTGTATAATGCAACAAATATTCAGCAAATTTTTATCTAAAAATGTTTATTACACGTGAAAATTTTAGACGCTAAAATAATTTTATATAAATTTTGATCGCTACTCGATACTAATTCTTGTTTCAATATTAAACTTTTTAAAATGATATATAGGAAAAACTGAAGTAATTAGTACAAGGAAAAAATTAAGTAATTCGGAGTTTATGCGTTGGATGTAATATTCTTACTTCGATAAGTGGCCATTCATTAAAATTAAAAAAGTTCCGTAAGGTATAAGATAACATATTTCTTGTAAAAATTATAATATACCTTTTATATATTACTTATAAGAATAACCTTAAAAAATTTTAAAACTTAATACTCCATACATGTATTTATCTTACTCATTTTATTTTCTTTGTAAAAAAATCATGAAGAATAATAAAATTTAGAAACATAAAACAATTGAAAGTACAAAGTAAAAGTATAGAAATAAATATTAAAGTTACAAATATATTACAATTCATTACAAAAAATACTTTTCCAATATACTTTTACAATTAAATATTTAAATCATAGTTACTGAAAACATTCACTATCTATTCATATTTAAACGCTGACGATTCGAGTCAAATTGAAGAATAAAAAATCTTTCCTTTTAAATTTTATTTCAAAACTTTAATAATTTTAAGGAACAGGCGACTTCAGATAAGATCGTTAATATAAATCTTAATTATGTCAATAATTACATAATTTGTTTTAAAGTTTGTTTTATACTTTGTTAGTAATAAATATTAATAAATATTAATAACAAAGTAACGTTTGAAAATGAGATATTTTATAAATTAACTAATTAAATATCACTATGAAAGTCAATATGTATATTATTGAAGAAAATTAAATTACTTTAATGTGTTTCACCAATTCAAGATGATGCGAGTATTCACGAGTTCCATGTGCATCATTTTTCTAAACAGTTCCTAAGCCACAATATACTCCAAAAAATAGTTTCACAATTATTACTATTACATCTAATTATTATTAATCTAATTTTTACCATTTTATGCTGATAACCATGATATTAGTTGATATTATTAATCAAATCGAGCTAAATTTCGACTCTAAATTGTAATCAATCGAAGCAACGTCGTGCAGAACTAGATTAATATACAGTACAATAATCCGGACGTCGAAACAAGCATTCAACTCATGACGGTCATTCGCTGCAATTGACAAAAAGAACATTGCATTGAAGGCATAGAATTTGTTTTCGACTTGTAATACGCATAATTTTTAACTATCGCATTCCCACTGATCTCGATGAGAAATTCTTAAACGTCCTGGTAACTTTTACGCGTTACTTAAGACTCCACACACACAGGAATAATTAAATTGAATAAGATATATATGCGATATTCTGAATTTTTATTTTATATAGTTTTAATGTACTCTATATCGTGGAACTCAATTGAACGTGTAAATACATGAACATTGCACTGGATCAAATGAGGCTTAAAATCTACGTGAAAACTATACTAAGTAAAAAATGTAACTGAAATTTATAGCACCAACAATAATTAGATACCGTTATTTGGTAAAATTAATTAAGTCATAGATACATGAAGAAGCGTATCTTATTGTTTCTTTATTCTTATTTATTCTTTGATTGTTAAATTTATTTGTATATGACTTTTAGACTATTAAATTTACTAATGTCACTGTAAAGTGGATTTTGATGATTCGTATCCTCATAAAAAAGAATCAATTTAAGTAAATTTTAATGTAAGGTAAAAATTTTATTTTAAATTTAAGTAGATTTATATTATTCGCAAATTTATATTATTGTTTTTAATTAATGAAAATATGTCTGAATTTATGTAAGAATTAAATTATTTAAGGAATACCGTTCCTGCAATTCCATCAATGATAAAGTATTTTAATTTTTTATTTCGCTGTTTAATAATTCTCACTTACTTTATCTAACGCAACTTATTGACGTTTTATAATAGAATAAGTGCAGAAATATTAATACCGAAATTTTGTAGATTCATGTTAGTTTAATTCAAAAATACATTAGAAATATAAATTTAAATATCATATTTGAAATGTTATATCGGGAAAAAACATATTGATTCTTATTTTTTCTTTGTAATGCATTTAATTATTTGCATTGACTTCGCATTCAAGCGTTATTCGTTTATAAAATTTGATCGATTTTATTTGATTCAGAATATTATTTAGAAGAAAAAATCCGTGATTTTTAATTATGGCTCAAGATTCCTTTTTCACTTAAAAATAGAAATCTTTAATGTCTGTTACTCGCCTTTTTTCTTATGAAAATGAAAATGAAAAGATTTTTACGGTTTTTTTGTAACAATTTAATTATAATGGAACATTTAATATATTGCTGTCTAAAGAAATTACCGATAAAATTACGCCGTAAAAAAATTCAATCAATATTTCAATTAATAAAGTCATAAATTTTTATTGGACAGCTAGCACCAAGAAAACGATTCGCCTATAATCTTCACAAAAGAATCAACTGAGCGCTCAAGTACGTATCAGATGCATTTCTAAACTTGTCCGTGTTTTATCTTCACTGGCTTACGTACACATACATTGAGCAGTCAACCCGTGAAAGACTCGATAAGCAACTTGTTGCACGTGAGATACGGTGTGTATATCCGGCTGCTCGAGCGCACGGCTTAATCACTTATTAATTACATCTCATCGTAGTCCGAGCTACGCGACGTCGATAACTCTAACACACAAAAACACGAAACACATCACGTCGTATCACAGATAAGAAAAATCTGAAGGCTGTCGTTAGATAGGGGTCGTTCATTTTTTAAAAGATGCATTAGTTATTTATTACGAACGAATCGATGGGCACTAATTGCTCGGGTAGATTACGAAGATACATTTTTTATTGTTTCTATTTGATATGGATTTTACAAAATAAACATTTAATTTTCGTATATTATATATTGCTTAATCATCACCTAATTTTAGTAATTTGATTTATTTGTAGAATTGAGATTTAGATTTTTCAAAAATAATGAATAAATAAATTTAATTGTATTTAATTTTATGCAATCGATGAATGTTAAATTTTGTTATTTGTATTATTATGTATCCGAACGTATATCAACATATAAAATTTGATGTAAGTCAATAATTACGCATAAACTAAATAATAAGAATATTTAAGTTGCAGTAAATCAGCAATTAGATAAATTCTACACAATAAATATATAACGTTATTGTAAATTAAAAATTATTTTAATTAACTTTTAATTAGTGCCTATTGCGTTATACTTGTGAAACAAAATATAAAAAAATTCACGAATATTGCGCACACGTGTAAAAATACTATTTCAATATATAGAAAATAATGTCACGTAATATTAAAATACGATAAAGCAACGAATAAATTTAAAATTCCAATCATTTGCGCATACAAATTGCAGCTAAACAAGTAGTTTCTTATCAAAACTATACCTAAACTATTTTCGTCTTTTGTTTAAAAAATGTAAATTAAATTTCAAATTGAATAACAAGCACAAATAAAATTTTTTGCTCAACTTCGGATGACCATTTGGACGCGGAAGTGCTATTAGCGCGCTATTTTCGATTAGGAATAATATACAAAGATGGCATTCAATTATCAAAAGCAAATAAATGAAAAACACTTGAAAGATAGTTTTGATATTTGGCTTCTGGGACTAAGTAAATTATAATGCAGTTGTGCTTGCCGCAAGTACTCGTATGAGCAGACGCCAGTTTCCGGTGACGCGACGATGCTGACTAAATGGATATAATTAGGGCTCGCATGTGTACACGTGTACGACATCTCGGTGAGAAACTATTTTTCACGCGAAGAAGTCGTATTTTCTTTCGCGTATTTACGAAGGGTCCGATTTTTATATACCACAGTGCTACACGCTATAATATGTAATAAGAGTGTAAACTACAACATTATATTACACACAGTAAACTTAAGATTATCATTATTTTCCCTCGTATTGTACATTACTTTTTTATATTATTAATTTAAATATATGATATTGGTTTTGAAGTATTGCAGGTTTTGAAAAATTTTTCTTTTCGTTGGAGTTCCAACGAAACTTCAGACTTGCTTACACTTTAACGATGTAAATAAATTTAATTTTAAAAAAATGACAATTATATCTAAACATCAATGCATATTTCTTTCTTACTTTTCTCTTTATATTTTATCCTACTGCATTTAACTGAGTGCAATAAAGTGTTAATTTCATTTTCGTATGAATTGTAAAAATAAATTATTCTTAAAATGCGCATTAATTTTTATAAAAGCATTTAATTATATTATAATAATAATTATACCATTGTGCAACAAAATAATAATAATAATAATAATAATAATGACGTTAATATTATGATTAAATTATTACATCATATTGGCAATATAACAGTCCGTGAGTATTTGCAGGATATTTTCCAGTCAGTGTGCATACGTATTTATATATTTATATTCTCGATTAACGCAGAATGCTTATCATGCGATTTTAAAATGTCACACCTACACATAGATTCATATTTCAAAGTAAAGGAGAAGATAGTACGAAGCGTGAAAATAAAACTGGCATTTAAAATATTTTATGTAATGTGTATGTTCGTACGGATTCAAAGGAATTTAAAAGTGTAGAAGCATTTCCTGTTGCCGCACTTTTAATATCCACACCGTATTATTACAGGCGCAGCTTTCAAAGATTCATTTAAATCAAAGTAATTGTATTGTTTTTCTAGCTTATTTATTATGTACGTCTAAAATTTGAAATACTTTGTACTTTAATCCTTACAGTTTATGATTATATTTTTATTTTCTTTTAAACTCAAAAAGTAAACAGAAATTTACTTACTACTGTTGAAATTTTTTTAACTTGAGCACAATCTTTTCAATTTAATATATATATTTTCAGTATTGTATATATTGTCAGTATTATATATATACAGTGAACTTCGAAAGGATTTCAACAATGTTTCTACAGTTCAATGTTTATTAATTTTCACAGTAATAAAAGAATTTGAATTTGAAAAAAGTTAACCTTCTCTTTACGTGTATAATTATTTCTTACTTTAATAATAAACCAAGAAAATAAAATCTAAATTACTAATCCACGCGATACAAAAAATGTACACAATTTGAATATTATACTATTGTATCTTACGTATTATTAATGATTCGTTAGCTGTCCTATAAGAAACTTCCTCGTAGCTTATCATAACTTATCATGTCATAAATGGATAAAACGTATCATTTATCTAATCGTGGCAAAGTTATAAATTCGTGTATAAATTCAGACAATCGATGATTTCTCACTGTTGATTTGACCCTTATAAAATTGTCTCTTTGTAACAAATAGACACTAGCTTAAATTATAAATAAATATAGCTCACATTATGTAGTAAATAATTTATTTTTACGCAAAGTAAGCCTTATTTATGGAAGATATTGTTAATGGAACAAGAACCATCTTTTATTCGTACATAAACATTACACTATATATATAGTGTAAGTTTGCTATTACTTCATCTTCGATGATCGATCTTTAACTTATGAACCCATTGTGTCATTTTCTAAAGGCAATAGTTCACTTTAAGAATAATGACATCCATATACATAGGAAAAAGGTAAATACTTCATGTACCATATAATGAACTTATCGACCTACATTGCGTAGAGATACGCTATGCAAAGTTCTACATTTTCCCTGCAACTTCTACAATGCAATAATACATAAACAAATCTAGCCTTGCCCGAGGTGCATTCGTAAAGGCTGTAGGCGTGTGTAGCAACAAATTAAGATTCCGCGCGAACTTGCGATTGGTCGCGAAATCTTTACAAATCAACGTCCGTACACTGTATGTTATGAATTCTAAATGAGTATTAGTGTCGGAGTAAGTTTCTCTAAAGGAAATTTCACGCTTTTACGAACAGAACGATTTCAATTTACAACAAACTAATTTTACTTGTGCTGCAGTAAATAACTACTAGCTTATACAAAGCGCTGTTTTAAGTAATAATCACATTTATTTTCATCACACTCGTTTCACGCGACATCGGTAAAAGATATTACAACATCATGCAAATTATTATTCCGAGCTAAAATGTAGCGACATTATAACCGTACCGCCGATCTTTTCTGATCCTAATATGCGATGTATCGAACGAACGCTTTTAGAAATATTAAGAAATAATCCTCACTGTCGTCATTAACATTCATAACTTCCAAGTGTTTTTATAAATTTTTATTCCCGAAATTCAAGGTTCAATTACAAGCCACGAGCAGTAATAATAATAATAATAAAAGGAAAAAAGTGCGCTCTCGCGCGCAACGTTACTCAATTTGAATTTTGAGCACGCGCCCGAACTTTATTGCACATATGCAAGCACATACACGTGCATGTAAGAAAATATGCTTTTATAGATATGCATCCATATGTATCAACACTAACCTCGATGGTTTTCCGGGGTCGCGAGGCGCGACCCACCACCGACCGCAAACAGGTAAAAGACACTCCTTCACCCCTTGGTTCGCGTATTTGCAAACTTTGTTATCGATGACACATGCCAATAGAAATGAGCGAGACGGTCCACGTTTTAAGTTCTGATGCACTCTATACTGGTCTCGCGAAATGCTCAGCGCCGTTTGTATATCCGCGAACAGCCGCAAGACACATTCGGTATGGCCGACCGAAGTCGTCTGATCTCATCTGACGAGTGTTGGTTGCTCACGACTCCTGCTTTTCACGGGTAGACGTTGTCTATACTCTGTTTTGATGTGCGATTCCGCCCCGCAGTTGCCATGGAAACGCGCGAGCTTACCAGGACTGTAACTTTGCCTCGCTGGGCCCCGCCTCTAATTCAACCGAGAATCAACTCGGAACGATTGCGATTCCTCATGCGTACAATACGGTCCTGTTCGCGATCGGGATTCGCGCCTTTTTCCTTTGCTCATTTTTTCGCGATAAGGCGGGAATCCGTTATTTCGTATAGTCGAACAGGTTTTCGAACGCGGAGAATAACGATTAATTTGAATATCGTAGTTCTTAGAAATGCAAATCATGAAATTCGAATTTTTTTTTACTAAGTATTAATGTTCGCACATGTTATTTCATTTCAACGATATAACCCCAAGACGTGGCATATCTTGTTGAATACCACATTCTTGAGATTATTAATAGTTAGTCCCGTTAAAAAAAAATAGTTATAAAGTTTGCTACAATCAAACCATAGTTCTTCAAACCACAATTCTTTTTTTAATATGTGTACTATCGGCATTCAATGTGTGTAAAAAATTCATGTGAAAAGCGAACAAACGATGTTGTGTTCAATTTCATCAAAAAGTTAACGTTGACGATCACTCGATGTCATCAAATACTTGTTAACTTTTCGCGCCACATCGCATTCTATTGCATAAACCACATTTTAAAGAAATTTTACTTATACCATAATATTAACTTAAATTTTTTTATGAAATAAATGAACTCGATTTTTTTATATAGTCCGCCTGATACAAGGACTCTAATATGCTGCGGTTTTAAATCGAATGTTTTCAAAAAGTATAATATGCATCTACGCATAGTCAACGAATAATAATAGCGTTGAAATAGGAAGCTGAAAAGTTTTAAAAATCTGTATACGAGTATTTCACTTTATTTTATATTTACGTCGAATTGACATCATTTTTGCATTAATCAATCCTAATATTGACTCTTTATTTATTTAATTTAGACTCGACGTTTAGTTTAAATAATTGAATACTGAAAATAACAGTACGTTTCTTATGATGAAGTTATGTGTACATGCGTGTACGTATATTTGCACAGTAAATCTTATTGTTGTAAAGTTATTATAATTTATGAACTTTCATTTTTTCAAAACAATAGTAATTTTCTCCTCCGCTTATCTTCGCTCTGATGTAATAAAGAATCATTCTTTTCTACTTTTCTTGATGTTACTTTCTATGCCTTTCGTTTCTATTCAATTATAATTACACACTTGCTCTCCTTAATTAAGCCAATTTATTCGAAAAATATTTTGAACCAATTTATTTCTTAATGTCAATTTCTTTTCTTGTAGTTCTATAAAAATGTATTTTTTGTATCCACACAAGAATATTAATAATACTATCGTTTGTTAATCTTAACTTGCAATTATGTAATGATAATTTAAAGTTTAATGGTTTATTAACAATTTACTCGTGCATTTATGGAATCAGTGTTTTCTTAATTGTCTTTTAATTTATATTTTTATTTATGTATTTACTATATTAACCTTTAAACATTAAAATTGTGCTTGTAAGTCTAGTTCTTTTTCTGCCTCTAAAAATAAAAATAAGTTTAATAAGTCTGTATTATTAATCATTATCCTTTTCCTATTGTCTAATAAATATAGATCATCTATATCGTGTTTCTTTTACTTTTCTTTTACTTGAATGCGTCTGTTAACTCATTCGTAATCCAAATTGTATGCTTTTATTACAATAAAATTTTAATTATTTTTATGACAAGGTCTTATGATACTCATATAATTTTTATTAATACATTTTAAAAATATACCGTTTAAAAAAATGTAGTTTTCTTACATTTACGAATAGTCCGTTCATTATATCGCAAAATTACAATTTTATTATATATCAACTATTAAACTGTAATCATTTGGTTTCTTCTTTCTTTTCTCACTATTAGTAGTGAGTTGTCATAATTCTTTAAACTACTTGCTGTCTTTCTTTTTAAAGATTAAATTGATAAAGTAGCGTAAAAAAGAGCAAAACACAGGAAGCAATAAGATATTGACGTAAATGGTTTAGATACAGTGAAAGTATCACAATCGAAGATTAAGTGGCCGAGAGGGTCGCTGAAATATTGCTATCATCGAAAAATCGTATACGAATTACTCTAGATAATTATTAGTTAGAGATCTTATTGACTTGAATTTTATATTTTCGTGTTTTTTAATAATAATTTATTCGTTTTATTCTTATTTTGAAATTTCACAAACACGCCAAAGATTGAAAAGAATGATACCGAAGAATGTCGATGATGGGTAACATGATATATATTACACATTACGTATCATTAAAATGACTGAATATTTGCTACAAGATGTCAATTAACTGAGTATTTCTGTATGATTTCGTAAGTATTTCAAAGTAACACTTTGACATAAGACAGAGGTATTTTTGTGTACATAATAGGTTTCTAATGTCTTTTGGAGAATCAAGCAATAGTCATAGTGAGTGGAAAATAATGAAAATGTAATGAAATGTATTGTGTTAAGTTTTTTTAAGTATAAGATTAATAAAATATTTATCAAATTTAATGACATGACTGAAATATAGTCATGATAATAATCCATTTTGATTTTCATACAAAAAATGGTGTATACAAATAATAATATTCTATTACATTAACAAGAAGTTTTGAAAATAATTTTAAAAATTTTATCAATTTATATGATATAAAGTACTCGATATGTCACGAAATTCATTTTTCTTTCGAGTTTTATTAGTTAGATAATTAAGATTCGCTTTTCATTCTTATGTACTTGGTTTAATTTATGTGAATCTGGATAATACGTCAAGTGGTTTTTATATGGACGTTACAAAGGTATTTCAGAGTACCGTTACAAGTGAAAATTTTACTGTACATTTTCAAATATGAACTTATTTTATTATGCATGCTTTGTCTTTAAATAAATAAAATATTAAAACGATTATACTAAGCAACATTTAAGATAAAAATTGATTTTTATGGATTATTAAACTCCTAATTCTGATCTTAAAATTTCTCTTTTAAGTTACATTATTTTCTTTATTATTTTTTTCAATATGGATTATGCATGTGGAAAAATGTAATTGAATACTTATTTAATAGACTATAATAAATGAATCGAAAGGGTTACATGATCATCTGTAATCGCTACAAATAGAGTTCAGCAAAACATAAGTAAATTAACTCATTATTCGTCTACTATAGTTTAGTATTAAATATAACTTCTTTAATGATTTTGTAACAACACAAGAAGCTAAAGAAAATTAAAGGCCAATGAAATTAAAATTGTTAATAAAAAAGTCCATGTATAATGTTTGTTTATAACTTTTAATATTTGACGTGAGATTCATACTATTTAACGTAAAATTCATATTTAACTTTATATCAAAAACATACGACTAATGCAAAGCTGCTATTTTATTAAGTTCATTGTTTTTCCAAGTAGTTTTATATAAAGGATAAATGCTATGTATTGATATAAAATCGTGAGAATATGGTTTAACGACTTAGAAAGTGATGTTTGAAGTTTATTTAAGTTTATTTAAGTCTTTATAGATGACTATTATTGTAGAGAAGACTATATAAATTATATAAAAACACGATTCACAACTTTGTCTAATACTACTCTAAATAGAATAATTTGGTTACACTTTCTGAGAAATGTAACGCGATATAAAATACCTTTATAAAGTTTATAAAACTAATATCTTCGGTGCCGATCAATATAATATATTTTGTTATATTTGCAAAATTTTTATATGGAAAAATATATTTAATTGAATCCGACTTTCGTGTAAATCTAATAGGTATTAATAATTAAAAAGTAATTAATAAATAAAATACTACATTACTTACAAATTCACACTTTTCGTTAAGATTAAGTGTTAACAATAATTTAAATAGTGCATATATGAATATCATTACTCAACTTTCTAATAAAAATTTCATCCCTACTGTTGACATCCAGAACTCGAAAAAAATTTTGTTCAAACCTTTCGTGCTGACTTACGCAGTATGAATATAATTATCTATCTATAATTTACAAAAAATAGCAAGATGAAATAGTACTTTCATAACAAATTGTTTTAATAATAATATTCAAGATGTAGATATGACTTCAGGTACAAATTAATTAATAGATCATATATAATATAACTATATATATATTTTTTTTAATTCTCTGGCACAAAGAAAAATATAATTTTAGAAAAAATCTCTTATGTAACAGACTGTTGTAAAATGTTATGATCAGATTAAATTATTATACTAGATAATTATACAATTGACAAATGTAGAATATAAACATTTTGATAAAACAGTTTTCTTTAATTAAATAATTTATGCTACAAATAACGTCATTCAGCATTTGTCTAATGTGCGTATTATATTATTGATGTATTTGATTACTTATTCCTCCATCTCTCATGTATTTCTAATAAGTGTGCGTATGCTCGTTGTGAAATATTTAATGCTGCATTTACTTCTTGTAAATTAGGTTCTCCTATTAAACTAAGACCACATAGACCTAAATCAACAGAAACTAGTTAAAGTATGGCTATTACTTTAAAATTAAAATTGAATAATAGTGTCTACCTAAATATGCATGCAACGGATCTGTACGTTTGTTATCATGCTTGCCAAATCCTCCCATTATTGTATTTTGAGTATCAAGAACAAATGCCCTATTTCCTTCACAATCTGATAATTCCATAACACCGAGTAACTGTAACGTAGCTCCAATCCAAAAACTATAACAAGAATCAGATGGTTTGCCTGGTCTTCCATGGAATCCTCCATCTTGACTCATTAGACACCACCTTTTTAATCGTTCAAGTTGCTTCTCCGAAAGAACATTATGAAGCTCATTCATAAGAAAAAGACTAGCTACTGCACAAAATGTAGATCCACCATGAGATTCTAATCCTGGTCCTTGACCCACTGCTCCATCATATGACTAAAAAATGAAATATACATAAATATCCATTTTATAAAAATTATTTTGAAACAGAGAAACTGTTACAAATTTTGAAGTGTATAATTTATTTTCTTATTATACAATGACACCACAAAATTATTAAACACAAAAAAATTAAACAATATATTTTTTTAAAACTGCACAATAATTCACAATTGGAATTGTTTTCATAAAAATCTTTAAATATACACTTTATATAATTTGATGTAGATTATTTTCTATAAAATAATTATATATGATATATCAAGATATATATTTTTTAATATACTACTTTTCTACATTTTTAATAATTGAAATGTAATACTTACTATGCTTTTTATTATGTAATCGATTGCTTTTGCCTTATTTATTCCAGACCAATCATCCAGAATAGCTGACACACAACAGGCACAATAAACAAACCTCATATCACTCTCACATCCTGTAACCATAGCAGTAAATGATCCATCGGGATTCTGACAAGCTTTCATTCCTTCAATGATAGACTCTCTGTCAACACCACTTAAATCATCCCCAAGTATTAATAAACTAGCCAAACCAGTATATGTCATTGCTAAATGACCGCAATGATATTTAGTTACTATTTCCTTAGGAATCATTGTTGACGACTGAAAGCCAGACCTTGGTCCAGCACCACTAACTTGTAACCTGTAAATCCAGTTTATCGCATCTTGTTTTTCTTGTTGCGAGTAATCGTCTAAAGCATCAAGTAAATCTAATCCTGATATAGCAAAGTATGCAAAAGTTAGTCTCATGGCATCAGGGCATTCACTTGGCATCATTTGTAAAATTATGTGAAAGTATCTTGTATGTTTCTTTTTCATAAGTTTTGGGGTCATTTTTTTGAGAAATTCTGTTTGCACTTCTTATAACAATTGGTATCTTAATTTTGCTTTAATTTTTAACAGAAAGTAATATTAAATTATTAAACAGCATAATTTACAATCTTTAAATGTTTGTTCAAAAATCAAAATTTACAAATAAATATACTCCTACAAATTATAATTGCTAGTGTAATCATTTTGTTCAGTCATTCTGAAATCATAAACAAATATAAAGACATGAACTGTTATTTTCAGTTAAATTCATTAGAATTCTATTGATCAGATTCTTATAATTTAAAACTTACAGATATAAAAGTATTGGCAATGTTCAAAAGTGATCTTTGTGCACAATAACAAAGATTTTTATAAACATCATCAGCTACTCATGATGTTAATAATTTCGAGGGCCATCCGTTACCAAATTCAACTCTCCTATAAAATGTGTACTACTTGTGCACATAACTACATGCTTCAATGTCGAGCATATAGTGTATATACATTTCTTTATAGGCCCTTTGTTATCGACATTCAAATTCTTGAGCAAGTTTCTAGCACGAACTTTAGATGGCACTCAAGACTTAAAAGTTGCAGTTGTCACTTTGGTCATGACATTTGGTAGTAAAATTCTATACGGTATAGTTTTCACTTATCATTTTCCTCTCACTAGCAAATGTTTGTAGATGGTGCAGCAATCACCACATGCGCAGTAGTGATTTAATTCATTGTTGCTTGTAAATGCGCGGCATATAATTAATCGAAGTATCGAACTTGAAAGCTATAGTAAATTATCAAGGCATTTGATGCACAAATAGAGCTAAGGCACTGTATTATTAAATTTACTCATGTTTCACACATGTGAACTCCAATGACTCAACCTCTACTGTGCATTTTAATGTCGTCTCGATCTAAAAACATGCGGACCTTAGTAACCAGCATTCAAATAAATCTGTTACCACAGATTCGCTTATAGCCAGCCAATCTTACACTATTATAATATTTGATGATTAAAATATTACCTTTTTTGTTATTACTTGTAAAAGATTTATATATTAATAATTATATAATTATGCTAATTTACTTAAGTTACTACTTAATATCACATACCCATACAATTGTATAGTTTGATTAAGCGTATTAATGTGGTATTTCAAGATGACACTTTTCAATGTTAATTTTTTACTCGATTATTTCAATATTATTTCAATGTTAACTTTTCGAACTCGATTTTACGCAATAAATTGCTAGATGATAGTTGTATACATATTTTAAAGATATTGAAATCTGTAAGTATTTAGAATTGGCAAAGGTTAGATATAATGTAAATAAAAGGACATCGTCAAATTTTTAAGCTTTACTTTTTCTTTTCTTTAACTCAATAATTTTTATACCGAATACACTTTTGTCCAATTAAATGCAAGAAAATGAATGAAAATATATGCTATATAATTTATAATTATAATTATTAAAATTAGTTTTTGGTTAAACATGTATTAACAAATTGAAACTATTGAATTATACACCATTAATAGAATTTCTAATAATTAATCATTAAATGTCGTGTAGTGTTATAAAATTTAAGTTTTCAATGTCATATATAATTTACAATAAAATAATGTTATAATGCGTGTTTCAAGTGAAGTAACAGTTAAAGGAATTTTATTTGCTATTGGATCGTTTTTACAGATATAAATTTACACGCATCGTTGCAAAATTGAAATCATTAATGTAATCCACAATTTGGTAACGCATCTTTGGTAAATGCCTCTTTTGAACATTAATGCTGTCCTGAGTAATAGGTATTAGACATCCATATTTTTACACCCGGCAACCGCTGACCGGCTACATACGCGATTTTGCGAAAAAAAAAATGTTTTCGCAAACATGTTCGTAACGGAAGGCCGAATTGGAAGCCATCAGAGGGCGACAAGTGTCACAGGAAAGAGAAAAAGCAGGGGAAACGATTCGAGAACGAGCGAGACGAACGCATGCATATCGTGCACGCAGAGGCATAAAGGGTCGACCGGCGAAATATGTATCTTGGCTCTAAGTTTGTCATTTAACAAATTTGGTATTCGTCTTCATCTTCCTGAGCATAAGCAGAACAGAATCTGTCGCGGATATTTTATCGGGCCCCGCCTACTCTTTTTTCCGGTTCGTGGATGCCCAGATTGGTTTATTCTGTTTTTCAAGACTAGGTATAACCTCAATACTCGTGTGTGTGTTGCACCGATCATCGATAGAACTACATCAATTCAAGTGCATGGTAAGACATCATTGCATTAAAACACTTTTTAGCGTGACCGCCGATTTAAGTATGATGTAATATTGTATTTCTTATCTTGGGCATTTCGCTAACAACATAGATGATCATTTCTTCTGATGGCAATGATGTTTATAGATTTTGTGATAAAATGTGTAAAAATTTGTCTATGTGTATGATTACCATAATGGTAAATTGTAAGTCGTTCATTTGATCAAATAAACTATTCGTCTTGTTCTGATGATTTGTAGGTTATGACGCAAATTATAAATTTAGGATATTGTAAAATACTATACTTCGATTTCTTGTATAGATTTTTCATTTGAAGAGACATTTATTCGACTGAATTTATTACATTTTAATACAGCGAATAAGAATAAATTTAAATAAATAAATTGGTAATCTACAAAGTATAGCCGAACATGCGATTGTTTAATTTTATTAAGTAATCTTATCTAGTATTTCGGCAAATAATTTTACGTCATACACATGGCACATTTATTATATTATATGGGATTGAGAGAAATTATAATAGGAGAGTTTAGCATGATACTCGGTATAGATATCTATTTAAAGAGTTTAAAAGTTTTATTTTAATTTCTGTACAACTTTCATGATTTACAAAATACGTTTAAAATAAATTATTATTTAAATTAAAAAATTAATGAAAATTAATAATGATAATTTGACATTTAATAGTAGGCAATAATTTTAATTTCTTATTATAAACTAAAAATTATATTATTACTTTTATTAAATCTTGTAGAAGCAATTGTATATATTTGTTTATGAGCAATGATGTTTAACATTAATATTATTTGTAAATAGAATGATTTCATTTATGTTCAATCTAAAACAATTTCTTAGATTTTGAGCACTATATTAATGTTTTTTTGTCAGAAAAGTACACTAAAATAAATTAAGGTTTTGAAAACTATAACATATTAAATTTGAATTATACTTGTAATTATTATATTTAAAAAATAATAAATAAATAATTAGTTTTTATTAATTTAATTTTAAATATTCTAATTGGATTGTGTGTGTTATATCTTATATTATACATTTTTATAACTGCACATATTTAGTTTAGTATTGTACGAAAAAAGTTATTTCCTTGTAGTTTGCAAAAATTAAAAAAATGCAAAAAAAAAATCCATTATTAGACTGTTTACATATATTTATTAAACACATAGAGTTTTTATTTAATTCTCATATCCTAAACTTTCAGTTTATCTAGAAATAATTTGAATCTGATGTTCTACAGTATCTCATTAAACAGCAGCTGAACATGGATGTAAAAAGATTGAAGATTCAATTGGAGCTTGATTATATATAATATGATATATTACAAGGTATTACTTTTAAGAATAATTAAACTTTTTATTTACTTAAGCATTTTTATAATTTTTTTAATATTTTTGTAATTCTTAAAATACTCAAATCAATATTATTTGTCAATTGCATTTATTATAATATATATGAAAATATACTATCTTTCATAGTTAGATTATATATCAGAAGAAAATTCTTTTTATATTCTATTAAAAAAAAATTTTAAATACTTTTATATATAATCATTAAGGGCTATATTAGTTTTAAGAATATAGCTATTTGTTTCCATAATTGAAATACAGATTAAATACCTGTAGTTAAATTTTTTTTGTATTTTTTAATTTTGAAATTATGAATTATTATCTTGAAAAAGAATTTGACAAATATTGATGCGAAAAATTGATTCATAATAAAACTTTAATAGATATTTTTTTATAGATTATAGAAAGCAAAACATAATATATGCACATTTGGTAAAACTGAATTTAAGTCAAACATTACTTATATTCTTAGATAAAATACGTAAAATCAAGTATGATATTTATTGCGTGTAATTTTATTTTTAATAATTTAGTCGTAATTATTTTGGTTTTGGTCATGAATGATGTATTCAAAACTAACTTTTTGTTAACATTGTAGTTAGTAAGATGTTGATTAAGATATGAAATAAGATTTTAAAAATTGTTAATACTGATGTAGATTATAAAGGCGTAAAAGGAAAAATTTTATAATTATTGTTCATTATTTTTTATTTGCCTTAAGAGAAAATTTTTAATTTGGATAATAGTATAGATCATACAAGAATTTGAAATTGATTTTAATACAACTTGTAACAAATGCACTGATTGGTAAGTAAAAATGATGCTTTTCACAGAGTATAAATAGAAAATTAGTTTTTATATAACGAATGCTCTTATCACTTTAAAATTTAGTCTACTGATTTATATTAATATTCAAGTTATAAATGTTTGACTGTTAAAGCAAATTATACATATCCCTGTGCACAATCATCCTTAATCCTTAAACACTTTTTTTGAATCTTATTTATATTATATATTCTAAATAATTTTATATTGAATATTTTGTAAGGTATTAATGTAAATGTGTGCACTCGCTTATTTAAAGTTAACTCTTAATATAAAATTTTGTTTAATTCACTTAAAATAGCAAATACAGTAGTATTTATGACACATCGATGATTGATTATTCAATACAAGTTGTCCTTAAATTTTGAAATCAAAGCCTAGTTTATATTAAAGATTTTATAAAATGTATAACCTAAATACTGTATAAATAACTAAGATTTAAGATTTGTAATTGAAATAATGGTAACACATTTCTAGTTACACATTCAATATTAATAGTTCTATTTAATACCTTATAAAAAGTTTCACTGTACATTAAAATCATATAATATTTGAATAAGAGTTCACATTGTTCTTTTAAGAATGCATTATATTTTCTAAAAAATAAAACTGCCTGCACCAATTAAATTAAATTATTTCTGGTACCACAAATATTATTTAGTTTATTAAGGTAATATAATTGTATTTAAAATCAAAACACGTTTTTCTATTTGTTTTATTTTAAAAATATATTTATTGGTTTTACCAAATTGAAAAAATTTCAAATCCTGGGTAATTACATATTTTATTTCCATATCGAATGATTAAAAATTTTAGATATAAAATTAAAAAATTAAAATTTTTTTTATTTTTAATTATTATTTAATTTAATAGTTAATAATTTAATTACTAAAAAATATATATAAAACTAAACAGCTTTTGTAATTTTAACAACAATATAAAAATGAAAATAATATAGGATGAAGTAAGTTTAACTGGTAAAAAGATGAGACTTTGATGTAGTCCACTATATCATAAAATAGATGGCGCCTAAGTAAAATATTGTTCTAGAGAATGAGACTAAAATTAATAAATGCAATAGTAAGGTTTGTTTAAAAAATTACGAGCACAAGTCTATTTTAAGTAAATGAAACCGAATAAATATAATAGTACATCTACTCCAAAAGTTGTATCATTTCGTACGTTTTATATAAAACTTAAAATTCATCGCGTTTTAATTGCTGACAAGTATTTCATAAAACAAGAAGAAATTTTCTTAGTTTTGCCCTTTTAAAAACTAATGATTCAGGCTTGAATTATAAATATACCATTGGCCATCCTCGCAAGATGTAACGGCTCGTGTATTTTTTGCTCCTAATTATTTTTAGTGTGCCTAGCGCCATTAAGTATTGGACGAAAATGGCTTCCAATCCAATGTAACGTCCAGTGTCTTTAGTCTCATTCGCAGTTTTAGATCGTATGAAGTTTTAGTCCTTCAGCATTTCCTTTCGTATGTTGCCACCGGCTCCAACGGACAGACCAATCGCATTTCGCTTTACTCTTGCAGTACAATACGTGACGCGTCTTCTCTCTTCGTTGCTCCTGTAGGGATTGTGTTTTGTCCATCTCTTTTGCTGGCGATCTTACGTCACTCCTCGTTTGTGCGCATAGCCGTAAACGCCTCTCGCGATTCGTACGTGGCACGCCCCAACGTCGAAAGGCATCAGCGTAGCGCGCGACTTCCTCCTCCGGTTTTGCGTGCGCTCCTTGATCGCTCTCTCCTTTCCGGGATTCATTGCGAGGAAGGATGGCTCAGAACAATTACTTTGGATTCACTCACGGTGGCACTCAATATGGGTATGATATTGTCTAAAATTCCTTTCAAAATCGCGAATGGAACTTATTTTACGATTCGCAGCGCGTACGAGGACGCCTTGGGTATGGTAGGGTCCGTGATAGGCTTGGTGGCACGGGTCGGTTCGAGGTCGCATTATGTGCCTCGAAGCTTTGCCGGCTCGGCGGCGGCCATTTCGTTAGCCGCTTGGCGTTGTCGAAGCTCGCATTTATATTTCGAGGCAAGGTTGCGTCGTTCACGGCCGTCACACCTTCGCCTATGACAAGCACTATCGCTAAATGAACCGCGGAACTTGGCGTCGCAAAAGCGTCGAGGGTCGCCTCGTCTTTGTGACACGAGCGTGTGGAAACTTCCATTCTCCGCGTCGCGTGCTTCGCTCTTATAGTGAGCACGCGCTGTCCGAATTATCGAACGGCTTTCGTTTTTTCGGATATTTTTTTTCCCCATTTGACTCGTTCGTTACTTTGACAACGACTTGGATTAGAAAATTATTTTATGTTGGGTCGCACACGTATATGCGAACGACGATCGTTTATTGTTCAACATTGCATGTTGGCTTATCGGACCTAACATAAAAATTAGAAAATTGGATGATTGGATTTATATTTATGTTAAAATGTTATTTATACCATGCAGGGCTACTAGTGCTGCAGCCTACCAGACAGGTCAGGCTGGTTATGCCGTAACTCCGGCGGCGACGGCAGCTACATACACTCAACGACCCGCTGCCGCTGCAGCGACTGGTTACGAAACTTACCAAGCAGCTGCAGCTGCGGCTGCTACTGGCACAACATACGCTGGTTAATAATCAAAGAATATATTACATAATTTATTAAATATGCACCTGTGTTGCACGTTATTCTTCCTATTGTTTAAAGCTGAAAGAACCATTCAAATAATATGAATAGAGTTGCTTTTCGGTTGAAAAGTTTAAACACTTTTTATTTCAATCAGGCCTGAATTTCAGTTATTTGTTGTCTATGACATTGATTGCAATTTTAAAAACTTTATCTTCATAAATAAGTTTCAAAATATCGAAACCTTTTTAACGAAGAAGCATCGTCGATTAGTAGTTTTAGTTAATATTTTTCTATTTTATTTCAGCTACAAATCCAGGAACTGTACCTCAAACTTACGATTACGGTTACGGCCGTGCAGCTCCTGCTGCAACATACGACGCCACAAAAACTTATTATCAGCAACCTGCTACTGCAGCAACTTATACAACAACCGAAACGCATTATCAGGCTGCTAAACCTGCTTATAGTACAACTAGTGCTTACGCAGGGGCTCCTCGTCAAGCTACAACTACTGGTCAAGCAAAAACTTATCAAGCATCTAGCACAGCTTACCCTCAAACAAATCCATCTCAAAATACAACTTATTCATCCGGCTATTCTGCTCCTGCTGCTCCAGCTGCTGCACCTGCTGCAGCAACTAACAGTAAGTATCTGGATTTTTATGCAAATGATTGCTTCCAAATATTTCATATTAAAAGGTACAATTTTACCGAATGTTTATTTTTCATGGATATTAATGATATTTAATGATCAACAGTTAGCTGAATAACATTTTTATTAAACATGTATTTACTTGTAAGCTTTCTTTTTAAACAAATGTAACATATTTTGTAGTGCATGAGTAATTTATACATGATATACTTATTATATAATGTAATTAAAATTTTTAATGTGCTAGTTTATTGATATACCAATTTTTAAATTGAACATTGCAACATACCACCTTTCATTATCAGTAAGACAATGCAAAACGTATTAAGTTTGCATTTAAAATATTTTTTTTTTATATTCGTGATATTTTGTGATTTTTGCAATCATTGACCTGTTAAATTAAAAAAGTTTACATCCATCTTCTTTATAAGTTGTCTTGAATTATTGTTTGAGCCTTTGTAATTCACAATTCAAATATTATTTAAGATTGCTTTGTAACACCAGATATTTATACTTAAATCTGGTATCCATAAAAATTTTAAAGTATCAATGAAAACTTATTTAATTTTTAATGCTAAAGTAATACTAAGTTCTATTGATTTCTTTAATTATTACTCATAGAAAACAACCTTTTTCGCAATCTCTTTTAGTTACAATTTTAATCTACTCCTCCTAAAGCTTAGTTTAAGAAAATAGGTAAAAAATTACCAAGATTTTTTTCCTTTTTAAAAAGTAAGTAATAAGATTATAACTCTCAAAGGGTTTGAAAGACATATGTTTATGATTGCTCGTCGAAGATGATCAGTAGAACAAAGGTATTAAATTTACCTAGAATGTCCACTAAAAAGTTAGAGCTACAAAATGTTCAAAATACATTGTTTTAAAAACTTGAATTGATATTTGAATATGGAAATTTCAAACACTGAAATTATAGAAAAATTGATTCGTTCAAAATCATTAAACTTAATTTAAAGTAATATTTTTATGGACATTCTATATAATAGTAATAATTTATTGGGGAAAAAAATTACTAAAAAATATGAAATTGATTCTCTCACAATAGTTAGCAAACGTTGAAAGTTAATGTAAAGAAGAGTACAAACGCTGTTTCTAGAAAGATTGTCAGTAAAATATTAGAGTCGCTCTGTAAATGAAAAGCAGTAGATAAAAAAATATGAAAAAGCACTCGGCTACTCCGAAGACAGAAAACTTGAGGCTTCAATTTCATTTTCTTTAGAAACGGCGGGTACAGCGTATTCCGGATACGACGCAGCGCTGTACAGCGCCGCGACAATGTACGTAGCTCAGCAGAGCGCAAACAGCAATTCAACTAACCCGAAGACGAGAGGTTGGCAGGGCTACGGGCGTAAAGGCTTCGGCTCAGGAGCCGGTGGTGGTGGAGGTGGTGGCGGTATGAAGGCGATGCGACCGAAGCAGCCACCTAAGCCCCAGCAGCTGCATTATTGCGACGTTTGCAAGATCAGCTGCGCGGGTCCACAGACGTACCGTGAGCACCTTGAAGGCCAGAAGCACAAGAAGAAAGAGGCGTCCTTGAAGGTACCGCAACAGCCACCCGCGAGGGGGGCCGGAAATTCCCTGAGATGTGAGCTTTGTGATGTCACTTGCACGGGAAATGACGCTTACGCTGCTCATATTAGAGGGGCCAAGCATCAGAAAGTCGTCAAACTGCACACGAAGCTGGGAAAACCAATTCCAAGCGCCGACCCGACTGTCTTGAATCCCAAACCTAGTGCTGCCAATAAAGCGGATGCTGCTAGTAAAGCGGAGGCTGCCAAAAAGGGAGTTATCACCGCTACCCCGAAAATTAACTTCGTTGCCTGTAAGTGTCATTATTTATTTACTTTTCATTCATTTGAGCGGTTTCGTTTATCTATTCTTTTTACAACCAGTTACTTACATTTCACATAATAGATTTTCTTTAAAAAATTCATTTATTAAACTTTGTTATTTATCAAAATAACAATTGTACAATAATAATTTTTGAAAAAATAGTACTTTAATCGTGTTTATTGCACTCAAAGTCAATCTTTCAAGAACTTTAATAAATCACATCATCATTTTTTAATAATTATATAAAAATTGTAGATAAAATTTATCGGATAAAACTTGAAGAATATTAACTTCTACATTTTATTCAATTTATGTATCTAGTGTTGCTTTTTAGATTTTCTATGAACTTTTTTTTGTATATTATAATCATGAAAATATTGTAAATTATGTGAAAGGTGTTACTCCTTACTATTAAATAAACTTATGTTTCTTATCAAAATTACAACAAGATTAAAAAAACATAAGTTAAGTGTAAATAAAACACTTTATTTAACTATTTTTGAAATTTTGTTTTAAATAAGTTTTCTAGTAAATGTGGTGATGTAATAATAAATATAATCGAATTTCTATGAATTGCTTGTAGAAAGAAATTATAGCATTAGCAAATATAATTAATAAATAAACACTGCTAGATAAATGTTAAGAAAGTTAAGTTTATTAATTATTAATAAAATTAATTACACAAGTGCTATATGTTAAAGAAATTCAAGCAGTTGATACATATGTCTTAAATAGTGAAGTGTTTAAAAACGGAAACATTTAATTTTCTGAAAAAACTACAATTATATTTATTTTGAAAAATGTTGATTATCAAATTTATAGATATCTTAATTAAATAATTATATTTTACTAAAATAAGAACGAAATGGTTTCTAGCATACTTTTGGATTTTTTATAACAACTTCTCTTGTTATAAAGAATACACCCTTTTTATATTACTGTTATTGTTTTAAGTGAAATATGAGAACTTTTATACAGTTTGTTTAAAATAAAATTCCATTATCGTTCGGCCACTCATAAGCGTTCTATATGATAATAATATTATTTTAGCTTATTTATTATGTTTACAATAAATAATTATTTTTACAAATGAAATATTTTGACAATTTACTTAAATTATATGAATGGTACAGTCAAACAATATTTTGACATAAATTATGTTTATTGAAATAATTCATTTAAAGCAAGCAAATACCTATATGGTGCAAATAAATGCATTTGTATAATGCAATTGTATACAGAAGAAAATTTTAATAATGTAAAATATGTTACCTTCAGCTGGAAATCTGGGAACAGTCAATCAGGGCAATGATTCTAAAATTGACGATAACGATGACGTTAATGAAGAACAGACAACTGACGAAAAAGATATTCAGCCAGTTGGTCAAGAATACATTGAAGAGAATAAATCAGAGGATGGTAAGATAATTAGCTTCAACTGCAAACTGTGCGAGTGTCGATTTAATGATCCAAATGCTAAAGACATGCACATGAAAGGTAGACGTCATCGATTTGCCTACAAAAAGAAGGTCAATCCCGATCTTGTTGTGGACATGAAACCAAGTCTTAAAGTACGTTTCCATTAATTACAATGAAGTTTTTTTTTTCTTTATACACTGAAGTCTTATGTACATATAATGCATGATACAATATCAATTTAAATTTATCATCCCTGTTACTACAGGTATTTTATTATAATTATATATATATATATATATATATATGTATACTTTAGCAACGAAAACTACTGGAAGAGAAGTTACGCCATCAACAGATGCGCGACGAGTATATGCGCCGACGTGATGAGATGTCACAAATCGGCCCTATGGGTCCCATGGGTCCTATGATGGATGAAGAAATGATATACTGGGAAGAACGCCGTCGTTACGAGGAGGACTGCGAGTATTATGAGTGGTATCGCCGTTATGGTCGAGGTCCCGGCGCACCACCAATGCCCAGGCCGTTTCCTGGTCCACCACCTATGATGATGTTTCCAGGTATACAACGACGATCTGATACCTCAGATGACAAGCATGTGATCGCACACCACTCTACAATCTATCCAAAAGAAGAGGAATTGCAGGCTGTTCAAAAAATTGTTTCACATACTGAAAAAGCGCTTAAGTTCGTATCTGATGCGCTTGCCGATTCAGGTAAGAAATTAAATTAAATTTATATCATAAGGTAGTTAGTTGCCTAGATACAATTATATTTTTTAGTTAAAACAAAAAATTACAATAAATTTACTATCATTTATAAAGTTGGTAGCTATATTTACTTATCTGTCTAAATACATTTATATTTTCTATTTCATAAATAAATTCATTTTCATCTTACTAAATGATTGAAAAAAAAATATTTTATTGAACATAACCAAGGGATGAATTCATTGATAAATTTATATTGTAATTAAAGTAGTATCACAAGATAAATTTAAACTTATTATTAATTAAAAAATTTTCAATTTTGTCCTTTTTTAATAAATATTTTACTTTAAATAGTAACGCCAGCAGCTACTTCTGCGAATTCAACAAATACAAATTCTAATGATGCAACAAAAAAGGATGAAGCCAATAAAAAGGCAGCTCCACAAAAGGAAGATGGCAGTGATGGCAATCTGTTTTCTTTCCAAAAAGAAAAGGAAGACTCAAGAATTCTCAGAGGTGTTATGCGAGTAGGAAATTTGGCTAAAGGTCTTCTTTTGTCAGGAGATAATCACGTCTGTCTTGTAGTATTATGTGCTGAAAAACCAACTAGGTTCGTATTAAAGCATTAAACTAAATATTAGTTAACAATTATGAAACGATTGATTACGTATTTGAAGTAATTTGATTATTTATAATGTATTAAAAGACATAGTTTATTTTTGTTGATAAATATCTAAATTAAAGTTACGAATATCCGTGACCTAAGTACTTTACTTTCACCAGTGATCTAGGTATTACAAAAAGTATTTGAAAATAATTTAAATGTACTACAATTATTAGTTTAATTATGTTTTTCAAAGATTATATAAAAGTATTAATGGAGTTGATTACAAAAATGAAAAAAAATATATATTTACAAGTAATTTTATATTAGTTTAAAGATTAATTTTATAAGTACTAAAACTAATTTGTAATATAATTTGAACTTTTAGAACATTATTGAATAAAGTCGCTGAAATCTTACCTGTACAGTTGAAAACTGTAGCTCCAGATGAAACTTATAATGTTGGCAAGCATCCGGAATCGGCTGCTCTGACGGTATCAGGTGGAACAGTGACGGTTAGCGTTACTCTAACTAGTCCTTTGATGCGCGATGCAACGAAACCAACTGCCCCTGCAGGTAATTTAATCGACTCTCATATTTGCACCGGCCAAGAAAAGGATAACCAAAATGAGTTTTTTTTTTTTGACTGGGATCAATGAAAAAAAAAAGGGTTTTCATTTCTTGTTATTTTTATTATTACATTACATACATTTGCTAATTAGATTAGATTTAGTTTGTTCTTTTCATGGCCTGGAAAAGGTTTTGAGTAACGTTTTTTTCCAAGCACCAGGTAAGCGGCAGTTTTTCACAGTTCCAAGGACTTCGCGGCGATGTTGCCAGTGTGTATACATATAATACGCTCTATAATTAAAAATGAAATCTTCTTAACGTAACGGCATTTGTTTGTATTGTATAACTCGAGGATCGAGTTTCGCGTTTTACAAACGCACAAATGCAGTAGCGTTTAACGAAGTTCTATCGCACTTGAAAAAACAAGATTCACAAAAGAAAATTCTTTACGGGAAAGAGAGAGCGTAAACTTGATACATAGTAAAGTTTCTTTCGTTCGTTTTTATTATCATTAATCAAATTTCGGAACACATAAAAATAATCAGAATGATTTTTTTTCTTGTATTATTTTACAAAAGTCAATATAGTTTACGATTTAGAGTCTCCGATTTACGTTTACAGCGGTTAGCTAGAGTCTCCTTCAAAGAAGAGTTTTTCCTGTGATATCGTAATGTAAACGTGGAAACGCTTTCGATATCCGGAAAACAACGCTGAGGCAATCTCAAAACTATGGACTTTTTGATCATGCATATGAATAATACACCCTCTATCTCTGAGTGTAGTTCAGTATGACGCTTAACGTTTTTTTCGTACCTGATTCTATGTGTAGCAAACAATGATAGTGATAATTGATCATTTGCTAATATAGTTTTATTTAATTATATTTATTCTATTTTTGCAATTGATATAAATGACACTATCAATGCTGAGGTATTGATATATCACTTCCATACAGCTAAATCAGTTCTATGGAAATGAACAAAAAAAAAACGTTTTTGCATCAAAGCACACTCTTTCACTCTTTAACTACAGTTGAATTATTTCTTTATTTTATTTTATTTTGAGTAGTAATAAAAAAAAGAAAAGAAAAACGACAAAAAACGAAAACAAATACTAAATTTAATAAAAAAAGCGTAGATACTAAAAAATATGAATAGACTAATAAAAAGTTACATAAGCAAAAATAGAGGGATACTTTTCCAAGCTGGGCATGATCAAACACTCTAAGTGTTGTCTAAGCGTGTTGTGCTTTCTTTGTTGGAATCTCAGATAATGCTGGACAGCAGCAACAGGGAGCTGCCCAACAACAAATGACGCCCGCGACGCCGGCCGCGACGAAACCAGATCCACCAGACGTACTTCCCAAGGCTAAGTGTTTGGAGGCTTTAGCTGCACTGAGGCATGCCAAGTGGTTTCAGGTTTGAATTCAACTCAACCATTCAAACAGACAGTTTTATTAGAAAAAAAGTAAATTATTATATTAAATGCTCATGACATTTGATTTTGATAAAAAAGAGACTTTTTACGTTTATAATAGTGACTTTAAACATCGAGTGCAAGTTGTCCTCTCTCTCTCTGTCCGCAAAAAAGTCTATGAAATTATATAAGGATAAAGCGCAAAGAAATGAAGGGAACATGTAGATAAAAAAAGCTATCAGTATTAGAAACTTCCAGCCTTGTGGTCCAGCTTTTGTTTTCTAATTTTAATCGTCTCTACAGCATGGAAATATCTATGTGTTATATGGCGTTTATGTAAAATACCATGCGTAGTCTTGTTTGAACACACTCGGTGTCTTAATTATACTTTGGCATCCTAGATCAAGCTTGAAAGTTGTTTGTGGATACTAATATGTCATTTTGTAAAAGAAAAAAAAATGAAAATGAAGGAAGAGAATGATTGAGTATAATGGATGCCTTTGATAAGCAAGTGCCAAGAGTGCTATCAAACAGATTATTAAAAAGCATGAACTTTCAAGCAAATATAGTTTCATGTTGTTGGCTTACAGTCAACATGCGACTATACTTGTCTGGGTTCTTTCCAATCTTTCCTTTTAATATTTGCGACATCCAGAATAATATGACTAACTATTTATTACTTAATTTTGTTGTTACTATTTATTAAAGTTAAATTAAACTTGAAATCACAACGTTTTATCTAATTCCGACTCGATTTTGTTTACGTTGTTACTTGTTATTTTGTAAATTTTTCTGTCAATGGGATTGATTATTCTGGATCATTATGCACCGTGTAGCCTAGACTGAGTCTGTTCTAGGTCTGTCTTAGAAAAATTTATACATTCGTATAAAGGAAGTTAGTAAATTTATTTAAAATTATGCGCTCGCTTTATTTTGTTTGAATAATATTAATAACACTCTGCGTAAATTTTCAAGCTTCTATAGTTATATAAATGTGCTTTTATCGAGCACCTGTAGCAATAATAACAATAAAGAGACAGACAAGCACAAGTACACAGTGGTGTCGATACGTGTACCGGGTGTTTTTTCACCTTCTTCCAAATCGACAATTTTTTTTCGATGGAAGCTCTGAAGTAACTGCTTTTTTTTCACGTGCAATACGACTTATTGCTATTATCGACCGTCTCTTTTCTGATATTTTCATTTTATATATATTCGGTGACACGAACACATGATAAACACCCGGTCATATTGATATGGGCTAAACATAAATATAACTATATGAAACGGTATATACGAGTAGGCACGAGGCTGGGAGAGTAGTGCTACAGTTTGCACAGAGCAAAGTTTAAGCTAGATTAGGTTGATATGCCAATGACTTTATGTAACTTTAATTGGTAATGTATGTATAATTATTATTAACAGGCTAGAGCAACTTCCCTGCAGAGCTGTGTAATGGTTATTCGTATTATGCGTGATTTATGTAATCGCGTACCTACCTGGGGTCCGCTAAATCCATGGGTATATATTTTTGTTACTTATTATAATAAAAAATCTATAAATTAAATAATAAATTTATTTATATTTATCAAATTATGTAATATTGTACAATAATTAATTGTTGGCAAAGAAACTTATTTTGATTCGGTGCCATAAAAGACATTTAATTTGAGTTTTAAAATCACGCATTTTATTGTATTTAAAATTTATACTTTTTGTGAAATGCTATCAATAGTTATAAATGTTTTTTTTTTTTGTATTTATTATTCTATATAATACATAGTATTCAATGAAATGTTAACAATCAAAAAACATATTTTTTACGATATGAAGTAATAAATATACGTACGATATTAACAAATTAAGGATAGCTTTTTAACTTTTTTTTAAATTAAATAATATAATTTTTACAAAGACATTCAAATTTATTAAATGTAAATTTAAACAAAAATTAATACACTTATAACAAAAGTAATAAACATAAATCAAGTGTTGAAATAAGTTTGAAGCAAATACTCAAGAATTTAAAAACCTTTTTTTTATTAATTTAATTTAATTTATCAGTCATTATGTTGTTCAGTTCCTGGATCCGAAAATGAATATTTTGAGACAAATATTATTTAAATTATTTAGGCTTTGGAATTATTAACTGAGAAAGTGCTTAGCACTGCTGGTGTACCGCTCAGTCCTGGTGCAGCTCTCAGACGACTTCTGGAATGTGTAGCAGGCGGAATTCTACTTCCTGGAAGTCCAGGTATATAGAATATATTTATAATGAGCTTGTGTCTTTTATTTGAAATAATTTTTAAACATAAAATGATGAAATCGATGACGAGACTGAGGACGGCATATAGTTACTTCTCGATTTTGAAGACAAGTTTTTTTGATTCTTGATCGTTAAGTGACATCGTTATGTTGTTTCGCGGATTATTTTGGCATTCTGAACTATAATTAAATACAATATGAATCTTTTAAGTAGTTGTATAACGGATAATTTAAAGAACTTGCATTTGTCTCGCTTTTCTCTAGGACTGTCGGATCCTTGCGAGAAAGATCCAGTAGACGCAATCGGGAGTATGACAGCCCAGCAACGAGAAGACATCACTGCTTCGGCGCAACATGCTCTACGACTCGTAGCTTTCCGGCAGATACATAAAGTCCTCGGTATGGAACAGTTGCCACCGCCAAAACACAAGGGACCTTTCACCCGCAAGCGAAGACGTGACAATAGCAACGGCGAAAGCACGGATACAGAGGCGTCAAAAAAGGATAAGAAAACGGAAGAGATTAAGATGGAGACGGACTCCAAGTAGATTTCACCAAAACATTCAATTTAATACTTAAGTTATAACTTATAAAAACGAGAAGAACAAAAATACGATGTACACGGAAAAAATATTTTCCCTGAAGTATGTATTGTGTCGATTGCTTTGTTTTTTGAGGTGAAGGAGAAACTGAATAAAAGATTAAATGAAATTAGAAGTAACCTTGATGAGAAGTCTTCTTTAAAATCTGGTGTATTGGGACTTACTTTTCTTTTAAAAGGAAAAAAATGGTTTCGTTACTTGACTTGCAATGTAGACGAAGATGAGGCGAGTTTTAGTAGTGTGATTGTGTTCTCTTTTACAAACAAGCAATTGATACAATAATTTGTTTTAAAAGAGTAGAATTCTTGTCGGACGAGACGACAGAGTAGATATTGTAATTAGTTTGGATTACTTATTTAGCTATGCATCTTTAAAACAAAACAGAAACAGAGTCACAATTGTAACGTGAAAAGAAGCTATGTTGACGTGGAAGCTATGGAAATTTGTAACTTTTGAAAGTTAAGAGTAGATGTAGTTTGTATTGGAACTTCATGTGTATGTTGTGTGTGTAGTCTTACGGAGAAGGAAAAGAAAATAACTACTAAGTAAAAAGACTTGTTATAGCAACAGTGTGGTTCAGAATTGACTTAAAAACAAAGATTCCTGCAATTGCATGGAATTAAATTTGTACCCAGTCTTTAAAAGCACTGAACAACTTTATTAATTGTTTGACATGTAACTTTAATCGAGAATAAGACCAAAATATGATCTTTGCAGAATAATATCTTTGATTATCCTGTGTTATAACGATGAATTCTTTTCGAAGACGAATGTATGGCTTATTTGCTGTATTTTAAAAACGTCACTGAATAAATGAAGAAAATAAAGTGAAAAAGAAATCCGAAAGGAGTTCAGAAGTTTATTTACTTCATCCACTTTTCCTGCTAATTATTATTAAAGAAAATATTATTTATTAAAATATTAAGAATAATACAAAGAATGTCTGCAATGAGATCTAAAAGAATAGTTGCACTACGACCGCACACACAGTTACACTGTTTCATAAGACATTGTTTATAGAAATCATATGATTTGTAATTCATTTGAAAACTACTGCCTTTGCCCTTCATTGACAAGAGGTACTGCAGTTATACATTTGCGTGTAGAGTAGTTTTTCACTCGATTTGTATCAATTTATGATATCAAAAGTCAAAAGAATCTATATTCTTTTTTGCTTCAAGATATATAATATTTTTACTTTAAACATTTTCATTAAGAATACTTTATCAGAAATGTACTTTTAATTCCGAAATAGTTATATGTTCCTAATTAAATGGTAAACTATTTAAACTCGCATTGCGCTGATAAAAGATTTTATAAATAATTTTATTATCGTCATATTGTTTGTGACACGGGAATAAACTTTTTTCTGAAAAAACGTAGTCTATAAATCAAAATTTAAAAAAAATGTATGCATAAAAGTATTATGCAATGCCGTTGGTAATTTTTCTTTTAAGTTTTCACATCTAATTCGTTAATAGTGCAATGACGGATTTTTTTTGTAATAGAATGCAATGTGGTGTTAAGTCAGCTTACTTTAAGTTAAGTATCGTCAAAAATAAAAACTTTCTGTTGAATCATTCACAAAATAAAAACTTCATTTACGTGTATTTTCATTGTGTTCGTCGTTTTGCTGCAATGAATAAATACTTTATAAAATCTATATTTTATATTTTTTGTCCTTTTTATATTTTAATAATATTAATTTATTTATCTACCTAGAAATACAATATTTCATTTCAAAAAAAGGAAATTGAATGACAACATTTAATTTTAGAAATCTGTTTTTGCATGCATGTTTTTGCAAATGTAGTTTACATCATCATTAAGAATAAGTCTTTGTATATAATATTAAAATAATAAAAATAGTAGATATTTTCAATGCTCGATGAATGTTTTTGAATTAATTAATAATTTGAATATTCTAATTTTTATTTTAAATTTCTTAATTATGTATACTGTATTGTAATTTTATTAATAATTGATTTATATCGTAATTTTAAAGTATTGTTATACAATTTGTTCAAATTCTAATTTTAATTGAAATTATTTAAATATATAAATAAATATTTGTACATGTATTAGCTTAAGCAATTTGTTACATCCTTTCTAATATAAATGCATATTCTTAAGTTTTATTCAAAGTATAATACTAGGTTAACTCGTAATGAATGGGAATAATGGGCAATTACTTTTAATCAAATGATGTCACGAATTAATATTAGTTTATCTAAAAGAAATTTTATTTTGATTATATAATATAATTTGCATGATTATTCATGTTGCTTGTCGCGCTATTTATTGCATCAGTTGTAAGTTGATGTATTATAGACAACGAGCGTAGAAAAAATAAAATGCACGTACAACAAAGATGATTCAACTTCAAATGTGATTTTTTCATATAATGGAGTAAGGAAAAATACATTGATGTGCAATTACAGAAGTAAGTTGTATTTCATACGGTTGTAAGAAAAATAATTACTTTATGTAGCCTTTCTACAATATGCTTTATGAATTTGAAAAATAAAGTTTATAGTTTATAATAAACGACTTCATAGAATTAGCTTAGAACGAAGAAAACAAATTTAATTTCAATTTTATGAGCTATTAATATAAAACTTTCAAAAAAGATTTAAGAGATTTAATAGTAAGAAAATACTTATTTGCAGGAAACTGAACTTTAATTTGGGTAAATTAGGTTTTGTAAATTATATTATTAAATATTGTCTCGTTATTATTAAAAAGTTACTCGTCACGTAGCAACAATAAAATCAATACGCTGTAGTTTAATGTAATTATCTAACATGATTTATGGACTTAAATTTACGATGAAATATTGACTAAAATTACATTCAAAGACAACAATTAACGGCGCTGTTTTATTAGGAGAAATAAATTGTGGAAACATTATTATCGTATAGTGTTTAAATGAAGAAATAAAATAGGATGGTTCACTATAAAGGTTATTATTAAAGTTCGTTTTTTCAGAAAATGGAAACAATGAAATGTCAGTCCAAGTATAAATATATCTTTGCACAACAGTTTTATTTCGAACAACGAAACATCACTCACGAGCTGAAAGGTTTGGAAGAGGGAGATTTGGACGAACAATTTCATATAGCAGATTGATAAATTTGCTGTAGGAAACGCATTTTCTCACGTATTAATGGTATACAATTATAGAAAAATACTACTCAATATATAAAATATGTTCATAAGTATACGTTATATTGTTTCTAAAAACTTAAATCTTAACGATTGTTTGTTACGTCGGAAATTCTTTGTTCACTCATTTGTATACACAAGTGATTAAAATAAAAAACCAAAAGTGTTAGACAGGCAAAAGGGCAAATGGAAGAAGATGAGATCTTTAATCGTCGAAATTCCATTAATGTGAACTCGGCCAAAAAAGTTTATTTTCAATGTATAATTGCCATTCGTTTAGCGTCGCAAGCTCGTAAATTATAAGAAAATTTTCATCGAGCGTCCAACGAAGCATTTTCTTAACACGAATTTTCTAGATTGCAGTTATATTGCTACAAGAAAGGCTGATGGCGTCCAGCCAATCGACGATTGGGACGCGCGTTTCTCCATCCAATGACGCTTTTCCACGCATCCGTGGGGGGAAGAGTCTATAAATATGGGTGAGTATGCTGAGGAAGAGCAATCGCAAGTTGATGAGAGTTGACTGAGCATCAAAATATAAATTTCGATTATTTCAGAGTACAGGTCGTACATTGTCTCGAGGCTGTAAATATATATTATTTTGAAAGATTGTTTAAATTGAGGTAAGTACGTAAATATTTGTTTATAATTTTGTTATTGATGTTGCTTCTGTATTTTTTATACGTTAAACAAAAAGTAATAGTCTTTAAACGTCCCTCCCTTAATTTCATTTAAATCCAACACATTGTTTTTATTTTATTTTATAATTTAGTGAACTAAGCCAGAAATAATCAAAATGGAATTGCGTAACTCTCATTGCGTAGTTGTCTTTAGGGTGTGACGACAATCAAATTCATTTCAAAGTACTTTAATACTTCAAGGTTAATAAGACCTAATTTACATTGATATTTAGTTTCATTTATTATTTATTTTTAATATTTTTTTTGATTGATTATTTTATTGCGAGAGAACGGTAGCTCATTCCCTTTGTTTCGTTCTTCGACAAAAAAGGTCGCCATTACTGGAATTTCAGTATTTGCTCACATTTATTTCAAATCTTAATCATGCATTAAATTCGATAAATATTGATACTCGTTCGAATTCAGGAATACAATGGTTAATCGAAATTAATCGTAGTGAAAACGTAAAAGATAAATGTAACTATTTTGTTATACATGATTAATTTTTTATATCGTTATATTTTAATTAAATTGTAGAAATATTTGCTGAGAACGAAATTGACGTATTCAGCGTAAATTGAAATAGAAAATTAGCCCCTTTTTCAAAGTGAGTTCTCTTCGAATTGATCCGCCATTTTGTTTGAGCCAGCTGTGCGAGTATTGATCGACGAGTCCATTATATTGAATTCAGAATTCTTTTCATAAATCGTAGGATTAATGCTTTATTTCCAACTTAAATTTCAATAATCATAATTTTACACTACGTACAATAATAAGATAATGATTTGTAATTACTTTTTTTCATTTCATAATGCAATTTATGAGAATTTTCTTGTAAATTATTTAATTTAATATATTAAATAGTGTTTTTTTTATCAAGAATTAAAAACTATCTTTATAAAATATATGTGGGTGTGAGAAAAAAACATTTATGATTTCAAAACAAAATTTTATCGATAAGATATGAACACAATTTTCCTTTATGCGTGTATTATATCTTATACTTTATAGTGTTATTATTTCATAGTAATCGGCTATCTTGTTAGAAATATCTCTATAAATAGATTTTTTTTTATTATATCGTATATATATAGATATTGTATTTCATCTTTAGAACATTAATGATTGATAACATGCTTTTATTCAAGTATTTAGACTGGTTACCAATATTTATATATTATTTAGCAATTATGATTAAACAAAACATTAGTTATATATATGTCACTTTAAAAATTCTTATATGCAATGTACTTTTATTATTTAATTTCTTTTATGTAAATAAAATAAATTTGCATTTCTATTATATTATTTTATATACAGACCTCTATACATTGATTTAATATTGTGAACTTTTAAAGTATTAATAATTTAATGTAAAAATAGGAATTGTTCAACAATCATCTTGATAGAGTTACATATGAAATAACTAGACAATAAAAGGCTCAAGATTAATTAAGAAAATTCATTCCATTAGATGAAAATGAAAAGAAGAATATGTAAAATTAAATATTTCATAAAATCTGCAACAATTATTCTTCATAATGAAAATTTAGTTACTTAGAATAATTCATTTTTGCATAAAAAATGCATATTGAATGTAATGCATGTTATGAATTTTGAATTCATAGTTAATAGATTTTTATTAATAAAAAATAAAAAATTTTGATACAAATACAGTCAGCTAATTTTGCAATTAGCTTTTAAACAAAAACTTTATATTTACAGATAATTATGCAGATCTTTGTGAAGACTTTGACTGGGAAGACGATTACACTAGAGGTTGAGGCTTCCGACACAATAGAAAATGTTAAAGCAAAGATTCAGGACAAAGAAGGTATTCCTCCTGATCAGCAACGTTTAATCTTTGCTGGTAAGCAGCTAGAAGATGGACGTACATTGTCCGATTATAATATTCAGAAGGAATCCACGCTTCATTTAGTCCTTCGTCTTAGAGGAGGCATGCAGATTTTTGTCAAAACCTTGACTGGTAAAACTATTACTCTTGAAGTTGAAGCCTCTGATACAATTGAGAATGTTAAAGCAAAAATTCAGGATAAAGAAGGAATTCCTCCAGACCAACAACGTTTAATCTTCGCGGGTAAACAACTCGAGGATGGACGTATGTTATCCGATTACAACATTCAGAAGGAATCCACGCTTCATTTAGTCCTTCGTCTTAGAGGAGGCATGCAGATTTTTGTCAAAACCTTGACTGGTAAAACCATTACTCTTGAAGTTGAAGCCTCTGATACAATTGAAAATGTTAAAGCAAAAATTCAGGATAAAGAAGGAATTCCTCCAGACCAACAACGTTTAATCTTTGCGGGTAAACAACTCGAGGATGGACGTACGTTATCCGATTATAACATTCAGAAGGAATCTACGCTTCATTTAGTTCTTCGTCTCAGAGGAGGCATGCAGATTTTTGTTAAAACTTTGACAGGAAAGACGATCACTCTTGAAGTTGAAGCCTCTGACACGATTGAGAATGTTAAAGCAAAAATTCAGGATAAAGAAGGAATTCCTCCAGACCAACAACGTTTAATCTTTGCGGGTAAACAACTCGAGGATGGACGTACGTTATCCGATTATAACATTCAGAAGGAATCCACGCTTCATTTAGTTCTTCGTCTCAGAGGAGGCATGCAGATTTTTGTTAAAACTTTGACAGGAAAGACGATCACTCTTGAAGTTGAAGCCTCTGACACGATTGAGAATGTTAAAGCAAAAATTCAGGATAAAGAAGGAATTCCTCCAGACCAACAACGTTTAATCTTCGCTGGTAAACAACTCGAGGATGGACGCACTCTGTCAGATTATAACATTCAAAAAGAATCAACTCTTCATCTGGTATTACGTTTAAGAGGAGGATTGTAGATACAATATGTAGTTTTCAGTTTGGGTCTTGTTGAAAATTTTCTAGCATGGAGAATTTTTAGTTTGTGTGAGTTGCCAAGGTATCAATCTTTGCAGTGGCTAGCGATGTTGCAATATCTTTTAGTGGAATAAGGTATATACGCAATGTCGATCATATGGGATATACATCTGATACTGTTACGAAGGCATACATGTAATTTTTCAAGACCTTATACTGTACTTGTATATTTGGATCGTCTTAGATGGGGATGCCAGGCATGGCTCTATGTTTAGTAGTACAATTTGAGAGACGTTTTACCAAATCAATTTTATTATTAAGGTTGTGAAAATGATTTAATTCAAATAAAAAATTTTAAATTATTTTATATTACTTTTGTATAAAAATAAATAGTTGTTTATTATTTATTTTTCAAATTTATTTCGCAATCCAAACATCTCTGGTTGATTATAATTCAATTTTATAGAACATTTACCTAATTTTAATTTGAAAAGGTTTTTTTAACTGAAGGTTTGGGGATTATATGCATGAATTGATAGCACTTTGTAATCACGCAATACATAAATAAACTATTTTAGACTGGTTTTGTTATGATGTATATTAAACATTTAATGTCATATTATAAAAAGGAAATATTGTTCTAGTGATTGATGTGTTATAAAATAATATTTTGATAGCTTCATTTTTCAAATTAAAAATATTTATATGCTAAGATAGTTGTGTATATTTCGGAATTATATTTTCATAATGGTATTTTTTCTTGATATCACGTAGTATGCCGTAGTAGAATAAGATTTATAATGGAATGGATTCGTATATAATTAAAAGTTTGAAGTTTTTAATTAGTTCTGCAGGTAATTTATGGAAATACAGTTCTTCAAAATTAATGATTAACAATTTTAGACGAAGTATTTTTACAACTGAAAATGGAATTACTTGCGTATTAGTAATTTTTTTTACAATTATTGTCATTTAAATTCTTATGTTCGTGAAATTCATTAATATTGCAGTGACAGTTTATTATCGTCTCTATTAGAAATAAATTGCATCATTTTAAGTAATCATCGAACTTGTCCAAATGTTTAAATTCTACATAAGAGTCGTCGAAGAGTTTTGAACTCTGCATCTAATATGTATTAAAATTTTCGAGATCAATTTACAAACAATTGCTTTGGGAATTACACTCATTCGACGTTGATTCGTTGATACGTTGTACGACACAATACTTTGGTAACGTGGCATAATTAATAAAATTATATTGAACATATGCTGTAGTGTAGATGGTGGAATACTACGATCATCGCGTAATCGCCGATGACGTAACGCCAATTGTTTTCGACTCACCCTGGAGAGCAACATGCAATGTCTCGAATGCCGGTACAATACACGTATGTATTTGTGGCTCAGGTACAAAGTGACGTTCTCGCCTGGAAATTGCAATTCGCTATACACGGTATTAAAGCGGATTCTCGTCACGTGTGTACGAGGAAGTGCCTACAGGGCTTTTGCAGATATTACTGCACTGTATTAATCGTACGTTGTACACTTTGTCGGCTGTAACATGATTTAATTGCTACTAAAAGATAAGCCTTGCGTGATACTTTACTGCATAGTTGTTATATGAGAAAATATAATCGCAGTAAATTCTTTGTTTATAAATAAATAAATATATACGTATGTACGTTTAATGTGTTTAATAAGCAAATGACGTCTAATAAAAGGTTTGTAATAAATTGACGGTTCGTGCTTTTTTACATAAATTTGTCAATTTTTACTCGATGGCAGGACATTAAGTGAATTTTTAGTTTTCGTACTATAATGAGATCTTGATGTTAAGACAATTACCGAAAGAAATATAAATCTTGAATAAAGCAGAACATGATAATTGTTAAGAACTTTATTTCTTCGTTTTTATCGTACTCCTTCTGTAATATAATAAAATGTATTACACGAAATTCGTATCTTCACGCTCTAACGAGTGCATCAATTTCAGTAAGCGTTAGTCTTGTCAATTTTGACGTATAACTTCAATATTTTTGTCGGAATTCCAAGTATTTTATCGTATTAAAAAAAAATCCTTTATAAAATATCAGCCGCCAATAAAATGGGAAGAGATAATTTTAAAAATATTTATGAAAGGAAAAGATACATGGGAATAATGGATTTTACTATGCAAGATACGCGTATGAAATCTGCATTGCATATGAAATGCTCCATCAAAGAGCGTAAGATAACAATACACATGCATATTCAAATCTAGTCTAGTGCAACTCATCGTCTGACCAAACTCGGTACACATCTACGTATAATTCTTTATATACAAATATCGTTTGCGATAGATTGAATAGGGCATTTATAAAAGTTTTATCCATTTGGTTAGGATAAATATTTTTTTTTTAATATCAATAGAGAGGAATACGACAGTTTTTTAAAATGAATTTTTGCAGAAAGTTTAGGTTTTGCATTTTTATAGTTCCTTAAATTAGCATTATTAGCATTGAATGCTTGTATTCATATCTGCACTTGGTTAATTTTATTTATTACTTAATGCCGAATTGAATCTATATTACAAGGTTAGTACATATTATTACCCAGAATTTACATTATTTATAACAACACTTTTTAAGCAAGAGTTTATGCAGTTAGTATCTGATTATTGTTACATATATATGTTTGTGCATTAATACTAATACGTAAATGATACAGAAATTTTGAAAGAAAAATTAAAGCAAATGCAAACAAGTATCTACTTAATGTAGAATATTTCCTAAGTCTAATTTAAAATTGCCTTTTATTCAATCCTAATTTCAAATATATAAAGAAATACAGCTTGTTGGAGTAATAAATTTACGCTCGCAACAGAACTAAGAAGGAACTACTTATAATAAAAGAAAATATGCTCTATTTTCAGTAGCGTAGTAAAGTTATCGTATATCTACTAAATGCTTTTGGATTACAAAGATATAAGAGGGAGTATAACGCGAGGATTTCCAATGAAAATAGAATAAATAGTAATGAATAAATTCCAATCTTATAGAGGCTCACACGAGTTTGTCTTATTTTATCTCAAAACAGCTGCATTATAAATTTAGACATTAATAAAGTTGAAAGTAAATGTTTCCTTTTTTTTCTTTTATCCATGCTTCTGTAAAAAGTACAAAGATATTTTTTTGTTGATAACTTACTATAATTTTCCATTAAAAATACCTAGAAATAGTTTCAAATAAACGATTAAAAAATCCAAAACCGTCTAGCCAAAAATTTGTGCTTATACCGATTCGTTAGAAGTTAAATAAACAAAACAGAAAAAATGCAGTACCCGGTGTTTTATTCATCATAATTTCGTTGTTTAACACGAATTATAGAGCGAGAGAAACCGCGACGAGTGCACAGTTATATTATCTTTGAGCGAAAAATAAAAATTTATGGAGTTTCAATCAGGGAATGGAAGCTTTATAGCTCGCATACTTTCAATGCTTGCGTACATACATTGTTCGCTACCAGCGATTAGTGAATTTGCTAGAGCGATCGCGAAGAGTGGAGAGCACGATTTTCAATGCATTCATATTTCCGCGAGTATTCGCTTTATATTTCTCGTAAATTTGTACTATACCTCAGCTTGTGTCGCATTTAACAGCGCGGAATTACACGCGTAGTGCAATTTTCGGACGAATAAGGAAAAAAGAGGGAGAAATATCGTTTAGTTTAACGTTGTTTTATAAGCGTGTTGAAGGATCGGACAATGGCAAAGTCGAAAATATGTTTGAATTATTAATTTGTTGTTAACTGTAGTGGAAATATTTTAGTAATGTGCTCGCTCATTTTACGTTCCATATTATTACATCTTCTTTCCGAAGGAAAAGGACCGTTTTTTACTCTGTGTTCTATTTAGTGTAGGAATTCGAAGATTTTTGTATTTTATTTATGTACAAATGAACTCACCAAAATGCAGAAGAGCATTTAAATATAACGAGCTTATGTGTATTCGTACAGTTTTTGCAAAAGATTTAATTTTGAAATGCGTAGACATTAAATTAGAAAAAAAATCCAATTAAAGAAAAAGTTTATCGTTTTGTGCCATTCGATTTAATTATTGTATAATTAAAATGGTTTGGGATTGGATTTATCAAAAGATTTTTAGTCTTGATTTAATAAAAATAAAAATTATTTATAAAATATTTACACACACACACACACACACACACACACGTACGTACGTATATATTATAAAATTTAAGAGTACAGAACTAAATTCCATAAATATAGATTGTTCGATGCACATAAAAGTTATGCAGAAATTTTGTATTATCGTTTGAGATAAATCACTTCTTAACACTTCCAGTCGAGGATAAACATTCGATTAACAAATCTATTTTTAAAGCTAAAACTTAAATTTTATCTTGTCGTATTTGAACGATTAAACATTTTTGATACAAGCTACAAAATTACTGTTTCAATGTACCAAAATTCAATCTACGCTTTAAAAGTATTATAATATCCGCTCGTAGTAATATTGAAAATTAGTCTCATTCATATATTAAAAAAATGATACTTTATTTGTAATCTTATATTATTTACGAATGAGTTTAATCGGAGATACGAAACAATTTCTCATCAAAGCAAATCTCATTGGTCGTTATTTAAATACTTAAAAGAAGATAATTTTTGCCTATTAACAAACGATACGTTTTTACTTATAAGGAATAACTTATAATACACAAACAAATTTGGAATCAATATCTATTTAAGCTATTTGACTTTGTACATCCGTTACATGCGAACATTTGTTTAAAATCGTCGACGTATCGGTAAGCAAACTCGTAATACTCGTAATACTCGTAACTCACATTGTGATTAATGTGATTGTTGGATTTAAAGAGTGTACTGTAATTTTATTTTTCAACAGTTTGCGACTAAATTTGAAAATGCTCTCTGTAGTATAATAATAATAATAATAGTCGCACGTTGTGCACTTCGATAAAATGCCTGAGCTTCGCAATGCTGGACAATTAGAACCGACGGCTCGAAGGGGCTTAATAACGCATTCCGAAAAGTCAACATTGGCAATTTTAGGCGAAATTGAAAAGCTCGAGCTCAGCATGAGGATGACGTGGAAGGAGCGCGAGGGCAGCCTCTCGATAAGCTCTCGTTCAAATGGCAAGACGAGGCGAGAGTGTCGAGTGCCTCGGATAAAGATCGGCAGCTAAAAATATAAAATCGGTGGCGCAGCACAGCAAAGACCAGAAGCTCGTGGAAATGATATAAGAGAGCGCGCGGAGTCGAGAGACCGAAAGGAAAAGGGGCGCGATCCTCTTGGCACGGAGGCGGAAGCAGCGGCGGCACGGCCACGGGCTTCTCGCGACGGGGACTACTCCCGACGTAGTCAGTCTCAAACCGACTGCCACACTGCCCAGGCCAACGGTCCCCGCGACCTTACGAGAGTGCGCGCCAACCCCAACTACACTAGTCCTCGACTCGCCCGGGTGCATCCGCTACGCGCGGGAGGCCAACTGCACGCGCTCTAGTGCGCTTGCTGTCGATCTTGAGATCGCTTATCATTGACTTGCCGACGCGTTCGATGCAGCTGTGCCGTTACTGGCCGGCGAGAAAATAAACGCGCGCGTAAACATTCCTCAATAATGCCGCTGGCGCATAAAGGGAGGGAGAACGTTCGCACGATAACAAACCAATTGCTATAATAATTCCAGCCCGTGTGACGCTTCTTCGAGCATAGTACACCTCTACACACACGTGCTTTTGAACTTTCAAAGTTCGGATATTCTCCCACGCGTGTGTCACTCTCTCTCTCTCTCTCTCTCTCTCTCTCTGTTTTTTTGTTCTTCGCATTTTGGTGTCACCGGAGAAGTTCACGAAGTAGAAAAGAACGATAGCGAGAGAGAGGAACTATAGAAATGCTCGGCTCGCCCCGCTCGTCGGGATCTTGATTTTAAGGGACGATCTCTACACGTGCGCGATCGATCGTAGGTTTGCTCCTCTTCTTTAATGAGCATCACGCGGTGCACGCGAGAACATGACTTCGGTTCTTGGACTCTTCACTGTGGCAGGATGGCTGTTCGTCCTTGTTTTTACGAACGGTGAGTTTTTCTTATCCGAATCTTGTCCTTTTCTTTATTTAGCGCAATTTTGCACGTGTATCAATGTACGAATGTATCAATAAGCGCCGCTGAACACACGAAGTCGGTGAACAACTTACGAGAGGCTCATTTTTATTTGATCTTAAGTGCATTTGACTCGTTTGTTTTTCTTTTTAACGATAGTCCTTTTTCTATTGCAATTGTTCATTACTCTTTAGTTATTCATTGGTGTAATTATTTTGGTCAACGTACTTTCAATTCTTACAAATCATTTCCAAAACTTTAAGCTTTTTTTATTAATTTATTATTTGTGTTCGGAAAAGCGTTTATTTGAATAAGAACTTTATCTTTTTCAGTAGTACATTTAATTTGTATTAATTAACGATTTTTAAGATTAAGAGCTATTGACCAAACCGAATTTGATAACTTAATTAATAATATTTTTAAAAGTGAATAATTACCATTGCTTTTATTCCTTCTTCTCTTTTACCGTTAGCTTTTCAATATAAATTACTAAGGTTCATCATTTTAATTAAGATTGAAACGTCCGATTGTTTTATCATAAAAAGAACGAAAAACGAAAAATTATAATAAAAAATAATCTTTCAACATGATTGATTCTTATAAAAATAAATTGTTTCAATTGTCACTGAATTATTTTAAAAATTATTTAATGTACTTAAGATCTCATTTCCTAAACTATTGAAACTTTTATTTATGTTGAACTTTTTAAAGGAATTTAAGATTTGATCCCGCAAAATAAGTACTTGACTTTAGAAACAAAAGTATAATAAATTAACAAGTTTCGCATTTCCTCACTCAAATGAATATATTAAAACAATGCCTCGTTAAAGTTCATTTAAAGTATGCGTAAATTTTAGGTCGACTTCAAGTTTTACAGTATTTTTCACGTTATGGTATGAATTTTTATACTCTTAATGCGAGTGAGCTTCGGATTAATGAAAGTTTATGATTTATATTAAAAATATATTATGATATTAGTGGGGTAACGTTGCAGAGAGTTAAATTAAATTTCACTTTAAATTATTTTATAAAATAATGAATTAAGAAAATGGGGGCTTACACGTTGAATAACGAATTGTGGTGAAGTCTTTTGACTGACGTGAAATGTTCGTAAAATAATTTTCTAAAATTAATCTTCATTTGTCAAACAAACATTTTCTTTTAATAAAGTAATAAGACATTTGTATGCAGTTCCTCATTGAATTTTTCATATTCTTTCGGTTAAATGCTTTCTGATTGACAATTAGCTACACTCGAATTCTCTGATAAAAATCTTAGTTAATTGCAACGTTTTCATATAAGTATATTCGACATTGTTATCAATGGCAAAATACATCACTTCCTACTAAACTCTTCCTAGTAAATCAAGCTTCTATTTATTTAACAAATAAAAATGCGCTTCGCTGGGTTCAATGTAAAAGTAATTCTCATAAAAGCCAATATATCACTATGAAAACTCGCGAACGCGCGAATGATTTGCACATTATAGCAGGATTTAAAAGAATAAAAGAAGGGCCACTCATCGAGCCGTTGAATTACGGGGCTCGAGGCTTTTGTCCCCTGTCCACCTTCCAGCGACTTTTCCTTGTGGCAGAGGAGCTAGTCGAGCTGAATTAGCCACGCGGGACAATTATCGACAGCACACGGATTGTTCCGTGCTACCGATTTTTACGTGCCCGGCACAATAATGGTCTATGCACCTCGGGGATAATTAATTGGCGCTGATCGGTCCTTAGTCGATTCGCTTCTGTATACACGATCGTGCGTGTCACATTACTAATTGCGCTTCCGTGAATGGATTGCCCTACTTTTGCTTCTTGCCTCTCAGCCTCGCTCGTGTGACCGTTGCTTCTTGAGGGAATGCGAGGTACCGACGGCCCAGTACATTATTTGCATTAGTCTTTCGATAAACCGGTTCTGATTCTTTTTACTTGTTTACTTAATTGTTTTGCTTTTTTCTTTGTATCCAACCGGTTGCGTAATTGCGTGTTTTTAAGGCGATCGTAGCAGCGATGTTTGCTCAAGATAATCGTGGTCCGATCTAGACTCCCGATTCTTTAATGTAATCGAAGCTCAATAAAAGTGATGCTTATTTTGTTCTCGTTAAGGAATCGATGAGAATTTAGAAAAATGTTTTTAATCTCTTGAGTTTAAGTAAATGAAAGCTGCTAGTCGTTGCTTGAATAATTGCAGGTTAATCTTAAACAGCCAACCATATACTACGTGGGTTTATAGTATTAATGTTTTCTCAATATACAACTACAAAATGGACATTTATGGAAATGCATATTACTTTAACTGTAAATTGTAGTAATTCGCTTAATTAATGTAGTAATTATAAATTTTTAAATGGAAAATCAAATAGGCATACAAATTAACGAATGCGTTCTAGCGCTTGAAGAAGAACACAGCTTCGTCATAAATAGTTTACTGAATTCTAATAATTACGTTATCTTATTTGAATCTCTAGTTTCATAAATTGATACTTGCAATAGAAATTATGCATGTAATAAATTGTGAATGTATGGAAAAAGAGCAGGCGCCAAGAGGAAGTGGCGCAACATATTTATGGTTGTTTTTATTACATGTTTCGGTTACTGCTAATAAGTTTAAACTCCAGAGCCAACTGATTATCTTCATTTCTTTACTATTACTGTGCTTTCAAACTTTTAATTAATTATCCATAGTATCCTCGTTACATTGATCGTGCAATTATTCAGCTAATTTGTATCACAATTATATTTTATAAATAATAAAATTAGTTTAGAAAAAAATATCGTATTTGCGAAATCTATTAATTTTATTAAATTTTATAATTTTATTGCTTCTTATTACTCCCTTTACTTTATACAAAATTATATTTTGTATTTTAACTTAGATTATTGTAGATGTATTTGCAGCTTACATTTTATAACTTTGATTACAAAATTTCATTCCTCTCCATATTTATTATGTATAAAATATCATGTATAAGTATAAAAGTGCAAATAAAACAATTTTTCGATCAAGTTTAACAAATAAATATTAAATGAAAGACATTTAATTCTGTTATAAGTAATGATACAGTATTAGTTATACATAGTGATTAAGATTGCTTAATCACTATTTAAATTTAAATTATATCTAAGCTACTTCGTTAATTATGCTTTTGATATTGAACTTATGAAATTTATTTTCATACATCTCACAAACTAAAATCTTAATGGTTGAGAAATATAAGTGAGAAGATAATACTCGAGGACGTTAAATGTTATTACCCAAAAACTTCAACGAAAATAATTATTATAAAGTATGATGTTTTTGATTGAATTGAATCATAGCATTTATGATAATTTATTACATTTGCAATATTTACAGGATTATGTTTATGAAATAAATAATAATCTTGCGTTAGATCAATTTATTTTAATTGATTAAATTTCTATTTATGTAAGTTAACGGAGCTAATAATAACGGATTAATTATTGCAAAATATGATCGGCAAGTAAAAGAGTTTTAATATGTTGCTTTGGAGCTGAAAACTTTTACATCTATCTATTTAAATATATTGCAAATTTTTATAGATATTTTTCACAGAGCAAAAGTTGTGAAGAAATATTTCCAAATGGCTGATAAATATTAATCATCATGAGATTCTTATATACAATGTTTCTTATATATCTCTTTATTATTACGTAAAAATACATATTTTATATTAAAAAGAGTTTGGTTTAGTTTAAAGTAGTTCAAAGCTGGAAAATTTAATGCAAAAATATAGCATTATTTTAAAAACGAAATATACGATTTGCTATAAATTTAGTATCAATATTAGAAGGTATATACAAATCTTTACAATCTAACGTTCAAAAAATTAAATCATACGTTAAACTGAGAATTACCTATACTGAATATAGTGGTTATCCAAGTGCATATTTGGAAAAAAATGATTGAATATGCCACAATGGAATAGAACTCATTATTAGAACATTTACTCTATAAATATATAATTCAGTTTTATTCTATCGTACTGTTTATTCCATATAATTATAAAAAAAATAACTTAAAATTGTATTGAATGTAACTATTATAAACATAAATATACCAGATATAAAAAGAAAAGAAAGAAGTATATAAATTATGCTCGAAAACATAATCTGTTAAGTGAACATGAAAATAGAAAAAATAAATTACAATGAATTAAAGTTAGTGTATCTGAAATGTTAATATATATTACTGTCCAGATCGATGAATATAATTCACCGCAAATCTTTTAGGAATAATAAAAAGTACAAATATATTTAGCAATTTTAAAGTTAGATTGTAGTAGCTATATAATAAAATATTTACAACAAATTAAAATAATATGTAGCGCTAAGAAGTAAAATTTTTTAAGAATTAATATGTTGCAGGTATGTTATTTATTTTTATGAAATTTTAACATAGATTATAATACCTAAATTCAAGAAAAATAATTAAAAAGTCCAATCATCCAACTCCAATTATCCAAAGGTGTTTATGATGGTAAAACATTTACGTATATTAAATATAAACAGAAAGGGAAACTATTCATTTACATTACTGATGGTTACCAATCTTAATAAGCAATCAGAAATCAAGTTGTAGAATATTTAATGTATTTAACTTTGGAGTTTTTAAAAACACATGCAAATTTTCGTCCAGCTTTAGAATGTATGGAAATCAGAAAAAAGAAAATCGATTTTGAAAGTTTTTAAAAATGTCGATGACGTAGCCATTTTTTAACACCCAACATGTACATAAACACATTATTTCACTATTTATAATAGTAGGGTCCTTATTGAATATTATAATTATTTTCGAAATAGTTTTCATTAAATTTGCCGAAGAAAATTTATATTTAACTGTAAATGAATTTAAATTCAGTTAGAGTAGAAGTATTATTTGTAAATAACATTTAAAAAGAACTATCATATATCCTATTATGCTAAGTACAATATTAAAATTTAATATTTGTTAAATTTATAGAAATGAAATTGGATCTAGATATTTCTGTACAGAAATACATTAAATATGTAATGAAATGTTCTAGTTCATAAATGACAGATTTTATTGAAAGTGGCGTATGGATACACTGATATTTAAAAGTAAGTTTCTTTCACATAGTTATTTAATATGGTTTAAGTTTATAAGAAATAAGCCATTACATCAATACAAATTTAAACTTCAAATAGTAATTATAATTCTGACATTATGTTCGCTAAAAACTAAAACTAAATTTTTAAAAGTATAAAAATATTGATTGTTTAAAATAATGTTCCAGTGATTTCGAACAATATTAACAAAATTAGAAGAAAACTTATTTCTTCACTTTGTTTATTTTTTTATACACAATCTATTCATTCACTGTGAATTTTGTACAACTTTGTAAGTAATAAAAAACTGCTTATTTAATTGTAGTTTAATGTTAATTTTAGTTCTTTTACTATAACAATTATAAATGAAGTTTTTAAAAATATTCTATATTTTTTAAATTACGAATGTGTCCAATGTTAATGTTATGATAAATGATATTCAGAAGAGGCTTGAACAATACGATTAAATAAAACAGTATTTATCGATTATAAATACTTAATATTATTTTGTTTACTTATTTTGAATAAATAAGAAATGAATCGCTTTTTAATCAAAGGCTTTCGAATTATTTTTAGAAATTTTATAAAGTTAATAGAGAGATGCAGTAAAATTGGGTATCCACGTTTGATATTAAAATGATATATTTTAATAAAATCTCTTGATTAACGTTTCAGTACAATTACGACAGAATGTTATCATTTGTTTTTTATTCAAGGAATTATATATAAGTGTTAATTTATTCTTTATTAAAAATTTTGCATTTATTATGTAGTTACTTAGTCTTTTTAAACGGATTTTAACTTCAAAATTGAATATTTATATAACTTTTAAAAGAAAAGAAGATCTTTTGTTATTTCGATCTCGAAATTGTATTTTAAATTTTAAAATGTTAAAATATTTTGTAAAATCCGGTCTTGTATTTATTTTTTCAGTGTATATAATTGTATTAATATCTTTAAAAATATCCATAAAACGTTGTCTTATATTGTGACTTAAAAAAGTCATGCTCGCTGGTATTAAAAAATTTTCTACCTCAACATGAAATTCAATAAATACATAAAACTCAATAAATATTTGGCGTATATTAAAAATGAGATTTTTTTTCGTATTTCAAATGAATTGACTAATTTAACAATTTTATTCTGGGATTCTGAATTTTATTGGTTGAAAAATTTAAAGAACATTAATAAGTAACAATTTATTAATTAGAGTTGTGGAGTTGTGTCAAAAGTTTAAAAAATACAATTTATGTATCATTTCACAGCTTTGAAATAAACTTAGAAATAAATAAAGTCTATTTATAAATTGAAAGTAATAAATCCGTTTACATTAAACTTTATTGTCTATTTAAGAAGATACAAATATCCGTTATAATTGGTTAATAAAATATTAAAATTCTCATAAATCGTTTGAAACTTTAATAATTTCACTTCCAAATATGTTAAGGTAATTGTAAAATAGCTTTTGAGAAACATATTTTGTAAAGTAATATACCGTTTGAAGAGATCATATGGTAAAAATAGAATCTAATTATTTTCTTATCATAATTTTATTTTCGTTAAATTAGTGAAAAGAAAAAGCAGTTTCAAATATTGATAGCTGGACATTTTACGTACATAAAAGCATCAAAGAGACGCAGTTAAAAAATAATTTGATAATATTAAAGAGATAATGGAGTAAACTATATAAATATTTAATTACAATAATATAGATACAACTTAATTGTTCGTATTACAATCACAATATGTTCTACTTTAACTTTCATTTCAATAGTACTGTAAGAGTGAAAACCTGATTTTAAACCCTTTTGAGAGCAGCTATATAAATTTTAACAAATCTCTACAACTCCTTAGTTTTTTTCTCCGATTCGCAGGTGCACTTGCGTTGAATTTATTTCGAACCGTGCAATAGACGGGAAAAGCCGACCCTATAAATCATTATTAAAAAGCAAAAAAAGGATATTCGTGTAATCATTCAATCATCCGCTCACGAAACACCGTGTTTTAAAATTGGAATGAATAATTCAACGGATCCTTCGGGATGAACGGCAATTACCATAATAATCGACAACGACAGAGTCTCAGCGTCAACAGTACCGAAGTCTCCGAACTACTTATGAGACGAAGAGGATTACCGCTCTCGGTTTCCTCGAGTATCTCGTCGGGGAAAAACTAACACGCCGCGCCCAAAACTCGGGGTTAAGAATTGAGCGCCAACGGCTAATTGTATGCGCGACTAATATTCACGCTTGCTAAACCCTGAAAGCACACACGGACACGCGAGCACACGAGGGGGAATTTATGAAACCGCACACTGTCGCGCGGTCTCGTGTTCGCTTTCGCGTTATCGCGAGGCGTCTGCACTTTCCTCCCGTCACCGCTGCCGCCGTCGTCGTCGTCGTCGTCGCCGCCGCCGCCGCCGCCACGTCGTGCCGACCGAAGACACCTACAGAGTTATGATTTCTCTTTTCTTTCGAGACGCACTCGAGGCGTTTATTTCTTTTATTGGATGTGCGGGGAGCGGCGCGCGACGGAGGGGGAGGAGGAGCGTCTTCTCTACTCGTAAAGCGATCGAGCGAATGTCCTAAGCAAACGTCGGCCTCTTATCACGGACAGGAGGAAGTTGCGGCGCGAACTCTTTTACTTTGCTCTTTCTTTGCCAGAAGATAGTACGACCGAGAAATTTTTTGTTGGACTTTCCAGAGTGACGCGTGTTCGTGTATTTTTGAAAGAGTGTAAGTTGGAGGGATTCATCGAATACTGTGAAACAAGTCTACGAACAGTTGATTTATCAAACGAATTTTCTTTTTAAACGCAATTAACGGATTGTCGAAATAAGTTATTGTAACATTAATTCGGTTACTATGATAAAATGACGTTATTTTTACGTGGAATATTCCAAGGTTTAAAGTTTATCAATAACTTTGACATGTATATTACACTATTGATAATTATGTATGTAAACTGCACTTGTAGAAGCTGATAATTGCTTTTGTTTAACATTGAACAAGAAATCGTTATTTTAGCAGTCATCATTCATTTAATAACTAGATTAAGCATTGATTTCATATAATTATTAATAAAACCAAAAAAGTGATGTTTAATTTATTACTAAAACGCATTGATTTAGCAACGATTCACTTTTTCCTTATGCATACTATACAACATGAAATATTCGGATTTTACATTTAAATATGGAAAATTCTATTAAAAGTATACTTTACGCGATACCGACAAAAACGAACAAAGTTTTAGTATTCGCGTTCAACGTTTCATTATAAAACTATGCTATCATGAAAACTCTTATTTATAGATACATCTTTTATGTATAGCGACCTTAAAGTATCGTTTTCTCGTAAGAAATTTATAACTGCATTTATTTTATAGTCTTGACAAGTGATTTTATAATAACTAAGCAAATTTTCGAAATCTTAAAATTCTTGTTATTAGCAGTTCATGCCTCTTTTGTAGCTCTGGTAACTCCAGAGTACTTTGAAAATTTATATCCCTCGTAAAAGAAATTGATGTGCTTGAGGAATATGTAAGTACTGGCTTACAAAATGAGAGTAAGTTAAAGGATCACTATTTTAGGCGTATAGGTGCAGACGTGCTCCTTAAAAACTTAAAACAAATAAAATGGAAATTTTCAATAAATTTTTAATAAATTTTTATCGTAAATATTATTTTATGTTATTAGTTATTAATAACTTTTTCACTTGAATAAGTCGTTATATGAAGAAACCAATTCTAGTTAAAATATTGGAGATACGATGTGCAAATTTAATAGAAAATTCCGTAATTATAAATGTTATTACGTTTCTAATAAAGAGTACGTTTTTTTTAAAAAAATTGATTATCCATAAATAACTAAAATGATAATAGATATTTGTTCAACGTAATTTATATTTTAAAAATGTGTATAAGAAGATCCTTGTGAGATTGAAGTATTGGAGTTGCGAAGTAGTATAATAAAAATAAAAAATTTAGTTGATTTTTCATTTTCATAATATTCTTAATGCGTTGAATTATCTTGAATTTCTTGGGAAAGAATTCTACGCGCAAACCGTTTTTTGAAACGAGACTCCCAAGAAGAATTCATAGAAGTACTATTTACACTAAAGAACATTCTTTTATCATGGAGTTAGTAAGTTTAAAGCAACCAAACTATATGCAGAACACAGTGCATTATTGGTTTTACATTTCATTTGTTCGCAGTTAAATTATTTACTTTTATTTTATTGAATATTTTATACGTTTGTCAGTCATGCATACTAATGGCATAGAATTATTAAAATTCCCTTGATGCAACGAAGCATTTCATCTCAATTAAGTGAATAAACGTATTGAAAAGAAGAGTAGAAAGATATATTCTTTTATAGCAATAAAATATAAATAAAGGCCTAACGAATCTAATAATTCAAGCTCATCAAACGTATCTCAAATTAATGCCAGTACTTAAAAAAAACCAGGTGTAATTTATCTCAAGTAAACTTATATTTAAAAACTTTATTTTGAACATCGAAATATCAGTTCACGACTGCATCTACAATTTGTAAAATCAAATTACAGGCAACCTTCGCGATTCGCGAATTATTAAAACTGATACGCATGGAACGTCCTTTTGTGTCGAACTATCAATCGTGAAATTCGTCAGCTCTACTGTATCTTTAAACTCAGTAACGCCGATAACGCACGAGTGCAGGAAATGTCGTTGAAACTGCGACGATCGAAGTTACGCGCGCTACAAGGGATTAACAAACTCGTTCGTTCAAAACGTCGTGAATAATTTATAAACATTTTCCTGAGCCATCGTGGTCGTACATCTGGAGTAGCAGGCGACGCTTCCCGCGGGGAAAACACGTTAGATGTGATCGCGCGAACAGCTGCGACTCGTTGATACAAGGAAAATTCATCGAGCCGGGATGTATGAAAGGGGTCGCGATGACTATCGTTCGCACTCCATACGTGCGCTTCGGAAAATTCGAGCCGTTCGCGTCGATTTAACCACTTGATTGCTTAAACTCTTTAGAGCGTGATTTCTAAAATGCGAATAGGTAGGTGTCCGTATAGGATAAAATGTGTTTACGTTTTAACAGAATTTATTTTACATTTTACAGGTGTATAAGTTATTGGAGTGAAAAATACTGTCTTGATTAGAATGAAATCGTAGATTGAGTTTTCTCCTACTGGTTTGTTTTTTCGTCTCAAATAAGATTAATTATCGCGCATCTTAAAGTGAATTTATTACATTTTGTCATTATTAAATAATTCTTTTTTATAAGACTCGCTACTTTACAAGGAAACAATGATAATGCTGGAAAATATTTGCTATTGAAGCGAAATCAAATAAATATTTCGGAAACTAATTCTTATATTTATAAATGTTGTTGTAATTTTACTGTTTTTTTGTAAGGAATTTTAACTTTTCTCATATGCTTAAACAAAAACGTAATAACTATAGTTGTAGTTGTGAATCGGAACAAAATTCGTAAATATAAATCGAGGTAATATATGTATATTTGAGATAAATTAAACTCAATTTTCAAGTTAAATGATTTAATCAATAATAAAAATAATTCAGGCATACGTAAGTAGTATAAATACACTGTTATATAATTTATATTACAATAATTTGTACTATAATGAGCTATGTAGTTTAAAAACATATAAATATTATGTAATGGAATCAGAGAGCAGTATAAACAGAGAAATTCAATGTTGTAAGGAAGTTGTACAAGAGCGAATAAAAACAATGTAACAAAACAGGATGGCATGTTAGAAATTTTTCAAGTAGAGATTGCAAAGAGTGGAACAGAAAATAGAAGTTTAAAATAATTAAGAAACAAGGAGAAATAATGAAATAAGTTATTAAAATGTAAATTAAATTAACGAGACAATAATTAAAGAGAATAAACGACAAATGTGAGGTAAAGAATGAAGGAACGGAGAGAGGTAAAAAAGCATTGAGAAAGGAGAAAGAAGATGTACTGATAGGGATAGAAAGATTCGAGTATGGATTCAAAGAAAACTATAAAAAAATACATAAAAATAAATATAAAAGTAAAAAAAGTTAGGGATGCTTTCGAATAAGATACAGAGAAGAATATAATTTATAATGTAATAATAGTAAAAGTACAGACTTCTAAATATGAAAAGACAATTTATATTAAGAATAAACGGCCTAAGAAGAGAAACAGACAAAAGTGGCGAACAAATAATGAACGAGAGGCAGATTTAGGCATAATGTACATAAATAATGAAAAGAAATAGAGAGATAAAGGCAGAGAAACGAAAGTAGGTTACATGAAAGTAAAATTCGGTAGAAAGTGGTTACAATGGAACAAATGTAAAGAAAAACTTGAAAGAAATACAGGAAGATAGATAAATAGGCATAGCAAATAAAATAAGAAAAAGAAAATAACAGTATTTAGAGAGTCTACGTAAAAGCAGAAATATTGGGTAAGGATAAAGAGGTGTGAAAATATCCGAAAGAATTTGATAGATAGATTTTATAAAAGTACGTTATAAAATAAAATAAAATATAGGCTATCAGGAAAATTTAGATGAAAATGTTATGCAGAAAAGACAAAAAAGATAGAAAGGACAAAAGAAGGAATCATAATTGAAATTAAAAGCACAGATAAAAACACAAAAGTATGAAGAATGGTTTGAATATAGTGAAAAGAGAAGTGATTCTTAATGCGAGAAAATAGAATCTTATAATAGTTTATAATGAAAATATAGAGTATATTAAAAAAAGGAAGACGAAAGATTATTTTTAGTTGGACATTGAAATACAAGAATAGTAACACAAAGAGGCACAATAATTGTAGGGCAAGAAGAAAACAAAGATAAGAAAATATTAATCGATGAAGTAACTAATCAGGAAGAAATGATAGTAATAAAAGGGTATAGAGGATAGATGATGGATAATGGTAAGTGGGTACAAGGGTAATGATGACGAATACATATAATAGGGTATTACATAATATATTGTATAATTTGAAATTAAAAAGAAATAAGTTTACGAATAATAGAGAGAGAAAGGGTTGAATTAAATCATATGTCTCTGAAAGCCGACATTTATGTAGAAGGTGGATTAATAAAGTGGATTGAGAGGGATGAAAATTTTAGAAGAATAAAGTTTCATAGAAAGAAAAGATTGGATATTATAAATTATAATGAACGTTACGAAAATAGGATATACCAAGACGAACAGACGTAGTTGGTAATAGAGAGGTTAGTATTTGAAGAGAAATTAAATCAGCTCTTCGAAAAAAGCGTAAAAGAAGAAAAAAAAATAGGAACAGCAATGTGACATAACAAAGAATAAAAAATAATAAAGAGAAAGATAAGAAGAGTGCTGAAATGGAGGATTAATGAAAAAGATCTACTCTAGCAGGATATAAGAATAAGTAAGTAAGAAAATTAGAGTATAAAAAGTAGTACGAAGAAAAAAGACAGAATGTGAAGGATTAAAAGAGAAAAGAGAAAGAAGGGACACATTTAAGAAAGAAGTCTGAATGTGTATGAATAAATACCAAAATGGAGAGGAAAGTATAGATAATTTGCATGTACAAGTAAAATAAATACATAGATTTTTTTAAAAATCTCAGCAAATGAGGTGGAAGACTGAGAAAAAAGCGAAGAAGAGATTATCAAGCTATCAAGAAAACTAAAAACAAGAAGAGTAAATATATGTCGAAATCAATAGGAAAGTCTTTCTTAAAACTATTAAGATCTAAATGGAGGAAAGGAAGCACATTAAAACAATGGAAAAGAGGTTTCATATAACATTCACAAGTAACATTGAATGCAGCGTATAAGACACGTACATATATACTAAATGACAAACTGATAGAAGTAGAAAGTAATGTAACAGAAGGATATTTCGGGTTTAGAAAGGAAATATAAGTGATGGTGGCTACTATTGCACTAAATTATGTAGTGGACAAAAAATGAAGCGATAAAGGAGAGAAGGCATTTGTTTGGTTTGCGGATTTATAAAGGGCACTTGATAAAGTTTATTGAAAACGCATGAAGAACTGAGCAGAGTAGAAATCAGTAGAGATCAGTAGAAATACGAAGAAATACGAAGAAATATTTGAAGAAATTAACCATGTAATAAGAAAGAAGATCGAACCAAAGTGTTTTGAATGAGGAATGGGTTAAAACAAAGTTTCTCCCATGAGCCTAATACTGTTCAATGTAAACTTAGCAGATCTAAAAGAAGAACTAAAAAAGGATAAGTAGGTGCAATAACAATGGAATCACATGGACATTATTAATAAAGTATTTTATTGATATAATATTATTAGCGAACAGAGAATGAAAACCAATGACACGTCAAAAAGTTTTAGAAATTATTTATGAAAAATGGAATGATTTTCAACATAGAAAAATGAAGATATTATTGTTTGAGAAAAAGGTGGTCAAATGAGTGAACAGTGAAAGAAAATGTAAGGAAGGAAAAATGGAAGAAACAATGGAATCAATGTATCGTACGTATATAGGTTAGAGGAACTGATAAAAATGTAAGAGGCAGAAGGTAAAAGGAATTTTAGTAATGAAAATGATATTGAGTATTCGAGAGAGAATCTTTAGAGAAAGTTACAAACGAAGGATAAAAATATACACGGTATTGATAGAAACCATAGGCCTATTTGCGGTAGAAGTATGGTGGTATAAGAAAGAAAAAACCTTAAATAAGATAATACGGAAAAACATAAAATTTACATTAGGGCTCTACCGAACAACACCAAACTAAATTGTTTAAACTTGAAGGTAAGCTAGAAGAAATGTAAGTAAAAGCTTTTAAAAGAGTCGTAGTAGTAAAGTATGAAGAAAGAGCAAGAAAATGAAATAAAATTCTAGTCAAGGAGTATATAAAGAATAAAAAGAAAGACTGGAGAAGAGAATAGAGTGGGAAATGGATAAAGTTCAGGAAAAAGATACAATATATAATAATGTAAGAATATGTGGGAGGAAGTAGAGTTGAAAAAGTTAGAGAAAGGAATGAATGTATAACAGAAATCATAACAGATATACAAAGACATATATCGAGGAAGGAAAGAGTAAAGAAAACATTGCAGTTTAAATGCAATTAGATATACAAATACTACACGAAGAGGAAAAGTTAAAATATTGTTAGAAAAAGATAAAGGGTAAAGAGCATATTGTTGGAAAAATATAGATATGGACATGAAGAAAAAGCAAAGGATTAGCGGAAGGAAAGAGAACTGATGTGTAGAGTATATAATATAAAAGAGCAGAGAATAGAGAGAATATTATTAGAATGTAAAGAGAGGAAAATTTCTTTTAAAATAATCAACGCAGTTTTTTTTCTAAGTAAGTATTTTTTGCTGAAAATTTTCTGTCAAACATCAAAACTCTACCCGTGTTAACATTACACTTTGGTTTTACAATGCAACGCCGTGGAGGATCAAAAAGAGGAAAAATCTTTTTTATTAACTTAGTAGAACTTGTTATTGTTTATTACAGACATGTATTAGTAAATCCAGTCAAATTAGTTCTAAAACAGAACTTGATTTACTCTGTAGTTTGTATGACATAATCATAATAAATCATAGAACACATTATTCAACATATTTTTTTCTGTTGGGCTTGCTTATATACACGAAGAATTTATATCTACAATCATTAAAATGTTACTCAAATTTTTAAAAAGTGTAAAAATGTAAAATTTTTTTAAAAGCTTGTCGCATCATTTGTAACTTTTTAATACTGAAAAGAACTTGTCTAACGGTTATCTATTTGTTATATAATCTATTTGTATAAAATCACTAGTTGTCAGTTTTTATCAACCTTGGTAAAAGTAGTGGAAGTCCGCAACTTTTCTGACTATTAAATAAATGTGATTTAAATTTGTATGAAAGATCGAAAGATTGCACGGAAGCAATTTGGAAGTTCAAGAAATTTTATTTTCAAGCCGTTAGAGAAAATGTTTTCTTTTAAAATATCGCGTCTATTTATAGATTTGATCTTGTCAATAATTTTAAAAAATTGCAAAGGTTTCCAAATTCATAGAATATCAAAATTTAAATTAAGACCCGTTAACTATTATATTACTCAATAACGATTTTATCATTCAACAATATTGCCTTTACTCGAACGAGTCAATAATTAAAAAGCGCTTTTTGTATGTCCATACAAATGAAACTCATAAAGCAAGTTTCACATATTTAATATCAACGCAAAGGCCAGCTTAGTTCCTCTTACTGGTTTTACGAATCGTTTCGAAGAAAAACAGCAGAGAAAACGTCCGATTTACGGGACATGGAGCCCAGATGGTGGGGGATATGCATTTTCCTCCATCAGAGAATGTGCGTTGCTTTATTACCAGGGTATGTGTCCGCTTTAATTTTCGTCTTAGTATCTCGTTCTACCCCCGTTTTTTTTTCCGCGAGGCGTTCTTTCACTACTTTATCGCGGTCGACGTCTTATTTTTCTTAGATGTTGGGCTCCGAGAAACGAGAGATGAGAGCGATCTACTACTGCCCGAGTAGCAACGTTTATAATCCCTTTGCGAGCTTAGTTTCTTACGCGCTGGTGCCTAAAGAGAAACGCAATTTCCTCGCATGGAGTTGCTACTAGAAGTTTGTCACTAATAAAATAGCAGAACAGTCGCTGTGATTTTTCAAAGTTTTTCGGATTTACAAAATCTTAAGAATTACATTAATTCCACAACAGGTTATGAAGCTGGAACTATCGGTTATAATTCGAATAATAATTTCAATGAATTGATTGTTAAGGGAAATCCTTAGTTATGTGTAGGATATTTTAATGATGCTCAAATCTTCTTTGTGTTTATTATTTTAACGCAACCGGTAAATTTTGAGTTAAATTTGAAAATATTATAGCTTAGTGTTAAATGAATCAAACTGAAATAACTTGATATATGAAATATATTTGGCTATTAATTACAACGAACACTAATTATAACGCGACAATCAAAATCCCAAAATTATTTGCTTCATTTAATGTTTGTACATGATCTTGGTAAGAATTTTCTTGTATAAAATAATGTTGACTTATTTGTTAAATATTATGTTACGGTTATTTTTTCTACTTTGATAAAGCTCAAGATTTTTTGAAGATTTTTAGTTGGCGTCTGATTATAATTGAAACTACAATTAATAAAAAAATATGAAAGTATGATAATGATTATGATAATGATTATGCATGATGATTTGCGAATAAGCTTTTAGATTAGTAATTTATCATTCACTGACCGATTTTTAAAGTTATTACATCAGGATTTTCAATTTAAACGGAAACGTGAAAATCTTCATTATGCGATATAAAGCCAATACATATTTAAAATAAAAAAAAAAACCTATTTAACCCCGTAAATAGAAGTCGACGTGTCGATAATCAAAGAAAAATCAAAGAAAAATTATTTTGCGTCCCTATAAAAAAAAGTGCTTATGTTTTCAAAAACAGCCTTCAGTACTTTCTAAACATTTATTGATTAAACTTTCGAATGATGAAATACGGGCCGCGGAATCCCCTTTTAATGCCTTTGAACAATATTCAACGCAAGCTGCCAGCGTTCTCGCAATTCATCAACGTCCATTTTGCTTTCATCGTGCAAAACCAAAAATCCGAAAGCCAATGGGCGTCCGCATATCAGCTCGAACATGGCCAGGCCAAACTGCTGCAACAACCGTTGCTGTGGGGACAGCAAACAGCAAATTTCGACAATTCCATTAACGCGCTCGCTCATGAACTTCCGCTTTTGTTCGAAGCGCCGATAATCGATTCGACCCGCGGTGTAATACTTTTATCACCGTGTACTCGTTCTCGATGTCTCGGCCGCTAATGAACGCAGAGGGGTATAAAGAAACCCCGAAAAAAATGATTCTCTTTCTCCTTTTATTTCCACGCCTGTAAGTGACAAATTTTGTTGATGTCTAGATTTCCACGAGGAGTTTCATTTGTTTTCTAAGTAATTTAAGTAGCTTTAACCTTTTTGATGCGTGCAAATTTATTTATTGGTTAAAACAGCGTGGCACTAGAATATTTCAGTTTTCGAGAACGTAGACGTTGTTTCATTTCTAAGTAATTCCTCCTAATCAAAATTTTTGTTAATATACCTAGAGAAGTTATCGAGGTACGTTCTCGTATTTAGTTAATACAAGCTTCGTTTGTGACTTAAAGATCGGAAAAACTTCGATTCACTTGGTACAATATGGATACAAATTTTTTTTTAGTAAAATTAACATGCATATAGACATAGTAAACACGCGAGTAAAAAATTCGGTCAAAATGTTTTAAAACGCATAGAGAAATTTCTCCTCGCTTAATATTTACATTATCTATGGGCTCTAGGCGCTTTATTCACGTAGTTACTCCTCATGCTGCATTGATGGGAATAGTTTTAACGTTAAACGTAAATATTTATTAATGCAGTATTGCAAACTTCTGTATGCCCAAAACTTAAATGTTCGTATAAATCTTGTAGCTGTATGATATTTTAATAGTTCTGCTAAAATATAGTCTTGTATCAATACATGGATTTAATTGAAAATTGTCAATATTTCGTTGAATTAGAATACATTAGAGTCAGATTTTGTAATATAAAATAGGTAACGTCTTCTTTTAGATATATAAGTTTCAAATTAAATATCCAATAAAAGAATGGAATAATCACACGAGAACAAATTGGTTAATAAAATAAAAAATAGAAAAATTATAAAAAAATTAAACATTGGAAACATCGTAATTTACACGAATTTTTTATTTTTTGTACGTACATAATACATCATTTAATCCTAAAATAAGCTGAGCTTTTAAAACATATTTATCTGCCTGCATGTCGCATGTCGATTGTTGACGACAAAGTTTAGTCTGGTTCATATAACACGCGCGACACTTTTCTGAAGCAAAGCGATTCAAGTTTCATTTTATGAAGCAACACGAATACTTGTAATTACGAGTTTCGTTTCCACGAGAATACATACTCGTGATTTCGTACATTGAGGCTTCGTTTAAAACGTTAATTACCAAGTCCTTCTGCGTATTCATTACTCGTCTAGTGATGTTTCATTCACTCCGAATGATGTTTTAAAAATGTATAAGTGTGCATTTTTACGAGATTGCACGTGCACTGAAGTATTATGATTGAATGTCTATAATTACACTTGATATGTGGTTATTTTAGTTTGTTAGTAATTAAAATTTTTCTACTTTACTACATTACGCTCATAAAATAGATTGTAATAATAACGGAAAAGGATAACTATTAAGATTTTTATCAATTTGAATGTTTCTCATCTGAATAAATTATCATGGAAACTCTCTTTATTGAATTATTCAGGGTAGAGATATTTAATAAATAGCACTAAGCGGAGTGTAAATATATACTAAGGATTTTTAATAGTCTTAAAAATAATTCCCTTCAAACTTGTTTATTTTATTTATATATCATAACAAGTATAAAATCAAAATAAGAGCTGTTATTCGCATTAGTTGGAATTGTTGAAAAATTAATAAATTATTATTGGACAAGCTTGTAAGGGTATTTGTAACGAATGTTTCATCAATTATGTTCGATTGAACTGTATAAATAGGATTTGACAGTTCACATTCGATCATTTTGATCCGAATTCCATCACTTACCTTAAATGCTCTCTATTTAAGATTAACTGTTATAAATTAATGCTATTATATACAAATTTATTTCTATCATATAAAAATACCTGAATCTTCTCATTTTTCGAAGTATATGCATGAAAAATACTCGATACCCGTAGAAATATCTTTTAACGAATAATTCTTTTTTAAAAAATAAAACAAATTTCTTTTAATTCTTTTCAAATGAATATCGAAAGAAATAGCACCACGAATAAAAATATATTAGAGCAGCCAACTATTACAAAAACAGCAACTTTCAAACTTTCAGGTAGGCAAAGCTCATAGAGTTTAACTATTTGCACGAGAGCAACGTAAATTCTATTATCCTCGCGAATTAGCGACCGTTGCGCAATATTTTCGGACGACTCCAAGATTGTAAAGGAAAGGACTCGCAGTCTGAATAATGCGTGTGCAGATTCAACATTTCTCGTAACGTTATTGTCGCTGCCGCGTGACTTTGAGCGATCGAATTAGCCATCGTCGAAACCTCCGGATGGACGAACGGACGCTTCGGCGCCGCGCGTCATCCCTGTCGCACGTTTCACGCATGATTATCGACAATTGAATAACAAACGCGTGGTCTTGATCTTCTCTGTCTTTGTGCTTGACAGTGTCGTCGCATTTTCTTTCTTTTCTATCGTGTCGTTTAAAGTGCTTGATTTATTTGCCAATGAATTCATAAGGATGGCGTTCGATCACCGCAGAACCATTAGAAACGATTAGCTTTTTGGGATAATACTTGGCGTGTAATTTAACACGGGTTACGTAGAAAAGTTTTCTACTACATATATATATGAATTTTACGTTTTTTTTAGAGCAAAACTAAAATTTGAGTTGCGTTAATTTGAAAAGAACAGTGACGGTCTATGGTTTGATTCTATTCGGGAATTCGTACTTATTTAATATTGTCACGCATAATTTCGTGCTCGGTAAACGTTTACATTGAAATAATAGATCAACAGACGAACTAGTCATGTATACTTTTTAATAATTTTCAAATTGTTGTTGCTTTTATCGTATTTCCAATAAAATGATAGTAATGTAAAATTCGATGAAAGTACGCTTTTCTTATTAACTTCTTGAGGCAGAAATGAAATTGTGCTTCGTTATATTTTATACAGAATTACCGATTTATTCTTTTGAAATGTCGGTACGTATTATGCAGTTACGTATTATACCTGAAACGTACAATTAATTGTGAAACTGTTGATGATAACATACATTATTAATGTGTCAAGTGACGAATCCACAGTAAATAGCCACCGTGTTCAATATCGGAGTCGATCTCAGAGTCTAACTCTGAGTTACTTTATCCATTATTGTCGATTATTGATGGCGCGACAAGCTAATTTGAGAAGAGCACTTCGCAAATTGTAAACTTGAACAGTAAACACCTTTCACGAAGTTATCCCCATTGCTATTGTAAAAGATAAGCGTTGGCAATTCTTCAATTCCGCTGATTTACGAGTTTGCGGGTAGTGAGTGACGAGCCGTCAGCTGTAACACGAGTTAACAGAAAGCTAAATGCATTATTTATTTGTATTCGATAATCGTAATCGTAAGCCATCAATACAAATCATCAGTGCAATCAAGAAATCAATTTACTCGCACTATGCCTTATAGTTATTATAATTATAATTTATAATAGCATTTTCAAATAGTCATTGCTTTTTTTACGTTGAATTTTTACCAAACAACGAATTGTATTTATCAATAAATAAAATTTATTGATAAATTTTAAGTTCTGTAAATACTTTTCATATTTAGTAAATAGAATTATAAAGGTTGGTTTATACGCGTTTGTCTCAAGTTCCCGTTACACATGGTTCCATATCGGATAAGCAAGTAAATTTTTATTTTTATCCCAAATTATATTTGGCATTATTTCAATTAGAAATGTTTTTCAGCGAATAATTTATACCTCCAAACTGTAATCCAATAAGAATATTAGTGGATTTTGCACTGCTTCAACAACTGTTTCAGAAACCACGAGGCTCGTAAACTAGTCTCATTAAAAAAAAAATGTATATGTATATATATGTTTACCACACATTATTTTTAAAGCGTTCAAGCCATAAAGCGTGCGACTATGACACGAAGCAATCGTAACAGCTACAAATACAAAATAATCAATTAGTTCGCCAACAATTTCTACTCGTTAAGACCTCTAAACGCTAATATTTTTCCTCCTCTCACACACGTCACGAGCCACATCGGCAATTATTCTCAGCGCACCCCGGCGAATCGCTCCGCACGACCGCATCTTTTGTTTCGCCGAGCATTCCTTCAACCACCAACCCCTCCGCCCCGCGTTTATTCAACATCCACGTGCTTTTCAAAGGCTCATTCCAGTCGCTTCTCGACTTCGCTCCACTTATCATTGCCAGCCGCAGATCACGCGAACTAGAGAACCGCGCGCAGTTCTCGCTTTCTTTCTCCGTCGCGTAATCTAAACTCGGCCGCGCGCCTCGCGGCTTTCCTCCTGGACGAATTCATCGTTATTTATCACCCCGTATTTTAAGCAGCGGTTTTTAAATTTCGCGCGCAATCCAACCGCGGTCTGAGACTGTTTCAGGTACTGCCTGCGTGTGGCGAGTCGTAAATGTAAGCGTAACTTTCAGGATTATTTATTTCTTTTTAATGGTTTAATGGGCCGCGAAAGGTTAAGGAATGTACTTCGCGTCGTTTCTTTTATTCTTTTTTCTTAAAAATAATGCAAATGCCTCTTAGATTTCTTATTTTGGATTCTCTATTCACAATTATCGTGCTGCTTGTTGTTTTGCTGCTTTTTCTGAGCGTGAGGCTAATATAATGCTTATTACCATTCTTGTGTAATTATGAATTTGTTTGAATTAAATTTTGTACAACAAAATTAATGCTTATGTCGTATGTCATAGATAAATGATGGCTCACTTTTTTTCTCAAAGAGTTAAATAAATGGCGATAAGAAATGTGCTCTTAAACAAGGTTAGAGACTTAAGAACATACATGTAGAGATCAGAGATATAAAAGTATAGCAGATAAACGGATTTATTACTTAAGTCCACGTTCATAAATTGAACTTAAAGCTTTTAATTGGGTCAATTTGTGTTAGGTTGGTGTATTATCTGATTAATGTAGTTTGTTTAGCATCTCTTTGTTCTCTGATGACTTAATTTACAAGGGTGTCGATCAATTGCGATAAATTGGTCAAAATAACAATTATTTATTAATTAGTTAACTTTCAATAATCAATTGTGTGCATACTTATATTAAATTCACAAAGCATTATTTTTACTATTTTGTTTAATTTTCACGCATAATCGATTTGGTAAGCAATAGACAAAAATTATCATAAAACTAATACTTGTTTCTTATATTAGAGGTATTTATCTTTTATTCAGATAAGTGTTGAATTAAATTTAAATACAGAATTTGATAAAATAATTTTGTGGTATTGTTGAAGCTAATAGTATTATGTTTAACATCAGATATTTAAAAAAAAAAAAAAAACAAGAGAAAAATAATAATGCAGAAACGTGAAAGATAAAATGTTTCAAAGTTTCTTGAATTTTTACCGAATTATATAACGTAGTATCTAATATTAAATTTTGGCACATTTCAATTTACTAAATTTCATATTATTTCTATCGAAAACATATTTTTAATTCTTAATTCGTATATAAAGTATCGCGTTTATTATTCACAACATAATTGTTATCATGAACGGTATATAAATAAGTATCAAAATTCCAGGCGACTATAAAAGAATATTTATTATTATTTTAATAAAAGTTTTATTTGTCAATTTGAGATTAGATATTAAAGAGATTTTTACAGATTTAAAGAAACATTTGCGTAGTATTAAAAAATGTCAGCGTATCCTGGTAGAATATTTAATAAAACCAGGCCAAGAAATATTGCTTCTGAATAAATGTACGTAATTTTTATATTTAACATTGTGTTTTCAAAGGGAAATTAAGTAATTATTGTACAGACAATACAGTATAAATGCACTTATATGTACAGTAGACGGAGTCAAATTTAATTCACTTTTTATAAAAAATAATAACTGAAACTATAAGCATAGATCTTTTCGTAAACATGTTATCGTCGATATTTATACTAAACAGCTTTAGGTAAACCAATTTCAATTAGCTTACTCATTAATTCATGAATCTAATACTCTGTGTAAAGTATCACCAAGTATAATACATGTAATATTAAAAGAAATTAAAAAACAGAAATTTAATTAACTTTAAATGTAACTGTTTGGATAATAGAAATGATTAAGTCTGACGGTGTGCATATTTACTTTATGAAACCAGTTTTGTATTAAATTGGAAGATGATGGAATATTGTCAGACGTCTAACCAATCATTCATGATGTTATAAAATATTGTTCATATTTTACTACCGACATAACTACTTATTTTGTTGGCTAATAAAATTAATTCAATGCCTATTTATATTCAATTATATATTCGTTTAATCAATTGCTACAGTCAAACTGACGTTGAAGCAAACGTTTCATTTACAAATGATTTTTCAAATTATATGAATAATCAAATTGTTGAAACAAGTAATAAAGGATCATTTCATCAATCTCAAATATTCAATGATTAAAGATAATAATTCATAAAAAGAGTAAAACATGACGTTTTAAAGTAAAATCAGAAAAACAGGAAGAAATTTATTGCGAGTTTACACATTGATCAATAGTTACATTAAAAGTTTCAAAAAATATTATTTTTAAGAAATTAAGAAAATTAACAAATATATTAATATCTATAAGTTTTTTTAAAGCAATTTTAAAAGGTGGGTCTTAAAAATGTTTCGATCATAAAATCATGTTAAAATAAAGTACAAAAAAAATATATATATACTGAAAACCATAATATCAATACTATGAATATTAATATTACATTAAATAAATATTATTATTAATAGAAACTAGAATATATATTAATAAAATAAAATTAGGTAGAAAAATGTAAGTTTTTATAAAAGCGTTAAAAGTGTCAATTTATATATGTTGAATATGTTTGGTATTGAATGGAATCAATAATTATTAGAGAATATTTCTATAACTACGACAAAAAAATCAAATAAAAGTAGATGTAATAGATAAAATAATAGAATAGTTGTTTCAAAGGAATCATTTATGATAGTTGTAGATACATTGAATAGTGTTCATTTAAAATTTTAAATCGATCTCGTTTTATAATTGACGTTTTTATAGTTAATACACAGATTGCATTAAAAATACATTAGAATGTATTAACACAACATAATTGTAATAATATGTACATTAATATCAAGATAGATAGAAAACTTAGAAAGTAAAAAGTATCAGATATAATTGTGAGAATACAATTAGGTCTATTAAGAAAATACTGACAAATTGCATTACATAACTGAAATTAAAGATTACAAAAATGAAGAAAGATTTTTAATTACTTTATTAAAATGAGATTAAAACAATAAATAATAAATTTAGCACGTAAGAAAGGAATATACCATACCAAATGTAAATTGGCAAAATCTTTCATACACCGTTGAATTAAGAATAAAAAAGTAAAGAGTAAAAAATTATAATAAATGATATTAATATATTGTTAATAGAGATACAATAAAGAAAGTATGTTAAGAAATAAGGTTGATCGCAGATAGGTTCTGAAAAAATTTATAATTATCCAAAGAATAGTGAACGTAAAGCAACATTTAAGAAATAATAAAAGCTTAGGTAAAAACTTATACGAATAGTACGATTTACACAAACTATCACTCAGTTAATTGAAAATGTAAATGACAAATACTTGTAGAGTATAAAGATATCACACTAAATAAAAGTGACAGAAATCTTAAAACAATGTGCTTTTTCATGTACGTTTATTTGAAACTTCATCGTCACTGTAAATTATAATAAAAATTTAAATTAAAGACGACGAGATGCAAAGTAAAGTAGTAAGTAATTAGAATAATAAAGATACATAAAAGTAATCTCTATTATGAAATTTAATAAAGCTAAAGTGAAATAAGAAACATGCAAGTTAATATTTTATTTGATGATGAATAAAATTTAACAAAAAATTCGTAGTATCTTGGAATTTATAAGTTTTAGATTTATTAACGTTCATTAAAAGTTAAACTTATGAAATTGATATTTTAGTTAATTTTTATCTGATTAACCTAAATACGTGCACGTACTAGATACATCTTTTTGGTGAAAATGCGTGATAATTAGTGAAAATATTGAGAAAACATATGATGTAATAGGAAATTCAACTACTTCAGAATTTCAATAAAAAATAATATTAGTAGTAATTTATACAAATTATTTAAAGCATTTTAAAAGATTTTGTAAAAACAAAACTATTGTAATAGGATCGTAATCAGTATTTGATAGAATTATTATTTATTATATCGTTGTTTCTACTTATAAACAATAAATTTGTAATAAAATTTTTCCATGTAATAATCATATTGCATACTATACAAAGATCGATTTTTTTATATTAATTGCATTATGCTTATAAAACTTGCACTCTACGAGAAGTTAATATTTTATGTATAATTGTATATATATTTTTTATTAATTTATACTAATTGTATGCTTTTGAATGAAAGCAATATAAAGATCTGTTTTTCAAACAACAGAAAACTAGAATTTATACAAGTATAGAATTTTTAAATGTAGTTAAAAAGAAATGAATGTGCATTACAAATCTAAAATAATAGTGACAGTAATTTGGAAAGCAAGATAAGATGTTTTAAATTTTTTAGGAACTTAAAATCAACGGTAAGTTGTGAGAAATATTTTTAAAGCATTTAAAAAGTATGAACTTCCTTTAGTTAGACTTATATTTTGTTAACTAAATAATAAACTCGCACAAATATTACATTTAATAAAATACAACAATTTATAAGTGAAGTTCTTTTCAAAAGCTGTAAAGTAAATTTTTACAATACGAAACTGAAAAATTATCCTTTTAGTAGAGCAGAATGATTAATTTTTTATATGCATTTAATATGTAGTTTTAATGAGATTTAACGTGACTTTGACAAAGATTTTTTGACTATTTCATGACACAGTACATCAAATGAATAGAAATCTATTAAGTATATCCGTTCATTTTAGAAAGAATTAATAAACTAAATTAATATTATTCATTATAAAACAAAAGTTTTCTCGAAACCGTTCATATATTTTATAATTAAATGAATGACATAAATAGTACAAGAAATTTGTAGGTACAAAATTAATAATTATAAGATTAGTACATGCTCTTGAAAAGGTTGAAAATTAATGAATACATAATTAAATCATAAAATAAATTTTCTAAATTGATTCATAAATATTAATAGGTAGTACTTAATAATTTGAATATACATAAGGTATCAGCTACATATAATAATGTATCAAATATTAATAATAACGCAAATCTATTTCTATCTTGTTATTATCCGGGAAGATAGAAATAACAAATGATATATTAAGTGTTACAGTATACATGTCATACATGTATATAATTATAAATAGAATTACAAATCGCAAAAACTACATTAAACAATTCATAAAAGAATTTAATTAAATACACACACACTCACACACGCACACGTTTATATAAGTTGTTATAATTCTTATATTATTGCGTGTATCGTTAACGATTATTAGATATTGATGCAACACAAGTAAATAAATGAAGAAAAGTACTTATAACATTTTTAAATAAAATTAAACTTAATATGATAATAAATATAAAATTTTAATTAATTAAAAAATAATAATAATATGGTAAATAATAATAATAAAAGAAGTCCTTTCATTAGCTTCCATTTTTTTAAACACTTTTTTCCTGTAAAATATTATTTTACGTTTAGTGCGCGTTTTGTTCTTTTTTACTATAGCGTTACAATTTCATGCAATTCTTTTCTCAAATGTATCTCTTAATTTCCTCTTACCGCGTATAATCTCGGGCATGAAATTAAAGCTTCTTTTCGCAAACGTCGGCTAACTAATCTCGTAATTATTGAGAAGGAGAGAATGGTCTTTTATCGGTACGTCGTTCCACGTGTCCATAGTAAAGGAACTTTACCTTGAATTCCTTTACCTACGGTTAATTGATCTGTCAGTTAAACTAATCCATTAAACGTCTTCTTGCCTCCTCGTGCTTATCGCATCGTTGCTGCTGCTGATGCTACTGTAACTATCACTGCTGTCTTTAGTAGTGAGATAAATTAAGAAAATAAGCGCAGGAGAGGTCCAACATTATTTTGTGTTATCTATTTCGAGAGACTAACAGTTATGATCGAGGAAGTTTTTAGTCTTTCAAACTTCTATTCGGGCGTATCTTTATTAGTTGGTAATAGCATCTTTGTTTTGTTTTAATTATTCGAAAGCGGTTGTTAAAATTGTGTTGACATCAGAAAAATTTAAGCTTACCAATGAAAATATTGTGTTACATTATTCTTCATTAAATGAAGCTTCTGTGTGAGATATATTAGGTATTACAGTATTAATCTCAAACTGAATTAAAAATAATGTAGTTCTTATTTTTATAGCCAATCAAAAGAATAACTTAATATCTGAATCATAAATATTTATTATGGGATTTAGGAATCTTAAAGCAATACTGCTTAGAAACACTTAAAAATTTACATATTAGCTTATGCAATACGCATGGAAGTGTGTATTTAAGAATGTATATTTTCGTATCTGTCAGTATCTTTTCGTTTCATTTCATCGTATGCAAATTTTACACTTTCTGTAAGGAGGGGAGTATTCTACGAAAAGTTGAATACGGAAGAATGTTAGTTTGTCCAAGACCGATTAATCTAGAAATACATTTTAAATTCATATGAGTTATCAAAGAAGGTGCTCTTGTTTAAAAATTCGATCATTTAAATTATGGATTTATTCGGGAAGAAAATTTTTAGAGGATTATTTTTCATCTAACATTTTTAACATAATATATTCAAGAATACTACTTTAAATATATTAGGAAAGAATTTATAAAAGTAAAATCATTATCATTATAAATGAAAATAATGGTAACACAACTACCGTAACATCAATTTTGTGTAAATATGTCGATTATTATGCTTCTCGGGAGAAACACACCTACAATCCGTACTGAATGTAAAATAAGTTAACTTATGCAACGAATACGCCAATATTAGTTTACCGAATAGTAGATTTTTTCTTGTTTCTAAAGTCACAAAATAACGTTGAAAGTTCTATTCTTTGCTAATGGCAACTTGAGTCTAAGCATATTTGTAGTCGAAAAACTTATAGAAAAAGTGAAACAGACGTTCACTTCTGATTTCGTAGTTTTCAAGTTAAGTTAGTTAATTGGCTAGTTTTTCAAGACAGTTTGACACGAATGTATTTCCAATGTGCACACACTGTTTCATCTTGTTTGACATGAAAAATGTTAGAAATGCAAAATAAGAAAAATAAAACATTATTTTACTTATGTTAATAAACGTATATTACGTATATTACAGTCGAATGTTAGAAGCGATACACAAATATGTAATTAGTTTCCCTTCTCTGAAAGTTCATTGCTCCATATAAAAGTTTTCCTGTGGATTAATTTGGCGAAAATTTTGCAGTCTTTACAGTGCTTTTCATTTGCAATTCTCCATGCGAAAAGGATACATCTCTAACATGCATATATATAAATTTCGACGAACTCGAGCCTTTTAAATTTACCGCTACTGCACACGAAATTTTGCCTTTTGCGGCTTTTCACTTTACTAGTCCGAAGTTTCTCATTATCTTCGAAGAGGGTTTCCTTCATTTTCTCTTCTTTTGCCTTGACGCGTTTTTCTTTCAAGCCTTTGCGCGTCAATGGTTCGCGGCTTCTTGCCTTTCTTTCTTCAGCTTTCATTTTTCGACGTGTCGTTACAATACTTCGTATTGCAGCATCTTTTTTGTTAGAGAATGTAACGAGATGCATAAAAAAAGCAAAAAGTCACAGATAAACAAGACAACGATGCTTTAAAATTCATTACGTTATAAAATTAATAATTCAAGAATTTGTAAGAAGATGAGGGATGTAAGCAAGTTAAATAATGCAATAAAAAAAGAAAAGACATGAACACTTCAATATGCAATTGCCTATTATTTTAGTGCTCTTACATTTACAAATATTTATGTCTTAAAAAGACGATTTATTTTTTTTTCAACACATATGATACTTAAATAGTCATAGATATATAAATTTCAAGAAAATTATTTTGTAATTTGAAATAATTTTTTAATTTTTTGTGCCAAATGTTTCACTGAATCTAGACTAAGTAATTGTATAATTTTACGTACCATGTAATTTTAAAAGTTTTAAATAGATTTAGTTAATTTATATACTAACATTTTCTTTATATTTGGTTTTGGTTAAAAAAATTATGTTTTTTCCCATGCAACCGAACTAAGTATTGGAGTAAAATGTTAATGTTAAAGGTTCTTTAAATTTTTTATTACATATATTTATGCAATATGTACGAATATAATTTATGTTTACAATTATAATTGTAATTAAGATAATATTTAATTAAGACGATTATCTTGTGTTTAATTATAATGTATTAAATAAAATTGACATTACTTTTTAAGTAGTAAAAATTTTTTGTTAGTATAAAAATTTAGTAATTAATACCCTACAATCGATATTATATTTATGAGAAAAATTTTATAAAATTGTTATTATTCTTTTAGTAGAGCAATTACTTCAGTTTTTCATGAATGAAACAAGACTGAAATATTTTATTAACTTCCACGTAGAATTTCGTTGATAAATCAATTTTGATTCAAAGGAACTTATTTCATTTTTGTTAAAAATTTAAACAAAAGTGCTTTAAATGTATATAAAAATTCTGCAAAGTTTGTAATTTTTTTGATAGAATTATTTAATTTTAATATCGTTAATAATTATTTAATGTTAATGGATTCAAATAGTTTTTAAAATAAATAAGTTCTGTTAATGAGACATTTTTTCAAATTTATATTACAATGTTATATTACATTACTGGTAGAAATAAAGATCTGTTTGAGAGTAGACAAACATTTTCTTCAAAAATAAGAAAAATGTTGAAGAACACTTGTCTGTAATACGTATAAGTGGTTACACTGATACACAGTCACAAAGGCAAGTCGCGAGTCATCGTTAGACTAAAGTCAAAAGAATCACGCGATGTCGTGCTAACAACCTCAATTAATTCTCTCACGCTTAAAGCGTTGCCAACGCTTTGAGGCGATAAGTAAAAAAGCTTAGGGAAGAACGAGAAGGAGAGAGAAAGAGAGAAAGCAGATAAGCTGATGCACTTTTCTAAATATAGTAATCGTTGCGGTTCTATATTCTGCTGACGAATCAAAGTAACTTGTTGCTATTACCAAGTTGCATCAGGGGCTCTCTCTCGCTCTGCGCACACGCACACACACACACACGCACGCGCGCGCGCACACACACGGGTCGTTCTTTGGAGTATACCGCATGGCTATAGCGTACTACAAAACTGCACTGTTACTCTGTTGAATTATTGTGTCTTAATATTCACGATCAGTGCAAACAATTCATACTGTAAGACAAACTGGAGATCATTGACCTGGTTATTGAAAAAATTGAGTTTTCTATAGATGGAGGATATTGTTTTTATATTTAGAAAATACTTGGGGACAGAACTTGTTTGATTTAGAAATCTTAAATTTGGAACATACTTAGTTTAAATTTGAATCATACATTTTGACTAGTCTTTTATTGTACATTTTATTGATACATTAAAGTGCATTATTTGCTCTTACTTTTTATATCTTTTTGACAGTCATTAAGAACAAACTATAAATATAGATTGCAAGAGTAAAACAAAAATAAGTATTTAATGAAATGAACGGTTACGCAATCTCTAATATGAATTTTATCAAAAAGTGGTATTATTTATTTTTATGAATAAGTTTTTTTCATGAATACATTAAACAGGCAAAAAAATATTCAACCTATCAGTATATAAATTAAACATTTATGCATTTTTGTTCACAAGTCTTGTAATATTTAGTATAGAAATTTTTTATTTAGAAAGAAATTATAAATGTTTGCCTTTAGCTACGATTCAATTTATCTTTTAGTAATATAAAATTAGTGTTTCATTTAAAGTATTACAAAAAATAGCATAATTAAATGATACCATAAATTATAACAGATGTTCCACTACTTTAATCGAAATCTAGTGTTTTTTGTTTCTGCATGCTGTTATTCTCCAATTAAGTATTATTTTACAAACGATCTTCAATATTATTGATTATTGCAACTTTTAACAAATTTCCATTTAATTCAAATCAGTTTTTTACATTCACAATTCAAGATATATTACGTATTCCACCTAACAACGTAAATATAAATTTATGTTCAAATGTAATTAATTACGTAATACGAAATTTGTATAATATTTATTAAATTCTCATGGACATAAAAAATTTCATTTTATTATTTTAATCAACCTAACGAATAAATGCAAAACTAAGTAAATAAATACTAAAAAATATAATCAAATTGCAATTAATTGATTTCAATTTCATTATTAGAATTTGTTTTTTCTTCATTTTCTCTTGTCACCGAACTAGTATTGTGATGTCCCAAAAGCGAAGCTGAAATTATAAATTTGTAAGTACGCCAAGTATTGCGCAGCTGAATCTTCGATTGTCACAGCTTGTCGAACCTGGGCAACGCACAATGAATAAACGATTCCTTTTAGTTAAACGTAGATTTTTTTTCGTTATCGAATAAGATATTAGAGAGTAAACTTAATACACGCCCGCGCATCGCTACAGAAATCCGCTCGATTCTTTTTTGTTAAACATATATTTCATTTGTTTCTTATTTATAAATAAATGTTAAATATACATTGAACTTGAATACATCTGCTGGTCTTAACTGACTAATTTAAACACAAGTTTGAACGTTTGTGGTAGAGAAATATGATTGTAAACTGTTATAAGCTGCGTAGGTTATAAAAAGTTATAAATTTTATTATGTTTTTTGAGTATATCAATATAAAGGTTTTGTGACTACAAATTTACAATGTAGAATAAGGATTTCTACATAAATAAGTGTACCTTTGTTTCTAACCGATCGAAAATTTTAAAACGTTCTATTCGTAAATAATTTTACTACTACCATAATTAAAGTGGTAGTATTAATTAAAGAAAATTTTTTTCATTCCTAATCTGAGTCACAAAATTTTAACATTAAAGTGAAGCTTATAACGCTTAAATTGCGACAAAATAATAACTTAGGTCTTTAAAATAATCACAAATTGAACAACATTAGATAAATTTATTTGTTACATTAATTCCATCATGAAAGTGTTAGAGTATATATTTTGCTTTTTGATGTTGATTAATTACTTGTAAAAAGGAACTTATAAAAATATGAAATGTTAAATAGTTCATTGCATTCTATTATATTATATTGTAATTACGATTTGAATTATAATCATCATTATTAATCCGTTATCTTAATAGATTCAGATGCACATGCAATATATAAATTTTTCAAGTAATTTCAACTCACTACGATATAATATTCTTTAAAAATTAATTAAAATACTCCAATTCTTTAACTTCCTTTTTTTACAATTTACTTAAGATACATGCATTTTCAAAATCTCTTTCTCATCACAGTTGACGTCTACATTTTCTCAGAAACAATGAATTTATATTTCCAGCCTCTGTTTCGTATCTGCTTTCATCCCTTGAGGCACGTTTCTTTCAGCATTACATCAGTGTGTTCGCTTTATGCATATAGAAACACGCTTTAATTCAAATTCGAGACTGAATTAGTGCTTGCTATTTTCCTTTACTTAGAAAAAAGAGAAGCGTTTTATTTTAGTACGTATCCAGCGCTGAAGTCATGTTCAATGGATCGTGAAGGGTGAAAGTATGGCATGGATGGATTGAAGCTACGAAGCGATAGGCTTTGCGTTTTAATTTTGATTCATGGTAATTTCAGACAAACCGTGGCTGAAAGCTTTGCATAATTGTACGTAGTTTCTGGATTACCGAACATTTTGAGAGAACACGCGAATTCCTTATACTACCAGGACTGAATGTTTCGAGGTGATTTTTGTTCCCAAAAAAATACTTCCTAGATATATGAATGAATTAGCATTATTTTAAAATTTGAAAAAAATTAAGTCAAAGTTGTTAATCATTAAAAACGAAAATTGAAAATGAAATGAAACAATAAATTTTTGTCTTGCAGATAACATTTGTTTTGATAATAAATTTATTCAGTCTGTTAAGCTCACGTAAATTACGTTTGATTTTCATTAATTCATTTCAATTAAGTTCTTTTAAGCAATTGAAATAATTATTTTTGTCAGTTGAAAAATGAAATTATTTGATGAATTATTTTGAATACTTTTAGGGTATACAAATAGTCATCATAATGAACGTTAATATTACGTAAATTTTGCTTCATTTTTTCTCGTAATTGATTTGTTTGCATATACATTCCAAAAACTATACCTCTTTCAAATTAAACATTTATTCGAATTAGAGAATCATTTAAATTAAATTTTTATTTTAAATAACATTTAATACACTATTTTTTATTACGTATTAGTACAATTTGTAACGATAAATTTAAATTAATTTAACTATTTATTATGCTTTTACTGTTACTCACAGATTATAAATTTAAATTTAATTGTTTGTTTTCAATTTAATTATAAATCTAAAAGAATTTATAGTTAACATCATTATAAAAATAGAAAAATATGTAATATTTATAAACAATATTTTTTATATCTGAAACCTAATGTTAGTATAAAAATAACTGAATGATTTTTGTAAGATTTTAATTTTAACGGAAAACTTTAATGTTTATAAAAATTGAAGTTTTTCAAAATTCTGTTATAATTAATTCCTACTTATCAAACTAATGTTCTCTATTCATATATAAATAAATATTTTACAACTAGTGATTGATTGTTATTACTCTCGAGAATTCATGTCATTTTCTATGTATAAATGTAAAAGTAACAGAAAAAAAATAAAATAATAAACGAAATCTGGTGTACGAATATTAAAAATTTCAATTTAGAATACTAACTCTCTCTCTTCTTTTCGATTTTTTTATGTCCACAGAACGAAAACATTTTTTATTTGTTGACCACTATTTTAGTCGAATTGATCGATATATTTTTTTTATATTTTGATTTATAATTCTCAAAGTATTTTTTTAAAATAAGTAAGTAGTATATAATTGAGACTGAAATGTTTAAACTGAAAAGAATAAAATTTATTCTTAATAATTTTAATTAAAAGAAATGAAAAATCGTGTGCTTTTAATGTTCATTTTAAATTTATTTTCAATTTTGAATAATAAAAAATTATAAATAATTGCATGTTTGGCACATTCTCGCTTTCTTTAATATTTCAGATATTTCATGCTTAGCGATTTAATAAATTTTAAATAAATTTTTGTAAAAAATATTGTAAAGATTATTATATAACACCGTTTTTCTCTATTTTGTGCTAATCCAATTCAGGATTCATCTTTTACTTTTTCAGATCTACTTTTCGTCCATAACAACGAATAGTCATTCGTTTTTCTAAAGGACAGTTCAATGCTTAGTAATATTGGGTAGTTTGAATCGGAATACATAAACGTGCCTTTTATTGTACTTTTACAGAAAAGTATAATAATAAAAATAAATTAGTCCTTGGGAAAGCTGATAGTCCGATAATATAATTTAGAATATGTTGTACAATTGGTGTTTTTCTGTACGTAATTAATAATCATGTATTTATATCAACTGCTGATTTGAGTTTATCTTCAAACTAATAATACTCTTTATTGTATAATCAATAAATATTTCGCATTGAGATAAAGTGCATATCTTCGAAATAGAGGAGTTAATTTTGTTTAATCTCCGATAGGAAGCATAGAGAAGATAAATCTAATGTTGGACAGTGCTTCAGTGTGTGATCATGTATCTTGTACATTGTGCAGAAAATACAGATACTATTGGTAATGTAATACAGTACGATTACATTGTCTAAAGTTTAAACTAAATTAGAACAAAATTACTTTGAAATGTTCGCTTGTAAGTGATTAAAGATTGCTGCAATCATATTATTAACTTCGTTAATCTATTAGCGATATAAACTATTATTATTAGCAACATTTTACCAATTAAATGGACATTTTAGACGTATTTATGGTTAAGTAGAGTATTAATCTATTCAGTTGTAAGAAATATCATGTATTCTAAGGGAAAAACTACACTTTTACAATTGCATAACAGTATTTGATAATTTATTACTTTTTGAAGCTTCTCGATGTTTTGGTTGAGATTTGCTTAAAAATGATAATACAAGTATACCGCGATGTTTACCATTACTTATGTATACACTTGTAAATGCTGACTTATGAAAAAGTGATTTTTCCAGATCTGAAATATTTATTTGATTAATAATTTTATAGAGAGATTTTATACAGAGAGATAAAACTTTTCAAACTCATTATCATACGATATAAAAAAATGTAAATATTATTATTTGTAATATTTTCCACGTCACATATTTTCCATTAAATTTTTTCATAATTAAAAATTATAAAAAAGCAATAATGAAAATAATACCGAGATGCTTATCGGGATGAGATATCGGGGATATTTTGTTTCGATAGAGACTAGAGTATGTTCAACATTTAATAGTCTTCGAACGATCATGTTCATAATATAGTAAAAGTACTTTGAAATCGTGGATAATTTTCTTCAATATATAAAAGAAAATCCTTGAACTGCAAGCTATAACTCTTCAGAGGACAATCAAGTAACAAGCGCAGTAAAAATTTCAAGCCTCCCTTTAACTGAACTCCAAAAAAAAATTCTTAGAAAATCATCGGAGGTCTCGAGCGACTTTTTAAAGTTTCATATATACAAATCCGAATACGCGATTCTCATCCTCCAACAAAGCACATTCTCCTGGTACCATCACCATCGCCGTCGTTCCTTCTCTCCTCTCTCTTTCCTTCTATTCTTATACCTCGCGTAGCTTCCGATTGGCACTCGAACTCGACCGGATTTTCTGTACTTACCAGTTTAACGATCCATGAGGATCTACTAAGTCCCAGGCTTTTGGTTTTCCGCGTTATGCCCTACGATCGCCGTATACCTAGTCGCAGGTTTATTTTCAAAACGGACGGTTATGGAATACTAAGGCGTGGACCAAAGGCAGATCGCGGGAGCATCTATGGCGCAAGTTATATAACGTGACCTTATAAAGTAGGTAGCTAGGTGTCACTGTTTGTTGAACCGCTGGCTCGGGAATTCCCAAAGTATCAATTGCTTTGCAGCCATAATTGCGTTTATGAACTTCCTTTACAGAGATATATTTTCTTAATATTTGTTTATAGTCATTGCACGAGATACAAGCAATTATTGTTTCTTTCAAATCATTCGCTTACTGCTTGATCGTTGCTCGAGAGGTGAGCGAATGCAGAGTATCGCAATAAATAGCATCTTGATGCTCTATACAAGTTCTGAAAATAAGTTCTCACGCATGAAATAACTTCGATAGTGAAATTTTTAGGATTTTATTAATAGAACTGATTTCGGGCGAGTGGAAAATATTTGTAAAAAATTCGCACGTATGCGGAAAGATTTGATTTCAAATGGTGAGATTAGTTTGTAATAAAAAATTGTTGAGTTTACAATCGACAAATAGTATTTAAATAATAATTATTAAGATCGCAATCTTCCTGTGAAAATTTTCTACTCAATTGTCACTGAATTTTCTCTCTTCAGCTATTTTTATATATCGAAGATCATACTGTATTGTAATACTTTCATTTGTGTATGTTTCAAATAAGGATTAACTTCAATGATTATCTTGCTAACTTTTTCAGAAGTATTATCGTTTGAATGGAGCACTTTTTGAATCGCTGTAAAATCTTCAGCTGAAAAATTAAGTTTATTCTTGAAGGGATTTAGGCAGGGCCGTTAAAAATCCGAAAATATTGGAAAGACCTGCATGGAATTTTGAACGCTTGGAAAAAGTCTCCCCTTCACGCCTACGGCATAACGTGGCAAACGCGAGAACGCAAGGTAAAGGTGCAATATCTGTGAAAAAAGGAGAAACGCAAGCACACGACTTCGCTGTACGGCAGTGTGGCGGATTCATAATAGGAGACTCGTGTGCTCCGGTTCCTTGCTCTCCTTCTCTGTCTTTTTGTTTCCGTTGCAAATAGAAGAAAAAGTGTCAAACGCGCACACGATGGAAATACCAGATGCACGCCCGATAAGCTGCTCTACGCACTCTTTGCGAACCCACGTGTGTGTTCGGAGCCTCGCCCCATCGTTTTCTATCTCTTGCTCTCTCTCTCTCTGTCAAATGCAAGAAGAAGAAGTATGGAAGTAGTACAAGAGAGACTGGCGAGAGAGAATGAGAGTAAAAAACGCTTACTTTATTACTATACTTTATATAATTTTTTTTAAGAACATAGGAATGGTATACAACTTAGCGTTATCGAATATTAGGAAATTTTTTTATTCACTCTCAGGTTTCTGTTAAACGTCGTTAGCGAATATTTAAACATCTATTTTCGAAAGATCGTACATATACGTCTATCAAGAAAAATTTTTGAAAATATTGCAAGATGTTGTTTTTCTTAAATATAAGAATCACGCAAATAACATAAAATTAAGAAATTTCTTTTTTCATAGTTCATTCCGTTTAGACGAGAAAGAAAACATTCCAAAGAACAGAAATCTGTGTTTTTTATTTTGTAGTACAAATAAGGTATTGAATCAATGTTTTGAGTAATATATTTATTTTACAACGCATTTGCTTGAAAAATATCCTTTGCCTTTCTTTATTTAAAAATTTAATAATAATGTGTAATAAATTTTTTAATTAATTTATGCGTAAGAATTTATATTACATCAGTGTTTTTGAATAATTTTTATGACTAACACTAATACTTTTGATATTATTTATAATTCTTATAGATTAATTAAATAAATAAGTAGTAAATTTAAATAATTAGAGTTACACATATGTAGACCTTTCTTTTAACATTGAAGATAAATTAATGAAAAATATTTATAAATAGCAAAAATGTAACTGAAAAATGAGATGCAATTAATATAAATTAAAAATTTATCTTGAAAATCATTTTAAAGAAATGTAATCAACTCGAATAAAATGTGAAGTTTTATTCAATACGGGATGCCTATAGGATGGCAAATAGATTTCAGAACAAATATTTTTAATTTGAAAAAGAAATTTAATTCCTATACTGATTGAAAGCAGTAGGAAATAATTGTTAAAATTCATTAAAAGAACTACCAGCTTATTCTGTACTTCATGAACATATTTTATGTTTACCATCACATATTTAAAATAATGCATAAGTGTGAAATTTTATAATTTAAATGAACAAGGAAAATAATGAGGGCTCAAAAATATTTAATGCACTTTATTGCTATGGAGTAAAGGTGGATACTGCAAAATTTATTGATTAAGTGAAATAAAAACAATGACGAACGCATTGTAAAATGTGCATTCGGATCGAAAAAGAAATATGCAAAGTACACGAGTTAGAAGTAAAGTAGCGATAAAGATAGCAATGAACTAATATTATAACTCAAGTTTTTCTAATACAAATTTAATAAAATTTTATATTCTTGTAAAATAAATGACCACTGTAACAATCTTTTATCGTTATTCATAATTCAAAGAGTAATAACATAAAAGTTTAGAATATTTGTTATTTTAAAATATAGATTCAAAATTTAGAAATTTATTGCTATTGAAAGATATTTGTAAAATGGAATTTTTAAAATACATTTATGTTCATACTACGATACAAAAATAATATAAAATATTACTTTTATGTATATAGTACGTATTATATAAAAGTAATATAGAATGTTACCAAAAGCAGTATGGAATATTACTTTTGCAAAGTATACGTTGTTATTGTAAATGAAACAACTGATTTACGGATTTCAAATTATTTTTAACATTTGTTGTGTTCAATTTATAAGAGGAAATTTCTTATCAGCTTTTTCAAAATACGACTGTCACCGTTTAATGTACGTACATTGCGAAATTAAAAAAAGATCGGAATCATAAAATAAATAAAATAAAAATTCTATACTTCCGGTAATATTTTAAAGTCGATTATATGTACAAACAATCACATTTTTATATCTGTGCATCCGTTAGATAGTTGAACAGCTACGAAGATAGCAAACTATTGAAAAATTATTGAAAAATTCGATTACTGATTTATACTTTCATTCCCTAGTAGCGCTATACATCACGTTTGCATCGTGTGCAAATAAAATGAGTGGGTATTCATACTTATGTGTACAGTGCGCGAATCGAACGTACATACATAAAGCTTGGATGTTTAAAGAAGTATTAATATAAAATTATTGATTAAAGTAAAATTTTTTGTCGTCAGAAAGAAAATATATTTTTTTATACAAGTTCAATTCTGAATAACTAGATTCAAGATCTTTCTCTTGTACAATTATAACATAAAAAGTTGATCATTAAATCATCAAACACTTCATAATATTTACGCTACTTTTTTTTATATGAAATACGAGATTTATTAAATGCAAGGAAAAGCAAAAGTAGTGGAATCCAGCGTAAGTTTATAAAGGAAAATTTTACTATTTTTAGTCAATGCCTGTGTCATTATTATTTTACATGCAGAACGTTTGTTTAAGTGTGAGTTGTTAAAGTGAAAAATTTTTGTTTCTCGTTTTTGTGAAAACAAAAAAGGAATTAATTCTGTTAACTATATTTAGTTCGCATAGACGTACAATTATGACATAGAATTAAAAGTTAGCCTATAAGTGTAAAATACACTTGGAATACAGTCAACCTACTGCTTCGATCAAACGAATCATCCGCAACGTTATACTCAACAGTTTTACAAAGCAGGAAATAGAACGCACCAGTAGATACCTAAATCCAGTTTCTGATGCCATTCCCTGGAACAGAAAAAGCTGAGCTTTGCACATATTTGCACGTATTCGAAAGCACAAATTCTCGGGCGTCGTTCGGCAACTCTCGCACTGCGGTTGCTACGGAATCTGATGGTGGTTTAGCACGCGTATATGCGTGGTCGTGCCCAATCCTCTATTTCTGTGATTAATAACATCGAACGGGCTGGCTGGGCATGGCGGATATACCTCTGCGTCTGTACGCGCTAACAGATGAATGGGTAGGTGTGCTCGTTGAATTTCCGCCTTCTCCGCCATTCGTACGAACTGTCTTCATGCGTCCGTGGATGCGCATGTTTTTTCGGGTTATTTTTCGGATCTAGCTATGCGTGCATTATCCTGGAATGGTAGTCGGATCGGAGGGAAATTAACAAAGTGGAGAAAGTTGAAAAAGGGAGAGTCATGCTAAAGGTGGGGATGAAGTATCGTATTCGAAGCAAATGCCAGAATAACGATAAGCGAAGAGGTGGAGAAAATTAAGACGTAGTGAGAGTGGGAGTGAGGTGGGATTGGAGAAATTAAGAGATATCCGGGTGGAATATGTAAAATATAGTTTCCGTCCGCGAGCCGTTCACTTATGCCTTATACAAAATTGCATTCATTAAAATGTATTATTATTTAAAAATTGTCACGCGTACTTTCAAAGGATTTACTAGTGATAATAGCGTTTTTCTAACGAATGCGTTTGCGAATACCAAACGACGATTGAAAACGAACTATATTTCTAACGAGCGTTTAAAGAAAATTTATTTTTTACCTGCCTTAAAACAATTGGGGCAGCTAATAATTAAAAAGAAGGAAGGAAGGAAGGAAGGAAGGAAGGAAGGAAGGAAGGAAGGAAGGAAAAATATAATAAGAAGGGAGGATCGTATTTCTTAATTGTTGGTACAGGGTCACACTTACTTCAATATATAATCAAAGGAATTTATTTCTATTATTTAACTTTTGCTTCATCTACTCCTGCTTAAAACAAATAATTCAATGATATTAATTTCTGCAATGTAATTTTTGTCGTGTACCATTTTTATGCAGATATACTTTACTATAAATACTTACTGTAAACGTAGCATTTTAAATCCGTTGCAACCATTGCAAAAATACATTCTTTCAAAGTCTTTACCTTCAATGAAATTGAATCTGAAATTGAATATTCATTTCCACGACTATAGAAGGATTTTTATTAAAAGAACCATTCTGCTTCCTTTGTTCAAAGACTTTCATAACAAAAGTTCAATTGGATTGTCCCCGCTATCAAGGGAAAGTATATTAAATTTAACGAAAAATAAAACTTCTGTCCAGCCTAACGCAATAACTGGCCGATACATCGTTTTTCTTTCCACACGAAAAATTTGCAATACTGTCCTTAAAATACATCACCATGAAACGCAGAAAAAAGAAAAAAATATCGTTCCTATCGTACCTCGGACTAATCGATTTATCGCTGCTATTTAGATAGTTGTTTATGTATATTCTCTTGTTAATAGGTTTGCGTTGTATAGCTCCACTGGATCCGGTACAACAATGTGCCTAAATTCGTATTAATCTCAAGGACTACATGTGGTGTACGTCGGAATTTATTCTTCATTCTGCCTACGAATTATTCACAAGCTTTTGCGCATTCATCGTCTTTTTATTATTTTATATATAAATGCTCGTGTCTTTTTTCAAGTACATATCCTTTCCTCTTACCACTGTTGCCTTTCTTTTCTAGTTACTTCTGGGATTATGCACCGGTGTCTCATCCCTTTCAATTTACTCGCTACTCGCAAGTCGGGTTCTACGTATAAATACAGAAATAGAAAAACAAAAAATTCATCAACGAACGATGGAGGCACGTACTCAAAAAAGGTATACCGCGCGTTGGCGCGAAGAATAACGTAGATCCCGGAGGAAGAGAGGCGCACGTGCTCTTTTAGCGGCGCTCGCGCTTTGTATTTGTCTCTATTTTTATTCTTTTTTCCATTTACGTTTATCTGACGTGTGTACCGGTATAAGTTTATGGATGAGTAGTTATTGAAAACTCAAGTAAAGAGACGCTGTGAAAAATGTAAATTATGATGTATTGAAAATGTGATTGTTTGATCGCTACTAGAACCATATATAAGCACTTGCATTCATTTCCATTCACATGTGATAAATTTTGTTATTAATTTTTACAGACACATTCTTAAATTAATAAAGTTTTAGAAAAATAAAAAAAAAAAAGTCTTTTTAGTTATCAAGAACGTGATAGCAATTTTCACCTCTACACTTGTACTTACGCGTTCAAATGTACATTTGTATGCACTTGGATAAATGTTTCAAAGCTAAATGAAATTTGTAATTGTAAATAAGGATAGGATAATTTTCAAAGCATTCTGAATTTGCTATTATGGTTGTCCTTATATTTATTCTCAGTTGTATTAAATGAGAGATAGAGAGAGGAGTTTAAAAAATTAAGAAAACCTTTACATTATTTGCTTGACTTTTTCGTATCTATTGGTATCTCGCATCTGTCGATGTCGAATATAAATAATATTCAAGAAAAAAATATAACGATCTTTTGGTTCTATCGATACTTATTGAGAAAATGATAGATCAATCGATGGACGTTAACGAAATTTAATGAAATAAAAATACACTATTAGAAAAGAGAGAAATATCATAAGGAACTCAGTTATAGAGTAGCAGTACTTTTATGGTGCTTTAAAAAATTTTGAATAAATTTTGAATAAATGAAAGCAAGTATTTTGACCTCAACCGACAATATTAACCATATTTTAGTACAGCTTAAGTTAGTTCTCGGGTCTTAGCACATTATATTGCGAAACTAAGGTTTCCTTATATACATTTACAATACTTAAAACAAGAAAGAGATGTAAAAATTATTCGAATAAGATATGTATGAATTTTTTTATTAGCATTTTAGATCTGCAATATTCGCAGAATAGTTGCTTCAAATTACACTTTTCCTTCGTAAAATTTCATTTTGAAATAACGTTGTTAATATTAAAGTACAAGTACCGTAGAACCTATTATCAAATATGCACATTAAGTGTAAACTTCTTTTTATGTAAAGAGTATCTTATAGGTAATGATTACATATTTGAAATAGACAAAAGAAGAGATGAGTGACTAAAAGACTTACAATAGTCCATATTCGTACTTTATCATTAAGAAAAAATAGATTTCTAATAATTTATATTTTAATATGAGGTATAACAAATATATATATGTACGTATACGTATGTAGGTAACAAAAAACTAGTTTAGTTTGAAATTTTTTAAAGTCATAAATATCTTTAAAATTGTTGTTTATATATCTAACAAATAACGTAATGATATCAGAAGATTCTATGACAACCAGTTAACAATTAAACTGCAAAGTTCAATATGTTGTATTATATTGTAATTATTATATATAAGTAGTATATATTGTATTGTACAATATATTATATTGTGATTTTAGAATAAATCTTGAAAACAGAATAACAATAATCATATAAAAAATAAAAGTATACAATTATTAAAATAATTAAAATATCTTAAGATTTTAACTAAGGTTGTACACAATGTTGATGCTACAACTGCGTAAATAACAGTTACGACTATTTCATATAGACTCCTTTAATAGCCATTACTTCGCATTTTCTTTTGGTATCTGGCATTTATTCTAGTCAATGTTTTATCTTCAAGAATACTACGCCCGTAACAAATATTGTTTACAAACTTTCCATGCGTTAGCAGAATGGAATATAAATTTCAACTTTGATTACACGTTCATCGTAGCATATAATGAATGCTGAAAGACGGAAACATGAAAGCAAGAAAAAAGAGAAAGAAACGCGACGTGGTACTGCTTTATTTCTATTTCCGGACAAGCTTTTCATCTGTTTCATAGTCGGCTGCACTTGAACTGACCCTTTAACACTTGTAGCGTTAAGTGAAACTTGTTTCAAGTTTTGACAGGCAATGATATAGCTCTTATAGCAGTAAATGGAACTTTCATCGTTGATGTAACGTAATCGACAAAACACTTTAGATCTCTTAGAATCTTGCATTCTTGGCTACTTGTACTTATGCACGTTCTAAGAGAAATCATTTGGGTTGAAAAATGATAAGAAAAATTTATTTGGATGCTAATTATCTTAAAATGTTTAAATTAAAAAAACAACAAATTATTTAAAACTCTATAAGTATACTCTTATTTTAAATAAAGATTCAAAATATCCATAAAACTGTTGTAAAAGAGAATGATTTATTGAATGTTTAAGTCACTTTTGTTATAAGATTACCATTTAAAAAGGTGTTTATCATATAAATTATTACATAGCATTAAAACGCTGATATCTTCGATATAGTAATACACACGCGCGCGCGCACACACACACATACAAATACTTGACTTTGAACTTTGGAATTTCAAATGCAAGAAAATAAATTTAAGTGTCTTTATATTTATATATTTTCTATTTTACGAATATTTATAAAAGTAATTTATCATTGTTTCATCATTGCAATTTAAAAGATTAAATTGCATTAAGAATATTGTAAAATTATTATTATTACTTTTCAAAGAATAATATTGAAAATGTTATTTGATAAATAGCGAATTTAAAAGATTCACGATATTGATGGATATCCTACTTTTATTTACATTGTGCGTTCACGTATCTCTGCCGCTTATAAAACATAATTCTAATCTATAAACTGAACGATTGAATCAATAAATGCCAAATTTTGGATTAAAGAATTAAAAAACTGAACTTTAATTTTGATAGCCATTATACGTAATTCAACATAAATAAAATTATATAAGGTATCAAACCCTTAGAAAGAATTATATGTAGTAAATTTTAAATGAAAACGAGCAACACAGCATCTCAAGTGCAGTAAAGTTATAAATTCCCATTTGCGTATGTGCGTGCGTGTGTGCAACATACATGTTTGTTTGCATGAGCGTAAGTTTTGAAACTAATCTAATAATGGTACAAGTACTACAACGAGGAAGGTCTCATTACTGTTAATTCCTACTAAAGTAATTAGATGCATCTATGTTTTTCTTTGAATTATAAAAGTTACAACACACATCGATCTTAGTTTAAATTCATCAATTCCGCTAATAATAATAACACGAGCATCCCCTTGAAATTGCGCGACAAACAAATTTTTGTAATCAAGCAAAAATTATTTGCTTGCTCGTATCGAGGAAGCTATTATCTACGCGATGCTCTTTATTGTATTTGTTTGAAAGCGCAATTTCAAGTGTACGAAAGGCGACTGCTAGTAAGTGCCGGCGTGCTCGTGTGATTCTTGAGAGGCGAGAAAATCAAGTTGGAAGCTCGTTAAATTAAAACTAAGAGCAAACATATAATCCTACAAGAGAAGTATACTTTGGGTTTACCGGATCGAGGATTATAGACTTTTTTCACTTAAGTTCGCGAATATAATACTGTATGGACACACACGTGGACGCCGTTATTTGATTTTTTGCTAAGCGAATATCGAGGTCCATAAGAAGGTTTAGAACATACGGTATCTTACGTTGGAGTGAGATATGGTAATAGCATTTACGTTGAAAGGTTTACCGATTAAAATAAAAAATAGTGGATGATTATACTAACTTATATTTTAGCAAGCGGAATGCAATTATATTTAATTTATAGTAAATAATATGATAATGAAAACCGATAAATATTAGTAAAAGGCCTAAAAAATATTTCAATTCTGAAAATGCGTAACACACAGTATTAATATTTAAGTTTAACGATAAACGTTTTACTTAGAGGATAATTTATAAGTGTGCCCTTACACTAATGATAAAATATTTTCTAGCAATATAATAATAATGATGCTGACGACGACGACGACGACGACGACGACGATAATGACGATGATAAAACCTTCAATAAGCGTAAAAAATCAACATTATACATGAGCTATTAGAAAGCAGTTTCATCGATTTTTTAAAAGATATTTTTAGTACTATTGCCCTTATTAATAAGAACATAATTGAACTTCACACGGTCTCTCGCGATCTAAAAAAGTGCGTGCATGTCATATGCATATCCTTTTCCAGTAGTCCATAAAAATTGACATACAGCACAAGAACGAGCATAAAAACGTTCTGTTCGGATAAAAGTCAATTGAAGTACCACCTCGTGGAGATTCTCTTTGAAAATACTGAAAAAGGCTTTTAAAGAAGAAAAGGAGAGGATAATACCCGAACGCGAATAAACACCGAAATTTATGTTCTGTATAAGCCCAACTCTCCTCGAGTCCTTTATTTTAAATGAAATTAAACAGAAGCTGGTAGAAAGGGCCGTGAGACCTGGCATACACGCGAAATATTGCATACTGTTTTAACCTCTTAAATTGTGACTTTGATTCTGACAGTCATATTAGATTTTTTAAGAACATATTATCATTCATGCGATTGTGGTATCAATATTATGCAATTAGGCTAACATTATGTTAATTGTAAAAATATTTATTCACAAAGTTATTATAATAATAGAATCACTCTGCTGCATCTAAAATTGTTTATGTTTTGTGAATTTTATCTAACGAAGGTATGTTGTTTCATTTGAAAGTGATTAATTCATTATGTCATACAAAAATTCTGATTGATTTACTTTTCGATTCTGTATCGATTGTAAATAATATTAAACGCACTGTTTTGTCAAAGTATTTGATGGTGCAACTATTAAATAATGTTCTTAACGTAAAAGTCATAAAGTTAAACGAGTTTTCGAATTTTTCAAATACCTAACTCAGTCAATCATCTTAAAAACACTTTATTGGTTATAGATATTGATTGACAACGTAATTATTTCAAAAAGTACTTTCAAGGCCATTATCTTATCAACTCTTCAAGGTGATGGAAAAGAAATTTTTTTAAATATATTTAATTTGCTTAATTAAATACAATTTAAAATATATATTAAATAATAATATTTATAAAAAATGAAAGTACTATATTTAGCTTTTTTAGCTTTTGCGAAATGTTGTTGAAAATTATGAATTATGAAAATTTTGACTATGTTTTGATTTACTGAGTATATTTATTTAGTTCCAAGCCAGTAATTTTCTATTATTTATGAAATTACTTTACTGACAATTAAGAATCTATATTTTTATGATACGTAGATTTAACGATTGATTTTAAGTAAATTTCTTTGTAGATACGCATAGTACTCTAATAAAATTAGCGTCTACATACTCAATAGAATTTGAATTTGTGATTAAGAAATCTATGTGTGTTTTGTCTTAGCGCATTAAGAATAATTCATTCGCAATTCTTTATTTGAGTGTTTCATGCATACACATTTGATATTTCCGCGAATACAGATTTAACCGTATACTTGTAAAAGAATATCATTATAATATTTTTTAATAATGGATTTTACTAATAATTAAGCTAATGATTTTATATGGAAATTGGTTTTTCTTCTGAAACTCGTAGAAGACGAAGTATAATTCTTAAGATAAGTTTCAGATAAATGGAAACCACATTGTGGGATAAAACGTTGAAATCTCGAGACAAATTTAAAATTAATGCGAATAAACGATAGTTATGAAAATAGTAAAAGCTGAAAGTACAAATGACGTGAATTTATAACAATATTTTTAATCTCTTTTTCGGACTGTTTTGTAGTAATACACGCGATACAAACTAGATATTAAAATAAAAAGTGATATGAAAAGAGAATTAATTAAAGTTGTATTTGAGGATTTTTGTTTATAGAATTTTTAATTAAAACAGGAAAATATACATAATGGAAACAATGCTACTTTACTTGCTCGTATTTTTAACTTTCTCGCCTATATCAATACTTAGCATTCATTTTAATATTAGTTGATAATGGCTGTTATAATTTTTATTTTCATCTCAAAAGAAGTCTACAGTTTTATAGAATTTTTTCTTAAGAAAATAAAGCACCTTTATATTTAATCCTTATCAAATTTGATAGGAAAAGGTGACATGGCCTCTTAAGAGAATTCCCCCTTTTTACTAGAGTCTTTGCTATGTTCTAAAAGTTGTCTCTTTAAAAAGAATGCCAATACTCATAGTTGATGTGCATCAACCAGTGAAAGTTATTCCATTAGGGGCTGAAAAATCCATCAAGTATTCTTAATATATCCACGACTAGGACGTGAACCAATCAAGTATCGAAGCATCAACGTTTCGCACTCTACAGCCCTTTTCGCTCTCAAAAGCGATTCCCGACGGACGATATTAATTGAATCGCTAATAATTCATGCGGTATGCACCGGATCTGGATCCTTATTTACCGGGGGAGCTACAGTCGCTGTCTGCTGATACTGACACGTAAGAAGCCCCGCTGCACGACTATGTATACTTACAGATGTGCGTGTGTTAATGTGTACACATCCGGAACACATACGCACAAATATATACCGTGGTAGAATACCGGGGTAGTGCACATTATGTAATTGCGAAAATCTCTCACACTTAAACGTAAACTCCGCGCTCTCTCGCTCTCTCTCTCTCTCTCTCTCTCTCTAGCTTCTTCGCATTTGCATATTTGCATGCGATTTAGCGTGTGGGGCTGCGTCGAGGAATATAACGGGTGGTTTGTATGTAAAACTACGGTTGCCACCATTATCGTAATAACGTACCTTCCTGTAAATATATTCGCGGCTATTTATCTTATTTTGTCTTAATTAAATAAATGGGTCCAAGGTTGGTCGGCTTGCTTCTTTTTATTTCTAGTCTTAAATTACCAAGATCAAAATACGATAATTATATTTTGCTTTCGATGTTATTTTTTCTCGGCTTTTAAGTTTAGCTTCATTCTCGTTTCCTATTTTATTGACAATTTCTTTAGTTACTTGTTAATTTTAGCAAACCAGGAGAATGCTGTATATTTTGTTTATTTACTCTTGTAAGCAATTGTTTCTTAAACATAGAAATTACAGTGTACAGTGATTTAAAAACTAGACTGTTATTATGGCTTGTATTATAGTCATTATAGTTTAAATGAGAAGCTTTTAATAAAATTTTGATAGTTTTTTGTTATTAAGAATTTTTATTACTTTTTCTAGTTTTTGCTAATATTAATATTAATTTCTTCATACTTTGAGTTCAGAAAAAATGAAAAATGCTTTTTATTTTTGCTTTTGTTTTTAGATATATTTTAAATTTGAATAGAACTCTTTGCAAAGATTTGAACATCCTCTTTAGTTTTTGAAAAATTGTTTATGAAGTATGTTAATGAAAATCCATTTACAAGCATTTATTTTAAATTTTATAAAGTAGAGAAAATTTTAAAATATCTTGAAAATCTTTACACACGCTCTTAATGATGAAAGTTTCATTACCTGATGCTTATATATAATATATAGTAGAAAATGTAATCCTTCACGAGTTCAAGATAAATTTTGTTACATGGTTCAGTGTTTCAAATAACAGGATTTCTATCGTGAAATTGTGATATTCTTTAAAAGTATAATGGTTTAGCGTCTAATGGATGTAAAAAATTCTTCGAATACTTGACAATGCCTATGTATTGCATACTATTAAGTTTTACGAACGTAATTTCAAATTTGCGGTTTAGAAATTGAATTACGTCACAATTGTAAACCATCATTGTTTACAAATGATGTATCCGTGGAAGTTTGATTCTCGAGTATCACTCATCAAATATGTAACGCACACTTCCGCTTCAGATATGGTACTCAAACCGATTGAATTAGTTATTTGACTTTGCAATCTGATTGAAACGTATACAATATTCAAAATTTATTGATATTAGAGATTATTGAAAAAGCATTCTAAAATTCATAAGTTATAACACTGTATTGTTAATAGTTTTGACTTGATGAAAAAAAAGAAAAAACTCAGAACTTAAAAATAAGCTTGGGTTGTTGTAATTATTGCTAATAAGATATAATTTTAAACTAAATTTCTAATTTACAAAGTATAAAATTGAATTTCTAATTTCTAATTTGTTTAGTTTTTGTTTATCAATATTTGCTTTTACGGTATAATAATTAAAATTATCTAGTTTTATTTTCGAGATATGTAAAGTATTAAAATACATTCATTTCAACATCTATTTATATAACTTACATTTGATTTTTTTATAAGCGTGGTATTTGTGTTTTAAGATATTTCCATTTATTTTATTTTTCGCTACAAATTTTCAACTACGAAAACTTTGGCAACTCATTTAACGCTTACGTATTCATTAATTTAAGTGACGTTATTAAAGAATTCATTTATAATAGCACTGAAGCAACTAAGTAGAAAAAGTCACGTCGGACAGACTACCAAAAACACGCATTACCTGCAAAGTATAATAAAAAATACAAAAATTAATCCAATATTAAGGTTTTGTTGTTCTCTTTGATGTCCCGATTAACGAACGGCTACGATACATCTCTTGTTGAATTCTGAAGCTCATGATACAAAAAATATCGATTTGACAGACGCTGAAAGCCATGTGTCTAATTGAAAGAACGAGCCAAAGCTCTACTGCCTCGGTCCTGATTAAACCCGACGGGAATACTTGGTACGCATGAACCTTATAGGTGTATCAATCATAGAGCTGACTGTTAGTGTGCGTACGAACATATATGAATTTAAATGAAATCAACGAAATTAAAGCCTCTAACATGTGGCCATTGCTGCTCCCGCGACGTGACACCTCTTAATGGCGATCCTTGTTATTCCTTTATGTAATCGATACGAAATGTACTTGATGGTGATGCGGTTCTTTGTTGTCGTCGTTGTCGTGACCTGCACACACACTTTTTTCCTAGATATAAATGAGCGATGATATCTGTGTTCTCGATGCTCTTCGTTGTTTATTATTATCAAGAGTCAAGCTTCGACTCGGCTCGACTCGTTACTTTTTTTTCAGAAGAAGATATCTTTATAAGTATCATTGTTCAAAGTATATCATTGTTCTGTAATAATTCCAAAAGCAATATCTGTAGACCAAGCTAATTTTCGTGTAGGAGTTCAGCGTAGCTTTTGATAGAAATTCATTCGAACTATAATGATTTTACCATTATACGAAGCTAATACGTTTCAATCAGCATGTATTAACTTTTGGAGAACACATATGAATTGAAATGCGACATATAGAATTACTAAAAGAATACAAAAAATATTTAATCAAAGAAGCTAAGTAAATAAAAATATTATCTCGAAATATTACACTTGCTAATAAAAAAACACTTGCTACAAAAGAAATGCCATATATCATATGTCAATCTCAATTCAATACTCTTCGCATTAAATGAAAAATTCAAATACGTAACATAGATTTAAAATTCATTTTTAGCAATCTATCCAGCAAGCAATCCACGCATAAATCCACCCGAAACATTAAATCATATTTGTATGAATAAAGCAATTGTTTATCTATTGGGTCTTTCTACGTATACGTGATAAGCAGAAAAAAACCAAGAATAGAAAAAAGAGATAAAGGTGCAAGTACGAGGAGGAAGAAGAAAAGTCGGTGGGCGAACTTTAGGGCCGAGTAGGCGAGAACGAAAGTAGAAGAAGTTGTTTGAACTCTTGCTCTACTAGTCTCCGGCGACTCGCTCATATAAACACTCTTATCTTTCTCTTTATATCGAACTAGTTGTGCTCATCGGGTGTGCACATGAAAATCAAGCGTGTATAATGCGAACAGCAAAGGTAAAAAGATGGGATATTTATTATACAAATTATGAACATGTACGATGAAATTCCAAAAAGTAAAATTAGATGAAAAATATCGACAATTTAAGGATACAAATGGGTGTGGTTCTGCATTCCGAATAAATTGACTACGAAATAAGAAAAGAACATTTCAAACAAGAAATGATTTTGTAATATAAAATGCTTAAATAATATTGATTTTTAATACAGAATTTCGTTTATGTAAGAAAAATTGTCCTTTATTATCATTACTGCTCATATTTACAAATAGTTAATATTAGAAATGAACAGCCATCTATAATTATATATTATTACTACAAATAAGAAGTATATTTTATGACTTTATTCGATGCTTTGATTCATCTTTAATATCCAAAAAATATATATATTTGCCAGACAGTAAAATATTGGTATTTGATATAAAATAAGTTCTGCAAGTGATTACTGTCTATGCGTCAAGGGGTTAAATGCTCGTACATGTTGCAAAACTAGTTCTACACACAGTAGTAGTGAATATTTATTATTATATTCTAGTTGGAAAAGAGAATTAATAAAGCTTTGAAAAATGTATTCGAACAGCCACGTATAATTTATAAAAGTTTCTGTTCTGTCTTTAATTGTTTAAAAATTAATTTAGTAAATATTGATGAACTTATCGACGAAGCGCTTATTTGTACCGTTATTGATGTGTAGAAATACAATTTAATATTGATATAGAATATTTATACAATATACAAAATAAATTATAAGATTAAGTAGCAAATAATCTCGTATAGTGTAGACATTTTAAAAACGTATTGCGCGTACCTTCTTACACACAACTAAACGTTCAACACGGACAAGAAAAATGAGCACTTTTTTCGTTTTATTAAGTTATGCTGCATAGTCAACGAAGATGATACTGTGGTGTGAATTTTATTTTTGGAAAGAAGGAAGACCGGTTTTATTGAATTCTATGCAGCATGATTTATTATATTTATTCAGGAGAAATGGTCGATTATACTTTATTATATGCTGCGTAAGCAAGAATATTGTTTCCGTTATTGAGTAAATACAGATTTTAGTCTAATTACAAAAACAATGAAAATACATATGAATAATTTATAACATGCATAACCTAGATGCTTTTGTTGATAAAGAATTTAAGAAATAAAAATAATAGCGAAATGTATTATGAGATCGCATAAAAATTATAGAGAAATTATAGAATTAAGGATGACTTCTTAATTTCAATAACTTTATAATACATGTAAGAGCTCGTTTAATAAATTGAGGAAAGAAAAATTCATACATCATAAAATCTTTATTTACGCATACATACTTTTAAATGATCAGTATATTAATTTTACCATTATTGATTTAACCTTAACTAAATTTTAAAAATTCTAATAATTTTTAAGAGACTTAATTTTCTGTATTTACGTGATTATGCAATGAATAGGCAAACATAAAATACTTTTCCTGTATTTCTGTTTCAACAAATGTTCCAAGATGCGTATGTACAAATTCACGTCGTCATATATATATATATATCTTTAGACATTCAGGTAAATCTTAGGTTGATAAGTCTACATGTGATTTTTTTAAACGTTTCAAGTTATAAAATATAAAATTGTGATGTACACTCTCGTGCAAATGTAATGTGTTAAATAATACTTATTTAAGTTCCTTAATTTTTATTACTTTTTGCTGTGAATTACATGTGCTATAGATGAAAATTATGTACTATATATTTTGCCTTAATGTAGTAAATAATTCAACATTACTCTCTATTGTCATATCCAGATCATATTTTTCGATCTAATAATAGGAACATTAAGTATTAATTGAATTACGACTTTAATAGATACAATATTTTCTAAATATATTAATATGAATATGACAGCTAATAAATTCTTGTTAACAAAATAGTATCTTGTACATAGATCTGACTAACATTGTAATTAAATTATAATTATATAAATTCAATTATATAGTCAAGAAACTGACTTCCAATGAAGTGATTAAGTACGAAATTACGATTAATTTTTGAAATGATTACTTGGAATTTATTTCTAGGTTGGAAATATCTCTATTTCTAATATACTTATGTTCAGATATTGAATGGACTATTTTAATTTTCTTTTTCTACAAGAGTTAAGAGGAAATTGTTTAGGTTTTATTTTTACCAGGTACAGTTCTAAATAGACAATAGTAGTAATTTATCTATTCATCGAGCTGTAAAGCTGTGCCGTGGCGTAACATACTATAAGTATTGAATGTAATTTCTGTAGCAATATCGGGGAAGCAGATATTTCGATTTTATCCGCATTTAGTTTGAAATTTAATGACTTTGAATAAATCGAGAGTCTTATTCACGATTTGAATAATATATGCTTTTACAAAATTGTTCATAATTGTTCAAGTTTTAGAACTCTTTATGTAAATATATTTAATTAGTTTTTAGAGTTTAATGTAAGACAAGTTTTTTACTTAATCATGTCATTAAGTACCATTTGATTTGATTTGTAATGGAGAACAATCATTTACGTGTTTAGAATATACGAATTAACACGATTACATGTTTCATCTCAAATTTATAACTATTTAAATCTTCAACATTTGAATACCCAATAAATCATTTTTATAATAAAGATATAAGTATTGTTTTATTACGAAGAAATTTATTTCTAAATGTACATCAATTTTCATCATATATTCAACGCTCTAGCATTAGTAACAATTCGAGTGTTGTCTTATTCTTATGTTATTCATACGTTACTGCAATGCTGTTCTAGTTATTAATATCTGATCTTATTGGGTATTCCTAATACACGTACTTAATTACATTTAAAATATTCTAAGTGAATACTAGTCGAGCTAATTAAAATTTGCATAGCGAAGTAAGTAATGCATGAAAAGCGGAATTTTCTTCTGTGGATTAAAATAAACTTTAAGTTATCCAAGTTATTGTACCACAGTGATGAATATTGATGTACATTTTACATGGAAAAATAAGTAATCTACATTATTATTGAATAAGATAAACCTTTATAATGCAAGATTTTATTTAACTTAATTAATTTATACATCTTACGCTGATTTTTAAAAGCAAATTTTCAAAGCATGTAGACGAAACAGAATGTTTCATTGTAATTTACATTGTACTTTTAAGATAATGAAACCCTGACTATTTATATATTTATATAAATCATATTTATGCTATATTTCACTCTTACCTTGCGGTGCATAATTTTATAGGTATTTATTTTCTTGATCGCATCAAAAGAAAAGAGCAATAAAAACCAGTCTTGAGACAATGGGATAAACGTCGAACTGTGAGCTAATTCACACGCGTTCGTAAATAAATAGGCGCCGCAGGGACAAGGAAGTTCCCGCGATTTGTATTTTTGCATGCTGTGGTATAGAGTGACCGCTAGTTAAAAGTGTGTCAATACATTCGAATGAATTTATTGTGGCTTAGAAATAGCTGACCGCTGCCTGTGTATGTGTATCTTCGGTGACCGAAGATAAAGCGTGTCAGTGGTCGAGGGTAAGATTGCGCAAGAACAGGCATACTTACATGAAACATACGTATGAATTACGCATGTGTACACGTATTTACACATTATGCATCCATACCTATTCACGCGCGCACACACACATATGTGAATGCATGCACACATTTGGCACCATCGTTCTTGATAGATATCTGCGAGGGATACTCAGGTTACATTATGGCGAACCACGAGATCGCGATATTTCTATGTTGGTTTGTTCCCCAGTGTGACAATGTGCTCTCTATCGTAAAGGTAAAAGAAAATCACGTGGCTTACCCGAGATTCTGTAACGGGTTTTACGTTCTGGTTAAAAGCGCGTTCGAAGTATGGGCATGTGATTTTTTCTAAGTGTAACGATGGTTAGGCGCTTGTCCAAAGTAATTTTATAGGTTGAATAACGACGTCGATGATCTACCTTTAACGAAATATACTTTAAGCGTGTAAGTCGACGTTTCAATTGCATGCGAAGAGAAAATTAAAGGTCAATAAATCTTTCTATACAAGAGCTAATGAACTGCATAAAAAATAATTATTTGTTTTCTGTGGGATTTTCTAAATTGACTTGGAAAATGAGATTTGATGTTTCCTATCCTATCTTGGTAATGCAGAAGAAATTCAAGTCATTTTGAAAATACTACAGGATACGTAAAATTAATTCGTTTTTAATTAGACTTTAAGTCCAATAAGTAAAATTAAATTAATTAATTTTCTAATTTATCACTTAAAATATTTATAAGATATTGATTTATAGTGTTGACAAAGACTACAAAATACAGCAAAGTAAAATTCACATTCAATAAAACAAAGAGTAAATATCATTTTAAAAATAATATCAGATCTACAATAAAGGGAATAAAAGTCTTTATTTTTCCTTTAAATAACAAATAATTTATTAATTAACATTTATTTGGATAAAAATAATTATTAGTGAATTTTTATTCAATAGTAGCCCTATTCTAATAAAATTTTAGTTTATAATGAATAATAGTTATATTGATGATACATTTTATTCTTAACATGACACCAAAACAAAATTTCATTATAAATCAAGTATTTTATATTATAAATTTAAAGTACCACGGTGTACGAAGTTAATTGAAAATTATTTATACTGTGTTTTATTTTTGTTTTAGGTAAGCACTACTCTTGTACTTGCGGATTGATGAAGGATGCGTTACATTTTCCTTATTTTAAGTGAATAAAATATAAGGTGAATAAAAAATAAATTTGTATCAATACAAAGTTTTAAATATTTTATTATATAGGAACAATTAATTAAGAAATTAAATAGTTATGTATTCATGGTTTCTCTACTTTTTATTTGTTTTTTTTTATAAAGTATGATACGTATTTAAAATAATTATTCTGGTAAGCCATGAAGGATATTACACATTCAGTTGTTAAATTAATTTTTTTAAAGATATTTTTTTTTTTTATACTGTATTATTTATAATTATATTACTTCGAATTATAGAATAAAATTAAAAGAAGCAAAATTAAGTTTGGAAAAGATCCATCGTTAAAAATATGCGAGAAACTAAAAAAAATAAAATTTGTAAAAACTACGTATCCATTCAGAATGATATTTGCGACATAGAGCTCTAGGCATTGTGTACATCGATTATAATTGCGTTGAAAATGGACAAGTCTGGAGCTTAATTATCGGAAATCGTGACGCAGGAGCCGTGGGAGTTCTTTCTTCTCTTTGGTTAGGAAAAAAGACGAGAACTCGTTTTCCGTAGGCAGCGTATTTTCTCGTTTTCGCAATAGTAAAATCATTGGAATTTTGGCTGTTTACGGAAAGAATATCAAAAACCCAGATTATAAAGGTGAATGCTAACGCGAGTAGAAAATTTCTTGAGTAGATGATAGCTTATTGAGACTTCTGTTGTATTTATTATTTGTTCAAATATGTTTAAATATGCTTCTCTCGCGATTTTAATGCTCACTCAAGTGTTGCAACTGCTTTATTTTTATTTTTTTTCATTTTTCATTATTTCTGATTTTGCAGAGTTATCTAGTATTTTTTCTTTTTTCCCTAAAATGTAGAGCTAAAGAGATTTTTACCAGAGCATAATCTCTTTTAATGGGAATTTGGAATGTTGATCATTAGTAGAAAGTTTTTTTTTCACTAGAGATATAGTGAATTTATGTATTCGATTCGGTTAACTGAATTTTTAAAAAATGATGGTGAACTTTATAACTTTGAGAGTCTATTATTAAAAATATATCACTACAAACACAGTTTTATTTTTTAAAGTGACAGAATGAATTTTCAGAGAAAAAGTTAGTTTTGTGTGATATATGAATTAATAAAATTTGTCCCAATATTGAAACACCTTTGATATAAATTTAGATTTCTTCACTATTTAAAAATTATTGATTTAATGAAAACACTTAATGGTAGATAAGGTTAAATAAAAATGTTAATAGTCATAATTTATTATCCGTTTGCATGTATTTAGTTGTTTGAAATTAATATAACTTGATTGCTGTGTAGTCAGATATACATACTTTTATCTCAACAGGAAAAGATTTAATTAACTTTAAATTTTAATAAACATATTTTTATATTTACACTCAAGAATATTTCATTGAAATGACAACTTAAAGGTATAAAATATTCACACAGTTATAGATTTATAATATCTATAGGTTATTTCGCTAAGTTAAAAATAGCTAACGTACAATAATTGAACGATTAACAGTAGTAATAGAGATTCATACTCGTTTTATTATGTGTATCTGCAAAATTTAACGAGGTACATTTGATGTCTCAAATTTCGAGTGTTAAAAACTTTAGATTTAAATTTCAATTTATAGAATAGTTTTTTGATGAATAATTGTTCTTGGAAGGAGGCGACAAGTGACACATTATAAATGCTATTTTATTATTTCCAGCTGTGACACTCTGTTAACTATTTTTAATTTCAAACAACATCATTTGTTATTCGATAATCCAATATAAATACTACTAAATTTCAACTTTTAAATTCAACCTATTCCTAGCAGAAGTCATGATTTCGGCTAAAAGCATTATAATTCATGAGAATTTATAAAATTGTTTAATAGAGTCTATGCTTCTTACCATTATCAATAAACTTTAATTTTATCCATCTATATTTATTTGGTAAAAAATTTTCAATATATAAGTGCTTTCGTCACCTAGTAATTTAAATTGCTTAAAATAACTTATCTATATTTATCCTGAAAAATGGTATTATAGAGAGATTCAAGAAATTTTTTCAGAATTCACGATTTAATAGAAAAAGATTTAATGCTACGCTTATTGATTAGCAAATCGATTAATTTATTGATAGCAACGTTACTTTTTTCAATACAACAACGTACAAATATTGTGTACGAATATTCAAAAAGTTATATTGATGATCAAGTAAATAATAAATTAGTTCCACGTCTTAAAATCATTCGCAAGCCTTACGCCAAATAAGTATTATACACATTATCGTTACTGGTTTCAATGGTTGAATTATATAGTAAGTAATAATATTACTTACTATACAATCCGTTTATTTATCATTTTCTGAGTTTCTATTATTAAATCTCGTTTTTAAACTAATGAGGAAAAAATGAAGTATTTATCAGTGAATTTAAATTATATTATTAATTTTATATGTATATATAATATTATATAATATTGTTTCTAAGATTGTTTTTCATCTTGTACTTCTCTTTTATTTTGAATACGTAACTATGAACACAATCAAATATAAATTCAAATATAAATCTAGAGAATAAGCTACAGAACAGTTACTTTTGAATATTTATGTTTAACACAAGTAATATAATTCCTTCATATATTACACAAATATTAGAGAATAATACAACTTTATGAGTAATGAAATTATAATTATCTTACGTATATTAAGCATTTAAAAGGAATAGTATACATAATGATATATTATTCATCTGATAGGAATGGTTTATTTTACGGTGAGAACTTAGATAAAATCTTTGGTACATCTGAAACTTTATCGTTTGTAATATTTATAAACAAGTATATCATATTCTTAGTATACTATGCGAGTGTCTCATATTGCTCTAATATAAAAATAAGAAATAAAAAATTATTTCTCATAAGTTTCAAGTGAATATTATTTAATCAAGCCGAAAGATTTCAAATAATGAGCATTCAGATAGTTAAAAATATTTTCATTTAAGTTAATCGTTTGGAAAGTAAATTTTTTATTACTGATTTTTATACACGAAAGAGAAATGTTTCAATTATTGAAAATTCTTTATTTACAGCTAGTAATATGTTAAAAATATTAAAATATAAATCTTTTTCATCCGAATAATAATGTCTTGTTAAACGAGCAATTTTGTTAATTTTCATGTAATCCGCTGTAAAAATATAAAAATAAAATTGACGTAAACGTGTTCACGCAAATAGTGAAATAATTTGAAAATAATCAATCATTTTTTATTGAAAGAGATAAAAATTCTAATAGCTTTATTTTATTCTTGAATTTCGGTTATGCTTACGTAAGATTAAATATGCGAGTGCACACATTTGTATATAAATATGTTAAAAATAAATATCTACTATATATACTCTGTGCCTGTACTTTCGTAAGTTTTACAAGTTTAAGATAAGGTAATACATAACTTATCCTTATGAGTGTACAATAAAATATCTCATCTTGCAAATATTATTTCAGACGTTTGTACCCTCGAGTAATTTTCCCAAAGATCTGCAAATGTATATTTACCTTGCGTATACTCGCTCGAGTCTTAAATAATAAAATAAGTCAAAGAAAGTTTATTACAATGGAGTTTGCGTAGCGTGAAATGTTGCGATCATCAAGATTTACGCAGCCTTAAGTTTATCCATCGGACGATTTCGCGTGGAATAACCACTATGCACGTCTACGACCTTAGCTTCATTCGTCCTCCCTCCGTCGCCATACATCACTTGCGCGCAGGAGAGCGTCGGTGTACGGAGGTGCGCACTCGCGCCTCTTGACTTTGCCCTTGCGGAAAAGAAAAGGAAAAAGGACTCGGGATACTGCGACAGTGAAAGGAGACAGGACTTTTCCATTTGGCGAGTGTAGAGCGGCAGATCGACTGTCTTCTCTCGTGAATTTTTCACGATTCGCTTTTGCTCTCCTGTATCGCCTTCCCGTCGAGCATACGTGTACCTACACTTTGTAAATCTGCCCGAGACGGAAGTGAAAAGGTGCTCTCGCATATTTTTACTCGCCCCAAGCCTTTTTATTCTCGGCGTTTCGCGTTAGCTCAGCCGAAGGTTTTCTTCGAACTTATTGGCATCTCGATTTACATCGTTCGCAGGAAGGGGCTGTTGATTATCGGTTATTTAAGGGATTTTATTTTCATAGGAGAACATGTGCCGAGAACGTGTAAATTATTTTAGTGAAAAGTACATCTTGTCGAAGCTATAATTTATTTTTAAGAATAATAAAGCAGACGTTTTCGGAAGAAAGGAAAATCAGTTCCTAGCTCGAGAAACATATTTATTTATCAATCCTTACGGATAAAAATATGACTTTTTCAATGTCAATGGTATGTCTAAAAATACTTACAAATAACTCGAATTTCCCGCATTGTAATTAAATAAAGTGATATTAGTTAATTTAATGAGCGAATTAATTATTTTCATCGCAAATATATAATGTAAATAAAAATTTTTATTTTTACTAGATTGGATAAAGTTTGTCTACAAATCTCTATATTTAAATGTACATATCAATATAAATAAGTATTATTTTTATTATAAAATAAAAATTGAAGATAAAACGAAAGTATAAAAATATACGACTTCATGAAATTTTAATGGAATTAACAATCGTTCTGTATAAAGATTGTTTATACGTTTATGGATAATATTTTATTTAAATGCAAAGTAATACTGGAACTAATAGATTGTTAGCTTATGTACAAACAGCCTACAGAATATTGAAATATAATATTGACAATAAATATTGTCAAACAAATATCGTAATGTACATTATTTATACCTTAAATATTATAATATATAATACCGTCTATAGTTTTTATAGCTTTTATAGTTCGATAAAAAGGTAAAGTATCGATATTGATTTCAGAAAGTTAATAAATGATACGTTTATGCAATCGATCCGTTATTTATAATTATAACGTGAAACTTGCGATTATCGTTTAAAAAAATTAAGTTTATTGCTCGCGAAAAGTGTAGATATCAGAAAATGATAATTTTAATTGGACATTAAAGTCATTATTATATAGTAATTTTTATTTATGAATAATATTATAAATAAACGTGCTAATTTCGAACATTATTTAATTTATTCGTATTTGTCTCAAATAAATCAAAGTTTTATTTTATTTACGTAACTATAGAACCACTTTATAATTTATAGTACTTCTATATTACATACAAATGCTGATATTTAAAGCTTATTGATTGTGCAAAGGGACTTCAATTTTCATTAACATTTCGTAGCGTGATTAATGCAATTCATTTTTATTGAATTCAGTATTAATGCTCCATTAAACCCGAAAGTTACTATTTGCGAAACTTGATTTCCCCACGCACAAATTCTCAACTATAATTTTTATCCAGAATAACAAATTATATAAAACTTTCAGACTGTTGCATTTCGCTACGAATCTTATATCTAAAATTAATTGAAAAAAAATTTGATGTTATATTTATATTTTGTTGAACTTTATAAAAGAACAAGAGTAGTTTAAAATGCAAATTAATAATTGGCACAATTTTTGAACGAATTGAAGCTAATAGTCGAAAGTCCAAAATTGCCATAACATTTCCAATTGCTTATTAAAAATTAATATTTTTTGGGATAAGTACGTATTCAAGTATTTTCAAGACTTACGTATAGCCTTCATTCAAATATGAAGCTTTATCAACGTATTTACTTTAACCCAAATTGTTTTTACAATGTATTGACAAAAAGTGTATTCTTTGTAAAATTCTTATACAACTATTGGCGAGCGCTTGTAGAATGATGTAACGGAAACAAGCATCTAACGTAACTTTAAATCGCACGTCGTAAAATTTCCAATACAACGTTTAAGAAACGGAAGGCGACGGATGCGATGGCGCGCACGAGAAGCTGGAATAAAGCTTCTGGATGCTATATGGAACTTTTCCCCCATCGTCATCGCTCTTCGCACCACGGAAATAAAAAGAAAAACTATAAGTGAAAAAAAGACGAGCTCAGTAGAGTAGTTTAAGCGAGCATCGGCGTCGCCTGGGTGCAAAGTGCAACTCGAAATAAGCGTCAGAGGAAGAAAGAGAGAGAGAGTGAGAGGGCGCGAGAGAGAGGGAGTGAGAAAGGGCGAGGCGAAGAGGGTCGGTATCCGCAAAAGTCCGTAAAGAAAACTGTGAAACAAAGTTTCAGTGTGCACAACTTCGGTTTATACAGTGTCGTGCCGATGTATAGAAGCCTGTTTTCTGCCGATAAATTAATGTCAATGGCAGTCTAAGAGATTGCGTCCGATTTTTTTTCGATCCACTCTTTTATCTTAGGGGATTAAGCGAAAATTCTCGCCGCGGTTTTTTCTGTCTCCGCGGATCATTCTCGCGATTTTGTCTCTTGCAAATGACCCGCGATTGAAAAAATTGCTTTCTGTCTTTCTTTTACCGTTTTCACTCGGTATGGGAAAAACGAAAATTTTCTCTTCGGAATAGGAGATTTTTGTAGTTCTTGAAGTTTCCACTTCTCAAGCTATTGAAAGAAATCATTCCAAGTTTTAGTAACAATCAAACTAAGATTGTAAGGCAATAAACTTGAAGAAAAGTTAAACAGCTACATATTGTATCGCATTTTCTTATGTTAATGCAACACCTTGATATCAGTGTAGGGCGTATAATTGTAAAAAAGGATATTTCAGTATAATTTATAAGAAGGAGGATTTAATAATTTGTAGGCCAAGAACGGCATTTATTTTCTTTATAAACTAATGTGTTTGTTTCTGTAGATATTTTATATTAGTCGAACATATTTTATATACAAACGATGGTAAAAAAATTCGGTTAACGCTTGATGAACGAAAATTATGAATGAGGATAAAATTTGTCCCAAATTAAGTTAACATATTTCTGATTTACGTATATCATTTTTATACTACATACAAATAATAAATAGGATTTAAAATTTCGTACATTAATAAATTAATCATTAATAAATTAACAGATATTATCTAACGTATATTTTAATTTATAACTATAAACTTCAGGACTTAAAAAAATTTCTTTTATGATTTTAAAAAAGTTACTTAGTAACTAGAAATTTGTCTTTAAATATTTACAAGATAAAAAGAAAAACTACGTGAAATTAAGATAAGAAGAGATAATGTTATTGTAATTTGTTAATCTTACTATTGAGTTAAAAATGATACTTTGATCAATTAATACTTATGTCTACAATAATAAATGTTATTATTAAAGCCATATTATACGTAATATAAAATGTAAAATAAGTTTATTCATTATTACGGTTAACTGGAATAAAACATTCATAGATTTAATTTAATCAACATATTTAATTGGATAGTTTATTAAATGATAATGTAATACATGTAATCAATCGACATTGAAGAAATGCAGATAATTAAAACAAAAAAAATTAATGTTTACGTATACTCGATGTAGTAAGAAAATTTTCTTGCACAAATTATGAAATATAATAAAAGTTTGGTCCTTTGAATAATTATTTTTATAAAATTATTAAATCATAAAAAGCGCTGGTATGTTACAGTATATAAAAGAAATTATAATTTGTAATTAAATCTTACATAGTGTACTTTAAATTGTCGTATATTGAAGAGTATAACATCACTAAAATGAACCTTATTTAAAATTTGCTAAAATTTTTCCATTAAATAAAATTAGCTTAAGCTTTTTGGTATCATGCAATAAGCTTTAATACTATTAGTCAAATATAAAAGTAAATTTTATGACTAAATTATGATTTTCTCCTTTGTATGTTCATAAGCTTTTTTCTTCATTTTCTACTTGCCTCATCAACTATTAGATGAGTATTATCTATTTTTTATAGAGTGCTCGAGTTCTTCTTTAGTTTAAGTAATTAATACTAAATTTTCAATGCTTTCATTAATTTAAGTTGAGCTACATTTTTTAAGTACTATTACGAGGGCAAGTATTTTAGTGGAATATATGTGAAAGACCCAATACTAAACACAGAGAAAAAGAGAATAACAAATAACGTTCGTAGTAAACCTTAGATCTTGTAAAAGATATGCAATTGTTATGAAAATGATTCGTTTGATATTGATTTCAGTTTTAGAAATTTCCACAGTTCAAATTAGTAATTATAATAATCGTGATATTCAGCTTTTAGGTACTCACAAACGTTTGTCTCAATTTTTCTACTTATTAGTTTAATAACACTTCTAAATTGCTTATAATTTTAATATTAGCGAAGTATGAGATGGATTTGTCGTGGACGAAATATTGCGAAGAAAATAATAAAATTATAAAATAACATATAAAATAACGCAATTGTAATAGAACGTTTGAAAGTATATTTTGGGCGAAAGTGATAAGAGATCAGCAGCGACATTGATTTCTGTGAAATTTTGTGATACTTTATCCTATGGCATGTAACTGTGGATAAATCATTCAAACATGCGGTATTTATAGTTTTTGAATAGTTACATGAAGTGTGAAACCGACAATCATACGTCTGTTGCTTTCTTTTTAACAGTGTGGCTCATAATTTCATATTTTGCACGACTTTCTACAATCGGTGTAAAGAAATAATTGAAACGATTAAAAGATAATAATTGTAGTATGTCTTAGCTTTCTACAGAAAAATATACTTTTAGAACTTTAATCGGCTGCATCTTTGTCAAGGATTCTAAATATTAAATACAATGAAACTAACAAATCTATTATATGCAGATTTTAAAATTTTATATAAATACATGGTTTTTTACAAAACATATTAAGATTATTTTAGCTATTTATTGCACATATCAAGTGGTGTATGTTGAAGATCATAATTTAATCTTATTTTTAGTTTCAATTTGACTAAAATATTTTAAGAGAACCAGTAATTGATATTTTTAAGATAATTAAAAAGTACACAATATTGCTAGTAAAAATGAATGTATAGACCGTCAGTTGAAATAAAATTGCATTACCAAATACTTCGTTTACTTTTTATAGAAATTTCTTTTAATACTAGTAATTACTCTACTAATTAAATTATAAGTATTGAAATGTAATAGAAAAACTTTAATTAGATTTTAACAATGTTCATGCTCGTGCATATTTGTGTATACATATTTAAATTATTAAAGTTATTTGATACTAAAGAACTAATTATACCTCTCTCTGATACGTATCAATCTAATTCACCAATAATTATTAAAATTTCAACAGAAGTGAGCAAATTAGTAAAGACTAAAAAAAAGCGCAACAGAATTTAATTGAAAACTAATGATTTTTTAAGATCATTTGTTAGAGCGAAGTTAAAATATACATTATTGAATACGTATGCTAAAGAAACTAAAGGATAACCGATTATAGAATTTTTTCCAAGTCTAGCGAGTTAAAACTCTTTAAATGTATTTTAATATTTAAATATTCGTAAGACTAATTTTATTTATACTAATTTTAGTATAATAAATTTGAAAATGTCACTTTCATATGGAGCTCATAAAGAAATAATACTCTATCAAATAACTGATTCAGTACAATTAGGTTTAATTGTTTTTTCATTATATTGACTGATTCGTATGTAGGTGTTTTCAAGTTATTTCATAACTTGTATTTTTATTATATCCAGCAAATGCTTTTACAATACTAATACTAAATCGACATTACTCGCCGCTAGTCGTTTCATTTTATTTAACACTCTTTCATTTTATTTAACAACACCTTCTTTTGTCAGCAAATGCATGTAGTCGCTGTACCTGCAATTGTTGACGGCTTTTTGCTTCGGCTCGCTTAATTACAAAATCTCTCCAATATCACGCTGCTAATTTTATTTTGCTTAGGTCTATCCTTATTTAAATTATAATTCCTACCCGTATAAACTAAATTTCTTACTGATGAATCTACCTTCTATATATAGCTTGTATGTTATTATCAGTATTTATTTATGTTTTCGTTAAATATGAAGATAAAAACACGAGATGTAATCGAATTTTTTGTTTTGAATAATGTATCGCCTATTTCACAAATCGAAAATCCATTTGGGAATAATATGCATCCATTATAGTTCCAAAATTTAAATAAAGAATTTAAGTGAAATAGGATTCGAGTTTAGGATTCAATGCCAGAGATCAAAGTCGAAACTTTATTCACTTAACTATTTCTCCATAATTTTCGTAACTGTAATCTCCAAAAGTATTTATTCTTCCTGCATAGTTATACTTCTACGTTCGCATTAAAAATATGGCTATAAAAAATAAAAAAATAGAGAAAAATATTATACTATCTGTTCAGTTAAGTGTGCATATGTGTGAATACTATCAATAAATATCAATGAAGTCTATAGAAGCGTGAATATCTTATCTTTGTTAGATAAACAAGCAATTTTACATAAAACTTTTAATAGCACGTCATTTTTACTGTCTAATGTATAAAGTAGAATAATTGTTAAGTACAAATAAATTGCAGTCTATTTGTGAAATGACAACAAATATTCATGATAAGTGCATTATAAAAACTTATAATTTATATAGAAAAATAAGTGTTTTTTGGTCAATTTTGATACAAACATCACTATAAGAATAAAATCTAAATATTTTTATCCTCCAACTGATATTTAATTCCTTCATATTTATGTTTGTACGTTGTGTGTATCGTGTATTTCTTTTCATCTTTTTGTACATGCTAATTTTCTGATATATTGATTTTCTTTTATTTCACTTAATTATTGTATCGATTAGAAGAAAAGCTATCGCCCGTTAATTATGTCACCGTGCGTATGATTTCGTTTGACATTACGTGTGATATTTACTTGACATATTTACTTGCATAATGCATTGCGTTGCTTATCATACTATGGTAATTTATGAAAGAGAACAAAGGAGGCTTTGGGCGTGGTTGTGACAAAAGAGATTGATTAATACATCGCAAATTGGAGTTTTACGTGTTTACATTTTCGGCATTAATACGTTTTTCACTTCTCTGCCTTTATGATATTTTTATTTTTTCTGCGAATAAGCATAGCCGTAAATAAATTTCACAATCGTGTAATGTTCTTAGACCTCTATTATTGGTTTATTATGCCACCTTTTCTAATGTAATATGGATTTTTCAATTAGTATTACCAAAACATTATGACCATTAATACTCTTCTCAAAAAATTATAAGCCACTTGAAAAAAATTTAGATGATAAATAATTAACAACGTAAAACAAAGAGACGATTTAATTTTTTTGAGCTTTCTTTTTAAAATCCAACACATACGATCTAATTAGACAAATATATATATATCTCGAAATGTAAACGCGTAATTTTTAATTTGAAATATACGAATACTTTGCGTCATGACAAGATGTCACCAGGCGGTTAATCAAATTAATGAATCCGATCCTTTGATTATTTCAAGTCACAACTACAGTTTCTTGTCGTAATAACCTTAATTTATTATTTTAAAATCAACAAACGAGTATTTTAATACTTTCAAAAGTACCGTTGGGAAAACGACTCAAAAGTATTAATACCGTTATATTTTTATCAAATTTTCAATCGATTAATATCTTTCCTTAATTCATATAATATAAAGAATAAGAAATAAGTTCAGAGATATTACAATATCAATGCACTAATTATATTAATAATGAAACTCTATAATCAATTTCTATGTGAATAGGTACGGAATTTTTTTTCATTTAATGTGCGCTTGATAAATGCTCAATCTAGTTCATCCAGTTGCGGTAAAATAAAAGTATTAAACTTTATTTTTTAAATTAATCTCTCGAAGAAGCAATTTTTCTTCTAAAACTTCGTTTCATTTACGAAAACGAAAACTTTGATTTTTACTTATAATCTGAAAGTTACAAATTACAAAATTTAGAAGAAAAAAATGTGAATAATTGTAATCGTAGTATTTTTACAAATTATCAAAATACAATTGTTAAATATATAACATAATGTAAATTTATCTATATACTTGATACTCATTCGTCAAATGAAAGTGTCTAAGTTGAAATAAATTGTATAAAATTATATCTCAAATAACGATCGACTTTATTGGAAAAACACAATTATCAAAATACGAAAATGTGTTGGATTTAAAAATTGCGAAATTATCTCCACGTGTAACTGATGTTTTATTTCGCTTGATCAATAAATCAGATGGACGTTTCTATTTACACGTATCAGAGTTCTTTTATTATTATCGGCTAACAAGGATATGCAAGTAAGGTGCAAGAATTAGTCCTCAGAAAGTTAAATTCTGACAGTTTGCTTGTAGGTTGCCGACAGAAGTCAGGCTGAAAAGCAATTTGAGACTAACTTAAATATAATATATATGCAAATTATATGTAATCCGAGGGAAGTATATTTGCTAACTCGTTTTGCTTTTCGGATTATTACTTGAATTTTCGACAGTATATAACAAAATATTTTGTTTTAAAGTCCATGTTAATTTTTGTATTTTAGGAAACAGCTGAAATCTAAATCTCTGTGACTTAATCCATAACGATACATTGCTACTTTCTTTGTCAGAATTGACGTTCTAAAAATATATTAATTCATTTTGATCTGGAAAACCTTTTAAACAATTAACATTGTCGTTCACGTAGAATTGTGCGAATTGTGGTGCTGTAATTCAAACGCCTTCTACAATAGTTATGCAAATTATCTGAAGTTACGAATAATGAATATTAGACGTGTCTATTATTGTACACTTAAAATTTCATTGCATACAGATGAGAATTGAAAACATCCAGTTACAAACATTACACATACATCGTTGTTAACATTATTGTAAATACTGTCTTTATTTTTGTAGAAAAATTTATTTGAATGTAGCTTGCTTTATTACATAAAAATATTCATTATATTATTTATATAATATTGCTTATTGATTAAAAGAAACTTAATATTATTTCAAGAAAATATAATGTACTATTACATTTATGATTTCCTCCATATAATTGGGGAACAAGTAAATGGAACAGAAAATCACATTGGTTTTAGAAAGAATAATTAACGTACAACAAAAAATAGTATGTTTATCCGAATATAATTTCTCTTGTTACGCAGTATGTACAATCTTAATGTTTTAATATAAATGTTTAACAAAATACCAATAGTATTTTAAAAACGTTCAGAGTTTGATAATCAAGTTAATTAGAACTCCAGTGTTATATTAAAATCAAGAAATACAATAATGAAATTCATCGATAAATTTGAAACTAAACTAAATGATTACTTTGCAAAAGAAACCTCTTCTTTAATCGAAAAAAGCAATAATCTTGTAACTTTTAAAATAGATATATTCATTGTTATCACCAAATAGGAGGTAAATAAGTTTATTATTTCGTAGATTATTTCATGTAATTGGCTGTTAAATTTCATTCCAATTTCGTTAGCGATGTTGTAAAAAAAAAAAAAAAAAATACAAAAAAATACAAGTATACGAATAAAGAATGTAACCTGACAGTACCGAGTATCGCCGAAACTTACTTCCACCTTCATCTCCGAAAAATGTTAATGCTCCTCTGCTCCCAGGCATTTGAGCAGACATTTCCTCGAGTACTTGTTCAAGTTCTCATCCACTTTCCTTCCTGAGCCGGAACAAAGCGATCCACTCGAACGGTTTTATTAAGGAATCTCGCCAGGGAATTTCAGATATCGTGGATTTGGAGTTGGAGGTAAAGAAGTCGAATACGGGGCAATTTAGCGGCACCGAATGACGGCTGTTGCTTGCCATTGCACTGATAAGACGTGCACTGAGTGCGCGAATTTTAAACTACTATGATTACTGCGATGTTGCTTCTGTTGGGCAAAAAAATCGAGATATTATTCGAGGCGTGTAACGAGGTTTTCAGATAGGATTCCTTATGACCTACGATCGCATGAATAAGTGAGTCCTATTATTTTTATTCAGGATTTCTCGAATGCTTCTCCTCTTCAGTGGAATAAGGAATAAATATTGGTAATGGATAATTTCATTTATCCATTAAACAACTCTTATCTTTATTCAGGTCGGTATTACGATATTGAATAGCGAATCGGAAATGTCTTCCTTTCTCTAAAAGACATACTTAATTTTTAAAAGCATCCGCTGATATATATTATAATTAAACAGTTCTATGTACATTATATTAAAAGTATATTATAATTAAACATCTACAATCAATGTAAAATTTTGTAGACGATAATACACTTGATTGCAGTGAAATTGAAAGAAGTGTATCTAAACGGTAACAGATAATAAAAATTTTATATAAAGAAAGAGACACTCGGATCAAGTTCTCAATCGAGGAGTCATTTTCCGAAGCAATATCTGAATATCACGTACACTATTAGATAAGACTATGTCGAGAAATAACGTAAGTAAAGTAAGAAGAAGTAATACCGAGCTCGTTCAAATCGAGGAGAAAAGAGAAAAGAAGCACGTTTCAGTTGGAAAAAAAAGATAGGGTACTATCCTTTTGCATAGGGTCGTAAACGTCGAACGACCCGTTAACTGCCGTGGAAACTTCGATCTCTGTCCGTACCGCGCGCAAGCACGGCTTATATTACTTGGAAATAGAAAAACCAGTCGATACCAAGCCTTTTCTATATATATATATATATATATATATATATATATATATATATATACTCAGCTGAGTGTGGTTTTTATATGCTTTCGTTGTTCCAATAGTTTATTGAAAATAATACTCAATATAGAAACAGTATTAGCCGTTATCTTATGGAAGGATTATTATAACTCATTTACTCTTGATTTGTAGCTTTCTGTTACAATCTATCGAAAGATAATAATCTATTTTTCGAATGATTAACATGCGGCTGGAATCTTTCTTTTAGATTTTGTTCGTGGACTCAAAAGAAGCAAAATTTAGCTGATATTACATTACTCGTAAAAAATAAAAAATTTACATGACCGTTATATGAAATAGAATGTATTTTATAAAGCAAATAATAAGCTACGAAAATATTATTTGACTTATTACAAAAGTTTAATGCCAGTAAGATTTCAGCACCATTACTTAAACTGCAACTTCAATTGTATATAACTGTATAATTAAGGAGCCATAATTTTATTTATTTATATTATTATGCGAAAAAATTGTTTGTAATTAAATACTACGTCGCATTAAATTTTTCCTCGAGATAAACCGTACGAAACATTTGGTAAATGTATTTCTTAATTGGGTGATACTTAAACAAGTTTTGTTACAATTTTTACATGTAGGAGAGGATTAACATTAATGCACATTATTAAGAAAATGTTTTTTATTAGTCTTGTACATAAATTATACAAATGAATACGAGAAAGATGTTCTTATATCAATCTTTTAATATTGCGTTAAAGTAATGACGGTATTAAAGTTGAATATCACTTAAATTTTATGTACAGCACGAAATTATTATTCTTGACGAGCACTCCATGAATTTTATATAATTTCACAACGCAAAAGTAAGCATTTCTTTTAAATGATAAATATTTAAAAATTTAATGGATATTCGATTTTTATTAAAACCAGTAAATTGAATGATCTTTAGGGAGTTACTGGCCTTTAAAAGTTTATGCGTATTTGCGTTTACCGTATCATATGTACATGAATGCACGTTGGCAATTCAATTTTATCCGAATCCCCGTTCATAATATGGATGACTTTGCATCAAACAGATAAATAAAACAAGATGGACTATTTGCTTAAACGCAGGTAGAAAGCGAAAGCACCCGATTAGTGGGCAATCGTCGTGCATCGTGGGGTCGAAAACTACATTACTTTCTTTTGTAATTGCGATTCATTGCGGTGTAGCCTCGAACGGTTTGCCGAGTAAGTTTTGTCGAGAGCGTCTTATCACTCATGATGTGCAAGTATAATCGACAATTTATTTTTGTCGGCTAGAATGATCTTAATGAGGATCTTTGGCGATAAAGCCTGAGGTATACCTCCCGCATTGTACGTCCTGGACGCGCGTGGTCGTATCCAACGCTCCTCGGGCTGAGATCCTCGGCGCGTCCTGTACAAATTCCATCCCGACGCGGCAACAGTCGGCGCGTGTGCGCGTAACTACTTATTCGAGGCCACCTCGGCAGTCTCGATCACTTACGAGCGCCTGGGATAGCTGGTTTTATACGCGTGCACCCCGCGTGCACATCGTCGGCATTCGTGCGAACCTCTAGACTCGGGATACGCGCACTTCAACACCGCGAGCGAGTCACTTGCGGAAACGATAATTCGATAGCGATGCTTTGCGCCCGCTGGGATGCGTCTCTTCGTGTTGAGAATTTCAGGCGATCGTACTTTGGTTACGTATCAAGAAGTAATCGGTATTTGCACTTTCTAGTCGAAATTTCATAGCCGTCGGATGGCGTTGTTGCATTTAAGGCGAGGGCGCTCAGCAGACGTGCAAGTATGGGACGATTAAATATTAAGTGCACTTGTCTAATGACAAACACTCGACAGCACGAGATTCATGGATAGAGGCTTTGTTGGATGAGTTTCAAACTGTAGGTGTAATTCTGCTCGGAAATCGTTATGAAGAAAATCTAAAGTTTTATTGCATGTATGTGTAATAACAAAAGTAATGATGGTAAGATTGAATACGATCAGTTATAAAATGCACGCTAGTGACATTTCGAGACAAATGAAACTTTTTTTCAACATATATATATATATATATATATATATATATATATATATATATATATCCTCTTTTGTTATGCAGCGAGATGTCTGCTCGTTATTTAAAATTATTCGATACTGAAAAGGCGCTTTTAAAATAATAAATTTGTAAATAATGAAATGTTTTAATTCTTCTAACTGTATTAGTAGAATAAGTTGCTCACTCGTAGGTTAGTATATAATCTTTAATATTTTACTTTCAATTTAAAAATTCCCTTTGCATCTTTATACATTTTCCCACCAGTTTTAACCACAAAACCACTATATTTCTCGGCTTATATAGTGTATTTATTATTTGATAACATTGTTGATTTCCGTACAATGAGTCTGGAATGAAAGCTTTACCGTATCTTACACAATGAAAACGTTTTCAAGGAAAAACTGGTGTTTTTTTTTATATTTTTTGCACATACGTATAAATAAGTAAGTCGAATCGATAATACTATGTAAACACACGTATGAAACTAGAGGTTATCAAGAGAAAATAATAATGCTCGGCTTAGTTAAATTTTCTGTAAATCAGCAAAATAAGTGGTTCGTAATTAGCTCATTTAAAACTACTTTTTACAAAATATAAAAAGCATATTCTTGAGAATCCTAAATTTATTCATATCATAACGTATTTGTTTGAACATTGTTGATAAAACTTATCGTATATGCGATAAGTTGTATTTTTCTTTTTCAAGGCAAAAAATAATTACAGAGTAGTTGCGGATAAAAATAGAAACGATAAAAGAATTTATATAATTTATTTATTTATGTTAATACAATACTTTAGTAAAAACGTAATGCTCGATGGTCATATTTATCAAAATATTAATTTTTATAGGACTATTTTTACGTAACCTACCCAAGGTTATTCCTCACCTTTAATCGCCTAAATAATGTCGACTGCATAATTTTCAAAATTTTTCCTTCTTTTTTAGAACGCCTGATTATCTTTCTGTCTTTTCATTCCTTTTCTCTCATTACTTGTTTGTCTAAGCACGGCAAACTTCTAATAACCACCAACATTATTCCGGATTAAATAAAGTTCATACATAAATTCTGTCGCAATGTTCAACTGTAATGTACTTATGACAGATAATAATATCGCAAGACGACGGGAAATTTGTCGATGTTCAGGACGATCGCTTCGGTATTTTTCAACTTACGGATTGATGTACCGATGTATACATACACTAACCTAAACAAACACCGCAAAGAGAAAGAAAACAGATAAAAAATGTACAACAGAAACGCCGGCAATGTTAGCGCTCGAAGCGCTAACTTATCGTCTTATTAAGAGGACAGATTACGCTCGTAGAAACTGTAGCAACTCTCAACAGATTTTGTCGCGAAAGTGCGTGCAGTTTTGCAATTTCAATGTGTTTCGGAGAAAATTGGGAAACTCCGTTTCATCCGATATGATAAGAAACAGCCCGAGGTAGTAATTGTGCCTCATATCTTACTTGCTTGATTGCGGACTTTTGTAACCTAAATTTTTGTAGAGATCGAATAAATATATTTTTGGTGAAAAAGACAAGTTTTTTAATTTCTACTATTGTATAAGAATTCAGTTAATGATTTTTTTCTGACTTTTTCTTCATCTACGGATGTTATAAACGTATATTTTTCTTCTAAACTTTGACTTTAAAATGACACGTAGTGAGATATTATCATTGTTCTTACTTCAACGTATTTAAAAATGTACTTTTATATAAAATTCAAAATATTTATTACATTAAACCCCAGCAATACGAGAATTTTTTCTATTCTTCATGCATATAATGTTATAATTACATTCTCTCTTAGATATATCAAGGGAACTTTAAAAATTTTCATTTCTCTTGTATTGACAACAAATTTAAATTAAAAATCATTACTTCATGTCATATAAACGACCGCAGCGCAGCATAACATCAATTTAGGATAAAATTAGTAATACAGTCCTTAGTATTAATCTACAATTATTTTCTAATTTGTACACATCTAATTTTATAATGTAGTTGATAGTATATTTATTTTTATAATATAGATCGTTGTTAGTCTCGTTTTACTTAAAAAAATCCCCTTCAGTTTTGATTATTTCATAATTAATGTAATAGAAGGATTCAGTGTTTAATATGAGTAAATAAACATTATTTTGAAAACAAACGCGCAGCTGTGATAATCACATTTTTGTGGCAACATTGTTTCACGCGACAAATATAAAACAATTGCTTTTAATTAAAAATTTTAACTCGTGTACATTATTACACTTATACATCAAATTCGTATTGCACTTGCGCTATATAAATTATTTACGTGTCTGAAAAATTATTTTCATTTAAGAACAGAATATTTTTCTTTAATTTGAAGTACTTAGTATACAATTACATAACTGTGATAAAAGTTGTTTTACGTTCGAAATTCTGTATTTTTGGAAAATTTAGTTAAAAATATTCTCTCTTCATTTTCATTCCAAATATATATATATATATATATATATATATATATATAGATTACTTACAAATAAGAGAAGGAAACCAGAAAGATAATTGAGTAATTATATCAATATGTTTTTGTTATATTGAGTAACGTTATAAATAGTGATTTACGATTATAATATAAAAGGAAATAAACAACGTAAACTAACTCTTTTATACACCGTGTTTTGTAATAAGCTGAAAAAAGTGTACATTTAGAGTAGAAAAATTGACTGAAATCAAAGGGTAATTAAAATTCAAATTAAAGTCCCTATTTTTAAATTAATAACAATGAGTAATTAATGTTTAATTTTAAAAGAAATTTTTATAATCAAAATACAACAGTTGAATGGAAATTTACATCAAAGTTTCGATTTATTTACAAAGATCGAGAAAGTATCAGTGAAAAAGACGCGAAGGTAGTAGTACAATACCGTATCGAACAAGTTACTCGCCCTTCTCCACCTCCCCGTCTCCTCCTCATCAAGATACTGTAAAAACATGCTCGCATATATTTCCCGCAGAAAATCAGTTCGACATCGAGACTCGATATCTTAACGCACTTAACTTGCCGGCGTTCGCCATCCTTGTACCTTTTTCTCTTGCACGCCTTTTTCCACGCCGTAAATTTGCTTCTCCTCATTTTCCGCAACCGCCCCCTTCTTCATCATCGTCGTTGTATAGTAACTCCCGCGCGATCCGTTCAAAGACGATATCGCGCTTGTCGGTCATGGATCTTCCGCATTTGCGGCCGAGGAGGACAGCAATGAGCTTAGTCCTGGAAAAGATTCACCTCGATCTTTCTGTTGAATAATCGGAGAAGTGCCGCGAGCGACAATCCGGATGTACTCGTGGTCCGCAATCTTGACGCGACGTAATTGTCTTTTTTTGAGCGTCCGAGCGATTATTGCTTATCGATATAATGTGCGACGAGGCGACTGAATCTTGATGAACCGTTGCACTGTTTATCCAGCGCTCATCAATAATATTCATGCGATTATTTAGCCGTAGGTAAGATTTGTTTGAAAACTTGAGTGACACGTGTGTTGCTAAATTTGCTTAAAGAAAAAGTAAAAGTTGCGAAAGAAGTGCGTAACTTTTCAACTTACGGGACCTTGGCAGATCATTTCATTTTACTTTAAGTACAATATGCTTTATCTTAAAGTAAATCTTATCAGAATTGTGTAAAATATAATCGAGTTCCTATAATTTTCGCGCTTAGAATTTGCTTTTGGGACATACGTTTTCTGAAAGAAATTTCTAAAATACCCATCATTAATTAGAAAAATTAAGTCAATATATATGTAAACATGTTTATTAAATTAATAATTTGCCTTGGGACGATTGTATTTGGTCTAATGCAGACGTGCGAATCAAATTATTTTATAAGCTATGATCGCTTTTTCTATCCATTCGATTACCTAGGAAAACGTAGAAAATTAGACGTTGATAGATATTTTCTTGGTCATTGATTTAACGCGATAATCGAAAACTTCTAATCCCATTGCTTTGATAATATACTTTTTAACGTCAAGTCACTCACTCCCGCTTAAGCCGGTAGAATAAATTAGGTAATATTTATGCGCACATCAATAATAGCTGAGAATAGTTTTTAATAAGTGTAATACAAAAAAATGTTACCATTGATATATGTAACACGTACTTTTTACTTTTCGATATAATTACCGTATTCGTGTATTTGCAAACGCTAAAAAATTCACTATCACTAACTATGCGTATGGAGCAGTCAGTCTCCTGCGAATATATTATCCTGAAGACTGTGAATTATTTGCATTTGCTAATGGATGCCTTGCGAGGTCGAGGCACATCGCGTTGTATAATCCGAAAATAAAAAGCGGTATAAAAGAAAAATCTGGACACACGAGGCTGAGTTGGAGAAGCCGAGCACTTTGAGTAACGATAATGCGAGACGAATTTAAATGGAGAATGCCATTACACGACCAAGCTTTGGTAAATAGCAGCTTAATTAAATTCTACGGCAACGAGCTTATCTAAGAAATTGCGTTCTATATTTTGCGGTAACTACTAATGCTGATAAATTATACAATTTCTTAAAATAAGAATTTTATATACTTTTTCGGCCAAAGCTTAGAGGAGGAGTTTATTAATTTTTTAGCTTATTACGACTTTATTAGCTCTACAACGTTTACATTTTCGAATTTTCTAATTCGAAAATGTAGTTGATAAAGTTATTCAAAGTGTTGGACCAAAAATTGGTTGTGTTTCATCATTGCGACTATTTCCATTTGCATTTCAAACGCGTTATTATCAGTGTTGAACAGTTGAACAGTCTTTCTCAATACAATAGTTGAATTTAGAAAGTTTTTTGGCAAGATATAATAACGCTAATAACGCTATAGTTCTTTGAGTTTTCGAATGTTACTGTTTCTTGAACTTATAGATCATAAAAGTTAGTACATTTTTGATATTCCCTTAGATAATGTACTTTATAGTAAAATAAGATTTACCTTACTTAACTAAAATGAAAGTTCCAGTTTTATCATTAAATTCGTTTACATTCCAGATGATAAAATGATTAATATACGGTTTTAATTAATTAATTATTATCAATTTATCATGATACAAGATTTAACTTTACCTTACTTAATAAAGTAGCTTGGTATAGGGAACGAGTTGATTTGTGATTTTCTTAAATTCAAATATTTTATTTCCTTATCTAATCTTAAAACTATATACGTGCACCAAAGATAATTAGGATATCTGAAGGAAAAATGAAAATTGTACGTTAGAATGAAATGTTATTTGCAAAAAAGTTAAAAGTAAATGAGCTTGACCTCTGTATTTTATTGGACGTTCGAGGGGACTAATTTGAAATCATAACGAATGATTTAAGCGGGCCAAATAAAAAAACACAATGCACTTGATTAAAAAATTTGGGAATAAACTACGACTACTCAGAATATTCAGAGAATATTTGCAGTCTTGGGAGTACCTAAAAGTATTTCACGTTGCACCGTCACTCGTGGAAGGGTCAAGACTTTACGAGACCTGCGTGCTCATCTCATCTCCACTTTGATCGTGCGGAGGAAGTCGGGCCCCAAGGAATGAGATTCCGGGACCTCTTGTCGCGTTTTATGTGTACAGCATTCAAAAATCGTCGCACGTGGCCGCTGTTCGCTCTTATCGCAAGCGCCTTTTTGTAGCTGCACCGCGTTCGCTTATCTCGTGGCGATGAGCTGATGCCTTCCTTTTATTTATCGTTTTTACCTGCTCCTTTTTCAGACGAAATAATTAGCTCCTGTTCCCGCTTCCTTTGTCCAATGAATTTTCATTTTGCGAGCAGACTTTATCATGTGTGCCGACTTTATTATGCATCACGAGCGCGTGGATTTTTTGAAAGCGCAGATGAGAATGCTACAGGACTATGTAGCATCGTGTTTCATTTTAAATAATTATTTTATTCATAAAGTAGTGGCAATCTTCGAAATTCAGTTGGATATTTCATAACGGATTGAGAAAATCGCATTACTTTTTTTCTGAATAGAAAATTGCGTTATAAGTGAAATACCTTTTCATACTAGATTCATGATAAATGCCTATAGATCTATAGTAACTGTAGTCAGTAAACTCTATGTGTAAACTCTAAGTGCTTTAAATGAATAAAAAATGGAATTTGAAACTTGTGTGTTTAAGTAAATAATTATTTAAATATAAGCCGTTTAGATGGATTTTTTGAAAAGACTGGCAACTAATAATATGTATATAAAGACATACTATTGTAATGTCGTGTTTTTAATATAACATTTAGAAAGAAAAAAAATTAATAATATATCAAGTTGAAAAATATTTTAACAGTAGGTGTAGAAGCCTGTCAGTGATTTCTAAAAGAAGAAACGTTCATCCACGTATTTTGCACGATGAAACTACTGTGGGTAATTATTACTCGGTAAATTAACTGTAAAGCAGTGATTTTAAATGAATTGAAGTTATGGCAAGGGACAGCAATCTTCTTTAGTAACGTTTAATTAAAATGTACAAGCTCTTCAACATCACACGTAAGCCATTTATTTTCTCGCCTTTCGGTTAAAAAGTCATCGAGCCGACTGATCTCGCACAGCGGGCGAACGGTAGTTACTTTATATCCTCATCTCTTGTTCTTTTTTCTCGACCTCCTACATTCACACTGTACGACTCGAGAGTTAAATGTGCAATTTGGCCTTTGCAAGATATACGTGCGTTTATGCTCGAAAGAAAACAAGAATGAAAAGTAAAAGATGTGAAGAAGATCGAAGCGAGAAGAGAGCAACATTAAGAGCGAGCGATTTTAAGTTGTTGGGGAAGGAAAATATAATAACTAGGAGAAAAATAAAGTTATTCTTATTATTGTACTTATTATAAATAAATATAACAAAATGTACATCTTCCAATTTCCATCAAGACTTCTAAATGCTGATGTTTCAAATTATCGATACACACATGTATTCTTTCAGCTTACTACTTTATAAATTGTCAAAAGACATTTTTATAACGCACTTTTATATCAAATTTTGATTTTATTCTATCAAAAAACTTTCTTACAAATTTCCATATAAATATTAGATTATATAATAGTGCACTCAAGTAGTTCAAAATATTCAATGGAGACTCTACATTACATACACGATTTGCAGTAGAATTCATATCAAGCAATTTAACTGTAACATCAACTAAAATACTATCATTATGGATAGAATTTGTATCTTATACGTGTAATTATATATAAATATTCGTCTGTATAATCAAATACAAACATTTTTGTGTAATTGATTATTTATGACTTCCAAGCAATAAGAGAATTTGTTTTTTTTTTCAATCATACAGAGAAAATAAATCAATAAGTAAAAGTCAAGAACTAACTACAATAATAATACAGAACTAAAATCAAGTTTCTTTGGAATAATATGTCGGCTGTTTAAATGCATTTTACGTATGATATTTCTTGAGCAATATGTATTTAGTTTAATCTTTAGATTTTTAAAATTAATATAAATAAACTCAATTGAGCGATAATAAAAAAGTTGTTTGCACAACTAAATAAATAAAAACTATGTCATTAATCAAATAAATTCGTACCACAAAAACATTTAGACGTACATGTAAGTGATCTTTATCATACTCAAATATATCTGTATGTACATGTAGATAGATATGTGTATATCTGAACAGGCAGAAATAGAAGTTGAGATTTTGCACTTGTATTAGACTTTTTTAAAAATTATATTAATCAATATTGGTATTAGAGTTGTTAGTTGTATTGTTATTAGAGTTCCAAAAATCACATAGTTGTGAAAATTATACAAACTTTTGTTTTAAAACGCATTTAGTGCATAATTCAGGTACTGAAGAATCGTCTGGTATCAAGATTTGTCCTTCTAAGACTTTCTAACTTTATTAGTTGAGTAACAGCTCTTCTCTTAACTATAAACAAATTCCTCATACTTGTATTATTCAATTTTCTAATTTGAAATGATACATATTTTTTCATTCTTAATAACAAAGGACAAGTACATTATGCTTATGGAGGTAAAATTGGTTAAATGTTAATCAATGCGCTTTTAATCATAATAAACTTATAAAATTATTAATATTAATATACTTACGTTGTCCACGAAATTTATTACATATTTGCATGTATACCCGTACTTGCCTTTACATTTGACTAATTATGTTTATAAAATAATAAATATGCGGACAGATGTGCACATTTTGTATGAAAAGGAAAGTATGCTCTTTTGTTCGGATACAGGTTCATATATTTTATTTTAGAACATTTTCTGAATTTCCTTATGTATTCTGTTATCTACGATTTGACTAAATCGTTTAATCGTACTGGTAGCACCGCCGCTGCGAATTTATATGCGGATCCGTAATGCTAATTAATGTTTTCAGCACACACAAGGGCCGAAAAGTTGGTCGAGATTTGAATCGAAGCAAAGATCTTTAAAAAGCTAAATTAGAAAATTCTAATAACTAGGTAAAATTAAGTAATAATTTCTAAAATTGACTTTCGTTAATTATAACATAACTATCTATTGCGACCTTATCTTTCAAAATCTAACTTATAATATTAAAATAAAAATATTTTCATTGTTTTTAAAGGGGTTTTAAAGGTATGCGAAAGTACGAGTATAAGACGAAGAAAATCCGACACATAATGCTTAAGCTTAGTAAATGAATACTCCGCAGTACAGAAGGTGACTCGTTCTCTTATCCAAACTGTCTGCATTTCTTTTCCAGACCTCGCATTAATGGTACTTACCTAATAGTTGACGCATCACTGGCTCGTAAACTAATTCGTAGCAACCTGAGATGTTTTTTGCGTAGTTAGCACGTTGCAGACTAGTAATTTAAACGGTAGATGAACTCAGATTAGTCTTTTGGACTGTAAAAGCCCTTTTTCTCCTATCGATTAGCTCAATAGTTATATATTTAGCAATTTAGCAATTCAGCAATGTCCTTATTAAGTTCACAGCAGGGCGTTCCAAATGGGCAATACTTTACTCTTAGTCTTCCATCCCCTTTATTCGCTGGTTTTTATCATGTTGGATTCCCAATGTCCTGGCAGCTGCATTAAGATGACCGCACTGTTTCAGCAAATTGCTTTATGGTCGTCTTATATCTTAGGACTTCTCAAGAGTATATCTCGACGCTACCCGGCGTAACTTGGCCCACTTGTCTGACAAAATAGACATTTATGGCAGTCCGCTTTGTATACGTAGGAGAATGTTCTCTGTACTTAGAAATGACTCTGATTTCTGCTTGAAATGTGGCGGCGAGGTTGTTTAGTATACATACAAGCTTATGTGAAATGCCTGGCTTCTAGGCCCCTTTGCTTATCCCCGTTTCAGTCCAGGAGCCATTTATATATCAAATCACGCCTGATTTGTGAAATCTGAGGATTTTGTCAGCCTACTGTTCTCTGTTTGAAATGCTTGTATAATATGACTTATTAAAGACGCGTTCTAATGTAAAGATGCCGTATTCGAACGTGGATAGCCTATCTATTCCTGAGAAATTGTTGATGGTTGGAGCATGATCAATGAGCACTGATCCTTGCGTGGGTGACATTTGATGCGGGAAATTGGTGGTTTTTCGAGATTTAGGATTTACCGATTGCGTTTATTTATTTATGCAAGGATCGAATCTTACGGCTTAACTTGATATATTTTACGTATTGGAATTATTTTATCGATATTCCGTTCTTATTATTATTTATTTCAAAGGTATACATATTTAAATCAGTTTCGATAGATTTTATATCATATTCAAGGATATCATCTAAATAATTTTTAATAATTTTCTTTAAACGATCAATAAATTTCAATTTCTGAAAAATAGAACATTCATTATTATAAACAGTCTTATGATACCTTTTAATTAAATTTTTTCATTAATTTACTAATGCTTAATGTTGACAGAGAAAGATTAATTTTCACTCAAATAAAAATTGAAGTTTAGATTGTAGCATAAATTTTCAATCTTTATTGATATTCGTGTAACGCAGAAAACTCTTATAATTTTATTGTAATTGGACAAAATTGTCCGAGTATGGGCGATGTTTCTTTCATCAAGAGGATTCTTCGAAATTTGTTGAAGATGTTTAATTTAAATATATTTATATTAGCCTTTGTAAAAGCCTTTGTACTGCCTTCTGATTTCTGAAGTAAATTTTTAACTTAATTAAATGTGCTTACATTGATTGCATAATGTTAGTTCTAATCTCTTTTAAAATCGATTATAAGTCAGTAATTATGAAATATATTTAATTGAAAATTGATTTTTCATATTAACTTTTTAATTTATGGTTCATGATTTTGTCAATTTAATGAAATTAAATCGCAGCCAATAAAGGCTATAATGATATATTACTTGCAAGTATATTTTTGTACAGATTAGTTTCTAGAATGAGAGAAATTTACGAATAAAAATATCTTTAATATTATTATTCACTTCACTTCACTTCAATGAATGATATTTGGTACTTGTCGTATAAAAAGATAAAAAGAGCATCCGAAAAATTCACTCTCCTCGTATAACCTTTTCTACATAATCTTTAAAAGGAAATGATTATTAAAGTAAATAAAATACTTTTAAAATTACCGTGAACGTTCAACATTACGAAGAAGCTGTAAAAGAACTTTAAACGAATACTTATATAATTAGTCAAATGAGAAAATTTTTAGTTTCAGAAATCCGCGATTTGCTTGCCTTTCAATTGAACCAGATTTTTACGAAACTCCTCGATAATGAATTGGTTATTCTTACTTTGGCAATTTACGTTTAACATTTTCAAAATGTATTAGAAAAAGTTATTCAATTTAATGAAAAGTAGACTGAAATTCGTCGCTAAGAAATCACACCGCGAACTATCACAAGTCCAACATCTCAACAAAACTTGTTAATAAAGAGATCGAGCAAGCCAACGTAGGTTGATCATTAAATTTGTCATTCGTTCCATGATAACAACAATATCTCCCGTATCAAAACCGATCGAGCTTCGCCTCAAGCGACTTAATTACGAATCTTAATTCCCACGATTCTAAGCTTCACTAGCTCCAAGGATATCCTCGCACTCGAGTGAAATCGCTATAAAGATGAGTCCGAGGGTTATCCCGAGTCCATTAGTTGCGAGCGTCGTTGGCGCGATTCGTTTCGTATTTTGAGAAGGCACTGACTAGGACGACGACGACGACGACGACGACGACGACGTTGGTTTCTCTTTATTTTTCAAGGGCTTCCTTGGTGATATTACCTCCGAGCGAAAGGTCCTCCTCGGCGTTTTCTGTCTAGATTGGTTGAGCGGGTCATTAAAAAGCAAAGTGGAGGCGTCAAGGGAACTGCCACCCAAACGAGCTTTGTTTCCTTGATATTTTTTCAATTCAATTCAACGGAAGAATAAAAAGGAACGATCGTGATTTACTTCAGAGGCAAAGTCACATTTAATTGTGCAAAGTAATTTGCATTTAAATAAAACATGAAGTTTCTCGGAAAAAACTTCGGGGCTAACTTTTGTCCTCAACTTCAGCAACGTATGGAATCGTCTCAGTTTTACGTACACGAGATAATTTCTTCGAATTCGAGACGATACTTTGCTCCGGAATTGGAATATTAGATAAATGAGATATTGAATTTAATCAACGTTAGGTACGTTACGAAATTAAGTTAAAAACATTGTTTCCCTAGAATAACGCATTTCTAAAGATGAACATTTAATACATTTTACGTTATTTCTTGAAAATTAGTTCTTCAGTAAGTTAAAATTCTCTTCCTACAAACTTACAAAGCTTCGTGTAATTAATTTCCTATTGTTATTCTTTATGAGTGACGCACCTTAATTGCATTCATAAGATACTAAACTTTTATTAAATTTAATTTTATTACAAATAAGTTTCTTCATCGATGTAACATTATAGCAATAACTGTGACTTTTCAAATAATAACATTTTAAATTTACCTTTAAACAGTACGAACCGGTGCTGGATTGGTCCTTTTTACGGCACCATTTTTTTTTCTTTTGTGTCTCTGGGGGTAGTAAATCATAAATGCTTTGGCAAGAATATTATACGTTTTCTTGATACTGTCGGGGCTTTATTCATTTTATTAGTCCGCTTTAAAATATAAAAGTACAACGGTGCGTTTGCGAAATATTCTTCATAGACTCCACTAAACTACCATTTACCGTACAATTTAAAAGATTTTATCGAAAATCTATAATGATTAAATAGGAAATAATTAATAAATTAAGTTAAATTCAATCCCAAGTTACCGTAAGTATTGAGTTGCAGCTTGTTTAAGCTTTGAATCTATAAATCATTTATATTCAAGCAATTAAAATAATTCATTTAGTTTTTTAAGTTACAGATTTTATTCAAATTTAATATTTATGATATATAAACCTTAGTTAAATCTGATTAACTTGTACAATACTCAAATGAATTAATTGATAATTTAAATGCTTTCTTTAATTGAATATCTAATTGTATTTGTAAAGATCACAGTTGATATTTAGAATTTGTATAGAGACATAATTAGCAAACGTATGAAAAATGTTTACTTTTATTTAATATGACAATTCGATCTATTTGATTACGTTAAAATAATTCATTTTCCTCGTTCGATCGGGGATAATTAGTATTCTTTTGCCTAATCATAAAACTATCTCACTGAAAATACTTAATGTTGTAACAAAGCCGCAACATTAATGTCTGTTAGTAGTCTGCGAGTCAATACTTGAAACATCTACAGCACACTTCGATTAGTAGATAATTACACAATATTTAAGCATTTTGTAATATCTAAAATACTTAATTTTACAAGATTATGTTGTTATTATAATTAATAAGGCTTAATCAAAATTTTCATTTCTGTTATCTGTTTTGTTGATAAATTTTTGTTTATAAATTTTTGAAATCGTACAAATCCTTTTACTCGTTATATGAATATTATAAATCTCAGTGTGTTTGTTTAGAGAACTATATTTAAGTTTCCGAACTACTGTCGCATTTAAATAATGTTTTAAGCGTTTAATTAAAATCTCTGTTAGCGTAATTATTCAATAAAGTAAACAATCCGAATCAGCATCGTCAAGTTATTACAAATAAATCATTGATAAAAAATGAGATAGTTATTTTCTATCTTTAGGCTTGACTAAAAACGGTACATTAACGATGCTATTGCAATTGGCTGAGAAGTTTCGGAGAGAAAGACGTTCATGTAGTTTTTACAATTCGTTTGAAAATAGAGAATCGCGAATGTTCGGTAACTACAAATTTGTTGATGAAACGCAGTCTCTAGAATCCTTCGGTGCTTTGATTTGCTTGCGCAAGTAATAAAGAAATTATTTTAGCCGCGCGCGCGTGTGTGTGGTGTGTTGCGTACGCGTAACGAGTTTTAAGTTTTAAGCATCGTCTCAACAGTAGCAACAACAGTAATACCAGGAGTGGCGCAGTTTCCTGCTCCATATATCTAAGGTCGATTAATGGACAAAGTTTTCGTAACCTCTCAAGTCAAACTCCTACGCTTCCATTGGTATTATACACGAAATCCAACGATAATGGCCTAGGCTCAAGCAGCATCAGCAGCAGATCGATTAATGAACTACGAATATCGCTCGAAACGCTTCGATTATCGAATAATCGTGTTAGTGAACGCAGTTAATCGGCGAAGACACTCGGGATTGCGTCGTACTGTGGAGAATCTGGAAAATTCGAGAGCACAGACCCGCTCTAAGCTTCGCGAAAACTTACGTAGTTCCGCATAGTTTTCAACCACATGCTTTAAAACTTTGGAACTTCATTTTTTGAATGTCTACTTTTCGTCTCACACAGGAATGACGGGAATAACGCAGGCCACTCTTTTAGAAAGATTTTTTCCCTGTGATGTAGGAGAGAAAATAGTTTCAATTTTACCAAAATTTGACGCCTTAATAATATCATGTACATTGAGAATTGTTAGCAGGTGGTATAGATAATTTATAGATTTTAGAGTTTCTCTACGAGCACGATAAATGAAGTATTATGTCGAATAATTTTTTTTAAAATTTTAAATCGTAATTATTTTTCAGCAAGACTACTTAATTACAACAAAAAATGTATTTCTAAAATTAAAATATGCAATAATTATATTGTAGGAAATAAATTTTTATTAAAGTATTACGTGGAAATAGAAGAACATTTTAATTGCTTGAGTGTTAATATTTTTAAAAATTCATTTAATATGTTTCTCTATACTTTATTAAAACTAAATTAAAATATTCGAGTTAATAGTTAATTTTAATGTAACAATAGTGTCTCGGATATTTAAAATATCTAAAAATTTGTCGATAAACTTTGATACAACAAATACATTTTACACGTTACAAAAGTATAAGTTCTTTTAATTATTTATCAATAATATGAGAGATATTGATGTAATATAAATGCTTTTTATTAATGGTCCGATGACATTCAAGGTTAATTTCAATATAATTACAAAAATAGTTTACATTGTAAAGTAGTATCACTCATAAAATTCTTAACTATATCTCTGTTTCTAGGGGTGTGTTTTATTGAGTATTTTCCCTTAGGTCATAGATTATACATTTAAATAATAAGATATCAAGTAGGAGAATTTAATTATATGTGCGTATTGAATTCCATATATAAAAGTATGTGTTCAACTGGGAAATAATGTATCGGTGATTTCAAAACCTGATTCGAATTCGAAACAGATTTATAAGGTCCTGATCATGATTCTGTAAGTAATCTATCGGGATTTTAATGCATTTTGTATTAGAATATGATACTAAATCTAAATACTATCAAAAATAAATCTTTACAGTAGAATTTTTGATAATAAAAACCAGTAAAATATATTAAAATGATATGTAATATCTAGCACTAACTAGAAATAACTTTTGAAATTATTGTTATTTAAATTTCCTGTAAAACTTGAATGATATTTTCAATGTAGATCCACCATTTATAAAAAGTTCCTTGTCTTTTTAAAAATACATACATAACCATGTTTTTATAAAAGTAAGTTATTTATGTATTTTTTTTGAACAATGGTTTACAATAGCTACAAATATCTTTGATTTACGATACTATTGATTACTACAGTAATAAAATTCTTTTATCGATCATAAAAATATATTTTTATGCTAATAGTATATTTAGTAAAATAATTTTTTAAAAATAAATAAGGTTTTCTAATTATAACTTGGCTAAGAAGTATATTGTTACTAATGTGCTTATATTTTATAAATGATTTTATAAATTTGATTACGAATCGTGATTATAATGAAAAAATATAAATTGTAAGAAGTACCTCGTATTTTTTATTACGTTTTTTAAACAATTTTACATCTCCTTTTTTTTTAATTTTTAATGTAGAATATTTCCTCGGCTGATATTAAAATTTAAATTATTTGGTTATATCAATTTTTAAATTAATATAATATTAAAAAATTGGTAGAGAATTATTTTGTTCTGCTATAAAAGTAAAAGTATTTAAAAATTTTTAAATAATATTCAATAAAAATACTTTCCTTTTTTACTGAATATTTTTATCGATGTGTTTCGTTGCATTGTAAGTTTTTTTTTATTAAGAAATTTTTTTCCTTTCTAATGTTATTTTGAATAAAACAAATTAAATCCACAAGACATTAAAATAATTTTCTTCTTGCACTGCCTAAATACTTAATACGAATCATGTTACTCGTGTTATCACTACCTATAAATACTAAGAAATAATTTCTAAACAAATTTTTAATTATATAAAAAGTCTGGACAGTGTAGTATTCGTACAGCATAGTTATCGCCGCTATTTTCTAATAGAATTCTTGTACTCGTTTCTTAATAATATGATTGTGCGTCTCCTTTTACTTTTTCCTTGAATTTCAATCAAGGAAAGAGTAGTGATTGACATTCTATTAGAAAAACCAGTTTAAAAAGAATAGTTAGGTAAGTGGAAACGTAAAGAACAAAACATATTAAAATAAATCTAAATTAAATACGATATCATTGAATTAAAATCAGAATTAATAAGAAATAACGATCACGTATTAATACATTAGTATGATTTCAAAATAATTTTATGAGCGAATTAATAAAATTTATAAAATTAATTCGCTCAAACTTTCTTATATTATTACAATCATTTATGTTGAATTTCAACTCTAAAGTAATAATAATAATAGAACGTAATTAATAAGATTTCATGAAAAAGCATATCGGCTTCGCAACGTTTTTGTATTTTCTGCTGCGGAACACTATATATAAATGAAAAAATCGTATTAGAAATATTATTGTTTGCTAAACAATTGAGAAGAAGTACTCAAAGTTCAAATACTTAATAAAGTCAAGCGAATATTTTGTTATTTTTTAAAACATAACACGAATCGAATGACGTAACCCAAAAAATATTTAATCATACGTATAAACTAAAGCATAGAAGTAAATTTGTAAACCTCACTAATTAAAAGTCTTTTAAGTGCTTTTGAAATAATTAAGCAAGCAAAATTAAATAGACGTATTATATGCGCTTGTATATAATGATTACGAAAGAATAATGCGTGATTTTTACAAATAATAAATCTGTAAAAGGGATCAATTACGTTTAGAACAGTTATTTTATTGCTTTATCAAATACATCACTTTGTCACGTTCGACAATATGTTACTCATATTTATTGTATAAAAAAAAATATACGTTGGACTACTGACGTAACATGGCAGGACAAAATGTGAGCAACGAATAATAGGTACCCGTTATCGAAAAATTCCTATCGAGCGTTCGGATCATCAAAACAAGTCAACTTGAATGGAAAGAAGGAGAGGATGTCGATGTACCAAAGTCGAGTGTCACGCGTCGCTTCTACGTCAGTCGTACAACGTTGTAGAGCCGGATTTCGGCTGCCGCAGCAGCTTCCATCTCGTCTTTGTCAGCAACTGCCAGTGGCACTGTAACACGAGAGAAAAGCCTCTCGTATTACAAGGACTTAGAGGTGTCTCGCACTGTCTCGTCGTCGTGGAAACAGAATGAATTTTCGGCCTCTCGCACCCTGCAAAGTTTTGAAACGCTGCCTGCGTATCTAATCACATCTATGGGCTACACGTGCATGCGTAAGAAAGATGGAGGGAGAATTGGATTTCGCGCACTTGGTGCTCTCGGAACGCTAAATCCTGATAATTAACGGTAGCCTGTTTTCACCTTGTTTAGGTCTCTTCCTGCTCCTGCTCGTACTTATATTTTTCAGATAAATTCATAATAAATTTGTCCCCAGTTTGTTGTATTTTTTATTGATTAGGTATACTTATACAAAAATTATTCTCATGCACTTGGCTTAATTTTTACCGTCGCATTCTTCTTACAATAATTAATACCAGTCATTATGACTTTTCTTTTTTATCTTAGTTTGTATTTAAAAGTTCGACGTTTTTCGCCGTATTCTCAGTTTAATACACCAAGTGATGGATCAATAAGTTTATTTATAATTTTTTCGATTTAATTATAATAATTAATTAATACGCATGATTACATTATACAGTAATATTTTAGTAAACAATCTGTATTACTCGAAAAGTAACACATACATTTTTTCTGATTCTTATAAATTTTAGTGAACCATTAACGACAAGTTTTTGAAAATCATTTAATTAAGTTAATAAACCGTAACTTTTAAAAACTCTTATCTCATTGATGTAACGTGAGTTTGTGCAGATTATTTGCACTGCATTAACTGTAAACAACTGCACTCGCTCTGTTTTATCTATGTAAGTAGAATCAATGATTAAAGCGATTGGGTTGTTATATTCGTCGAGCTAAACAACGTTTATTACCATAGGTCGTATCAATTAATTGTATTAGAGTTGTGGGAAAAAGCCAATGAAAACATAAAACTTTATTGATTAACGAAATTCGTTTGGCCATAAGTCTAACTTGCAAGACTCGCAAGCAGACGTATTGTTGTCCGTCTGCATAAAGTTGTCCTTGGTCGATGCTCAATGTAATCCTAAGATTTTTATTTTTAAATTAAAGCCTCTAATTTATAAGATGAATGCTCGCAATGAGGATCTGCTAAAATCAATTGACCGCTTCTAAAGGCTTGTCAAGTCACGCGACGCACACATCAAATCGAATTATAATGATAAAGCGAGATGTATGAAGCAGTCAATTTTCATTAGACTTACATGACTTTGAAAATTATTCACGTGGATTCATTGTGTTACATTTGAAAACCTAAAATATGTTTATATCATTTTTTGCTTTAATTCTTGCTTTGTACTTTGAAATTTGAATAAACGGTTATTAAACTGCCCTGAAAACAGAGTAATTTTATAATGAAACCAATGTCAATTTAAAAAGGAAATTAAACATTGACCAAAATTCTCTCCGATAGAGAACTATAAAACTCCCTGAAATAGATGAGATACTAAATGAAAGATTTTTTACGAGAACAACAGCAAGGTCTTACAGAAAATTCCACTTAGTTGTGACACCTACATTCGGGCGTAAAAAACATCTTTTCAAATTGAACGAACGGTCGCAAAGATCAAAAGTCATCGTTAAATTATAATTCCAGTGTCGTTGGAACATCGTTCTCTCACGGGTCGGTCGAGAGCACGGCTCCATGCTTCTATTGAAATCGATGACGGGAGCAAACATTGACCAGTTTCGGCGTCGATATTTTCCCTCGTTCGATCGTACGTGTCTGCAGAGTTGGTGCTTGTTATGTCGTAACGCGCATGAGCGCTGGGCGCGAGACGTAAGTACGAATGCGATCTAGAGAGCCTTAACCGAGTATTTTTCGGTGCCCAGAGAGAGAGAGAGAGAGAGAGAGAGAGAGAGAGAGAGAGAAGGAGTGCACGATTGTTACGACGTCTACTTATCTTGCAATTTATGCAAAATGCGAGGGTCAAGTCAACCCACTCAACCCCGTGTACGCGCCCATCACGAGCATGTACTTCACGTGTTTAAGGAAGCTTTTTTTCTTCGAGGTGCATTATATTTACGAGGGAAATTTATCTACATCTTTCTCGTTTATCGTATATTGCTTGAAATGTGAAGAATGTGCGATGCATTTATTTTATGCGGCGATGAATGCATGTTATGGGATATTAGGGTAATTTGTGATTTTATGTTTTCTTATAATGTTACGTATTTCAAGTGTCGCTTTATTTTATCCGAAGATATATCTATGTATTTTCCTATTTTTAGGGGCACTGAAAACTTAAAGATAGTTGAATATCTCGATGATAATATATAGTAGATTTTACCTCTCAGATTTTATTATAATTTCATTTTGTATTAACTTTGATTTGTATTTGTAAAATGAGAAGAAATTAATTTCCCTTCAATTCGAAGATAAAATGTTATCGCTTCATAATAGATAATTACATATTCTGACATAAATTTATAATTTATGTTTATTGAAAATGATATTCGCAAAATGGCGTTAAAGAATATCATGTACCACGAGTATTTGATGTTACTTTAATGTATTACTGAAATTCGTACAATTTTAAAGCTTAAGAACTTTCATAATTAGCAGATTATATAAAAGTCAGTTGACCCGAATCATCATTTTTTGCATTATTATCACCAGCTTATCGATCTAAGTTTATTAAAAATGAAAATATAATAAGTACTTACTTTCTATTTAAAAAGTAAATATAATTTATAACTTTAAAACCCACATCTTTTTGATTCTTTTTACTATCATTAACATTATCGTTATTATTTTATATTAGCAAATATATTTAATTGTTATGTATTTAATTTAATTATTTAATTTATTTAAGTTATTTAATTGATAAAATATTTATTTATTTAGTCTCATTTAGTCTTATTTAATCATTAGATTGAATATGTATCGATATGATATTAAATGTGAAATACTTTGTGCATGTTTCGAAAGTTATATTTATATAGTTTTTGTAGTTTCTTTATGTAAATCAGCCGCTTTCCGATTATTATTTGAAAAAATTCCGGAACAATGATCAAAGTGATTATTGGTGTATATTTTAAATATTTATTATCTGATATTATAATTTTGACGTTATAATTTTAGATGAAATTTGTTTCCAAAAGCTTCAAGTAACTACAGAACACCGAATAGTTCATGTTTCAGCTTAAATAGACTGTACAATAATAATCGAAGTAATTGTGCTACAACAATAATTGTTTATTTATTGTATTTTAATAAAAAAAGTTTTCAAGTTAATATCGATCAGTATGAAAAGGCGAAAAGCAATATTTACAAATGTTATATATCTGAATCGGTATTGCACAACAATAATTCTATTTTTCCATTTTCGTGGCAACAAGTACAGAAAAAGAGGAGCCGTAGCTCACTCAGCGTCTCCACTATTTCCAGGATATCCGCTCCGACGAACCTCACAAAGTTATATGATAAGAGCCCGACTCGACGTTTCCCAGATGACACGCGCTTCGCAAAGTCGAGTTACGTAACGTGGCCTCTTTCCTCGTGGTTCGTTTTGCACGAAGAGAAGTACGCCAGGGCGAGTAACCACTAGAAGACCGGAAAACAGTCAAAGCTGTGACGCGACTTGTACCTTCGATCGATAACAAAATTGATATTGCGAGGTTCGAGCTTAATGTTGATTAGCAAATCTACGTTATAAAATGCTGATTGTAGTTTATGTCTCTCGTGATTGCACGAGATACTTTTCTTCGGCGGATTTCAGGTTATGTATGTTGATGGAACATTGAAAAGTTTGGTCTTACCTCGTTGTTTATCGTAATTAAACTGACAGCAATGAAATACAAGCTAACACTTTTTATAATATAACAAACTATGCAGAAATTTTTCTGTTAAATTCTCTGAAAAAAACATTGTCCCATAAATTAATACAACTTTCTGTAAGTTGCAGCAAAAATTTCATGAAAGGAAATAAGGTCTCAAATTAAATATCTAAAAATGTTATATTTCCTACGTGTGTAAAGAATCTTTGTGGATAAAGCAAGACGCTCTTTTTATTTTCTTGGTAATTTCATTTGTTTATTAGCTTTTGTCATTTATATTTCAATTTGAAATCAAATTGCGCGATTCAAGTTGAACGCAACCTGAATTGAATTTCGTATTCGTTTTTAAACATGATGTTAAAGTTTTTTTAATTCCTCTACAGTTTTTAATTAATCCTTTGCAAAATCCTGAGAGACCAAAAGTTTCATTATTTATCTGACATTTAACTTTCGATTTTGTTGTTAAAAAGTAAGCATTTACTTAAAATTACAGTTACTTAAAATTCATCGAAATAGATTCATTTTATTCTCCGAAATAAGGTTCGGAATTTCGATGGAGGCTTCAAATTTTATTCATTAGTTTCTCTGTTGCTTTGAAAATTGTTAGTAAAACTAAGGAACTGTAATCTAATATAATATTAAAAGTCCTTCAACGAAAAAAATATTTTACGTAAAATTGTTCTCATAGAAATGGTTTATTTCAAGAAATTCTATTATACTTAATATTTAAAACATGTGTTAGGAAAAGTTACCGATGTATTAGTCATCGCATTATGAAATATAGTAATTCGTTTGCGTCATATTTCGGTAACATTTTAATATCCCGATTGATTTATTAAATTTATGAAAGAAATTTCCAGATGCTACGATATTATCTTAAATTTATTTTATATTGAATTTTAAACGAAGAATTAAAAGGCTTTTCTTATGCAAATTTTTATCAGAAATCATAGGATAATAATAGCTGAAAATTTTTCATGGAAATTTTACTCGATATAACATAACTCATTATTGTAAAATTATTCTTACAAAATATTTAAAATCTAAAACACGTTTACTTAGATAAAATTTAATATTTATTTAATATTAATCGACGAGCGGCAGATTATTTTAGAACACCGTAAAATGGAAAGTTTGAACAAAAGATGTGCCGTTCTCTTTTTGCATCGGTGAAAAAGGGATTTTTCATTTAGATCCAAAGCCGATTGTCATAAAGAAAAATACGAAAGCTTAATAATCGGCAGTGTCGGAGATGCTCTTTGGGTGGTCTGACGATACCTACTATGTATACTTCATATTCGGCGTGCACAAGGTCGCTGTTAATCCTCCAAAGACGAAAAGTGGTGTCACTTTTAACCCTTGATGTGAGCGGTACTTTGTTGTTTTATTCAGTGCCTACTGTATTCTATAATAATTCAAGGACAGGAGACAAGATAAAGCTTTAGAAGATTTGAGTGATTTCAGATAAACGCGTGTCATTTACAATGAATACTAATTACAAAGAAAATATTTCATTCAAATAAAATATTATACTTTTATACGCACTTATTTATTCCACGCGTTTATTCCTAAAATGAGCATTAAGCTTTTCGTTCACATGAAGTATCGATAAAAATAAAGTTTTCATAAGTGTAAATAACGGAAGAGAATATATAATTCACAATCATTGATATTTAAGAACAGAAAATTTAAACGATTTAGTTTTACTTGGAATACGTATGGATAGTGGATCACGATGACAAAAAAATCTTTGCTAGAATTATCGTATTTAAATTAATATTCACCTTAGAAGTTGTTCATAACGAGCAAGTGGAGTTTCAATTTATGAAATACTTAATGTAAGATTTAGCGCTTATGCAGATAATTTATTCGCACGTGTAAATAGAATATGAATATCCAGAGACAACTACTATCGAACGGGTTTAACATGTAATACACTTCTTTTCTTATTGATTTATGGATTCGTGCTTGATAGAATTACAAAGAAAGTGATTTGTCCCTTTTTAATGAATTCTTGTAATTGGCATGAATAAACTATTAATGGGAGATACGTAACGGAGCAACGAAGTTTTTTCTTGACGTATCCGAACAACAGCTAATTATGACTTATATTTGGAATTCCTTGGCAAAATGACAATTACAATATCTGAAAGTTGCAGTTGATTATTATTTGTCAGGTATTACGTATCAATATTATTTATTATTTTCTCCACTAGGAAATGATATTTTGTAATTCTTATCCAACGGCAAAGATTTCCTTTTATCACGTGGAAGATAATGATTGCGCAATCCGTTGCAATATTCGCGGCGCAATTAAAGAGTATCTTCTTAAAATAGCAAAAAAAGTATCTTCCGCGTAGATTCGAGCTTCCGAGCGCAGATTCGTCAACTTTATCCGTAAATTAAATCGCAATGAAAATTTAACATTCAACCGCGTCTGTACGTCTAAAGCCGGACATTACGTATTGTATAATCACCCCTAAACTTGTGCGAAACTTTCGATTTTGCGTCCGACTTAAAAAAGAACGCACCTTTAAGATAGGCAAGACCAAGATTCGCGATATACATCAGCTATAAAGGCACGCTGTACCTTTCGTGCTCATCCATCTAAACTTTCATTACGTGCATCTCCGTTTCAAAGACCAATTTCCGCTCCTCTCCATCCTGGCGATCGTACGCGCACGTACGCAGAATGACGAGATCCGGGTGAGCTAACCTTCCTTACCTCGTAAACGCGCAAGAGCCGCTGTCTTTATGAGGGAGGCTAAGGCATGCTCTCGACGAGCCAAGACTCCAGGCACGTTAGATCCGTTAGACGTCAAAGGGATGATGTTTTTTCTGCTCCTTATTTTACACGAAATTTCATAGTCCACTTTGATGAACGGGTTGAAAGTTACATCGTGGGACGTGGAGCTTCATGGGCGAAGAGACAGTGGGCAAAGCTCGCCGATGGTTAATTAATCTATTCATCGCTGGCGGTTCGAATGAGTTACGTGAGCTGATGTATGTGTGTGACCTTTCTTCGGTGGTTAAGGAACGTGTGCGCCGAGATAAGAATGGTTTTCTTTCATTAAAATTTACGGGACGTCTTGTACGCAGTTACTTCATTTCGGAGATGTACGTTTATTGGATTGTCCTTTTTCCTTTCTTCTTCTTCTTCTTCTTCTTCTTCTTCTTCTTTTTAATGCAAATTAAATGAAATTTCAATATATTCAGCCATAAATAATTATTAATTTAGAGATCGGTACGAAAACATATTAATCTTTATTTTTCATTCCATTTTAACCGGGGTTGTTTGTTTTCTCCTTTCATTCCTTGTAAAAATTTATTTTAATTCATACGTTTTACGAGCACGTTTATTATTTCTTTATGCATATTAACTTTATATTATATAAGACCTTAATTGTATCCATTCTTGACTCATGCAAAAATATACGGCAGTACTTTTAAAATCAATTTACATTGAAGTATTTTTATGTACATGAAGGAACACGAGTAATCGACAATTGATTTATTAACAAATAAATATTTCCATAAAACTTCGATTAAAACGTTCATCTAAGTTTGAAAATTTATAGAATCTGGTTACTGAATTGAAATGAATAATTTTTCTGCGATATTAGAAAGCTGTTAATGAAAAATAAAGATTTCTGATCAGGAAGGAAATTAAACTAAACGCACAAATGTAATAAGTTGCATTTTTCAGAAAAATATTTTCTCTCGATATTTTTTCAAACATTTTCTCGTATTTAAACAGTTTGATTTATATATTTAGAATAGATTGAATGCATTAACGTTTCTTTAAAGTTAAACTTTTGTCATTTAAAAATGTTCACTCTGTAAGGACAAACTTTTACATTTATAACAGGGCATACATACTTCTTAACCACTATGTATTTCATTATGTTTTGAAATTCTTTTTATTCGTGTATTTAATGAGTAATACAAGTTAATACATCGTAGTCAATAAACGATGTTATTATTAAATCCACAGTTTTGCTTTAATCTTCATCTGAAACGATGATGTCACGCTTTACGATAAAGTCAGGATTTCATTTAATATTCGTGTCAGAGGATACAGTAACTTATGTTAAATTAGTACTAAGATTTGTTAATAACTGTTCGGATCACATATTGAATTTTTTCCCATATACATGTACATCTTCACGTACATACGATAATTAGTAACAAGAAGCTCTTACATGCTATTATTATAATTTGACTGAAAAATCGTACAGCGGTATATTAATCACAAAACTTCGCGCTTATTTCTCATTCAAACTTGTATTCACTTAATCACAATTTATACATAAAATGTATCAGAAACAGAGGAAGCAATAATAGACGAAGAAAAAATTTAAAAATTAATATATCGCAGTAAACGCTTTCTACTCTACAATACACGACTGAAACTTCAACGATGCACTCCATCTCGCTCACATACAATACTATTTATTAAAAGTTTGTTAACGCGGCATCATAGCCGCAAGACACTTTCGCGCACAACCATATCAGCCACTTGCAGCTCCGCACCGACTCCGTATATAAATAACAATTTAGGCGACAGTATAACGACAACCAAGGCGTGCGCACCTCGGTTGTACACACCTCGAACCTCAGCAACACTCGTAATCGACGTCCGTCGCGGAGCGAGAAAACGCGCAAAAATCCCGCACCTGATTTCCCCTCGCTTATCGGATCACAGCAGCGGATCTCATTTCCCGCATTAGTCGCGCCTACGCGACTCCCTCGGGTTACGTGATAAGCGCGTGGATAGTAACGCAGGTTGGACAATGAGTTGCTTGGAAATTCATTCGATCCGGGGCTTTGTTTTCTGCTTTTTCGACTTTTTTCCTTTTACTTATTTATGCATTTTCCTTTTACCACCGCCTTTCGATTACAGTTGAGGAAATATTGTATTAGTACGTACATTAGTTTTGGGATCCGTTGTTCGAAACGAGATTCGGAAAACCTGTAGAGGGCACGAAAGTAGTGTCAGCAATCTTTATTTTATGAGTAACGACTGGAGTTGCGTGTCATGAGTAATGGATACGTTATCGTCTGTAATTACTAAATTTAAGATTCATTGTAAGTAAGTTTGCGATGGTTTATTCAAAATACAATTACATACATGTGATATAAACTTATTCGGATTTATGGCTATATTCTGTTACTTTGAATAAATCCGATATACGCGCGATAAATTATTTAAAAGTAGAGTTCATTTTATCTCGTCAACGCGTGTAGGGTATTGAAACAATTGAAAAAAATGACTCTGTAATAAATCTCATAAGAGAACTAGCTCTAATATTTCATTTATTTTTGCACAACGACTGTTATTGACTGTATATTCGTGAATTTAGAAGTAATGAAAATTACTGTTTATTATAAATAATGTGTACGATAAGATATTGAACAGATACGCGGTGCTATAATTTGTTCCTTCTTGGAAATAATAAAATCTAATGATAAAAAAAATCACGAACACTAAAATTTGATCCTAAACTCCGTAGAAGAACATGTGTTATATTTGAATGTATACCTGTTTCAATAATAGTGGTACTCAGTACATTAAATATGGAATTTAGGTACATTTTGAATATTTTTCCATTGTGTAAATCTATACAATATTTAAGTGAAGATTTTTCAAATATTTGTTAGACTTGAATGAATTCTTTTTTTGAAAAAAGAGCCTAAATTTAAAGCGAACAGAATTCATGAGAAACTTAAGAAATTCGCAAAAAATAATTTTTTTCTATCGAATTGCTCTCTAGTCGGTTGAAAAATTATTTATTGTGTCAGTAAAAGAAATACTTTTTTTGGTCAGATAATTTTATCTACAATTATCTCAATAGCTAGATTTTAAATAGTAGTTTAAGTATGGATCTCGAATATAACACTTACATCACAGACTAATAATTCTTGATAACTTTTCAGAAACTCGGAAGGATAAGTTTTCTTCGTAAACTCACAACTACGTTCTTTAAAAATTTTCATAAATAAACCTCCTCACGATTGCATGCAAGTGGAAAGAAAGTGGAAATAAACGTATTTTAAGTGTCTGTACACGTACGTACGTATGTGAGAATAAAGAGACACAATTGGAATAGGTGAAAAGACTCTTATCGTACTATTACATATTCTCATTCCTACTCCTATCCTTAACTTATCCATTCGGATAATTGTGCAGTGTAAAGTGAATTTCTCAAGGATATCTGAAACTTATCTGCTTGGTAATAATAGTGTACTCTATGAGAAGATTAATATTCAAACGCATTTCATTATTTTATAATTCACATATTCATTCCCGGTATTGAAACTTTTATGTAACGGTTATAAGGATCTTAGATTTTCCAGTAGTTTTCCAGAATAAGTACAGCATTATTAAGTTGTTATTTTTTATTAATGTATGCCAAATATATTCCAAACCTATTTCTAGATTATTTATTAATCTGAGAATAATTTTAGTTTAAAGAAGCTCTTAGAAACGTAATCAAAGGATTTAATTAAATATAAAATAATTAAATAAATATTTGTTTCAAAGATTGAAATCTGTCATTAACTTGAATATAACGTGTACGTATGTATACTCGCTTGGATAATTTTATCTTAATGAATTTTATTCGCAAAAGCTGTTTCATGAATAATATAAATAAGTGCTTCTTTCTTCATCTGTTCATCAGGCGGAGAGAAGCTTTCAGAAAATTCCAGTGCACCGAAGAGCACAAAGAAAGACAGTGACTGCTTTCTTTCGAGTTCTGCGGAGTGTGCAAACTCTTCCTATTCGGAAACACACACGGATAACGTTCTAGACAAGCTAGACATCTTGAAAGGTGAAAGACGGGGTTCTTTGTCGGTCGCTTGTGTGCATGTGCTTCGCACTCGTTTACGCGGTTTGTCTGATCTTGCAACGCGTGTGCGCGCATGCATGTGATTTCTTGGATATACCGCTGACGAACTTTGAAACATTTCCCTTTATTCTTTACAGTTCATCGAGGACTGATTGGTTGCTTCTTTGGTGTACACTGAATTGCACGAGTATTCATTTTGTGAGTTTGCAGATTGTTGAGTATGATTTTTACTATGGATATGGAGTTTGTTTTCGTTATTGGTAGATCTTGTACCGTAACAATTTAGTACTATTTGTGTGTGTATATATATATATATATATATATATATATATATGTATATATAAGTATTATCCCACTGCGTGCTTTTCTATAATTATATGCAAGTAAGTATTGGTATACGTGCAGGATATTAAAATACGTGTATGTAAATTCGCAAGTAAGTGAGATATTATAAAACCGTTATAAAATTGAATATAATGGCTTTTATTAATATGTAAGCAATTCATACTTATTTTAACATATTAAAGTGACAATCATAAAAGGTACCTGAAAATATTTGCTCCGAAAGATCTTTACATTGTATTAAGACTTCATTTTTAAATTTAAATGCAATCGTAACATTATTTTTATTATAGCTGTATATAAAGCAATTTATTAAATTCCGTTTCTTTACAAAGTCTGAATAAGAGCCCATTCGAGTAAATCCTTTACACGTTTAACAATAGATAATTCTTCACATCCTTTTAAAGGATGCACTCTTAAGTCTCGCGAAATAGTGACTTACAAAATGCCAGACAATAACTTCGCCATCGCGCGTTTCATCTACACGCGCAAACATCTAAAATATCAAACACAAAAATCCATTAAGAGCGAAAGGACAAGTGACAAAAGTGACAAATCGGTTGTAAATCATTCGTTTATGGTCACACGCGCGGATTCTCGTCACTCATAAAAGTCCGCGTATCTCGTTCAAGAAACAGAAACGTCATTGCTCTTTCAAAGTTTCTTCATTTTTTCACGGCAAAAAACCTTCCAAGTGCCACGCAAGCCTGTTTCTTGTTTTCGTGGATTTTCAGCGCGTGCCTTGTTTTCCCCCTCCTCCCTACTACTAACGACAAAATGCTTTTATCGTTAAAAAGAAGACGACTCGGTCGATACGCGAAACTCATTAATTCTCGCGGCAATAAACCTCGGGAGAGCGAAGTTACTTCTCAGCACTGGACGTACAACAACCGAAGATGTCTGTGTAATCTAGAGCACAGCAGAGGCACGTGAAAGAGAGAACATCGGATTTTTTAGTAAGTCATTCAAAGTACTTGCGCTATTAACTGTCGTTGCGAATGTCTTTGCGCGCAGGAAATGAAAAAATCGACGTGAATATCGAGACGTCCTTCACCATCGAGTTCACCATGTAAACGAACTTGTTTTTCAAGTTTTGTTTTCACATTCTTCGTTGAATGCACGAAAGTCGTACAAAATGAAATGATACTTCTTATGCGAAGAGTAGTATTTACACGATAGTTACTTACAGTTGCCGATGAATACTTTTTCTAATTTTTCAATGTGCAATATCATATCGTATCGATATCCAAATGTTACTGCAACCTGCGATTAAAATCATCTTACTTCTAATTAACGTCCTTCTAATACAAAATAGTATTAATAAGAAACTTCTGTACATTTTAAATGCTACACAATATGATAAAAAAATTAGAAATATTTCGTAGAATGGTTATACAAAATTACTGAGCTTGATTAAGTAAATATCGATTTTTAATATTGGCAATTTTATATCCAGCAAATTCTTATTCTTATACTGTCAATTACAGAAGTAGTGGCATTGTAGAATTTACCGAGTGAGTTAGGATTATCAGTTTTCGATATTAAATTAAATATGCATTCGTCATTAAATTCATCAATAATAAAATGCGTATACGTTAATGTTTTTCATCCCGATCTCCTTATTATAATACAAAAGTATTAAAAAATGTCAACGGTGTAAAAATTAAATGTACATTTATTGACTTCAAATAATGAGAATAGCATAGTGACGTGTTCAAAGACTTTCAATAAACTTTCAATAAATTTACACTTATTTTTTCTAGCAACAAGTTTACATTCAAGTACGAATAAAGTTAAATTTCAAAAGTAGTTCTTAAATATAATCATAGCACGTATTATTCAACACACAATGACATGTACTCAATTCAAATAAAAAACCTTTAATGAAAGTAGTTCGTAAATATCAAAATTACATACTATTTGATGTTTATCTATGTTCGCATTTAATAATTTCTATTTACTCTTCAGAAATTTTTGCACGAAAATACTGCGTATATTGTACAGTTGTAAAAACTGTACAATACTTTACTTTGCTTATTATATGGATATTTGCGCAAGTTTTGTAGTTACACTTAAAATATGTGATAATAAAATTGCAAAGTTAGTTGTATTATTTATATGAGTTTCTTATTTGCCGAGAAATATAAAAATATTTCCAGTAAAAAATAAACATTTTTTACTGATATTGAATTAAAAATTTGCTCCTGCAATATTCAATAACAATTTTATTAGAGGGCATTATTTCATCCGGATACTACTTGAGTTAATGGAAAGCTCCATTATTTAAATTAATAATCTCCACTCCAGGGAAGCCCGAGACAATTACCATTGAAAAAAATGAAAACCGAAAGTTTTAGTTATCAATTCCTTAAACGAATTATGAAATGATTAAATGTCCGTTTACAGTTCCAGTGAAAATGCAGCTCAAAATACGTAATAAAGAAGGCACCAATAAATTTCGCACGAATTTCTACTTCCATATGTAAGTCATCCGAATCGTATGAAAGAAAAAGTGATATAAATGATAAGGAGTACGCAGTAGTCTCGTTTTTCACGTAGATTCGTCATTTCTCTCGTGACGCCAAGCACTGGTTATCGAAAATTTGCGCTGGGAGTCGCACCATGATCGTAAAATATTCCCCCAGCGAGTTATGCGAGTACAGGCGCCCTTCGACCACTACGAAGCTTAATGGTGCGCCCGAGGCCTCGGACGCACATGTGCGACTGTAGCGTTTCTACGCTCGGATGAGGGAGTAGAGAGATACAGAAGTGGAGAGATAGGAGATGGAAGATGAGATGGTAAAGGAGAGGAGAAGAAAAAGTAAAAAGTCAGGGATTAAGTTGTAGATGTCAGAGTCAGCTCGTGATTCGCGCGTGCAAAATCGTTTGCGAAAACGACAGAACTTTTTTAATGTCGGTGAGGCTACTTTTTTTTATTTCGTTACGATTCGATAATTTTTTGCTGAGCGCGTAATCTTTTCATTTATTTATTTTTTTTTTTTCTACATCGATAGGCGATAAAGTATGTCGCTGTTGCAGTCTTGGGTTGGGCTGGTTTAAGGAATTTTCGAATCTTTTTTTGCAAATGTAAAAGATGCCAAATCGGTTTCACCTAATTCTATTGCTTGGTTTTGCATGATTTTGCTTATTCAGATAATAAATTATTAGAATATTATATCTTTAAGTCCAACTTTTCAATTACGTGCATTTCATTAGCTTATGGAGTATTTTTATTGTAATACACCACACTACTGAAATCGATTTAATTACTACAGAAAATTTATTTAGTTCGATTGAAATATGTTTTCTTTTTTTAAATCGTAGTATTTTTGAAAATATTTTTATACAATATTGAGTACATTAATTAACGTCACATATTTTTCTAAACACTTTATGCACTAAACGCTAGTCATTAAAAGTTTTTAACAAATAACATACAAGATTTAGTTTAAAAAAAATCTTAATTTGAAAAAGTTGCAGTCCTACAGTTTAATTTGAATTGCAATGTTCTATTATGTTCACTCAACCGAATTATTTAAAATCTTTCATTACAATTCATTTCTATGGGGATTTCATTAAGCTTATATTTTATAACTTATTTGCTGAAAATTCAATTACGTTGAGAAAATATTAGGTCTATAATTAAAATCATATGCTATAAATCCATTTTACTTTGAAAAGCATTCTGAAAACGTAAAATTATCCAGTGAATGAGCCAAAACTGTGAGTTATACAATTGTTCTATATTTTTCTAATAAAAATGATGCGATGCACGAATTATTGAATAATAAAAGCTTTTATTGTACGAAGGCGGAAAATTATTGAATTTCTATTCACATACATACTTTAATCACGCCTTTTTTCCATATACTTTGCAAGTAAAATAGGAAATATTATTTCAACATAGTGTTAATATTTCAAATTTCATTGCAGGGATATCATATCGAGAGAAAAATACATTTTCATTTATTTGATGAAACAGTTTTTTGACAAAAACCATTTTATTATAAAAATAAAATTAGCATTATAAAAAGTTTTAAAATTTAAAAGTTAATATTCATAAATATATGTATATTGAATGTGAGATATAGTAGTTGTAATAATGAGCTTTTGAATAACAGTAAATGTAATAAAATTTATAATTAATCATAATTTTAAATATAATCATAATTAATGAATAATAATTAAACTGAAAGCTATTATTAGCTGTCGATTAAAATTGATTCGTACGTAATTTAACGAGTTTCTAATAGCATAGTTATTATGAAAATTTAGAACTTTATAATTATAACGCGAAAACTATTAATAACCATATTCTTTTGAATGGTGGAATAGAATTTTCGAAATTGTGGTTGTTAATATTAAGTATTATTTAAATCAGATCTAAATTTATAATTTAAATAAAATTTAAACGTAACTGTATCACAAATTCATATAGAATTATTTCGTCGATATTTAAAGAGTCACTTCTTAAATTAATCTTCAATTTAAATTTTTCATTTAAGAAGCATAACGTAAAATATGAAAAAAATAATTGAATTTTCGAAGTTAGCTAATGTATTTAATATTCAATATTTAAATTTATGCGTAAAATTTGACGTAGTTTCTTTAAAAAGATGGAATTGAATTTAGTTAAAATAACTTTCGCTATAACAATTCGGAATTGTGAAATCTTTTAGAAGACATTATGCTAAATTTCTGAATTAAAAAAATCGTGTTAAATGTCAATGTGTAAAGTTACGAAATTGGTAACATTTATACATTTTAAATTAATCAGAGATCTTAATTATCAATGAAATAAAGAGTGTATGCAGATGCAAAGAAAATTTTTTAGTAATTATTTAACCTGAAGATATGATCCTGCCCAAAGTAAAATTATTAAATTAATCGTCGTGATATTAATTTTGACGATTAAAAAATTTTTTTGGAACAAATAATCGATTTAATTATGCAAATTAACAACGTATATATTAAAAACATTCTACTTTGTTCCGTTGAAAATCGAGCTCGTAAAATACTGAAAAAGAAAGGGAAGAAGAGAATCGACTTGTGGTACATTGCGGTCACCAAAGTAATTCAATCGGTGGATTAATGGCCGACGACGCGACGCGACGCCGGCGCTTCGCGTGAAGCTGAATTTTAATGCGGAATTTCAATTAGTCGTCCACATATCGTCTAGTAAGAGAATATACTGATAACAAACGAGAAAGAAGAACGAAAAAAGTTTAAAGCGCGTCTATAAGGTTAGTGAAGTATACATTTTCTTGTGGCAACTTTGTCACTTTTAAAAGCTTGTATATTTGGTATCTTTCTCAGGATTTTATTTAATAGATATTTACTGTTTTAATCCTTTCTTTGTAACTCGCTGTGAATATACGTGACATGTAATCCGGTTGGTCCAACATTTTCTCAAGCGCTAATGGCTCGTGTTAACACTCGTCGAGAATTCTAAGTTTTTTTTTCATCCTCTGTACTCTTAATCTTCAATTACAAAGTTATGAGCCTCTGGATATTCGTATTATTATTTAAAATCAATTTTACATTCGTGCATACATTATGAGCATCATTTAGACAAAACAACTATATTTTTAAGAAAAATTTTCAGAATTTTTGTTGTTCTATTTTACTCCGACGTTGAGTCACGTAGTCGAAATACTTTAAATAAGATGGTGTAAAATTTATATTCGATTGTGTAAATTGGTTGAAATACCGATTGAATAAATTACTCAAATCTTCCTTATTATACCTTCTTTACGATGAAAACCACGTGTACAATTTTATATTATTAAACTTTATTTATAATGTAGATTTTTGTAAATTGGAATCATTAAAAATTATTTTAATTATAGCTGTTATACACGTGTAATTATATTATAATTTTATCTTTAATGGTAAAACTAGTTTCTACTCTATATGATGGATAACAGCCGTAATGATATCATTCGAATAAAACTTTTTGATTTCTAATATATTAATCAATAAACACCATTTTTTACTAATAGATTAATATAATACATTTTTTATAGAAGTTTTCATAACAGAAGTATTTGTAATTATGTATAATCAAGATAAGTAAATATCATTATTATTGTTCCTTACATATGTAATTTAATATAACGTATTAAACACTGAAAATAAATAAACATTAATTTAATTAAAAACTATTCGTGTATAAAAATTTATCGAATTGTTATATAACTGTCAGTTTTGTTACATAAGAAATATATTTAATTTTTATCATAATTACAAGTTAGTATTATGATAAAAAGGAATTAATTGGTATTTAAAGTTACAAATTGCGTGGTATAAATGTATTTGAACTGAAAAAGGATACCAATTTATTAACACAGAGTAAGAAGTTTTAATGTATTAATGAATAAAAATATTTAGAATAATTCATTCAAAATATATTGAAAATATTATAATTAATGTTTTTAACCATCCTCATAAATATTTTTGTAATAAAAGTGAGAGATATTCTTAAACAGAATTTTAAGAGATTAAATTGTTGCACGTTTAATCCACAATAAATACAACGCTTACTTTCCATGCAATACTTTGTTCACACGATCGATAATTGCTCTTTGCGCAGAGCTAAACTATTACTGCGTATAATTAAACTTTGTGAGAAGTGTACCCGCAGCTAAAGGAATAAAGGAATAAAACCTCGCGAAGCTTGGTTTACCTCTACTACAGTTGTAGGTAAATCAAACGCATGTGGAGTATTCCGTATCAAATTGTTCCGTTTGAATCCACGTATAATTTAAAATCTTTATACTCTTTAAGTTTCTTACAACAAGCAAAACCTTATACTAAGTATAATTCATATAGATAAGCTCAAGAAATTTAATATGGATATTGTACAAGAAGGAGAAAGTACCGCAAGTCGTATTAATTAATTTTATAGTATCATCAGATGAAACGTATATCATGTGCATGCAGGCAGTTAATTTTTTAATTCTACATTATATACGCACATATATGTTTCATATGTTGCTATTATGAAATATAGATGTGTGAAACTTTGATAACGATTATTAAATTTTGTGGTTTGAACGATGCTGTCTTATTATATTGTACCTTCAAATCCTGCGTTCATTTTTAAAAAACTTTCTCGGTTGAAATATACTTTTATGATATTTTTCATTTAGTAATTCAAAAGTTTTCAACTATGTCATACCGCATCCCTATCATTAATAAAATTATAAAATGCAAAAAATATGTAAAAAATTTTGACACTAAATTTTTTAATTAATTTCAGAAGAGTGGTAAGAGTGTAAAAAGTAAACTTAATTTTTTAAATAAGCTTCTTGATGTAGGACATTCCTTGTACATCGAACGCTTTATTACAGTAGCAGGAGAGTCTCCCGCGGAAATTGCTATCGGCGACTAATACGTTATAATGTTACGCTACTTTAATTAACTACCTAGAACAGCGCTTCTATCGTTCGATTATGCGGCGACACGAAATGCCATCGAATTATTGCGTTCGTATCCTTGCAACGACTCCAGGATTGAACGTCAACGTATGCGTACTGCTGCAAGCTTACGTATGAAGGTTAGAAGCTGCACATGTACGAGAGAAATCGTGCTACGAATATCGTTTGAGATGTTTTTTGCAAGATAAATATGCGTCGGTGAATCAATGAGAAATGTTTTACTCATATGTGACTTTCGACATTTCTATTTGAAAGTGTCCTTCTTTATAAAGAAAATATTTTGATAAGACTAAGGGAGTCGTTGTTATTAGTGATGTACACATTCTCCGCAAAACATTATGTTTCTACTTTGTGTTTTTTATAGATTTCCTATCAATAGCGTTAGTATACTTTTTTCAACGAATACTTCATAGCTCACTATGAAAGGAAAAAATGATTTCTAATTCACGTTTATAAAAATGCATATACTTCAGAAACGTATGTATAAAGTATTTTCAAAATTACAAATGTTTGTCATATCGAGCATTTATTATTTAATATTTTTGAAAAGTGATGAATTTCTAAAAGGTATTTAGAATATGTTAGTTATAAAGTAAGGATTATTTTTATTATTGATATTTCAACAGATAAGTTAAACCTATGTTTAAAAAATCAGGCTAATTAAATTCAGCACCAATTATTGTTATCAATCAAGTAATTGATTAAAAGTACATTTATCTTATCTTATTGTAAACTCCGATGCTAATTGTTATTGTGGATGAAAAGAGTAATTAATAATTACTTAGAAAGGTATTAGTAATATAAATTATTAAGCTTTATTATTTATAATAGTTATAAATATCATACATTTACTGAAATAAAAACATACCATGTAATTAAGATTTTCAACTGTTTCAATTTTTTATAAAAAAAGTATATATATATGTGTGTGTGTGTATTTATAGATTATTTTATCACTTTAGTTATTCGTTCTTGTACAATAACATTTTAAAATATCATATTCCGCAGCAATTTAAAAAATGTAATTTGTCTCATTACTTATTTTTTTATACTTTCATTATTATCTCATAAGAATTTTTTTTGTAACAGTTTTTTTACAAATTAAATGTAACACCGTAGCGAACGAGAAACTATGAAATCTTCGACGTATCTGTCCTATTAAGTTATTGATTTTATCGGGATTTTAACAATGTAATATTCTTCCTTCATTTACGAAGTTTACACAAAACAATATGATACAATACACAATAAGATTCATATAAAAAGCAGTATTAATTGTATCCATTTTAACTCTTTTTAAATTAACTTTATTCTATTTTGTTTGTATTATATATATACGAATATCCCACAGGTAGTTAATCGGATTTTACAAAGTTTCTGATTTATTTTTGTCCAGTGAATTTCAATAAGAATTAGTCAAACGAATAGTTAAACTGTATAATTAGTTTTTAGGATTGAACTTTATATTAGTGACGCAATTAGTTTAAAAATAGATCGTTCCGAGTTTCATGTGAAAATAATTTTAGAAAATTAGAAATTCAGTTTATAAACAAATTTTATTCCTATTGTAATTGTTATCATTAGTTGAAAATGTCCTTAGAAAATAAATTTTGCAATATTTGAAGTTCATTCGTTCTTTTATTCGAATAGTTTAATTTCATTCATTTATTTGAATCTCTTATACCTGAACACAATAAAATAATTATTTTGGATAAGAAATATTTATTAATAAAAAAAATTCTTGAAAATATCTTTTGTCTACTTTAAAGTAAGAATCAATAAATATATTTTTCATGCGGTATAATCCTCTTAAAAGGTAATTTTTATTATTATTTCTCTTATTATATATAAATGGGTATTTAAACTTTCTGAGGACATACTTAAAAACTTCTTGAATAAGTAGAAAAGATGATGTTTTAATTTCTTTGAGTTAACATTTATAGTTTTTTATATACATACTAATAATAAAAATGATGCGAATAGATTAAAAAAAATGTCTTTGAAGAATCAGTACTACAAATATCAGCTACATTAAATTATAAAATTTATCCATGAGAATCTTCTCATCAGTTCCTTAGTCTTTAATCAACTTCAAATTCAATACAGACTTAATTTAATTTTTACAAATAATTGTATTTCATGTTGTTTGTCTTAATACTAGCATGATATATTATTAGAACATTTTATTTCTCGGTGCTTCTGACAGCGTCAGTCATTATTTCCAGAAGAAATGGAATTTTTCCTTTTAGAAATAATCAAATTTTATTCTTCCATTTTTTACTTTATTTCTGAGGCTGATCAATAGTTTGATGTATTCGAGAAGCGTGTGGAAATCAATTAATATTTTCATGCCCGATTGACGAATGAAAATAAATAGCGAGGAAGTATATTTTAAAAGATACTTCCGATTGCATCGTTAACTTTCCATGATTAATTTACATATCTATTACGTTTCTTAGCTTTCAACTGAAATTAAATATTTCTTTATAAATCTTATTCGGACAACGTATTGAAGATATAATATGGAATACAATGCATTAAAACAGATTCAAGTACAAATAGTTGTACCAATCACAACGATATTTATAGAAATAATTATTTATTTAGTTATTCATGTGTTATTCATGTTTAGTTATTCATGTATTAATAATTCATACACGAAAGTAACTCCTATTTTGGTGCAATGTAAGTCACGGATATTAATATTAATTTATCCGAATCCACTGAATTTAGGGTTATTATTATCAATATCCTATTTAATAGTACGAATGCTATTCAAATATGTTATTTGCGTATAATTAGAAGGTAATTATTACAAAATTAACAAACAGACAAAAGTCTAATTTTAATGTGCAATCTTACTATAACTTGACCATAATTATTAATTATGGATTATTCACAACGTATGTATCATAAGAATATTGTATAATAACAATAATTTACTTATCGATTATTACATAAATAGCGAATAAATAGCAGAACAAAGCATAATTTTTGACGAATAACCTATTTTTGATGAATGATTTTGAGAATAATCACGTAGTTTCGTAATAATTAATTTAATAATACGTAACAAACTAAAAAAAGATTTATTTCTCTATATTTTTGAAAAGCTCATTATTTTTATTATTTGTAATATTAATGATGAAAAGCAATAACGTTACTACAAATTTTTTAAAGTAATAAATCTTTGCAGTGTACATGGTAAACGTTTTGATAGATGAGCATCTTCTACGACTACTTTTTAAATTTATATATAAATTGAGAACCGCCTAAGAATTTATGTATTACTGCAAGTCTAATAGAGTTCTTTTTATCAATTCTTTGATGCATATAACTATAATTTATCGTTTTCAATATTATAAGATTTTCTGCATAGCTTCTAATATTAATTCCAAGCGTTTAATCTTATAAATTCTTTATTAAATTGTGTGTGCAAACACGCATGCGTATTAAATTATGCAAATATTAGAATAGCATTGTTGATAAATGGATGTACTTAATTAAAGGGAGTCCTATGTTTGCATAAAATATTATTACAGTATCAGACACGTCATAAATCATCTTAAAATTATCTGAAACGTAAAAATAATTGTAGTGGGAATTTTAACAAAGACAAGACTTGTTGACCTAGGAATCACTGTCGTTCATAATGAGTTATTAGCCCAATGGTCAACATATTTACTCTAATGAATTTAAAGTCATGTCAAGCTTATTCTTGCACGTGCAATTACTTAAAAAATTTCAGTGCATTCAGCGCGTAGAAAATCCAACTATTTACATTTAAATCAACTATTTACGATTCGCATATAAAATTGTGCATTAGAAGATAAAATGAGGAAAAAAAAGGAAATAAATAATAAGAAGTTGAATAGCCAGTCGCTGAAAAGAAAACTGGAAAAGTAAAGAGAAAATAGCGAGAGGGCATCTGTGTTGTACATCTTGACGTATTAATTCCGCCTACATCTCCTTTTCTTTCTCTCTTTTACATATACAATTAGAAGCGTGCGAGAGATCAATTAGTTGCATGGTACACTTGTTGCGGTGATGCGAGAACGTGTAAAAACGACGCTTATCTCGTGGCATCCTGATACATACCATCTAGGCACTTACGTTTCGCAACTGCAAATCGATCTCGGATTCTCAACGAGAGCTCGTATACTGTCTTTATCTGTCCATCTCTCTAGCATCTATGTTTCTCTTGCGTTTTATCTCTCTTCTGTTCTACGGTTCTATCGATTGCCACTACTTGATGCGATCCGAAGATGGAGCGTTGCTTCAAGATTTCATGCATAGTGTGCTCTTAGAAATTATTTCATTGTGCAGTTGTACTTGAAATTGTACACAAATTGGAATTTGAAGAACGTGCATTAGTTTTCGTTGTCTTAAGTGATTTGAAAATTCGAGTCGGTTAATTCAATCTTCATTTATTTCAAAAACTGTTGTGTTAGCTGTTGAGCTGCTTCAAATATAAATTTACACATTTTTAATTTTTTTACATTTAATTTTTTATCTTCCCTAATGAACTGCAGTTTGTTTTAGTTTACGGCAGTAGAGCACATATTTGTGCCTTAATAAAAAAGAAAATGTTTTTTGTTTAATGTTTCAACTCGATTAATATGAAAAAGCTATTTTTATAAATGGCGAGTGCTGAGCTTAATAACATTCGTAACATTAAGTGATACTGTATTAAGATTTTAATAATACATTGAGTCCCTATAATCTTGGATTTCCTCTACAAACTGAAAGGTACATTACTTGTGTTGAATCAGTGAAATTAAATTTATGGTACTTAAATATATTTAAAAAAAAAGATAACCATGCATTACACTATTTATATAAATTTTTATTATGAAAGAAGGGTCCAAAACTTAGTAAATAAAATTTAATTTATTTCTATATTTTTAACGAATTAAAAATATATATAATATAAATAATATAAAGTAATTTACTCGTAGAGTTATTAACACTGAAATGTGTTCCTTTGAAATACTTGGATTCTAGAACTTATATATGTATACATAACTTCAAGGGCTAACAATTTAAATATCGTAATTGTTGTTCAAAGAAAGACTTGAGTTAACATAATTATTTTCTAGAAAAGATGAATGTAATGTATACTATTACTGGGAGCGTGATGAATCTTAAATGGAATAAATTGATTTTTACAAAAAAACTATTCGTGAAAACGTTTAATTTGTAATTCTTATTATTCAAATTTTATTCTGTATTATTTTATTCATATTCATTGATGCCTAAACATTATTGATTCAACGAAAATATAATCAATTTTCAAAGTGTTCCTTTCAGTTATATAAAACATCTTATTTTTAGAAAACTTTACCGAACCATTTTATAAATAAGAGTTTAGTCATGTTTTATGCACTTCAATGTAGACATATATCATCTCTTATTTATATTTAATTCATTTTTTAAATTTTTTTCTAACAGTTGTTTATTATTTATGAATATATTTTTTGAAACGACTAACTTTAATAATATAATTTACATGAAAAGTTACGGTTTTTCATTGGGTTATTTGACTTTTCATCTTTTTTCGACTCTTAAAATAATATTTCGAAATAATTATAAGAATTTTCTTGAATTTTATACGTATTAAAAAATTAATAATCTTGTTTAAAATACAAAATTCGTATGAAATAAGATAATTAAAATGACTGCATTAAAAGAACATTCTTAGATAGTTATTATTTTAACATTACACGGATTCAAAGATGTACACGTGACACATTTTAAGATGAATTCAAACAATTTTACTCACTTTTTATCGTCATTGAAATAAACTACTAAAACATAGTTTTAAAATCTTTTATTTTCAAATAGCAACCATGAAATATCGAAGCACAACGCTTTCTTTGTATACAAACATTATATTTTAGCCGAGAAAATTTTTTAAAAGTTAAATTTAAAATGTTGTTACTCTTTTATTTATATGAAAAACAGCGAGAAAAATATGAATTACTTGTTTTAATTTTCTAGAGATTTGTATGAAAAAGGGAAATACAAATATGTTAAAAGTGCATAGGCTATAGAAGTAATTATAAAATTTAAAGGATTAAAATAATATAACACTCTTTTTTATATGAACAAAAATGCAGAACTAATTTGTCTTCAAATAGTCGTAGTTTTTACAAATTTTGACTTAAATATTTGGTATTTTTAAAAGAATTTGAATTCTGAAAGTAATTGATACTAATTTAGTTGGGAACGACTTTCACCGTTTATGAACTTACTCTTTAATATTTGCAATTTTGGGTGTTAAGTATTTTATTTTATTTTTTACATTATAATTTTGATATTTTATAAGAAAGTTTATAAAATATTAAATATTTTTTGTACAGGTATACGTAAAATAATTAAGGAAGAAGTACTTTGTGGTAAAAATTTAATGTTTAATTTCAGCTCGTTAATTCATAAGATAATAATTTAAATAAAATTATAAATGTTTCAAAAGTTACTGTTCATTAACCCAGCTTATATATTTTACTTATTCAACATGAGTCTTTAAAGATTCACAAGCATTAGTTTAATATCTTCAGCAGGCCTTAGTATTCTGCTTGAATATATTTATTTCGAAATGAAAAATATAATGATTAAGCAGCTAATTTAGCTGAAGTGTATTATATGAACGAGGTAAATAAATTTTTGATATATTCACATTATACTTTGTAAATAAATAATTAATGCGTAAAACAATCCAACTAATAAATGGCTTTCAATAATATGTAAATAATATAGTGATATCTACAATATTTTTGAAACAAAGTATTCTACTCTATTAAAAATGCACACTCCATTATTTTACGTAGAAATTCTGCAATATGTAGAGACTACACAGTGTTTTTCATTTTGTAAACTTACATTTTTTAAATTTAAGAGCATATATTTCATCGCTTTCTCCTCTGCACATAGATTTTTCGGGTCTATTCTCTTTCGCAACCGGTCAGTCGAAGACTATTCTTTCTTTCATTGCGCAACGTGCATTTTTCATGCTTTTGTGAGGACGCTTTCTATCTTCGCGTTGCAAGTCTGGCGAAAGGCATTCATAGTAAGATTTGGCATACTACATAGTTTTAGAATGTAGTATTTTTATTGATGATATTTTGCACCTTTTGAATAAATTTTTACTTTTTTCAATGTGTTGTTTTGAATGAATAATTTTGAAACTAAATTGCTTACATTTTAATTTTATGAAAGGTAAATGTTATTTTATTTAATTATTGCACGCTGACTAAGCCAAGAAAGATTATATAATATAGAATTAGATTTTGAATGTTTTATAAAATCTTATTGAAAAAAGAAGGATTTTCAAGAAGATTGAATTTTTCATCACTCTATGACTTTTATAAATGTGCGCTTCCTCTGTTAATGAAGTTTGATAGAATCTAGTTATGAGCAACTCATTTGTTCTTTATGTAACCACTTTCTTCGCAACTGCTATCGTATTATTTCACACCTATTTTATCAGAGAAAAAGAAACAAAAATGTCTTTTTCTTCATTCATAAATGGAAAGGATATGTACACTGATACGTCAATTTATCTTTGCTATTAAATTTTTTTCTACTGAATCGTACGAAACGTCTCAAATGTCAAAAGTCGTAAAATTGTAGAAAAACTTTTAAAAAAGTTTGTTAATATTTAATTGGCTATTTATTGAAGACAAGAGGCCGCAAAGAAGGAGTCAAAATAATAAGAAAACAGAATTTCTTCATGAAGCTTTATATTTGAAAATTTTCATCTTAGGAAAAGGTTTTCGCCATTATTGTTATTTACACATTTTATAAAACGTATATTATTACTGTGAGCATTAAATTATGCAATAAATCCGAGTTTGATAAAATTAAGAACGCGTACAGAGTTCCTAAGAATATTGTATTTGAAATGCGTGGAATCGTTTTAATTTGTATTAAGAAAAATATCTATTTAGGGATATAATAACATTTATTTTATCGCAAATAATTTGACTCGTTCGCGTAGAGGCACTTGATATACGCTATAGTCTTGCAAAGACGGTTATCCCGTTATTGTAAAATATGCCTAAACATTTGGATTTTTAGGACTTGAAAAGTTTTTTATATTATCCTGCCAATGCAATTAAGAAGCACATTTAGTACAATTGGTGGTCTGAAGTTTGAATCTGCGATTACCGCGACATATTAAATCGAAATATTCGCGTCGAATACCCTTGTGAAATGGAGTATGTAGCCTACATAATATTAGCCTAGCAAAATAATATGCAAATGCAGATCCAGTTACCGCTATCGTCTCGTGTATACGTACGACTGTATAATATAGTTGTGTTACCCTGACAACTTAGATACAGTTGTTCAGTCTTGTTGGCTTGTCTGATTTATCCGCATGGCCAATTATACTTTGAGAAGAGTTTATCAACCAATTGAGATATTGTATTTGGTTGAATCATTGGTTTAGACTGCGGTTCAGAGCATGTGTCGCTTTCATGTAAATATATGTAAACTAGTTTGTCTTCAAAATTGTTGTTGCTCGATACATATTTACTTTATCCCTGAGCAATGAACTCTCCCTTGCGTTTGATGAATCTTGTTGTACATCAGAAATAATTCAAGGTTTTGAACGGCGTGAATTCATTTTGAAGCCGCGCACAGTTTAAAGTCTTAAATTCTGCTTATAACGTGGATGTTAAGAGTAATTAATTTATTCGCTCGATTCTCACTCCGCGCACGCAAGTTCATCATTACGAGTCAACAACTTCATTTACCAATATAGTATCTAATGTCGTAATATTAAAAATTTGCGTAAAATGTACGATTATTTGTTGATTAATACAACCTCAGCTTCACTGAATAAAACATTGAAATACTCGCAGGACTCGATATAACAGCCCAGCAGAAACTTTCATTAATCAAAAGGTCCTTTGCAGCATATGTAATATGACCATCGTTATTTAAATTTTCACAGGTGTTGGTGGCCATTGTCCTCGCGTCCAGGCACCCCAGTGGGGCTCGGTACGCGAGCGCATACTAAAGGATGGTTCGCTGCAAACGGTCTACTCGTGCGAACCTGGGCGCAGGCTTAAGGGTAGCAAAATTCTCACTTGCACCGCCAATGGCTGGAATCATCCGGTGCCCAGTTGCGTGCCTTACGGTAAGTAAAAGCCGTTTTAAGGACTCGGCTGCACCTTTGAATAGCACGAGCTCCTGAGTCAATAAATCAGGACTGTTCGTAATGTGGAAATGGAATCATGAATTTACACTTTCATACGCGTAGTTACTTGCGCCTGCACACTTTGGAGCTCCTAGCGTTCTATGTTATCGTGCTCCAATCGTCGAATGAAATATCTATGTAGTTTCAGTTACGCCAGGGATTTTTTTTCGTGAAAATCTATTTAATTTTAATGCGCACTTTTTATTGAATTTCGACTGTTTCGTATTTATGTACACTGTTAAATTTGCTCGGAACATTATATTTCCATTTCTACGATTATTGTACTCACGTGTATAATGAATTTTACAAAGAATGATCTTGTATACGATTGCTTTTATTTAGCATAACTCTGAAGCTAGTTTTTGCCGAAGCGATGTTATGAATTTTGAAGTAACCGACCTTATCTGGACAATATTCTATTTTCTACAACCATATACTATTTTTCTGAGAAATAAATTCCACAGATTTATAGCGATAGAATAAGAGTTATATGGTCATATGCGTAAATTTAGTTAAACCAAAATTTCTTCTCTAGTGATAATTTGTGACTATGAAACATTTCATTTCCGCGTCAAATAATTTCATATCCATAACTTACGTGTTTTTTTCTATAGAAAATATAACCGCGGTAATTACCACTACTTATTCATTAATCGTTAAAGTAAACGGTTTGTAATAAACATAAACTAAAGTATACCCATATTGTTTTAATTAAGTAATGATTGGTAATTTTTCATCCTTAATTAAATACTTGTAAATTCATACTAGTTGTGAGAATTTTTTCATTGAATGTTAATCGATTCGTAATGCCTGTGATTTGAAACGTAAGTGGAAGGTACTTATTTGGGCCACGAATTTTTATTAATATGCCCAAGCAATTTTTCGATGACAAATTTACATTTCTCGATTTTAATCGCGTGATATTTTGAAATACACTGACCCGAACGAAAACAGAAACTAGTAAACAGTCTTTTTCAAGCGATTTGTATCGATCTATCAGTCTATCAATGCCCTGATCGTATTGTTCTTCGTATTCAAAGCTCCGTACTGTCGTCATCATTACACATCCATTTTTCGCGCTCAAAAAATAAAGCTCGCTACGATTTACCGACACAATCGAGGCAGTTTTTTCTGTTTTTTTCTTCCGTGGTATTCAAGCCGCCTGTCGATCCTTTATTTTATAGCTTCGGTCGAAATCGAAACGCAGGAGCTTTTTCGTTCTTTATGTTCTCTCTTTCTATTTCCCTTTCTCTTTCTCTCTTAGGTTATATTCGTACTTTATTTGCATACGTGAAATGCGTTTGCCAGCAAACCTATATATTTTCTTTCTTTTGCTCATCGTGTGTTTGTCGAAAGGCGAGCAGTAGTGCAGTGGTCCATTGACTCGCTCTCGAAGCTTTTATAGCGTTATTTTTTTCCTACCTTTCTCTTGTTTTGATACCTTCTTTTTGTTTCGTTCCTATACATTCGAGAATGCAGTACTAAGTTGTTTTTGCTGAATATAGAATTACACTTATGCGTATAAATGTTCAAAATTGCCGTTTTGATATACGTCGTTACTATGGATATTTTCGTAAGTATCGGTTACCATCTGCACTTATGCATATAGGTACATTGAATTTCATTCAATTTCAATCATGTGATTTCACGTTAAAAGTGTTATGTTTCTTGCACCGACAAATATATTATACGATTACGATTTTCATTTTTTAACGAAATGTTGTCAAAAAATAAATATACGTAATTTGTTTAGTTCAAACTTTGTCTAAAACAATCAATACAAACAGATCAACAGATTAATAGATTATTATGTTAAATAAATATTAGGTTATTTTAATTTGTATTTATAAATAGTTGAAATTTATAATATTTCCAGCAACATTTCCAACACAATTTCGATCGTTTAAAAAGTACGTCGAACGTCTAATAGATATTCAAGAATTATCATCAAGATTCCATATTCAAGATAATATATTTATAGCAAGTGATTAGTTATTTCTTTTCAATGGAAGAGTTATGTTAGAAATTTTCGTTCTTGTGGATTTACTCGACTTTGTTCCATTCAGTCTTCAAGTTCTGGTTCTAAGGGAGTATTAGTGTTTTGCTATGTTATCATTTTTTCGATGGGGTCCTATATCTTAATGTTCATAGTAACATCAAAATTGTTTAATTGTTGTGGCAATTATTCCAACGTAGTGATCTTCTGATCAATAAGTTTTCACAAGTTTGGCCTCAAGATTTTTATTCGTCAAACAAATCATATTCCTTTTATAGCAATTTAATATTAGGATATAATTAATCGTATCCAACGAAATCGTTAAGCAATAAAATCTTTAATATTATCGTCGTCTAGATGGTTTTTCATTTTATTTTAGATAAAGTTCATCATAGCGAGACAAAAAATTCCTTTGCAAACTTTCGAATAAAATTATATAAATACTTTATTATAATTAAGCTTATCAAAAATAAACTGCACCATATAACTGGATATAGCATTACCGTAATGTTGAATTAGACGGTATTTAGTTTATACATCTGTGAACTGTAGCGATACGTATCTATATGTACCTCATTTATTTCAATTAAACTTTCAAATTATAATTTCTTTTAAATAGGTACAGTAATCACATCTACACTTTGAATTTTTTTTATAACTTCGGTATTACGTATTTTATTCTTATTCCTTTTATTTTTTGAGTACATACTCTGCTGTACCGAAGTAAAAATTTATTGGACCAGAAGTTTTTCAAAGCACGCACACTTCTCTTTCGACTGAATCGAATCCTTCTACCAAAGAGAGTCAATAGCATTGAAATTCTCGCGCTCGACTCGCGATTATCGACGGACTTTTTAAAGGTCGCGCATTGCAAAGTAACTTCGATGCCGCGGATCACACTTGACCAACTTTTCTTTCCTGCTGAACTTATTCTTTTTCATTCGCATTTTTTGTATTTTGCTTATCTTAAAGTTTGTTTAAAATTCTAGGTCCCTCTCCTTACAACATAGTTTTCCTATCCACACGTTTACCTTTTATAGACATGAATTTCTTAAAAATTTCATACTCATTTTTTATATATCTTGAAGGTATTGAATAACTCAATAATTTTTATGAAAACCTTAAAATTTATAGCAAAGCATTATTATAGTGACAATATTTCATACAATTTCGTATTTATTTAATAAAAAATATCTCTCAAAGTAAAAATATTCAACATTGTAATATACGGGTTTTTCCGATATTATGATAAATTATTAAAAAAGTAGAAAAATATTGTTTCGAAAGTTATAGTAATTTTTTAATTTCAGCTCTTTTCTAATTTAATCTGAATAAACTTCTTTTTAGAAAAAAGCTTTTTTATATTAAAGAATAGAGCTAATATTGAAATTAATATACTTTATAAGGGCGAGCAATAAGGAGAACATCTTTTTGTCTTTAAATGAATTTTAACGTTATGAAAAAGGTAATTCCTTGTTGTCATGCATAGTGCACGTTTCAGTCGTATTATTTCACCAATCTTCTAGTTCGATTCCTTCATCCCTGAAAGTTTAATTTCCTTCAAAATTTTTCTTGCTGAAAGTCTGAAAGTTTGGATACTTCGTATACTACGATGAGAGTAAAAACTTCGCGTACCTTTTCTGTTATATCAAGTTGTGTTGTTCTATTGTGTTCTAGAAAATTGAGAAATAGAAAGAGAGAGAAAGGGAAAAAACTGAGAAGAAGAGTGAGTGAGAAATAAAAGCGAGAGGAAGATAGAATGGAATAAGAAGGAAGGAGGCTCGGAAAATTTTCTTACCGTGTGCTCGCTTTGGAGACATAGACGCGATTGCCTCGATAAGTGCGGATTTATGATCAAACTTTACACCGTCGACGTTTTCGAGTGAACCATCGATATAACGTCGATTGCATTCCGATCACGTTCGCGTGGTGGCCATGGTGGACGAGCCTCGCGTTTCTATTTCTCAGGGTTCGCTTACTTTTTATTAATATCTTCTAGATTTTTTCTGCTTTCTTCATGAAGGAAAGTATACCGACCTTATAATTCTGTTGAAGGCACGTACCTAATATCTACTGTTTCTCCCATGTAGTTACAGAAAAATGCTTTCTGACGCATAACTATACTTTTGTTGGGTACTTTATATTTCAATACAAAGAATAAAATACGGCAATTGTCAGAGAATGCATCGATAAATTACAAGGTAACTGAACTTTATATTCTTCTAATAATTGCATTACAAAATTTCATTTGAAATTAAGCTAATAAATTTTGGCATTGACTTGTTCATTAATTATTCATTGATGGTGCGTTGTTCATATTATTTAGAAAAAAATATTTATAAGAGTAACATTTTTCATTAACAATTATAATAAGTGTAAACCTACGCAATTAATAGCTTCATAGTCTTGTTGACTTTCTATAAGATATTTTTTACTAATTATTTCAAATTAGTACACAGTTGTATAAAAAATAATTCTAGAGGAGTATTTTTTATAATCGTTGTTACTTACAATTTTTTTACAGTAGTGTGAATCAATTAATTTAAAATAAGTATATTGAAACTCATCAATATCTCATTTTTGTTTTTCGATTCTTTTTTGCATTAATTCTTACAAAATTTTGAAGAATGTACGATTTTAAGGTCGTATTTTGGTGACATAATATAAATTCTTATTTTAATGATCCACTATTAAACTTGGACAAACTGTACAAACCGGACAAAAATCTTCAATTCTGATTAAAATTGATAACTCAAAACTCGTCTTTATCATCAATCTTAGACGCATTTATATTTATATATATATGTATATATAAAGAAACGATAAAACGCGAAGATAAAGTGCCTACTTTTCTCAATTCTGTCACATAAGAATAATGTTAAACGTTTGCATGATTCTTGTTACAGGAAATAAGTGTTTCAGAGATATTTATAAATATTACTGTTACGAAACTTTGAACAACCATATTGATTTATTCAAATTAATCGTTTTCTTTAAAATGTATCTAATTGTTACGATAACTACTGCTAAAATTTTAAAGCGTGTAGATGTCTCCTATATAATAAAATAGTTTTACGAATTCAAGACGGTTACTTGTCGAAAAAGTAGTTATAATAGCGTAAATCCATGTGGTAAAATAGATTTTGCGGGGTCTTGTTGATCTATCGATAGAGCACGTGAAATCCTTTGGGTTGTGAAGATTCACGTTTCCTGACTTTTCTCGTTCGTGTATAACCTCCGTACACTTACACCTATGCGCTGTAATACAGCGCATCAAGAAAAGTCTTGAAAAAAATTCGAGAGGGGCGAGGGAAAACGATGACAAATGGCCCTCTTTCAGGGACGCGCGTCTCACTGCATCCGAGTCCTTTAACCTTGTGTGCTGTGTTCTTTTCGTTGCTTTTTTATGAGAAAGGAAAAAAGAAGCTCCGCAACGATAAAAAAGACGAAGGCAGCGAAGCCATCCTCAGAAGAAAGGACGTAATCGCTTTGATTTATTGCCGATGAATATTATGCGGAAACGCGTGTCTGTCTCCGTCCTTTCTTTTTTTTTTCGAGATTGGTCCTACTCGTGCGGGCCCAGAAATTATCTCTCGTATGCGCAATGTCTGAATGTTTTACAGATAATTCCTCGGGGAGAAGATTCATTTGGTGCGGGGAGTTAGAGGCGCACAGGTGCTGCTATCTTTATTAGGTAGACGTGTTTGGGATTCGGGAATCTTTAGACAGAATAAGAAAGAGGGAGGCCTTACGCGATAAAATACGTCTGAAATCATTTGTTTCTGGGGGATTTTTAAAACGCCGGAACATTATGGTTAGTATTCGTTAGTACTCTCGTTTCCTAAAACAACAGTGAAGAACATCCAATTTTCTTAAACATTAATTACAACTCTTTATATTGCCACTCTATAAGTATGTTCTTAATGTTGATTACCTTTTATAAAAGAATTTTTATATATTTAACTTGATAGTTTCACTTGATAGTTTATGTAACTTGATAAGTTGCTTTTCTTAGATCATGATTTATACTTGCACGGTTACACTTCAAACGACTCGTTTATCCAATACTATTACTGATATTTTTCAAACGATAACATAAGTACAAAATAACGTTTTGCTATCAAAGACAGGCATTTGAAGAGATACAGTCGCGAATAAAATAAATGCATACATTTTCATCAATTGGAAAATGCACAAATTGTAGACAAATAGACAATAAAATATCTGCTGATTATTAATGAAAAAATTGGTGTGGAAAAAAGCCATGATGAATTCTTTGAAATATATATTAACTAAGTCTTTCTAGAATTAAGGGGAAAAAAATCTGATTATTTATTTGCAAATTTTCTTTAATTCCAAAACTATTATAGCTAATACGTTTAATAATTTCAAATAAATTATAAAAAGAATTTTTTTATTTCATTAAAGGGATTAGGTCAATTTTACTCTACCTTATTATTAAATTTTGCTAATAATTTTAAATAAGTGCATATTTACTTATGTATAGCATCCAAGAGTTATTTAATTTTAAGTGTATAAAATTGATAATTAAAATTTCGAATCTTAATTGTACTAAAAAATAACATTCCAAAGTTTTAAAGAATGTATTAAAATTTTGATTTAATATTATAATAATTAATAGTGACAATAAATATTTAAAACATTTTTATTTTATTTTTTTATCAGATGATTGTAAAATAGTAATTAAATTAGTAAATGTACAATAACTATTGGCGTGCTTTTGATAATTATATATTACATCTATCATTATTAATTACTTAATAGCAGCTTAAAGAAGCACAAAAAAATGTTTTAATTAGTTTTCGTGTTGATTTTATATTTTAACTTTTAACAGTTGTCATTAATTAAAAATCCTACACAAAGCTTTAAAATACCAACATATTTTTAGAATTTCTTTGTTAAATCGTGTAATCAAGTTCAAGTATTAAGTATAAATAGTGAAATAATTTTTTGAAATAGCTTTTACTTATTTAATATTTAAAATAATCAAAGAAACGCGTTACATGCTTGTACCTAAATACATGTAATATAAATAACATACATATAAATCATGACAATAATGAACGACAAGAATTGCATTGCTTTTTAAGGAAATAATTTTAAATCCAAAATTATATGCGTTTACAAAAGCATATCAATGTGGGAGGATAAATGTTAATTTTATCTATCATACGACAGCTAACATACGACTCGAGGAATTGAGTATTTAATATAAACTAATACCCGAAGTAAATTTGAAATTATTTCTTTAGATGGCGCATGCACAACTGTAAATGCATTTGAATATCGTTCCTTTACATCCGTGCGTGCGGGTACCATCAGAAATGATCTCGTACCGCGTACCGCGACTGCTGTTAAAGTAGTCTCGTATTCCGGTTTAATGACTTAACGATGGCTTAATTTGCCACACTCGGCGATCTAACCATCGATCGTCTAGCCGTCGATTACAAGCGAAGGCTTGTGCGTCTCATACATGCACATGATCAGCCTCAAACAGATGCCAGAGGCTTCATTTAGTTCCGCAATGTTCCTGACGTAAGAGCTGATAGGGGAGGCAGATTTGACGTTTTTACTTTTATTTTTATTTTTTGTACCGAGAGCTTCGTTCATTTCAATGAAAGTGGTCTGCCATCATGATTGAGAGCGTGTGATATTTTTCATTTGATGCGAATTCAATTGAAATTAGAATTGAGTGAAATTTTTTTATGCACATTTAGCTGAGAGAGAGAGAGAGAGAGAGAGAGTGAGAGAGAGAGAGAGAGGATTTGTGCTAATTGTATACCAAAAACGTATAAACCATTTTAAGTTTTCAATAACCTTGTATATTGGTATAATAAATGCCATAATTTTTCTATAAAATACAATATCATACTTCTTTTTTCAGTTTCTTCTGCTTTTGATAAATTCAACCAAAATAACAAAGTACTCGAATAAGGTAATTTATTTTTTGAGTATGGATTGGCAAAAGTTCTAAAGCTTGGTAAATTTCAAGTTTTTTATCCAAACAGTTTATATTATATCATAATTACGCACGATTCAGATTTTTCAAATGAAATATCTACAGTGATCTAAATCTTGTTGTAAAATTAACAATTTTTTTAATTTGATAAGATTATCGTATCAAAAGGTATTTCATGGGGTAGACCTCGCATATGTTTACACTTCGTACTGCGTTAGTCTGTTGAACTCGTCAGTAAGGTTGTATAGACTGATCTTGTCTTGTATGTCGAGAGGAACACCGAGAACTCAATTAAATACTAAGCCAACCTTATGCCCATCGTTTGCGGATGCGCGCAACACATCAGCCGCCTCATGGTCAATCTCCTCATTATTACTCCTCCTTTACAAATACCTTCCGCTTAATCATGAATATATTCCAACGTTATATTACTTGAGAAATCAACATATTTGTAACTTTAAAATGAAAGCAGCTCTTACATTCTCTATTCACAAGTAAAATATTTACCTAAACATAACATAAACAATTACATAAACTATTATTAACTAAATATTATTGTTGTTATACTATGAAAATTTTAAATTATAAATTACTTTATCGCAATATGATATATTTATATTACGAATAAAAGTTAGAAAAATACTGTCTATAGGCAATTACTTGTAAAGTAAATGTAGATATAATAATAGCAAGAATGAAAACAATAATGAAGGTTTTGCGTTTATATGAAAATGGTTGCTGTAAGTAATAAACATCATCGTTGCATAAGCGATAGGACAGCGTTCGATGAGTATACAGGTGAATCATTGCTGATACCTTTCAAGCACGTAAGGCAAGATTAATCTAAACAGGCTTACCGACGAGTCCAGTAGATCGATCCGGGATGAAACGCGCTCACGAATAATCTCATCTTGTGAAACAAGCATTACTGCCGCATCAAAAAGTTCACAAAAATTAAATAATAAATATGTACAAACAGTTTACTACAAATATTCTTGGTTATACCAATGGAGAAATTTTGTTTTCAAAATTAACTGACAATAATCAAGTTACTAGAATTCATTATTGCACGTAGTATTGGATGCTAGAATGGAGTTTTTCATTAATTTAGTGTAACGTAATGGTTTCAGAAAAACAAAAAATATTTATATTTTATGTATTGAGAATCATATTTATTTGGTATGCATCAGAGCTGTTGGCGTACAAATATAAATTCACACGAATTTGGATTTTTATCTATACTGTGTCATCGACGATGGTGCATGCGTACATATATTTTAATTTTAGATGTCGGTCTATGATGTTAAACCGTATTTGTCAAACCTATATCACTAGTTATTACACTTGTGATTTAGAACCTGTTAGAAGTAAACTAACGTAGTTCTGAATTAAATATAGTTACATATGAATATCATCTTAGATATTAACAGCTGATTGAAAAAAAATGATGATTTTAAAGAGAATAACATGTTATGATAAGAATTTTAGTATGATATTTCTAATCAAATTATTTAAAGTAATTTGGTAAATCGACGCATGTGCAAAATATTGAGCGACAGGCGAAGATAGAAGTGAACGAAGGATAAGGATCGGCGTTAGGAGGGGGGGGGCAAAAATCTTTAGGGGAAGAGAAGTTTCCGCCGGAAGGAAAAAGCGCGAGTTTGAATCTAGTATCGACGAAGTGGGCACGCATGTCAGATGTAGTAGAGTAATAATTATTGTAAATATACGTTTATGTTCTTATTAGAATAGTGGTTTTTCCAATTAAAATTTATCTGATCTTTATATTATTTTTCAGTATGGAAGTTAGGCGATACGTATAATATTACTCGGAAGAAGTATTGATGTTAATATTAAACTGTTATTATGATTACATCTGGAAAACAGCTCTAATAAAGTGCTATAGATTTGAAACTTTTCGAAAATTACTTTATGTTTGGAGATATTAAATTTTAGGAGATTATAATAAAATAACGTTTGAAAAATGGTGTCGCAGGTTGGCGTAATGACCTGCACGAGACTTCCATTTACTACTTGTTATTTGAAATTTGGAATACTCTTGAAGAGTCCTGTTTAAACTGTGCTTAAGCTGCAATGATTATCGTAAAAGAGCTCTGAAAAGTTAGACGTTTCGATTCAATAAAAAAATAATATTCAATTTTGTTATGAAATAAAAAATTTTGAGTTATATTCATTTAGTGTTGAAAGTAATAGCAATCTATGATCTCATCCATTATTGTTTTTGACTAAACTAAGAATAAAGATCGTTATACACGAAAAAATGTATGACATCCCATTGTACTTGATTTCATATTAAAATTACAATTTATTGCATATCAATAAATTTTACATAGATTCACTTAACATTATTTGAATATAAGGCAATGTATTAATAGCAATAACGTGAAACTTTATGGCTCATTGGGATCTTGTAATAAAATAAACGGAGCATCATTTAGAAGTGGCTTACAGTACACTGATTTGGAATTTAAGTGTATTATTTGGTATAGTATTATTGGTTATGGGTTGATTGGGTGGAAAAATGTGATTAAGCGAATAACGTCACGGCTTAATGTACAAATGTGGATATTTATTAACCAAGCCATATGTACATTTCTTTGCGAAAAAGCGCTATGGAATGACTTTCGAATAATTTTACCGTGAGTAAAATTGGGGATGTTGTCTCAAGTTCTAGAAAAATCCCAAGGGTATCCTTGGGATTTAAACCCTGACGTAGACGTCCTTATCAGTGCGCTCTTTTTCTCTCAGAATTTGTTTCCTTTTTTGAAAGTCAATACAACAATAAAGGTTAAATACTACACGTGTACTCCATTCCGATCGATGAGACGTTCAATATTTAAAATAAAATTATCTATATATAGATTATTATAAATTGGTACATATACTTGGTGTACACTTAAAAAAGTAACAGTGAAAACGTTCTTAATACAGCAAGATTTTCAATTTATATGTGATAGAAGAGATTGCATGCAACTGGTAAATATTTTAAACTGTTAATTTTAAATCAAGTTATACATTTTTTATTAATTATATTCTATCGTTATAACATATTGAATAATAATGGCTGTTAGAAGCTTTAATTTTGCTTGCAATTTTTACTTTTTACAATTGTAAAATAGTAAATATAGAAGTACTTAATTAATTTTAATTATGATCTTGTAGATTATAGATTATTGCACATATTCAGAAATTTGTTTTCAAAAAGACATTAATTATTCCTTATTTTTCTACTATTACATTTCATTGGTGTAGTTACACATATTATATTATTCCTTTAATAATACAAAATGTGCAAAAAGAATATAATTATTTTTAGTTTAAAGTTGAATGGTAAACATTTTTCAATTATATTACCGAAAATTATTTATTACGTAATGTAATAAATAACGTAATAATACAATTATTACGTTATTCTATGTTGTTCCTGTAATATAGATATATCATTTTCATTGATAAAGATGCATTTTTACACATTAAATACATATGCATGTATCTATATATTTTTCAGTTGTTGAAATATAAACTTTTTACTTAATAAGTTAAATTTGGAACTATTTTCAATAACTATTTACTAAAAATAAAAATTTCGATTTATTTTTACATATCTTAAATTTAGGAATACAATTTTCTAATGTTCATGAATGGATATTATAGTTTTGCTTTATGAAGTAAGATATATTATACCTCTTATTCATTCCGAAAATTTAATTTGTAATTCTCACATTTTAATTCTGACTAACAGATAATTTTTTATCTTGTACATTCAGAAGTGGCAATAAGTACTCGAATCAATGCATTTTTTACATTCATATACTAATAAAAACTTTAAAAATTTGAGGCATGTTTTATATTCAGCACTAGAAGACTATTGATAATAATTAATGAAATCATATGTGGTATGTTTTTTATTAATTGTTTTTGTAACTGAAATTTTTAGAATTAGAATTTGTAAATGATTTAATGTACATGTGTTTTCATTTATTAATAATTAATAATAATTGACATAAATTGATTAAAAAAATTATTAATGGGCTATAAAATATTTTTATATATAACTTATCAATGATTGTTAATTAAAATTCGTTTTTTAAACCTTAAAGTTATGACAATTATGTTGAAGTAAAATATAAATTGTTTTTTATTTCTTAATATTTACGATTTAAAATTTAGCATCTTAATAAATATTCCATATTTAACAAATCCGAACAGAAACTGTAACAAGATAAGAGAATCAACCAATGTCATATACGATTACATCAGACTTTTATTATTCTTTCAAGAACTAATTGTTTTCAATTTTATTTCGATTTCCAGTAAGATACTAATGGATATCTGAAAACATTTGATTGAAATGTATTTTCTCTGATTGAATTGCATAATTTTATCTTTTTCATTGCTTTTGCACATATTCGATCATTATCTATTACAATAACTTATGATAACAGATAATTGTCAAAATAACGTAATATCGATAATTTATCAACTCTTTAGCCGAGTTAATTTATATTTAATTTATATTAATTATGTATTTGAACAATTTTCTGGTTGCTAACATTTCGTAATTATTGCTTTTGTTCTTGATTTGTTTTTAATTAAATTTACATACGTATTAATATTTTTGACACTATTAAATATATGAATATTTTTTAACATTATTATTCGTATAATATATTAATCTTAATAAAATATTAATTAGACGAATCTAACTCCGAAATTTCGATGTTATTTCTATGTGCTGTATGTTACGACGGAATCACTTTTTTAATAACGCGTTGAAGTTTTTCTATTTGTTAGCTATTTTGAGATTAATTGTTATTATTAAATTATTTTATTGTAGACCTGATATTTCTTCGAAACATTTCATAACCTGATTAATTAGATTACTGAATGAATAATAAACAGTTGTTATTCAATTCAAACATTTTTCAAATTAAGTTTGTATTATCTAGGATATATTTTTAATAGAATTTCATTATAACTTATTTAAATTCAGTTGTACCTCAAGTATTTTATGCTTGTGTTTCTAATATTCATTTCTATATATTATTATATTTAAAGATCAATATATTTCAAGGCTCATAGAAAATATATCACGCGTAAATCCTTTTTAGTTCTACAACATCCTTTATCATTTACAATGATATCTATTTATTTATTTTTTATTCAAATCAATTTTTAATTTTGATGCGTACCTTTTACGTCTTTATCTTCATTATTCTATACACAATATTGTTTAATATTCTTTTAAGCATACATATACATACCAATATGTTATTCATAAAGGTGAAAAAATATGTTTTATGAAATATAGATTTATATGACAAGAATACGAGTTAACCAGGAGAGAAAGATCCACAGTACTGAGATGATTTTCAAGTCATGCATTCCAATTTATTCCTGAGATAATTTTCTTAGAAAAATTACAGGCATACGAAAAGCTCTGACGATTCAGAGGCAACGTGTTTTTTTTTGAGCTTTTCCATTTCCTACCACAAAATTCGAAATATTAAAGAGCGCGTTATCTAAGCAGCTCTACGGGTGTTCAGCAGTATGTTTATCGTTTGTGCTCAAAACTTTCTGCGGCGTGTTTGCTAAGGGGCGCATCCCCAGTGGTTTTAAATTTACATGCTAAGATGATAAATAAGACGATTGCTGGGAAAATTATTATTTTTCGTAGGCTTACTGCCCTGTAAATTTTTTGAGAGGGTACATATTACATATTTAATTCTGTGTGTAGAGTCTTCTACAATGAAAAATAACTTTATTATTCTGTGTTTGTTTATTTGTAAATAAAAATTAGATTTTCAATAAAAACTCTAAATTTTTTCATATTATACAATATTCTTTTCAGTAAAAATGTGTATTTTCATCGATATTAATGACTGATTATTTAGTACTGAATAATAAAATCGAACGTCGTATGATTCATTCTGAAATTTAAAAACGAAAAATCTTACATCATGCATTTGAAATTATAACTAAAAAATATTTTAGTTTGTATGTAGGGTTAGGTAGTAGCTTGAAGTTTCATAGTATTGAAACAACATAAATTAACTGTATTTGATGTTAAGGAAAATCGTGTTAAAGTAATTTAAAGGGTTGCGGAGTTTAATTGAACAATCTGATATTCTGATAACGAAGGTACTCGTTATTCACAATAACCATAACTTTACTACAATTGACGCATGTATTTACTTCATCGTTACCGTATTCAAACATCTTCCTTCCTTGGAAGCTCACCTTCCGTGATTCACACTCACTTACTTGCTCAGTCTCTCTCTCTCTCTCTCTCTCTCTCTCTCTCTCTCTCTTTCTTTCATCCCCACAAATATATGCATTTATGTATAGCCCGCATACTCGGACCATTGTAATTTGTCAATTGACCTTTTCTGCATGGAAGATTAGGATAAAACATTTTCCGAGCTCATGCTGCAATTACGTATATATCAAAGAATTGCAGCCCTCATTCTTATTTTTAATGCAAGAAAAAAGAAAAAAGAAACAAGGGAATGAGTGTTAACGCTAGATTGATTTTAGCAATTATAGATATCGCTATAAAAATTCTTAGTGTGGTAATGTATACGATGATATTTATTATTTCTTTTTAATTTAAGTGATTCGTAAAAATCATAATGTTTTCAATTGCACGGCATTGTATTCATAAACTGATGTATGATAATGTATTTCTTGGAATTCGATACGTATTACGTTGCAACTAGGCTGCAAATGAAACTTATAAGCTTACCTGCATAGAATTATAAATCTTTCGAATCTGCATTTAGACTTCATACTTGAATAGTTTTCTAATCAACTTAGTATAGCATTTCTTTTCCTTTTTTTATATAATCAACTTTAGTTGAGTAATATTTAACTAAATATATTAAAAGAATTATACGTTTGCACACTAATTTACAGAAGGAAAGTGACTGCGAATTTGCGGAGTCTGATGTGTTCTACTTTACACCATAGCAATAGGATTTATAAGCATAGCGCACTTAGTGGATATGCACATGAATAAGACGCCCGTGTGCGCTAGTCAATCTTTACTCGATTTTTCCACCTCTCTGACTTTCTCCTTTTTCCTTTTCTTCCCTCGCGGAATCCAAGCACGTCTTAGCAAACTCGCCGAGCCAGACGCAAAAGAAGAAGAACGAACGCGAGCACAACTTCCTCGCTCTCGATGTTCGCGAACCGAGCTTAAGCTTATAAAGACGCGGCTAAATTACTGCGCGTCGGAAGCGATGCCGTAACGTCGATTATTATTCGTCTCGATAAAGGCATGCGACTTAACGTCTTAAGCAGATTCTCCCTTGTTCCCAATTGCAAAAGCGGTCACGAGCAGCTTTCGTTTTCATGTTTCCGGGGGTTCGTTCTATAATCGAGAGCTAGAATACAAGTATTAGGAATGTTGACATTTTCCCGATTTTAAACGTGGTGCATCGAGGGATAATTAAAAATTGCCGATGGTCTTTGTATCCTTTGTATCCTTCTCCATAGGTGAGCCTTATTTAAGTTTTCGAGTGATTGAAAAAGAAAAAATATCCGACACACGTTTCGGATAATAAATAAATAAATAATTAATAAGCTAAAATATTACTTCAATTTCAATTAAGTGCAAAGAAATAATTGAAACTTTTAAGTATGCGTATATGGAAAGCACCAATTCTATGAACGTGTCTTAATTAACGACGAAAACAGTCCTTATTTGTCAATTGAAATAACTCGCACGATTGATAAAGTATTAAAGTTAGAAATGGTTCAGACATTTTTGATAATATATCTTAATTTGTAATTTGAATTTTTATTTTGTTGAATGGATATAAATGATTGTATGAATTAATAGGTAGCCTTGGATAAAATTAGATTCCTTAAAAATAGAATGCTTGATAATTTCTTCATAACTTTATCGTATTATTTTAATTCTCTAATGTCTAATGAATTAAGTACTTGATTAATGTACGTGGAGATAAAAGTTTTATTATTCTGCTAACTCAAATGGTAAAACTAATACTGACGAAGTATATCGAAACACTCTGTTGCGATAAAAATAAATAATTGCATTTTTGAACAGGATACGATAAAATAGGGTTGAATCCACCCCAACCTTGACGTACTCTCGCTTAATAATTAACCGCAATTCAAGTATTGGCGACTTCATCATAACCATTCATCATATTGATCAAATATTATTTTTATTATCAAATATTATTATATTAAACTGAATATTATTGCATAAGATTGTGCCAATAAAATCTTCTCCTCGAGTCTTATGATTTCTTCGAATGTACATATTATTCTAAAAAAAGCATTAATACAGACATTTAACAGACTTTTCCATACTTATTACCGAATTAATTCTCAATAACTCATTTTCACTGACATTCCTCACTTGCAAAAGATTCCGTAATGCGCTTACACAGATGCGTGTCTCCTTGCGTTTGACCGTAAAAAGCTCTGGTCGAGCTTTCAATTCGTTCCTCACCGGTAAATACTCGAGAGTCTCCTCCGGAGCGTCCGCACAGATCCTTATCCTCGAACGCACACGGCAATCCCTTGAACGCCAGTTTCTGTCGAGATTTTGCATCGCCGGGCTCTTATTTTACGCGACCCATCCGCCTTTGTCCCGTCCGCGGTTATACGTTTCTATTACGCACGGAGAATATTATATGTACATATTCGTGACGAAACGGATTACGTACGTAGTAACAGAGTATTTTATAGATGGCTTTGGGCTCTTTATGCTTGGCTTTTTTTTGCGCTCGGTTTCTCGCTCGGCTAGCGCGTGATTTTGCATAATGAGCCGAGCCTTTATCGAACACATGAATAAATCAATTATGCTGGGTGTACATAAATTATTTATTTTTCTTAGGGGTGAAGGAGGGGTCATTGGTATGTCCTGATAAAAACGGGAAAAGTAGCGATGTAGATAACATCGTGGCTTTAGCATTGTTTCGGACTCTTTTTCACGAAGAGGAATCGACGTTATGTTGTTACGTTGCGTTATGTAGAAAGACCGCGTATAATAGAACGGAATTTTATTTTCAGTGCGAGATTGTTACCGGAATTTTTCAATTATTATTTTAATTTTAACGCACGAGTCGAAGTATGCGAAAAATTACAACTAATTTAATTTAACAACTAACAGATCTAAGTTCGGATCATCATGTATATACTGATAGAAATTATCGTACATTGCCTTAATAGTAATGACACGATGTTGCAGCTGTGCATAAATAATAAATTGCTTCAATCTGCATAATACAATATCTCTCAATAATATAATATAATACGTATAATTAGCTTATGAACCTCTTAAAATTTATTGCTGATGAACATCGAATGTAATATAATTTTTACATGTTTAATCTTTGCAATCTTCACGTTTCACTTGTGAGCTTATTCATAATAGTATTATATTTTATTGGTTAATTATTGCAGTGAGTACGCAATGAGTACTTTAGTGTGGTTCTTTTAATACTCATTTAATTTTATTATTGTATAAATTTTAAGTCAGTGAAATAATCGTAAAAACTCGTTGCCAAGCTTAGAAGGCAAACACTTAAAAAAGTAATTTTAGAGAATTGATAGGATCTACAAAATAAATAAGACAAAATTTATGAGTAAAATGTGACATGCTCATTTTTATGTCATATATCTTTTTCATATACGAAAGGTCAATGGAGTCTTTTTATGTAAATATCATTTGCAATATAAAAGTATTAATATTAATGGAAATAATTAAACCAAACGAATGAAAGGTAACCAAAGTTCTTGCATTTAAAAAAGCCTTCTGACTTCATAGATGCCTGAACAAATAAATAAATAAAATATTTGTTATCGCCCAGGGAAAAGCGTCGCTGGCAAATTGTACAGTGAGGCAATACTGTCATCCAACATAAAAGAATTACAAATCTCCTGCTTGCACACGAGGCATCTGCATACACCTGCGTTGAATTAGCGCGATAAGGTATTTGAACTTGTGTCGCGTTCTTGTTTCATTTGTCGTTCTCGAGTGCAGTTATACTTTCTCTCTCGCATAAATGTAAACACCGTTATAATTTGGAAACTAGAACAAATGCACGTGAATTTTAGGCCAATTTTTGCGCTGAATGCAGTACAGGGTCTATTTAGCTGATCGAGATAAATAATGAGAAAAGTTGGAGAAAAGTATTTGCGTAAAGTACGGAAAAGAATAATCAAATTTAAAATATACATTATCTAATTATTTTTGTTGTTTAGACTAATGGTCATATTTGCAGTTTTTGTACAATTTGAGCGCCGAATGCGAGATTGTGGAGTAATATAATGTCTGGTTTGCCAATGCGATAAAAGATATTAGTAAAGAGTTTTCCTATCTTTTTTAATGATGTAAATTTTTAACATGTGCATGTTATTTGTGTATTTTTAAATCGTCTGAGTATAATTCATCTTACACTCTAAAAGTTAAATGGGGTAAGAATACTAAATTGCATTTATAATGGAAGTAGCACATTATGAAGTTCGCTTTAAAATTTAGAGATAGATTTATTTCGACTGTTACAAAAGTTTTTAGCTTACAATTTTTAACAGACTTTAATAAACTCGATACTTTTTTTCCAAACTAAAAAGAGCCTTAGCAATTATAAATTTTTGACAATAACGAGTATAATATATTTCAAGAACATAGTTTTGCATTTTATACGACTTCGTTTCCGTGGTTATAAAAGCAAAACATTCGGGCAAAAAAGATAAATTATTAAACAATTAATAATAGTGTAATTACGGCGTTCTTCCGTAGATGTAGAAGAAAGTTCGGTAGCGATATAATAGTCTTACATTACGCTATGCATGAATAGAAGAAAGATTTAACATTCAAAAGAAAAGTTGTATTATCTCCATTATTGGGTTTTGTCTTTGATGAAAATTGAGAAACTAAATTAAAATTTGTTATTATTATGGAATAACGTCAATGTATTTTAAAATATATCGTTTATTATTTTTTATATATTTTAAATTCATAAAATAATCGTACAGCAAAAGCGTGAAAATCTAAATAATTATATCGGTATTAAATATATCGTAAAATTCAAATTTAAGCGTACATAAATAAGTCTAGACGAGAAATGTACATTATCGTTATATGTACTTAGATATTTCGAAGAAAATTTGATTCTCGCAAAGAAAGAATACTTAAATACTGTTACGGATGACTCAGGCCGAGTTCGTTATAAAGGCTGAGTTAGAAAGTTAGTTTGTTATTATACTTGAAATCATAAACGTTATATCTAATGATAATATAATAACAATATTTAATCGACAATAAAAATATTTATACCGACTTTTACAAAGGAATTTAAAGGTTAAAAAATTTAGGTGTTCGCATGCATCATCACATCTAGTATTCATCACATCAAGTTTTCACTCAAGTACTCATTTCACACATGTTTATGTACATAAATCATTCATAACTAAAGTGAGAATACACGCATTTTAAATGAATTATATTATCTAATAAATGTCTATTTATGAAAATGTTATTACTTTTGAATTACTTCATGAAATATTAAGTTAACACCTGGAATATACGAAGCTTTTATGCTCAAAACAAATTTCATTAAACAAGAAAAGTATCTATTTCATAAGTGCTTATTTTACTCTACTTAACCTTTCCTACTCATATATATGTAAATGTGCTTGCTGTTTTACTTTTCCTTTGCTGCACAGCTACTTCCTTTTCAAATTTTCACATAATTTCTGATCAGGTAAAATATGTTAATTTCTTCAGTGTATTGCTTAAGATATTCTAACCGATATAAATATTTTAAACGATAAAATAATAACTTGGAATTCGCGGCAAATTTAAAATTCCCTTTCTCTTTATATTTGTATCTAAACTCTGGATGTGAATGTATTTTGTCGAAAATTTAAAGTAGCCGCTCAAGACGATATATATTTAATATGCTATCAATCTACTTACCATTCCGAGTGCGCAGTCAACCATCGATTGAACGATATATCTACCCGAATAAAGTCTTGAGGTTGCTACAGAGAAAAATTAAAGAAGAATAATGCGCTACGGTAACAGTCGAGTACATTTGATTAATGCGATTACAATCCGCGAACATTTGCATTTCAACGCTTCGTCGTTTACAGAAAATCTTAAACTCAAGTACATCGCATATTCGGAAAGCAGTGCCCGAGCTGCACTAGTTGGTCGTTAATTCGTGAAATTTATGTGAACATCCAGATGAAATTCGCTCCCTTTTCCGCGTGTTCGCTTATCAACATTGCGGAATTGTAATCGGAAGACACGGTTACCCGTATAATTAGATCACCCTATAGTATTGATTCAATGCAGATGTTGGCTTTGGCTTATGCTGATTATGAATGATTTCAAAAGTGTAGAATGATAAGCTTTTGAATATCTCTGGTTGATTTGAAATTAACTTAAAAAATAATGAAATAATTAGTTGATCTTGATGATGTGAAATACGGAAATGTAGACCGTATGGGTCGAAATTTTACAGATTCTAGACGAATGTTCGTTACAGAAAGGTGCATAAATTATTAAGAATTATATTAAAAAATTTATTGCAGAGAAATTCGATTCTATGGATGTTTTATTAATGGCTATTTTCCAAACATTGGTAAACTTTTATTAAATGTCAGATGAAGATTAATACTATAAATGCAATCTGATAATTTGACTAATGATAATAACGACAGTGGGAATACTAGACTTTTTACGATGTATTATAACATCTAATATATAATTAAATTTATGACTAAGAATCACGGGGAGAAGGTAAAATTATCGTTATTAATTAAAAGAGCATCGTAGATAATGGTCTGAAAAGAAGCTTCGTAGAAAATTATTTCATAGCTCAAGGAATGAAAGTTACGTCCTATCTTTCAGCTGATATGAACACTTATAATGTAATAGTTTTCGTCATGAAATTCTAATGAACTACTTAATGTTGATTTGTATTTTAGATTTAATCCGGGCCTCAAATACAGATTTTTTAAAAAGATTTTTCATATTATATTATTTTAAAGACTTGATATTTTGAAAATTAATTTCAATAAAGCCGATTTCAACGTGTAGTCGAAGTGTACGCTAAAATGCTTAAAAACTGCACAAAATATTTCTCTTTCTTAATTCATTCGGATTAACGGATTTATAATGAAATACGTAGGTAAACGTTGAACAATATTTATATGCGGTACAAATTGTTTAACCTCATCAAATATAAGATAATTTTTCAAACAGTTTATACTTGTTTAAACTTTTTAAATATTATATTTAACTGTATTATTAATAAATGAAGTTTTGCATGTAAAAAGAGATTCAATACAATTATGCAATATTATTTTACACGTATTTAATTTCAATTCGTATTTAATTATTCTTTGAAATATTAATCGTTACTTTATGTTACTATTGTAATTTTCAATAAAAATATAATACCTTTTGAAAAAAGCTTTAAAAATATTTTGAAAGAATGTTATATTACTGCGATTGAGATAAAATTTTTTATATCTAGTCAATTTTTGAAAGAATTAGGTTATGAGAATTCAGATACAATTAAATGAATATTCCATTAGATTTTGTAGCCATGGAATATACTTTATCTTGAAATACTATCCAGATAAAATAATAATTTACAATTTGTTGTATAATCTAGTGTGATATTATTTTTTGTATAACGTATTAGCTAAAAAATCTCTCAAAGGAAAAAAATATGTGTTTAATTTGAATATAAAAATTTTTTAATTTAATTAATTACTCATAAGACTCCTACAGAAATTATGTTTAATTACTTGGAATTTATTTATTTTTATTGACACATGTATTTTTACACATAAATAGATTATCCTAGTGGTGAAATAATTGAATTGCAATTGGTGTTTAAACCAAGAGTTCTTAATTCAATATCGATACAGCCAGATGCGTTTTTGTTTCACTATTGAATGCAGGACGTAATATTTATATCAGTTGTTATACCGAAATGAGAACTCTTGTGATACTTCATCAACGTTAAAGTAAGTATATTCTTGCGCCATAAAAGGCATTTGGTTTAATGAAAACTACAAATTCTCTGAAAGAAAAACAGCCTTTCATCACTCATAACGTAAAGCTGCCATACGTACTGATGCATGCGTAGCGTAAAAATTCCAACGACCTTTAAAATCCCTCATTGTTCACCAACCGAGCTTAAAATTTATGATAACGCACATGCAGGTTACCGAACGCAACCACGTGCAAATATGCATCCATAATGTACTTTAAACGCGTACACTAGGACGTCGGATAATCGATGGCGCACGGTAGTGTTGCGTGGTGACATCGGTTCCATCGAAGCCAATCGATCATAAATAATTTCCAACGTCGAGCAAACGGACAAATAACGTGGTTACGGATTCGTTGGCTCGAGAGCTTCTCATCACGCACGCGTTAAATGAGGGTTCAATTTATTAGCGGATGCTGAGGCTATTTCTTCCCTCGATGAGACAATGTACCATACTGACCACTTAATGTTTAATATTTTTAAAAACTTCTTTTCGCTCGATAATCAATTTGTGATAATCGTAATCAGGATTTGTTTAAATGGGTAGATATTCAGCTCAGCAGAAAAAAATCATATGCTCGCCGCGAATGGATACCGAAGAATTTAGATAATTGCATCTCTTGAAATTATAAAATACGTTGTAAAAGGAAAATATATCTTTAATAATGTGATAAATGAAAGAAACTTGCACTTCTATCTTATGTTTTTAAGACTTCGTGGTCCTTGATTGATGATAACGTTACGAGAGTGAGCAAACTATTTCATCAATTCCAGTTACGTAATAAAATTGTAAGCTATCGTCTAGTACGTATATTTTTTCAAATGTAATATAAATTTTGCATCAAGGGTATCAAAATAGTCACGTATATTCCAATTTTACAAATTCGCCAAATACTCGCGGTAAAAATATTTGTAGACATTCATCGAATGTTTGTCAAGAAATGCGATATAGAACGATAAAACAGCTATAAATTATTCAGTAGCTCAGAAGACTATAATCTAACGTTATCATTGACATTCAGTTCCTTCCTCTTACTCACTTAGATTGATTCGTTGTCGTTCTATCTAGCACAGACCAAATTCCAGATACGTAGACCATTCTCAGAATTTGCACAAATCTCTCATTATAGGTTGAAGCGTTCGCGAAACTGTGGTTAGTGGAGGCTTAGCGTTCTTCATTACGGTTGAGTCATTCAATTTGCGCTACTTTATGCAGGTATTTCACATGCGGACTAAATATAGGACTCATGTAATGATTGGAAGCTTTAGGAAGTTTAATTTTAATTAAGTTTAATACTTTAATTTTCTTCGAATTATGCAGGTGTGTAAATATTTTCACCTACGTTTGTTAAACTTAATTTTTTGTCATTACATTCAATGAGTAATATTATAGACTAAACGCTATAAATAATAACATTTGATTTATGTACTAATTGATAGACATTTTTTAATAATAACGTGATTTTAATTTAAAAATATATATTTATTTTCCATTTATTTCTTCACTTACAACAATCATTATTGCCGAATACCGTGATTCATTTACTTGTGTTGTGCGTCCCAATTTTATGTTAAGATTTGAATTAAGTATATATATATATATATAGTGTCTTATAATAAATATAACATCTGTAGATTGAATCAGTATATTAAAACCTCATCTTAAATATGAAGACATGTATAGAAATTATTTTCTTAGTAATGCATATCTAAACACTATTTAGAAGTATTAACTTAATAACCTAAATAAAGAAATATTTTAGTCAAGTAAAATACAATCTTAATGATATAAAAATATAAAATTACAACGCATAGAAAACATACATTTATGTTCGTTAGCGTATTAGTTGCAAGTAATTATAACTATTAATTTATTTAAATGACAAATTTGTCGGGATTAATTGTTTAATGTAATAATTAAATTTATTATGATTTTATATTACTACATATATTATAGAAAGTTGTAATGTGATTTTTCGAGATTTTTTCAAGCTTTAATCAGGTATAATTAAAAGAATCGCGGTCAACCTCCTGCTGACTTTGAAACATGCGATACATGACGTTGTGTTTTTTGTCGCCTGTTATATACGAAACGAAACTGAAGCGAATTGAACGAGAAAAAAATTAAAAAAGTAACTGAATACAAATCGAAAGATGAGAAATAATACAAGAAAAATACTTGAAGGGTATTCCTGCTGTCATGTTATCGCGCTTCGTCACTAAATTCAGACGATTGCGAAACGAATTTTGAATTTGCGATTATTGTTAGGAATTAATGAAGGGTTTAAGTTGAAGAGCTTCGATGACAAAAAATCTTCACGTTAGTATACGTATCCAACCACGTCTTGCTTATTTATCTTATTTGAATGAATAAGATATATTTCTTCATTAAAGTATTTTAATCTAAAATAGTTATATATATATATATATATATATATATATATATATATATATATATAGTTAATTAAAGCATTACGATCTTTAAATGAATTTGATATTATATCAAAAATCAATCTATAAGTAATAGATTTGAGATTTTTAATGAGTTTTAATTATAATTTATATATTTTAACATAATAACTTCGATGAAAAAATTTAATGATAACAATGTATCTAGTTATTTGACTGTTGCAACTTCCATTCAAGCTTATAGTAATGCTCTCCTTGGAATTTATATCAAAATAGCATTTGAATATAAGTTGATAACGTTATAACGTAAGAACGACTTAATAAAGCTTCTCTTTAAATTTTCATTTGGAAATATAATTTTTGTCAAATTCTACCCTTCAGCATTTATGAAGAATTTAGATTTATTTTCATCCATGCAAAACTTTATATTAAAGAAGAAAGTTTTTTTACATTGAAATATTTTTCATTTTGCACCAGCATAAAGCTACTATATCATCAGAATTGTTGGTATATATCAAGAAGGAACAGCTATGATTATACGACTTACGAGTAAACAAACACAGTAAACATCATGTACAAAGCATATGCTTAGCTGCTTGTTGCTCCAGCTTCATTGAAATTTTTGGTCGTAGAATGTAATTGGCATCTGCTTCTCCCCTTATATCTATACATGTATGTATAACATGAGAAACATTGCGACAACCCGTGACAATCTAGATAAGCCGCGATGAGCTATACGAAACATGCGGTACGTTTACCCGTAAGTCTTCTCAGTACCTTTTGTCTAGGGAGAAGCGACGTGAAATGAGGAACTTAGAAACCTGTTAAGAGAGATAGATATATACACACATCACGAATACAAAGAACATGCAGCTCTTGTATTAATACCAGTTGAAATAAATGAAAATTTAGTAGTTCTCTCTTGAATCTTTGTATTATCAATTATTTTATTAAATTTAAATCTCTGGTTAACTTAATGGTTTTATATCCGCATGATCTTTTGAAATAAAATGTAAAATATTTTATCCGAAGAGAAATAGAAATAAGAATGATCGAGTCTTCCAGAGATACAATTTATTAATTCGAGTTGCGTGATGATGCTAAGTTCTTACGAGCCTTGATAAAATGTCCTTTATGTCATAGTATTTATTATTGAATTTTGGATAATCTAACATTGAAAAATATTACGAAAGTTCGGTTATTATCACATTCGGAATAAATCATTTAACTTTAAAAGAATTATGGCCAACTTCGTTTGATCGTATGATTACAGAATCAATGGATTTGTAAGAAAAGTTCACATTGTATATGCACTCCTTATTAGTAAACAAAAAGATAGTAAACAAAAAGAGACAAAGAGCGGTGCATGGAAAAGGAGTAAAATGCTTTCGATCAGGTACATTGCTCTATAGTCATTGTTGGTACACTCAGACACATGATGCTTCTGAGCTTTGATCAACGTGGAGTGTAAAGCCTTTAATCTTATATGAACGGTGCGAAATGGTATATAAGAAAGAAACTAACGATGGAGAAAGGTGAGAGGAAAAGGTGGACGCTTATTACATATCTTGTGACATATGCAATGACAAGCGATGTCGCGATACGTGTTCGATCTGCATTCCATTTGATTGCGTTCGTGTCTCCTTGTCCATTTGTGAGTTTGATTTGCGGATCTGTGTTAAATGAAAGAAATCGTTACCTTTTGGTTATTGTATTATTCAAGGGATTATAGAGTTGAAACGTACCGGACATTTGTTCGTATTTACGATTATTGCGTCTCTGGGTGAAGCAATGGACCGTATAAAATATAAGGAATAAGTTTTCCATTTAGCTGATCCTTACTCTAACAATTTGTTTTCGCAATAATTCGAATTTGAATTGCGTAAAATATCGTTATTATAAGAATTTAAATATTAATGTACACTATAATTTTGATTCCGTCGAAAATTGGTCTACTAATTATTCTCTTTACGATTTATTAGTAGGCAAAGATTTATACCTACATTACCTAATTCGCTCTAATCTGACTAATATGTATTCCTCGTTAAACGAAAATCCTTATTCTTCTATATAATTATAGGCGAACAGTCAAAGATGTTTGAATTTGGACGTAAGTTAAAGCAAAAGTAATTGAAATCGTTATATTTTAGATTAACTTATCTTATCTTAGCTATTTCATGCAAAATAACTTTTCATCTTAGTATATATAATTTTATAATTTACGTTTGCTACTACCCTACCGAGGCGAATTTGATATTTCAGGAAAAGTATATTTGATAATAAATTATGAAAGATGGATTGGTGACGACTATTATTGAATATTTTAAAACTCGGAACATTATCGTAATAAAACCAGCATCGTCTGAATCACTATTTATAGCGATTGCATATTACTCGATATCGCATCGAATATTACGTGACATTGGTTGCTTGATATGTTAGACCACCATGACGGTACAGCATTACTAACCGTAAAATCGCGCTAAGATATCCGAGGTCACTGGAACGCGAGCATGACGGCAAGTTAAATAAAATAACCGTGAGACATTCCTATTGTCGCTGCAATCGTAGATATTCGTTGTTCGTACCCAAACACACACCCCCCGGGAGGCGGCATACGTCGATGTCTTCCACGGAACGAGCACTGAAGGTTCGGGGGAAAGGGACGAGGACACGACCTTTGCCCCCGACGTTCCGACCAAGTCTTGCGGCTCTAACAAGCCTGAGCGCCTGACGGCTGCACGAGAGACCCTGGAACTATCGATCACCGATCGCAATCGCGTTATCGTTGCATTAACCACGAATGGCAATCTAGTTGGCGGTAGTGGCTGAAGGCAATTTCCAGAGGCATTCAAAAATTATTTCTGATAGAATTCTGCAATAGAGAACTCTGGAGGAACTGTAATGGTGCACGTCCTTGATAAGTGCATGTATGCATGTGACCTGTTTAATTCAGGCTGGATATTAAATATTTAACTAGTATTAGCCTCTATATAAATATTTGTATCAAGAGAGAGAGAGAGAGAGAGAGAGAGAGAGAGAGAGAGAGAGAGAGGAAATGTGAATAATAATGAAAATGATAAATTACAAATTACAATTAGTCTTTCAAAATATCTATTTATAAACTTTATATTTTTATAAATTTTGATGAAATTGGATACCGATACTAGTTCTATTCGGTTAAAAATATATTATTTAGTAAAATAGTTCATTAATTAAAAAAGTTAAGTTAAAACTATTCCTTACAAGTCGGGTAATTTGCATTGCTTCTAAACATATCATAATATTAGATTTCCTTTAACATCAATGTTTTCTAATACAGCATCATAATGAGCATGTAGTTGTAAATAAGATGAAACCACACTAGCCAAATATACTACCGTTAATTCATTTCGATTATTTCTTTTCACGGAAGAATATTTAAATCACTGTTAGACTATTATACACAATTCAATAACAAATGTATCATACTTTTGCACTTCTGTAATATTTTAAAAATATTAAAATAAAAATAAAAGTCCGTTCTTTGGATGTATGCATTAGTAATCTGTTCAAAAACTTCATTAAAAAAATTGATGAGTAAATAAATAATTTTATCAACAATTTGATAATAGATATTTAAAATGTAAAATCGTTTTTATTGCAATGACAAAAAGCTTTAGTTATTATATTACTTAATTACAATCATCAAATAGCTAAAACTAGTTCAATTAATTTGAACGAATAAATATAATCGTGTGATTCAAAGGACTAGAAGCGCGTTGCATTAGATTAAATTGTAATAAATTGAGACAAAAAGTCGTTGATATTGTTTTGAATATCGATTTGTGCGTCGATAAGAATTCGTTGATTCTTCCTTCGGAACGGCGTTAAGCTACTAATCGCGTAGCCTCGACTGCGCACCGAGAAACGTACTTCCTGAAAATCAGACGCGTAATTTGAAGAACAAAGGTTGCGCACATTGGCTCCGAGAAATCGTAATATCGTCTTCGTCGAACCTCGGCGTCTGTCGTCATTGTTCCGGGGTTCCTGTATATACCCGCTGCTCGTGTCTGCTCTCGACTTTACTTTCCCTCCCTCGCTTCGTCTCACGGCGAAAGCTGCAAGTGTGTCAGGCTGCAAAGTTATGAGCTCGTCACCGCGAAGTAAGTTCGTAACTTTTCGGCTCTTTGTAGCTTTATTCGTTGGAAAGCGCAAATTGAGCTCTTTTATCCGACTGCAGTTTCTTGCGCACCTTACTTTTCCTTCGTGTATAAATTCAATTCGAATCCATTTTCTGGACTATTATTTTAGTGGATTATATTATCCAGTTAAAGATTCCGGTGAATGATCGGTGAATTTGAAAAATCGTCTTTATGCATTAATAGGGGCTGAAAGTTGGAAAGCTTGTGTTTGCAGATGGAAGTGACGGATTGCCTACAAACAATTTTTTTTATGTGATTTTTAATTCGCCGAGACCTTGATCTAATCGTCAATCTTTTTATATTATTAAATAGTTTTTATTACTTGTGTACAAGGGTAATTCTTGTTTGTTCTTATACTCAAAAAACCAAACAAATCTTAAAAAATCTCTGATTTATTGCTGTGGAAAGAGATGTGTATATATAATAATAATAATAATAATAATAATAAATAAACAAAGAGTACGTCAAAAGATACTGCTGATGAAATGGGCTTATTAAATCAAGTATAATAGAAATTTCGTTCTTTTTTAATATAAAATAATAAGACTTTACTTTCGAGCTTTTAGATTAAACGTTGTTCTAGTTTTTTAAGTACATTACTCACATAAAAACATGCGCACATAAATTCTAAATACATATAGTTATATTATGTACAGAAATTTTTCTTTATATTTTCTTAATCTTTCGGTTGCACATTAGTATTTTATTTTTATATCGTTGTAATAGCCTTTTTATATACTCTCATAAAAATTAATTTCTTTTACCTTTTTGTATACTTAGAAACATTAAAGAATAATGATTAATATTACATATATGTATGTAAGATTTCAATTTTATAGCAAAGTGAATAACGTAACAGATATATTGATAGTCTGAGAAATTCATCAACCTTTTTGAATTTCTTATTAAATTATAATTACGAAATTATATGCAGTTAGCTTATAATGAATATGTATTATACGTTTTTTCAATAAAAAATCGAACTTATTCAAATAAAAAAATTATGTAAATCTTTCAATAATTACATAGATGTATAATTTGCTATCATTGAAACCCATTGATATAATTCAATTTTTAATCTTCGCTCTCTTTTAAAAGTTTTATTCTTTTTTGTCGGAATATTCTATTAGAAACATCAAAAATGTGTTACGAGGATGAGAAGTTTTTCTCACGCGAATAAGATTGAAATAATTGTAAATACGTTCGTACGAAATTATTTATTCCGTGTTGTATACCTTATCGGCAAACCACTCGCATTCTACATCAAGGTCCTTTCATATAACAATGCCATTAATATAAGCTTGATCAATATACGGTAGCCATACATCTCAGATTTTCAATTATCGCATTACGTTAACGCACCCAAATTACACGCGAGGGTGTGCACACGTTAACTATAATTATTTTTTCACTTAGCGATACCAATACATTTTCATCCATAGAGTCCGTATAAATCTTGCTTACACCGTCTATAAAAAAGAACAAAACGAGGCCCGAGTTCCTTTGTGAATGCTTCAACACACCTCGATATAAGAGCTATCGGTTCCCCACTCGCGCAACTCATGAATCATTTTCTTGCTTAGGCGTTAAGGAGAGGTGCACGATAGCTGCTCATGATTTGATTCACAAGGGGGAGGTTCGCGGAGCCTATCGGTCTTTGTTATCCGCAGGGGCTTCTCATATCGATGTGTGAGCGGTAACCGTATCCTTATATGGAACGCCCCTCCACACCCCCCCTCTTCGCTCTTTCTATTTTTTGCGCTATCGGTATTAAACCAAAAAAGTTTCGTTTAAGTTCAATAAAGCTTTTAACGCGCGTATCGACGCCGTAAATCGACGGATGTTTCGGTTAGTTTAGTGCCTTTTGCGATAGCACCTTCGTTCCTGACAGCTTTATTGAAAACGATTCTTACGATTTTACAAGCAGATACGCTATTATGAATACAATATTTCTAGATCACGGGGATAATCATGATGGCTTACAAAATTATTTACATTAAATTTTCATTTATTGATATAACTTAGCTTTTAATTTGCTCTTTCTCTTAGTTCAATTTCAATAATAATGATACAATATATACTATACCTTTCAGCGATACATAAGCTTATTAGATTATTGGATCTTGGTATTGTGCAAGGTAGACTTTACAACAATATTAATACAATGGATTTTCGAATTCTATTTAGGTGTGTGTACCAACTGTCAGAAGCGATTCGTTAAAATTCAAAAAACCTTATTTACTTACGGTACCGTAAACTACTCAAGCATTTGTTACAAATAAATAAACTATCTCTGGATATATGTGACACACACTCTCTCTGTCTTTCTCCTCGTTTCTATATCTTGAGTGCACGATTCTCTGGAGAGAACTTGGATGCGCGAGCATGCGCAGCGCATTAATATTACCGCTCGCCGTTGCAGCGGTACGCCATGCTGCCGACGTCGTGTTGTATCGCCCCTAGTGAATTTCGACCCTGATACTAACTACGCTTCCAACGTCTCTCTCTCTCTCTCTCTCTCCCGCTCTTCGATTCTACCTTTTCCTCTCTATCTCATTTTCTCTTGTTGCTGGTTTACTGCACAACAGTGACTTCCTTATTTACGTCGCCTACGCTACTCAACCGTTTTACCTTGGTGTGTGCCTTTCCAAAGATTTATTATTATAGTGTTTTTAGTTAATCGTAATAGATATTTGATAGATTTACTATTTTGTGCCACTATGCAGACTCAATGGAAGCATTCTTACAAAATTAATATTGAAATTGCTTAAATGATAGACTAAGTAGTATTTCCACAAAAACTTCACTTTTCATTAACCAACCCATTTATTTCTGTCCAAATAAACGAATTTCATTATTATGTGTCAATATTAGCAAAATCGGATAGTATTTTCAAAAATGTGAATTTAAGAATGCAAATATTTGATACTCTACAGATGTATTTTATTACTAAATGAAAAGACGTTCATCTCTTATCGGTTATTTTTTGTTAAATAATTTTAAGCAAACTTTTCACATTATTTTTCATTTCCTAATATCCATCGAATAAAAACCACATCCACTTAAATATAAAAATCTGCATCAAGCGAAGAAAGAAATATAATGTTACTGCAAGAAGGGCTGGAGTAGAGAAATTAATTAATTTAATAATAGTACTATTTTATGGACGCAATTTTGTATATATAATTCAGTCGTTCAATATGCGAAAGTTCTTCAGAATATGACCTGCTGATACCTTCGATTAAAAATAGACACTAAAGAACGTAAATGAATGTCTCTAGTACACTTAATACGAAATCGATGAAAATAAATCTCGCAGTTTTATGAATTTTTAAAGAATATGTTTCTCTATATTTCGAATAACGTTAGAAATCGTATTACAGATAGAAAAATCGATAACAGAGTTTCAATGGTCTATTATTTTTCGAGGTGTTTATTATTCTATCACGAAAGATTTGTATCCGATGATTAAAGAAGTAACTTTATACTTGGTATCTAAAGCTAAACTTCGGATATTTGAATTCGACGAAGCATGAATTATGTGAGACTACATAATTTTCGATTTTCTGAACGATATTTGAATTTTGAATTTTATAAAAGCAAGCTCATCACAAGGACTGAGTTTATGATTTTTGATTTATTATTGCTTTTAATAGATTTTAACATTTCTCCATGCAATTCATTCTAATGTTTGTAGTATGTCGAATACAGTATAAAGACTAGCGTTGTAGAACGCATTTTTCCTATTTATTAGCATATCCTCCTAATCAAAAGTGAACTTTGTTGGGATAATTAATTTGACTTTCATTAATTACACTAATCAAAAGCAGATAGATTTCTCACCAGACTGTATTTACTTTTCGAAAATGTCGAACATAAATTAAAATCTCACTACGTTCTATTAATCAAACGTATAAATAATTTATAATTCTTCAATTTTAATTCTGCTTCACATAATCGTTTGCTTGTGAATTAAGAAATTTCAATTTGTCTGAAATCGTTATTACCTTATGTATATTTCTTCAACATTCTAGAATAAATTTTCAAAAAAGAATTTTTGTATTATATCAGAGAAAGTAATAGATCATGTCATATTCTGGAAAGTAATCAGAATAAAAAAATGTAATTAAATATACTCTTTCTAAAGATGCAAATTCATGAGCTTGTCGCAGATTTGTTAATATTGTAAAGTAAAAGAAGTTCCATATGAATCTTAATAAAAGTTTCTATAAGAATAATCTTGTATTTAATTTAATCTTAGATTTCTTGCAATTATTCCCTTTTACATTGAGGTAATTCACAGAAGTTTATTGGTTATTCTTCATTAACCTATGAAACTCAGCGGAATCTTAATAAAATTATTTTATATTTATATATAGTTGTATATTATTTTGTAACAATTTTTATAATATCAATAATAAGTGGTGTGTAATAATATTTAGTGATTTGTTATTATTAATAGAACATTTCTTATCAGTGTACTGATTTTACCAATATTGTTTCTTTTAAATTCATTTAAAAAGCGCCAAAATGGAGAAAAACAATGTTACTTGAACAATAGTTCTTTTTATTAAATTTAAACAGCAAATATTCAGATTCGAAAGAGAGAAAATGTTCGACACTGAAAGGATTTCAGTCGCTTTGTTGGCATGTGCAAATTATTATGTCGTGGGCGCGTCGCTTTTGTCTAGCGAAAACGTCGAAACATTTTCGCATTCGAGATGTTTTCTCCGGAGTTCTTTGATAGAAATAATTATAATTTGTGATGTATATTATTGTTTTGTTTTCGAATAGTATTTTAGGTTATTACGTGTGAAACACGTAGAAACGTATGAAACAATTAAAATGCACAATACAGTATAATACATCACGTACTGTGTAAGGCTTTCTTAGGAATTCTACTATTAATTTTAAATATGAATAAAAATACGCAATAAGTTAACATTTTTTATTAATAGTAATAGTGCACATGCACAAGTTATCGATAAATATAATCTTTTTCTTATACAACACGTGGAAATTTGCAGCGAATTTCGAATAAATTTATAATAAGTAGAAGTTATTAAACATCACTGACATTCAATAAAAAGAAAAGCCTTCATTCGATAGATCAAAAGTTCGATGTACAATACTATAGAATCGTCAGCAATAGATCATATATACGATCATAAATAAAAGAACGTCATAATTTCCTTTTGAGAAATTGCACGGAAGCCATTGTTCTTGTTTACGCTTTATCAGTAAAATCTTAACGTCTTTTCTGCATTTATCGACACTTTGTGCAAACTCTATTCGCACTTAATTTTGCAACTGAATTCTTAAAGTTAAGTGCGCGGGAGTTATTTCAATGTTGTGTAAAAAAAAAGAGTCGAAAAAAGAGCCATTGACAAAAGGCTCGTGAACGTCAATCCGCATCCCATAGATTATACGAGGTACTTTCCCATCGCGGAAGACCTGCGTTCGAGTGTTTTAAGTCTCTTGCCAATTTATGGCTCTATTATTGAATACCGTTGGTGTACATAGCCGAGAGGCAAGTATTGGCAAGCGTAGAAGCGCCGGTAGCTAAAACTATTTCCCCCTACATGATTTTTCATGTATGCAGGAAAGGGGTATCTCTTTATGATCCCGCTTGAATATCCATGCATGTTCTTTGAAATTGTACCTTGTAGTGTACGGCATGCGTGCTTATCATTATTCATGGCAACAATCGTCATTATAACAGAGCCGTAAAGGCGCCTTGTTACTGTATTTATATTTTACTGTCGTTAGAGCATTGATGTCTTTCTTACTTTCTTTCTTGTGTGAGAGTCGCGAAATAAAGTTTGGGAGAAGCGAACGGTAATAACTTAATAACTGCAACAAAACAAAAGTATGAGAAAACTCGTTCTTGGCGCTAAAACAGTGATGGCGTTTGCATCAATTTCTCTCAAAGTTTCAGAACTTTAATATTGCTGTTAAAATATTTTTAAAAAGTAATATAAAAATAAAGTACGCGAAAGCAGATATGCATTTATTATGAAAATAAACACACGCAAATAAGATATATAATAAGTAACGGCTTCGTAAGTTAAGGATAAGTGGTTGCATAAAGAAGTTCGATATAAGCTTAAGAAGTCACATAAAAATAGTCGAGTACTCTATTTGAAGTCTCAATAAACTCTATTAGTTCTCGTTTTAAAAGGAATATAAAGAATCCATATTAAGAAGCTTATTCTTGCATACTTGCATACTTGCATACTTGCTTTTTTCATATGCGCACCAAGTCTACTTTTCATAAGGAAATTCGCATCCGATGTATTGGCGTCAGTATCTTTATTTATGCTTTATGGTATAAGAATTTTAATTTGACAACTTTAACATCTACATAAGGTGAAACATATGTTGATTTCCTAATGCATGTGAGATGAAGTAAAGGAAAACAGTTATTTTAGTAAGTTCTTAAAGTATATATTCATTTTTTCCGACTGGCGTATGCTTCGAGTTTTCAGGGAAAGTAATTCAAATAAGGAATATCATTTCAAGAAAAAGTAGGTCTCATAAGCATTTAAATGTTTTTAGGTACATGAAATTTCACGAAAAATAGTGACATCGAAGTTTCGATTAAGATTTTACTGAAATAACTATTGAGAATTTGTCGTTCAATTAAAAATTAAAGTAGATTTATATAATAATTTTTACAACATTATATTTTTCACCGTTATCATTCTAACACCGAGTTATATATTAGTTATAATTACCCGTTGTTGTACATGGACATTAATTTATATAATTTATATATGGAATGACTATTTATACGTCAAATAAGATAACACGAAAAGGACATTTAAATATAGAAAAAATACTTTAGTCTTTTGCATTTGTATTAAACATATTAATTTTTCATCGAGGCAAGATAATTACATTATATTAATATTTCTTTTCGTAATAAATGCTTCAATAGTATCTCTGAATTAGATTTAAGATATTGGCTGCTTGACGCGTAATATTTAATAATATTTAAATCTATTAAAATCCAGTCTGTTAAAGAAAAGACCGCTCCATAAATTTAAATTCTAAGAAATAGTTATTATTTATTCGGAAGCAAATTCAAATCTTAAATTTTCTAATATTATAATTTTCTTTGATTGTATCAGAATCAGTCTTTACGTTTATTTTTATAGAGGATCAATAAATTAAGCTTACGCAAGCAATGTTTTGATTTAAATTCAGGTTTTGGATGAACTGGTCCAATGAAGAATGATTTTGGCATTTTCAACGTTCTTCTCATTAATAAAACCCTGGAATTAATGAAAATTAAATCTAAACTAATACTTAATGCTAAGTGTCAAGAAAAATTAGAAATTATCATTTAATATTAAAAACACCGAACTCCAAGCTTCTCAAATAACTCTCCTTGACTGGAGCTCTTGAGAAATCCAACACCAGCCAGTTTAGAAAAGATTTATAGCACTACCAAGCTAATGCTCGTACAGCATCCTTCATAAGAGCGATGATCAATTCATTGATATCCTCAGGGGCGATGGAGTAGCGTAATCCTGTGCACTTGAGTAATGGTTTACTTTGTTTCGCAGGTGAGCGAGGCATGCGGCACGACTTGTTCCTGGGTGACGCACCGGGTTCCGAGAGGCGTCAGCCACGGGAAGACGAGGAGAAGAGACCGAGGCGTCAGAAACGGCCTAAGAAGCTGCAGCAGCGTCGGAAGCAGGCGCCGTTAGCGAAGATCAACGACACCTTCGCCGCGACACTCGACACGAGCTGTTATGGCAAGCAACGCGTTGGCAAAGCACCTGTGAAACCACCCGCAGTGACTAACGCCGTCTCGTCTAAGCTCGTCAGGTTTGCTCTGATGATTTTCTATTCATTTTATCGATTGCTTACGTTTGTGAATTACTGGTCTTTAGGTTATTGCGACAGATTTTTCATTCTTGCATTAAGCGAGAACTTTACAGCGTCGCATAAATGACGAACTCTTTTGAAATTTACGTTTACGTTTTCTATGATTATCTAATAATGTTAATTAGAGAAATAAGAATTGCTTTACCAAAATGTTGAAAATTCTATCGAATGCCTAATTACTTGTTTTTATTATAGCTATCATCAATTCCAAACTTAATTTTCTCTACTTGTGTTTATCTTGTCTTTTACGTAATTGTCATAAAGTGAGTTTAGTAAATATAAGTAAAAAGTTCTAGTGTTTTTCAACGAATTTCATCTTAAACGTTGACAATTTCATTGTCTAATTACAATTATCATAGAATCAAGTATGTTATACATAGATTCATTTAAAAATATACCTTTTACGCTGATGTCTAATTAGCTCAAATATTATTTAGTGTAAACAAAACTTTTTAAAATACGCTTTCGCATATTTTATTCGTAAATTTGATTATGGCTTACAAAATAAATTATTTCTATTTTTAAAGGATACATTTAAAGGATATATTTCGAATTGAATACTCGTGTCAGAGTAAGCTAAAGTGCAAAAAAATGTTCAATTTAATTGTGTTTTTATTTGTTTAATTTTTATTTGTTTATACGTACCATACTCAAATATATAAAGTATGCACTATATTATAAATTTTTCATTTTAAATATTTAGTATAATATTTGTACAAAATTGTGTAATTTTTCTAATAGAAAAATTAATGTACAAACCTGAAGCTTGAATAATTTATGCATATTAATGATTCTTAAACAGACTATTTTTTAATGAAAGAAATAGTAATAACAAGTATTGATATATTACATTTACTATTTAGTGTACGTATTAGCGAACGTGTTTTCTTAAACTTATTTAAAATAAAAATTTATGCTTCCACTAGAAATCTACTTCAAAATTTTCTTACATTGTATTAAAGATGTATATTTTTTAAATAAAAAATTTGAATGCAAAGAAAAATTATAGGAGTTCTAATATTTTCTGTACATCTAAGGCGTTGATTTATTCATGTTTCTATTTGCAAATGTAAGGACTATTTATATGAATTATCCTTATTAATTTAAAAAATGATAGGACATTCGAAATCAATTGTAAGGTCGGTAACTAATTTAATTGTGATTAGAATTGTGATTAATTTAATCTCTGATTAGAAATTGTTTTTATCATCTTCATAAATTTTAATATTAGTTAAAGAATCAGAATTAATGTTATTTTCTACTATTCGACTAATTAATAAAATTCAAGAAAATTTTACTATTTTCTTAAGAACAACTTAAATCAATATGTAAACAAATTAATTATTTCTAAAAAATAAAATAATAAAACGAAGAAATTTAATTACACTTTTAAATTATTCGAATGTATATTGCAGGTAAATATTTGTAAATATAAGAAACTATTTTCTTATATTTTTCTCTTTACTTTGTGTTTCTTTTAGAAAAAACTCTGCACATCCACTGAATCGATATCAGATAGTAGTTTACGAGTGTAACGAGGGATTTGTATTGAAAAATTCTGAGCAAAACCAGCTCTATTGTAGCGAAAGTGCGTGGCTTGGTGTTACACCCGAATGTATAAAAAAGGATGGTGAGTATTCCATTAAAAGTAAAAATATGTTTTTCTCAAACTTTCTGCTAATACTGCAGAGAATTCATAAAAAATTATCGATACTTAGCTATTGCTTTACAAAGTAAATATTTTACTTCTAGTAATGCTGTAAGTGTTAGTAATTAAGAGTAATAAAGACCAAATTTAAAAATCTGATTTATGTCTTCGAACCTTTCATATGTTGAAAGTTTAAATCTATTAGACTGAAAAATTAAGTAAATAACATAAGGTATTTAAAAATATTTAATTACGACGGCATTAAATAATATTTAAAAAATATTATAAAATTAAAAATAAAATTAAATCTGCTTTTAAACATCTTTTAAACATCTTACATATTATTTAATATAACGAAACTAAAACTATTTATAGCTGTAAAAAATGTTATCATCTATAATTGCAACAAGGTTTTTCATTACGTAGAAAAAGCTTCTCTCAGAAAACACTATTACCGCACATAATATAATCAGTTAGCCGACTAAGCAACAGAGTCAAGGGCATCGATGAAATCCACACCGTAAAGCGTTGGAAATATAAATACAAAGTTGGATTAGCCGATATTTCCGGCATTCTCCTGTTGACATTCTTGTGTGTTATTTCAGAGTTGTTGAAAGTCGAGGACGAGAGTATCCTTAAAACAGGCATCAAGAGATGTGAAACTGAGAAGAATGCATGCAAGCAAGTGTGCGTAGACGTCGAGGATGGCATCAGGTGTTCTTGCTTTGATGGTTATCGTTTGGAAGGATCTAATTGTATTGGTGAGATACTTACTTGCCTTAATTATTTTTTTACATACAGTTTTGTATTTTATCGTTTAATATGTAAACAATATAAATGAAAGGTGGGAACCATTTTTCGATGGTTATATTCGATGAAACATTTGACCAAATTAAATTGTGTCAAAATAATTTGAAAAAATCTTTTGTTTTGGAAGTCTGTTGTATTTCATTTATGTACTATGAAATATACCAGGAAAAATATGACTAATGGGATTATTACTAATTTACTTTGATTTTTATACAATTTACACCAACGTACATGATATAAAACTCAGATTTTAAAAATACCTACTAACCGTAAAAATTAAATACAATTTTCCCATCATAATCTATTATTTGACCTTCCATGCAATTTTTAATCAGCATTAGTGCTTAAATGAATCCATTTGTAGACTCGAAACTCACTGAGCTTTTCATCATTTTCAAGCATCAATGTAAAAAGTATATTAAGTTTCATGGATTTCATTCCCGAGCCTGAATGTTCTTTTCTTTGGAAATTGAAGAGGAACCAGCCACTCGTCAATCGGTATTAGCGAGTCAATGCAACGGGGTTCCACATCCCGATATAATCAGCTCATTTGTGTAAACACGAGATCTCAACGGGATTCGAAGAAGACCGAAAGGCCCCGGGCATAAAGTACTACCACCCCTATACCTTTTGTCGAATACTACCCTCGAAGGGACGTTTTCTCGAATTTCCACTGCACTCGACGTCAGGCGGGGATCCCAAACGCGGAAGTTCCATTGTTTCAATGAGTAAATGAAGCGCAACGACTCGCCCTGGGACGATGATTCCGAGGCGGAAAGATTCCAATCAAGAAAAGTAATCAGTGCCAATCGCCATTGGCTCGACGTCGTTACAATCAATCGTGAATTGAAGTGTTCTCTTATTGCATGTACGATGCTTACAATGATAGTTCGTCAATTTTCATAAAAAACGCATTTTCTAGGATAGCGTCTTGTTGCAAATTCTTCTTTTCTTCTGCGAGATACAAATCTTGTTACGAAGCGTAATTAAAGCTACTGAATTACGAATTTTATCGTGAAATTTTCGAATACTAATTTATTATCTGATGAGTATCAGAAGTTAAAGTCCCGTCAATCTCAAAAGAAGCAAAATTTAGAAACACGCTCAAACATCTGTAATACACGCTTAGAAATAATTATAAACATTATAAAAATAAAAGAACATGTAAGAGAGTTCCCAACATATAAATATTCATTATTGACTTATTGAAATATTAATATGACATAATTATCATATATCAATGGGATTGTGGTTAAATAAAAAAACATCATGTAGCTGGATCATCAATCGTGAAAATCGCGAATCGATGCGTCGGTTGTCAGACTTCGACATTTTTCCGAGTGCTAGAGCACTCTAACAAGTTAAAGCATACGCGTAAAAGTTAAAATTTGTAATGGTGGCACGGATTAACGCCTGAACACGAATGCTGCGGCTGTTGGTCAAGACATTACAAGGCCGAGAACTTTTAAGATAAGCATTGACAACCCGAAGATTTTGAATAAAACGCTTCAAGATATCATTTTCTTCTGATACTGAAATGGATTTATAGATGGTCTTTAGTCTTGTTCTGGAAATTTCTATGTCCTCCAAAAATATCGCGAAGACATTGTTATGAAGATTTCGGTCTAAATATATAATAATTATATGGGAAGTAGATTTAAAAAGAAATTAATTACATTGAAAATTCATAATTTTATTAAACAGACATTTCACGCATACCACAAATGTTAAGCTTTCATTGTCATATTAAAGTAAGAAAAATTTATTATTTATTATTTAACATATAAAATTAATATTTAATTTTAAAATTTAAATCACTCTATGTCTATTATTATTTATTTAATATAATATCAATAATAAAAAATTGGGTCAACAATTAGATTTGTGAAAATGATATTAATATAAGTTTTTTATCGCAGGAGTTAAAATTCGGAAAATTTTAAAAACTCATCAAATTAATTTAAAATTATTCTATATTTCAAAATAAAATGTTATCATAAATGCACCTTGCAAAGTACACTCAACTTCTTAAATGTGACAACTTTTTAATGTTTACCCAAATTGCGAAATAGGATATTACGATCATTTAGTCTTCTCGTCAAGTATAAAATAAGCTTGTTAAGTATAAAACAAGACTATAAGATTACATCAATTTACTGGTAAAATCAAATTCACATTGGGTATAAAACATTCACATCGGTATAAAAAATGTTCCTAAGCGGAAATTGAATTTCGCACAAATTTTTGAGAGAATGCAGACCAAGCAAAGGAGAAACTTTTTATTAATATTCTTTTTATAAATATTATTTACGTCATATGTTACAGATATTGATGAATGTGTGGAGGGTACATCTGGATGTTCGGATATTTGTCGAAATGATCTGGGTTCTTTTCATTGTGATTGTATTCCTGGTTTCCAACTGGGCGATGATCATAAATCATGCAAAGGTTCATTATAATTTATTATTTTCAATTGAATAAAATTTGATGTTATTTGTACGAACTAAACTATAAATGATGCTCAAAGAATTTATATGCATTGTTAAAGTCGTTAGCTATAATTCTGAGGTAAAAATGGTGAATTTTAATACATTTAGTAAGTTACATTTTAGATGATCGATGCCTAGTATTTGTATTCAAATAGTAGCCTTTATCATTAAATTATTAACTTATTAATACGTCTTCTAAAGGATTTCCGTATTTGTTTTAATTAATTAATTAATTCTATTAGTGTATAAATTTGCAGATATGAAGCCTTTAAATATTTATCGTTAATACTAATGTATAAAATGTTTGAAAAATAAGATTTTCTTTGGCTATAAACGATAAAAAAGAAATAAGTTATTAAAAAAAATTAATTTTATGCCTGTTACGTGCATCTATACTTCCTATTGATCAACGATGGGACAATGATATTTTCGAGTGCAGATATCGATGAGTGTTCATCGAATAGCGGTCACGGTCCATGCGAGCGGATATGTAACAATCTGCCTGGTAGTTATGAGTGCAGCTGTAGCGACGTTCCTGGCTATAAATTGACGTCGGACAATCGCACTTGCGAGGACGTGAACGAATGCGCAGAAAACAATGCTGGATGCTCGCATACCTGTGTCAATACTCCCGGTAGTGTTTTCTGTCTGTGCCCTAAGGGTTTTTTACTGGATGATGATTATCAAACATGCCTAGGTGCGTTATTTCACATACACCTTTATATAAAAGGATAGTTATATTCATTAAATTTTTATTATCTGCTTACCAAATGCTTATCTGATTTTTGTAATATTTTTAACGAGATAATAAAAGTAAAAAGGTAAAATTTTTTCACATGATTCTTTTAATTTATCTGAGAATAAACCAATTACAATATTTCCTTGTTATGAAGCAATCCTCTATATAAATTATTTCGTTATTACTTAAGATGTTCATTATTTCTATAGATATAAATGAATGCAAAGAAATAAAAACAGCGTGTAAAGACAAATCAGAAGAATGTGTAAACACCAAAGGCTCTTTCAAATGCGTATCAAAATTGAAAAAGAAAACTAAATTACTCCCAGAAGAAGATTATGATTCAGAGGATGACAATGAAGAAGATGATGACTATGAAGATGGTGGTATAACAGAATCTTCGGTAGACGAATCATGTGAATTAGGGTACAAAAAAGATGACAAAGGTGTATGCATTGGTAAGTAAAGCACTTGTTTCTATTAATTGTAAATAATCCAATTATTTATTTTTAAGATTTACTATTAAATGATGAATTAATATTTACTTGATTTTAAATAATTATTTAAATAATTTAAGTTAGTCCTTAATGAATCATGCGTTACAAAATAATTTTCACGATAAGAAAAGTCTCAAACGTCTATTAAAGAGGATTTTAATTTTGTTTAATTTCTTATAGATATTAATGAATGCGAGGAAGATGACGGGGAAAGTCATGGATGTGACCACAAATGCACAAATTTAGCTGGGAGTTATTTTTGTGAATGTAATGTTGGTTATCAGTTGGACGAAGATACCACTACTTGTTTAGATATAAATGAGTGTTTAAAAAATCCAAAGCCTTGCTCACATATTTGTAACAATACTAATGGTTCTTATATATGTACATGTCCAAATGGATTATTTTTAAATGAAAATAATCGAACTTGCGATGAAATAAAAACAGAAGATAATTGTGCAAATTTAAAAACTTCCTGCTCTCATAAGTGTCAAGATACTGCCAATGTATCGCGTTGTATTTGTCCTAGTGGATATGAATTAATGAACGACAATGTTACTTGCACAGATGTTAATGAGTGCTTGCAAGAAAATCATGGATGTACTGAAGAGTGCATCAATGAAATTGGAAGTTATAGATGTATATGTCCCATGGGATGGTTCCTGAAAGTAGATGGTAAAACTTGTGAAGATATCAATGAATGTGCTAATAATAATTACTGTGCTTATAAATGTACAAATACTCGTGGCTCGTATCGTTGCGATTGTCCATCTGGATTTATTTTGAGCGATGATGGAAGAAGTTGTGAAGATATTAATGAATGTGCTAGAGGGATCCACGAATGCTCACACAGTTGTCACAATGAAAACGGTACATACTTTTGTTCATGTCCTATCGGTATGAGTTTAACTGAAAATCTCAAGATATGCGAGTCATCTACATCTTGCAAAGCATTAAATTGTTCTCATACCTGTATTCAACAAGGGGATACTTATCACTGTGAATGTGCTGTTGGTTACACATTACAAAAGGATGGTAGAACATGTCAAGATTTTGATGAATGCAAAGAAGATGAACATGACTGCTCACGTGGATGTATCAATACTCTAGGCAGTTATAAATGCACTTGCCCAAATAATTCGCAACTTCTGGCTGATGGTCTTACTTGCGATATAGACAAGTGCTCTTCTGGTATGAAGCTTGGAGAAAATGGACGATGTGAGGACATTGATGAATGTCTCAACAATGAGTACAATTGTTCTCACATTTGTATTAATTTGCAAGGTTCTTATCGATGTGAGTGTCCTAATCATTTAATTCTTGATAAGGATGGATACAATTGCACATCTTTTGTTTCGTGTACAAATTCTACGTGTTCTCATAAGTGTATTCCGATTAATACAAGTTTCAAATGTGAATGTAATAGTGGTTATGAGTTAGAAAGTAATGGCATTGGATGTAAAGATATAGACGAGTGTAATAATAAACTTCACGATTGCAGCTATGAATGTATTAATAACGATGGTGGATATGAATGCACTTGTCCTCCTCGACAGCTTTTATCACATGACTTGAAAACGTGCATAGTGGATGAAGATTATTGTTCCCGAGAACATGGGTGTTCTCATACTTGCGAAGAAGATGAAGGAAAAATTCGTTGTGGTTGTCCTGAAGGATATGAACTATCAGACGATGACAGAACTTGTAGAGATGTTAATGAATGTAGTGATGGTCAGCACACCTGTTCCCACGATTGTTTGAATATCGAAGGCTCTTATAAATGTGAATGCAAAGTAGGTTATGAACTTTTAAATGATCTTAGAACTTGTCAAGATATTAATGAATGTTCTTTGGGACGTGGTATTTGTTCAGATGGCTGTATAAATACACCAGGTAGTTTCAAATGTCTTTGCGTAGATGGTTTTAAACTCAATGATGACGAACGTACTTGTGCTGATATAAATGAATGTTTTTTGAATTTACACGAATGTGAATATTATTGTGAAAATAATGATGGCAGCTACAGTTGTTATTGCCCTGAAAATTATATTCTAAATAAAGATAATAAAACTTGTATTGAAAGTAAATTTTGTGAAAAAAATCATGGTTGTTCCCACAAGTGTTTTGTTATAAATGGTGAGAATAAATGCCATTGTCCAGATGGTTTTGAACTGAATGAAGATTTAAAAACATGTAAAGATATCAATGAATGTCTTAATAATAATGGTGGTTGTTCCAATAATTGTACAAATACAGAAGGTGGCATGCAATGTACATGTCCCGAAAATCGACATCTTCTCGATGATGGCAAATCATGCGTCGAAATTAATGAGTGTTTCATGGATAATGGTGGGTGCTCTCATGATTGTCAGTACGAAAATGGAACTATTTCCTGTATTTGTCCAAATAATATGATCATAGATAAAGATGGATTAACATGCATTATTGAAAGTGCTTGTAATAAAAATAATGGTGGCTGCAGTCATATTTGTGGATCGATTAATGATACAGTATTTTGTAGATGTCCTAGCGGAATGCAATTGGGTTACAATAATGCTACATGTATTGATATTGATGAGTGCTTAGAAAATAAGGATAATTGTACTCACGATTGTGTTAACACATATGGTGGTTATGAATGTACTTGCAATTCAGGTTTTGGACCAAATGCTCTAGATAGTGCTTTATGCGATGATATTAATGAATGTTTTATTAACAATGGTAACTGCTCTCAGATTTGTATTAATACAGTTGGTGGATTCCACTGTTCCTGCTTCTCCGGCTTTGTTTTGACTATTGATAATTCCACCTGTTCTGAATCAAAAGTCTGTTCGATAAATAACGGAAATTGTTCGCATTATTGTCAGGTTGATGTAAATAGTGATACGGCGATGTGCTCATGTTCAGCTGGATATAGACTTGTATCTGATTTAAAAACCTGTGAAGATATTGACGAATGTGAGGAGTTTGAAAACGACGTTCACTCAGGTTGCTCACATAAATGCATTAACTTCGAAGGTAGTTACTATTGTGAATGTCCAACGGGATACATGATTTCTCCAGATGATAAGAAAACATGTATAGATATCGATGAATGCCTTACTTCAACTCACAATTGCTCTCACAATTGTTTGAATGTACTCGGACATTATTGGTGCACTTGTCCAGAAGGTTATTACTTACATTCAGATAATACTACATGTAATGATGTTAATGAATGTATTCACAATAATGGCGGCTGCTCGAAATTTTGTAATAATACACTTGGAAGTTATAACTGCTATTGTTCTGACGGTTTTATATTAGATAATGATGAGAGAACTTGCATAGATGTAAATGAATGCGAAAATGGTCAGGCTTTATGCTCATTTGAATGTTTAAATATATTAGGTTCTTATAAATGCATCTGTCCCGATGGACATGTTTTAGCCACTGATTCGCGTACTTGTGTTGCGGCTGATAGATGTAAACCAAATAATGGTGGATGTTCTCACATTTGTTACAATATAGCGAGTGGTATCGAATGTACCTGTCCCTTAGGAATGTATCTCGCTGTGAATGAAAAAACTTGCATCGATGTCGATGAATGCATGATTGATAACGGTGGTTGTCCCGAGCTTTGCGTAAACGTGGATGAGGGATTCCGATGTGAGTGCTCAAAAGGATACGAGCTTGATTCTGATGCAAAAGCCTGTGAAGATATCGATGAGTGCGTATCAAATAACGGTGGTTGTTCACATATCTGTCGAAATACAAAAGGCAACTATCATTGCGAGTGTCCTTCCGGTTACAGTTTAGGAGGAAATAATAGAACTTGCGTGGATGTGAATGAATGCGAAGTCGATAATGGTGGCTGTTCTCATATTTGTAAGAACGAGGAGGGTTCTTATGCATGTCAGTGCCCAGAAAATTATTATCTAAAAGAAGATAGCAGGATTTGTCACTCCGACAATCCTTGTGGCGGTGGAAATAATGGAGGTTGCGAACACATTTGTACAGAGGATAACGGACATGCAATTTGTTCGTGTAGAGACGGTTTTCACAATCCGAGATCGAATACCTCGATTTGCATCGACATTGACGAATGCATGGAAAACCATGGCTGCGAACATTTGTGCGAGAATACCCATGGATCGTATAAGTGTAAATGTAGGATTGGATTCGAAATGAGAAATAACGTTTGCGTAGGTGAGTTTCAAAAAGATTATTAAAATGTTGCATGAACCTTCATATAAGAAATTGAATATTTGAAAAATTCAAAATATAGTTAAAACTTACAGATTTAAATTTGACTACAAGTTCTATAGACAGTAATAACGCTTTCTTGGATATAAAATAATAAATATTTAAATATAGGTAAATTCTGTAATTTATTTGATTTTATAGATGTGGATGAATGCGCTGAAAATACTCATTGCAAAGGGGGATGTATAAATACACCTGGTTCCTATCATTGTGAATGCAATGTTGGGTTTAAGAAAGAATCAAATGGATGCGTTGGTTTGTAAAAATGAAGATATTTTATAAGTAAAAGATTAAATTAAATATTATCATCAATTCGTTATAAATTATGTTTTAGATATTGACGAATGTCAAAAAGAGAATGGCGGATGTGAACACATTTGCATAAATGGTCTCGGTTCTTACGCATGTTCCTGTTACTCTGGATTTTATGTGAATCGAAGGTATTTATGAGTTGAGAATGTCTTAAAAATCTTTTAATAATCATAAACCTGTCTATCGAAAATTCTTTTAGAAATATGAGTCAATGTTTTGACATTAACGAGTGTCTTTATCGTAACGGCGGCTGCAACGGTGACTGTATTAACACACCTGGAAGCTACTATTGTGTCTGCGCGGATGATTTGGTACTGGCCGACGACGAGAGAACTTGTGTTTCGAGAACTTCTAGGTGTCCAGCTATGGAGCCACCAACATTTGGCGAGGTAAACATCTTTATGCTGATTTAAAGCTACAATACTTGGTACTTCATGTTAAAATTTCTGGTTTTTCAACCTGCTGTTAAAATATTTCAATTATTTTAATTGACAATCTGAAGGAAAAGAACCAAAAACTTCCTCTAGATTATTCTGTTACTTTATATGTTTAGAGTAGCTTTATATAAAGATATAAATCCCAAAACGATGATCATGTGCATCATACATAATGTATAACGACATTATCGAAAGTGCAATAAACTGTTTTTCAAGAAATATTGAAGAATTGAACAAATATTTCTCTAAAGCATCAAAATAATAATAACAAAAATCGAAGTAGCAATAACAGATCAGGAAAAGAATTATTCGCGAAGAAATTCATTTATGTCTTATATTTTTACTAAAAGTATTTACTGAAAAGTCAAGAAAAACTTGAATACGCATAAAAGAATATTCGCATGTTCCGTTGCCAAAGTTTATTATTTACAAAATGTACCTACAGATGCGATGCCCAGGATACCCATCTGGTGCTTCGGATTATCCTCTAGGGGCAAAGTGTCACATAAGGTGTAGAAGAAGCTTTAGATTGGAAGGTTCTTATCTGAGGACGTGTGAGGTAGGAGGACATTGGGATGGTTCAGAGCCGATCTGCGTTCGGGATTATATATCGGAAGCACGACATCATTATGCGGGTAAGGAAAAAAACAACAAGTAAAATAAAAACTTATTTTTATTTATTTTAAATATGATGCAAAATAAAAGTTTCATTTTTCAGTTGTGGCAAAGTAAATAGTGGAACGTTTTCTATCTAGTAATCTAGAATTATTAAAAATAATTCAGTGTTATTTAATTAATTATACTTTAACACATACTTTTCATTATAACTATGCTCAATGATCCGAAACGGTATGGATTACATAAAAAGTCAAATATAAAGATGGTTTTAATCTATTATAAACTTTTTATTGGCAATGTAATGGACCTATAAATTTTGTAATATAAGACATCTTTGTAGTAAATTAATACGATAATATCGGAAAATTTCTATTATTATTTCAAATAGAATTGAAATAGATTTATATTATTAAAATCAACATTTATTTATACGGGTTATTATAATTTAGCTGTTTGTAAATTAATTGGTATAAATTCATGTTGTACTAATTAATTTCAAAGTAAAACAAGTAAACGTTATTGAAAGTACCTCTGGAATATCATGAAATTTTCTATTTAATTATCTCTACACAATACGAAAAAAGTAATTTAATTTTACAATTTAACATCCTATTCAAACTTCAAAGCTAATTTAAATGCCATTTATGATTTTAATTGTACCGCATCTTTCTTATAAGTGAAGGGAGGGTAGAGCGTTTGGATAATAATCAATAGACAAGAGTTAATTGTCCGACTATTTAAAGAAACAGAACAATTCATTACTTCCGTCGTAAGTTGTAAACGGCCTCAAATAGTGGAAAGTCCCGGCTAAGGATACAAAAGTGTGAACAGGAGCACGCGCAAACTGCTAACGAGCCCATAAGTTAACGTCATTCCATAATGAGCTTTCGCGGCCTCGTATTTGGCTTTTTGCACAACGATGCCATGACGCTTTCTTTTAAAAAACTTCTCACGGCTCTTTTTCCTTTCTTATTTTCCTTCAGTCGTCCTTTCCTTTAAAGCTTTTTCCCCTTGAGTAGAGGAATTCGTTCTCGAAACGTGCTTTCATTGCTACGGATAATGAGCACCAGGGGTTTTGCTGCTTGCAACAATGATATTAGTCAGCGCTCGTCTCCATCTATTCGTCTTTCTCCTACTGTATGACTCGTAGTCTATCTCTTTCTTTCAATTTTCGTATATTTCTCTCTCTTTTTCCCTTTCTTCGTTTTCTTCTATACGCGTTTTTCTTTCATTTCTCATACTCGCGAGTCGACCAATGCTGTTAATGAAGCGAATTTCCTGTTATATTATATAGCATGTTCTATTCGGTTTTGATGTGCAGCGTTTGAAAATGTGTCTTTTTAAAAAAATAGTGCGGATGAAGCAATTCGTATTTTTCGTAATAAAAATTAGTGCACGAATCCTTTCTTGTATAAAAACTGATGATACTTTTTTTTTTATAATAATGAACCTGAAGGGCCATATTGCATCTCGAGTAACAAATTTTAGTTTTTAAAATAGTAGATTAGCTTTTTTATGTATCGAAATTGTAATAATAGTTGAATTCTGTTAATAGAAAAGTGATAGATAATTTCATGCATTTAAACATTTTTCTTATATTTATAGATAGAATAAGTTGAAATGTTTCTGATAACTGAATCACGTTATTTTTCATTACTATTACAGAATTATTTCACAGCGAATATTCTTAAAGAATTCGCATACATTACTATTTGTTTAATACCATAATATGTTGCTTGGAAAACAACGAGGAAATCTCAAAATTGTGATTGGTACGAAAAGTCAAGAAAATAATACATCATTAGGATCTTGGTTTTTTTTTTTTTTTTTTAATAATACTGTATTATAAAGCGATTTGAAGAATTTCAACCCTCACATTGTTGAACTGCTACAAAATTGTCTAGACAAAAATAGATTCAGTATTTCTTTTGTTTGGCTGTCACGATTCTTGTACAGCGCTTTACTTTCTTTTTAGGGCGCGAATTTGACGTAAAATGTCTCGATGGATGAATTTCCTCTCTGCTGTTCGCGTAACGAATGAAGGAAAACTTATTTCTTTTCCTTTTCTACACGATTATTTGCGTTACCCAATGTACTAGTACAATTAATCGATGAAACATTCTCAATGCATTGGTTTTTCAGCTCCAACGACGACTGCTGCGCCCAGGCCTTACATCAGATGTCCGAATGACCTGGATGTCGAGCTCCCGCCAAGACGCAGTACAGCGCGGATCTCTTTTCCTCAGCCGAAAACGAACGTGGATTGGTACAGGTAATGGGATCAAGATTTATTATGATTTAAATTTTACGTTACTAGGCGAGAAAAGAGCTCGACTTGAACTTATCGAAGAAATTAAATGTCAACTCAATTCTGAGGTAAATAACCTTTTAGGAATTTTGTTTTAATTTACCTTAAAATATATTGCTATAAATTGCAAGTAATATCTATTTCGAATTTATAATGAAATTATAAATAAAATTATAAATGAAATTTTTATTATAAGAATATTTTCACATGGCTATTAATATTTTTTAACTTATTTATTCAAGCATGTCATGGATTTATATTTTTATTTTCTCATTACTATTTTAATGTTATTAGTGGATACTTCGCCATTGAACGACTATTGACTTTCGAGAGATGTAACAGATTCGATTAATTGATATATTATTCATTAAAATTGTGTAAATGTATTTTTTCTTTTATCACCTTATTCTCTAAAATTCTTTTAGTGTTGAATTTCAATTTTATCTATTCTATTAAATATTTTAAAAAAGTTTAATAAACATTGACGACTGTATTGGAGAAAAGAACTTAAAGAATGAAACATTAGGAATTACATAATTTCACTTTTCGCTTTATGCTGGTGAGAAAAACTTTGTCTTTAATCAAAGTAAATTTGGTTTGTAAAATTAGAAGCCTCTCATTCAAATGATATCTGTAATTCGATTTCACGAAGAGTATGCGTCGTTATTTCGATATTTTATTTTTATTCCCCTCTGATTTCCTGAATTTCATTTCCTTTATTTCTCATTGTAATACTAATAACACATTCATAAGAGTTGTAGATTCATACTAGCTGAAATATGAAACTCATGGTAGAATATTGCATTTACTACACTTGTAATTTTTTCTTCTTAACTTGATAATACGTCCAATGAAATGTGCTTCGCAGTGAAGTATCCTTTATACGAATGAAAATCCAAAGTATTCCACATTCACGCTCTTCCAAACGTATATATAGTTACATGCAAAACGTATTCATGAAATATTGATAACATTGTAGACGAAATATCATTCTTTATCCACGAGCAGCATTTTTGTTCTTCGCAGCGTCTCCCGTTCCTTTTCCTTTGTCACCTCGTGCTCAAGAAGGACATTGCCTCTCATCCACGCAAGAGGTACGGCACCTAACCTTTCATCTTGTCTCAAGAGTCTCGATCGGTCGCTGGACTCTCTTCCCGGCACCTTCCTTCTCTATCTATCGAGCTGTCTATTCGTCTGCCGCGAACAAGTGTATCGATCCTGTAACTTCACAATGGCTCAAAAGACTATACGTATAAGCCACGCGACGGAGTGTCGGATAATCGCCCGTAGGGTATTCTGTCAATTTTTCTCATCTTACTGCCTTGACAACTTGATTTTGAATTTTTCGTATTAGTACATGCATTTGTATGGTAACCTGCTGATGAAATCTAGTAAGTGAAAAAAACGTGAAAAAAGAAATGTATTTCAGTTAACAAAGCGTAACATAACTTCCCGTTGGTTTCTTTTAAAATAACTAAGACATTGAAAGACACATTAAATTAAGACACGTAGTATTAATAATTAGTTTTAATCTTTGAATGGAAATCTTCGAAAAAAGTGTTATTGATTTACTACGTACATATTTCATTCAGCTTGTACGTGATTTAATAAAAAATTTTCTATCTCACAAACTGCGAAAAATTGATGTTACACAAGATATGTTTCGAAATAATAATTCACTCGATCATGTTCTGAAGTCCTATAATTTGTGCAATAATGCTTTGGCAAAAGTTGTTTAAATTTATGTACATAATTGTCGTTCAACTCATTTGTGTAATATTTTCTCAATATACAGACCATCTAAACTTTAAAATATATAAAAAAAAAGAACTTATAATTTTAACAAAGCTTTCCTAGACTAAATTAACTTTGGAATTACTATTTCGTATTAATAATTGATACCGCGAATAATTATAATAATGTTGAGAAGGGCGTAAAAATACCCTGGCATTTTCCTCGATTCATAACCGTCCTTACATTTTTGAAGGACATTTTGATGTTTGTGTGGGAGTTGGTTGTTTCTCGTGCACTACGTTGTTCATTGTAAAATGCGCGGATTGGTTTTACGAAAGGGAAGTAGTCGTTCCTCCGTTTCTCTTGGCCTCACATTTAGACGATGATAGACTTTCTCCTTCTTTGAGGCTTTACACGCTCCCCTTTTGCACAATATGAAAATCACTGGCGTTCCAATCAAGAATTGTGATTTTGTTGAGGCTTTCTCTCACTCCTCTTGATGTTCCAGCGACGTGCATGTACGAGTTTGCTCGTACTTGTATCAACCCACGTGCACAATACGAAATCGAAATTCACGTAAGCAGGGATTTTAAGTAACTGGGGCACACAATGTTTATTGAAAAAATATTAGGTATTTTACGAATATTTTTGTCTACAAAAAAAATAAACTTTTAATTTGTTAGGAAAAGTCTACCAAGACCTTAAAAAACAAATTGAATTACTATTATACATAGCTTAATTAGACAAATAATTCCTAATTTAAGTCTTTGACAGACACAATAATCAGATCCTTCTTGTAATGACATATTAATAATATTTAAAAATAAATTAAGTACCGATAAAAGAAATAGAAAAATATTTATTACCTAAAGAAGGTATTACGAGGCATTTATCTAAAATTAAGTAATAATTTGAAAAGTTTAATTATTAACGTTTAATTTTTCCGTTAAAGTTCTTCTAAAATGTAAATTAAATAGTTTTTAAGTCAAATAATATTTAATTGGATATTTGAGATGAAATATATAAAATGAAAAGCAAACTTCCTAGTAACAATTATAGCTATTTTATTAGAGTAGCAAATAAATAAGTAGCTAGATAATTTTTAGCTTTTTGTTATTTGGATGAGAGAACAAATACTTCCTTTCATTTCAAATTTTCATACTCTAGCAATATTTATGTTATAATTTATGAATTTGTATCACGAACGAATTTGTATTATTAACAGTATTATTACTTTAAAAACATAAAGAAATGCTATGTGATATATTTTCATTTGTATTGTCTTTAATTTCTATATTTTATGCCTAAAATTACGACCACCCTTCGTTATTCAATGATAATATCCCTTCATTCATTTAAAATTAAATAATGTGGATTCACAATTGCTTATGATATTATTTAAATACCATGAATTTATTACGTTATTCATAGAAATGTGGAATCATCGCCAACATGGGGGAAGCAATTACAAGCAGATTTACCTTCCGGAACTACCATTCTCACTTTTACTGCCTGGTCTTCTGTTTCAAATTACACGAGTATCTGTAGAATGATGATTCGAGTTCGCGGTAAGTTCGTTTTAACAATTTTCTCGTAAATTTTTCATTCCTATTTTTCCAGTATTTTCAACTGGATATAGCAAACTACGATTATTATAAGAAACTTGAAACTTCTACGATGTTTGTAACGTAGAACGGTGATAAAAGATTTTGGATATTTTTGTTCTTAGACGTATGTTACACGTATGTTACAGGTATTGATAAATATGCCAGTGATTTGTGTACATCAGTTACTGTTTTAAAAATAAGTATATTCTAAAATTACTTCTGAAAATTCTATATAAATTTCCCTTCGAGTATCTGTCAAGATTATACTACTGTTCGAAGAAATGTAACCTCTTGAATATAAGAGATACAATTTGAAAATCCTTGTTTAGCGACACTCATACTTTTGCACGATCTCACCATTCTCCGCTTCTCTTATTCTCGCTCTCGTTGCATTTGCACATACAAAATTTATCATATTCTCGGTAAATCTCTCTCGGCGGAATCCGGCATAAAATTTCATATCACGCTTGCCAGCTGACACGCGGCTTATTTAGCCGCATTTTCGTTCTCGCGACACGGAATTTTCGCTCTCTAACCAGCAACGCGACGGATTTCCGAAATCAAACTATGCCAAATAGTTTGGCACGATCTGTCGAGTGGGATCAATTTATCTCGTTGGCCAGCACGATTAATCAATCGTATTTATACGCGGGCCGCTGAATTATAGTGTCATTGTTATGACCGGATCGGATGGGGGCGTTCACCTATTTCTTCGAACGTTGAGTTATCGCCACGTTGACAGATAGCATAGGCGAAGCTCGGTATGAGCATACGGAAGTAATCTAATTACACGCTCCGCGATTGAGTCATAAAGCATATTACACGCCTCGTGCGATTCGTGATTTAGCTAATCGTATAGCTTTTCGTGAGTGAGTTTGTAGCTCATGAATGAGTTTGTAGCGTAATCTTAGAAATTCGTAGGAAGATATGCTACTCTGTAACTATAACACCTTTCGATCACTTTTATGTATCCATTTAGCTGAAATTTGAAAATATACTTTAAATGTTCGTACTGTAGAGTTGACTTTTAAATCATTTACAACGCAAAAGTTATAATTGTTGATACATCACAACATTTTTCGTTAGTAAAATTATAATTTTAATTAGTAAACTTGTTCTGTTAAATGTAAGTTATAAATCACTAGGAAATTGTAATGTAAAATTGCTACTGCACTTTACTGCACCAATTATAATTCTTGATCATCGTGATTCATTAGTTGGTAAATTTTTTAGATTAAAATAAAAATAGAATATTGAAACTGAAAGATGATGTTTGTACTGAGTTAGATTGGTAAAAAAAGCTAACGTTCAAGTTGATTTTTCTTGATTTACCGGAAATTCATTAATATTGTTAATTTCAAATTTTTAAATTATTTAATGAAATATCTCATCAAATATTAGATGAAATATGAGTTAATGAGGATTCATAATAGACAATAAAGTCTTTTCATTATTCCATATAGCTTATTTTATATATAAAATATATTATATAAATTTGAAGTTTCATTATTCCATATAGCTTATTTTATATGTAAAATATATTATATAAATTTGAAGTTAGGGTTCAGTTAATTATTAAATTAGGAAATATCATTCATTTATCATATACATCGAAATATCTTTGAGGTTAAGTGGTTAAGCTATAATACATAACTGGAATTATATTTTTTGTGCATCAAGAGACATAATATTCAAAATTTTAAATGATTTTCGTGTAAATCAATTTGAAATAATTTCCAAAAAATTTCGAAATGTAGAATTTTAATTTTATGCAGTTTAAATTCACTGAAAATTAAGTTGTAGCGCGATAAAGAATAAAAATACATTAATAAATAATAACATTTATACTTTAGCAATTTATGCGATTGTAAAAATTTCGGAAGTTCGCACAAATAAATTCAATTTTATCAATTAAATTTTCTACGAGAACCAGTAAAAATGACTATGCACATATATAATATTCATAAAATTGCTTCAAAATTATTCCAATATTATTTTGCAGTTAAGAAAGTATTTTTAAATCATAATAATATGGAGATAGAACAAGTTTCAACTTTGGAGTTTATCAGAAGGAATGTAGTGCATTGGTGAAAGTTTTTATGACTAATATACTACTATGCATATTACAGTTGATGCATTTATGGATACGCATTTATTTAAATATAATCTATAAAAATATTTACTATTTATTCGGAGGATTTTCAATTTATTTAGTTGAACACGTATCTTTTTTTAAAATTATTTAATTTTGCAAGACATGAGAAAGAATAAATGTATATAATTAGAAGATTAATTTGAGAAGAAAATTTAATATTTTTATTTTATAATATTTTATATATATTAATTATAATAATATTACTAATTGAAATTCATAAATAATAAATTCTATAGAATTTTTTTTAGTCTTTTTATAGAAATCAGCCAAGTACTATGTTAGTCCGAGAAATAGAACTTAATTTCAACACTCTATAAAATTCGGCGATAGTTTACTAAACTAGACTGCCTTAATCGACTACTTCACTGAATTTAAAGTTAATGCAATTAAACAAAGCAAAGCAGTTCGTAGAATTACATTGTTGAGTTAAATAAAAGCAATACACAGTTCCCTATGGTACCTTCGCGTGACTCATAAAAACTACCTGGAAGAATTAAGCCACTGAATTCATTACGTCGTTTTCTGGTCTATCTTAATTTTCTACATTTGAAAATTTAACATATAACGAGATCCTTTTGAATAATGTGGTTATTTAATAAAGTAACAATAATCTGCTGTGGTGAAGTACGTATTTTCTTGGCAAATGACAAGTAAAGTGAAGGTAAAACGCATAGAAAATTGTTATACAAGTTCCATATTTACCGAATACATTTACTTCGATTATAAAAATGCACTAAATAGATATTCAATGATTTCCTCAAAATATGTTTTGAAACTCCAATTGTTTTTTTGGTATAAATTAATAAAATTATGAAATTTAATCACCAATCATTACAAATTTATTACGATTAAAGAAGAAAATAACGTTTTTTAAGTGATAAATTATTTTGATAGCTCCATGTCTTAATTCACATTCTCATTTATTCAAATCTTTAAATTAGTTAAAGAATACTTTCAGTTCTTGAATTATTAAATATTATAGATGAAGAGTATTCTTACCTTTGTGCGATCTCTCTGCAATTAATTAAAGCTAATTAAAGTAAATTAATGTTGAATTAACTTATAAAAAACATACGTACATAGGTATTCAATGTACGCTGAACCGACATAACCTTTGAGTCCTTGAAGAATGAAAGAATTAACGTTTCCATTTTTTACAGACACAGAGAGTCCAAAAGTTCTGAGTTGCCCAACGTCGTTCGAAGTGCGCCTGAATCCGGGTGAACGCGAGCGGATGATCTTTTGGCAGGAACCGGCTTTTAGTGATAATGCGAATGTTGAACGTACCTACAAGTCGCGGGTAAGCAACGTCTTCTGGAGTTTTTTCCCGAGGCCCCTTATAAAGTTAATGAAGCCATTTGAAATTCAAGCCATATAGCTTCTGACTCGCTTTCCTTTACGTCACTTGAGTGCGCTACCACTTCTCGACTTTTAGCGACAACCGAGCCTTCGGAGCTTTAAAAGCACGGGTTATTAAAAGCTCTTCAGCTTATTAAAAGCTTTATTTGAACTTATGATAAGTTGAAGATAATTAATGTGCAGGCGAATGTTTTTACCGTTGTCTCAGGATTCGATTGATCGAGTACTAATTATGTCCTTCTTTTCGTCGCCATGCTCTTTTTTTCTTTTTTGCGTAAAAAAGTTAAAAGGCACTAAATCAAGAGAAAAGCACGTAAAATTTAATCAAGCATATATAGAATATTAATTATCTAGACGAATAATTTCATAAACTATTTGTACATTATTACCTTAAATAAATTTAGTCTTTTAAAAAAATGAAAAATATTTTACATTATTCATCCAATTATTTTTAATAGTTCGTTTTATTACTTTTAATAGTTCTAATAGAAAGAAACACGATCAAAGGAATCATTTCAGGAAAAAGAGCAAATGTAAATTTATGGAAAATTTTTATAACTCACATAAGTTAAAATATGTTATAATTAGTGTCAATTACTGAGTATGATGCTTTTCGAATAGTTCAACCGAACAGTTAGGAACCTAACACTTTTATACTCAATTACAACTTATTTCCAACAAATATACAACATTCCTCCATTTTTTCTATACATACACTTTTCAATTCCACTTCCATTTCGTAAGTTTCAAGCATTCATGCAGCTATTTCCATCATTCAAAACTCTCCTTTTAAACAAAACTCATTTGCAAAGCCAGGTATATCTCTTTTTATATCTTTTCAAATATGTGTGTGTGTCTGTGTGTGTGTGTAATTCAAGTTTCACTCGATAGCCACGCGTCAATGCAAGGAATTTCTAATCAACAAAGTTTAGCTAAAATACATTTTCATTTGTTTCTCTTTCTCCTGTACCATAATAAGTATCTACTGTTAATTTTTATGGTAAATATTTTACAGAAACCTCTGCAAATTAACTGTATGAATTCATCATTAGACAGATTTTATCAATCTTACAATTTTTCGTATAAATTTGAATCAGATATAAAAATTATGCTAAAAACCTAAAAATAAAGCTCTCAGTATAATAATAAAATTCAATTTATATTAATATTTTATTTATTAAATATTAATTTTAAATTACATCCCTATATATTTTAAATAATCTATTACTTTTTAAACATTTATCTTCTGTTTGATATTAGATTTAATGTAGGGATAAATTTTAATTAAAAGATTTTATGATATATTTCTTTAAATTTATCGTTTCTTTAATTATTTTAAATAAACATTAATATTAATTAAATTCAAATATATATTACTTTTTTATATTGTTAGTTGAGAAATGGTATTGTGAGAAATAATTTACAGTATTTTTAAAATTTCTTCTTATTTTTATCCGTCTAAAATCGGATTTTATATGATGTTACGAATATTATTATCACATTTATATTATGATAAGGGCAAGAGAGAGAGAGAGAGAGAGAGAGAGAGAGAGAGTGAGGGAGAATATAAAATAGAAAATAATAGTTGCATTCTACAATTTTAATTCAGATATACTCAGATTAGCATACAAATATGGAATTAAAAAATCCCTTCATTTCAATAAAATAATTGTACTGATCCATTATTAGTTTTCTGAATTCTCGTATTAATAATTTAAGTAAACTAAGATTTTTTTATATGAAATACTTAATTAAAATACTTATAATAAAATCAAATAATGAAGTTTATTATATCAGTAAAGTTGAAATAAATATCGCCAATTTTGCTTGTAAGTTCAGGTGGAAAACTTTTTGATACATGTATAAATTAAAGAGAATTTACACAAAATTTAAAAATTGAAGTCAATTCATGTGTAGGAAAATAATTTTTTCATTGATTTACTGCTCTTGTAATTAAATACAGAAAATTGTGAGTGCATTCACAAGTATAATTTAATGTTTTTGGTAACCAATGGAAAGAAGCATCGAATTATTTGAATTTTCGAGGATGGTTTCTGGTGTACGTAAATTTTGCTCTCAAGATAGTTTTCCATCAAGAAAACTTTCTCCCCGCTACTTTTATTCTTTCCGCCCTGTTCCCGGATTTTAATTATGATCAGTTCCCGTTAATAAGCTATTATGGAAAGTATGCTCGGGCGAACCACCACGTCATTTAATACCCAATTATACAGACTGGCGTTCATAGAGCCGATTTTCATGCTTTGGTTTACTGACACATTTTCCAGGAACCTGGTCAAGCGCTATATCCTGGTGTCCACAACGTGCGTTACATAGCTTCGGACGCTGCCGGAAATCGAGCCGAATGCCACTTTACTATTCACGTAAAAGGTGAGTATAAGTTTCGACGAGAGCTATTACTTCTCGAAGGTTATCACAAGCTTACGTAGCCTCACATTAGGACCTACGTACAAGCAAATTAAACACACGTGCATTTTTATTATTATAAATTAACTTCTTATGAGCAACTAAACAATTTTTGTCGTTTAGTTCGACAGTAAATAATTGATAATCCTAAATTTCAATAGTATTGAATTTATCGAATATCGAAGTTTTATTGCGTTTGACGAATAATTTGGTTAATATATAAAGGAAATGTTTGAATACAGATTATTTAATTTCATTTTATTGTACGTAAGATCAGATCACAACGATATATAAAAAAATATAAAAAGGAAAAACTGTAAATTTTATTTTTAATTTACAAACATATAACAAATAATATAATCCTATAACTGCTAATTTTATCTATAGATTCTAAACGTAGAAAAGTTTTCTTTCAAATTGTACATCCTCAAACTGTCCATTTTTTCCTGATGATGCAGTAGCTATTACAATAATTCAAATGAACAATATTTTGATCAAAATTTATGTATTAGACGTTAAGGTAATAATTTAGAAATAGATTACTCTGAAAATATTGTTCTTCGAGGTAACACGTAAATTTTTATTAAAGAAAAACAATAAGCACCGATGAAAATAATTTCAAACTCAACAATGTAGTGGGTTACTATATGTGTAGGAATATGTTGAAAAAATCGTTCTAATTAGAATAGATCATTTTCAAAATAGTTTAAAATATTTTGCAGTTAATGTTTTACAGATATATATTTTAAATAACAAATTTGTCTTTGTTCGTCGACTGTAAGTAAACGAATACGCCAGATTGCCTAAAAGACAATCTTTTATTAAGTTTATGTGACTTTTTTTTAAATAAAAATTAAATTCTTTTTTTTCAACTAAGCATTTGCTATTTATATGAATTTATATAAATTTATGATAGTTTAGATGTGTAAAATTGACTCGTTAAGGTATATTAACATTTTTTTCTATTGGTTCATTTATGTGCATGGGACGAAAAATAAAAATTTTTAAGAAAAATAAGAAAGAAAAATACGTCAGTTTTAGGCGAAGATTAAAAAGAATTTATTTACTCAGAGCAGAATAATTTAGAAAAATAAACAAAAGGAAAGGGGAGTAAAAGCGCGTCCTCTGTCTTTGCAGAGTAACAATGATTGAAAAACGAGCGTGCGAGATCTGCTCATCTCTAAGGTACATTCTGTCTGCCTGTGTCTGTCTCTCCCTCTCTCTCTCTCTCATTCTTCTAACAGTATTTTCTCTTTCTACGATTTTTAAGAGTAATGTAATCTCCTGTATTTTGCAGAAGCTGAACGACGAGCTGTGGAACCCGAGGTAAGTCAAACTAGGTTGTCACTCCACAGTTTTTTTTTATCACTCTGCTCGGAATAAGAAAGATGTGAAAGATCCGGACGAAATCCTCTTTTAGTATTTTATCTTGTAGTAGAAAACGCTCCATTGGTATACTCTTCTATTAACGGGATCGTTCATTATTTTTTTCCTTTGCTAGTATTGTGTAAAGATGGAATTCTTTTCCATACATTCTCTAACATTGATTTTAGTAATAAAGTATACGCTGAATTTTTATCTAAATTTGAGACAGAAATATGAAAATACTGGACTTGCTGTCACGAAATCGATAACAATATTTTTCAGTGGAGTATATTGAACTATACTAATTGTAATTCTATGAAATAATAACATCGAAAAGCTGAATGCAGAAAAATAATTATAGTAAAAGGTTAAGTTCTTTTTCATTCTTTTAAAATACAACGAATATATAAATATATTGTTATAAATTTCAAGATAATTAGTTTCTTACGATCAACCAGCAAAAATTTTTCAATAAAATTTTTAGTGATCCTTTAATGAAGATATATTTAAAAGTTTCATACTTATAAATTTCATTTAATCAAATATGCAGTCATTATAATAAATTTAATTGTATGAAAATTCTCGATTGTATTAAAAACGAGCTGATTTGAGAGTATAGTAACATCTTAATAATGAAAGCTGTTATTTTGTTTCATTACGTACTCCTACTGTCGTCACGGTAACGTATTTGACACGCTTCCTTCTCGTCTTGAGATACTAGATAATTTATGGAAAATTTATTAGCACATGAGCTGTGCTATTATTCTTCAAAAGTGTGCAAATGGCATTTTAAGTACAATTTCTGAACTTTGTTGAAAATTGATCATAACCGAGGTTTACCATAATCAAATTGCTTTGCTATTACACTAAGAATATCATGGAGCAGTTTGTTAAATATTTTTTGTCATAAGTGATGCTAACCTTGGTTCTTAATTAATTTCAATTAATTAAGTTCCGTTTCAAAATGCGATTCAACGTGAATATTTATATATAAATTTAATTTTTTATTCATCAAATACTGATACAGCACAGAATAAAACTTAAAAATAATATCTCTTTTTATATTTTGTTCATCGTGTTGTGTCAGTCTTTTTATTTTTAATATATTATAAAAGCAATTAAAGTGTCATGCATTTAAGATTGTGAATAATACGTGCTGTATAATTTTTATAAGTGTTTTTGAAATCTGTATACATTTTTTCACGTGATTCAATGATCTTCGATAGAAGTCTCTATAATTAAAAAATATTGTATAATTAAATACAAATTGTTTTTCACAATTGATTATGAAACAGTTATTGAAGCTCTTATATTGTACCACGTATGCAAAGATTATTTGCGTTGATAATTAATTTTTAATTTATCATGGATTTCATAATAAATGGTAATGTCTTCAAGTATTCTGTTAACGTATGTCTTATTTAAATAAAACTAAAAGCATAGCGTTATATATAATCGTAAAGAAGTAATTAATTAACTTTTAATTAATAAGTCGCTTCTCTTAATTTGTATAAATTGATGTATATAATAGAATTTGTTTTCTGTTCTGTTTCAGTCACAGCAGCAGGCTTATCAAAGAATGTTAATTTGTCCCAACAGGGCACCACAAGAAATTCCTCTATCACACAGGGTAAGAAATAAAATCTGTTGTTCTTATTGAAGACTGAAAACTCGAATTAAACTTTTTAATTATAGTGTAAAAAACTTTAAGAGATAATCATAAGGTATAAATTTATTGTGCAAATATTTACTTTTATAAAAATAATTAGTTCCATTGTTCAAAATCATTAAATAAGGTAAAGCAAGTATTAATTCAATATAATAATAGATTTAATACTTAATGTAATACTAATTTTTTACACTTAAAACACATATCAGTTATAAATAAGTATTATGTATTAATATATTATTTGTGATGAATGCTGAACAGTTACTTTATTACTTATATATATTAAAAAACGTAGAACATTATTGATTTATGAAACTTCATTGAATTGGAAATATCAAAATCGGACTAATTTATTGAAACTCGAAAAAAAATGAAAAAAAAAAATAGATATTAAATTCAAATATCTATTTTAAACAAGAAATTCACAAAATTAAGTACAAGTTTAAAAAATAATAGTATCCAAATACTTCACACTTCTCTTGAAAAATTTTCCACGGAATTTCTCGTGCGTACACTACTACATAAACTACTATATAAAATAATACTTTGTATAAAATTAAGTTGCAGCATCCATTAAGGCTGTGCAATGTTCAACTTTTAGTTAAATGCAGTTATTATAAATGTCTTTTTAACATGTTTCTGTAAAATTAGAAAATAGTTTTAATTATTACGTTGTAAAATTATTTTACTTTGCACTTTTTCTTGAATTATACGGAAAATATTTTTAATTAATGTCCGGATAGTTGATAAAAGGTTACTTTTTATATGTAATCAACACTTTCGATTTTCTTAATACATATTTTTCAAATATTTTTAAAGAGTGTTTTCTATCTTAATACTAGTTATGTAAGAAAATAATTTTAGTAATTAAAAGTTGTGTAATTTATATAAGTCATATATAAGCCAAAAGTTACTGGTTAAGGAGCTAAAAAAATATTTTCCATGTTCACTGATAAAAGTTTATTTTGAGAAGGGAAGTTGAGATTGTACTGACTTACCAAAAATCAGCATTTTTATAATATTTTTTCCATTTCGGCAGTTAAACTCATTACTGTATTCGATTTCTTTCGTCTTTCAATTCGCTACCCTTATGCTTTTGAAACATGATCTAGCGCCGTACGTGTATACATCATTGAAACAAAAAATCAAGCCTCAATAAATCATAGGAGCACAACTAAAGATTAGATTCTTATATATGTTTATCCACAATCTCGGAGATTTCTTCTAAAATGTTTCCGTTTTGTTGTCTTCACAAGTGGCAGATCCCCAGTGGTTGCTACATGAGATACACGCGGATTTTCTCTGGAGCGTATACGCTTCAGCACTACGGTAGTGACGACAGCGGGAATATTGGTGGTGGCAATCATTATCAGCGACGAAGTGAGTATCAGAATTCAGCCGCCGCTTATCACGAAGTTCATCCAATGCGCCGGGCATCAACTTCTAGCCAACTGCAGACACGGGCTTATCCGCTCGTGAACTGTAAGTGTATGTGTTGCTTTTTTCGTCTTGTTTTGTCGAACTTCTATATGTTTAACTGATATTATGGTAATTATTCGCTGTAGCGAAAATATGTTTCTTCGAGATTCGTGATATTATATTTGTATACGAATGTGCGAAAGTATACCAGACTAATGTAACAGAATTTTCTTGGATATTACATTTAAATTTTAAACATATTTTCGCTAGCGGCGTTGTAAATAATTTTATTTATAGTTTATATTTTGCTTTGTACAGTCTTAATAAGTCGTACCGTGCAACAATCACCTGAAAATATTTCATAATTTTCATGATTACTTTAAATACTCGTTAATTCATTTGTTATTCAAAACGTTAAAAAAATTGAATTTCCAAAGATATTTTGCATCAATTTACGTGTACTGATTTGAACAATCAATTAAAATGAAATAAACGTAAATCAACAGTTTGAAAATTTAATTTGACAATCTTCATAAATTAAACTGTAACAACATATTTTTAATGCAATTTTGATGCAAAATAGTTAATTTATATCTGTATATATTAAAATATTAATTCGTTACATTTGAAAAATAGTTATTAATGTTTTTCTAATAAATAGGTTCTTATTACCAATGAATAGAAATTTCTTGTTTTATCCTTTCTTGTAAGCTGAATGCAGGAGGTGAAATATATTATTAAATTATAAATTCTTAAGAGGCACTTTGTAATTACTTAAACGTTTTATGAGACATACGCGCATAGGTCTAGACCTAACAATTAGGTCTTAAAAATTAATTGGGCTCGATGTGTCTATAAAATCATATATAGATGAAAGTTATTAGCAAAACTGAATAAATACGAGGGTCGTAGATCTCGACAAAATCTATATCATCTCATAGTAATAGAATAATTACCATTTGAGGTATGTACTAATTTATAAAATATAAACATTAATTATTCAATTTGAATACATAAGATGTTCATTTAGATTTTGATTCGCTCCAAGAATTTAGAAAAAAAAACTAACGAAAATCAGGAAGAATTGTTATAATAATAATAATAATAATAATAAATTCGATACATTTTAGGGATTTTAATGTAATTCGAATAAGCATATATCGGAATAAAAGTCACATATTTTGAAGCGACTGCTTCAAAATTGATGGGAAAACTTTTGAACTCGATGACATGCGAAAGATTAGTTCATATGACTGAAGTTGCTGATACCTCAGATAACTACGCACATAATATTTTGTTTGAATATTTAAAAATGAAAAAATTCTCTCGAGATGGAGATATATTACTATCTCAATATCTAAGAGTTATTATTCATATTTCATCATAATTGTCAACAACTGAATACATCGTAAATTCTAAACGTGTTTTCAAGCTATTTACAAAATTAAACAAACTAATGCATAGGTACGAAAGAACTTAAGAAGCTCTCGTTAAATATGATCATTATGGAAATAGTAACATTATGAATCTAATTATTTGAAAATAAAGTAATTACGAGATTAGTTCTTTGCCTTTAAATTTAAATGTACGATTCACTAGATAATTCCAAATACTTGCCTCTGCATCCAGTTTTGCCTTAAACATTAATGAAGCTCTGAAATTTTTGTAATAAAAGTCATAGTAGCAAGAGTTGCCTTGTGCTGTGGTTATCTAACACGACAATTGTTGATCTTTGTTAATATTTTTTTTCACTTTAATGTTCAATATTAAATATACTTTAATGAAATGATTTTCTTAATCGTATAAATTAATTGATTGTGTATTTTTATAATTTTACATGAAAATAAAAGTAACATTCCATAGGTAACATTTATTACTGTAGTATTTTGAAAATTTAGATAAACATGTATATGCCCTTCAAATATGGACCATGAAATCGAAAAGATTGGTAAGTAGCAAATTAAGTAAAGACTTCAATATATAAAATATATTTTTTTCTAGAGATACGTATTTACTGACAACGTACATCTTTCTCAATCCTTGAGTATGTATTTTTCAGGCTGTTCCCTTGAAATCGACAATATAGATATTTTTGCACGCCCAAAATATAAAATGCTTTTATAGGTAAAAAGGAAGAATGTAATAGGTAGTTCGAGTAGATATCATATTTATAAAAGCGTGGTAAACGCTACGGAAAAAGAAAATAAGTGTATCTACAATAACACTTTCCAAGAGCAAAAATTTAAAATGTTTTACCTCTAATATCAACCAGAACCGCATTATTCCAAGCTAGTAAATGCAAGATTAAAATCCGTGTATCAAAATCTTTAAAGTGAAAAACGCTTTCGGTACAATACGCGAGGCTAAATAGGCAACAACAGTGTACTTTCGGTATAGTGTGAGAAAAGGGGTATTAGCGAGAAAAGGAAGGAAATATATACCGAGTATAAAAGAAAAATCAGCTACGGATACACAAAACGCGAGTTGGCTGAAAGACCCGTGAAAAGTGGACCAAGAATGCAGCGACCTATCGTTGTGTACATATGCGCGATAACATACATAAAGAGTCTGATGTAATATGCATCTGGTGTGTGCCCCGTATTTTTCTTGGCTCTTGTCTTTTGTTTTTCGCTTGAAAACGTAGAAGTGGAGTTTTCGAACCGACTGAAATTCTTTCCAAATTTCAGGAACTGTATGTACAATATTAAAGTAGCTGCAATCATTATGGATGCATTACGAAAACATAAAAGCATTTTACATTATAATTATTTTGGGGGTTGTAGCACTTGATGCATACACATAATTTGTGATTAAATTATATTAAGATAAAATTGAAGTAACATTAATGGAATACATCTATTATTTTTAAATTCTTCAAAATAATTTGGTTTCAAATTTTGCATAATTAATATCGAATCATATGAATGAGCTTTTAGAGTATTTAGAGTATCATTTGTAATTTATTTAACCCGAGGAAGTTTTTACTTTAAAATTGACGTCGATCATACTTGAATGGATTTTCTAAGAGCTTATCTTTGAAATTCCTCGAATGAATGAAGCTACTTCCAAAATCACTATGGGGATAATAAAATGTTTGACGTTCTTTAGAGATATAAATGTGAACGAGTAATCGGTACATTTCCTTTCTTAAGAAAACCCGATGCATCCGAATGGCGTTACGAGTGAATTGTTGTACGAAGCCATTGACTAAAGGTAAAAAGCGAGACTTTTCAAAGGCAAAAGGGTGAACTGAAGAGTTAAGAGAAAAAACAATTGTTCACCCCAGAGAAACGTAAGCTTAATCACGTATATTTACCCATGTTTATTTGATGATAGAAGACAATTTTATCTTTAGCTTGCAATCTTCGCTATTTAAGCAATTTTTTTCGATTAATTTTATAATCATGTTGAAATGATTCACTCAACTCAAGAATTATATAAAGTTTATTAAAATTTCTCAATTTCGGCTATAACCTAAATAACCTACATAAATTAAAAAGTAAATATATTTTCATTCATCGATTTAATTTGAAACCTCAGTTTTATTCCTGAGTAGCTTTAATTTTTTTCCTAATTCTCGAACGTGCGTCCTGAAAATGTGTAAGATCAATAAGCGCGAAAAGAGGATTAATGAAAAAAGCGAATCTCGCCGCAAACTTCGGCGGACATTCAGTTACTCGAGTGCTCCCTCTTCCATCGTCACGAGACGGAACAACTGGTCTCAAATGCGTAGAGTTAGGCGTCGCTCGTAACCGCTTGTGGAACATGCAAAGGTGGACAGGCAGTTAGTTGAGCCGATGACGAGGCCAACAAAATGTTGAGAACCGTAACGCCGCGCGGCGGTCTCTTTCAAACCATGAATCCGTTGAACCAGAATATACTGGAAGGCGTCTTTGCCATCGCTGTCGTTGTGTTGCTCGCGCTGCCCTTCGTCATTCAAATCCAGCGCTTACGGGTACGTTATGCATTAATATGCTTATGCATGTGTACACACGCAGTATATTCCGTGCCGTTCGCACTGGGAATGAGAAAGCAAAATCTAAAGCTCACGCCAAAATCGTTTGGCTGAGTTTAACGGAAGTTTTGCATTCACGGTACAGAGGGAACGCTTAGTGCTTGTGTTATGTTATGTTAAGTGATTGTAAACTTACGACATATACGTTTGCCGTGAATTTATACGAACTTTTTCCATGTGGTTATCCGGAGATGAGCGAACTCAGCTCAGCTAATTGTCACGAAGACAAGCTCTTTTCGTACATATTTGCATAATATTTGATTTTGGATACACGTTAAACAGATTGAAACTGCTTTATAAAAATACTTGTCATATCTGAAATTCCTAACAGTGATTGAGGTTAAATTTACTTTCTTTATTTTACCAAGCAATTAAATCGTGTTTTTAATTGTATTCTTTAATAAACTTAAAGGTCTATCATTTGTAGAATTGCTTGAAACCAATATTTCTATAAAGAATTTATAGTCGTTTTGATAATATTGACAAAGATTACGAATTTTATTTTCGTTAATAATTTACAAACAAAGACTTGCATCTCAATTCTTGTACGTTTCTCGTTGGATTTGTTTATATTTTACGTCGATTTAATTTATTAAGTTATGAATGTACTATTATTGTTAAGTAATTATTTACTTTTTTTTATCACCTGATAATTACTTTTTGTATTGCCTCTTTTTCTACGTATTCTTAACCAAAAGTTATATAGGTTAGATTAATTCCAAAATCCAGACTTATTCTTATTAGAAAGTTGAATAAATTTCATAAAACATAAATATTATATATATATATATATATATATTATGTAAAATAATAATAAAGATAAATTCTTTATTAACGTCGAATTAACTAATAATTGTACGTCGGTCAAGCTTGACATAAATGAGAATCTTTTATTCTTAATAATTTAAGAATTTTAAGTAAATATTTTTAGTACTCGGTATTTTCAAATAAACGACGCTTATCGCATAATTTTACATGATGCATAAATTGCTTAGTACACTGTGAAATTAGTTTGAACAGGAGGACGCACAAAAAGGGACCAGAAAAGTTCAAAGAATGAAATTTCAGTCATCCAATCTTGAAAATTCTGACCTAATGACACATTACCCAAATTTCGAGTCATCACACGAGTCATTGTCCGGCTCCAGTATTCTGTTTGACATTTCATCCATTCAAGATATTCAAGTTTCGCAAAGCAACCGATTCCAGAACAATGAATTTACGCACCATTTTGATAATTTCGAAACATCTAAACCACTGTTTATGGGCTCCTCGATCTACATGGAGAATAATACCGACGACCCGCATATCGATTCCATAAATTTCGATTATCACACCTACAGATACAAGCTTTTAGAGGAAGTACTAAAGAAGTATTATGCTGAGCACCAACCACCAGGTCAAGTTGTCATGAACTCGATACATCTGAACAGGATGGATGGCTCTAAAGTTAACGTACGCCCAACTTAAATTCAAAAAGATATTCTAATAAGATACATTTTCTTTCATTCAATTCTGTTGAAATTGAGATAGAGATTAGTATCCTGATTTCAATAGATGTCTTCGTGTATACAAATTTTCAAAATGCTTTATCATGCAGTCACATTTGTTAAATTATCATCAATTTTAAAGTCCTGCATATAACATTGTATTGGTTACGCAATGCGATACAATTATTTTCTTAAACTGCAATATAAAATTTAGCACAAATTCTTATAATCTTGTAACGGAATTCTTTTACATGTAACGACTTTTCCATTACATCTTTTAAAATTATTATTGATTGTTGATAGTTGCATACTAATAATATTTTCTGGAATTGTTTCCTTACATATAAAGATGAAATATATCATGTCGAGGCATGCACCACTCAAAGTTTACCTACAATTTACAATGTCAAGTTGTGATTTCGTTTTCTAATAAACAAGGACTTTTTAATGTTGAAATAATTGTCAAATTTATTGTTAAAATTGAGTTCTTGTATATGTGTTGAGCCAGCACTAATGTCCAACATTATAAATTTTTATCTTTATATAACTTCAAAAACTATTCAGAAAAATCTGAAAATAGATCATAACAGAATCTATTAATGTAGATTGCATGTTTACAGTAAAGTCTCTAACGTAAATTCTCGTAAGAGAACGTGAATTAAGTTTCGTGTCAAAATCTTGACTAACTGTTTTATCGAGAAAATACTTTATTATGAAAAGTTAACAATTTATCAGACCAAGGCATACGATCAAGACATCTTTGAATTCGTTGGCAAACTCTATGGTTCTTTGGAAATACTAAAAAGTCAAGAGCTTCAGTACATGCATCCATTTGATCATTTTCTAATGAAGGGTCCAAAAAGAATACCAACTGAGGAGAAATGCATTGCCACTAAAAATCCTTCGCTTTGGTCGGTTCCCGATATGATGTCCGATATTCTGCTCAACAGTGCTAAGAACGCTGGCGACACCACAACACACGCGAAGACTTCCCATGGGTATCGCAATCGACTGGAGGTGTCTTCTCGAACGGATCACCATATACGGTTGGCAATGTTAAATCTCCCATTGATTTATTTTTAGTTCTTTACATCAATTTCAATAACGGCTCATCTTAAGATAACCGCCGATTACTTCATCTTAATTTATCTCGCTTTAAATCGGAATTATTGAACAAATAAGACTGTTGACAATGAGATTAAACAAAAATGATGACGTAGATATAAAAATAAAACAGTTGTTTGATCATAAATAATTATTAGTTATTAGTTATTAGTTATTATTACTATTACTATTATTATTATTTTTATTATTATTATTATTATTTTCGTAATAATTATATTAATTTAAATATAAATAATTTAATTAAACATTTTTCAAATGCAGAAGCAATTATTGATAATAATAATAATTACCCAATAACCCAACAATATTTTTTTTAAAGTATTATTTACGTATTATTTTTTAGTAATACGTAATACTAGTAATACTAGTATTATATATTTTAGTAATACCCCAACAGTATTATTTTTTAAAATATTGTTTGAAAAAATTTAATTCAGCCTAGCTGTACAGCTAAGCTATATTTTACATTTATATTTAAATCTTTTTTTAAAAATACTTATTCAAAATATTATCCTAAAATGTTTCATTCAAATTTTCTTTACGCAAATAACTTTGGTATTCAAACAAACGTAATAAAAACTATGAAATTTTAGTTTTCATAATTTTTCAATAATATTTTCTATTTAATTGAGTTATTTATGTAAATGAAAATAGTAATATGAGAATGCGATATAACCGATCTTATTACAGCAGGCGTTTCTTTTAAAGATTCTTCTCTGTCTGATAATTTTTTAAGTGCAAATTTCATGTACAAGCTCATGAAACTTAAATTTTCAACTAGAATTGAAAATCCAAATATTTTAAACTTAAATCGCGTAGGCCACTCACAGCTGGTGAAAGTTCAAGTGATATATGCAGTTCTCTAAACGACACGAACAACGATGCTAAACAGCGCTTGTCATCTAACGTAGACGACCGAAATATGAAGAGACCTTGGTTGGTATCGCCACAAGCGGAGTCCTTTAATCGCAAATATGGCATGCGCACTCAAGATTTAATTGAAAAACATTGGCTCTCAAAGTCACAAAATCGACGCAAGACATCTCTCACGTCACGTGGACAAGTTATAGACGAAAGCAGTATGGTCTCGCTGGCGTCGACAACGCGAATCCCGAGCCCCATAAAGTCGAAAACGATACCAAATCAGTCGCCAAAGTATACCGAAGCGTTACAGAAGGATACAATGATAAACTCGAATAATCGTCAGAGCAACCGCAATTTTAAGAAGACTAGACAAACGGATTTATTGAGAAAATTAAATGAAAGGAATATGGAAATGCGCGAGAGAGGGAAAGCCAGTAATATGATTGCATGTGAAGCACAAAAAAATAACGGTAATAATATCGAGCTCTATTCAAGTACTCAGAATATCTTTACATTTTAAAAAACTTTTCGCCCTTGAAGTGAACGAACGTTCGTATTAATTATCATTGTTTAATTCCATTTTGAAGCTTTTAAATAATTTATTTAAATAATAACTATTACAATACTTAATTCGATAAAAAATTGATTACATTCAAAAGCCAAATAACTTAAAGAAAATTTTTCTTAAAACCTGCAAAGTATCTTTTGGTATCGAAGAACAGAATTCTATACCTGTATTTTTATCTGATAAGTCTCAAATCTAAGGATATGGATTGGAATATAAAAGGTCTTCGTTAAATAAGTACATTTTAAGAAATTTATATATAAATATTACAGGTAACTTAAGATGTTCTTAAATTCTTTAAGATTAAATTTATATAATTCAACTGTAAATTACATGAAAAGTTAAATTGACATACACGTATATATTATAATTACATAATTATAAGTGATTATTTTTTGTTTCTCAGTATTTTTCTAATATTGGACTTAATTGTGAATCATCAACACTTGCGGAAAAAATGTCGTCTTTTAAGAGAAAGTACATTTTATAGTACGTCTAAATATAATGTATCTGTTGCTTTTTTTCTTATTTATGATAAGTATGTCCCAAGAACTATTAGAGTAATAACTAATAAAGACTCAGATTTTACTAATTTAACTACAAATTAAAATTCTAAATTTCATTGAAAATCTTGGATTTTATTTGAAGATATCGCAAAACAATAAATTGTACTGGTTTTTGTAAGTTGTTTCAGTAAGCTTAAAGTAAGATTATGCAAGTTGGATTCAAACTCTCAATTAATTTTAGCGAATGCGACAAGATTAATTATTTATACGCTGAAATATCATTTATTATTTACAAAAGACTTAAGCACTTTGATAAACTTTACAACAGGAAAATATTCTTAGAATTCGTTTCCCTTTCTTCGTATTTGAAAACGATGACATCGCTTACGCTATTTTTGTTGTAAATGAAGTTTCCATAAAGACGATTACGTATTTTCGTATGTATCTCATTAAATATATATTTGAACTAGAAGATCTCAGTTATAATTTCCTTGTAACTTATACGAATAAAAATACCAGGTTGAAACAAAGAAAGAAAGTAGAATTTTACCCCAAGTCCCTCGAAAAAAAGAAACGTACTTCCTCCTTTTAATACAACTTCTATTGGTCAGGAGCTTCGACGGCCCCGACGACTTTGCCGGCACTGATATCAATATCGTCATCGGCGGCGAGTACCTGTAGTACAGTTCGACTTAAAACATCCCGACTGCCACTGCACATCAATTCGAAGAAGCCAATCAACTGTTCTTCGAGGAAAGATACGAAAGCCGGCTTCGAAAAGTCACAATTGTCAACGTGTTCGATTGAATCATCGATTGTTGCGCCAAATACGATGCAGCGACCAAAGACTTCCTGTGGTACGGTTCATAGGACAACTGCAAAAAAGTTGGAAGATGAAGAAGACTTGTCGAGATTGATAAGGAATAAAAGGACGACGCCGAGACCAAGGACCTGTGATAGTCCGGAGGCTGTGAGTTTAAATCTGGAGGATGAGATAGACAAAAAGAAGTCACTCAGTTTCATCCGTAAGGAATCCAAAAAGAAGAAGGACGGATGGCAGAATTTTATGCCTCAAACAGTGAATGAAGTAAAGACTTTTCAGATATTTTATTATTTCCTGAAAATGGAATGTTTCAAACTATTATATTCTTCAAATATATAAATTTTTACTATATGTTGAAGAAGACTCTTGGGCTTTTTTAAACGCGACATTAGTTGTATTTAGAATATTGATGCTTTAAGATGCTAATTAGATATTATGTTTGACTAAATTTATCACTTTTTAGCAATTTTTATACGAATAAATGAACTTTGTTTCAATCTTTTCATTTATTGCCTATGTAAGAGTACTGACAGTAATATGTAATTTATAGAACAATAATGTTCTATTCCACAGTTTATTGTCCTTGTTATTTGAAATTTGGATACAAGTTTCGATATTAGTCAATTGATAATAAAATAAAATATCTATAAGTACAGTATAAAACTTAGCAAAGAGACTATTTTTAAATGACTGACTCGATGATAATGTTTCAAATACAGACTTTAGTACGTGAGTTAAGATATAATGAAAAATCGGCCTTAATAAAGATTTATTGCATTTGAAACGACAACATTTGCAACAATTCTTTTTACATAAGAAACAAAAAACATATATATTTATAATACTTCGAATTAGAATAGATAAGTATCAGTATTAATATAGTATTGACACTTACATAAATCCATTACGGTATTTTTATGATTTATTAAAAAGAAAAAAAAAGACTGATTATAATAGCATTCGCTCAATTGTATTGTTTTATGTGTTGATATAATCTTATTGGCTTTTATTGTATTTTAGTGAATATAATTGTATCTTCGTCTATGGCTTTGTATATAAAAAATGCATTTTAATGCATTAGAATATATTTATAAGTATAATTGTTACGTTGACGCACTAACACATATTATACAGAAACGAGGGATCTATTTCGATATTCATTACGTCACTTTATATATTTCAGTGTAAAATAAAACTTTCATGATAAATGTTGGAAAATTCTGTTAGGTAAGTTTCAGTCTATTACAAAAATATAAACTAAGTATATTAAAATTCAAGACACTTGTCGTACTCAGAGTAAATCTCGCTTCATATTTTATAAAAATTGCCTGTGATTTACTACTTATACCAAGAGTTTTAATGTTATAAAAACAATCGAGTGTCTGTAATAAATTCAGAGTAAACTTTATAGGAAAAAAACCGTTAATTTTTTTACACTGTAACTATATTAACATGGGCTTTTATATTACGGATTATAAATTCAGAGTATAGATATATAGATAATTGAATTCATAAAAATTCATAAATAAATAATCCTCAGAACGTTATATATTTAGATTTCGAGAAAAATGAATTGGATAATATTTTTTGCAATCTTTTTCTAAATATTAACTATATTTAGCTAAAAATTATGTAATTATTTTATAGAGTATTTTTTTATAGTATACAGCCATCGAACTATTCTTAATAATTTATATTTCTTGAGACTTTTAGGTGTTATCTTTCTTTTTATGATACTCGATTTATTTCAAATTTATAAAGAAGATTTTATTTTTATCAACTTTATAGTTGTCATTGTCATCATTGACAGTATCGATAATGATATCATGTATTTCTTTTTGGAATAAAAATTTGCTTTAGCAATCCTACTCATTTTATGAAAAATAAATACATATTTTTAATTGTCTACAGTGATTTTGGAACATTTAACCTTACTGAGCTAAAATTATAAAGTCTCAATGATATTTAGTTATTTATGTTAGTAATATTATATATATTTAATAAAATTACTTTGTTAATGAATTTACTCAAATATTTATTAAATTTGTCTTCATCGAAGTTTTCGATAGATACAAGTTAATCGGCAAAAACATTTACACTCATATAAAGTTATGTTTTTGATATTAGTATTATTTTTTATCTAAAATTCTGTAGTTTATTACAAAATTGTCAATATATTTTTATTATACTTACTTTTATATCGTTAGCCGAATATACAAATCCATTTAATTATTTTTCAATTTCAAAAATATATTTCAAATAAAAATCTGTATAATTTAAAAACAATTCATCGGAAACTCTAATAGATCAAACAGATATTATCTTATTTTTATTATAGCTAACAACTTTTTCTCTACTCTGCTGATCTTAAACTTCAAATATACTTGAAACTTAAAATCGTAACTTAAAAACAGAATCATTTCAGTTAAAATTTAATTGACAAAAAGTGTTGAGGATGTATCTGTAATAATACTTCTGACCGCATAGCGTCCATTCTACTTAATATAAAGAACGAGTCTGAATGACAAGAAAGATGAATTAAAGGGATATAGAATGGGAAGAAAATATACAGGGTCTTATTGCTGAGGAATTGAAAAGACAGAATCTGTATAATATTGTAATGAAAGAAAGTAAATGATATTTTAGTTATTATTCGTGCTTAAAATATTTATTATTTTAATTACCCTAAATATCCAATCCAATTTATGGTACAGATATTTGTAGAATAAATAGTTATAGAAACAATGATAGAAACATTTACAAAATAATTTGGTATTTAATTTACACTTATTTAGTAAAGATATATTGACCTGAATTAAAGTTAGATATTGAATTTTCCACGTTCTGAATTATTTTTAATACATTTAATACATATTTGAAATTATGCTCAATTAATTTTATTTTTAAACAAAAATATTTCATTTACTAGTGAAATTAGTCACATGCAAGGATTTCGACATTTCAACAAGAATATTAAGATTTTGAAACACATCAAAATACCTAATATAATAAAATATTCAAGTTTATCATTATTATTAACAAACGTATGAAAACTATGTACTTAATTGTATAACTTAGAAAGTTAAAAAACCGTTATATAATTAACTTATAAAGTTAATTAAATTAAATAAATTATAAATAAAATTATAATTTTAAATTATTATTATTTATTTATAAACAGATTGATTTTTACAAGTTTTAAAGAATAATTTTAAAAAATGCTTTATTGTTTATACGACATTTTAAAATATGATAAAGTTTTAATTGTTAAAATCAAGTAATTCATATTAAAATTAAATAAAGTAGTACATTAAAAATAGTACGACACGTATAACCCTATATAACTCCATTCTTCTCTAATTACAGAATTTTTTATTTTTTATTTCATTTTTATGAATTTAAAATCTATTATTTGATTCTTTTGTTTACGATAGTTATTTTTAAATAACTTATGTTAAAATATAAATCATCAACTTATTTTATTACCCAAAGTAAACTGACGAAAAGGTATATTCATATAAATTGTTCAAATTACTTGAATGAACCGTAAATGAAAAAAATTGAAGATATTTTTTCAGTTCTTTTACAAATTCGAAATATCTTACTTTTTTGCTCACCACGTAAACAAAATTTAATTGGAAAAACTCGAAATAATACGCTAAATGTAATACTACCACATTTTCAAAATAACCAGTGTTTTTCACCGTATCTAATTATCATCTTTCAGAGTCAATAAATAAATATAAATTATAAGTAAAAACTCTTGCATATAGCGTAGCACTCGAAATAGTTCGTAAAAATTTATGAATAACCTATACGATAAATATTTACCAATAAAGACTACAGAAGAGGCTTCTAAAAACGAATATAGACAACATTCGGAGCTATCAACTCCACGCAAAAGTAGCAGCTCCAAGGTCAAGGTCGCAGTGAATCACGGACTCAAGTGCTACATTGATAAGCTGAAGCAACTGCTGTTAGAGCTGCGACAGAACTCGAATTTGAGAAAACTCAACATGGATGACCTAGACCTCAATGAAGTCCTGACCAAGGAGATCGAAGTTAATCTCAACAGCGATGAAATCCGAGAGCTCAAAAACATCTTGCAAAATGCAGAAAGAAAACTTGCACTTACCAACAATACTAACTCCAACTAGGTTATGTACTGATAATCGAAACTTGAAAATCATCTACTAGAAATTGGTAGAGCACTGCCGCTTCATTATTTTCGTTTTAGAATAATTAAATTAATTTTTAGTTTGAAATTTAAACATGAGTTACATTTGGAAAGAGCACTTTAACTTTCGGACATTGTTCATTGTAATTTTACTCAATTTTTTGTTATTTATCTTTTATGGTGAATAAATTCATGTTTATAATCTTTGCCTGAAGCTACTACTTTTTCTATCAAGATCTTGAAATAAGCTTCCTTTTGAAAACTGGTGATTGCTTGATTATGTTTATTTTTTAACGATTATTACGGTGAATTTTATTATTCGTAATATCAAGAAGTGCAACATTCAATAACGAATTTGAGAGATAGAAAGAAAAATTAAAATTTACTATCAAAATATATCCTGTCATATAATCAATTTTTATTCTTTCCCTGCAATTCATTTATTATTTATTATTATTTCATGTAATTCAACAATGTTAAGGAACAAAATTCAAATTATCAACATAAAAATTATCCCAGGATTTTAATATCACCGAAGATCAAGCAAATATACGAATGTAGAATTAAACAATAAATCAAATTACCTCTTATTTTATTTTATATTATAATTACGTTACTAAGGAGAAAGAACACTTGTAACGTTGACAATATCTTACACCTCTTAAACTTCATTAATGACAGTAAGCTTGAATTTTCAAAAACTCATTAGCAAGCGGATAAAAAATCCATCTGTACGAGCAACAAGAAAACCGAGAAAAAGTTCAAAATTCTTGGATATACACCACGCGACCTAATTTGCAATTTCAAATCTTGTCAGCGATTTCCCAACACTAGCAGCCACAAATCTCGACTAGAGCTAAACTCGTTAGTTACGCCCCAGGAGATGAATCCAGCTTTCGATTGTTCCGACGCCTAATTACGAAGCAAGAAATTTCAAAATTCGATACTGCATTTTACGCATCCTGAAGTGATACCGATGGAACTACATTTTTATTCGTCTTGCAGGTGTTATTATTGCTCAAGAGAAAATAGATTTACTTGTTTTATTATTCACCATGAAAAATATACCTTTATTATGTATAATAAGAAAAATTGAAAAATTGATAATCATTATTTGTTGTTTATTTTTATGACGCATAATTAGGTTTTCCGACCAAAGGAAATGACTGATTATTAAATTGAAATTCCAGTTTTATTTTTATTATTGTATATTAAATTATTTATTGCTTAATTATTGCCTAATATATTAGATAATATTAAAAATAATTATTTGAGATATCTTATTTATATTTATTTGTATTATTTATCATTTTTATGTATAAAATTTATCTTTTTTTCCACTTGTTTTGAAAATCTTCATTGCTTATTCTTCATGCTTAGTATATAGCATATGTATATATTTAATCGTTATGTCAATTATGTTCTGTCTAAATGGATAACTTTGAAGCATGTTGTGTTCATACAATAAACATCGTCAATTCTTCTGTGTTTAATTGTAAATATTATGATAGAAATTGACTTCGACATTGACGTCTTTCAACTATTAAGATACTATGTGAGTTACTATTTATTAAATACTTAATTTTAAAATTAGAAAATAGAAGGTACTCGTCTTTACTGAGAAAAACACTAGCAACAGTTTGTATTTTGTAAAATAAGAATTAGTATTATAGAAAAAATCATAAAAAAATTATTTTAATCTATGCTTATGTCCAAGTAAGTTTTCATAAGATCTGATAATTATTATTAAGTTGACGTTATAAAATTCTTATGAGATGAAGTAAGTATTGAAAATTTGATTAATTAGAAGGTTATATACTTTACGGACACTAGTATGTTGGATTTTACATTAGGTAAGATCACTATTACTTTATTCTATTACTTTATAAGCGACGTTTTCAAGATCTTCTTGTCAGCCATCGTAGTTTCGTACTTTAACCTTTTCATTCGCATTTATATTCAAAAGTCTAGCTCGAGCTAAATAGATTGAATAAAATCCAAAGTCAATAACATCAAAGTCAATTTCTATCGGTGGCATAATTTACGATTTTTCTTTAAAGGCAGTTTTTAAAGTTCCAGGAGGTGCCGAAACAGTCGAAATAGTCCATTTAAAAAAATAAAGAGAGAACCGTACATGCTTCAAGGGCTGCTCTAATAAAACATGACCCATCATGCTGCGGCGTGTTCCTCTCGATGATTACAGACAATCGGCGATCGCAGCAGCAGGAATACATGCGCCTCCAGCAGTTGCAGCGTCAGAGAATCGCTCAGCGCCAGCATCAACAGCAACAACTGCAGCGATCACGGGAACAGGTCTACTATCCACGTAGCATCAGCCACAGCGGAGTTCATCGATCGCTGGACTACGAACACTCGACAAGACAATTGCAGCCTAGGCGTCACTGTTGTCCATCCTGAGAACTCTGACCTTCCTAAGTGCTTTTCGATTCTCGGATCTCCATCACTTGCGATTATGAATGTATTTTTCTTTTTATCATAAGGGAGAAGCAGAACTAAACTGATGTACAATTGTTTTTTAACTTTGTATGATCATAAAAACAATACCTTTTCGAATGGATTTAAAATGATATTCATAAAATTTATTTTTTATCAAAATATTTTATTCCTCCTGTTGATTTTCAAAAACTTACAAAAATTTAAATGAAACAAAGTTCAATGTTAAAAGAAATCAAGTCTTAAAATGTAATGAAACCTCTTAAAATCTTCATTATTTTAAATAAATACGTAATTTAAACGTATGTATTAATTACCATAAATACTTTAAAATTATGTAAAAAATTAACTTATATAAATAAAGAATTTTCTGAATTTTTTTGTACAATATAAATAGGAAATAATTTATATTACAAGAATTATAAGTATAGAAAATGATTAATACATTGGTAAACCTTTTTAGAATTAAGTGAAAAAGATTAATTAAAACTTCATTAATGATAACACATAAAAGTTGTTTGAGTTTGCCCGATGTGAACTTTCTTAAGATGTGCTAAATCGGATTTTATCACGAATTAGTTAAAAAATGAATGTAACATCATGTCTTTAGCAGATAATTTTATAAGATCTTATTATTACGAGTTAATGTAGTTTTATCACTATTTTTGTATTTCTCATTTATTGTATTACAATAAATGAAGTGAAGTTTATAAAAAAAATTCATGTTATACTTGACAAATAAACGAGAAGAAATGAATTAGAATATTGGGTAAAAATAAAATTAATAAGAATAAAATTTCAATAAATATTAAGATAATGTCACTATTTATAATAACACTACTCATGTACGTATTTGTAAATCAAATTGAATACAATTTTGTACAACAATGAAACTATTAAAACTATTTTAAATCAAAGAATTTATCTTCAAAGATGCGTTTAAAATTTTTTATAATAATGTTTTTCGACAAATTATAATTATATTATAATTGTCTATAATTATAAATCTATAATTATAAAAAAATACAATTGCAGTTTGTTTTATACGCTTACTTTTTCTATTAAAGAAATTATTCTCGGCTTCTCCCTTAAAATTGTCAGTTTTTAATTCAACTCTTAATATATAAATGCCTGATGTCATTTACGCATTTGCCATTTTCATATTTATTTAATTTACAAATAAATAAGTTTATATTACCGATATAAAGTAAGTTTTAGAATATTAATATTTCACTGCCAAATAATACAAAATTTTTGTATAAAAAATTTTTTAATTTGCTTTGAAATTTATAGTTAACAATATATTGTGTAATATTAAGTTTTTAATTGAATTTGATTATGAATTTAAAAAATTTTTTACTGATAAGAAGTAATTTACATTTATTTTATTTGCTCAAACTATTTTATTTAGTGAAATAATTTTTTTATATTTTATAATCAATTTCGATTAAAAGGAAAAGATTTTTTATATATACTTTTGTAATAATGTAGAATTAAGGTTTAGTATTTCATATGAAGTAACATTTATGAGCTCAAAATAAAATTAAAATAAACCTCTAAATTTATATTTCCAACAAGCAATACTATATCGACTTTTTATCATCCCTATAAGCACATTTGTAGATATAATACTTTATTTTATTAATATTATACTTTATTATGTATTTTACAAGAGAAAGATTCTTTAATTAATTATATAAACGTGTGTTCATTATATAAATTTCGGAATGAAATAAATCAGAACTCTTGTTTTACATATTTTATAATATATTTAATAGTTAAATTTTATACATTTATAATGCGTCACATATTATTAGTAGTAATTGAACGTCATTGTAACACGACATGCGACTGGCGTACGGGCATAATGACAATAATAAATAACATACGTATATCCTTAGGTACATAATCACTATAATAAGGAGAACATTCGATCTTCCATTTTACCTGTCTTCTCTCTTTTTTCTTTTATGCTTAAAATAATTATTATTCACATTTTTACCTCTTAATCTAGGGAAAGCCTTTACTTTAAACAACGACGGCATCGTTAAGTTGAACTTATTATTCACGAAGCTAATGAAAAAGAACGCTTTTGTAAAGGAAAAATAAGAAAACCGGCCATCTACGCCTGTACATGTGTTTACGTATTTGTAGTAAAATTTAAATGCATAAAAGTACTTACTAATTTAATCGCAAGATAACAGCTTGATTATAAGTAAATTTAGAAAACATTCACTTTTTATTCTAGTTTATAATAAAAATAAAGTTATTAGGAAACTTTACTGTAAGCTTATGATTCTGTGAAATATATTTTAACACGTTTATTGAAATTTTATTAACTTCAAAATTCTAATTCATAATTAAATTCTTTTGAGTGAAAAGAAAATAGAATTATAATTTTTATTTGACAAAACTATATTCAGCAGAATTACACAACTAATATAATCGTTGGTAAAAAAATTATGAATTTACATCTCTGACTTTCAAAAATGTTATTTCTAAACGGAATAAAAAGAAAATGCGGACATATATGTACAACTGATTTCATCTACATATTAATCAATTTACATATTAGTTAAGTGATACGATTACAACTAGTGTATTTTTTATTCATTATCTCTCGTTAATTATCGAGTTATATTGATTTATAAATATAGGCAAATTCAAATGACGCGCAATGGAAGATATTGAGTTGCAGCATTTATTGAGCATATAATCAAAATATTAATTCCCTAAAATATATACATTTTCTGCGAATTAACACATTTTACCGAGTTGATTAATTTAAAAATAAGTATTTAAATTTTGAACATTTTGAGGAATTAATATTTACGAATAACATTAACCTTATTTTCAAATTAACATAGTTTTTAATAAATATTTACTGAAAAATAAAAAAATATAAATTTTACACTGGTATTACATTTTTTAATATTACTTGCATCTAATATCGGTAAAAATTTTATATTTTTAGTAAAAAAAAGATACGAATAAAAAGTAAATCGGGTACATCATATTTTAGTTTTAATTAGCTCGGATTATTAGATTAATTTTCTATTAAAATTATTAATTAAGTAGAAATAAACACTGATTTAAATAATAAAGTGTAATAAAAATAAAATGTAAACTTCCAATATTGTATTTATATTTACCATTAATATTTCCATCACAGATGCTACTACAAGAAAACGCTTAAGTTTCATAAATAACAGCGCTTTACTTCTTTTACTAATTAGTAATTTTAAAGTTAATTCACGTCACATTTGAATTTCTTATGATGTCACCGTAGGATCTGATTGGAAATCCAACTTTCCTGCTGTTTACTGAAAGTTCAACTCTTAATGGCTAACACTTCTCTTTTGTGCGAAGAAAATCTTTATGTATATACAGTACGGTAAAACTTTAAACACGGATGGTTTTACGAGAGACGCATTAAATTTACGTTGGCAAATGCAATTGCGGTAGGTTGAGTGTCTTTTTGATATTATGGCGTCGACGTTTAACTTAAGTCATTCGTAATTAACAGCCACCTTGGATCCAGTCTCGACGCCCCCATTATCTTACTTCCATTTACACTTTATTTCTTTAGCGCTTATATAATAATGAAAGAACAGCTTTTGATATAAGATTCAAAAAAATCGTGTAGATCGGCATTGACTTCAAAGTTTAATGCAATCTACCACTTTTCTAATTCACACAATTTCATCAAAATTTTTAATGCCAAGGAAATATAATAATGGATTGATTGCAATTTTGATATTTACTCATGTATGCAATGTTCGCCTACTTAATTCTTCAAATATGATTAACCTCCGAATCAAGCATGAAGTTACAGTTTATGTTTACGATTTCAATGTGTTATAATTACAATCATTGACGTTGCAGTACAACAAAAATTATTACTTTTATATATCTATAATAGGAAATTTTATATAACTTCGTACAGTAGTTACGAACAAATAGCTTGGAAAAACTCTTAGTATAATTTTTAATCCTGTATTCATCAAGTTTCATTACGTATAGAAAGGGAAAAATATTATACTTGTTTTATGAAGCCATTAATTATAATCAATCATAGATTTAATTACACGTTTTTTAATGGAAAATAACTTTAATTTATTTAATACGTAAAAATACCCTATTTAATAAAGTTATGATAAAGTCATACAAAGTGATATTCGTATGTACAAAATAATTTAGAAATTAATAAGGAAATTGAATAATATGTCTGAGTGATGCATATTATTAGATCAGTCTTGAAAGAAATACTTTACAGTTAAAATTCGAATAAATTTCATAAAATTTTTAATTTAATGTACACAACAATAATACGAATAAAAACCATACTGAAAATAAGGTAATTTTAATCCTTAGAATAATTCTATTTCACTTACTTTTATAGTTACCATTGGAAAACTTATTAAATAAGAGTCTTCAGAAAGTTTAGAAATGAAATTGTTAAAAGAGTGGTATTCTTAAATAATCGTTTTTAATATCTAAAATAATTTGACGAATTTTCAAATAATATGAAAAAATTGAAATAATAGAGGATATATGAAAGTTTTACATTTTTGTAAAAAGAAAATTTGAATTAGAAAATCGTATATTTAAAAAAATAAAAAAAACGGTAATTTATAGTTATATTAAAATAAATGATATTCATACAAATCGATAAAAAATAAATCGACAGCGTAAATATAAGTCTCGAGAAAAGAAATTGAAAGTAAAAGTCTGCCATGAAAACTAAACTCCTGTTCTGTATATTGAGACCACATTTTATTGACCACATATTAATTTAACTAAAAATAAGACTGTAAAATAACAAAAATTGCATTTCTGAAAGCTTAAAATGGCACGATCACAAAGCAATACGTCTACCTCTTAGTTTTAATATTTAATTGCGGTTGAGAAAAAAGTTTAAAGAAAAAACTTGGAAATAAAGCATCTTCGTTAGTTACCTGCGAATAACTCATTGTACAGGCGCAGAAATCGCGCATGCGCGACACTCGCGTGTCCTTAATAAATCACAGTATGAGAAAACAAAGTTTACATCCATAGCAGCGAGAGGCGACGCCGAGGAGGCTTACGTGCTATCGCATCGTGGTCCAAGTGATCGTGAATTGGTTACTCCAAGTAATTTTCGCCTCCTCGAGTCCTCAGCAACGTATTTGCACGTCAGTGCGTTGATTACATCCGTAGGAATTTCATCTTACCGTTTGTGTACGCAGTCGTTAAGCGAATTTTGTGAATCTCGACGCCTTGAGCTTTTATCTTTTCTTCTTCTTTTAGTTGTTTATTTGGTTTTTTACAGACTTACTCTTCGCTCCTTTTAATTCTTATAAAAGTGTAAGTAATTCTTACGTTTCTATGGGATTTAATGGGTGCATAGTTTTACAAAATTATGCAATATCTTTACGTATTCGAGACCACAAGGAAAGCTCGGAATATTTTAATTCATTAAATTTAACCTTTACGAATTCTGGATAGCGGTTTTAAATTTTTCATTTTAGCTGATTATAAATACAAGGTAATTTATGTTTCATACGTAGAATAAATATGTAAAAATAGCACATTAATATGCGTAAATACAATTTTATTATATCTTTCTCTTGCTTTACATTTGGACGCTTCTAATAATTAATCAATTTTACGTTGGATTAAATATTTATTAAATTATAGTTATTTCAAAAGTTTGTTAAGTAATATTGCATAATTTTATATTATTTTATCATTTTACAAATATTTTTTCCCAATGATTGCTCCAGTGACCAAAATATTTTGTCGCAAGAGAAAAAGTTTTTATAATAGTAATTTTAGAAGAGAGTTTTATTAAGTGTAAAATACATTTTTTCGTATTTATTTACGATTTATTTATTATTTATTTATTACTCTTTTCGCTTATGACAAGAAACAATTTTATCAGTATAGAAGAAATAATTATTATTCTTATCATGCTCTAGAATATTTAAAATTTGTGCATGTAACTAAGATTTTTTTATTTACTACTTATAAGATAAATTAATCTACCGGAAATCTATAGCTTCTTCTACCAGTTAAACGGAAATATTATATTCTTCAAAAGTATTGCATAAAAGTTGTATCATTTTCTTCGTATTATTAAATTATGGCAATTTCAAAACTTGAATTATTCAATAAATGCACCAAATAATACTAATAAATATTTTATACTATTATACATACTAAATAAATTTTTTTAACGTTAATAAAAAATTTAGTTTTATAAATGATTTAAAATATTTTTGGCATTTGTGTAAAAAATGTATTTAAATCATGTAATAGAATATTAAAAAAATGATTTTTCAAACTAAATTTAGAATTTTTTGCTTCATTGGTACAACACGATATTTAGTTTTTAAATTATACTTTTAGTAAGCCATAATAATATTTAGCGTTAAGTGAAATTAATATATTATACATTAATGATTATAATGCTGCCATGATAAGTATCGATCTTTAGCTGACAAAAGAAATTTATTTTGTATTTATTAAAATATATGTTTCCAAGTTATTTACAAATATTATATACTAAGTAACCAAAACGTTTTGTGCCTTTAAATTGAAGAATTAATTATATATGATAGTTTTTTTCGTAATTCTATTGTTTATTAATTAAAGGAGAACACCCTTAGAATAATGTGTAAAATGCACAGCTCTGAGATTATTATAATTTTGAGTATTGAAATGGTTGAGTTTTTATAAAATTTAAAATCCATCATTTGCATAGTTTTTAAAAATTCATTCAGATGAATTCGACCAACGCCTGACCTGTTTAAAGAATTATATCCAGAAAAAAATATAATGATTATTTAATCGGTATACCAAATCTCCCTCCAATGGTCAAACTCTATTCCGTAAGTCTCTCATCATCAGCCATTACAACTAAAATGAGAAATAACGAAGAGTCGATGCTTACATATCTCGCCTTCTTTTTCTTCTTTTTCTTCCTTTTCTTATTTTTCTTATTTTTCTTCTTTTTCTTCTCTTAACGGACAGCGTGGATTTTTCTTCTTAGTCGCGGAAATCCATTAGCGCTCCCTCAGCCGATAAAAGCGAGGGAGCCACAATTTCCATTTAAATTACCTCTCGTATTTTTCCGCCCCAAACTATGACGCTTCTACTCGGTAACAGGGCGCAACACGACGGTGAAGATGCACTTGGTCGTCCAACCGGCCTCGTCGCTAGCCTCGTATTCTACCTTGTGACCGCCTAGGCTGAAATTTCGACCTGAACTCTGCGAACAAAAAAAAGAGTTAAAATTATTAGCCTTCTCAATGGAAGTTTTTATGGCTTTTCGAAATAAATTTTCTTCGTTTTCTTCTTCAGGGAATCTTTAGTAAATATGATTGCTCTGATTATTACGCTCAAGTTCTGATTGCTTATCTTCTTTCGTGACTTATTTTTCAGCTGGTCTAATGACTTTTCTCGTAGAGTTTCTTCTTGAAAGTGCATAAATGTTTGTTTATCCAGCGAATATTCAAAGTACTTTTTTTCTTTATTATTCACTTGTTTTTCAAAACCGCGTGGATTATTATTATGCTAATATTTTAAAAATATATAAAATTTAGGTCTTAATTATTTACTGCAACATTTAGCCATGGTAAATTTTACTTTCATATTAATTTCTACATTAGAATTTACAAAATTCCTCGATTCTATTTACAAAAATATATAGGCGAAATTTAGCAAATAATCATTTATGCATAAACTGAAAAAGAACCAAACATATAATGGTATTAATTTAATGGTAAAATTTTACATTTTTTGTAAGTAATTTTGAACTATAATTTCTTTTCTAAGAATTGATTATGTAACTAAAGATATTTTAATTTTCCTGAATATCGTACTAAAATAGTATTCTTACGACCACGCTATTATTTACTTGGATCTCGTGCCTTCTAAGCATAATAATTCGCTTTTATACTAATAGGCCACGCCTAAAATGTAGGAGTTACTTCTGCAGGACGTACAGTGATCTTTTTGTACGATACATACTGTACTATAATAGATATATTTTATATTTTTAAGCTTTTCGCTTCTGTTTTAATAATCGCACTATCTATAAGAAAGGTATAATTCATGTTCTTTTACATTGAATGTCTTTTATAAATATTATTTTTTGTATGTTTATAATTACATATTGTCAAGTATGTTGATCTGTGAACATGATATTACTGAAAATTAAGTACTGATTCGTCGAGGGAAAAAGAATACAAATTCAACAGTATATATATTTTGTTTAATTCTATTGACTTTTATTAAATATGTAGTCAACAAATGTGAAAAGCTGATAATTAAAGAATAGCTAGTAAATGCAATGTAGCATGTGAAAGTGTGCTTTTGTTATTCAGTAATTTAATCCGATCTAGCAATATACTCGGGAAAAATCAGTTTTTTCGAAAAAGTTATATCGTGTAAAAATGAATATTAGAAATGAAAGAAAAAATATTTGTTTGCAAAATACATGATGACAAATATCGAGTAATTCGCTTTTAGGAAAAATAGAATTAGAAAAATTTGTACAAGTATGTAATACATTAAAAATACTGTCATGACTCTTGATAAAGAAAAATTTATAACATCGTTAGTATAAATTTCTCCCCTCGTAACTGCAAATTAGATACGGTCTACTCAATCAGATAAGTTTCTGCTTACTAATTAGTTTTTCAAGAGGTTAATTTTTGTATGAATTCTATCCCACAACCTTCAATAGTATCAATTTAAAGTTCAAAATATATAACGAAAACAAAAATGTTTATACTTTAATACTTATGAGAAGTATCGATCGAAACACAAAGTCAATGTGTCTTTTCCATGTTATAAAAATGTATTACATCAAGTAGTATATATAAAAAAGATTATTTAATTTCATAAAAGCTTTGATCAGCATAAGAAGAGTTTATCTATAATATTTCAATTTAAATATGTTGTATTGTTATGAATTGCATATATATAAATTGCACACTATAGTGAAATCTCAAACCTTGGCTTTTCAATAATGAATATTGATAGAATAATATTTTTTCTAAACCGTTTCAAGTAAAATTATGCTTAGATATACATTTTTTTATCTGAATTGTCTATTTGTCAAATTCACCAAATCTTGGATTTTAACGTCAATTATTACTTCAAATCTTAATTTCAAACTAAAAAATGAAAGTAATGCTATTAAATAAAAACAATTAACCAATTATAATTATGAATCTTATTTAATCTTCGGAATAGTTTAATTATTTAATGAAATAGTAAAGTAAATTATACTCAAATTTATATTTTTCTACTAAACATTTCCCTTTGCATCTGTCAAGACAATATAACGATGAAAATATTTAAGCATAACTATTCTTGCACGCTTTCAGAAATTATAACGCCATTAAAAATTAATTTGAATATCATAATCACTATATTACTAAAAATCAATATTATAAATATTCTACTAATCATTTAAAATGTATATTACTACTTGTATTATTTTATAATTATTATGATTGTAAAATAAAAAATTATTAACATATTTTTATAATTATTTTTTAAACTAATTTATTTTCTTTTTTCATGAATAATAAATAAATGGATTGCATTAAAATTTAAATATTTAATGCAATTTGTAATTCTTTCAATTTTTATAAATTGAAATGTTAAAAATCTTAAAGACTGTCTATAATACATTTATAGATAAAGAGCTTATAATATGAGATATGATCATTTTTCCATTATATAGAAGATTCAAATAATATGGTTATAATTCGATCTATATATTAGTGTTTAATATAAAATATAGATTGTATTATTTTTATTATAAATTAAAATATTATTTTAGAACTGTAAATAATTGCATCTATAATTGAAAATTATAATACTATTTATACAACTGTTAAAATTTGAACCGTATCTTTTAGTAATGTTTTATTCGTTATATCATTTTTTGTATTTCTGCTAATAGAACTAATAATGTTCTATAAATAATTCAATTTAGTATTTCAAATTAATTAATATATTTGTAATACACGAAGAAATGAATTTGTGGAATAATTTACTTAGACAGATTTAACCTTACATGTACTTAATGTATAAAAAGAATAATCTATAAAAAGAATTGTAATATCGAGTTCATGAGTAATGATTTTCTAGAATTTTGTGACAAAATTCATATATTTCATTTGTAAAGTGGTTTTCTTAAATCAGAAAGTATTGCAAAAACCGTAAGTATTTATTGGGTTGTAAAAATTCTTTTTCCATAGTTTCGAGTACAGACGAGATTATTTCAATTGATTTTAAAGAAAATTTAATTCAAGACAATTGACTTTTCAAACGAAGTGACAAGTGAACTGCAAAACTCCTTTAACGAATGCTGTTTCGCGGTTAGTACTTTTTGTGCTTTATCTTTATTTGCAACACTTTTTAATATAACAAAGGTAATTATACATAATTATAGAGGTAAAGCGATTACGAGTTTAATTGAATTCGTTTAGGATAAAATAAATTATTAATGCAATGTAATCCTTCATAATTTACATTTAATATTTCGCATAATTTTTTTTATATTTATTAAAAATTTACGAAAAAAATATATAAATTCATATGTATTTACACATTGCTGGGTTGAATATTGATAAAACAGTTTTGAATTTGATATTAATTTAAATTGAATTGATTACGACTTACAAGTGTTGAAGTATCAAAATAATTAATTGTATTATAATATATATATATTATATAGTAATGTGTTGATAATTTCAGTTTTCTCTTAAAAATACCTTAATATAACGCAACAATTAGTTCTTTGAATCTTATAAAGAGAAAAGTATAGTAAGTGTATAAAATTGTGTTCTAAAAAGAAAATAATATAAAATAAAATATTATAAAAATTAGTTGTTGAAAAAAAATTAGAAGCTAATTATTATCTGTATTTTGCTAGTGGTTTGATTTAACTAATTACAAGTGTTTATTGCTGTTACTTCGAAATAAATTTCACGGCAAAGAGCTTCACTAATTTCATAATTAGTTTCCTATTCCAATGCATGATACAATTACTTTTGGTACAACGTAGTGCGGTTTTATATGAAACCGGAAAAAACTGACCTCTTGCATTTAATTAAAACTTTGTAAAAGCAAGCGATTTGAGCAATTTGTCGTCGCTATGTAAACTTAAAAATAAACTGAAAATAAAGCTCTTTAAAAGCTTTCACTGGCTTAAGTTCTCCTTCCTTACCGCAATCACAACTCGATGAGATATATTCGAACAGTTTTATTTACAAGTTTTGCACGAAACAAATAATCGCATGTACATGCAAAGCAGAATTTACCATAGAAAATTACGAGTATAACTAATTACGGAACGACGCGTGATTTCTTCATCACTTATTCACCCCGCTTATGCTTTCTTTGAAAAAGCTTTGTTCCCCATTGTTTTTTTTTTCTGGCTCGGCAGTGGCACCGCCAGTAGCCATACTATTGCTAATTTCCATTTCGTTGCTATGCTCGCATTAACTCTGGGCTGTTTTCATCGTTCTTTTATATTCCCAGGTGCTCGTTCGTGCTTTTTATCCGGTTTATCGCTGTAAATTTGCGTGTACAAACGTTCTTTTTCCTTTCTATTTCTTTTACTTCTTGCGCTGTCGACTGGATTTTTGTTTCGTATTTACTTTCACCGTTTAAATTGTTGCTTAGAAAAATACGACAATATAATATATTAACGTATAAGTAGTTAGTGCAGAAAGTACGCGATTATCGAATATCAGAATCTTGTGAGGTTAAACAATATTAGGCACTTCTACATATTTATTCCGTTCCTTTTTTGTGGCGATCATTAAAATTCATAAAATTGTTGAAAAAATCTTGACCGATAAAACTTCATCAAAATATAAACACACTTGTTCAGTAATAGTAATACTCTATTTGTTTAATATCAATATTTTATTTTATATTCTATATCGACAAGAAAATGGCTAAGCTTCTTAATGTGGATTATCTTTCTGAAGAAATTTTAAAACGAATTCGAATCTTGAGATTATAAGTTCGAAACAAAAATAGTCACATAAAAATAAATAAAAAAATATAGTCGTTTAAAATATTTTAAGTTTGCTGAAATAAATATATATGAAGTACTTGTTTTAAACTTAATAAATATTTTACTTGCAGTGTCATTATTGCTTCAACCAGTTAATATCAAGTGAATAGTATCGACATTTTTTATCCATAAATGAGCAGCCGATCGTTTTAAAATATTAAAACAAGCAATTTAAATTTTATTTCTATAAAAATCTTCAAATTTTATTCAATTTTAATAGCTCTTTTTAGATACTTATGTATGAAGTAACGATAAAAAAATTATTTTCCTGTTCAGGGGGATTTTAATCCTACGGAAATGGTAAAGGATAACAGTTTCAAATGTATATTAATATTCAGATTGTCAAAGGATTAATATGAAATTTTTAATGTATATTTTAACCAAGTATAAAAGCATGACATATTTTAATGCAAATAATAAAAAAGTAAAATACCTCATTGTTAGTTATTCGTGTGATTTTAATATTATCGGTAAATGTGGGCTCGATCCACGTTATGGCTGATCCGTTCCTTCCCGTAATTTCGATATCACTTGGGCAACCGCTGACCTTTGGAGCTTGTCCATCTATAAACAAAAACCAAATCTCGGATTTTATAAGAAATTGCTTGTCAAATATTACATTCTTAGATATTTATGATTACAAAATACATTTTCTATTGTCAAAATTGAGCCCGTTGAGCGAACAAAAATATGAGAATTAATTTTCGTGATACTATGTTAATCATTCTTCTTATTTTTCGGAAAAAGTTATTGTTTTCATTAGATTGTCTATTAAAATTTCTAACCATATTAAATATTAACCCCTAATTAATATAATTTCATATAATTTTACTAAATAAAATAAAATTTACACTATTTATAAAATATAAAATTAATTTTTTTCAATTGTATATTAAATATTAACCCCTAATTAACATTTATAATTTATTAATTGAATTTTATTTTTATTTATTTATTAATTGAATTTTTAAATTTATTAATTGAATTTTTTTTTAATTTATTAATTGAATTTTTTTAAATTTATTAATTGAATTTTTTTAAATTTATTAATTGAATTTTTTTTAATTTATTAATTGAATTTTTTTTAATTTATTGATTGAATTTATTAATTTAAATAATTAATGAATTTATAAATATTTTCAAGTGAAACTAATGAGTTTCATTGAGAATGAAAAAAAAAGAAGCGTATCCATGTACAAACTCATGTCGAAAATTGTTGCTGTCATAGATGAAATTACATGATTTTACTTATTCATAATGTTTATAACTTTGCTAATTATTGTTCTTACTGTTTCTATATAATTTTTTATTTAGCGAACAAATTTCTTGACCGTTTATTAATTATTCAAGTTTTAATAGATATTTTATTGCATAGTTGAATATTTCAGGACAAATTTAATATTAATTTATTTATAACATCTTTTCTTCATCTATATAATATTAAAAACATTGTTTTCAAAATTATCCCATTTTTGATATTTACCGAAACCAGAATTAAAGTTATATTTACTTGAATCGAAATTATAATAATTATTAATATGAAATTAACTTGCAAGAATTTTTTGTTATTTATCTTTCAATATTATTATAATTGATATAGTTTATTACAAGTTCATAAGCGTAACTTTGATATTTATTATTATCTAGAAAATCGTAATAGGTAGCATATCTCCAGTATAAATAAAAATTACTTTAATATTTATTTACTTGCCAATAAAAATAGAGATGTAAGTTACACGTTTTATTATTACGTCTAATATTTACATATTTTTATAAATCATTAAATAGTCTAAACTATGTACTCGGTAATTTGAATGATGTTATTGAAAGTAATCGATATAGCATCAATTTCTTATAATAAAAATGACTTTAAATAAATATAAAACAAAAGTCAATATTAAAATTTATAAGAAAGTTAGTATGGAAAAGTAAAAATTGTTATTAAAGCAAATGTATGATGATTTTTTAGTTTATTCTAGTAATTATCAGTATACTTTGTATACTAGTTAACAGTAGCGATGATTGTTGGATATTTGCATCCTTAAAATGAGTAAACTTACTTGCAAATTAGATAGTTGTATTATTCTACTTATAATTATACTTGTATAATTGTCTTATGGTTTATGATTAATACAATAAGTAATACTTTATAATACTAATAAATTTTATTACTTGCTTAATCAATTGTATGATTAAAAATCATAATAGACTGTTATTAGCTTATTTTAATAAATGTATGTAAGTGTAATCTTTTATAAACATTATACTCTATAACAAGTATTTCTACCATAGTTATGAGCTACATTTACATTAGCATACAACTAACAAACACATATTTTCCAAAACAATACACAGAATTTATGTATGTTTTGTTTAAATTGATAATAATAGAAATTCTTTATTATATATTTTTTATGAAATATATAATAAAATTTTAACTACATATTTTAAAACTACTTATAATTTTCATGAATCAAGTATTATTAGCTTCGAAATTGTCTTCAGAATGAATGTACAACAATATTAAGAAAAATTAATATTAAGTACATTTTTTATGTGTATTGTTGCATTATGCGACTAAAATATTAAAATATTAATTAAATCTTTAAAATAGTTAAGAGAAGAATAATACATGTTACATGAGACTTATTGATAATTTTATCAGAGCTAATAATTTTATTTATAGATTATATCTGTATAAAAATATAAATTTATTATATAGTAAGAAATTATATGTGATATAGAATTCCTGTTTAACTATTCTAAATATTCCGTTTCAATGAGTTAAAAAAATGTATAATTTATCATATTTCTTTTAAAAGTTATCAAAAGCAACTTTGATTACATAACTACATATTTCGTTATTTAAAAATTAACGAATAAATTTTAATTTTGAAGAATTATAAATAATTAATCATTAATATATATATTTTTAATTTTGTACACTATTGATGATTTATATAATTTATATACTTTAAAACCTCACTAATATCTTATTGACTTTGTAACGAATAATACCTGTTTATGTTTATGAACTATAAGGGTACAAAATGAGATAAGTGTGCAAATACAAATTTTTAGTTATATTTCTAATATTTTTATACAATATTATTAAAAAATTATTGTAAAATGGTATTATATTTATTAAAAATTAATAAGGTTTAGATATAGAATATTTATAGAATATTTAGATATAGAATCTCAGTGTATTTAAGGGAAATAGTTTGTTAATTATTCATGAAAAAATAAATATAAGTTAATAATAATTGATATTGTATATTCTTATTATATTAGTACAATAATACATGAACATATTTAATTGAATTGATTTAAAAAACTCATTAATATAAAATAACAAAGGTAAAATAATTACGATATTATTGCATGTAAAATAAATATTAAAATTATTATCATAATTTAGAATTTAAATTTATAAAGAGATATTTTGCGTAAATAATAATAAAACAAAATTATATAATTGAAATTATCTGAAATATAACAGCATTGAATACGTGAAGAATGTTTTGCGACTGTACTTCACCAGCAACGCTCACCTAAATCACTGTCTGCGAAAGTGTATTAATTACTTTTTTATATCGCAAATAATACTGTTTCTAAATGAAAATACTTAGAATAGTTGTACTTTCACTTGCAAATTACCCTGATTCGAATTACCCTGAAGATATATAAACGCTACACCTGGGCCAAACACACAAATCGTGTGCACTTCCTATGTGTCAAAGACACAGAGAATCAGGAATTTAGTGATAGTCTCATTAAATTGTCTAGTACTCAAATCATGAAGATAACTGTGGTAGAATTATTTTTTTCTCTCTCTTTCTCTCTCTCTCCCTTTATATTAAATCTTTGTTCTTGATGCTATTCTACATACTTGATGAAATTATATGTAACCTTATGCATTCAAAAAGTCCTATTTTCATTTTTATATAATATGCAGATTTACAAAAGCTAACTACTGCTATTATTCAATGTAGGACTCATTTACTTTGAGAAAAATAAATGTAGATGGAGTCATACTTTGTGTAGAATTAGGAATGGGAATGCATGTGTGTATATTTGTAAGGAGAAAAAATATATAAACACGTTTTTATTTAATATTTGTGCATATTTTTCTATAATTTATACTCTATTTTTACTTTTGTAATATGTACCGTTGAGAATCCTAGTCTCACGAAATTCTGAAGTGATAGATAAAAAGAACGATATGAGAAACTTGGGTTACATTCGTTTAAAATTATGCACAATAGTAAATATCCTAATGCGGGGATAACCAACAACGAATAACGACTGCAAAGAATATAGTGATATATTACAGTATGAACGGAAACTAACAAAATACCTTTCCCACGTAAAGTTAAGGAAAGATGAAATAGGGAAAATGAAATAAGCAAAAATGATACGAAGTTGATACATTGAATGTTGTCAAAACACTATGGAGAGAGAGAGAGAGAGAGAGAGAGAGAGAGAATTGTTAAGGAAATATCAAGGGTGAAGTTGAAAAAAATATTAAACAATGAGGTTGAACTCAAAGATCGCAAATCGGATCCATCGGAGACTGAGAGCATAAATTCGAGTAACCAACTTATAGTATACAAACAATTACTTCAATATGTATATTATAAATAAATGATTTGTCGTTATGATAGACTCTCGATTATTTTTTTACTCCTAGGGTAACTATGTTTCATCAATTGGCGCGATAACTCAATACGCATATATTAATGCATTAGATAGTAAACGTAAAGTTTATTTAAGAAACTTATTTTCTTGAAAAAAAATTGAATAATTTATCAGTAAAATAGTAATGTTTGTATTTGGTAATTTTACATTTTTTGAATTTTGTTAAATACAATGTTGAAATATAACTAAATTTTTTTGAAGTTAAAAACATAAGGATATGATTTTTCGTATATTGATAAAAATTTAAAATTAAGTCATATTTCGAATAAATATTTATAATTATGATGATTAGATTTTATCATTTGGCAGGAGTGAAGAACTATTCTGATCAAAATTATCTTGTATATAAAAAATTTTATAGTAGTTTAAAAGTAGTTTAAATAAATAATTCAAAATTATATAGTTTAGTCATTACGCTTTTATTTTATAACTATAATGTGTCCGCTCAAAGAAATTATTTAAACTAATCAAGATTTGTATTTCATGTATGAAGACATTTCGTGCTATGAAAAAATTTATAACAGTTTGTAATGTTAATTAATTTTGTATTGAATTATTTTTCTTTCAACAGCCAAGCGTTTGTGAAATAACCTAGTGGGAAAGCGGATCGAGCGAATTTTATTGAAACGTAAAAACAAATATAAAAGAAAAAGGCTAACTAAATTTCAAAGTATACGTACTTTATGCCAAGTTTTCATAATAAGTTTAAATACAAAAAGTTTTTAAACTTATTTTATATGCTAGAGGTACTTAATTATTTGATGCTATAAAGTTTATCGTTATTTAACAAATTTCACAAATCTATATTAAAACGAAAGGTTACTCTTATGAAAAATAAAAGTTTTAATTCTTTTACGTAGTAAGACAAAAAGAGTTATTTTAAATAAAAGCAATAAGTTTAAACCTGTTTGTAATGCATTTGCAAAAAATATTCATCACGTGTAATAATTAAAAATATTATAATTCTTAAATATATTTACAAATTAAGTAAGACGTAAGATATGAAATATGTTCATTGTTCTACTTCTTTTCTTAAAATTTTTCACGTAAATAAATAGTAACAATATGCAAAAGCTCATAAGTATTTTCCCTTTAATACAATTACATTTATTTGCGTAATATTTTGACTTTTCAATTTTAGCGAGTAAATATTTAATATTGTTACACTTAACTTTAACGAAAAAGAATTAGATATTAAAATTAAGAACTCGATGCACATAGCATTCGATTTTATCCACATATGTTCTTATATAGCTGTTTTAAATTAATATTTTGAATACTTATTACATACTTACACACAATGTACTGAACTACAAACAGTTATCCTCGATTATCCGAGCGTCTTACATTATACGTAATGATTATGATCAATCCTCAGATTCATAGATCTTACCTTCGACGGTTATCTTGAGGGTGCAACTCGTTTGCTTCTTGGAGACCGGGTGCCGAGCGTAGAAGGTGATTTCGTGGACGCCCTTTTTGAGATTGGCCTCCAGTCTTGTGCCCCAAGATGGTTTCGAACGCACATACCGAAACCAATCGAGATCCGTGGATGGCTGATCATAAGTCACGAAGGCCTCGTCACGCCCCGGAGGTAATTCCGCCGCGATATCCTTCGGGCAGTCCAGCCTCGGCTTGCTGTATCCTATGAAGGAAGGAAATTTTTCACGGTGTAGAAAAGTTCATTGCATCAGTGTTCGCGTATAATCCTGGGATGAACTTTTTAGAAGATAGTTGAGTTAATAAAAGGAGTTTATGGGAAAACAAAAGATGTAACTTTGTTTATAAGAGTGTATAATGTAACGATTTTATGTTGTTTGTCCAATTTAATATTCCGCTAAAAGTTATTTCTGTAATGTTTAATAACACTGTTTACCTATTTCCATTATTATCCGAATAATAGTGAAATATTGTACAATGGAGTTTAAATGTACATTTTCTTTGTTCAATTAGTGTGTATATTATTGCAGATAATTACAATTTACTGTAACATAATTTAGTAATATATTAAATTAACAATTCAACTTGTCATTCTTGAATAAATGAGCTTATTTAAAAGCAAAAGATTCACAAAATATTAATTCAATCTTATGTCGTTACGGGCTATCACTATGAAAATTTCAAAATATAGAATATAACGTTATTCTTAAACACGATTTAATAATTCGAATAGTCATTCTACTATTTCTGTTTCTAAAGATTTACGAAAGAGTCACTCATATATTTATGTAAAACGGTGCACCATGGACTTTCATTTTACCGAATATAGCAATTTTATAAATACCTTTGATCGGCAATTGAATGCTAATATAACATATTTGTGTATTAATTACAGAATAAAGGCAGTTTTTAAATAAAATATTTGAACTACAGTCCTTAAATTTATAAAGCTGAGCCATTTTGTGTAGTGTTGCGGCTAATTTAGTAACTCGTGTATGTAAAATTCCATTTCATCTTCAAAAAATCTTTTTTTTACATAAAGCACAGTTTATTCTAATAGCATTTATGACTATTAAAAATTCTATTAAATATCGTAAGCAGCTTCACTCGGTTAACCGACTAAAAGTAGTTACACTTACGTAGGCATTCGCCGTGCTTGGGTCCGTCCCAGGTGCCGTCGACCCGACAGGTAAGCTCGTATTCGCCATGAAGTTCGTAGCCGTGGGGACACTTGAGGTAGCACTTGGTCCTGGGGCGTATCGGTTGTCGCTCGACCTCCTCCGACATCTCGGTTTTGTACCTCGTCGATGAGTCCGTGGCTGCCGTTGACGTCATCTCGCTATCCGAGCAGATGAGGTAACCCCGACCCGCCGGATTTAAAGGTGAACATGACACGTCTCCGACCTCGTGAAAGCGCATGCTCAGTGTTGCCTCGCGATCTAAACTCTCAAACTGCTTTTCTGCTACTGTGGACAAAGTATGTCCAAAAATGGGGAGCACTGAATTTTCATTGTATTTCCGGTATCAATAAGAGTACTGCGGGTAAAACTATCGTTATTCACATAGTAATAATAATTCAGATATTTGAAAATACAATTTTATGTTATTAGGATTAATGTATATTAAAGGAATAGGGAGGAGTTTAATCTCTTGATACGATTACCCGTGAAAGCAGTCCAGAAATTAATGTGTCATCCGCAACAAGGTTCTGAATGTACAGGGACGGATGACTTGGCCCTCGCTGCGATGCAAAGTTAATGTAGAAAGAAAGAACAGTTCCCAGACAAGACGGTTATATATTCAAGATATATTGAACGCCAGGCGCTTCATATGAACTAACAAGGTCGCCAGGCTCGGGTTGAATAGACAAGATATCATTTTAACTCAAAATAGTACGCAAAGTTAAAAGTCGAATTTTAGTAATGAAACCGCTGTTTTCGTGAATCGTGAAAAAACAAATAAATATTATTGATCATCGAATTTGTAAATGATATTTTGAGAAATAAATCAAATATTACGATTAGAGCTGACAAATTTATTGTAAATAATAGTTATATATTTTATACTTTCATTTTTAACCAAAAGATTTCTACATAATACTTTATGATTATTAAGACATTCTTTATTCTAATTTTGTAATAATTTGTAATATTATTGATTGTCCTGCTTATTTCAACTACTTCTTCTTAGAATATTTTATACATTTTTTCATTTACCGTTTAAGTGCCTATATATATTATAATTATGTCCTATAATTTTTACTAAAGAAAGGTAAAAATTCTGAACTCCTTAGTGCATAAATAACATGATTTTAAAATCAAGGCAGTGTGAGTTTGCTATTTCAAGCGTGATATTTCAATTACACTTTCTTTACTTCAAAAAAGTCGACATTATATTGAAGACTGTAAAAAAGTTAAAAAGTCTGCAAGTGCAGTATTATCTTCTGGCATGGTTGTCTTCTTGATGTGTTCTACTAAGAAAAATGCTGAAACTTGTTTCGACCGCCGTTTCCCAACTGAATGTATTCTTTATATTACGGTCGAGATTTTCAGAAAATTGTGATTTCTCCTCGAATAGCGAAAACTGCTTTTAACATTCATGATTTATGTAAAAATAACATTTACGGAAAAAATGCGTTTGAAAAGACTCGAAGGCAAATACTAAATAGACAAATAGACGGTGTTTCGATTAGCTAGATATTAATACTAGTAAGTAGTATTAATATTAATATTATTATTATTAATTTCAGATTGAGTTAGTTAAAACTATGAAAAATAATTTAAAGCTGACGATATCTCAGAAAATGTTTCTTACTTTGATTTTTATAAATTTTTATATATCTATATCACTTTAAACAACCATATAGAGATAGAAATTCGGACCTAATGATATTATTTTATATCCGCAGTAGATCCACACATTTTCAAGGTTATGATAACAATAAAAACGAAAGAACGCAATTTTTTCTTGTATTTAAAGATAATACGTAGATGTTTCAATTCTTTTCAACTCCTTTTACGAGCCAATGGCAATGAATCCACTGTTCAATATCACTCTCTCGTAGAGTCAAACAGAAGTCGCTGCTGTTGCCCGCATGTTTTAAATATATTTTAAATAAACTATGCACGGTTCTCATTCTATTTTTAATTTTACGTATGATAGTAGTTCTTTTATACTTTTATGTAATCGAAAATGAAAAATTTTATTATAATATAATGTAATTTTTTATATTTCTTTAATGTGAATATGTAAGTAATTGCATTACTTGCAGTTAAATTAAATAATATATTTTTTACATTTTTTAATAAATAACATAACCTATTATATTAAATAAAAATAAAATTTTATTTATAAAATTATGAGAATAATTCTGTTATTTTGTTTCACTGAACAATTAACATTGAATAATTAAAGAATGATGAAGAATTTACTTCAAATTAAAATGTTTAGTTTAAAATTTTCAAATTAGAAATATTTTATAAACATAAATTAAATAGCTCTGAACTTGCTTACGAACCTATTCATTAAATTTAATTCAATTTTGAATAAAAAGTAAACTACTATTATTATTCGGATTTGGTAAGTATTTTAGTTTCAAAGTCAAAATTAAACTGTTTAGTACAGTTAACATGTTCTTTGTACAGTTACCTAAAATGTATTTAAAATTCACTCTGATGATTGAGTTATTTTTACAAAAATTAAGTATTTTCGTAAAAAAAATGTTATAAATAGTTTCAAAGATTGTTTCTATAAAGAAACTATATTGTTTTTATTTGATATTTACAGTAATAACTTTAATATTTAGACATTTCTAAAAATTTTTCAGAATATATTTTTTAGATAATTCCTTGAATTGGTATAATTTTGCGAATTCTATCAATTAAGTGACGATTACAGGCAGTACCTTTCATTAATGTCGAGAATAATATTAATAATAATTTTTTTGATAATTATTATAATAATTTTCTGATTATTGATATTAAACATATGATAATATTCAATAATAATACGAAGCGAAACAACAAACTAGAAATCGATTTTTAGAATAAGTTTATTGAGCAATATACAGTAAATTAGATTAAATTAAGCATATAATAAATTAGTAGCTTTTTGTATTTTTTATTTATATGTCTGATCACTATATTTGAGATCAAAATAATGAGTTTATTCTAGTATTAATAACTTTTTTTTAATTTTATTATTGGAAAAACTAGATGAAACAAAATACCGTATTAAAAATCGTAAAAAGTAAAAATTGTCGTTATATATTTTTGAAGCTTCAAAGTAATTAAATTTTACTTAGAGATAATAATTAGGTGTAAAAGATTACGAGAATGTCTTTAAATTAATAGCCTGCGAAAATGACTTTAAATCGATTAACCATAAGAGTGCTTTCATAGAAAGGCACATTATGAAACATTGGATACCTTAATACATCAAAAGCCTGAAAGGATTTCACAAAATTAGAAGTCTTTGAACTCTCTTGTTTGAAAATTCGTTTTAGGAATATTTATACACTTAGTAATTAACCGCCTGTTTTATCATAATTGGAATTTAATAGAATAAAAAAAGTCGCAGTAATTTTTTGCAAGTCTTAAAAAGCATGCAATTTATATTCTTAGTCAATTTCAGAAGGTAGTCGAAATGCGGAATCATTCACAAAATTAAAGTAGCAAGTCACAAAGGTAAGAGAACATGGGAAACAGAATAACGATGATTTAGATAATATCTTGGGAGGTGACTAGATTAATTACGATAAATTACAAAATTTTATGTTAAAGTAGGTTATTGGGGAACAAAAGAAATCTTTACACAAAGCAGTCTGGTTACAATAATTAGTTTTGATTTACTAAAGTTGAGAAATATCTTGACACTTGATACAAAATTAATATATACATAAATATTACTTGCAGCATTTGTACTATACAACTGTAAGCTCACAGCAATACGCTTAGCAGTACCATAGAATGATTAGTAAATAACGCGATACACATAAGATATGGAAAATGGTCAAAACAGGAATCATAAAACAAGTAAACATGTCATCGCCTTTTCATTAAAACTTTAACAAACGATTATGTAGTAAAACGATTCTAAAATCAAATGTATTTTTTTAAACGATACTTCCAAATTTTCGGATCTTGATAATTAGATTACTTTAATGTTATAGGTAAATTGTTTCATTGCATGTATGACACTTATAATATTGAAATGTTGTATTGCTTATGACAACTTCGTAATTTAAATTATTTTAAATTTAATTATGCTTAATTCAAGCTATTTTAATTCCGAAAGTGTTATATTTATATTTGAAAAAATTTTGTGTGAAATATTTTGTTCCCCCACTTACGTTTATTTTTTCAAAACATAAATGCCCTTTGTCACCATAACTTAAAATGATAGTATTTTTAATAAATTTTGTACATAATTATATTCGACAAGATTATTTAAAAGTTTAAAAACAATTTTGACAAAATTGTAGTATATTGTTTTAAATAAAAGAATCTTTAACAATATTTGAATCTTATTTCTTGAATAACGTCAATGTATAAATATTATAACTAATTTACAGTCCTTCATTTTGTAATATTATTGCATTTATCACCATTACTTTATCAACTAATATTTTATGATATTTCCAACAAAATTCCGTTTCAATTTATTTAGAAATAGATTCAGAGTCAGACATTTATATTATTCATATTTCAGTTTACAATATTAGTTTATAATAAAGCATTTATTGTAATCTCACCAATGCAAGTTGTTTTATCCGAAGCTAAAATTCTCTCATCACCTTCGCAGGCACAAAAGAAGCTTCCTTCGGTATTTTCGCAGATCTCACTGCATCCACCATTATTTGTCGAACATTCGTTAATATCTTAAAATAAAATAACGAAAATCATTAAACAAGGGCAAGATATAATTATTCTTATTTCTCCTAGTTATCATAAAGTATTTGTTAAAAATGTATTTGATTTAAAACGTGAGAAAATGCTCGAGACGTAAATGTTTATTAATTATGAAAAGAGTATAGAAGAGAGACGTAAAATAGTAGAAATTCGCAAAATTATTAAATATACTTTTATATACAGTGTGAAAATTGCTGTAGGGAAATTCAATAGATTGTTTGTAAAGAATAGAAATCTTAATCAATATCGATATTCGCAGTTATAATAAAAAATTTTGCAGTAGTAAAAATTTATTTTATTAGAAGCATCAAGAAAAATGAGTTTACTTATGGAGAATTCGTAGTAAAAAAATCAATATTTATTATTATTTGTTCAAATATCTTACAATTGATGATTAGATAGAGAAAAAAATAAAAGGGCGCTTATACTTTAAAACGTATTTAAAACATTTTAGATGTGTCTTTCTCCATGATTTTGAATTTTTTGTTTCGCTTTATTAATATTCGCAGAGAGGATCAGATTTACTTCAAAAGACGTCAAAATACGTAAATGTGTTCTCATTACCGTTAGATAGCAAAAATAATTTATGAAATAATTCATTTGAATAAAATTTCAAGTACGACCAGCTTTAAGCGAAAAGGGATAAATAATAAATGATATTTTATACTGAAATCATAAGAATATAGAAAAATAATTTAATTTAAATATTTACCTACAATGTCTAGAAATGTAAATTGCTCTGCATTAATTAAAATCTCGAATATTACTAAGCAATTAAAATTGAAATAATTAAAGAATTGTGCACCTAAATCTTCATTTGTTATAATAAGTAATGTATGCAGAATAAATTTACTGTAATTATAAATAAAGTGATAAATGTTTCTAAATAAAAACGAAAGAAGAGATAAAATATGTGACATTCAAGAGAAAAATTAAATTTATTTATTTATTTTTTAACCAGCTATGTATCTAGAATGATAAGTAAACAAGTACTAAATATGATATTGTTAGAAAATAGAAATATAGAAAATCATGTAATGAATTAAATTGAATAGGCGAAGAAAATATTAAATTTAAAATGATTAAATAATGGGCGAATGTCTTATTTGGATTAGCATAAAATCTTGATGTTTCTTTCGAAAAGCTAATGAAGAAAAAAAAGAATGAAGAAATTTTTTTCGTAATAATTTCAAGATATATTGATGGAACAAAATTAACTTTTATAAAATAATACTAATTTTTAACAATCATAGAAAAGTTATTACCGTAATAATTAAGTCTGCAGTAAACGTTCGTTTTTTATTTAATATTCTTAACTGATAATAAAGAGACATTTATAACTTTTATTTATTATAGTTTGTAATTGAAAACGATGTCTTCTGATTTAAATTACGTATTTGCTTGAATTAATTTAATTACAATGTAATATTTATAAAGTGTGTTGCTTATCTTAGAACAAAGGAAATAGAAGAAATATACAAAGCGTACAAAATATTTAATTAAGCAAAATCAAAGTATAAATATTAATGTATTACCCATTTTTAGATAACAATTTTATCTTTATACAAGTATATTATATATATCTTATACTTTACTATTCATTAAACATTGTCTGCGAACTCAGAAAATGAATCGCATCCGCTACTCGAGTATAATTAAAATCAAAACAACAAGTGAATAAATAAGCAAGGATATCTGTACAAGAAAATAACATTTACAAACAAGAACTAAAATTGCTAACTCGATGCGCAACTCTAATTTTTGGATACACATTCGCAATTTGCTTTTCAGCGATAATGTAAATTCAAAATCTTAAAAGAGGATTAAAGTATAACGATTTCGTCATTAAGGCGCTCATCCAAGTTCTGTAATTACAATGATAATTGTAATGCTCGAAAAATCAAAATTTCTTGGAGAAATTGGCCATTTATGAGATTTATCTATGAAAAGGATTCTATTTTTGGTCTTTAAAAGGATATCTTATCGTATACAGTCGAAGATACTTAAAAGGATGGTTAAGCAAATGGTTTCTTTCTTTGTTGTTGAAAGTAAAGTTAATCTTTATCCAAAAACATGTATTTTATAATATTTCATATTTTTAATTTATTTATCAATGTACTAATAACTATGAGCTTATACAAATTATTGTAAGTTCAAAAATTAAGCTGAATAAATAGTCATCATAAATAGAATTTATGATTCTTATATAATTGAAATAAGCTTTTCCTTCAATAAATAAATAAATAATTTTATATATTGCACAAAATTACAATTAGTATAATTATTTTTCTGAAATTTCATTCCGATTTCGGAATTTCAGATTCCGATTTAAAACCAATCTACTTTTCTATCTAAAATAATAAGTAGATATTGTATTGGAATTAGTTTTTCAAAATATTAACATTATTATCAAAGGTCATGCATGCAAAACTAATTAGGCACGTTCAATGATTTATTTAAATGCATTGTGCATTTGAATAATTTGATTAAATTCTCTTTAAAGTGATTTTTTCAATGCAATAGTTCCGTATATTGCTTCTTCGATTTAATTTTTTGAACTTCCATAAACGATACTGTATTGATTATGAGATACAGTTTGGAAAATGATACTATGCCATTGGTTTTATACGAGTAAAATGTTATATTCATCAAAGTTAATCGAATACAAATGAATAGAAATTACAATTTTATTTTTAAATTATGTACTTAACGAATTTAGTTACAATTGTAAAAATCAGATACCCGAGCGAGTAGAAACATCATTAATTACATGAAATTTTCATAGAAGGTTTGCTTATGATCATCATTATATATTTTGCATAAAGTTCAAATAAATTTGAATAAGGTTCATTCAGTAAAGTTTTTAATGATTCTTTTCAGAAAATACTTAAGGTATATAATTATTTGACTAGCTTTTGTCCAGTATATGAAACGTGGAATTGGAAAAATTATATCTAACATGTCTAACTGACAGTCTTGTATTAAAGTTGGGGTTGTAACGACGTATTAAAAATTTCAAATAACTTTAAAAGAACTACCCATGTTTAAGAAAGCAGATAATACAAAAGATTCTAAATAGTTAAATTAAAAATAAAAAATGATCTATAAAATACTCGATATTATTGTTAGCCATAATTCAAACACTATTAATTCAGATACTTATAATTTGTTATTATAATATAAACATACAATATTTTATGAAAATATTTTGTTAAAGATTGAAAATTAATTCATAATTTATAACATATAATTTATATAAAACATATTACCAGATGAATTTTTTACATGTATACATTTATGTATCGAAATTATTATTACTAAAGTACATTTCGTTTATAGTTTATATAAATCGAAAGATCGCTCTTTCCGTCGGTTTTTTATACATTCTTGTCGTAATGGCTGACAAAAGAAAAATGGATTAGGTAGTATTGTTGAGTTTACATTATTTATCCTTACGTGTAAAAGCTATACAGCCGTTCTCCTGCAAGAAGGGTTCGATGTTTCTACTTAATCATTGTCACACACCACATAGCTGTAATACCTTGGATTTCCAAGGACAATTTACAAAGTTTGTTCAATATTGATGTCATAATTGCAATTTACTATCTACTCTGTTTATTAACTCTGTTTATATACTGTATTCTAGTGAAGCTTCGAATATTAAATGTTGTTCTGTGACGGATTCTTTATTTTTCTAATGCTGCATTTTACATTTAAGATGTGTTTTTTAATTTATGTATTATTTATTATGTGCAAAATGAACATTCTAATTATTTTGTTTAAACAGACTGATTTTCTAAGTCGATACTTTTTTCACATTATATTTTCAACCTTAATAATATATTAATAATATTGTACTATATTATACCGATAACAATATATTAATTTGATAATAATGAATAGTGCATCGCTGTAAGTAAATAAAAGAAAGCTTGATCATTTACATTAAGTCTTTTGAAGCAAAAATAGTAATTATTGTAGGAATTTTTACACAACTCTTTCTAGCTGCATGAAGATATATTTTTTCATAAGTAGTATATTCTTTCAGTATTATAATGAATTTATGATATTTACATTTTTTAATATTACATATTAAACATAAATTTATTCTGGTATCATAAATTGCTTTTAGTTTTTTTTGTAAATAGGAAAATTCGTAATTTACTCATTTATTAAAATGTACCAAAGTATTGAAACACTATATTTAATTGAAGAATTAAAGACATTCGTGAATATTTATAATTTAAAATACTTCCATTTGAAATGTCAATTGATATATACATTTATAACTACAATTAATGTTATTTTTTTATTCGATTTGAAGTTTCAATTTTCGTGCATAAGAATAAAAATAATTTCAAGTGATCATTTACATTCGTGAAAGACAAATTTGTAAATAATATGTCATATTTTAACACGTAATCTTTTATTGTAAAATGTCGATCAATATAATAGGAAACACGTAAGATCACTTGGGAATGCGATTAGACCGACGTGCCATAATGACGATTCTCATGGGAGAATTTACGTGCTGTACTAAACGCGACCTGTTAACGAGATTTCAATTAAAACACCACCGCCTACTTCGGATTCAGTCGAAGCGAAGCGCTAAATATAATTGACAAATTGAATTAAGGCGTATGTGATTATGTGATAATTCTTTGTTTCTTTTTCTTTTTGAAAAATACAGCTTTTTTCACTCTCCGACGATTAAACGTTGTAGAATTGTGATACAACAGTTTCTTTTATCATTACGATTTATAAAATCAGAATTTTCTGGTTTTGGAGTTCGTATCTAGTTTGTCTTAGCTGTAGAAGTGGCTTTTCATTTAGAGGAAACTGGCGCTCCAGAATTCATGACACAGGTTTCTATAGAGATATAAATGGTTGAGGTATTCGTTTACTTGCTAATACTGTTCAGCATATTGTGATATTGATAAAATATTTCAGAACCTTAGATGTTCTCAGGTTAATCTTAGTGTGATATTATTATTTCATAAAATAACTTGTATTTTTATTATATCCAGCAAATGCTTTTACAATACTAATACTAAATCGACATTACTCGCCGCTAGTCATTTCATTTTATTTAACAACACCTTCTTAACAACACCTTACATCGGCCCTCTTAATCACAAAATCTTCCCAATATCACACTATTAATTTTATTTTGTTTAGGTCTGATCTTATCCAAATTATGATTCCTACAGAAAATGTATCTCATGAAAAACATTTTAACTACTTATATTTCATTTCTTGTAAAATTGACGAGTGAAAAATACATAAATATCATAAATATGTTGTGCAGTTATTTATTGACTATTCAGTTCACGTTATAACTTACAGCTGAAAATATTCTCCGGCTTAATAATATTCTAATATGGGAATTGATGCAAAAATTCCATCTTCCAGTTCAGTTAAAATATCTAACCACTTTTATTTAATAATCCATTAGTATTGTTCTTTATTTAAATGTCAAATTTCTATTACACTTAGCATGGATTTTCCACATTTTATATGAGAATTAATAAATCATTTTTTATTTTTAAGTAGATAAATATTTTTATTACAATATGGAATTTGTAATTTATTCCTTGAAGTATATATTTTCTTTCTGTCCTTAATAAAATTCTATTTAATGATGAAAGTTTCATTACTGACTTTGAAATATTGTCCATCGAGTTTAATTATCGCATTAATTTGCCTTTTCACTAGTATACGCTGATAAGAAATTGAAAATACTTAGAATTTAATTAGATAATACTATATTATTTTATAATCTTAAATATATTTAATTTTAATATTAGCATGAATTTTCATAATTAGTTGTAAAAGCTGTAATATAGAACAAAATTAATCCGGTAAATGCTTCATACGTTATCTTCGTTATAAACGAAAGGAAATGCTGAATATCTTCCAATAAGTAGCCATTTAAATTTAAATTCTAACAATGAAAGAAAAAGATCTTTCTGCTTTAATGAATTTTCCCTAAATTAGAAAAAATAAGATCTCATTGTTGGTTATACAGCGCAGAAAACGTCGATGTACCCTCTTAAGTATACGTAATACCTCGCGTCATTTATCTCGAACTTCTTCATTACCGCGAGTAAAACGACTCTTCTATGGTGCATTGAGCTTTTATCTTCAGAAGCTACGTTGCAAAGGCTGCACAAATGACGACGGTACATGTAAAGCGATTTCGAAGGACATCGTTTCGAGACAAAATGATACAACCTCTCGTCGCCGTGACTGGAACTTTGTCAGTTTTGAAATTCTCATTAAGGTTTGAGTACGATGCTCGAGTATAACGAAAGAGCTCAATTTCTTTTATAAGAAAAGAGATTTATAAATATATATCTCGAAAATCGTCTAAAATTATCTTTGAAGCTTAATGTAATGGTCTAATGGTCTAATGTATGTGTCTATTATGTGTCAACACCGATCGAAGTATGTGACAACATTAAATAAACGTGTCGGTAGTAAGTTACAAACAAGCATACATTGCCCAATAACAAATAGAATAAAGAAAAATAATTAATTAATAATGAGTAATAAGCATAAATTTAATTAATTATTTCAATACAATTATTAATTTTTACTAATTTAATTTCCTAATAGATCATATTGTTCCCTAATTTAAGAAATTAAATTTTTGTGTATACCTTTCAAATTTATTTAGAAATAAATGTACATTCATGATATTGGCATTGAAAGTTATTTTTCCTTTAGTCAATGTAAAATTAATATATCTGTAACAAAAAGTTTTTCATAAGGTAAAATCTAGTTTCCTTCAATTGTACTTCAACACCAAGTTTACTCGTTCATTTGAATACTGACACATTGTATGAAAAGAATATGTTTATAGATTAATGAGAATACCAGAACTTAAGTAGAAAAGTAAAAGTATAAAGAGAGAAGAGAGGAGACGCAATTATACAGTTGAACACACTTCCGTGCTGTTTTGGTCTCTTTTCTTCTGCGATACAGGAAGATTCAATTACTTGTCGTTTAATGAATTTCTAATTGAATCTTTGGTTTATAGGTGTGCAAAGTGAATAAGGTTTCATATTCTTTTTGATTGACGTTCAAACTTGTAGAAATTCTTTTATACCATTTTTAATCTTTTTCTGCCGATAACAATGAATTTTTAAAACAAAAAATATAATTGGAAAAATTTGTTGGGAATATCATTTGAGGTATAATTTTTAAAATATTACGAAACTACATTTTTCTGCCTCGTTTAATATGGAAAATGTAAAAAGTATTAAGGTATTATGAAACTTTCATTATGGTAAAAAATTCTTTTTAATAAGAAGACATAATTTATATTCATTACTCAGTAAGACTGCAAATATAATTTTTTTATTAAAATATAAAATATTTAATAAGGTATACTTTGAAGTCTTTGCATTTAAAATAATCCTGAAGTATTATTATAAAAACTTAAAATTCAGAATATTAGAAATACTCTAGAGAATTGTTTTATAATTGAATATATAATTAAATTTCTATAATGTCTTTCTTTAGATGTAAAAAATTGGAGTCACTAACATTTCATTTATGATTATATAAACGTCCATTAATTATTTAAAAGAAAATTCTTTGATTAATCTGATTTTTAAATTTACTTTACTTTTTGAAATTTACAATACTCAATAAATAATTTAACAATATTATGTTATATATCTAATTGTGTAAATTAAAGGTACTAATATTTTGACTGTAATTATATACATTTATATTAATATTCAATATTAATTTTTTATCATTTAAATAAAAATTGAAAATTATATTGATGCCTTAGTTTTTTAATTTTTGATTTATAAACAATATATTTCTTACACATTAATCGAATTAATTTTCGATAAATCATTGTACTAAAATTTCGATAACAAAATTTTTTATATAAGAATATTAAGTAATTAGTAAGTCTGGGAGGGTTGACGGTGCATGAAACTTACTTCATTAAATTTTAGTACGGAATCAGAGAATTTCCCATCATTTTAATGGGGAACATTTATTGCTTTAAAAAATATATTAACAAATATAAATGTTTTGTATAATTTATACATTATTGCGATAGTAATAACTCATTCTCCACAAATTCTTTAATTTTATTATCTTTGTATCTTAAATTATAAGTTTCTAAAGTAATTAGAATAATATATTTTCTTTTAAGTTGTTTATTAATTAATAATCACTAGAAAGACTAATTTTTCTGTTATTATTAAATAAATGTTATTAGATTGAATTTACATTTTTAACTTAATTTTGTTCAATTTAAAATTTAATAAAATTTTAAATTATAATTGGAATTTTCTAAGTTGAAAAATTTTAAAACTGTTAAAGAACGTCAATGATCGAGATTGATTAATATGTCTCTTTATATCTGTATTAAATTTAAGGAATTAATTTTTTTTAATATGCATCACCATAGATTACTGTATATATTGAACTATAATGTACCGGTAAACGTTTTTTAATTGATCGTGAAACGTCGATAAAATATATACAAAATTTTAATTTAGCTTAATTACAATTATCTGGTTTATTAAATGAGCATTTATAACCATGCGCCTATTTTTTTTTTGTATTTTATGGACGTTCAAAAATAAAAATCAATTGATTAATATGAAATAATTATTAAATATGTACATACATGTGCATATAAAATGTACACATGTAGAATATATATATATATATATTCTACAATAAAATTTGTAAATTATACATAAATATTTGCATGATATCCTTTCCATTTTCATAATTATAAATATAATATCATTATAAAAATAAGATTATAATAATTTTTCAAACTCTTTTTATAAAACATATAACTCATATGATGTATTCAGAAAAGTAATTTATTTAATAATTGAAAACTGATTGTACGAAAAAGTAGTACTTAATTTTTATCTTATAATAAATGAATATATACATTTTCAAGGAAAATTAATAATTGAAGAATATATATTTATTCATTATTGTGTCAATTTGGTTTAATCATATTGAAAAACTTTTGAGATTTTTTCAACTTCAATTATTAATTTTATGCATAATTCTTACGAAAATATCAAGTGATAAATGTATATTTTAAGATTAAAAAAAAATGGAATTAATTGAAGTATAATTATAAAGAAATTGACAGAGAATCTCACCTTAATTTTTAAAAAATATATATTTCTGTAAATGATAATATTTACTTTTATCTATCGACTACATGTTTAATAATTCTTACAACGAATTCTAAAGAAATGCTATCAAATCATGCTTCTAAAACATTTAAACAAAACAAACTGCTGACTGCGCCATATCAAATACTGTTTCTTTTAGTAATAAATATCTTAAATACTAGGTGTTATGTACAGAAAAATAAAATAAAAAAAATGAAGTTCCTGGTCTACAGAATTTTTTATTCTGTTAAAGCGTTTAAAAAATGGCTAATCGTTCATTCATTGGCCAAAAAAAATTCATGTTGCAGATACAGCTCTGGCAACTTACCTACGCAGTTTTTCGTCGCGGTAACCTCATAGCCGATCAGACACTCTTCCGACCTCCTGAGTACCCCTTCAAGCAGATCAACCGAGCGTGGCGGAGGTTCGCACCAATACGAGCCGGGAGTATTGACACAACCGAAGTTGCAGACTTCCGTTTGTAGGTCCGGTACTGCGCATTCATCGACGTCTACACAGACAGAATGACAAGAATCGGTAAATCAATTTTACATCGGTTATTTCTCCCAGACACCGCTCGTCCTTATGCGAAGTCTGTGCCAAGGTTGATTTCATGAAAGCGCATAATTTTCCCCGCGAACACACTGTTCCGTCTTTTGCGAGGATCCTGAGAGATTTATCGACGTACTCTGATACAAAAACAACTTTGCTATAAGGAAGCGCCATTTAAAATATTTTAAAGAAAATAGGAAGCGATAGGAAATTTATCGAAGAGCTTTGTTTTAGCGACAAATGTGACGTTTAATTTTAATACATATTAGATGATGTAAGGAATAATACGTACTTCTAGTTATATTTTTCTACTAAGAATACATTGTTATTTATTATGACATATAATGTTATTTAGCTAATATTTCAAATGTTATTAAATTTTTAAAGTATTATATATATTTATGTGTATATTGTGAAAATAATCCACGGTAGTAATACATATGATTGATTCTAAATTATTCTAGATAAATAAATAAATTATAACGAATAAAAGTTATATTTGTGAGAATAAGTGAAGCGAAATAGTGTTTTGAAAAGAAATTATAAGTCATATATTGAAGCGATCCCATCTTCTGTATATAATTTAGTTGGACTTACGTTATTAAGTAGAAAAATACGACTGTGGTAAGACTATCGTAGAGGACCTATTAATTTCAATAGATTTTCACCTAATTGTATTTTAAAGTATCAAAAAATGAAAATACTAAATAATACTATGCATCAGGTGTATGTTACATTCAAGTAAAATCTTAAAAAGGATGAAAATCCAACTGATTCATCAGATTTCTCATCAGCTTTGCAATTGCTACTTGCGATAGTCCAACTCGTTGAGACAAGTTAAAAGTTCACTCTATAATTCTCGCACCTGTGCAACTGAATTTCCTGAGACTCGCTCTATCCGTTGGAAGCTTCAATCTCGAGCGTTGAAGTTGAGATTAACTGTCATTTTAATCCCAGTGCATGGAATGTCGAGCTTTTCGCATGAAAAACTCATGATATCTGCTTACCAAACAAACGTACCCTTCGTTTGCTTCGTAGAGTCATTGCAGATAACCGTCGCAGAAGCGAGGGAGACAAGGGACTCGTTCATTATCTCATGTATCGTCTGAAAGGAAAACGTTGCTTCTGCTCAGGGGTGGAGAAGAAGAGAAATCCTATCGTTACGCTTACGATGGTGTTTTTTCTATCATTGTGAAAGAGGAATAGCACACAAGGGGATCCATGCATTCAGTGAACGAATTTAACGAGCTTCTGCGCGAATTAAATGTGCGAGATACATAATTTGTCATTTTAGGTTCTCTTTATTTTATTTTAATTTAATTAGTCCTTCTAAGGTGCCTTTGGATACGATAGAGATTAAAACTTGGATAAGAATTATTATTAAAAATCTGAGTAATCGTGAAACATAATTTTATTATTCTCGATGTTGGAATATTAAGTAGAGACATTTTATTGAGCCTTATAATCTGTAATAGCCGTTTACAGATACATTATCTACTTAGAATATTATCTTTTGATGAAAACGTCACTGAAGCAGTCATTCACTTAATTACTTTAATAGAGTTAATTTAATAATAATACGATAAATACTTCTTTTCGTTCACGAGGCTCTCATTATAGCTCAAAGTCATAATGTACAAGGAAGCGAGTATTATTTAAATTTTATTAAGATTATTTAATATGGTGCCGGAGTTTATTTGTTTATTAACTCAGAAATCTGGACTAACTAGTCCTGTTAAATCCTTTAACGCTGACATACGAATGGAGTATATATTGCAAAAATTTGTCTCAAATATGTCGATTCAAGGACGATTTTGTATGATTTATTAAAGAGTAAAAAAGACAAGGAGCAATATCTGAAGGAACTTAATTTCTTTCTGCAACTCTCCTAAAGCTCAATAATTTCGTTAAATTGTTAGAATTTCAAAATAAATACCTCAATTTATTTTAACGCATTTTTATTTCAAACACTGATGAATGTAAGATATTTGTAAATAATATATGATTTGTAGAGTACGTATAAATTAGGATTCACCAGAATTTTTTTTAAAAATTCGAAAAACTTTTCATCAAACAAAAATATTTTAATTACAATTTTAAGAAAATGAACGTGCTTTTTTATTACTAATAATTCTACAGACTTTGTATTTATGTAAATAATATAAAAAATTATTGATAGATTTTAAATATAAAAAGAAATGTTTAAAAAACTGATTTTTAATAAGCCCTCATTATCCAATAATTTTTAAATACCGTTTATCATTGTAATATGATTACCAAAGATTAAAACTTTCTATCATTCAAAAAGTATCCCTTTAACCTTCCAATAATCCAAAATTTAAAATCGTATATTCTTTTGAACACTTTTATCTAAAAGATATTCCATAAATATTAGGAAGCTTAGATTTGGCGTTAATCGAAAATTATTCGCATTAGATATAAAGATACCGGTATTTCTTTGTAATTAGTAGTATTGAACATTTATTAGAAAGTAATAAATCGCATGACTTTTGATCTCAGATTAACTGATGATTTTCTTTATTATAATATATTTGGCAGAAAATATGCTAATGATTAGCGAACTAATAATTAACATACACTTTACTTCGAAAAGTGAAGGAACCCATAAGTTATTATTCTTCACGAGTCCATAATAAATACGGCACTTTCAGAAAATGTCTCTAAAATTCCTCTAGACACTCGTGAAGACTCTTTTTAACATGTCTATTCGTACAAAGGGAAAAAGGAAAAATAAAAGAAAATTGATACATACCTTGACAGGTTTTCCAATCGTCTTCGAGCATAAAACCATCGGGACAAAGACAGAAGACGCGGCCCATACTTGCTAAACAAGTATGTGAGCAGCCGGCATTTTCATAACTGCAGGGTCCAGCAATGGATCGCTCAGATTCTTGGCATGTGCGATTGTCTGGAGCGAGGACAGCGCCTAGACGTGTCTCACAGGAACACATGAATCCACCTGGATAGTTACGGCATGTATCCTGACAAGGTCCGCGACCTTCGTTCGTCCTACATTCGTCGATGTCTGTGAAGGATAATATATCCTTGGATTGAAGCTCTCTAGTAAGTTTCAGTGTGCCTGCTTTGTTTTCATTTCAGGGATTATGTACACTTTTGAAAGTATTTCGTAGAAAAAGTGCGAAAGTGGAAAATAAAAAAGGTGATATTTTTCCAAATGTTTTCTCTTTAAAAGAATTGTGCTCGAGAATCGTGACTAAAAGTTTTCTTCTGTACTTTTTCTCCCATTGAAAAGAATTTCTCTTACAATGCGCTCTTTATTTTTCTCGTAAAATTGACTGTAAATCCACAAATATAAGCTTATATACTTACTGATATTTATATTTGTATATATAAAAAGAAATTTGTATTAAGCCCTTTTTCATAAAAGCCAATAATATTATACAATATTCCTTATATGTGTATAAATAAAATGAGGATTCTGTTTTTAGTTCTTTTACCGCAAAAAAGTAAATAATTAATATTTATATTGAATTTTTTCAGATAACCGAATATATTATTAGATACCATCTATTTCGTGTAACTCCATTTACATAAAAATAATTAGTTTATAATCGAAATATCATTGTCTAATTTTGTAAATAAATTTTATGTCGTACTGATTTTATGCACAAATAAAACAAATAAATCTTTTATGTAATAAATAATGATAAAAATAACCTTTTATAGTATTTCATAGAAATTTTTTTAATAAAATGTTCATGTTATACAAGTTCTTTATTTTGTTCTACGAGCAATCGTAAAAAATACACAAAAATATTCTAAATTATTACAAATCCCGTTGATGTTGTATAATTGTATTCTACATGAACTGTAAATCAGCATGACTATTTTTAACAGAGGGGTTTAATAAAAATTTTCACTTCGTTTTATTATTTGAAAATTATAAGCCGCACTTGAAAAGTATTATCTTTAAAAATTTTTTACCTGGCATGCATAAATAGAATAAAAGAAAGAGGGAGAAGGTGCTACAGAAAATTCTCATATTATTAAATCCGCTCAATTATGAAAAAAATTTATTCTCTCCTAGTTTCAGTAATTTTCAGCCATACTAGAAATACTTGACATGATATATTCATGCAATTTCTCTTGAACTTGTTCACATTCACATTCTTGTATATATGTATTTCAGAAATTCAAGTTCATATAATTTCTTAGTACTATCTATGCCATTTTTTTGATAATTGTAAAATATAAAAGAAACTTTTATTGGTTATGAATTAGAACTTTTTGCAAAGAGCACTTTTCTATTTCATATCATCAAACTAAATATTTACTTCTTTGGCGATTCATGTATAATTTATTTGCTCTGAAAAGAGACCAAAAAATAAAAAAAAATAAGGAAGTTCATTTGGACTCGTACCATAATGTACTTACCTTTTATTTATAAATATAAATACTCGTATCTTTATTAATTTGTTAAAATGAATATAACAAAGTCATTCGAAATTTATATTTATATTTAATTTTTGAAGAAATGATAGACTTGTTAGATCAATTTATGATATAAACTACAGTTCGAAACATCACGAGAACTTGATAATTAATTTCTGTGCATATTTCAATATGGATTATTTACATTTATAATACTAGCATCGTTTCGCATATTTGATGAAATATCTCAGAAATTACAATTTATTAGATGGAATAGAATGGAATACAAATTTTCTTATTAGTATGAATTATTTTTTAATTTATATGAATATTAAAGCAAAAAATTCATAAATACAGTATTTTCAAGAACAAATTCAAAATCTGAGACATAATTATAACTTTTCAATTTTTAAACGCAAGATCTTAAAATTTAAGCTTGTTCTATGGAAGACTTGATCAAAATACTTTTACTTAATTTAAAAAATTTTTAAGATTGAATGAAAATATTTTCAATGTTTTATTAAAAAATTTCAGTAAATATCTTAATATTTATATAATTGTTGATAAAAAAGGTCACAAATATGGATTACAGAGTAGAACGGAAGAGCAAACGATATATCCAATATGGTATTTAGAATTTAAACTTTTTTTCACATAAATACACTAAAGAAATAGATTTATAAATGTGAAAGGATATTTTATTTCAAATGGAATCTTGGAATTTTACATATAAATAGATCTTTTCTACCAATTTTAAATTTTATTTCTATCACATATATCATATATGTATATTCTATTTTTAAATTATATTTTATCTCATTAATAATGGGATATTTTAAATATATGTAACACTTGAAGAAAGTTTTTTTTACATATGCATATTTACTAATGAATATTAACTCTTGAAGTTATGGTTGTAATTTTTTATATGAAATTCAAAATATAATAACTTTCACTTAAACAGATTAATCAATGACTTTTAAAATAAAAAGTTGATATATTTTTTTATTATAAAATATATGGCGTTACTTTCTTAATAGTATTATAGTTTACTCTAAGGCGCTATAAATTTCTTTTTCGATGGAATTGAAAAGGACTGAAATAAAATATTATGTTAAGAATACTTTTTAAATTAATAATCTTGATTTAATGTGAATGATTACATGGTTAAGAGTTTCGTTTAAATAATAATATTCAGAATTTAAATGTTATTGCCTTCGTGTAACTAAACAGAAATAGAATGTACCTAAGCATAAATTAAGTTAAGGTAAACAGAAGTAGCAATTAAAATGCATTTATTTAAAGTTTTATGAAGTGGTTCATTTAGTAAAAAGATTTTACAAGTTATAAAGTTACAACATTTTTGCAGAAAAATATTATAATGAAAGAAACTACTCAGTTTATTATCGTAAGATAATTGAGTCAATAATGAGTAATGAGTTGTTTGTATATTTTAAGTAAGTGTAGCTAACCAAAGGAAGTCAATTAGTATCAATTAATGGGATATTTTAACTTTATAAGATGCATAATATCGTAGTATCGTAAATTGAATCAAAGTCTTTATAGCTTTAATACGGAGTGCGAATTGCATTAGCATTACGAAATACTTTATTTTGTGACAGTATAATCAGATAATATTATTTTAATTGTAAAGACTTCCTTTCCATTCATATTCTTTCTCCGTTATTTCAAATACCTTTTAAATATAAAAATTTTTTAAATCTCTATACTGATACTTCATTTACTTTCAATAGATTAATTATTTCTTATTTTACTTTGTATTTTACTACGTAAATTTTATTTTAAGCGAATCAGATATTAAATACTTTCATGATATTAATTGACATTTAACTGTTATTTAAGCTTCCAAAGAGAAATTTTTCATATAATCCATCAACGATGAATAGTAAATACTTCCAAAGATAAAGCAATAATTAAAAGTTAAAATAAAAATCAATTTATCTTAAATAAATAATGCGAATAATCGTTTTCAGTTAGTTGATCAATAATTTAAATCTTCCAGCTGAGCTCGAGCATCACATACAACTGTATTTACAACAACGTTAAAATTGATGGTTACTGGTAAAGCATCTAGGCGAGTTGTCGAGGCGCATCTGGATTTAAAGCGCAGTTAGAGAGAGTACAAAAGAAGCATCAAGCGCACTTACCTATGCACCTGCGCCCCTCAATGCGGAATCCCTCGCGGCACTGGCACGTCGCCTTCCCCTCGACGATTCTGCAGAGATGCTCGCAACCGAGCCGTGCACAGGTGATCTCATCGTTACCTGAGAACCTACACATGGGCGGTCGTCCTATCCAGCGCCTTTTACTGCAAAGGAGCCGAGCGCCACTTGCATTATTCGGCATCGCGAAGTCCTCCTCACATTCGTAGTCTGCTTCGAGGTACTCGTGGCCCGGCCTTGACGACCTTTTCAACAGATTATTATGCGTGGCGCAACTTGCTTGGGTGCAAGTGCAAAGGAGAAAAGCAGAGGAAATTGGACGACTGCTTTTTGCATTATTGCTAATGTCGTATATAATGGTAAATATAATGTGGTATATATGCAGAGATTTCATGAGGTAAATAGAGACTTACTTTGAATAAATAGATTTTAAATACAATATACCCATATGTTGAATGTTTGACAATCTTCTCAGAAAGGATTCAAATAGTTCAATGCTGTTACAGATTGAAAATACAACTTCTGTATTTTCTATGATATGATACCCTATATTGGTACATTATATTAGACTTAGTAAAAAAAAGAAACTTATCATCTTTCTATAGTTTGTTGAAAACTTCAACATGAATATTTTTAGTATTGAGTTCTGTATTAGTATATTCTGCATTAATTATGGATAATTAACCCGTTAAATGAATTGTTCTTTTAGGGAAGTTATATTATTTAAAAGCACAAATGTAGTATTTTATATGTGAAATAATTGGATGATTGCTTGTAATTTTCAAAAGAGTTAAATATTATTGGATAAAGCAGAGTCAATTTTAACAGATTTACTATTATGCGATGACGTTGCCTACACATCATATACTAAATTGCCTTGTACTCTCTTATTTATTTTGAATTTGAATTGTATACACCATTTTTTAATAATGTTTATAATTGATTTTATACGCAGCAACGGTTATTTTCTAAGTTAATCACTCTGAGTAAAAAGCTTCATAGAAAAACAAACTGCTTTTGATACATCATAATGAGCGAAAAATAGGATATTAAATTTAAATTATTATTACATTTAAATATTACATAATTATATTGATGTATTATTGAAAATAAATAATCGTATATGTTGCTCTATAATTACAAGAAATAGCGAATGAATTACTAAAATGAATTGAATTATTAAACGTTCCTGTGAATGAGTGAATTAAAAATTGAAATGCTATTTGAAATAAAACTTCTGATTTAAAAGAATTTGTTTTACATAGTAAAGTACAAAAAGTTCATAAGTTTACTAAACAAAAAGGAATCTTACTAAAAGACAAAATAAATTTCGCAAATCTATTCAGGACATTTGAATCGAGTTCATCTGGAACTTTTCTCAACGTTAAATTCCTCAAAAATAAAAAAAAAAATAAACTAACTTATTCCATTACTTTCTACGTCTTAATTAGATTCGCGTTTGAGTGTCTTTCCTTTCAAAAAAAGGCATTTACACTTTCCGACATAGTTAACTTTAAATTTCCTTTCCAAACTCTTCGTTCTTCGATGAATAAATAAGAAAAACGAACTTCACTTTTATTGATCTGATATTGATAAATAAAAAAATGAATTTTCAATGAAACAATTGAAGACGATAAGTCATATGAGTCAAGGACGAAACAGTCAAATACAGTGTATTAAGAAATACCGTTTTTAATATGTAAACAAATTGAATTCTTCAAATGGTACTTACTTTACATATTTAATGACCGCGTGGTGAATATGCGGAGCTGGAACAAATGTTCCATTTATACATGACAAATCTCCTCGCGGGTCATCATCGTCTGTTAAGGAAACGACCGCCTCCGTTGAGCTGGACATCCACCATTCTTTGGATTTTCTTCCTTGATTAAAAACGTTTGAATCCTCCTGGAATAGAATGATACTTGTTTTACAATTGCTAGTCATATTAAAGTATAAGTAAAATTTTTAATTGCATTATTTTTCCATATGTTAACGTTAAGCTAAGTAAATATTGTGAAATAAAGTCAAAGCCTTAGAGAATGAAGTGCAGCTTAAAACTTATTAGTTTTAAAAGTTTCAACATTATTTTAGATGTTATATATTATATACCATCTATTTTTAATTATTTCTTTAGTTAGTTTTATTTGCAAATGGCATAACAATTGGCAAATAATTGAAACAATAACTTTTAAAAATAAATTGTTTTTAATCTCATAAAATAACATTTTTTGCTCTTATTGCAAATTCAACATATCAACAAAGATAATCTGTAGTTGTAACTTGAGAATACTGTGATAGAATTAACAATAAAATGATAATTACTTTCAGAAAAATAAAATTATTATGCTGAATTTAAAAATAAATACATTTCTAAAGTTTATAGGAATCTGCTAGTATTTTATTATGCCATATTTTACTCATCAGAGATTTTAAGCTGTACGAAATAGATTAAATATTACTGAATGCACAGAATTTTATAGTATTCAAAATTAAATTAAATTAAAACAAAATAGAAAACTATGTAGTATTCGTCATTATTACGTTAGGATAATTCATAACATTTTCAAATTCATATTAATATTTAACAAGTAAATAATCAAATAATTATTCTTTTTATTTATTTATAATTATATATACATATTTAATGTTTCAATTATTTATATATCTATACCATGTACAAAGTATAATCGGAAAGTTAGAAAAATGTTTTAATTACGCGTACTGCATCTTGTTAATCAAGTAGATATTTAATTTTGTAAAAAAAATGATGATATTTCCCGAGCGTATGAGATAATTTTAACTACGTACTAATTTGTGAGTTTTGTGCATGACAATATTTCGGATCTCAGAATTTGTTTGTAAATTTTTTTATTTAAATCAGAATTAAAATGTAAAGTACTAAAAGTACTAAAGAAGATCATCGGCGATGACATTACGGCACAGTTGAGAGCTTATGGAAATTATAAATGCTTTTAGGAAGAACGAGAACGCATTAAATATAAAATCAGATCTACCGCCTTAGCTTATCAACCGATAATAAAACTTAGCTGTAAAACCAATAGAAGTTTATGAAATATAATGCAATATACATAAAATTTAAGAAACGAAATTAATATAGAAAAGAAATAATATCTTAAACATAAAGTATAAGTTAACTTAAATATTCTTATACAATATTAGGTATAATCGTAAAAATTCTTCTAAATGGTTATGTTAATAACAAATCTTTATAAACTTTTTCATGTCTAAGTGAATTTTTAAGTGCGTGATTTTAATCATTTTAATCAAACTCGAGAATGGAAAAATATCATCAAAACTAATTTAAATTACAAAGAATATGACTTGAAATTGAAAAATTATTTAGCGTAGAAAGGGATTCTAAGCCAAATTTTTATGAAAATAGTAAAAATAAACCATAATATAATAGAGAATGAGAAAAAATACAAGAAAAACAATGAGCCATATAAAAATAAAATACAGTACTTATAAATATAATGGAAAATTAGTATTAAAAAATCTAGTAATTAATAAAAGACTAATATAAATCTAACAAATTTAAACGAAGGAAGATAAAATATGAAATATTAAAAAATTAAGAAGGAAAGAAAAACTCACGAAATATTGCGAGATAAAATATTATTTCTACTTAGAAATAAGATAAAAGTACGTTATTATTTTAAATTTAAAAAACTATTTACAATAGATTATGGCAACTATAACTCTAATTAATCAGTAAACGATTCAATATTTATAAGACGATGATTACATTAAGTAGAAGATTTAAAATGCAAGAAATAATATCTTATATATTATAACAGCCATTAATAAATTGAAGAAACTGAAATGTTTCAAATTCGTCTTTAGTTAGCACTATAACTTACGAGATTATTTTAATTCTTTTAACGTCTTATTAAATACGTGAAGAGAATGAATCGTGTTTTTCTTATACTGTACATCATCAAATGCTTTAGCAATACTGTAGCTTAAGGTTGGCTGTACAGAATTACTGAAAAAATATATATAAAAGCAGGATAAAGCGTAAATCATAGGAATATAATTTTTCAGTTACAACGAAAAATAACTGAAAAAATAATTTTTAGAAATTATCTGACAAATAATTTTCAAATTATTTTGCGTGGTACCTAACATAAATTGATCAAAAAATTCTGAACCAAAATCTGATATCTACAGTTTCTATTTAAACACTTTCAGTTGAATCTGCAATTTCTTCTTTCTTTCATTTATTACGTTCGAGAGCGTTTAGAATTTGTAATAATCCAAACGATCACAAAGGGTTCTGTGATAGCGGTTAGGGTTGTTGCAATATATATAGTACGTTATATTTAATAAATTGAATATATACAAAGATAAAAAAATATTTCGAAAAATTAGCTTCGAAAAATAATACACTTTTATTGTTTCAATTAGAAAACTGCAAGCTTACGTTAGTCTTAACAGATTTGGCAGCTCTTGCAATACTAGAGCTCATGTACGCATCATAGTCCTTAAGCGTTCTTTGCAGCACCTCCTTCTCAAGAGCTAAAATTGGTAGATCTTCATCCGTTCTAGAGTAGCCAAGCATTCTCTCTGGATCGTAAGATGCTCTTACTATTGGTTTTGATTGTTTTATCGCTTGTGGATATCGTTCGTCGAACCGTGGAAAATTCTCGTCTACCTCGTTCGTTTTTTCTTCTTCCTCCTCCTCGTCCTCCTCTCTTTCTTCCTCATCTTCATTCTCTTCGTCTTGTCTAATTGCAGTTTTTTCAGCTAATTGCGTGCGAGAAAATTCACGTTCCATTTGGCGAGAGAACTCGCGCTCGGTATCACCTGGAACTACGTGATACCGCGAAGTTGGTTCCGGAGGTTCCGGTATGCGTGGTTCGGTCGTTAGTTGAATTGGGTAATCGAGAGACGAGGTAGCATTTGCAGCTTCAAACACTTTTGAGGTTTCTGTGGATACGAATCACATAATTAGTTATATTCTGCAAACAAATAACAAAATTTCTGTAGTAAATTTTACCAAAATATCTTGTATCTTATATTTTAAACCTGCTAATTGCAAGTTCTTTTATATCTATTACTAAGTGCTTTAAAACGAACGTGATCGAATTACTAGATACTTTCTTGAAGAATAATATATTAAATGAGGAATAATTAAATTAACATAATGTAGGATTTTTCACTTTAGCCTGGAAATGAATATATACGATATATTTGAAAGCGTAAATTTCGTAAAATTTGACAAGCATTTTAAGGTTTGACAAACCAGTTTTTAATGGTGACATTTTCGTAAATTACATTCCAAATAAAAATTAACAATAACTTCTTTCGATGTATATTTATTAGACTCACCAGCATCCTCGCCGAAATTCGTCATCGACAGATTAAGCGAGTTCTCGATCAAAGGATCAACCATTGACGACGTTTGCTTATTCAACATCTTGACAAGTCGCGTCATTAAATTATCCCGCCACTTGGGATCCTTGCGCCGATTCTCCAGCCTGTTTTGCCTGTGGTCCCTGTTCCATCTACGTACATTCATCTCTCGGTTCCTGTTTCGTGAACGTCTATTGTGCTCCCCTCGCTCCTTTTGTTCCTTACGCATGCGTCTACGGCGTTCCCTGCGGTACTGCTTACGTCGTTCGAATCTCTTGCGACGACGATCAGCACGCGACTCACGAGATTTCATACCTGAAGGGTCTTTTCGAATTGTTATTATATGGGCAATTGAGATTACTGGGACTATGAATTTCCTCTAATGCTTTTAACTTTGCAAATTTGATTTTTTAGTGGAAAATATTCTTCGAGAAAAGGATTTTTTTCATCAATTTTTTTTTTGAAAACTATTAGTATCATTTACTCAATTACCAAATACAGTTAACGATGGTTATTGATCTTTGATAGAAACTTATTAGTCGAGCATTAAAATCTTTCAACTGATCAAAAAATTGGAATAAGTTGAAAGTATGATTTTAAAAACTAATAGTTACAAATATGATTTAAGTTTCTAATTTAAATTTTTAATTCAACATTATATGTAAAATGAGTCACTTATCTTTCAATAACTTTTATCAATTATGCTCATATTAATTTAATACTTTCATTACATTAATTAATATTAGCTTATTTTAAAAAAGATTTAATCGTTATAGTAAATTATAATTTAATGGGCCCATAACATAATTTAATACAAATCATTTTTTCAATGTCAACTTTTTATCATAGAAAAAATAATTTTCATTCTTAAAATAAATCATTATTTTATAAGAAAAATCCTGCTAATATGGATTGTTAATATATGAGTTTTTATAGAACTAAATAAAATATCCAGAAGAATATTGAGAACTTATCGACTTTGGTCTTTTCTGTTTAATTACTTTTTAATTTTAATGAAATATATTATTTTCCTAGTGAACGTACTAATTAATTTGAATGAACTTGAATGTTTAATCCGTGACTGTAAATTTTAATTGCGATATTTTTCAAATTTTTAAATAAATTCAAAATTTTAGTTACATAAAATTTTACTTTTATATAAACTTATTTCACAATACTATATTTTGTAAAAAATTATAAATTATTCTTAACAAATCTTTTATAATATTACACGAAAATGTTTCAATACACTTATAAAAAAATCAATACAATTGCTTAAGAGTTCTTAAAAATTTAGCAGATGTATTTTAACAGCACCAGAATATACACCAAATGACATGTATGGTAAATTATTTTATCTTAATTATTTAACTGGCTTGAAGAAATACTTTTAAATTTTTCATACTAAAGAAATTTGTTCGCTCAAACATTTATATCTGAATATAATTGTATTTTAAAAAGAATAATTGTCTTGGAATCACTAGTCGATAAAGGAGCATCATATTTATAAGATAATATATCATAAGTATCAAGCATGAAATATCATTAGTATAAAAAATTTAAATATAATACTAAAATATTATGATTCAAATAGAACAAATAAAAATAAAAATTTTTCATTCCTTCTTCGCTCCATGAATTTCAAGATAAAATATTCGCGAGAAAGCTGCGAAGTAAACCTTTTGTTATTTATTACTAAACTGTAAGCTAAACTCCAAATATTATCTTATTTAGTTCGTACTAAACAAATAATGTAATCTATTTAATTTAATAAAAATTTAATGTAATTTAATTAAGTTCTTGAAATTTCAAATAATGTATACTCTTAGCCCTAATTATGTGCGATAACTAGAGTAGTAATTAATTTTAATTCCGTTAAGAATTTTTTCATTAAGCAATAGAAGCATAAATTCTAATTGAAATGTAAGTTTTGATATTATTTAATATATTATTCGCTGAAACTCTTCGGAAAACTAATCCAATCTTATCTTACTTGGCATTGTAGTACATAAACTCCCTAGACATCGAAAATATCTTTCATCTTTCATACTCATGCATGCTTGAATCTATTCAAACATTGAGTCACAAATCTTGACGAAAAATTTTCATACTGCGTATACGCTAAGAATTTTAGAAGATAAAGTATATTTTGTCTTACTTGCATTGGTAGAGAGTTGGAGGTCGAATGATTCTCCATGGTTTCCCGGCAAAAGGGTAGCATTCTCATTTCCTGTTGCTCGCGGCAACGCCGAAGTTGCTTCCTTTACTAACGGCGCCGCCCTTTCCTCAACATCCAACCTCATCGTCTTCGGTCCCTCAGGAGGCACATCCCAACTAATGGACAACAAAGCGCTCACCTCTGTATCCAATGACATCTTAAATACTCGCTTCTAAATAATTTACTCGAGGCTCGCATTTTTATGTAAGTGGAGCCATGGTTTTTCTTTGCATTTGCAAAACTGAAGATTCATTAAATTAAATGCACATCAAGAGTATTTAGCGCTTTAATGAATAATATTCGAAATATTATCTTAAGCTTATAAAACAATATTATATATTTTTTAAACAAGATATTTGTTAAACAATTTATTTTAAGTTCTATATCGATGTATACAAAATAAAATAATAATCCGCCTTGATAGAAATTATTATTATAGTAGTATAATTAATTGTGATTTCGAACGCTGATAAATACTTAATGTGTCTATGCTCGTGATTAATATTATTTAACTAATAACTGAATTTGTGAATTGTAAAAGTTTTGTGTATAAATCGTTATGTGTAAAGGAGGCGAGGAATCTCAAAATATCAGATTATTACAAAATTCTTTAGAATGGTATGGTAGGCAAGGATTGATTATTAAAGTTCGTTCTATACGTTACGCAGATATTTTAATGAGTTGATTAATTATTTGATAATGATTCAACTTTGGATAATTATGTGTATAGAGGCGAATATATATCAAATTTTCTGTTATATCAACAATGTTGTACAAGAGTATCTAAATCGTGTTAACTATTTGGACACAATTACAAAAAACTAATTTTTTATACGTACACAACAACAAAATTTGTACAAATGTGACTTTAAAATATAATTTTCTTTAATTAAATTAATTGGAATTTATTTTGGTTAATAGTTATGATTACGGCAATAATGAATGATTTCTCACTATCGAATTTGTTGAAGAGTGAAAAATAAAATAAAGTCGAATATTAACCGAACATATATTAATTTTATTAATTTTAATAATTTACGAATTTATGTATAAACAAAATTTTTTAATATTTTTTCGTTAAATATAAATTTAAAATTAAATGATTGCATAAATAAATACATACACATTTACGTGCGTATACAGAAATACACATATATTGATAGATTTAAAAAATATACATAAGCTAAATTATATAAATTAATAATTTTATGTAATTAATGTAAAAATGGAAAATATTAAGATGATATCTACAGTTATATATTGTATTCAAAGTAAATTTAATAATTTATAATAATGTATAAATTATCCAATCACACTACATAATACATTACCCAATCATGAAATTGAAAAATTTAATACCTTATTCGTGTACGTACACTCGTACTTAAAAATTTATATATGTTTTGCAGTGTCTTCTATGTAGTAACAATCCATATTTGTCACATTATTACTCTAATTAATGACTAAGCTCTTCAATTAATAATAGTTACCGTATATACATATAATTAATTCGAAATAAATTAATTGTTGAGGAAAGTAAAAAATTAAAAAAAATTAATTTATTCATGTTAAAGAGATTAATAAAAACGTAAAAATTATATTTTACGTATATTTATAATAAAATCGATAAAATTTACTGAAAGTCATTATCATAAAGTGTGTATCATAAAATTATGCAATATAATAAGAATTTATTAGATAATAGATAATAAAGGTTTATATTAAAAGATAAAAATTCAATCATTTAAAATTAATATCAATATGTAAATAAAATCATGAACATATTTTTTTTTTGAGTGATGGAACTTACAAATTTAATTTGTAGCGTTTTATATTCTGTTAGTTTATTTTAATAGAAACTTACATAAGGGGAAATCTCTCAAAAAGTATAAATGAATTACAATTTTCGACATTTCGAAATTTCCGATTTTCAATTATTTTAGGAAAAATTCATATGTTAAACGACTTATCATAAGTATTAACATTCGTATATATTGTTAATTATTTTTCTGTATTAAAGTGAGCAAATAAAAATCATCTTATATGATTATATAAGCATGCAACTTTTACGTATTACGAACTTTATATTTATCTTTATTTCTTTTTTCTTAAACTCTGGTACCTTCTTTTACCTTTCTTATGTCCCCATTTGTATTCATTTATCTTCTAATGTGACTCTAGAATAGATACCTTATTATGAAATAATAGTATTGCAACTCTAAATTTTCCTACAGATTCGTGTTCAAATTCGGTCGTGGATTATTCAATTGCCATAGATGTAAAAAAGTAGAGTTTAAATTATTTCCAAGTGAATTCGACATCTGGATGTATATCCTAGATTATGCAGTAGAAAATAGAAAAGTGGGTCGACGGGTAAGATTGTTTTCGAATCATAAGTATGGTGTATAAAAATAAGAGTAACATAAAAATGGTAAAGATAAACCATAAAAATTGTCAAATGCGATATTGAATAAGATTTTGTAACTTTAGTATTTGGTAGTGCAACACTTTTAACAGATATTAAAATATTAGATTATAAATAAATATATATGTGTGTTTGTGTGTATGCTGTTTCATAAGCTATATATCTCAGAAAATTAGAAAACATGCTAAACATTTAAAGATCAGTAGCCATTAAAATTTGTTTACTAAAAACTGCAAGCTAATTGAAAGAGCTATTTTAATGATTTTTTTATTATTTTGCAACCTATTTTATAATTCCATGTACTATTTCAAATAAATAGATAAATTTTTCAAGATGTTTATTCGTATTTTATGTATAGCATAAATATAATTTTATAAATATTACTTTAAATACTATATTGCTTATTTGCATAAGTTATAATTGATTTCACTTTATTCATAATATTAACAGAAAATAATGCATACGTACAAATCATCGTGCTGTTTTTCGGAATCCTGATAATGTCTGCCAGGTTCTGCATTTTGACATAAACCTGTAAAAATAATTATGTATTTCTTACTAGAAAATAGAATAATTATATGAGAATAATTTAAAAGTAGAATATGAAAGACAATTTGCGCGTTTATAATTCTCATATTTCAATTATAGTTTCATCATTTGACATTATATAGGAAATTAATGTAAGGAAATCTTCAAAGATACCAAATATAAATCAAAAGAAAGGATCGATTAACAGAATTTCAGAATCCATAAAAATAATAAGAGTTGGCTAATTTTCTAAAATGTGTAAAGACTACATACAAAGTTGTACTAATGTATCAAAGTCTATAAGAGTTTAAAACCATGAAAGTCGAAATCCGTATACAAAATGCCATAGAAAGTACAATGAAGTAGATGACGGGCTTGATTCCGTGAAAAAAGAAGCTCGGGCTATACATAAAGAAAAGTTGCAGAGCCAGAGAATCGAGGAGGCAGAAAGGATAAACAAGGTGAAAGAAAGAGGGAGCGTTTACTGCAAGGTAGCAACGGAACTTCCGGCGTTTGCTCACGACGCTTTCATCGAGTATATAAGTAAGACGAAAGTTCACTTATGGGGAGACGCACGCTGTCGAACTTTGTTTCAAGAGAAAGAGAGAGATGAGAAGAGATGAAATGAGATGGAGTTCGTTTTCCAATAGTACGGAAGTACCAGTGGGCCAGTGAATTCACTGATATTGGACTTTTTATTGCGTGCACGAGTCGTCGCCAGTCAACGGAGGGAGAGCAACCGAAAGAAGAGAGTGCATGTAAGGTAGTATAAGAAGCGATCTTCTTAAGTGGTGGAGTTTTTGTAATTTTTTTCTTTTTATCGAGACGCAAAGTGATATGCGTATATGTGTTTGTGTCTGCTCGCGAAATACTTCTTGTTATGTCGTTTCTTTTTCATATAATTTAATCCTATAAACTACGAAGAATTTTTCGATGATGAACTAAGCAACACGATTATTCTCTTAAATTACTTCTATAAAGTTTTTTTAATTATTAAGTAGTAATTCTATGTTGAAATCAATTTGTACTTATTCAGTTATATTGAGAGTCGATAAATATAATTACAATTTCCAACTGGGATATTCGAAATAATATTATTAAAATGAAATGTAGAGAAATGTACGTCACCTTTATGCTGTATTTATTTTTAACGTTTTATTATCAATAAATAGTAGCATATAAACTGTTTTACGTTTATGTAGAATTTTTAGGAGATCAAATATTTTTCTGTACATTATTATAATCAAGATTTTTTCATTAAAATTAATTTAAAATATTTCATAATATTATGGAATAAAACTTAATTAAACTTCAAGTTATCTTGAAAGCGACTTCCTCAAAATAGATCTACAATTTCACAAATCATAGATAAAGTATATTACTTTTTACAAAAATATATACAGTAGATAAAAATATTATTTTTTGAGATTGCTGTAGAATTTTAATTGCTATAGAATGTTATAGAATTTTTGGACGTCATTTCATCTAAGTAATAAATCGGTAGATATGAATTTTTTACGTCTCGATTATTTAATAATATATATAGTCTCATTCTAAATATAATTTACTTGAACAAATTTGAGGTTATCTTTATATTATATATGGAATAGTACAATATGTATATAACTGTAATTTAGTGTAATATTTGTTAAAAATATTTACACTTATGTTAATTATAAGCTATCATTGTTGAATTATGTGAGTACTATTCACTCTGTGCTTTAAATGATTTATTGTAGACTAATTGTTTTTTACAAGAACGAATTTTTTATATTTTCTACTGTAAACACTTCTTTCCTCACAAGGTTATATTCGAATAAATTATATGACCTTTCTTGCGTTCCAAATGGTAAATACAACGTCTTATTGCAAGTAAAAAGCCAGTCTATACACAATTATTAAGTAGTGCAACTCCGATGCGTAGATTCAAGGCTTTTTCAGTTCTTGTATCATCGTGAAGTCTTTTTTTATTAATTTACACGTTTTATATTCAAAATTAATTGAATTATCTATTACATAATAAAAATCTAATACTTCTAAATATTCATAAATAACTTACTTGCAATAAGTAATTTAATATTCCGATCAAGCACTTTTTATATTTTCACAGATTTTAATGGATTTATATATATATATTGGATTTTGGATATTTTAAATTTTAATCCGACTTTAAACAGTACGATTAGTTTCTATATCAAAGTAAGTATGTTTATTATCTATTATTTTTATACAACATATTTGTAGTTATCTCTGATAAAAAGGTTTAGAAATGTGTCATATAATTGTAATAGGTGTATTAGAAACTTACATATAAATAAAATGTGGTGTTCTTATAATTTTTAAATTACAACTGATCAATATAAAAAATCAAAAGCATGAATTATAATATATTTCTATCGAAGTGTAGATAAATACAATTTTAAATAGAAGTACATCATTTGAAAATCGTTTATACTTGCAACTAATAACTATTTTGACAAACTGAATAATAAAAGAATAATAACAGTCAAAAGTAATAAGAACTACTGTTTGAAAATAATGTCAAATGAATTCGAATTGGTAGATAATTGAAACCTATATTACTAATTATACTCGTAATTCTGAAATGTAGAAAGTTTTTCAATTAGTTATTGATGAATGTTTGTCTTTACAATCTACCTTCTGTAACCTGTATGGTCACTATTTTAGAAGTGAATAAAAAGAAAAAAATAGACATACACCTCTTGTTAATTCGGAACTAAGTAAAATTATAATCAACCTTTGTTTCTGCACATAAAATAAAATTATATTTTTTTATTCTCACGTAGCAAAGTTAAAAGTTTCTTCTCGATAATATTTCTCAATTAAGCTTTGGATGGTATGCTTAATGTGATTGCATAATTAGAATAAAATATGTAGAAAAGGAAACAATTATGAAATTAATTTATAATATTAATGAATGATTAAAAACATATAGTTAATCAATTTTGCTTTTAAAAATTTAAAGTTTCTTTTTTTTAATGAATATAAATTTGTTTTAAATAAATTAAATCCGTAAATGTTCAAAAGTTTATTAATTAATTTCACCATATAAACTGAAATACTCATATTAAAAAATTTTATGTTTGTCTAAAGTTTTGCTGATATAAAAGTTTTTATTTTTATTTTTATCATATTTCGTTCGAATAGTCATGATAAAGAAACATTATTGTATTTAATTTACTGCATTTAACTATATATATATTATAAAAGAATGAACTATAAACTTTTAATATGTTGATGCAGAGTTTCGTTAATCTTCTTTCGTTTTAGCCAATGAATGTTCATATGTGTTATTTTTATTTTTTAAGTTCTATTCTATTTCAATTATTTATTTAATTTTACTTTTTAACTTTGATTAATACAACTTTCGAAATTTCTACTTTCAGAACTTTGAATCATCTCAACAGTTATCTAGTTCCAAATTTGAGAATTACGTAGCTACCCGACTGTATATAATTGTGGGCGTGATTCTTGGATGTACGACACAGATGTTTTATTACCCTTTTATTTCAGAATCGATGTTCGCACTTCAGCATTCGGCGAAAAAAGTTTTTGTATTAGAATAGTTTTTGTGTTAAAATTAAATTTATACAAAATATATAAAAATACACAAATGCATCACACATTGTTTTTATTAGTATAATTTATCAGGTTCTCTCATTTTCTCAAAAGTTAAGAAGTCCGAAGATAAATGTGATTTATACTCACCATCCTATTGTTTCTTTTTCTATGATACATGTCAATACCAGATGAATTTTCATGAAAATTGAAAATTGTAATAGTTTATTTATACGAACACATGCCATTCCAAATAATATTATAGATAATAAACAATTTAAATCCACCGTATATTTATTATTACGAATGGCTAAAGGATGTTCTAAATTCACTTCTACGCCGTATTTTCAAAATTTACAATGCTGAAATTATATAGGTACATTTATTAAAGTAAAATAAATGTAAGGAATTTTAATTATCTTATACGAAAATTATATAATTTTTCTCATCTGCTTAAAAAATTCTAATTATCCAACAAAACATGATTAAGAATTCACTTCATCATATATCTGCAACAACTAAGTCAACCATAAGTCCGAAAATAAGTTCAATATCACTTAAATAATCATACTTCCAAAAAACAATATGTTTTAAATTATTTTTTAATAAATTTGATACATTTAAATATTTTTATAATATTACGAAAAATAATATTGATAAAAGGTTTTTATATTACAAAATACGTTTTCGACAGAAGAATACTTTGATAGTGATTTATAATAGGAAAACATGACCTTTCATTTTTTATTTACTTGGAGATAAATAAAAAATACAAATCTTGCAAATCACTACTTTTCATCTCAATATACTTCTTTTTCTCTTCTACCGGAAGAATTTTTTTCGTTTACCCCAAATATCAAATATACTCACCAAAGTAAATTAAATACTTGCACAAAATGGAGAATCGATGGCGAATGGTGCATTTGTCGAAAAAAGGAATAAACTGTACTTGACTATAGATATTTGCACGTCGTAATGAAAATAGAAACGTCAGATAGGAGAAATAGCCAAGAACGAGGGGTTCTAACGAAAATCCAATCGATGATACGAGACTTTTTTTGCACGCAAAGTAAGGGGTGGAAATCGGCTTGGGAATTCAGTGGCTGTTAGCTAAATTTTTATGAAACGATTGTACGATGGGAACATATAATTGCAAAAGAACTCTTCTTACTCATTTGATTTATACAGCACGTAAAAAATTTATGACATTTCGAAGCTTGTTACTTTCCTTACACATAAATAAGATTTATTCAAGTAATTTGTGGATTCTATGTTACTCTATGGAACATTTATGGTGCCAATGAATAAACTTCAAATAATATGATAAATAAATATTCAGAATTTTATAGGTTCTGTTTGGTGAATGCTTATATAATTTAGTTATTAAATGATTTAATAAGATAAAAAAATAAGTAAATATTTTTGAAATTAGACCTGTAAGTTATTGATACAAATTGCATTTGGAAATAGTTTTTCATTTAAATCACCACACTATATGAATAAACGAAGTTTGAAGATATTTCTATTATATTTTAATATTTCTTATAGCAATTTAAATTCTAATACATTTGTAAAATAATTTAATAAACTTAATTTCAAATTAACTGTGTGTTAATTACCTATAATGCTATATGTTTGTTTGTTATTTATAACATGTATTGTAGACAATTCTTCTTTTAAAGTATATAGGAAATAAATTCTATTAAATTCCCCAAGCTTCACTCCATAATATCTAAATAATATCTGAATAAATTTTACATTTTGCAAGAGCCAAGAAATTTGTCGTAAAAATAGAAGGATATCACGTATGCATAAGATACGTAAGAAAACTTTGGATTTAAAGAAGGATCTTTCAATCTACCACGTATATCACTTTCCTCTACACTTTTCACGTCGCTCACACATTTCTGTTCTAGCTTCTGGAATTTTTATATACTCGCGGTCTTGTGTTGACTATTTGTACCGTGAAATGCAATAATGCTCTTAAGATAGAGGAAAAATTTTGACGTAACATTATATCAAATCAATTCGTCATATGACAAAGGAAGCTAAAAATTTAGAAAATATTTTCAAAATTATTTTATCCAATCACGAAATGTTTTTATAAAAATATAAAAACATACAATATTTATTTTCTTCTTTGTTAGATAGTTTTCGAAAGTTAAATTGATTTTTAAACGATTTTAATTTTTTTACAAATAAAATTTGATTCTTACTCTGAATATTTTTATTTTTTTTTAATGATTAAGCGAAAATATGAAAATATTCCTCACAGTACTATATATTTTCTTTATAAAATCTTCCATGGAATCTTACACAACTCTGGTGTGATAATATTTAAATAATATGATTTTCTACTAAAATCCAACACAAAAATCGCTTTGGTGCATTAACTCCTTGACAAAGAAAAGGAGCCCTTATATCCCGAAACTGTCGAGTTGGTGCAAAGTTAAGGAGGTCACAAACCCGATTTCTTTTAATACTTCGACAATAAGATTTTCACTCGGTAGAGTGCGCGTCATTTCCTTCCATCCGAGTCGCTACACGAACTTACATCAAAAGTTAGCGCTGTAGAGACAGTTAAGATTTTCGTCCTCCTATCCATTTTACGGTATGAAACTTCTTGTAAATTGTAGCCCAAGTAAGAAATCGACGCCTCCTTAGGGCTTATTTAATACGTAAAAGCATAAGCAGCAGCAAACTTGCATAGCTACATCTGCAAGAGCCTACACTCATACGCATATACATTTTCTGTACAAAGTGAAATAATTGCGGCTCGCATAACTACGTGTTGCCTTTATATTATGTTGCTCACCTGGCTGCGGTGATATTTTATGAATAATGCGTGAAAATATTAAACAAAAGGAAGTTATCCTTGGTACCTAAGAAATAAGGAAAGCCGGTAATTTGTGAAAAATTATATAAATTATTTTAAAAGTACGTGGATTTATTGGGTAAATTAAATTTTTGTATGAATAATTTTATTATCAAAAGTATTAATTATCAAATATTGTTCATAAGTAAGCGTAATGTAAACTTTCAATTATCTAAAGATCATAGTTATGTATATTCTTAATTTTTTTTGTTACATTTTGAACAAATAATATAAATATTTGTTATTCATAATAAACAATATTCAATTATTTCATAATAATGTTTCAATGGAGTTACATCAGTTTTTGCATATAATTCGTGAAATTTCATTCAGATTTCATTAAATTTGATATCAATATCGAACACGAAAATAGATATTATTATATTTCAAACTGATCACTAATTAATAACTTTTCATTCTAATTAATAACTAACAAATTAATGCATAATTGAATCTTTTAAAATTGCTTATGAAGTAATACTTTTTAAATGTAAATTATGTAAATTGAAAATATAATTACATAAGCTGTAAATCTATTTTTATCTTCTTATAATTATTAAGGAAGATATTTAATAATATCGTAGAATTTTTTACTTGGATGAATAAATGTACAACTTTATGCATAAAAATGAAAACATATTTAAAACGATGTTTATCGATACAGTTCTTCTGATATTGAACAAGAAAAATTGACTACATATAATGATATCAACAAATTTTGAATGAGATTTTATCGAACATTCAGAAGAAGAAAATATACGTATAAATACTACATATAATCTTTAGTGTTTTTATTCTGTACTATAATTTAAATGTAGGTCAGACAGTTCACAATAATGTCGTTTCTTCGACATATATCATATATGATTTTGTTATATGCGGGTTAAAGGGACTCACTAACTATCATATTAATGCATAGTTTTGATCTAAAGAAAAGCAATATATACAAGTTATGTAACAGTAAAACAAAAAATTATTAATTATGACTATATCAAAGGTATATTAATCACGCATATATAAAAGAACAGAATAGATAGAAGTAGTAATTTCATAATAAAATTGAGTACGTAATATACAGATTCTACGTAACTAAGAACTCATGAATATTACTCTTTATAAATAGTCTTTTTAATATTCGACCATAAAATTGAAAGATCTTATTATGTTCAATTCGTAATTCCTCGATCTATGATTATAAGTGTGGTAAAAATCTTTAGATTTAAATGAGTTTTATTTATAATGAGGCGAATTTCCATTTGTTAATTTTTATTACAATTTTAGATCTCTCAACTCGCCGCTTCACAAAAACTTTGTCCAACTCTACTTCTAAATATACGTCTTCGACCCCTTCCATTAAACCAGGAGAGTGACGGGGTTCTTAAGAGTTGCATCTTTGAATGAAGTTCCTTAAATAATTAAAGAGAAAGTTAGGATAACTCATCGACTATATTTAATAAATTGTAGTATTTTCTTACAAGTATGGAAATACGTATAAGTATAAATCAAATTAACAATTATTTCTAATTCTTCGATTTATTATACTGCAAGATAGATAATCGGTAATCCAAAATCTAGTATCTGTTACTGCGCAATGAACCCTAAGCCGACGTGATTTTCTTAGTCGTTTTGAGATAGCGAACATTGTCCCGGGTGTCTCCAATGAGCTTAGTTCAGTCTCAGAGACACTCGATTCTTACCTAAAGACGTTAAAAGTGATATAAAAGGAGGATATCAATCTTGCAGTCAATTTGACTCCGTGTTCATGGAATTTTTTTTCGCTGATCTGTTCTCTTTTGAGGTTGGTTTTCAAAAGAGCGATTATCTTTGTGTGAAATTCGCTTGTACGACTTACACGCGATTTTTATCATCTCATCTAAAATACCTTCTTGATTGGATCTACACGATTGATGAAGGCAAAGTTTCTTAATCACGTTAGCTAGACAGCTAAGCAGTTAGCTAAGCAGCTAAAGACGATTTTAAGCAATAATATTTTGATAAAGCTGAAAGATGTTAGTATAAAAAAATTAAACCCAAATATTAAAACTACATTATGTATTTTTATACCTGTATATTTAAAAGTTTTATTTGTAATAGAAGAACTCTTATAATTATTAAATTCGTTCCTAATATTACAATAAATCACTATACAATTTGAATTAAAATTCACAACTAATTACGTAGGATATTTTAAGTCAACTTAAAATCTTTAATTATTACTATTAATCCAAATATCACGAGGAATGCATAAAGCTACAAATAAAAATATGAAATTATATCGAAATAGTATTCAGGACCAAAACTTATCGAAATTATGAAAAATGATTACGTATTTTTATAAGTAAAATACATTTATATGCCAATTCAATTAAAGAAAGCACAACTTTCGAGGCAGTTGAAAAATAGATTATTTATTGCACTTTTCGAAGGTAAATCTCTTCTCGAGTATAACAAGGGATTTTAAAGCGAATTTAAAAAGCTTCAAACGTCTTTTTATGAAAACTCTTTTTTCCTGCACGTTTATATCCTACCTGAGAATATGCAAGACATTCCTCTTCATTCGCTAACTACTTATGTTTTAAGTATTTTTCAGCAAGTGAACTTAAATGAATTTATAAAGTATTCATAAATAAACAGAAAAAAAGGCACGTTATGAGTATATGCTATAAAAAATGTTTGTATTAACAATCCTGAGTTTAAATGTGTATTAAAAAAAAGGCATAGATAATAAAGTAAGCAATGCAATGATTCGAGAAAATGTAAAAATGTAATAAAAATGAGAAATTTAGAGAGTTGAAAAACAATATAAACATGTGAATTTTTATTTTTATATTTGTTAGCACTTGTATTCTATAAATTCGTCATGCTTAAAATTCTACATATAATTTCATAAAGATTTTTCATCATTTTCATCAACTTTTCGTGACTTAGTAATAACGTGATAAACGGTAAACATCGAAATATGGAAGACATAGCTATAAAAGAATAAATGAAAAAAGTTTTAAGGGGAAGTTCTCCTGCTTTTTCGTGCGATATGTCTAAAGAACGATAGTCGAGTGAATGTTACGTAGTGAATGCATCTTCATACAAAATACATCTCAAAGTACGTACAATCGGACAGACATTTCTGCGTACGTAGAAAGTCCAGAGACGCGAGAACCGAGAGCAGGAATGGAAATTTTCCGGCCGTGCCGACGATAAATTCATCCGAAAATTGCCGGTGTGGAAGCCGAGACCCCGGTGACAGCCTTAACGAGCCAAGTGGATTCGTGAAGGCGGGGGTAGGAAATTCGTGCATGTCGCTGGTCACTCTCGCCCACTAACTCATTCTAACAGGCGCCATAATGGCCTTGGATGAGACTACGAGTGGAAGCTTAAACTAAAAACCACTTATTGTAGGTACGATGGAGGTTCATGCGTGCTATTTTCGCTATTTCGCATTTAAAGTATCCGCGGTGCGAATATCGGCGCTCAGCTTTTCCGTCCTTTATGGTCTTATATGTGTCTGACTTTAATGCGTCACTTTAAAGCTGATCGCTTGTTTTATAGCTCCTTGCATGTGCTAAAACCCGAGTTTATCGACTGCAGTTAAGGATTATTCGAGTCCTGCCTTTCCTCTTACTTTCGATGAGCAATAGATTTCTGAAAATCTTTACTCAGTTCCAGATAGCTTCCAAGTACTACGGGTAATGGCTTCTTTTCTAATAGGACATCGATTGTCGATTCAGTTATTACATAAAATATCTTACGGAGACACTGTTTAACAGTGTATGCAAAAATAAAATCTAATATAATTTTATTTAGTGTCCAATTCATATAGTAGAGTATGAGGTATACTTTTAAAAATAAAATGTAGAAAATTGCGAGTGATGTTGAAAGGATATACGATACAATACAAAGAAATAAAGGAAGTAGCTGTCTAGCAAATTTATAATTGGGTAAAAAAGGTCTATGCAGATAAAGAACATAAAATTTAGGTGGCACATCCTATTTACGCTCGCAAATTTATATAAATAAAAGATGAAACTTAACACAAGATTTCTCGTTGTGTATTCAAAGCCATTTTTATTTTACGCTTGCACTTAATTGAGAAAATATTTTACAAAATATATCTAACATGCTCGAAATTTCCAAAGCATAATTACACCGCGTGCATTCAGAGGAGTTTAGCTTTGAAAACGTAAATTAACTTAAAAAGCGACAAACTTATTTCTGAAAAATCTCTACGTTATATTCAGAAATAGTAAGATGTAGCACATCAAAAGCATCCATTAATGATGTAAACAACAATACTAAGTATAGAAATATTTTAACGACAAAACTTTAATCACATGTAACGAATAATTACTTCGTTCACCTTAAAATACGAAATACGAATTATATTAAAAGTAGTACGAATTATATTAAAATTGCTAAAAATTAGAAGCCCAGTGTACAAAAATATAACTATCAATCGACAGATAAAATATGCACAAATAATTGGATATCGATCATTTACTGTACATTTACAATAATTTAATAGTAAAAAAATAAATAAATAATGTACTTTTTATTTTTATGCTTTATTTAAGTTAAGATCGAGTTAGAAATTATGGTAACTGTATGAAATTTAATAAAATAACATCAAAATGATTGTAATTATTGAAAGAAAGAAATTTCTTATAGAATAAACACAGAAAAGTTATTAATTAGATTAACTTGCTAAATGGTTCTCTTATGCCATTTGACATATTATAAATTCATATAATCTTAACATATTGCAAACACGAGTTGGAATTTCTTGTTATATATCAGTTTCTTTACAATGATTTTCGATTAGTATTCACTAAAGCAATACTCTTAGTATATCAATAAAAGCAAAATGTATTAAGCTGTTAAAGAAACATATGTATAAAGAATATATATATAAAGAAACATATTTGTAACAGTTATTAATATGAATTTGATTATTAGATTGATTAAGCACATTTATACAATGATTCGTGCGCTATTGAATTAGTTCAAATAAATATAACAAAAGAAAATATTGTATTTGAAATGTATTTTTCAAAGATTTTTAAATATAAGAAACACAAATAAATGTATCAAGTCAGTTGATTGAATTATTGATCAAAGATTCTTATTTACCTATTTCAAATTTAAGTCGGACTTCTATATTTTATTTAATATTTATGTGCTTTTTTTAAAAAAAAAAAGAATATTTGTAGATTATGATGTATTATATATAGTGAACATCTAAAAGTTTCTTTTATTTCATATTTTTTTACAAAATAAATTTCAAAGATGAGAAACGTATTTTCTCAAATTTTCTTGAAAGATTGAATATTAAAAGAAGTAAAAGTTAGTAAGAATAGTGAGTTCTTCGTTCAAATAAATTTTTCCAGCGAATGGACGAAATTCTTTTTATAATTCTTACTTTATGTAATGTACAGAATAAAATTTTAATAAGATTTGTGGGAAAATTTTATATAATTATAATAGCGTTGGAAACATTAGTGCTAAAATATCGTACATTATTACAAGAAATTAAAGAGATTGATCGATTTATGGGAAATTCTATCCATTTTTCCTATTATAATTCACAATGACGATAAGAAGCATATTGGAGGAATAATTTAGAAAAAGGAATATTTCCCACTTCTATATATTATTCTAAAAAAAGAGAAAATATGTTCGAAGATTCGCGGACATTATCGCACCGCTCAATAACTTTTCTAGGTGCAACTTCCTCATAAATTGAGCACACGGTATCTGAATCGAAGCTTTATGAATATCTTCTTTAGACTGGCCTGAACGCTAGAGCAATCAATCTTTCTTTTCAAACGATATGGCAACTTATTCGTAAGTCCGCGATCGACCTACCACATGAAATCTCCGCTAACAAAAATGAGTAATTAAGAGATTGAAGAAAAACGGAAAGAAGTTTTATCTTTAAATTAACACCTTATCTGGTCTTTTCCAGATAAACATCAGGATGTACTCAAATAAAATTAATATAATTTTCCTTCAGACATCATTTTTCAAAGTATTCACTTTGAAAACTGTAGAGGACATAAAATGAAAGTTAATTCAATATTTTAAGCTAGGAAAAATTGTTTTTCTTCGAGGATAGTGACTGATAATTAAAACACAAATATTACAACTTTTGGTACTTTATTGGTAATGAAGCTCATTTGCAAAGGATAAACAAATCCTTATTCAATTACAAGATGTAATGAAGATTTTATTTAGATAATCGTCGTAAAATATAGTGAAACATTTATTTCCTTGAATGAAATAGTACATCATATACGAAAATATATTTTTCATCTATCAGCGAGAAATTATGGAATTACTTCTTCATTTATAATTTATTCTTATTTTTATCCATATAACGAAATTACATTTCAATACTTTCAATGCTACAGTACTACAGCCATTCTTTCTGCTTCCAGAAAAATAAAATGTAGTTCTACTAATTCTTTTAATACGAATATTTTGAGATAATATTTGTTAGTGTAGTGATGTATAAAATTTCTGAAGAAAAATGAAAAGCTTGCAGTTTAAAATAAAGTATTTGTGAATGACTGAATAAATTTTTTAATATGAATAGTAAATTAGTAGATTGATTAAAAAATTTACGAATACCGTTTTCATTAAATATACTATATATTAGCTTACTAATATCACTATTTTTCAGTAATCGTGCTAACATTTATTATAAATGAAGAATTAAATATAATCATTCAATACGTTATAAATTATACTAGGCATTAGAAATTAAATATAATCTTCTATGAAGTGGAAGACTACATTGAAAATAGAATCTTTTTAAGATGTGTTTAAAAATTTATTATTTCAATGTAGATTATAAAATAGATGTTTCAGATATAAGTACAAGTCTTTACAAAGATTTACATATACTAAATATATAAATGAAAATATTTAATTGAATCCATGTAATTTTATGCAGCTGTAGTAAGTTAGATTTCTATTTCAGAATCACAATTAAAATAAAAAATGAAAATAAAATAAAATATTTTTATTATCAAAGTAATCGTAACTTTAATTAAAATCATCCTTTAAATTATTTTATCTACCAAATGATATTGATAGGAATACTTTCAATTCACATCTTCAAAAGAATAAAGTTCATTTATTTTCTTTTTACTAAACTATGTAATATTTTTTCTTTTATAAATTGTCTATAAGAAGTCGATCTCTGCTACGTTTTTATTAATCTTTGTCTTATCAGAGTCGAATAATATCATTATATTAATCATTATCTCGATTATATTAATAAAAATAAAATCTTTTGTATTATCTATTATACCAAAAAAATTATTACAACGGAAGGTAATAATACAAAGGAACTGCATTTTAGAAAAATCATCGACCTATTTATATATCCGAGTTTTAAGTAAATTTTGAATAATATATTCTGTATTTTGAGTGGACATTAAGGAAATATTTTCTCACTTTAGAAAACTCGACAGTTAATACAAGCGCATTTAAACACATGCACTCGTAGGATACAGCATAGTATAGAAACGGGTGCGAATGAGGCTTGAACTTAGGTCGAAGTTTCGGAAAGTACTTAGCGCTGTTGAGAAATTGTCTAAGAATTTCTCTCCCCTTCTCTATGCACATATACTATATACATCGTGCACACTTCTATTTCTCTTGTTCTTTTTTTCCATCCTCGTTCTCTCATTCAGAAACTTGACTTTAATACTTTATATGAAATGCGAAGTCATATCTATCGCAAATAAATTCACCACCAATGGCTATTAATGGCTAAATAAATCCAAATATGGTTTACCTATGTGCATGGATACCTGCGTTCGATGAGTGCGTCGATGTATATACGTGAACGAATACTTGTATGAATATGTGCACGGTCAGAGGTATCACGATTTCGAGATCGGTTATGTTACAATAAATTATTCTACCTTTATAAGTCGAATCAATCTATTGTACTAGAATATTACTGAATAGATATGTTAATTATTAACAATGGAATAATTTTAATTTTCATAATTTAGATTCTCTGCTTTTAGCTGTGAAAATATCCAAATTTAATAAGATATACAATACATTCAATAAAATCTGTCAATTTTAGTTTGATATAAACTTGCATTTATTATAGTACGAAGCTCGAATATAAAACATGTATTTCACATTAAATAAATTTTACATCTGACATATTTCATATGTTTCGATTGTTTCAAGTCAATTTATACATGAATTTTTGTTATAATATAATGTACTTCAAATGCAATTTGAAATAGCTTATATTTCAAAAATAATTACATTTGAAGTGTAATTATCATAAAATGATAATTTGAAATAGATTTATAAATGGAAATTGAATAAGACAATATAATAAACAAGTTATTTCAGTAGCTTTGAAAATTTATAATAAATACAACTTGAGAAATAATTATTTACATTATAAAAATTGTGCCTAACGCATTGAAAAATTTGAATATTACGTTTTCTAGTTTAGTAAGCTGACAATGCATTATAAAATTTACACTGATTTCGATTTTGTCGTGTGGTACTCAAAACTTACAGGAAAGTAAAATAAAAATAAAAATAAAAATGTGTATATTCCATAATAAAAACTAATAAATTAAACCTGTGACACTTTTCTAACATATTGTATAATTAAATCGTGATTATTTGTATATTAAAAATAAAAAATTGTATTGAAACTGCGATTGCTATATAATTATAAAATTATGGAAAATAAAATTCGATAATTCTGAGTTACTCTTATCTCTATTTACACTTAGTCATATCATAAAGTACAATAATTTTAAAAAATATATATTAAGAGAATAATTATCTTTTACTGTACTATTTGAGGAGTCGTTTTTAATCTTTTAATTATCTAAGAGATACATTTTTGGATAACAATAATTATTTACGTTATTTTTGTTATCGAATGTATATCTGAAAAATTTGAAATTGATCGAAACATCCATTCAATTTTGAAATTCAAATAAATATTTCAAGTTTGTTAAATTAATCTTTTTACATTTTCAAAAATAGTTTTTCTTCTAAAGAAAAATATTTTTTAAATTTTTGAATTTACTTTGAATTATCCGTATTTTTTTTAACATTAATCTATAAAAAATCGTTGCAATAATTGCCTACAATAAGAAGTTTTTTTCAAGTGTATCATATTTGTAAAAAAAGAACAAAATTTGCAAAATTTTTTGACGAATACAATTTCAAAACATTTTAAATGAATACCTCATACGTAGCATAGAACGCAAAGAAGACCTTATATTCCTTTAAACCACATCACAGTATTGAATGGCAGAAATACGTGCGTACGTGAGCGCGCGTGCGCCTGTCCTATGAAAATGAAATTCATGCAATTCTGAAAGCTGGTTAGTTTTTCAAAACAAACAATGTATTCAAACTTTTATTAGGATTATGTTATAAAAAATTTTAATATATAAAATATGATAAATATTATCTGTGGAATGTTCTACATTTTTTAAAATTTTATATAATGAAGGTAGATATTAAATTAAATAGTTTATCTCACATGTAATGATAAATTGGGAAAAAATATTACCTACTCTATTATGGACTTAAGATATTTTATTTGTAATCAACTGAAACTGTCTTTAAAATGACTTGTAACAATTTAATACTATAAGAAAAAACATCTTATAATGATGTAAACATATTTATATTTCTTCTAGTTTATCGTTTCAACAGATCTTTTTTTTATCTTATTATTCATCAATAAAAAAATATATCACGAAAAACGTATTGAGAAAACAAAATTTTAAATGTAATATCATTTAAATATTTGAATTATATCATACTATAAACTTTATTTACCTTTAGAATTAAAAAATTGTGAAATAATTAAATAACTTGAATTAGGATTAATTAATGTGTGTGCGTGTGTGTGTGTGGGTGTGTTTAAATGTAATTTTTTGTTATTTGCAATATTGAATAAGTAACTCGTAGAGTGTTTATATGGTCCAAAGTTTCTTTTTAGCACAATTTATAGATGTATCGTGTATCCTCGAACCTCTAAAGTAGGGTGGATGTATGGCATAGGCAGATAATAGAAGATGACTTCCTCACATGAGGGAAGAAACAATGGAACTACCTCGAAGTAATCTGAAAAGCTAATACTTTGATAGTCCTCCATGGATTGAGTAGGGCTACGTAGGGTTTTTCCGCATTTCAATTTTTTCGTTACAAAAGAAAAAATTATTTATCGGCGTTAACCGTTATCTGGAAATGTTTAAAATGATTTTCTTACTAAATCATTTCATTTATAAATCTCAATACTTAGATATTAAAATATTATTCTATAAAAACTATTTTCTACAAAATTGATTTATGAATCACTATGAAAAAAATAATTAAAAGAATAATTAATAACTTATATGTTACACTTTTTTGTATCTGAAGACGTTAATTGTAAAATGCAGTGGCAAAAAACTGAAAGCCAGTTTGATATATGGCAATATAAAAATTGATTGATCCATGACCAAATATTTTAGAAATTAATTTTATTTTGATTTTTATTAATTCTTTTTTGTTTATAAATTTAATTTAATTTAGTGGCGAAAAATAAGATTAAAATAATTATGGAAAATGGGAGAATGTAACTATCAATTTCATAACTGAAGTATTGATCAATCAGTAATTGCGTCTAGTAATTCTATTTCAAATTTCTATTTTATAAACGTAATTGTAAAAAATAATATTCCGAAAGTAACTTTATGCACTAAGTTAAGAAATATAAATTAGAGCGTGTACGATTGCGTAGCCTTAATTTGGATACGTAAGAGTTTACAAAATAGAGTTCCTGATTTAAAACATGCAAATCAGTTATAATAATTACATGGAAGTGTATTATCAAGATTGATAGAAAGTTTTTTATTCTAATAAATAGTCGTAATTATTTCGACGAAATCGCTTCATAATTATTAGCTTGAAAGAATTAAAACAAAATTGAATAAAAGTGATAGATTTAAGTTATATCTGATTAGGGTGATTACCTTTATTCATTTATCATTGAAATTGCTGCTTAAATACTACATATTTTACAATTTTTTATAAATAATTTCACATTAGTATTTTAGAATTTACTCGTAATATATCATTCGCTATTTCATCGTTTATTAATATTTTGAAGTCGATTAATAACGAACATAAAGAACACGCTAATCTGTGGCTCAAAATACTCATCCGTTATAACAGTTTATATGACGCAGGCAAACATATAAGCACGCGCGCGCGCACACACACACACACACACACACACACACACACACACACACACACAGAGATCAATTTACATTCTACAAATTCCTAAATCTCGTTATCCATTCTCAAAATTTTACTATCAAGACATTCACTTTTCATAGCTGTTGATGATCTATCCTTTAATTTTGTTTACAATATTTTTCATTTGTTATCATTGTTATATTTTTATAAATGAGCGCCGCGCTGTTTACTAATTGTCATCAGTAATTACAAAATATTATCCATCGAATTTTAGTGACTCAGAGATTTTAATTAATTTCTTATGAATAGCTTATTATAATATATATATATATATATATATATATATATATATATATATATATATATATAATGATTCTGATGAGAATGATTCTGAAAAACTGAACCAATCTCTGCGTACGAAGTTGTTTTATATTAGCTCTCTAATCTATTCTCTTCTAATCTCAGCAATGGCTTAAGTTCACTGACAAATGCTCGCGAAAGTCCAATCACGAAACAAAGATCGAGATTTTTCTTCCTCGTCTAACCGCGTGCTCGACTCACATTTCTCTCATCTAAATCAAAATTCCCTATTTGCGCGCAAAACCAACTCAGCGGAAGCCTCCCACGAACTTGAACTCCAACCTCGATGCATCGCCTCGGAAGCTTATTCGTCTGGATAGAGGATCTTACGGTGGACCTGTGAATTAGAATTGCGATTATCGAGTTAGTCTTTGGAAAGGGAGTCACCGATGCGAATGAGTGTGAAATGTGCGTCAGTGCGACCCAAAGCAAATTCGGTTAACCTTTTATAGATGAGCCTTTGGAATTCTTCATCGTCAATTGCAGTGTTTTCTGCGTTGGTTTGATTCTAAATAACCGTCAATGTAATTTTCATTTTTATTTTCGGTCTTAAGGATGACGGAATTGTAAATCGAGGAGAGAACGATCGTAACGATAATGTTAAACTTTAATTTAATTCATAAAATTAGTTCTTCATTTTGTCTTATTTCGAAATTATTAAGATTAATGCACTTTAATACGAATGTCGAAGAACGCATAAAGACAAAATTTTATTAACCCAATAAAATAAAAAATGATTAAATTTGCTTCGTGAAAAAAGACTAAATACGAATTCATTTGAAAATATTTCGAAGTGTGCTATTTGAATTATAAAATATATAAATTCATAATCCTATGTGCTCGAAGCTACTTGATATTAAATATATTGACATTTTCAATATATTTTTTACGTTGATAATTGCAACGGTCGGATGATAATGAAAAACAATCAACTACATCAAGTGTATGAACAAACGCTTTATGCATACATTCAATATTATGAACTAATAGCTCTCGATATAAGCCCGCAGTTTAAGCTTTTGGCTTGCATGCGACAAGCTCTTTTACAATTTTACACGAGAGATCTAGATCCTTGCCACCTACATTGCCGCGTCAAGAACTACTGCACAATAGCTGCGAATCATATCACGTGTTTCATTGTGCGCATTTGTTGGTGAATTTTGATAAAAGGTGAAAATGTGAATATTTTTCATATCGTAATCAGATGTAAGTATTTTTTTAACCGAGATGAAATATTTCGTTTTCAAATTAAAGAAAAATAACTATCTCAGTTTAACGTATAATACTTTGATCAAAAAATAGCTGAAGCGACGAATGATAAAATTTTTAACCGGTAAGGTTTCGGATAATTTTTTTAGGATATTTACATAAGATAATAATAATTAACGATAAATATTTTTATCAAATAATGAAAATTCTTTTTTATTTCAAAATTAGATTATAATTTCAACGCAAAACATATCTTATACAATTAATTTCTATCTTTCATTAATTTTATCATTAACGTACAATTTTCGTAAATATTCACAATTGAAACGTGCAAATGTCTTCTTTTACACGAAGCTTAAATATAAAAAAAGGTGAAACAACATATTGCCTTGAAACTGTATTAATCAAACTAAATTTTTATCAAAAGAAAGAACTAATTGCTAATTTTTAATTGCAATAAGAGAGAATAAGGCATTGGCAATTTTTTGAAATTGTGAGGTCTTTCCTCGAACAAAATCATGCTTTCCACGGTGTGTACATAATAAAACTTTTCTACTAAGCCGTATCGAGAGAGAGAATTACGCACTATGGTAGTGCGTAATCCAGCTCACCCATCTTAAGCCGATGGGTGGCTCCAAATGCCTTCAACAAAGGGCTTTTCCCGCGGCTCCTTTCTTTCTCTCGCAGCTTTCTCTCTTTTTTAAACAGGGTAACGGCGCTATGAGCTCATGAACTGGGGTAGCACATCGTAAAGGCAATTTAATGTTTACCGTGAGGGCTATTCTCTTCTTGTAAAGAAAGATACGCCATTTTGCCTTTCATTTCATTAAAACTGCTTTTTCATTGCTTCTTGTAGATTAGTGTATAGTTTTGTTGAGAGCTTTTTCGATCCTTGAAGGCACTCCGGCTAATTTAAAGGATTCCTTGTTGTACAACAAGAAGATTGTTGTAGGACAGCCCATCGAACACGAATAGTAAATGGATTTTGTAAGTTTTCGATAAAATAAATATTTAAACATACCGACGATTCTTCGTTCTATAAATCCTATGATGCACACGCATCTATATACTGTAGAACATGTTCAAATTTCTCTTTTAAACTTGTATCGATAATTATAGTTTTCAGAGATTTTAAAGATTTCAAATCTATATATTCCACTCACTTGTTTATTTTACAGATACAGTTAGTTCTGTATACAACTGATCTTCATCTAAATAACAGATGATAAGTAATAAAATTCTTTATTCAAACTGCCCGTATACAAATAATCGTATTTGCATTTAAAATGTAAAATAAATTAAAACTCATATTTTTTGCAAAAGTAAAATTCTTGAATCTGTAAGTATATTCTTCCATTTTTCAATAGAAAAAAATCTAGTCTAGTCAACGGAATTTCTTTTTTTCTTCATAAAAGGAATAACGTTTTAATCAGTAAGCGACAAGAGATCTTTATTTTTACGATGAAATTACGCGGCGGGTTTTGCTTCTACGTTACATTTTTCTTATTGTACCTCTATTGTACTTCTATCAGAGACTACTGAAGTGTAGCTTATAAAAATATTTATTATATTTTATTATATTCTTCACTTAAGATATCGAACATTGTATCATTATTATCAATTATCAGAAATTTATACAAAATAATTGCGATAATTTAAAAACTATATTTTCTGTTTAAGTAAAGCGATAAAATACAAAAACACACAATCCAAGTGATAATCTTGGTTACCGTGAGAAATTACAATATTTTGTCTTTATCTAATTATTTCGTCGTTATGTTTAACAAATGAGTATTAAAATTAATTGCGTTTCGAAAGATGAAAACTAATTCTTCGATTTCTTATTAGGTGGCTTATTATACAAAATTTGTATAACAATATTTTAATAATATTTCACGAAACTGAAGAATCGTTAAAAAATCGAGGACAATTAACGTATTCCATTGTAGTAATCATATGTAATAAAACATGAATATTGAAAATCGCTTATACAATTGATTAATGTAAAAGTATCAGTAACGTAGTAAATGAAAAATATTGGCACAACGAAAGCAGCGATAATGTCAAATACGCATTTACATTCTCAACCCGATTGCGATGTGAATCTTGTGGTACGTGAAGAAAAAAAGCTAAAAAGCTTTGAGTACAATTAGCGTGTGTCAGTGAGCAAATTCAAATAAAAAGAAAAAAATGCAAACCTTTCGACGAAAAATCCCGCAATACACTTCAGATTTCATTGCTTCGCCGCAATCTTGCATGCATTTACCATATCTCGCTTGTAGTCCAATAATGTGTGCGCGAGTCTCGCGATTCTTTTTTTCTTTCTCTTTCTTTTTACGACGACTCTGGAGCGACTTGAATAACGTCATATGGTGACAGAAGGAGGTTGGGGATGGAGGGTAAAAGTGAGAGTGGCCCCAATCAGTGAGCACCCGAGAAGGGCAAAAAAATTTTCTCACGTAGCAAACAACGCAAGTCATACGTTTTCGTTTTCCTTTTGGTATATTTATTGCAGCTACATGTTATTGCTAGACATTATGATATAACGGATGGTATTACGATATTCACGAACAGGTCTTAGATATGATAATTTTTATTTTTTCTTTCGTATTCTTTTAAGTGTTTTCTCATAAATTTTCATTTTGGGAATAAATGAATGAACGATTGTGTCATCTAATTTTGCACAATATCTATTTCGCGTAATAAAATAATTAAATTCATTTTAAAGGTGTAAAAATATTTTCAAAGAATTGACTTTACTCTATGCTTATCATTCAAATTTAATTGTTCAATTTACATGATTCTTATTAGACTAATACTTATAAAATCAAGAGTGAAGTTAGGGTTAAGAGTAGATGATTAAAAATTATTCTATTAGGTTTCACTGAAATATTTCATTCGCTTCATGTCATTAGTATAAATATGTACTGTATAATACATAAAATCTTTATAAAATTAAAACGTATAAATAAACAGAAGAGATTTAAGAATAGCAAGTCAAAGATTCTTTTAAATTTTAGTAGTTTACTCGCAAAATTTATAGGTTACTTTACAATCGCGTAATGTATTAATAAAGTATATAAATGCGTTTTACTCAAAAGAATATTTCAGTTCATTTAATAATTTATTACAACTACGAAGATGAAAATGAAAAATGTTCAAATTATTATTCTTCAATAGTGTTATTGCTAAGACGAGAAAATAAAAAGAACACCGATCATGTAACGCTATACAAACGAAGTTGCAGTTATACAAAACTTAATCCACTGTGCTCATAGTCAATGAATACAAGGGTAAAAGACGATGGATTTGATCTACGATATACTCTCAAAAGAGTTAAATATTCTTACTTTCCTTATCCGAGGGGCATCGCATCAGCTTTATAAGCGCATCCTCTTTTCCTCTTTTTGTATATTGCTCCTCCTTCTCTCTCTCTCTCTCTCTCTCTCTCTCTCTCTCTCTCTCTCTCCATATTCTTTTATATACCCCTATTATTTTCGCTCATTCTATTTAGTGAACAGAAATTTTCGCCTCGTAATGGCATCAATCATTCATTCATAACATTCTTTTCAGATAGCTTTACATAAAAGAGTTTTTAAAAATATAAATGTTTTCATGCCAAGTTTTCAAGTTTAATCAGTATTATGTAGTTTGATTTATTTGACAAAGAAAAAAATAACTGATAATATGTTAGTATTAAGAATTTTCAGAATTCTTAGTTAAATTAAGTTAAATTCATTAGTTAAATGAAATAAATTATTACTTATAAATTATGATATCCTCACAAATATTCCTATATAATTATCTTTTTGGCTAGATTTTTCTCTGGATAAATAGAATTTTTCAAGACAAATAAATCGAATCGAAATCAAATCACTAAATTTTATGCCTCTTACTGCTCTTATTTTTCGATACTCAGTTTTTCTTCTTTTCTCACCTTTGTTTTTATTGTACGCAATCTTTTTTACTTTTATACCTCCTTCGATCTCTCATATACTCTTATTGCCTATCTCTAATTCCTTTTTCTCTGCGTATACTGTTTCATTCTTTTACCTACATTTCCAACAAGGACTTACATCAAGTCATATTAGAGAGAATCTGCAACAAAAGGACGCGCTCGATAATACCGTCTCCTTCATCTGTTTCTTGCCTGGCAAAACTTTGCCTTCCCATCACTTGGAAATCCAGGTTTTCTTCTAGAATGCTTTTTAATAAAGTGATGAAGTGACCATCGTTCAAGAATTTTACTTTATTTTTAGCAGATATAATAATTACGCGTTGGATTTTACATTTTTTAAAAATTACAATAGTTTATTTAAGCTTAACGATTAAAATTCATTCTTCTAAATATCAGAAAAATCTTGATAATTTGAATAATTTTTTGGATACTTTTTACATATAAAAGAAATTCATTTATTTATTAAAATTAACACTTATTTATTCGACTGATGAATACTTATTTATATTTAATCTTTAAACTCCCCAAAGATAGTTTTTTCGGTGGATATATTAGTACATTAGATACATAATCATCAGATTTCCAGTTTACGGTTATATTTCCAAGAATGAAGTTTATATTAATAAAAATTCGTTATAAGTTAAAACATACATTTTTAAAAAGAAAATCTAAATTACTTCACAGATGTTATTATTTTAAATATTTTAAGTTAAGATTCACTTTTTTATGTTTATGGAATTTTCTGCATGAATGTTTATAAACGGAAAGTTTAAGATAGAAATTTATACGGAGTTATGAAAAACAGTCACTTGAAATTGTAGAATTTAAAAATGTTTACAGAAGAAATATTTTTATATACTATGTATAGATGGTTAAATTGACTAAATATTTAATTCTATTTTCCATACTTTAACAAAAGTTTAAAATTCTCTATTTATTTTAGTTAATGTTTATCATATTACTTAAATTTTATCTTTTCTTTAGAAAAAGGCATAACCTATTTTTTATGAAAGTAAAAAATTAACATTGGCTATCTGAATTACGCTCAAATGTTATTTCAGTATATTAAATTATATAAATTTTTCGAAATTTCTACTATTTACAATCTTAAAGAACTTGAAAGACTTTGGTTTTAATATTCTTGGAACGTCGACAAAGATATTATAAGACTATTAAGATGGTAACTAGACAATAAAAATAAGCTCTCCACTAATATTTTCTTGAATTGAATTGAAATACACTAGTATTTAATTCGAAAACATTCCAGTCCACCGTTCAGATTTAAACACTTATAGTTCTTTTATAATATTCATAGATATCTGAATTAAAATTTTATTTTTATTCAAGACATTTATTTTATTGAATTATATCTTATTTACGCATATTCTTGCAGAAATAAAGAATAAAACATGAATTTGACACATTCAAATAATATAAAATAATTAATTTTCTTAAACTTAAATTAAAGCATATCTAATGGAATGATTTATCTTTTCCAAATATAAATGATGTAAAACTTTCTTTTTAAGTTAAGAATCTTTATTGAATATAGTTATGCTTTTCATAGTGCGTATCTGTTCTTTTTAATAATCCCTCATTCTGTGAAGGCATGGAATTTTAAGTAAGGGAAGCCGGAGAGTACTAGTAGCATTCAGACTCGAGGGTTAAATTAATTCAATTCTACTAACAAGGAAAGGCTGTGGACGAAAGGCGAGAAAATAGGATTTACTTATAAAAGATAGCCTCGGGAAGCAATCTTTTTTATAACAAAGTATATATATAATTATTTATTTGCACCGATTAATAGTTAAAAATTTAAGACTCACGCATTGGAGAGCGTAGTAAAAATTGTTCAATGAAAATATGTAAATATATAAATTCGTTAAAATAATTTATGTTTTAAACATTAAAATAGATAAATAATTTTTATTTTATAACTAAACAGAATCTCGATCATAGATTTTATATGAAACTAGATAATTTTATGAGCTTTGTTTTATTAAAAAGCAAAAAGTTTACTCTGGTACATAACACTCATACTCTTGTACACTCAGAAAAGTGTTAACATTTTAAGCATCAATTTTTAATACTATATTATATTTGGAAGCAGTTAACTACATTGTAAACTACAAACGACATATAAGGTTGAAAGAAATGAATTTTGTTTGTATACATAGGGTAATTTAGTTAAAGAAGTAATTTTTTTTATTTTGATAGTTTATTAACATTATATTGTTCAAGGGATATTTGTGTGTGAAATTAGGCATTTATTTAATAATAATCAATTACATTGACTTTTTTCGCAAACACATGTAGAAATACTTATAATTTCAATTAATTCTTTGTTTTTAATTAATAACGATATTATTTTCATAATAGACATTACTTTGTAGAATATAAGATACATATTAATGTTAATCTTCCTTTGAATAACATGATATTAAATTTGAATTTCATTTTAAATTTTCTCGAAGTTTATAGTAAATTATGATATTAGAATTTTTTTATACTTAATAGGAATATATATATACATACGTACTTACATACATATATTATTTAGTTAAAATATGAGAAAAATATTTTAACTTTAATAACGTATTCAATCTTAATTAAAAACTTGAAAATTACTTTCGTGCTGATTTGTTTATATTAAATTATGTTAAAATTCTATTCGTAGTTTTAATCTTGACAGTTTGTTAATTTACTATCCTTTAAATATTTAACTTAAACTTGTTCTATTTGAAATTAAACACTTAACAAATTTCATCTAATTTTAAGATAGAATTAGAAATAGATGTTTATATCAATCTAAACAATGAACTTAGTTTCCAAGATTCGTTAAAATTTCGAAAAGGATTTAAAAGCAACAGTAGTTCTTAATATATGAAAGATACCTTCATCGTTATATCTAGTCCAACTAAATAGAAAATAGTAATTTTAATTAATTATCGAAAAATTAGTGATTTCATGACATTTTATATTCTCGTATTACGTCCAATCTCGAACATTAACCTGCTGTTTGTGTCCTTCTAACGTTTCTGCATTTGAATCGCGATTTCTTTGTAGACTTTATTTTTTTCTGAGATATAGTAGGTACTTAAAGCCACTTACACTCGAGATGAGAATTTCCAATGAGAATAACCGCGCTAAATGACAAGACCGAAGGATTAACTCCCTTGTGGCTTTTTACGCCAGTGGAATCGATGAAACTTTACCGAAGACTTTGTGATTAATTGAAATTTTCTTTTGCACATGGAGAAAGTTATGTTTCCAAAATTGGCTAGGAATAGACTCGCTTACATGCATTCTTTCGAGATGATCCTCATTAGCTTGTTACAGAATTTGATGTATTAGATGTAATGTTATAAATTGAAATGACAGAGTCGTGTGCATAAAGAAATTCTTAAATCTTTACTTTCGAATAATATTGTCATTAGTTTTGTATTTTAAATTACACTGTCTGACGTAAAGAATTTATAAATGCATGATACATCAAACTTATGTTTCCGTTTTGAAATTTATTTATTTTATCAAAAATTTAAGATTTTATTATTTTTGACATTAATATGATTTAAATCTTTTTGTCTTATTTAAAAAATTGTGAACACTGTAAGAAGATATTCCAATCAATGGTTTCCAAATTTTTAAAATCGTTTCTCATATACTAACTTATTTTCTTAAATCATATTCAACGAAACTAAAACGAGAAGGAGAAAATATATCTAAAAAGATTTTGTTTGATTTTTATTGTTATCAATTTTATAAACAAGTCAAATTGTCCATATATTTAGAAATGTAGCCTGAATGGAGTTTTGAAGTTGTGATGTTTTTACGCATTTGGAATTTAAATATTATGTATTTCTCGATAAACGTCTATTCTAATATCCTGTACGCATATAAATATTAAATATAAAGTACTTTCACTGACATCTAAATCAACAAAGCGCAGAAACTTTTTTGAAAATACCGTCTTTACGGTATAATCGTATTTAAGTTCATTCAGGGAAACAATAAAAGCAAATCCATCTTGTAATTATAAGATTGTTCAGTATTAGATAAAATAAATTTATCTATTAATTTGGTAAATAATTTTTAATAAAAATGTTTTACTGCTCAATCTTTTCTTTTGATTATTGAATACATGAATTAGGATAAAACAAATGTGGTACGTATGTTTAAACAATTTTTTAAAATAATTCGTAATAATATAATTATTACAATATTTTTGAAGAATTAATTAGTTTTGTTTTTTATTGAAAATTATTGAATATTGCTTCTTTAATATACACAAATTTCTGCTTTTTTACTTGAAAGCCGTAACAACGTTACCGTTGTAAGATAATATATTAAAAAGCGAAAGCATTTATTTTTAAAGGTTAACGAAAGCTTTTCTTTTCTCAAACAATTACTGAAAAAATTAAATTGCTTTTAATCCAATTGCTTTTGCTAGCTTGGTTACTAACTTGTCAGAGAAAATAGAAACTAAATATTGTAGTAATTTTATCGGTATCGATACTTTATATGTTAATTGAAATTTTCTTTTTAAATCGGTTTAAAAAAATTCATAGTTAAAATCTATAATTGTATATAATTAATTCATGTGCAAATGCATAAATATTTCGTAGTATAATTAAACATTATACTTAAAAGAAATGCAAATGGGGAAGAAAAATTATAGCGATTCTTTTATTTGTTTTTATTGAAATATTAATGATCATACAAAAACTACTTTATAAGTACTTTATAAGTTAGATATTAAGTATTAGACATCTTTCTAGTTTTATTAGATATAATGAATTAATAACATGGAAAAATTTTTTCATAACTAGAATACCTTAAAAACTGGAATACGTTATTATTCCAGTATAACGGAAATTACATTCATTTCAAGAAATAAACATATTAAGCAAAACTTAGATCTTCGTTGCACGAAATTAAAATCTTATTAGACGATCCATAAAATATTAAAAATCAAAAATCATAATCAATAATAATTAATAACCGAAATACTTTCATACATGAAAGAAATAGGTGTACATTATTGTAAGCTTTCAAATCGAAATAGTGTCGAACTGAATTAAAAAAATATTAAAGATACTGTATTACCTATTAATAGTAATCGTGTCTCTACAAATCATCACCTATCAATCTATTTATCCAAACGAATAAGAATCTCTATGCGCTTATGCGTGTATAAACAAGTGAACCCCTCTTAAGGAGCAAAGAAAGCACTCCCACTATTGGTACTTACCAGAGCAGATTAAGAGTCCGGCGATGAGTACCAAACGCATCGTACCCTTGCTGCACATGGTTCGCGCGACCGGCACACAGAGACTCGCGGCCGAAAGCTCGAAAGCTCCGTGTCAAGCAGCGCGCGCGGCCACTCGCGTGGCTCTGAGCGCCTTGCGACGTCCGCGAGCTTTAGAGCTGCCACCGACGCTGCCACCGACGCTGCCGCCATCGTCGCCACCGGCGTCTGCTCACCCACAGCTGTTTCGTAGATCTTGCTTCTGCCAGTGTCTAGTGCTTTTTGCCTTCCCACGTCTGCTTTAGAGAGAGGTTTTCTTTTTGGAGGGGGAATGGCATTTTCAAGGTAGAGAGTTTCAAATAGAGCTTTAAGTTTTTCTGTTGCAAAGTGTAAAAAGGTGCCTCCAACTACAAGCGATATTGAGAAAGTGTTGGAATAGAGATGTAATCGTTGTCTGCAAGTTTCTACAAGATATTCCTTTTACTTGCGTAAAAACTTTTTAGCCAGGATTTAAGGATTTTCAAGTTTGTTTCACGATATGAATCACGTTTGATTAGATAACGTCCAAAATTTCAGCTCTGTATCTTATCCAATTTTCCTTGGTAGTTTTATTACAAGTAATGCTATTTATAAAAATATAATTCAGCAAGCTTTCAGGACCACAAGTAGTGCCGAAGTTAACAAAATCTTGTTAATCCAAGATTAGATTTAATATTAGACTCGCAATATTAGACTTCTAAAAAATATAGCAGATACCGAGTGAAAGGTAGAACGTGAAAAACTTTAAGTACGTCAAATAGTATATTACTCAAACGTGTATTGGGTATACAATTATTTGTATAATTTTATTAAATATAGAAAGTTATCAACTTTTCAAATCTATAACTACCGCAGTAATGTACAATATTACTGTTTATGATAGTAATGAATAAATATCGTTTCAATCATTGACAAATACTTAACACTGTATTAGCTTTCCTGGTTTCTTGTTCTTGTCAAAAAGAAAATAATGTTAAATAATAATTCAACCTAAAAATTAATAATTTTATTTATTTGCTCAACCTGTTCAAATTATTTAGAAAAATGTTACTTTGTATATTACGTTTCTTTTGTATTACAAATCCTCTTATTGTGACATTCCTTTGTGTTAGATCTGTTGGAGAACCTCATTTAAGCTTCCCCTGAAACTTTTATTACTCGCAAATCTGGATATCCAAAGCTTCTGTCGTGTATGTTGTCAATCGTTGTTGTTTGTTGGTACACATGCTCTTCTTACAATCGTACTTATTTCTAATAACATTAACTTGTCTATGTCTAGATATACAACAATATTTTTCGTCTTTAGTTAGTTTATAAGCATGATTTCTCAATTATAAATTACATATTTATGTTAAAAAATATTTAAACAAAAATATAAATATTTTTCAAAGCAGTGTAGTTACAAAAATTCAAGACTTTACTACCAAGTATATCTTTAAAATTTCATTATATGAGTTTCTTTTTTTTATTAAAGGATGAATATAATATTTTTACTTTCGAGGAATCAGAAAATTTTTTGTCTTTAAGACACTTTTTTTATAATTTTTTATTTTTCAATCTTATATTCTAAGGGATCCAGTTTAAAAAGATTGTATTTCATACACAAATATAAATTGTATTTTCTCCGTTGATTCACATATAAATAAATTATTTTAATACACTTTCATAAATTTTTTAATTTATTTCAATCATCTTTATATTCAAATCTATTACGAATTACAATTTTTTATATTTAAAGACACATTTCATTATTTTTCATCTTTTTATGTAGTTTGTAAGCATTTAAACGTATCAAATTGTCATTCAATTGGCGCTTAAATTACTTTACTCTTCTATTCTTCAAACTATTAATTTCCTTTAAATAGAAGAATTACTTATCCATAGTTCATTTTATAAAAATATAAACTTAAATAAATTTCATGTATAAAAATCTTGGTGATTAGAAGACCAAAGAAAGCGCAATATTAGAATGTATTTTATGAGCTCTATAAATATTATTACTTTATTACCCAATATTCATAAAATATTGCACATAAATTTTGTGAAAAAATATTAAATTTTAAGGAAATTATAGGAGATGATATAAGCTACCTAAACAAACACTGCTTGAAACGTCAATGTGTAAGGAAATTGGCAAATAAAGAATAAAAAAATTTTCATTTTTACATAAAATTTTCTTATTTATTAAATCAAGAATTTAATAAAGAATTTATTTGAGACAAAATATTAGTTGAAAAAATATTTTTATTTCTTTAAATATTGAAAACGTAGGTAAAGCATTCTTTTTTTAAGGTATTAGAATTTTATATTGGAAGGTATGCACAATTTTAGATTAATTTACTTATATTACTTTTGAGACCATTTTAGTATCGACTCTAAGAATGCACTTAAAGTTTTAATTACTATTTATACACATAAATAAGTAAATAAATATACATACACGTATACATTCATTTATTGTAGATCCATACAGTGTATCTATGTAGCACCTAGTCGCCTATAAAATTTTAATTTGTTCTCAATAATGAAGCATTTTTTCTTTTTAAGTTATTTCGCTTCTTAGTTATTTAAATTAATTCAGACAGCAGATTATTCTTGCAAATGACAAAGGTCAATATAAATTAAAAATGGTCAATAATGTATCTGTGACTTCGTTAAATGCGTTATAAAGCACGCGACTAGTCCTTACAGTCCATAATGTCGGCTTGATGTCGGTAAATGAAGGAACGAAAGTGTTACTTCTAAACCTTGTGTAACTTCGCATTACTCTAGTATATGCAATCTATCTATTGTCTATAATTAATACCATAATTTGACAGAAGTAAAATATCGTAGAATATCATAGAAAACCTACAAATAGTATACGGTAATCAATAATTTACGGTACTTAATAATTGTTCATAGCGTAAGATAGCGTAAGACCAATTTTTGTGATGTTGTTATTTCAATATATTTATTTTGATCAACTTTTAAGTTTAATGTATTAGTATTGATAGTTCATATGTTCAGAAAATAGAAATAATTATTTTTAATAACTGATTATCGTTAATTATTCCAACACTCAGAAATTTCCTTTGATTCACACTGCAACAGTATTTAATGATCTTTTTATACATAGAAAATATCAGGCGATATAAATAAATGCTTTTAACCCAGTACTAATCAACTTTAGCATTTAACTTAACAATAAGTAAGTTATCTTTTTTTAGTTAATTAAAATATGTCGGTTTTCTACTTATACGTATATTAATAAACAAAAAATAATAAATAAATGAATAAAAATTGTATATTAATATTCTTATAAATAAATTAAAAATATGAATGCATATATCTATATTATCCATAGAAGTGAATATAAGTATGTATATTACATATGCCTGAATTCTTTTTTATGATCTTTTCAATCCATCTTAGAAGAAATTTGATTATTATACACGATGAGATAATTTACATTAAATATCACACTCAAATTATGATCATACAATATTGTATATTACATTAAGCAGACGGTAGGTGCTCTTAAAAAAACGAAGGATATAGCTATGCTCTTAAAACTTTTCAAATAGAACTGAACATATCCAAACTTGTATAAAAGAGAAAAAAATACAAAAAAAGAAGTCTATGCATTTATATGGTACAGAAGTATTAGTAGATCGTAACCTATGAAAAGGTCAAAGAGTTTTGGGATTTATCGTAAGAAGCTACTTAAATCAACTCTAATCTAAGGAACGATCCCTAAAGCTTTGGACAGTAGTAAACTAAAAGAATTTCCTTGAAGAATCGAAGTTAAAAACCTCGATCAATGCTTCATTTCGTCAAAGAGATCAATGGACATAAACAGTACTTCTGTAAGAATATAGCGTTAGGAATCATGTGGTATAATCTAACAAAAGTATAAGAAAGTATCTAATTTGAAGACGAGAGCACCTTCAATAATCAAAATGTAAGATAAAGATTTTGAAAACAAAATTCAGAACTGCATAAGTGACACAGTTTGCTATGCTTACATGAATAATATAAATGATTTTAATTCATACTTGACAATAGCAGTATAAATAAGACAGTCTTCACTAACAACCATTTAATATACACAATAAATTAGTGTAATTGAAATTGAAATGAACGATGTCTGTAATTTCCTTTTATTAAATGTTAAAGAATCGTAACATATGTACTTGTTTTAAAAAATACATGCTTTAAATTAAAAAATAATTCTACTACTGTTCATAGCCAACTAGGAAATAAATAAATTAAAAAATTAAAAATTCTGTGTACATAAAAATTTTAATATTATGTAGATTCTGGGATACAATGTAAGATTGAATTTTTGAACATAAATAAACATTACTCCAATACAAGGAAGCCTTATATCGACGAAAATTAACTAAAAAGAACTTTTTCCTTTCATAGATAAAACATTAATCTTTAATAATGTCAAATGTTTATAAAATGATATATTAATCGAGCAATGAGAAGAAGACTAAATTAAAGTTTTTAATTATTATATGAAATTATACAAAAAATATTCCATTTGTACATTACATATCTAATAAGTAAACTGAAAAATTTCAGTTAGATTATTTTCTGAAACAAATGAATTATTTTCATGAAATATTTGTAATTAAATATCAAAAACTTTAAATTTAATTTAAGCAATAACAAGGTAATAGTAATAAACGTTATAAAAAATATTACAATAATATAGAAACATATATATATATATCGTTGGTCGACTATTGTAATTATTATATTCGATGTAACTTTATATCTTACGAAATTCTACGTATGATTAATATAAAAAGTGTAGGCAACAAATATAGAATATTTTTTGCCTAAATATTCAACTAATTTTAGAATATATTTATACCAAATTGGGATTTAATGTAAAAAGAAAATTATTTCATTGACTTTGAAAAATATGGCACTTATAAAGAAGAAAGAAAGAGATTCATCAGATCTCATCAAAATTTAGTCACTGTGTATTACAAATCAAGTTTATTTTTATCAAATAAATTTTGTCTGTAGATGAATTTTTCTGTATACTTTCCCTATCTACTTCTAAAAATATATTTTCAACGAGTTAAGCTATAAGACTGACATATTTCATTTTTTTATATGAAAGAAACATTGATTAACCGTTTTTTATAGAGGTATTTAATTAAAGACGTTTATATTAAACTTGAATTAAATAATTTTTATTCAACTAAAAAATTTTTGTTATCACTTATAATAAATTATTGAAAGCGCAAGAAAAGTTTTTGTTATTACATTAGAATGTATAAAGTATTAATATAAATATTATAATATTGGTACATAAAAGGAATGAATTTTGCTGTTCAACGTGAAAAATATTTATTTTCAATTTGGAGTCTTAGAAAAAAATCTGACAATTATATATATGCATTTCTTGAATTGCTTCATATACTTATAACATTATTAGATAAAAAATTTCTTTTGTATAAATCTAATATTTTACATATAATCTAAAATTAGTTAAACTAAACATCTTGGAATATACAAAAGGTTAACAATTTTTTCAACGATTTAACAAACATTTTTATATAAAATAAATAAAATTCATTGAAAATTTCACTAAAACATAGATGATAAATTATATACGAATAATATTAAAATAAAATCTTCTTTATAATATGAATAAGTTAATTGTATCTTTGCAATATTTACCACATAAACAGACTATAAATATTCTTTAACAATATAATATAAAATTTTAAAATAATTAGTTAAATTTTATTCTTATCAATTTTCTTATCAGAAACTGAATCATATATTTTCAATATTATTTATCTCAGTAAATGGAAATGTTATACAAATATATAAATGCTGTTTTATAATAACTTTTCCTGCAAAATGTATTTGTAAATTTTTTTTATTGGATATTTTCTAGTGATTTCATATTTACAATAAATTTTTTTCAATTGATATAAGAAAGTAGTCGTACATTGGGTTATCGAACCAAAAGAAAAATAGTTACATAATATTCATAGTAAAGTATGAAATATCAGAGCTTTACATTAATTTGTGAAAAAAACAATACTTGAGTTAATTTAAATATTTTTAGAACAAGGAATTTTTGATAAATTATATTACTAAACTTTATGCGATTTTGTACTAAGAATTATAATTTAAAAACACAAGCTTATTATTTTTTATATACATGAGTATCGAAAGTGCGGTTACGATTTTTATGTACAGAAAATTAAATTTGAATGTTACATATAAGTGATAACTTAAAAAAATTATTATTTTAAATATGGAAAGGTTTTATGGAATGTATGGATATTGAATACATTTATATTTACAAACTTAAAATATGCGTAAATTTTATCAAATTTCACATTATATTCTGATGTCCATAACAATTCTTTCAACACTTATGCATAAATTCTAATTGTAAATTTTTATTATATAAAAATGAAATATTTTAATGCCTTCCGCAAGTTTGGTGAATTTACTTTAGAAGCACTTGAGGTAGCGGCATCTGGTGATTTCTAAACCTATGGTAACGATACTCTCTACTTTACTGGATTGAGATAAATTAGATAGAGCGATAAGAACATATATATGTATATTATGTGTTGGAATTCAAATCAAACTTTTACGAATACCTTAATGAAAACTTGTGACTAATGAATATGCACCAAATCTTTGGTATTCGTTTGTGAATTTCGTAAGAGAAAATGAGAATCCGCATGTTTAAGTTTTTGGTTTGAGAACAACTTTATTACAAGCATTGACAGATACTAATCATTTCTTATAAACAACTAGAAAGTATGTAAAATACTATCATCATATAAAGCATCGCAAAAGAAAGTAACAAATATAAACAAACTTTTTAAAAAAGTTTTTAAAAATTTTTAACATGTTAAATGTATTTATTTTACGTTGTACGATAAAACTTTGTGGTCGTTATAACAATCATCGTTAAAAGTGAAAAAGAATAATATAGATATATGACAATATTCCATTAAGATATAAAAACTTAGTTCTCTTATTATATAAATGAGTGATAAATGTACAAAATCTATAAAAGTACTCAATAAATTAAGTTAAAATGATTGGTAATTTAAATTATTTATTCGTAAAACTCAGTTTTAATTCTAATGAAATATAACATTTGGTATACATTGTAAAAGGATTAAGTTAATAGTCAATTTTTTAATATGATTTTATAATTATCTTTTTCAAGAAACATGAACTGATATCATTTCATTTATATTTTTAAAATATGAAATCTTGAATTAAATATATTAATATACTTTACTTTATATCGTCATCATATTTATTTACATAAATATAGAACTCTATTTATATATTTATTGTATTTACTTAGTTTTATTTAGTTCATTTTGAATTAAAGTCTTATTCTCAAGAGCATTTAATATGTTAAAAAATGATAAAATATGTTTTGAAATAATGAATATAATTCTGTATTAAGAATGTAATATTTATTTGATATTGATGCGAAGAAAATTCCTTTCGCGCTGAATGGGAAGGAAAATATTGGAAAAATTACGACGCAGTACGTTTGAAAGTGAGAAACGACATGCATTGCGTCACAGCACGACGTCGGGGCTGGACGTGAGTGAGATAGAGTGAGTAAGACAGAGTGTACACTGAGCGAGTGAGAGCACGAGACGGCAGAGGGGAGCCTAACTAAGTTCGAACCTACTGTCACCCCAAAACCGATGAACTTGCGCTGTCCAACACTTATAAGGAGGAAATACGTTTTTCTCCGCTAGATGGCGAGAGGAAAGACGAAGGAAGGAAAGCCGTTCTTAATATATAAGAAAGGCGAGAACGCATGCCTGGTAGTAGGTTTGCGTGCGACGTTACGTTGTCGTACTGAGTTATCCGTTTGGGTATAGATAGTGAAGTCCTAGAGTATCTGACCGCATAATGTCATTAATTGACATACTTTCTGGCATTATAGAGCATTATTGGATACATAACTGTTGTTTTATTTAATCATCTAGACTAATAATAAATTTCAGACAGATGACTTTTATCGTCTTTCCATGATCAAGTATTCAAATGTCGAAATTCATGGTACCGTAGATCATCATGCTCCTTTCATCGATGAGAATGTACACTCCTATACTACTTCCTTTTTGGGATTTGTAATGTTTAATATATCAATGTTCACTGTGGATCTTGTATATCGAAAGAAAAACGAACGAATGTGAAACGAGTGAGTAGGTAGAATTAAAGGGACTCGAAGCGTATGTCTACTTTTCTCGATTGTTGTTCCTTTTCCTTACATACTCGTCCTTAGTGGTGGCGGCGGCTCGGTTCCTCGTGTTCCGTGACTGTCCCATCCCAGATGGATCCATGTCGGACCAGGTTCGTGACGGAAGGAGGAGGTGCGAAGAGAACGGGGCGAAATAAACAAGGCGTTTTTCTTTTACTTTTTAAGATCTAAACTTAAAATTATCTTTATTTCAATAATTCTACAATGAAGTTTATTTTGCAGTGCGCTCACCGCTTACAAAGAACTCTGAACTGTTTATAGTTACAAATAGTGATTCTATTTCTTAGCACATCTTTAAGCGATTTTGGTTTACGACACTTCTTATGTACTAGACGACGAGATTTTATTACAGGTATACATCAGTCGGTGATGTGCGCTTTTTTACATACTAGGCGGCGAATTTTAACAAAAAGACAATAGATAGGCGGTGCGATATTTTTGCACACACGGTACGGCGGGATTACAATAATGATCGATTAACCGGTGACGCGACACTTTCCCATATACGGTATGTTGGAATTACAATATTTATTGAACGATGGCGGTGTATCAATGCGAGTTCACTCGGCGGGATTTTACTTACTATAGCGGTGGGGTGCGAGTCTAGCACGAAGGCTGTGTCTCCGGATGCGCAACCGCGGACCTACGTCTATACCCGAAGAATTGTACCAAAAGTCCTGGAGTTTCCCGTTGCGCCAAAAGTTAGCACTTCTTGGAGCTCCCCAGTGCGCCAAAAGTCAGCACCAGGAGTCATGGACCAAAAATCAGCATGACCGGAAAACGTTCGCTTTCCGAACTCCACCTTCGTCTCTCGATTATGCGTGAGCGCGCCTTTTTTGTGCTCTCACTCTTGCGGCCGACGCTATGCCGAACGCACGCTTTCTCACTTGCACTCTATCTCATTCGCACTTCCATTTTGCGGCTGACATTATGCCGAACGCACGCTTTCTTTCACTTACACTTACAATATCTCTTACTTACATTGGCATTCTTGCACATATTCTCACACCACCTCACAATTACTCACAGACATTGTTTGTTCGGACGTAGGGACCGGGCCTCCTATTCGTTTTCCTCCCGGCCCTTGATCCGCGACATTGTTTTCCCTTCGCGACGAAGAGATTCGTTGCAAAGAGAAAGGAAAATAATTTTTTTGAGTGAAAATTTTTCTTCTTTTCCCTTTCCTCAATAAGGAAAGGGAAAAGCATCTAAAATTTTAAAGCATCTAAAATCGACCCCTAGGCCTCGATTCTCAGTTAAAGGATCATAACTATGACATGTTTGTGACTGCACTTACATATTTGAGCAGCCAGAAACCTATACTCGCACACGCGTACAGGAATACCTTCAACTGCGTGCCTGCATATGTAAGCGGCTGAACACCATACACATACACACACAACGCACCTTCAATTGCGTGCTTGTAACTTCAAACAACTGCACGCCCTCACATACATAAACACATACAGCTGCATCTTGAACTGCACAATTGAATATAATAAGGGAAATTATATTTTCCTATATATTATTTTGTGACGCGTCGCCCGTCCCCAGCACGTGTCCTTTCGGACTGTCGTGCGACGTTTGACGTGTTTAAATTCTGTTCGTTTTCACTCCTGTCCCTTCGTCCTTCTGTTGGTGGTGATAACTCGGTTCCCCGTGCATTCTGTTTGTCCCGTCCCGGAGAGCTCGAGGTCGGACCAGGTTCGTGGCGGGAAGAGGAGGCACGGAGAAACCGGGACGAAATGAACAAAACGTTCTCTTTGCTAAACGTACTTGTAACGTTGTTCAGCCTCGTCCCGTCCGCCACGTGCCCTTTCGGACTCGTGTTCGACGTTCGACGGGCTTCTTCTTCGAATTTCTCCGTCCTTGTTCCTTCGTCCCTCTGCTGTTGTTGGTGGCTTGGTCTCCCGTACTCCCCGTCTGTCCCGTCCCGGAGAGCTCGAGGTCGGGCCAGGTTCGTGGCGGGAGGAGGGAAGTGCAGAGAGGCGGGCCGAAATGAACAAGGCCTTTTTTTTCTCTTAGCGAATACTTTAACGTGTTTATTGATCTTAATTTACATTAGCCTTTTTCGTGCGGTGCGCTCACCGCTTACAAAGGAGGCTTCTATGTTTGAAATCCTTAACTTCTAAATACAGTGAAGGCTACATTTAATATTTCTATTGCGGCGCGCCCACCGCTTACAAAGGAGGCTTCTATGTTCGAAATCCTTAACTTCTAAATACAGTGAAGGCTACATTTAATATTTCTATTGCGGCGCGCTCACCGCTTACAACGGAGTCGGTTCAATGCTATTTACTTTTGCGGTGCGCTCACCGCTTACAACGAAGCCGGTTATATTTTATTTTTGCGGTGCGCTCATCGCTTACAAAGGAGGCTTATATTCTATTTTCCGGAGCGACACTTCCGCACCATCGCTGTGACGGGACGTTAACGCTGCGGATAAGAGTCTACCCCGATGGCTGTGACTCCGTGCACGCGACCGCGGCCCTAATCCTATACCGGGAGGTACGACACGAGTCGTGCCTCCGGGAGCCCCTAGTGCGCCAAAAGTCGCTTGACCAGGGAGCCTTTGCTCCCTGAGCTCTGCCTCCTGGAATTCCCCGATGCGCCAAAAGTCGCTCGACCGGGGAGCCTTCGCTACCCGAACTCCACCCACGTCTCTCGATTTCACGTGCGCGCGCCCTTTTTATACCTTTACTCGGGCGCGTTTCCCCTCACGTGTCTAAACTTGCGGGCTTCGCGGTGGGGTTTCGCCGCCTAGCCGCTCTCGTGACGGTCGTGAGCCAGGCTGGTGGGGGGGAAATAGTGGCGGAGGGAGCGTGTCGCGATTGCTCGCGTATCGCCCTGCGTTAGCCTGGCCAGGGCTAGACCGAAGGTTCCCCTCCACGGTCCCATACATTCTCTATTTCATTCAGCCACCCCCCTTCTTATGCGTATTTCCGGCCGTCAACTCCCACTACGCTGCCACTCACTCATCCTTCCATTCTACGCCTGATGCTCACGTTTTCCCACTCTTTCCTTCTCTCTCAATTATACGCACACATTCGCTTGCTCTCTCTCTCACTCTCATGCTTTCCCTCCCGTGGACACCGCTGTGCCGCACGCACGCTTTCTCATCTACACGCACACATTCGCTTGCTCTCTCTCTCACTCTCATGCTTTCCCTCCCGTGGACACCGCTGTGCCGCACGCACGCTTTCTCATCTACACGCACACATTCGCTTACTCTCTCTCTCTCACTCTCGCTTCTGTTCCGCACGCTTCCTTATCCATACCCATACACGATGCTTAAGTCTTCGAACGTTGGAGTCCGGACCTCTTTCTCGCGATCCTTCCAGCCCTGTTCCCACAACAATGTTTCCCTCTTGCGACGAAGTTATTCGTCGCAAATATATTTCCCTTTGTTAATGCAATTGCCCAGTCGCTAATGTACATGTATGTATGTGTGGGCGCACAGATGTTCGCAGGTACAAGTACGCACTGGAAAAAGTCGTTGTGTGTATATGTATGTGGCGTTCGGATACTTGCGAGTGCAACAGTGCAATACGCGTGTGTGAGTGTAGGCCTCTGGCTGGCTCAAAAAAATACAGGTACAGTCATAAACATGTCATGGTTATGACTTTTCGCTCTGACATTCTAGGTCTAGGTGTCGAATTTAGAATCTTTAAAATTTTCTTATTGGAGCGAGAGAGATAGATAGATAGAGAGAGAGAGAGAGAGAGAGAGAAGAGAAGAAAAAATATTCCTTTTACGAAAAAAAAATTTCTTTTTTCTTTCGATAATTTCAGTGAGACGATGTCGTAACACACTCTTTCCCATATCTCCCTACATAATTATTACATTCGTCTAAACTTGGGACTTACGCTTGGACAGTTTTCGCACTAGTATTACACTTTCGGTACTTGTTCTTTACACCGTTCTTCCCGATTTCTACGAAATCCGTCTGTTAACCTCTATCGACTTTTATCAGCTTGAGAGATTTTTTCTCTCTCAGTTTTCATCCGACCTCTAGTGGATGAAATTCGTCATTTTAACTCGTGAAGGAGCGACTCCGCTTGATCTCTGTTCTCACGAGAGCTAGCGGTGGGTAAAACAGCGACAGTGGTGGCGCAAGCGCATTACGCTGGCTTGCGCAATGCCTTAGTCGCCTGCGGTTAGGGCCTAGCGCATAGCCGAAGCATGACAGAAGGCCAGGGTCCCTCCCACTGTTACATTCTTGTACTCCCTTACACGCCCTCTGGGCCGAGAGCATTTACACTTGCTCTCACATATGAACATACTTCTACGTCCGGCGCTATGCCACGTACATTTATTCTCACTCTACATTCCTGTGGCCGACGACACACCGCGCGCACTATTTTCCTTGCACTTATTCATACATGCTCACAGTTTCCTCTTTGCGTCTAGAACACTCTGCCTGTTGGGACTGCCTCTTTCTTCTTCCTCTTTCCGGTTCTCCGTCCGCAATGTTGCTGCGAGCTTGCAATAAAACTTTTCGTTGCAAGAGGAAAAAAAAAATTATTTTAAATATATAAATATTAACAAAAAAACAAATATTAATAGCGTTTGCGATCCGATTAAAGGAATCTATTAGTAATAATATCGAACAAAAAAAATAAGAATAATAATAATAGTATTAGTAAGACTAACATCGAAAATAATAAAAATTATTATTAACGAAATAATAGTGCGACGAATAACTTCGTCGCGAAAGGGCAGCAGTTTCGTGGGAACCGGGCCGGAAGAAAAGCTAAGAAGAGATCCGGACTACAACGCAGCGGTAAAAACGTGATTATCGGGCGTAGAATAGATGAATAGAAAATATAGTATGGGGCCGTGGAGGGGAACCTTGCGTATAGCGCTGGCCAGGCTAACGCAGGGCGACGCGCTCGCTCCGCCACTATTTCCCCCCCACCAGCCTGGCCCACGACCGTCACGAGAGCGGTTAGGCGGCGTGACCCCTCCGTGAGGCCCGCGAGTTAAGACACGTGAGGGGAAGCGCGCCCGAGAACGGTATAAAAAGGGCGCGCTCACGTGAAATCGAGAGACGGGGGTGGAGTTCGGGAAGCGCAGGTTTCCCGGTCGAGCGACTTTTGGCGCACCGGGGAACTCCAGGAGGTGGAGTTCGGGAAGCGAAGGCTTCCCGGTCGAGCGACTTTCGGCGCACCGGGGAACTCCAGGAGGAAGAGCTCAGGGAGCAAAGGCTCCCTGGTCGAGCGACTTTTGGCGCACGACTCCTAAGAGCGACTTTTGGCGCACTAGGGGCTCCCGGAGGCACGACTCGTGTCGTACCTCCCGGTATAGGTTTAGGGCCGCGGTCGCGTGCACGGAGTCGCAGCCATCGGGCTGGACTTCTCTCCGCCGCGTTAGCGTACCGGCACAGCGATGGTGCGAAAGTGTCGCACCGAGGAAATAGATTATAAGACTCCTTTGTAAGCGGTGAGCGCACCGCAAAAATAGATAGCATAAGAACCGACTCCATGTAAGCGGTGAGCGCACCGCAATAAGATATAAATTGTAGCCGTCATTGTATATACAAGTAAGGATTCCGAACGTGAAAGCCTCCTTTCTAAGCGGTGAGCGCACCGCACGAAAAAGGCTAATGTAAATTAAGATCAATAAACACGTTAAAGTACTCTTTAAGAGAAAAAAAGGCCTTGTTCATTTCGGCCCGCCTTTCTGCACTTCCTTCCTCCCGCCACGAACCTGGCCCGACCTCGAGCTCTCCGGGACGGGACAGACGGGGAGTACGGGAGACCAAGCCACCAACAACAGCAGAGGGACGAAGGAGCAAGGACGGAGAAATTCGGAAGAAAAAGCCCGTCGAACAACGAACACGAGTCCGAAAGGGCACGTGGCGGATGGGACGAGGAGGTTACAACGTTACAATAGCTACTACAACATTTGAAAAAAAAATTAAATTTAACCATATATTATTATTAATTTAACTAATATTAATAAAAACAGGCTAAATATTAACAAATTTATAAAACAAAAACTGTATAATTACAAAAAAAGAAATTGCATAAAATTCTTCGCTATAGTATCCCTTATCTCACCCTAATCTAAGTTGTTTTATCACAATAAATTTTTCTACATAAAGCCGAGACGAGCTGGAGGTCTAGTCGTTGTTTTATGTTTCTAAACTAATTTTCTTACATGAAGCTGAGGTGAAATAGGGCCTGGTGGCTGTTTTATGTTACTAACTTAATTCTTAGGCTATATAGGGTATATATAGGCTACATATAGGGCTAAACAAAAAATCTGATAGTGTTTTCGAATTTTCTTGTGAAACTTTAATTTAACTTCAAACACATCCACACACACATCCACACATCCACACACACACACACACACACACACACACACACACACACACACACACACACACACACACACACAAGACTGAGATATCTTAAAACAGTTTTAGGAACCTAGCCCATCCCAGGCTAGTATACTTAATTGTGTAAGCCTAAAAGGGGCATCCGCGTTGAGGACATACCAGTGTCTTGCGCAAAAAGAACTTTTCGTCGCAAACTTATTAAAGATATTATAATAATTAACAAAAGTTATGAGATGCATTATTAAAAAAGTATTGGATTGCAATGTTGCTATTGGAACAGAAGAAAAAAATGAAATTAATAAGCGATTGTATTAAAAAACTATAGATAATCTACATCTACCTTTTGATTTTAAGGATAATTTTACACAAATAAAAAATTATACATATTATTTCATGATGAAAAAAAATATACTGTTTCGTTTTCTTTTCAAAAATTGAGTTTTTTTGTATAATAGCATAATTATATATTATAATACGTTATACATATTTTTTAATATAATTGATATAACTTATGTTTTATAAAATACTAAAGCATTGGTCTTTATAAGTTAAGGTGCATGTATGATGCAGAATATTAAATTATTCCCATAAGATTAGAAATTTAAGGAAGTTCAATTAAATCAAATTACCTTTCATAATGATTTTTTCAGAAACTATTTCTAAGATTGTACCAATATCTATTTTTAATAAGAGATTGCAAAATATAATTGTACTTTAATACATTAATTACATAAAGAAAGAAGGTTCGTGTTTGTGCAATCTAGAAAACAACATTCTCTCCTTATATTCCTTAACATTACACGATCAAACCGGATCAACGATTGACTGAATAGTCTATAAATAAATAAATCAAAGACAAATCACAGATCCAGTTGAAATATCGCGTTTCATAACTGTAGATGGATTAATGATTATTAAAACTACCATAGCTTATATACCAAAATCAATGATAAACCATTTATCATGAACTTACCATAGAAAACGTAACATTAAAAATAATCAATATAAAATAAAATAAAATTAGAGTGAACTTTAATTTTCAATATATTTATTTCTTTAATTTACCATTTTACATTTTAGATAATAAATTTTTATGATTAAGGAATGAATATAGAAAATTTTTATCTCTACCATTGTTTAAAGGAGTAAATATTTGAAAGGAAGTTATAAAGAAACACACAGACTGAGCATAGCTAATAACTTACAAATAATATTTAGTCTAGAAGCCAATGTACAATATGAACTCTGCAAATTAAATTATCATTTGAAATGTAATTTTATTTATGTATGTAGTTGCTGTAAAAATAATAATTTAGCAGAACTAAAGATTTTCAGAACTTTACCTTATCCACTTTAGAATTGATAACATTGATCAGTAGTAAATAAAGAAGAATGACCAAAAGTAAAATATAAACTTTATCTTTATTACTGATCTAGTTTAGTTAGGCTTTTCGACGGATCCATTAGTTCTTCTTGTGTAGGTCATCAATCATACATAAGTTTCTCTAAGTCGCTCAGTAATGTTAGAATCTGATATTCGGTTTATGATTATCTATTATAGATGGAAAAGAAATTATCCAACTGCTGTGATGGAGCATTGCTGTAAATCGGATTAAAGCTATATTAAAAATTGACTGCAAAAGTCGATCTATTACTTATGAAAATCAATAGATTATTAAAAAAAGACTTTATTTTATTTAATTATTTACTAACAAATATTCAAAACAACGGAAAAAGTGAAGGAAGGAATAATGATTTTAAAAATTATTCAATTAATACTACTCGCAAAAACAAATCTTAGTAATAAAAAATGCATTTCGTGTTATGTTACGAAAACGATAAATAATGAATAAAATTTATGTTTATAAGAATTTTATAATTAAAACGGTGTCTTTCAAATACAATAATTATTACAAAACGATTCAACGTCTAAAGACGAGATTCTACATGATCAGATAAAAATTTTCTTAATTAAATGAATTGCATTAATAAAATAATATTAGGCAAATATAATTACAAATAAAAGAATCCTTCGTCTCGTCTTAAAAATAAAAAATTTGAATGGAAAATAATATAATCGTAATCATATTAAATACTAGAATGCAGAATAGTACTTACTTAGATAATGTATACATAATTCGATTCTGAAAGACTTTGAAACTAAGTTAACTTTGGTAGAACTTACAATAATTTTGTAACGATAGATAACGTTTCACTGAAAACGAAGAGAAACTATTATAATAAGTTAATAAACATTCATGAATAACCCTAATAGAATTAATTAGTCGAAAGCTGTATGTAAACTACTTCAATCAAATCTAAAATAATAAAAAACTTTCATTTCTATTTGGTATAAAGATATTATTCAAGTATTTTTAGTTATTATTTTATTGAATAAACTAAACAAATAAATATTCTAAGTATTTTTCAAGATGAACAGTTCTTTTAAGTTAGAAGTAAAACTCTAATTTAATAAAGTAAAGTATTTGATTGTCAATAATATTAGTATGGATATAATAGTAATATACTTTTATTAGCAAATTTAATAAAAATATTAATTAATATTTTTAATATCGTGAATTTGAAGGTAAAGATACCCTTTATAGATGTAGTTTTTCTTGTTAAAAATTATTTTTGGATATTTTTTACTGTCATTTTCGGTACTCTAAATTATTCGAACACTTAAAACTATTCATTTATATATTTAATTTCTAAGAAATTTTATTATTATTAATGAAAAAGCGTTACATTTAATTTACTTTATAGATTTTCTAATAATATTATAAAATATTTTATAAGAATTTTTGAATAATACTATCGTGTAATCTATAAATATATTTCATAACTGTATCAGTAACTGTTTTATGTAAAATGATCTTTGTTATACAATATCATTCATTTGTGATGCGTATATTTATTATTATTAACAAGGACAGTAATAGTGCCGTAGAAATTATTTTTATATAAATCGTAATACACTGACATTGATATCTGTTTCGAATAGCACTATAGATATTCTTTTGAGCATGAATATCATGCTTCTCTTCATTATTTTGGCAATAGTTTGTTCTATTAAATTTTCAAGAAACTGATTAAAAGTAGGATCTTAGTTTTTTCTCTTTTGTAAACTACAATTTAAAACTTAAGTTTTATAGCTTAATGTTTATTTTTATTATTATTATATATTATTCACACTCACAATCTTTATTTTTTTCAAATATACTCGTTGATTAAAAATTCAATAAAAGACTAAGTCAATAGTAATATTTTATATGAATATATGTTTATATCTTTATATATTTTAGGTCGTAGATAATTATAATAATTCAGAAAAATTAAATGCTATAGTTTATTTCCTAATTGTAATGATAATTTTGGTAGCATTCGTAAACTGAATCCACTAAGCCGGCATTAACAATTTCTACTACATTTTTATGGTATAAAGTTATGAAAAATAGAATGTCCGAATACATGTCTTTTAATAAAATTATTTGCAAATACATGTATAATTTTATATGCCTAGATGATGCAAACATTGTTATGTGTTGATAAATTAATATAATACATAATATATGTACGAAAATGATAACAATAAAGTTAAAAAGCTTCTGACAAAATGATAAAATTAGCAGGGAATTAAATAGCTCCGAGTAAAATCTTAAAACTGTTTGTTTTAAAAATATTTGACATTTCAATAAAGATAATAAAATTATTTACATGATTAAACATAAAAATGAGTTAAATAATTATTAGCGATTATTCATTTCGTCTTTTTATGATTAATGTAATGAACGAAGAAGAAAGTATTAAATGCTATGCTTGGAAGACATCCATGTGTCCCTGATACGGCCAAAGAAAAAAATTAATCGTATAATTTTCTAAGTTTGTTCATACTTTCGAAGTGCATACTAATAGAACCGGACACAAGCATCTTTTCGCTTGCGATAGGTTGACTGTCACATTCTTTCCTTTTCCATGCGCCGTAAAGGCGTCGATATCTCAACGGGTCCTGTTGCCTCGAGAGTGGAAGCTTAACGAATACTTAATCAGTATGTTTGAAACATTGAAGAGTCAACAGCTGGAAGTTAAACGGTTAGCTCTTTAAGTAAGCAATAGGTGATAATGATGAAACAGAATAAAGATATTGAATTGTTTGGTGAATCACCGCCAGATAAGGTAAGAATAACTATATGTTGATGATCTATCCTAGTAATTAATGGCGTAATGTGTGCAAAAACTGCGGAGTTTTATTTAAAAAAAATTAACTGTTTTTATAAATTTGTCTTTGTCGTTTCATTATATATATTGAAAGATTGTTTTTTATAAAAGCACTCGCTTAGGAGAATTATCAATTAAAGATGTTTAATTTGATTGTGATAAATATCCGAGAAAATGTACACTTAAAAATCTTCGTTTAGTTTGATTTTTCTTTTTAAGCGATTATACAGTACCAACATATTTCGATAAATTTCATATTTAAAAAAAGTAATAAAGTAGTGAGATAATATGTGTTAATTAAAAATTTTAATTTATTTAAACTAATATTTTTTACCTTACTAGAAAATATATTCATCATTAAATGCGTATTAAGAATTTAATCTCGACTTCACTGATGCTGTTATGTACTTCTTTAAATATTAGATATTTTATGTAATGTTTGAGACGTTTAATTAGTAAAATATAATAAAATTAAATAAAATTAGAAAGTGTAATTCAACAATAAAAATGTTAGCAAAGATCAATTTCCTAAAATAATGGTTTACTATACATATCTAATAGAACCAAAATCTGGATTAAAATTTACAAATTGAATTTCAATTGCAAGAATAAAAAAGTGTTTACAGAGTAACTCCGTAGATATACTATTAATAACATTCGTAATTTCACTGCAATTTATATGAAATGAAAATAACAAGCATTAATAGCAATAAAATGACTATGTTTGTTTTCAATTATTACTAATAAAAATATCAAATTGATATCATATAATTATTAATATTTGGGTATTTCAACTAATTTATTATTAATAAAAATGTTGATTTTGTCATTTACTTGTATTGAATGAAACTTCATGTATATATTGAATCTATAATCTATAAAAATACGCGCAAAAGATTTTCTAAATATATTCTAAAATTAAAGTTAATTAGAGATTATATCATCAAATTAATCGTATGACTCAAATACGAATATCTTAATAATAAGTAGTTGTTTTTGCAATTTGCAAATATCGTTTATTATTTTTTCAATAAAATTTTTCTATGACCATCATTAGAATCTAAGATCATTAAATTAAAAGTTACACAAAAAACCTCAATTATTTTTCTTATTTATTTAAAGATATTTTAAGAAAAATTTTTATTTGAGTGACATATATTAAGAGCACATATATTACAAATATTGTACAACAAATAACTTAAAATGTCCAGTTTAAAATCATATTTGGCAGCATGTCGATACTTGAAGAACGATTGCTCACTGCAAAACCTGTTTGCAGTTGAGGAAATTGCGAATTTAAAAATTCATTTCTACTTTGGTGAAATGGTAAAAAAATGAGTGGTTTCAATCAAGAGTTCAGGATTAATATCTTTCTTTTGAAATTTACATGAAAAAACAGTCACATAAGACATTAGCCTTGAGCGGGCATAATTAATTTTAATATTAACATTGAATAAATGTTTAATTGTAATAGATGAAGTTTTTAAGGAATTAATTTATATTTATTTCAGGTTTGAATAAATTATTTTATACACATAATTTTGAAAAAGTATTTCAGACATAAATTCTTGTTTTGCCTTCATATTACACTATAAATGCATTTATAAGAAACTATTAAAAATCTATGTTTCTTACTACTAAATATAAATATAAATTGAAAATTCTTATTTAATAAAGCATAATATAATATAATTTGAATAATAAAAAGAATTTTTTAACGGTTTATCTTTTATCCCTGTTAAACGGTTGATTTAAAATGGATTTTATATATTTTATGATGAACAGTAATTTGATAAATTATAAATAAATCAACACAGTGATATTATCAAATTTAGATAGAGTCTTATATATTACATAAAATCAACTAACAAATATTTCTTAATGTTAGCTTAATTTGAATTTTAATAATTTATATATACAATAATTTTTATATTTTGTATATTAAATTTGGATCTTATACAATAAATTATGCAATATTTAATATTTTATAAAGTTACAAATACAAGAGAAAAATTTATTTTAAATTATAACTGCCAGAGAAAGTAATGAGAATTCGCCAGTATGACTTTCAATCAAGAATCTTATCAGTTTATTTATATTAAGCTTATGTAAGAAATTCATGAATAAGTTATAAATAATATATTTCACAAAGTAAAATTTATAAAGTAAAATGGAATGTAAGAGTAAAAAAAATAATTTACATTATTTGTGTTTGAAGATAAAAACGAAAATATTAGGAATTTGGTAATACTGTACAACAAACGGTATCAATAAAAATTCCATTGAAATGCAATCCGAGTTTTTAAAATGAGAAGACTTTAATTTGCTTTAATTTGAATTTAAATGGAATAATATTTGAAGAATAATGTAATTTTAACCTTATATTATGAAGTATTTTAATTTTATAGCCAACGTATTGATATCCTTGTAAAATTTATAATTGAAAAAGTATCTTTTATTTAATTAAAAAAATTTTCAAATATATAATTTATCCTTGAGTATTTTTGATTATTAATAAATCGATATTAATTTTTAACTATTATTATTAATATAATCTTGTTTTAGTTTTAAATGAAATTTAAGTGTAAATTTAATTATAGCAATAAATAACCAGTAGTTAATAAATTATGTTTATAACTACGCATTTAAATAATATAATTTACTTATTTATAATTATATTTGTTGCAAATATCTAATGTTTTTCCACGGTGTCAAAGTAAAAAACGTCAGCAGAAAAAATATAGAACGTGTTATGACTTATTCATTTGTCACAACAAATATATATTTTAAACATTTAATTCACAATCTTATTACTTCATATAATATTAAAAAGACTATTTGTAATAAATAATGCGTACTTGTAGCTAAAGCTTCCTAAATTATCTAATCTATATAAAAACCTACATATTACTTATAAAAAACAGAAAATAATTTTTTAATACTTTATTAAAATAATCAATTATCACAAGTTCTTTTCGTTTCATTTGGTAATTTTTCCACATTCATTTAATTCGTATAATAATTTTAATAAATTTAATTATATAAGGAAACTTTACTATTAATACGAAGCTTTCTATGGATTTATACATAAATTTCAAGAATTTATGATTAAATTACTGATTTCTTTGTAATAAAATATGTTTTATATTTAATGTACTTTCAAAATTTCTATTTCAAGAAATTGCTAGTATATTATAATTTTGAAAATAAATATTAAAATTTCAAAGGATACTTGTTTAAATTTTATACTTTAATAAATATAATAGAAAATTCCAAAATACAAAACAAGTCAAAATTGATTTAAAAAATGAAATATTTTATTATATAAAACCTTTTCGTATCTATGATACGTATTATTTATTTATGAAAGTAAATGTTAATTTTTAAATAGAATGATCCTTCACCCATTATGTCGCAATTAATAACTTAGCAAGATCATGTGAATACGTTATTTATAACATTTAATGTTCGATTCCTTCAATTATAAAAAGTAGTAGTCATTTTAACAAAAATATACAGATCTTTTTCCCTTGACTATCAGTTATAGCAGAGGAAGGGAATATAGAAGTCAAAAAGCCAAGCTTCAAAATAACGTAGGAAATGTAAACGTTCAAGTTAAAAAAGATTTCAACGATCTTACCGAATGAATTGATGCAAATTTCTTGATATAATATGAGTCGATAGTACTGTGACGATAAGTAGATGGTTTCTTCCTAGTTTAGAAACTTCATTAAGTAGCTTAACTATGATAATTTATTCTTCATATCTTTCAATTTACAATAAAAAATATTAATCTAACAGAACTAATATGAACAGAAATTTACAATGTATTAATTAAAATCAGGTAGATCCACAACAAATTCTTATTTATTAAGTTATTTAAAAAAAAATTTAAAACCTTTAGCTGTATGTATTTGCTAATATGAAAAATGTTTATTAAAAATATAAAACAAAACTCTTATTAATAGAAAAATAGAATACTACTTTTTAACATTCGCTACTAATACTTAACAAATTGTTATTATAAAGATATTTTAAAGATTTAAAAAAAAGGTAGAAAACTAAATTTCTTATCATATTATCTTAGTGATACCAAACACACATACGAATAAAAAAGTACTTCAATAATTCAATAAATATTCAGAAAATTTAGAAATACTTTTAAATTATTGAATTATTTTAATCAAATAGAAACTCATTGAAATATCTAAAACTTTCTAATTTTTAATTTATATGGAAATATAAAAATTGACTTGTAATGTAAGTAGATAGTTGTACGTACAAAGAAAGTTTAGATTAATTTAACAGGTTATATTATAGAAATATTAATATTAATTAATATCCAGTAAGTAAAATAAACCTAAACATCATCATATTTCAGTGAATAGTTACTTTGTAATTTTTCCGAAAAAGTGAAATGCGCAAAAGTATTTTTCGCTTATATTCGTAATCATTATGCTGAAATAATGAAAAATTACTTCAAATTCAAATACAAGGTTCCTTTTAACATTAATTGAATAAAATAGAAGGAATATATAATCAATTCCTATGATGTGTGTTTGAACGTTCTTTTAAAGAAAAACTTGTATAAAAAGAAAGTTGTTTTAGTAGAACGTGGAGTGATTCTCACTCAACGTACAACAGATGCGCAACGAACCGATGACATCGACTTCGAGAGACAACACCGCCAAATTACCTTCTGAAGGTAATTGACTTTCGATCCAATTTCCGTTCTATCCGTGAGCCCTGGATTCCCTCCTTCCTTCCTCCAGCGTCTCTAGAACTACCACGCTAGCACTTAAATTACACAGCAGCCGAGCAAGCCAATCGCGGATGTGAATCTCGCGAATTGGCTCTTGAAGCTTCTTGATATACGAAGCAAGGTGATTTGTACCACTTGTGTAAGAAGAAGTATTGGTGGAGTACTAATTTCTCAAAAAGTACAAGATTAGAAAAACTTTAAATTTCATTTTAATGAGTATGTTTGTCCCCTCCTTATTAGATGGAATTACTGCATATTAGATAGAAGCTTTTTATGTAACTGAAAAGACATTCCATAAATGTTCTCAAACAATAAATACCAACTGCAAAGACTCCTTATTGGATACATCAAATATCAATATCTTAATTGATTCTTGTTTATTCAGAGCTTGAAATTTGTAAATCTTCAAGATATCAATTTCCTTCTAAATATCAACATTAGTAATACATTAAATACGTAAAACTTTTTGATGAATAATGAAGAGTCAATATTTCAAGTTTAGATCGGTATTAGTAATTATTACAAAGACTAGCTACTATAATAAGTATATTCATAGTAAGTATATTTTATAAAATTTTGAATGTCAGTAATACAAAAACTTTCAATTAGATATATTAATATTCCTTATAATCAGCTTTTGTAATGAAAATCTATAAAATTACATTTTTTTATCAAAAAATGACTTAAGAGAATATTTTCCGAAAATAATTATTTCCATACTATATTGATAATATTCCTTTACCTCTGAGAAATAATGAATTATTAAATTGTTCATACATATTTACTTTTTATCTGATTAGGTTTAAAGTATAATTACAGTAAAAATACATGAAGAATTATTTTTCTGAATAATATATAAATATTAATATAAGCTGCAGTCCTTTCAAGATATTATATATGATTTCCCTCTCTTGTTACTAAAAAATATAACCAACATTGAGAAAAATGTATGTAACGTTATTTTAATCTGATAAGTAATTTATAAATGTATTCTAAATCAAATCGTTATGCTAATGAAACAGTTTTTATGTCAAATAGTATGAGATATTATCTATATAATATTGATGATTATTATACTAAGTATTATTTTAGAATTTTAAATAATAATTATTAACCAATAAATTATAATTTTTTAATTTACATAAAATAAAATTGCAGTATCTAAATTCACGATGCATATTTAATATTTCTTTTGTATAATTATGTTAAAAAATTTATAGGTCAGAAATGACGTATATACTTTAACGACATACTGCAGTATTATTCAATTTCTCTATATCATCCAGATAAATAATTCTCACGACTATTTATTACTAAATATAACTAAATACTTTATATTTCTATAAAGTGGATGTTTTGGCAAATTATATTTGTAATGTATAAATTTACGTATAGTACTCGTAATATAAAATCAAATAATTTAGAGTAAATTATGTTTAATTGCAAATTATAATTATAAATAATTAAAAAATATCTATGTGTAAATATAAAATTATTAATATAAAGTATTTGAAATTTAATGAGTGGTCAGTAATCCATTTATATTGTTTATGTAGAAGGATCTATTAAAATATTTAAAGTTTTACCTCTTATATTTTTAATGTAATTTATCATTTTTATCTATTTAATTTAGATTTAAATTAAAAATATTTATTATGCAACATTTTGTAACTTACAAATTAATTTTCGAAAGAACATTAAAAATGACTAATTCATTTTATTGACGAGAATATATTGTTAAATTGATGTAAGTTAAAATACTAGAATTTTTTTTCTGAGAACAGTTTAACGTTCATTATATTATTGAATGTATTCATTTAGAAATTTTATTCTATCTTAAGTTGCTTATCAATTATAATTTTGTAATCATTTAAGCAAAATTGGATTAACTGTAAGCTAAGGTATACATAGAATAATGAAGCCTGATATACAACTTTACTTTGATTTAAATACGCGTAATTTAAAAATTTTCATATATACTTATTTACCAATTAAATTTATCTTTTAATATAATATAAATTACATTATATTATCGAAGGTTATATTAAACAATATTTAGAAGAACAATATTATATTAAAGAAATTTTTTAAAATACCTTAATATAAATTAAAGTATTGATTTTACATAGTTAAAATTGAACAAAATATGCTAATCAAAAGAATACAGTAAAACTTAATATGTACTTTATACATTTTATTTTACGTACCAAAATCTAACAAGCGAAAATTTATTTTAATTTCATTTAAATACTTTGGAATGAAAGTAACCACACACGATTACTTTTATGAAATTCATATAGTTGTTTGTCTAGATAAGACAATGTAACTTACATTACACTTTGAAAGTTTTCCAAAAATATATAACTTTCGAAAGTACTGATTAAAAAATATTTAAAATTGACATAAATCTACAAAACAATATAACCTAAACACTTTAATTGTAACTGTAAGTGCTGATATAAAAATATTTTCGAATTATTGAAACATGTTATGCTTGTATTTTCATTTCTTTCTAATAAAAACCAAATAAAAATAAGTATATAGTAAAATCATTGATATTTATATTGATAAAATATTTTATCATAGAAATAAATGTGTAATATTAGACAGATCATAATTTTATTTATTTATTATAATGAAGTTTATTTACTATAAATTGTAAAAGAATTTTCGAAAACATCACTAGTACCTTCTTTAATTATTAAAAAGACACATACTTAGTTCAATTATTTTCTTATTTTTGTCTGAATTTTTGAAATACTCTTTTGAACATGACTTGAAATTATTTAAATATAAAATAGGTTGAGGAAAATCTTCATCAAAATAGTTTTCAAGAAATCTAGTAATGAAATATCACATAAAGCATTAGCGTAATTAATGTAAGTTACTTCACAGGAACTTGTTTACGTTCCAGATCGATGAATTCCACTTTGAAAAATTGAATAGGCAATTGATAATTTATAGATGTATGCAAACCATATCAACCAATTCCATCCTTTGTTGAATTTGTCAAGATTTTGAAATGTTATTACTGAATATTTGATTTTCGTACATATATAGTCTCGGTCACCTACTATTACACTCATAAAAAATAGAATTCGCAATAACTGTTGTGTAATAATTAACAGTAATTATATAAAATAATGTTTTTTTTTAATTCGTACACAGTAATCACAGTATATATTTTGGAAAATATTTATTTATTTTCTAATAATTGTGTTTAAAAGTTTTATTACATTATATAAATATAAATATGTACACACACATGCACATATATATATATATATATATATATATATACATACAAACAATAATTTTATTGTTTTGTATAAAGAATCATAGAATTTTCAAAATTCTAAAAATAATATTTCATAATATCAATCAAATAAAATCATTAAAACTTAATTATTTTTTTCTACCTTTATTATATTTTGTAATTTATTCTACTCTAACATCTGATCAGAATGAATGTTTCCTTTTACAACGTATACCTCACAATGTTTTCCACCATTCATCATATCCTTAAATATAATCTTCTAAAGATTTTTATCAATTTTATCATTTTATGATAATTATCTCCCATTAATTGCTTACAAATTACTTTCCGTTTACATAAATTTATACAGAAAATATTATGATGAATTTCGAGTAAAAATAATTTTTATATAAAATTCAAGTTTCAAAAATAGTTATAAAAATTTTTTCAATATTTTGATCTTTTCTTGAATTTCATTCATTTGGAATTTCAATAAATATATGAAAAAATATTAATATTTTTATGTATTTTACAAAGTATTTTTCTATAATTTTTTGTATACTATACCATGTCCTACACATTGGTTCTCAGTTTAAAAATATCACGTAATATTAATCATTTATATGTAATGTACTAACTTCTTAATTTGGAAGTTCAAATTATAAAACTTATTCTAATATAAGTACTATGGATAATATAAGATTAAATGGAAAATAATACAGAATAAAATGAATAAATAAATTATATTTTTTAAATTTTCTGAACGGAATATTTACAACTAATAACATTTTAAGATAAGTTATAGATGGTATAATCTTCTTTAACTAACATACTCTGTACAAAAATAGAAATGCATACTATTTGGCCATTATATTCGTCAACGAATAACCACTGTGGATTACTATTTTGATGATATTCGATAATTGCTGATTATATCGGCAAATTATGCTTATCATAAAATGCACGAAGAATAAATTCGTGAACTAGTAGGAATACTTTTAATAGTATCATTGATATACTTAAAAAATGCATGTGATTTAGTTATATTTTAATGTTCGAGAATAGGTTTTAGAAATACCTTTATACCATGCATTTTTTGTAAATTTTTAAAGAATTCATTATCGTATAATTCAAAGTATTTTGTGACACTATTTATTCAATTACTACATTTTTAAGAGATAAAAATGCAAGAAAATATTAAATTTACAAAAAAAAAAAAAAAAATTATTGAATTTTAATGAAAATGTAAAATTTTTAACCAAAATTTTATTATTATATTATAATGCAAATGTTTCGAGACATTAGACTAAGATTTTTAGTAATTCGTAATATTATTTATTTTATTTATTGGTAATCGTAAATTTAGAATATTATAAGAATTCTATGTTGTATAGAACCATTTATATTTTATAAAACATATGATAAACTTTAAAACATGTTTCAAATTGATAGATTTACTTTGCCTATGTTTCTACATTCAATTTCTATTTAAGCAAATTAGTAAAAATAGTGATCCGTTCTACATATCAGTGATAAAAAATACATTTTTTTTCACAATCTTAACAATAGTAAAATTTGACAAAGAAATCATTCTCATTACATCCGGTCATTTTTACCATTCATCTAACTCAACTACATATTGATGTTTCATCAGAAAAATTTACAGAAATGAAAGTGGAAAAACGTAGCTGAAGGCTGTCCAATAAGTATAATAACACATTTTGATCTTTGATTATGAATATTAAGATTAAGACAGAATAAATATATCGTACAATTAATGACGAACTATCGTATTTGAATTAAACGATATTCTTTCTTTATTACATTCAAATTAAAGTTACCATGGAAATATTAATCCATAATTCTTGCATTAGTAAACTTCAGTTTGATTTCAGATGAATTGACTCTAGAAGTTAAACGAATATTTTATTTATTTAAGAAATTTGAAAGATAAGTATATAAAATTTATAAAAAAAGAATGCAGTAACGTTACAGAATTAATATAAATTAATTTTTTCCAAATTAATTATTTTATTATTTCAATATATTTGTTTTATAAGTCACGCAAAAAGTAAAAAAATAATCTAGCTTGTGTGAAACCAAGAGACAGAGTAATTATAGAATAAATACAGATAGGTATAATTACTTAATAAAGGTTACATAGGGTTTTAGTGACACTAATTTTAATTAACTTCCAAAAATTATTTTTCGTATATCAATTCAGAGCTAATAATTTCATCTTACGTATTCAGCATTTTAAATTAACGGATAAAAAGAATATATTGCATTATTAAAAATGCATATTTATATTAATTCTACTGAGCGTGCGATTTTGAATTCTGAGAACTAAAATAATTATCCTGTTCTTATCAATTTCCTGATCTTTTGTTGTAATTATGAATCAATTTTATATGTTGTATTAGTAGTGTATTATTTAGTTATTATTTTTCACTTATATATTTCTTTTTCAGAAAAACTATTTATCGTTTATTGGTAAGTCTGTAATTACAAACTATATGTATACTTGATTATCTTTCGTTTTACTTAATAGTACCACACCAAAAAATTAAAATTACTTATTCAAAATAAGGATTCGAAACAATATACTGCGGATTTTGTATATTTTGAATACAAGCTCTTACTTAACAAATAACTTGTTATTTCAAATAATCCACTATAAAATAACGACAATAGCCAACAACAAGCAGAATTTATTAAAATAAAAGAAAATGTAAAGATAAATTAATTCATTAAATAGATACATCTTTTTCTCTAAATAATACAATATTCTAAATGACGAGTAAACATAAAGTATGATAGGTTATAAGAGTATTTATTATATTATTATTACAGACCAATAAAATACTATTATTGAATCTCAGATGTAGAGTAAAAATGTATGAATTTATAAAGTAGATAACTAGAATAATTTTATATAAACATTATATGTAAGGGAGCAAGAAAAAAGACGAAAAGAAAAAAATACGCAAGCTATTGATAGTAAATCTTGAGGGGAAGGAGAAACTCGAAAGAGAAGGGCGCCTGCTTATAATTATTGGTATGAATAACATATAAGAACGCGCGAGACTTTTCGTACTGACGAGTTTGATTCTGCAAGTATTCAGAGAAGTCAAGATTTGTCGTTTTGGAAATCAAAACTCGTTTGTAGAGTTTTATTTCTTTTTATAATATATTCATTTTATAAAGCGAATACTACTATAATCAGATTGCTATCGAATATATGCCGAGAAAAGTATTTTGTAACTTTAGTTAACTTCATTTTATTAAGTTCTGTGAAATATTTTGTTCAAATGTTAGTCAACGATGTAAGTTCTATATTTCAAAAAACTAGATATGAAAGCAATTAGATATGAAGAAGTGCTAACCCTAATGGAAACTTTTTTTGAAACTTTTTTACAGCCTAAACTTATGAGCGGTGGGAATTACATTAAAGAAGGCAGGGACTCCAATAAAAGTACCTGCCTGATCTTTTCATCTAAGAAGGAAGATGAAGTCGGTGCTTTAAGCAATTATCTTCAACTCTTTGCTGTAAGTAGTATGAAAAGAAATAAAAGTTATTTTTAGAAAACAGAGATTTTTATAGAAATTGAAAGCTCAGTATTATATTGAATCATTTTTAATAATATAATAATAAGTTTCAAGAATGGTAATACAATAATGAGTAGGAATAAGAATATTAATAAATTGTTATTTATAAATAACATTAAATAAATGTATTATAAGCCTTCAGACAAAATGAAAAAAGCAATACTAAAAGAGGTTTAATAGAAATTTCTTTTTCGAAACATGAAAGCAGAAGAATACAATGATTATCAATCCTATAATGCAGTGTACCAATAATTATATTTCAATAAAAAAATATTGTGATCTTATAACATATAAGTATTAGACTAACATTTTCCTAATTTTACAAAAACATGAATTTCTATTGCTTATTGTAGGATTTTATTTTATCTAATAAATTAATATAAATATTAAATATCAGATTATCATAAATAAAAAATATATAAAATATTATGTATATATATATAAATATTAGACTCATAATATGTGGTGTTCTCAAATATTTTACTATTTTTTAAATTTTTCTCCTGAATGTAGACAATTGACACTGATGGGCCTAAAGCCACGATACAATATTCTAGCTCGTGATACAAATTTAAAACATATAAATTTTTATTCTTTCAAATATACTATTCGTACAATTATAGTTGTTTATTATTTATTTATACTTTACTTATTATCATCATTATTAGTATTAAAAATGGTCTTGGCTAGGTATTCTATTTTATAAGGTAATTAAATTTTATTTTACAAATTAGCTCCGTAAGACTTCTATTTTATTTGATTGTACGGAAAAAGTAAGACCTTCATACCAATAACTTAAGATCCAATGCAAGGCTATTTTGTTTCGATGTATATATATAAACTTAAAACGGAAGGCGATTTTACTGGCCTTCGTGAATATTTTTTACTATAATATATTAAATAGTATTCTATTATATACATAATATTTTAAGGTTTAATTTGCAATAAAATTGACTTGTTATGGATCAATTTGGAAGTTTCATTCTCTGAATTAAGTATATTTCTAAATGTTTATGTATATAAATATATATATAGGTATATATATTAAAGTAAGTTTTTTGGCACATGAATAATTTAGTAAATGTTTCCATTTTAATTTACATTAAATTCACAGAAGAAATCTCATAAAATTATGTAATCTTCACTAAAAGTAAAAATTTATGACTAATATATACACTACAGTTAAATGCGAATAATTTTTCAGCGTAGTAAAAGTAAAGGTACTCTCCTGAAAAATATAGCTATAGAATAATGTAGTCAAATAATTTAGAATTTGACTCAACTAAATTCACCTTTAAAAATAAGTAATAGCATTATTTTAAAAGAGTTTGTAACAATCATATTTTTGAAAAGTTTTTTGAGATGTTAATGTACACGGGAATGTATTGAAGTACGCCTGAGTATATACGTACCGGTACTACAACTTAATCAGAAAGATATATGTATGTATAATAAATATGCATACATAATCCAGATTAATTATATTTTCAAGCAAAATTGTATTATTTTATAACACAAATTTTTTTAATAAAAATTATTTTTAATAGGAAAATTTGTTATTGTAGAAACTGTTTTTCAAAGAGTTTTATTCTTTACTTTAGTATTTTGCTAATTTTAAAGAATTATTTTTATGAATCACTGCATATAGTTGAATGTATATTAAAAATATACCGAATCTTATATTGTTTTCAAATAATATCATAATAATAACTTTATGGTTTTAATGAAGTATAATAGAAACTGAAGCTCTATAGTTTCAATAATATCCAGAATTGTAATAAAGTCTGCTTAAAATTTGTTAACTGTACAGTGTATTTTTCTAAGCGAATGACAAACTTAAATTGCAATACTGTGTACACTGAGTTTGTTTATTCAAAAACTGATTTTAACAAAAATTATAAACAGATAATTTTTTTTAATGTTTGCATGAAATTTAGTTACCATTTTAATGAAGCACGTAAATATTATTAAGTATTTTTTATTGACGGCAAAACAAACTTTATTTTATAACTAGTATGTTTAATATATCTATGTCTTAATGAATAGTATTTGTTACATTAAATATGAAAAAAGAGTAACAAGTCATATATTTATTGAAAGTAATTTAAGTAAGTATTTAAGTATTTAAGTAAGTACTGAAGAAATATTGTTTTATGGCAAATTCGTTACATCAATAAATTAATGATGTTCCAGAAATATAAAGTTAATCTTTTACACATCGAATCAAGAAGTAGTTTGCGTCAGCCAAATGGATACGAATTCATGGTTGAATGTGCTCCTGGTGGTGATTTGGGAGCCGTTGTAGAAGCCCTTGAAAAACAATGCGAATATTTCTCAATAATTTCAAGGTTGGTTTATTGATTAGGTAATTCATAACAATCAGATGGGAAGTTGAAACGTTGTACAATATAGGGCATTTAACTTTATGATATTTGACTGTGCAAAATAGTACTATAATAATTAAAATTAATTCCGATATTTTTTTCATAATTAGTACTTTTTAAATAATTCTGAAATTATTTTTTCGCGTATGTAAATTGATTTATACGAGTGACTCAAAATTATTACGAAATTAATAATTATTATCGTCTTCATTTGTATTATTAGATAAAAAACATTATCCTGATTTGACGAGATCATTGATAATGTGAATTTGAATATTTTTCTAATTCTACGCGTCTTCTCTATTTTATTCGAAGTAAATTAATATATAATAACAAATATTAATAGAGAACTACACATGTTACAGAGAAACGTGTACAAAGTATAACTACTTCGTATAACTAGTACAAAGTATGCAAAGTATTTGAAAATTAATACCTTCTTTTAGTAAAACCTAGAACACCTATATAAATGCAAATGTATATTGATTTTATAGGCAATAAAAGACATAAATTAATTAAAGTTCCTATTAGTTCATATCCATTATGCACAAACGAATTATGCAGATGTATTCTAATAAATTCGCTGAGGCGTCAAATATTTCACACATAAAAGATAGCGATTTAACTTAGCGTAAAGCAATTTTTTGATAATTATAACTTATAAATTTAAACTATTTACTGAAATAAAATTAATGTTTATATAAATTAAAAACTTCTAGATATATAAATGTATACATATCTTAACTTTTGCTTTAATATTTATTTATTTTTATGTCCTTTCTTTATATTATTAGAAACATAAATTATTTTTCATATTTTGTCTTCAGTTGTAAGGAGAAAAATATGTTTTAGACTTAAAACATGTAATTATAAAAGATTGCTTTATCTTTGAATTAGAAATAAAACTACGTACGTGAAGGTAATATGAGTAAGTTTCACTCCCTATAACAGCATCGCACTATAATCTTTAATAAATTACATATTTTTACATCCATAAACAATTACTCGACTAACCATCCTGCTGTTTGAAGCACATAAAATCGATCTTATTATTTCGTTGCAGAAACTACAAGGACAACTTAGGTACAGTACCATGGTTTCCACGACGAATCAGAGATCTCGACAAGTTCGCCAATCAGATTCTCTCGTATGGCGCAGAACTAGATAGCGACCATCCAGGCTTCACCGATCCGGTTTATCGCGCGAGGCGAAAGTATTTCGCAGACCTGGCATACAATTATAAACAGTAATTATCTCACGATTACAACGTTCCAAAGTAATCGTATAGAAACTCGTTACTGTCGGCCTTGGTGGCAACGTTTTGTTTTATGAGATAGTATCTTTAATTTCTTGTTTCTGCTAACTTTGTAAAGTCAGTATAACTTTTACAGCGGTCAACCGATTCCAAGGGTTGAATACACCCCTGAAGAAGTTGAAACCTGGGCCACAATTTTCCGAAAGCTGACAGTTCTCTACCCAAAGTATGCTTGCAGGGAACACAATCATGTATTTCAACTACTCATCGAGAACTGTGGCTATCGCGAGGATAACATTCCACAGCTTGAGGATATTTCAAACTTCTTGAAAGGTTGGTTTCGTTTGGGCTTAATCGTAGAAAATTATTTGATTTAAATCATGAATTATCAAACTTATAGAATAATTTCGGTATCTAACCTTTAATTTTATAGTTATTTATTTTAAACAGTATTCAAAATAAAAAGACGTAAATTTCGTGAAATTCGTGATTATTATTATCATCATCATTTGCTACCCTGTATAAGTAAAGTAAATTATGAATTTTTAAGGTAATAATGTAGATATGATTTTGTATTGAAATACCTATTTATTTCAGTTGGCATTTTTTCATAGTATTCTATATTACATTAAAATTCAAAAGATTATTGGCAATGTTTTAAAATTGTAATATCGAGTTAAAGTTGAAGATTATTTTCTTATCATATATTAATATAATGTAAAACATATCATTTATAAACAATGAAATTAAACGGTAATAATTTATTTTTCTTTATCACAATTTCACATTTTTCAAAATTTAAATTGTCTTACTGCTGATTTTCCTTTTTGTATCATTCTAAAGTTTCATATTATTTACTAGAGGTCATTTTTGCAAAAAATTTCAATCAGCAGGATAATTATTTATAATTAATTATAGAAAGTTCTGGAAATCAATTTGTTGCATAATTTTTCATTTATAATTATTCTTGTTATCGATATAATTCCCAGTATGTAAAACCTAGTGGAGGATTAAAATTAAGGTATAATATTCGATTGGAATCATTCAGTTTGTAATAAATTTTTAATCCAAATCAGAAAAAACAGTAATTAGTTGTAATAGGAAATTTAATATTAATAGCTACAAATAATATTGTTTTTGTAATGAGGCATACTTTATCTATGTTGTGCAAAAATTTGTGTGGAAAAATGAACACAAATGCAATTACTCGATTACTCGTGATACTTATTGTTCGATTTTTCCACACTTACGTTTATATCGTCATTTTTTAAATTCAGTTTTAATCCTTTGAAAGCATTAATTATCAGTTCTTCGACATCCAATTAAATATAAAAAATTTTACTGTACGTAACTTGTAATTTACATGTTGCAAGAAATTAGTAGAACCAGATAACTCTTTTAATGGTAAAATAAATATTATTACATATTTATAATAAAATGACCAATTTTAATAGAATAATTAATTAATGTTCATGCTATAAAATACTTGTTACTATTTTTTAAACTTGCTATGAATAACAAGTCTATTTACTAATGCTTCATGATTGCAATAATAAAACATAGATCATATTACTTTTGGTCAATAGCTTGTAAGATGTATGTTAATTAAGAAGTAATTCAAGTGGAGAAAAATTGATAATCATGATAATAAAATGATTATAAATAAGCAATTAAAAAGAGAATTATGTTCCAAATTCATAAAATATCGTAAATTCTAAACTACTTAAAACAATACTAATATCTTGACTGAGGTACATAGAAATCATACAATATCTATATAGTCATTGTACCTTAAAGTTAATACATGGATGGTTAATAGTCTTTGTATATATTGATAATTTAAAGATCTAAGAAAGAACTTTTAGTTGTCCTCTTCACGAATATAACATCAATTTATTATGCAAATTTTTTGATTTTGCAGAATCAACACTTAGTAAATAATTCTTACCTGATTAATAAATGTGTGCACTTGTAGTATGTAAAATTTAATAATTTCATTTTACAGCAGTATATGTATATATGTAGACTTAATAAATTTGTTTATAGCTTATTATAAATTTCAGAAACAGAACAAATTTATTTAAAATCGTTTTTACAGGTTTCCATATTGGCATTATATCGAGATAACTCTAATATAATTCTCTGCAGAATATTTTTAGTTTTGAAATATTTTAGTTTAGTCGAAAAAAGTATAATTTTTTAATAACAGAATTAATGGCTATTATAATTAAAAGAACTCAGAGATGTACAGATTTAAGCATAAATTATTTTGTAATTTCGTTAATTTAAATACGTGCCATTCTACATGCTGTTTCAGTCATGATACGTTAAAATAAACATAAGATTAAATAATATATAATGTTCATATTACTTCTTTTAATATAAGAACTTGAACATAAATACAGTTATAAAAATAGGATATAAAAATAGCAACACAGTAATTGGAATTGAAGGATTGTTAATCATCTATTTTCGAATGATTCAAATTTAACAATCACTACTTTTACAACTAAATAAAGAAATACCTGAATATTATAAACTATTTTACCAATGTTTACTCCTTAGAACTGGCAACGGAATTTACAAGATAATAGTCGTGCTGTACATTAACTGTTCTATTCTTATATATACTTTTGTGAATGTGAAACTTGTAGAATTGTGACTAATCAAATTGAAAAAATTATTTCATCGGAAAAAAAACAAAGGACCAAATTGCACATGAACTTGCTAGAACCACAATTTTATTGATAGCTCCACCAAATTTCTGCACCCTAAATATTTCTGTCTGGATGCTCGTAATACAGATTCCACGGGCTTTACACTACGACCCGTGGCTGGTCTTCTGTCATCCCGAGATTTCCTCGCTGGTTTGGCTTTTCGCGTCTTCCATAGTACGCAGTATATAAGGCACAGCAGCCGTCCACTTTACACTCCTGAGCCTGATGTATGTCACGAGGTGCTGGGCCACGCACCGCTTTTCGCTGACCCGGAGTTCGCTCAGTTCTCTCAGGTTATTGGCTTGGCATCCCTTGGTTCCCCCGACGAGTTCGTTCAAAAACTTGCAACAGTTAGTAATCAAATTTCGCTAAAACATATATATAACTAGGCATTGTTAAAGTATAAAATATTTTTTTGAAAGAAGATTCGGGATACATTAATATTTCGAGTCCTTCCCATATTATAATCGTACACTGAAATTCGACAGAAAAATTACTTGAGTCAACGTGAAAAAAGACGCAATACTTGAAAAATTTCTAGTTAACGTCTAATATTTTTCCTTTATAAGTTTTGCAGAGTTATTAAAGGATTTCTAATTAAATATTCTGTTTTTTCTCTCTAATAATATATAATCTCAGAAAAACTTCCAATGTCTTTGCATAATGACTAAGTATTTCAAACATGTATAATGAATTCGATAATGTTTATATACATTAAATTTATTTAGAACAGAATTTCATTCAATGAATAAAAAAATAGTTGTTTTTATAAAACGAAATTTTTTATTTACGCATTACAAAATATAAGACTATTAACTTTTATATAGGAATGACATTCTTTTAAAAATATTTTTAAATACCTGTTTCATAAGTTTGTTTTAAATTACGTATATAATGCTAACTATCTGCATGAAAATTAAATATAAATTAAATATTAATATGATTTATATTGTCTAAAAATGTGAACGTTATATTATTAATATAAAAATGTATACATTATTTACATTCTTGTAATGTTATATAAGTGCATTTTTTGTTTTGCATATTCGATAATACTGAAAGATTATAAATTTTACGACACGTATTTAAGAAAATTAAAGTATGTACTTTATGTGATACTGTTAGTATAAAATAACAATGAATAGTAAAATAATTATGTGAGCAAGTACGATTGTAATATGTTTCAAAAAATATAAAAAAATCAGTCAATTTTATAGAAAAAATTAAAATTTTTATTTAATTTTAAATAAAATTTAAATAATACAGTAATAAGTTTCTACCGTGATAACATATTTAGAATCTGTGACAGTGATCTAAACAATTTCTAAATAATTTTAAAGTACTTGCAATTATATCATCTATACAAGAAATTAAGTATCTTTAATTGTCAACAATTTATTTGGAATTGTTTGAACGTTGAATTTTGTTCAACGGTTACATCGTATTTATAGTTGTGAATCACTTAATGGTAAATAATGTAGTCGCTGCATTTGCAGTTATGCTTGCAAAATAAAAAATTTAATTAAAGTAGCAGTAATTAAAAGCGTTTTCAAATGTTGAACAATAAATTCTTTCAAAAATCAATTTTAATATTTAAATATTTTAATATAAAGCAAGGAAATAATTATTTTTTAAAATATATAGTTTTATAAATTGTAGCTTAGGATTTAATATAAACTGTAAAATTACTATCTTAGTATTAATTTATTTTTTAAAATTTATTATTAAATAAAATAATATTAATTAACACATATGTTTTAAATACATAAATCTCAATTACATATATTTTGTATAGAAATGATTAGTTCACTGAATATTGTAATATTTAGTCTGTTAATAAACTGAAAAAAAAGAAAAGAAAATTTGCTTTTCATATACTAATGCGTATGAAATTTATATTCGGTATTTCCTTTGCATAATAATACATTATGCAATATAGTAGTGCGATAAATTCTACTAGATCAGTAATGGAAATAAAAATTTAATCATTAAGAATTTGGATAAACTGAAAAAGAATCTACAAAGCTTAAAAGGTAAAATCTATCAGAAAGATTTTCAACTGATTTACTTCGCTTTCATTTTATACTTAAAGTTTGCAATATACCGAAAATTAATTGAAGATGAGTTTTGAAGATAATTATAACAAGGTGCTTTTCCTCTTATGACAGTGCTTTTGGTTCACCGTGGAGTTTGGCCTTTGCCGACAGAATGGCGAACTTAAGGCTTATGGGGCCGGACTCCTTTCGTCTTTTGGCGAACTTGAGTATAGCCTGAGCGGTAAGCCAGAATTACGATCCTTCGATCCAGCGACGACGTCACTACAGAAATATCCAATTACCGAGTATCAACCAGTTTACTTCGTAGCCGAGAACTTTGAAGATGCTAAAGAGAAAATGATGTGAGTACAATTAACATGTCTGATTTGGTCGGTTTAGTTTCAGGATGTTACGAGGAATAGTGGTGGCACAAAAGGATGTTATTCAATTAAGATTATAGTGTGTATTGTTGTAGATGGGGAATTATTTTCATGTAAAAATACATATTGATCTTTTAGCCTTGACCTATAAATTTATTACTATTATTATAAATATTTACAACGAAGCGAATGATGTTTTGGAATCGAAAGTAATTATTGTTAAAATTTTTAAGTATATTTATTGTTCGTATTAGTACTATACGTATATATTAATAATTGAAAAAAAAATTTTTTTTCGACTTTTTGGACAAATAAATTTATTTAAATTAATATTTTCTAGGAATCTGTCAAAATTCTTATTGAGCAATTTATTTTATAAAATTTACGAAATCAAGTTACGAAACTTATTATTTAAAATGTAAGAAAACCGGTTGAATACATTTTTTGCTTTATGCTAAAAAGAGTTATAATCAGTTATTAACGTAACGTAACATTTAACGTATAAAAAATTAATGATGTCGTAGTTTTTACTAGATTATGGATCTACATGTTATTAATTATAGACTTAATTTATTCATAGATAAATATTTATAACAGCATTAATGGAGAAATTAATTAAGATTACAATTTATTACTAAAGATTACAAATTTAATTTAACAATGCCATTATTAATTTATAAATTTAAATTATAACTAGTTTAAAAGTTATTTATTTATTCATTTCAGAAAATTTACACAAACGATTCCGAGGAATTTTGGCGTTCGATACGATTCTTATACGCAGTCAATTAGCATAATCGATAGTAAACACCAAGTTGAAATGCTGGTCAACAATGTTAATCGCGAGCTACAAATTTTAACGGATGCTCTCAAGAAGTTAAAGAATTAATAAAATGACAAAATATATTACACAGTATTGAAATTCCAGTTACATCGAAATGTATATCCAAAACTAGTTTTAAAAGTTTTTTTTCAATTCAAGAATTAATATTATTATATTAGGTGTAAATTATATTTAGTATCCAGAAAATTTTAATAAATATCTTTGCATAAATCGTAGATTTATTGTTTAAATTCTATCCAATCTCTATTATTTACCATAAATAATTATTATATAAAAATAATAATTAAATAATGTAAATGATAATGTAAATTATACCATAAATTTATGATATTCATATGATTAAAGTGTTATACTATCTAATAACTAAAAATTAAGTATATTTATTCATGAATTGTGTATACAAATGGGTATATAAGAACAGAAAATAAAAAATCTATTAAATAAAGTTTCTATAGTACAAATAAAAAATATAACGTTACTGACAACCTAAATCAATAAAATTTATATGGTAAAGAACGAACATTTTTCTATCATCCACGAAATTCACAGAAATTTTGTTCAATTATTAATTATTATTTATTTTTTATTTTTTACCGCGATAAAGATTATGATTTTTAATGATGGATTTAAATTTTCTCTTAATGTTATATATAAATATTACAAATCTACAAATAATAGAGATATAAGAATAATAATAGATTTACTAATAAAAAAATGTTAAATAATTATTTTATCCGCGTAATTTTCATATAAATAAATTTTGTAGAGATTTTTGAAGTTTTGTTCAATTCGTATTTTCAAGTTGAACTATAAAATAACTGTAAGAAATTAAAATTTAATTTTGAATCTAATTTTTTTAGTGGTACTTTTGTTAATAAATACATTTTATATTTCTAAAGTAATTCTAACTAATAATAAATAGAAACTTAGAATACGAGGTAAATATTGAAATAAAAGTCTCTTTATTTATGACAATTTATGATTTTATTGTTTTAAACTGTGAAAACTATGTTTAACTAAATCGATATCCATAGTAAACATTGGAAGAAACTAGTTTTATAAATATTGCAATATATGTAAAACTAAGAATAAGTTGTTTGTTATTTTCCAGCATAATTACTTAAGTTACACGTTTTATCCACAATTTTAGATCAAGGGCTATTTAATATTATTTATTTCAGCGTTTCTCTGTCTTTAAGCGTGAAGTCGAAGAAGATCTATTATATGTTAGTAGGCTATTAATTTACGTAACTGTGATTTGTCTTCAATTTGTTTTAAAGCTTTAAATTTCAATTTTTTCAATTATAAAACGTAAATTGTTACTCATATTTTTATATGAATACAGGTTCCATAAACATTTTTTAATTAAAGTTTGTCGAACTTAAGTTAAGATATAAATTATTTTATCTTATAGTAAATCATATATAAATTTATGTAATTCAGTTTGAAGAAAAGCTTGCATTTAATGATTTTTTACATTTATGTACATTTAAGTACATGGTTTATTCGTATAATAATTTAGATTTTATAAAACATTAATTTATGATTATAAATGTGACTGTTTTTTGTAGTTCAGCATTATAATATCAACATCTGTTTGCTTCATTAAATTAAAAAAGTTGATATCTTTATTTTCGTTCGAAAGAATATTTAACGGTTAATTTATCGGTCTTTTGCCGATCGGTAAAAGACCGATAAATTAATACATAATAAAAAACTTAATGTTCAAGTTTTTTGTTCAGACATTAAAGAAAATTTAATAATAAATAATGATATTCGTATTAAACAGATTTTATAAATTCACTAAATATCGATAAATTTCTGAATATTTCTTAAGATATTTTTTCAAGAAATAATGAGACTAATAATGTAAGTAAAATAAAAAGAACGTGTTTTAATTTTGATAGAATTTTTATTATTTATTATGACAAAGAAACAATTTCTCTGATTCAAAAGGATAATTTGATATCGATAAATTATCCTGAAAGTTATTGATACTGAATACGCTGCACTTTACATCGTTTATTTCTTTTAAGTAGAACGATGATACATGTTGATAACGAGAAAATACAATCTTTAGAATGCAGAATAATATTGATCACATTCACCACGACAAATCCTCAATATTTTAGGCTGAGAAAATATGACATACATTACCAGAATTATTTACGCAATATATTTAACATATATTTCTATTTAGTTAAAACCTTTATACAAATAACAAAATATATCATTCGGATTTACATAGTTGAATATATCCTGTTTTAAATTATATAATCATATGAAATATTTAGGTTATATTAATTTCCCTTAAATACAAATTGACTTTTTAGGATCTGGTAACTTAATGGCTTCTTCATTCATTTGGTCTTAGCATATTTGTTTCTTTATTATAATAATTTCAAAATTACAGAATATTGAATTTTGGAGTTTCAAAAGAACTGTTCTGATTAAATAAAATCTCATAAATAATTTCTTGTTTTCTTTTTGATATGCTTAAATCTATCAAGCTATACAAAAGATTAAATCTCTTCATTATTATATCATTGCTACTTATTTTGTGAAAAATATTTTCATCTATTCTTTAATTTTACATACAGTATCAAATTTACGACTATTTTAATTCGACATAATTTCATAATTATTGTATAGTGAAGCATAATCTTATAACATTTCTAAATTTTGTTTGTAACAAAAATTTTTTTTACTAAAGATTCCTGTACAAAATAGTCTTACAATTGTTTCTATACATAACATATATTTTGTTTGCTGCAGCTCACAGTTGAAGCTCCAATTTTCTTAGTTTATACTTACTGTTAATAATTACTATTAAAAACTGCTATTTTTTATATACAATATAATTGCAATGTAAAAAGAGGTAGACATATTAAAATATCAAATAATTTAAAAAAATAAAAAGGGATAAAGCAATTCTTGGAAACTATTTACGGAAAATCTCATTGTGTAGACGAAAATGGCCTCTTTCCATTTCTACAACGAAACAGTTATGGCAATTTAACCCCTCATATAGTCTCAATTATACTATATTCACTTTCACATGTTATTGCACAGAAATATGCTTCTAACGCAACAACTAAACGATATTGATATTATTTTACGTCGATAATACCTTTTTCCAGATAAAATTCGAAAATTAGAACATCGATATCTTAATTCTATATATTTTCATTCATCATTTATCTTCACCTTATCGAATTTGTACCAAACTCTTCTTACGTTATTATACTTACATATGATTCTAAATTACATGTTATACAAATATATTATCATTTCAGTCATACTTATTACGCTAGTAACATTAAATAATTATAAATTTTAATTGTACAAACAGATCTCGATTTATTATGAAAATACATTGAAATCGTTACTGAATACTTTCCGGTTTAAAATTTTTCCCTTTTACTTATTCTGCTTATAAAAATATTATTTTTCTCTTAATTTGGCATTTACTATCTTATATTAGCAAGCTCTTTTAGGAATTTCATTAATTCATCACCAGCGATTATATTAAGTCATTATGTAATTACTTTCATTATGTAAGAAAGAATTTTCTATATTTTTAATAACTTTCATTCTCAAGAATTTCTTCTACAAAACTAAATTCGATTACTTATGTAATTAAAGCTGCGATGATAAGCTTCAAATAGTAATATATTTGTAGAAGATAAAAAAATACTTATAAGAACTTTAGAAAGCTATTTTACAAACGACGAGATTTTAAACATAGTTGCAATAATTATTGGACTTGAAGCATTTCGAAGGAAAAAATCGAATCATTTTTAAAGTATTACAACTAAATAGAACTCAATTATTTTCTATTAAAACATCACTTGTATCCTACTTTCTTTCGAGCACTTCATCCCTGTATTCAAATACTTATATATATATATTTGTTAATAATATTTTAAGGAGATTCACATAGTATATTTCTGTTCTTGAACTACTATACATGTTATTCTAAACTATAATTTGTAAACAAATTTTTGTAATTTGGCTATTTGGTAAGAACAGCTTATCTTTGTTTCTCAATGAAATATCGAGCATATCTATTGAATATGAAATACCTATTGTGCTGCATTTTTCAAGCGCTCAATTAATCCAGGTTTTATACTCATCGAGAGCCAAAAGAAGTCTGTTACTACTTAATTTCGCATTGATCTTTGTTGTTGGCTAGGCGGCGCATCCATGTTTGAGTAAAGTAGATCATTTTGTTGGCACATCTGGAAACTAATTAGGTCCGTTGTTTGCTCATCTGACGGTGGTTGTTGATGATTCGGTGGTTGAGTGAGCTGTTGATGATTCTGAAGTTGCTGTTGTTGCTGCTGGGGCATCATCATCTGAACAACGTTACCATGCGTTGACATAAACGAAGTCGACGCAGTACTTGTGGATATCGAGTGTGAAAAAAGCTCAGATGGAACTATATTTACAGGAAGCGTAATGGGCACCGGAAATACGCCTACACCAGGAACATTTTGGTGTGGTGTACTTACACAACGCGTTGTCTGTTGACAAGAGTTCGTGCCGTATGGTACGCCAATCTAGAATTACAACAAAATATTAGACTAATCTTTTGAAGCATTTTATTATTGCAATATTAATACTCATAGTTGCATGGTACTCGAAAGTACTTTTATGAATTCATATCAGCCGAGAATTATTTAATTTTTGAAAATGTACAATTGCAAGAAGTTATGTAAAATGAATTACATTAAGTACCGGTGAAAGTATTCCGTATCTGGCTATTAATAATTGTTCCGATACTCTTCTTAATTCTTCTTGCTGGTGAACTATTAATTGTTGCAATTCCTCATGCTTGCGTTGTAGCTCGTCTTGGATTTGATTTTGGGCTGGAGTCATAACTAATCCCTGCTGATGAAGAATCTGCAATACCGTTTAAATTGTATTACGCAGTAGTTTGTCTTTTCTGTAGAATATTGATATGTAAAAATGTAAAAATATGACTCGTGTAAAAACTTCAGGGCTTAGCTCAATAGCGCGTAAATATATACTTAGACGAAAAACTGGATATATACTGCAATGAAACATTTTGAAGCATTTTGTTATCGAAAATATTGTTACACCTTGAATTATTGAAAGTTGAGGTGCATTTGTTATTTCAATATGATAGAGTAGAAAGTTTTTAAAAAGTTTAAAAAGTTTTTAAATAAATATATTTTCTATATAATTATTAAAATTCGATCATAAAATAATTAGGTAAATGTCTTTTATAGAATAGTAAAAATTATAAAAGTACCTCGTTCGCTTGGAATGGTGAAATCATACATGCATCCGTTGATCCTGAATAGGTACCACCTACCACTGTTTCCATGGGTACCATTGAATACTGTTGAGTCGGTTCTAAGAAATCTGTACAGTGCTGTTGCTCTACTTTCATCTTCTGCGTTATTTGCTGCTGCTGTTGCTGCTGCTGATACGGTTGTTGTGTCTGTTGTGGTTGCTGTTGTTGAGTATTGGACAAACCATTGTCATTGCTCCGTATAATCGGTTTAGAACTCGTTGAACTGTTGGTGGATGTAATTTTCGTCCTTGTCGTAGGTTGAGGGATAGCTTGAAAGGATCGTGAACTTTGAGAGCAGGCAGAGATCGAAGTTGTGTCCGATTCATCGCCTTGGTGGCGCAGTCGTGAGCGTACTCTTACCGATCGAGATGTTTTCGAGGATTTCGATGACCAAGAAGGTGTACGAATTTGACTTGGAGTATTCTGAAAAGTAGTTTCCCTGTTGTATAAGGTATTCATTTTACTTTAAATTATAGGCTAATAATACCAAAAAGGTCATTATCTTAAGCTCAAACGAATATTATTTGTAGTTCGTGAGATTGCAGAAAAAGTGTATCTCTATACAAACAATTAGTTTATTTAAGCTTTAAAAGAATTTATGTTCTAGCGTAAATAATTTCTTTCGATCCAATAAAAGTAACACTTTCTATTTGTTAGAATCGTCAAAATTTTCAATTGGAACTACTTCTTATAATTAGCGTAATTACATTGGTGACATATTTTAATCCGAATTCTATTTTGAAATATTAAACTTTAAAGTATTTAATTTTTATTTGTTTCATTTGTTGAAGGGAAATACTTTCTATGTCTCAATATAATTTGTTCATTATTTAATAATTTTTCTCTATTAGCAGTCTTTTAGGTTGAAATTGTTCGAGAAATGTTCAATAAAATGACTGCTTTACTGGCATTCAATTTCGGTTTCTACCTAATAGCAAATGAAGAAGCCTTAATTATTTATAGAATAATTGTGTTTGAAACATAGTTTTTCATACATGTGATCGTTTTTTTGATACTATTACGTCTTCCTGAGTTCTGAAATTGGAGAATTCATTGTCATTCCTTCTCATCTGTTTGATCACATCCATGTAGTTGATAACATGATGAGTACAGACAATGAATTCTGGTTTAGAATTCCACTGATTATATGTTATATAGAAACGCGTCTGTAGCCAAATCCATTGCTGGCCTTTTGTAAGAAATCTGTAATAACACGACGTACCCTCACCTTTTTTCATCACTGTAAAAAATAAATTTCATTTTAAAATATATTTCTGTTAAAATTATTTTTAACAATTAAATGCTAACATTTTTATTGTATATACATACACACATATATATATATATATACTGTTTTTATAATCGATAATATTATTTAATTACAACTTGATTACGATAGCGATGCCTTCAATTTCAAATCAATTTAAGAAATTAATTTTCTTTTGCAAACGAAATAAAGAAAAAATAAAACACTCACAAGATTCATGACAAGTTACAACTTTATCGAGATCATCTATATGATAATAATCATATCCAGATGTTCCCAGGACTTCGAAAGGCAAATATCCAATTATTGGTGGCGCTCTATGATCTAGAAATAGAAATTTCCACTCCAAACTATGTCTAGAGGTAAATTCTGTTTTCGTATTATCCACTATAGCCATTTCTCGTATTAATTGAGGCATTTGCAGACGACCCGTACAAACAAACACGACTCTTTACAAATATAAATATATTCATATTATAAAATTAATTTTTAAATTAAAGTACAATTAAAAATAACATAAATATATATTATCTTACTTAGTTTCTCCAGTAACATTATTTCCAAATCTATTATTTGGAATCACGTTATCGATATCCGTATCGTTATTCGACCCTGTACAATAAGAAATAAAAAAATTTCATGAATCATTAAATTTCAAATGTTTGAATTTACACATATTAATATTTTTGTACATTTTCTGTGATCGCAAGAAACAATTCGAAGTTCATATTATCCATATCATGTTTATAATATAATAAATTACAGTTATATAATTTTTATATCTGACTAGCTGCAGTAAGAATTTTACTTTATTATTGTTCACAAATCAATTTAAAAGTCCTCATTAATAAGTATAATAGTCGATGTTTAATATTATTGGAAGATTATTTTAATAAAATGTTAACTTAAAACTGACTCGACAGGAAAATATTATAGATTTTACAATATTATGCATTATGTATTTATAGAAATAGAAATGTATTAACAGTGCGCATATGTATATGTCAAAAATATTGCACGAAATATAGTATTGTAGAAGTAGTGCAATAGTAACAAAAACTTATTTTCAACTTACGAAAATATCCTACAAATTGAACAAGTTCGTATATAGGCTCCTCTCTAAAATCCAAGCTACCCCTTTTTATATGGCACGTAAAGGAGACTTGATGCTCTAAAAGAAAGATGAGTCTTAGAATAAATGTCTTCGATATGTTTTAGAAAAAAAAAACATACATATATAAAGTGGCGCGACATAAAATTTTTACCTTTTTTAATACTATTTTGATTTCTAGCATTCGTGGCATTCGCTAAAATGTTGCACAAATCTGACTGGTCCTCTTGAAAGGCAATTTCATAAATAGTTGAGTTTAATAATTCACTTGGTAGATAACCCAGAAGTGAAGTTATACTTTCGGAAACATAATAAATACGCCCGGATGATGAGAAAACCATAATAAAACCATCAAGCGCCTGTAGTTTTAGAATAAAATCTCATTCAACGTTTGCAATGTAGAAATATAGAGTTGGCATTTGCTGTCAACTCCTACGTGGAAAAACTATTATCAGTCTAAGTATCTGTATCGTATCGTATTACCTCTAACGTTAAATGCGTAAATTCTTCATTCGATAAAAATGACGGCTTCCAATCTTCCTGTATTTCATGAATTCTTGATCTTGCTGCCAGTTCTGAAAATTTTATCGATATGGTCTATAAGTTCTTTAACGTTATACTGTTAAGTAATGCAGTATTGCATAATATGTTTCACGAACCATTATGATTTTTGAGAAAAAGTATCGTCGATTTTAAAACCGTAGATTTATCCATTTTTCTTGTATTTGTGTTCACCATGTTGCCAAGTTCATTTACCAACATATTAAATTGATCTCTCCGTTTCTTTTCACTGAGATTTCGAGATTTTCTGAATGAAACAAGCAAAATACATTACATTATAATATTACATGAAATATAAAGTTGATTAGAATATAATTTTTCGTTTGTTAATGGATATCCATAGTTGATTATCTTACTTACAATACTAATTAACATTTTATCACCTCATTTACTTAGTATTATCAATGGGAAAAACGTAGGATTTGTAATCAGAATATTAGATTCGATTATAAATTTTCGTGCATTAAAGTCTAATCGTCAAAAATTAAGAATCTTTTTAAAATACCTTTAATTGAACGTAGTCTTATGATTCTAATTTTTAATAAACAATTAAATATAATAAAAATGCTTACACACCTTTTGGTATCATCTTTTTTATCATTTTCATCATCCATGGTTTCACTAAAAAAACAAATCTGTGTTTAAATAAATTCTTGGCAACGTGATGGATCCAACTCCAGTTTTTAAAAAGGAAAATTTTCATTATCCAAGAACTTGGAATATTAGAAATTGGTGTTACAGAAGCAACTTGATTAAATGACTCGAGTAAGTGCTACACCTTACATTTCAACTCACGCAAGAACGTATTCAACTCACTCTCTATCATGGATATAATGTATTCATTAATAAATAATTGTTCGAAGAAGAAAGAACTGAAAGACGCTAATGAATCGTAGGCCGTTGAACTATACGCCTCTTTAAGAAGCAAGTAGATGAAGGTCGTATGCGCGTGCGCCAAATTTTGGGGATTCGATGACCACGTAAAACCGCCCTTAAACTACTTGCCCCATACTGACTCTTCCTAGTTTCAAAGTAGTATAATAAATAGCGATCCCTATCGATGAGACATCGTCGAACCATAAGCGCACATGAACCACTCGAAACGTGCATTTCACAGTGTAGGAGTCACGTACTTTCTCGATCACGTTGCGAACGTCCTTAAAAGCGTTCGAAAAAATGTGCATCCGTGCGTTTGATCGAGTAGCTTGATTATCCAACGCATCGATCATAATCACAGGAGCGAGAAAAAAATATTCCTTCCCCAAGACGGACAACGCGCACGAGGAATAAAGCCCTGCTCCCGCGTGCACACGCGTAAGTGGGCCGTTGACGGAGGAGAGAGCGCGAGAGTCGAGCACGAAAGGTCATCCGGAGCGACGACGCCGCGGAAGCACAGGTGGACGAGGAAGTCGAGCGCGAGACAGCCGCACGAGTCTCGATCGATATGGCCTTATCGGTGTCCGCGCGTCGCGTCTCGTGCGTTCCTTGCCGAGGATGCGAAAAGCTATTCGAATGACGTCCCGCGACTTACTCGGACTGTCGAGTGGAGCTTCTGTTCCTGATGTAACTCGCCATTGCTCCTCTCCCTCGCTCCGTCTTGCAGTGTGGCTAAGGGACGCTGGTGCAGCGGGGGGAGGCTTAAAACTTGCGGGGATTCTCCTCCGTGGCGACGCTCCAGCCTCCTCTGCATACGGGACGATCCGGGTGCACTTTCCAGCAAAATCGCCACGGAAGAGACGCAGTGTCGCGCTCTCAGTTCGGTGCACTGCGTTCCTCGCGCATATCTGCCGAGCACAGGGGCTTCGATGCACTGCGCAGGTCCAGCATCTACTCATAGATAGGAGGCCACTCGCGTACGCGAACCCAAGCACCAGAAATGTCACTAGGGGTCGCGTTGGCGCCACTTGAGTAATTCAGTTTCACTTTGGAGCGAAACTTGCAAGTGCTCATACACGTTTACCTCCCGTTACTCTCGATTACTTATTCATAGAAAAGTGACGATTGAAAAATGACGATTTTTATGGAAATTCTGCTCTACTCTGATTTGCTTCCGATGACTAATTATTCTAAATATCTAGCTACATTTATTGAAAAGGAAATACATCTTTGATTTACTCTTGAAAATGTGTTTTTAAGTTTATGCAGTGACAGGAAGTTTATTATAATCCGATAAGAAGTTTTTTAAACAAGCAACTGCTAAAGAAGATGCTTGTGACAAGGAACTCCGATTTCACGCGATTGAAAAAATTCTAGGATTTATCATTACGGTATTTATTATTGAATCAGATGTATGCGTGGATGTGCGCACGCGTATACATTTATGTATGTGCTCTTTTGTACGTATTGTTGTATTATCAATTATAAAATTATAAATTTTTCATGTTTTCGCAATAAAGATTAAGTAGCTAGTATATTTAATTGTACTTGATATGATATTTATATATTCTTCGATATAACATTTAGCAATCGCTGATCGGTTTATATGAAATCGCTATCGGTTATTATAAATATAAAAAATTAATTCTGTAAATTTTTAGAATAATTTATTAATTCAAAGAAAGTGCGTAGAAATAGTTTATAGGAATTAATTTTTCACATTATCCTAATCTGTTAAGTCACAAATAAATCATATTATATATATTATGCTACATTATAAATATTATATTGATATTTAATTTTACAATAAAGTTTCAAATAAAAATGCTGTTTCATTAAATTTGTTTAAACTTGCAAGAAAAATTATATAGCTATATACGCATATTATAAAAAGTAAGATAAAGAATATATAAAATAATCGGGTAATACGATAAGTTTATAATTTATATAAAATTTTTTCGATCTTAACAACATACTTTTCTGTTTAAATAGATTTTCTGTATCACAATAAGTTTCGTATATTTTATTTTCTTCGCGTATTCTAAGCACCTGCGATACGTAACTAAAAATTATTTCAGAATTATAAATCTATGCAGCAATTTTTATTTACAAAGACAGTGATAATCATTTTTTATGTTAAATGAATAGATGGGAAATAAAAAATTTATTAAACTTATTTACATGTATCACGAAAGCACACGTCTTTCAATTATTGCACTACACTTTTCTAGACTTCAATATATTATATAAAATACATTTCGATTTAAAATACTAAACATAAAAACGATAAAATTTTGTATTTTACAACAAGAATAAGAATTGAAGTATAGAAATATAATTTCGAGCATTAAAGCCGTGTCAGTTGTCAATTATAATTTTGAAATAGTTTATTATTAGGCAAGCTAGTTTTTCTTAAAAGGTTTTAGTTTTGAGAAAATGTTTGCAGCGGCATCTTCATTAACACTCCTTGATCTTTGTATAGAAGATATGTATTTCTGCGCTTTTTCAATTGGTCTGTGTTCTGCATTTTCGCTTATATTAGTTTGGATGTTTGAGTTTTTCTTTGAATATGATCCACTTTCGTATTTCGAAAATTTTCTGGCTGCTTCATCAGTTGCTTGTAAATATTTTTTCATTAAATATGACATTCCGCTTCCATCTGAATCATCATTTTTATCGTCCTGCATTAAACTTTTCAAATTAAAATTAGCGTTGTTTGAAACCTTGGAGTTCGATTCATGCATGCTTTTCTTACGAGGCTTAGATTTAAGTTCATGAAGAGTCTGACATGAAGATTTGGTGAAAATACTTCTTGGGCTCAATAGTGTTGAATTCTTTTTCTTTGTCTCTTCTTTTCTTTTGCCACTAGATTCCGTGTCATCGTCGATATCAGAATTAAAAATTATCGACTTCAAATACTTTTTTCGTAAAAGTAATTCCGTTTGTTCATTGTCTTCGTTAACAAACTTAAATTTTTGCAGCTCATCATTTTGTTTACTCTTACTTTTTCTCATCTTTTCGTTGCTAGATTTATGTTTTTGATAGCCTTCACCACTCGAGTATTTTTCAATGAAATTTTGACTATTAACCAAACGAGGTGGTTTTGTCTCTAATATATATTTTCTTGATACATCGTAGATCTTTTCTTGAGATTCAAAAGAAGCTCTAACTAAAGGTTTTGGCGGTCTTTGATTTTTTCTTGAATTACCCTCGATACTATGTTTTGTCGATGATATATTTTTAACGTTGTTTTGTGCTGTTTTATCCGAGAGCAAAGCTTTTTCGCTTCTACTCGTTGATTTTTGTGAACAGCTAAAGTCATCATCTATCAATTTGCAATTATTTTTCGAGGTACTGCATGTTTGTTGATCCTTGATAAATTGTTTGAAACCCTGGCTTACGTTTAGATTCCTTTCCATTTCTGTCAATTGGCTCTTTCTTTTCCACTTTTTACAAAATATTTCCCAAATAGCTTTCGAGTTGAAAATCTAAATTATAAATTACACTTATAATCCACGAATATTTTTATTAAATATTTTATTTTGAATCGCAATATTATAAATTGATTATACTTTTTTATAACAAAGTATTAACAATAAGTTTTCCGTTATTTAAAAAGTTAAAACTTTGGATAGTGAATTCATATGTAGGATTAAAATTTAATACGTATGTAAGTATGTAATTATACCGATGAAGATACCTCGTTACTAACTTGTGATACGCAAAATAATTTAGTAATATCTTCTAAATTCAAGTATTTGACTAATTTTTGGTGTACGTGCGTTGGTAAGGCCAATAACGTATTCCTTTTTCCTGAGATTAAAAGCTGAAGATAATTCAGTAGATTTGAACCTAAAAATGATTTATAATCATAATGAACTTTTCCACGCTTAAACTCTGATGTTAATCAATATATACCAAAAACTTGTTGAATTTCGTCCTTCAGAAATTTATCCTCATTAAATTTCGAAAATTCAGTTACTTTCACTATAGGGAATAAATGAGGTCCATAAGATACTTTCCATAAGTACAAAATAACCTAAATATAAATACAACTCCGGAATACTTAAAAAGTATGCAATTATGAATGTGCTTTTTACGAACCTTATTATCAAGCACTTTTATTCCATAATAATCTCGACTTGGAGAAGGTGCAACCAAATACTTTTCGAAATGCGGAAGCTTACTATTCATGCTCAGAATAATTAAAAATAAATGAGTTATCAACTAGATATTGATATGAAGTATGATCCGAGCTGTCATTTATAGATTTAAAAGTAATTGCTTATATTAAAAGAAAAACAGAATTTTCATGATAAAACATCTACACGCTTATTAAAATGACTAATATTAAATGCATTAATAGAAAAAATGTTCTATAGATTAACAGTGTTTCGAGAACATATTATTTTAATAAGAAAAGTGACATTAAATGCATATAAAGAAAAAATGTTATTGGAAAAATGTTTTACAGATCAACGATGTTTTGAGAATATATTATTTTAATAATAGAAAAGTTATTTATAATAAGAAAAGAACATTTAAATAATATAAAGTCTTTCATGCACGGTATCTTTTAGATGATGAAACATTGATGTTTTCATCAATACTTATATTTATAAATAGCGCATTTCAATACTCTGTCGTATTATTTTTAACAATTAACGTTAATAAAGTATAATGTGGGAGGAATTAATTAAATTAATAATCTATGTACTAAATAAATTAAAAATATTAATAACTAGTGATAATTAAAAAATTAATAATTCTTATTATTTAATGGGTAAGATAAATAATTAAGATAATCGTAGATTGTCAGTCGAATTCACAATTTTTATTATAATATATCCGATATGAAGAAGTGAAGATAAATATAGAAATGTCAAAGTAAAAATGGAAAGTCGAATGTTGCATTCGTTATAGAACCGTAATCGTAACAATATTACAAGATAGGCTACACAGTAATATCACAATGCATGATTTACAAACTTTCGTACGAGTGTGTAAGAGAAAATGTGATTGAAAATCGTATATATGCATATGCAAAAGCTTCCTTCAAGGATAAATAAAAAGTAATAAATTCAGCGCAAACGAGGAGAAGGTAAGTTTACAAATCTAAGTTATTTTAATTAGAAATTTAAGTTCATAATAAATAAACAAAATTCTAGAACGAAAGTTCTTATTGAAGGTAATTCCTTTTTTGAATATCATGACGAATTACGTTTCAATATCTAACTAATTTAACACATTTCTCATCTTAAAAAATTATAAAAGAATTCATTCATCTTTTCAAGATTGCGTACTACGCTTCCTATTCGTTTTTTCTTTCAATCTCTTGCTTTCTTTATTCGTTTTCATGCCAAAAGCACTTAAATTTTCTAAAATAGAAAAACATTTACGTTCTTCCAATTTCATATTATTTACTACAGTTTAGACGAAAAATCTTAATGATCAGAAAGTTGATTTCTTGTTATATACATATCTACGTACTCGTATACTTAAATATATGCACGTATGTATAAAATAAAAGCAAGAGAGAAAAAGAGCTATTTCGATATTTATTTCTGTGTAAATTCTAGATCTCTTATTAAATACTTGATTGCATGATTGATATGATGTACCTAGTCTCAAAAGACTCTAAATATTTGATGAGCTTAAGGTTGAGCAGTGAAAATAAATTACTATGCGCTAGCGTATTTTGAGAGTCTTACAGGCGATGGAACAACGTAAAAGGGTTTTTTACGTTTACAAATGTTTTTCGTTTATATTTATAATCATTATAATATATAAAAATTGCAGGAGTCGAGGCTCTTAAGGCGCATGTATTTTTCTTCCAATTTTCTTTATCTATTCACAGAACAAAAAGTCGTTAAGTTTTAACATAGAAAGAGGAGAGGCGGAAAAATCACAATTCCAAAGCACCGGCTTGCTTTTTCTCATCTATTGATGTATACAAACATTGAAAGTTTAAATCTATATCGTAGTAATTTTCAAGAAGAATAGAAAAAACTCTGAACTCTAAAAGTTATGCACGATTAATTGCCTTTTGTTGTATACAAATTATATTGCGGAGAAAAAGGAAAACATAATAAATACGTAGTTATGATATATGGATCCAGCCTTTTGACAACAAACACGTCTTTGGAAAATATTCGAGCTAAAGCGACAGCGACAGCGACAGTTTCCTTTATTTACTCATATTAGAATGCGATTTTATGAAAATAAATTGACAATCACGCTCGTTCATTCACGATTTGCGAAATGGCTTTCATCTTATTCATAAATATCACCTAAGACATCAACATGTATGTGCACGTATATACATATACAGAGAGTTTTGTAATTCAGAATTGTAGATCCTCGTTAGTTTTACTTATATTCGAATTTATGAGGACTGTCAAGTAAGATTGCAAAAATATTACACTTTGCAAAGCAACTTCTATTACGCATTTCGATAGGTAATACCTTAATGAAATGAAATTAATTTTCTTTTAATAGAATTCCAGAATGCACTTTTATATATGATTATAAACGAACTGCGGATTCTTCTTATTTCTTTGGGAAACATACAATTAAATTTCAATATAGTTTATCATTGTAAATATTTTCATACTACGTTTCAACGATATTAAATATTTACACGTAGATGAAAGAAATAATAGATTTTTTATAATAAATAAATAAAAGGCATATAAAGTATACCTAATGTACATAATTTGTATGTTTTATTGAAAAGAAAAATAGGATTCTCTTAAGAAAAATGTTGCTCTTAAATATCAAAAATAAATTTATTTTGTTACTATTTTCAGTCCCTTTGGATAATATTTATCTATATGTATCGATAAGAGAAGAAAAAAGAGAAAAACCGAATGATTGTTCTATTTATTTATAGAAAAGTATGCTGGGCAAAGGCATGCAGTCTTATCACGGTCAACAGCGGTTAAGAATCCGATTATTTTTCGCTATAGATTTATAATGAGTCTAGTTATAAGATCTACAATTTTTGCTTCTCTCTCTCTCTCTCTCTCTCTCTCTCTCTCTCTCGCTCTTGCTCTCACATGTATACTTAGACTTGAAATCTTTTATTTTTCCATAATTTTTTGCTTCATTCTTCACACACATACATTGCAAAATCGTTCATTGCTCTTTTACGACGGAAAAAGATTTACAAATGTTTTTATTTTCAAAGAAATTCTTAGCATTTATATAAAAGCTATTTATATCGACGATCATTTCTTGGAATTTTACAGACAGCATACAAAGGATATTATTATGTACATCTTTTCAGGTATTTCACGTGCGATACAAAGGAATTACATTTTTCACGAGTAGATTTTACAATAAAATAAAAACCAAAAAAATTCATTACCATCATTCGAAACAATTACTTTTCACATGTAAGGGAAAACTTTATACAGTATACGTTTGAAGAATGAAAAAGGTTTCCCTTTGTTAAAAGTATTCGAATTCAATTCAACAATACATCATGTGCATCGTATTCTGGAACAACAGATTTGCGTATATTGCATGTATATACACGTATATATTTATTAACGAAAAATGTCAGTGACGCCTAAGATAGCACGAATCAGCTCAGACCTTGTACATTTAGATATGTTTTCATTTAAAGAGCACCTTTTTATTTATAAATTTCTTAGCATTTGCCTCTAGCGTTTAGTACGTACATTTAAAATTAGAATAAATAGTATCGTAAGAAAATTTCATGTAAGTATTTTTTCACTTTATGTATACCTTTATTAAGGTCCAGTCGTTCGCTCTGTGACTAGACGTCCCTGTTTCACGTTTACATATTTTAAATCGAAAATTCGACGTTTGTCGATGTTTTGTGCACTGTAAAAAGTTTTCAATGCTATCATTTCTTTATGCTCATTTAAGCGCATGTAATCTACACATTGGTGTACGACATTAACTGTATGTTTAAATTGAATACGAATTATACATTACATTTATTCAAAAACAAGATGTGTACTGTAATTCGTTATATATATATATATATATCTGTAATGCCAGTTATACATAAATATATATCTACGTATAGTTTTATATATACATATATATATATCTATAACTGTCAATGCAAATAGTCGAGCATATCGTACTGGTTTATGTTAAAATCGCTTTAGTATGAAAACTTTTTTCAAATTTATTCTTCTGAAATTCCTTCGACTAAACTTCGATATCATGCGAGGGAATTTGAAAGAAATTTATATTTTATATAAAGAATTAGTATTCATGATATATATTTAGCGATGATTCAATATAGCTGAATAATAAATTTATTCGAAGGAATCTGGAAATGTTGCATACATCGCGCGAGAATGAAGATAAACTGCAATATTTCGTTCTCCTCAGGTCCCCTTATAAATATCTCCAACTGCGTGATATATTCCACAACTCTGAGTACAACAATCTCCTAACAAAATTCTACCCACTCTTTTAACTTATAATACGTTCCATCTCCTCTTCTTCCCTTCTTAAATATTCCATTCGGACTTCTGTGCATAGTCTTTTCGCACGAGTACTCACATATACATAATAGGAAAGTATATAACGGGTATTTTCACGAACAATCTTGGATTATTGTAAATATAATATATTCAGTTGACTATTAAACCTAAATCATAGATTGTTCTAATAATAAAGAAAAATGCCTAAATTCAAGTAAATATTTATTTAAGATTATTAAAATAAATATTTATTCGAGTTAAAATAATGTTTACTTAATACGAGAACATATTGGAGAATCAAAACTTTTCTTTCACATTCGCTTCCTTTGATATCTCTTAAAACATCGATACAAATATATAATATTATATAGTATACAGCATATTTAATATTATATAGTAAGTCAATTACATTTCTAACAATTGAAACTGTTTAACACTTTTACTCTAATAGCTTGTAAATTTTTGTGTAATCGAAAATGTATCTACAAAGTACATAATTTTAGCAACATATCGTGTAAAATTGAACGTTCTACTTCTACAAATCCAGTGTATCGAAACAATCGTCGATGCATATTTCCATTTCATTCAATTTTTCTAACTCTGCCTCGATCGAAAAAAAGAAAATAACATACAAAAGCTTTACGAAAAACTTTCAGTTAGACTTTCAGTTAGTAAATTCGCTACACGTTTTATATTTTCGCTCAATATTTTTTCGAATTCAGTAAACACAGCTAAAACTCAAATAGACGCCATAGATCGAACAAAACCGAAATGAAGATTCTCTCGAACGCAACCCATGATTGCTCCTGATATAACGCAAAAATACCCGCACAATAGAGTCTCTCTTTAGGAGTGTTGTACGAGCGAGACGGTAGCGGCTCTCGTCGTCGTGGTCGTACTCGTCGTCGTCTGGCCCTCACCAGTAATGATGGCACTGCCTCTGTCATCCCTGCAAATGCTACTGGAAGTCGTTGTCTCTTCCGAGGCCGCGGTTCCGATGCTCAGTTGTCGTTGTTCCATGTGGTCGAGCGTTTTCTCGATGGCGCGCAGTCGCTTCTCGAGGCTCGTCGTGCCAAGGATCCCGACCTGGAGCTGCGGTCCCAGCGGTAAAATGGCGAGGAGCCACCAGGCCCACGTAGGACCGTCTGCCAATCGGGGCCAGTCTTCCTCCGCCTCCGGCATCTCGCCAAACACTCGCCGAATTTCAGAGCGTTGCGACAGCGGCACCGTTACCCACCATCTTCTGCTCTTTGCGCGTACCTGCACAAAATTCGCGTTAGTAGTTTTCACGGAAAACATCATCGTCGACGATAACCTAAAGTAGCCAGGAATTAAACTTTTCGCGTGTATTTGGCCCTTAGCATTTTGTTAGATGGATCGACAATGATAATGTAATATTAAATGACAGAAGGGAGGGACAGGTAATTTTATCGTAATATTCAGTGAGAACAATTTAATGTAAATCTACGTTTGATTACACTACGTTGTATAAGCATTATTATAGAAATCGCAACGTCGAAACTACCTCTTGATCTTTTATTCATTTGGATTGCATCTTTCATAAGTTTGCCATTCTATAATCTTACGCTTACGATTGATCTATTCAAACGCCTATTATTAGGTTTTACTATTCAAAGCAAATTTTTATACAGCATATAGCAAATATTGTTGAATTTATGAAAAATTATTTTTACTTTGTTATGTAATTCGACAATGTTAAGCAACTGGTCCGCTGGAATTGGCGTGTCTCTCAAAAATTCAACTTGCGCCGTATCGTAACCATCTCTTTCTCCTCCAGATAGAACTCGGAATCTTCTCGCTCCAACGGTACTTAATATGCTGCAGCCGTCCTTCAATAAAACTCTATCTCTTATCTCTAACATTGTGCCGTACTCTGCATACCTGATTCAGAACAATTATTGCTTTATCTTAATGTGACTACGAAAGATTACAGATAAACGTCAGTTTTAATATCACACAATAAAGAATTTTGTAATATAATTTAAAAGTTCTTAATTATTATTTTTCCCATAATATTCGTTGAAATGCACAAGATTTCTAATTACTTATTTGTTCATCTGCTACTGTAAGGTATTGTATTTTTCATGAATTAAGAAAAATGCCCAAAAAACTTCCGCGAAAAAGCCTTGAATTCTCATCGTCGTGGAAAAACGCGCAAAATTGTGCAAAAACCGAGCAAACGGACGATTAATCACCTCTTGGTAGCACTGGCATCCCGGTTGAGGCAGGCAGCGATGCCGAATTGCCGGGCGCCGCTCTCGAGGCACCTGCGCACCATGAGCCTGTACCTGGGCTCGTAGACGAAGAGGGGACAGGCGACGCAGGGGAAGGCCGTCGTGCACACGAACACCGCGATCTGCTCGCTCGCGGCCTCCTCCGCGTCCTGCTGGACGAGTTCCTGGCGATGGGCGACGGCGCGGGCCGCGTACTCCTTCGGCGCTGCGTATTTCAGCGCGCGCTCCACGAAGTCCGTCACCGTCTTTTGACTGCTCGCCAGGTACTGGAACAGCGGAAAACGCGCACTTAGTGATGTTGGATTGCTGAGGCAAACGCTAAAATCTTCCGAGAATTTCAACGGACGATGGGATAGATTGATTGAAATTGATGACTATCGACTTACGCCGAACTTTCTGCCGGTGCCGATGTTTTGGTTTTTCGGAGACCCAATGGTCTTGCCTTTTGAATACATGCATTTTTGGTCTTTTAAACGGTGTATTGTCAAATACTTCATTTTGGGGGAGTTTTCTAGACAAGATACTTGATGGACTCGTGAACGATTTAATCGTCGACCAAATATAAAACTATTATTATATGGCCACGATATTACGTCGCGTTATAAATGTACTAGCAATTAATTATCATTACGAGTTTCGAGTTTTCATCTTTGGATATGAATTAAACTATGTTTTCAAAATCGTTTTGAATATTTTAAATAATGATTGGTATCGAAGCGTTAAAAATCATTGAATCGGTTTAAATGCTATTTTAATATAAATATTTTAAATACTACCATTAATAGAAATTAATCGATTAATGGATATTCAGTTCATTAGGTTTGCTTAATAGCTAACTAGTCGTAAACGTTTTAAGGATTATACATAATTAAGGAATCATACATTTTGAAATTTTAATAAAATTTATAAACTGACAAATTCGAATATTTAATTTCATCGCTTTCAAATGCCTAATTAAATTATCTTGGTAATAATGCTTATTATTAAATAGACGATTTCGTAAAATATTCGATTCACCTATTTGTTTATATATTACATGTTTCAGGCAGGTTTCTGATCTTAAAATACTATTCACAAATGAAATATTATCATGTATTTAAAAGGCAAATTGTTGCATGAAAAGTAGCATTTCCGAACTTTTTAACAGCACGAAACCGAATGGTTGATAATAATGCTTAATCTAATTAACTAATATTTTACGAAATTGGAATACCTAATATGAAAAAAAATGAAACGATTTCTAAAAGAATAAATAAAAAGAAAGAGGTCGGAAAGAGTCCTACTATTAGTCGGTGGCAAGCAAATTCTCCGTGACAGTTAGTGTTCCATATTTTTCGAAAGATGGTGGCAATTTAATAATGGCTTGATATATTATGCGCACTGCTTTGATTGTATACGTTCTTATACAAGATCAATAATGTAAGCATTTAGTATAGAGTAAAATAATGAGACGAATGATAGTAATATTTTAGAGCGATAGATCGATTTAGCTAAGACTCGGCAATAGACGCACTAGAGCTCCATAACGCGTAAACGGAAGCACGACTCATTGCGGCGACACCGACCGCAGACAATTATTTCGATCCATCGTTAACCGCCACTACACCACCAGTATACTACACACTGAACTAATACTCGTTTCTGAACAAATGTTATCGCGCCGGAACTACGTTATTCGAAGACTTTATTAAGGCACACTGACGACTATCCATTATTATTTCACTAAAAATTATTACGGGCATTTCGGAATTTTTATTCTACTATATATCCAATCTAATATATCCAAACGTTCAATATATGCGTTTTATAACGACAAAGTAATTAATTGAGTATTAGCGGAATTACGCACGGTAGACTAATTTATCATTAAGTATGTTATCCATCATGAAATAAGTAATTAAAAATAAGTATCAATTACGATTATCGTGAGTGAATGTGCAAGGGTTTGCACATTTCTAATTTTTTAAATATGACGTTAATTACAGTTACTTCATTATGGCTGCAAATATTTTTTTCATTAATGTAAATTAGATAAAAGTAAATATTGATAAAAGTATACTGTAGTTTTATAAAACGCAACACGAGTAATTGTGGGTTTAGAGAGAACTATGAAAGTGTAAGTAGTACGTGGTATCGTAATCTCTTGTGGTTATATTTATTATGATTATATAAAATAAGCTAAACTGGGAATTGATTCATACGATTTATTATCTATTTTCGCGATTTTACATTAAATGCTATATCAACATCATCCGATAATATTTGTTTTATACATATAAACTTTGATGGATTCATACGACACCTAGATTATCGCGTAAATCTACTTTTTTAATTCATTAAGATCAAAAGAGAGTTCTTCATAATTATATAATTCCCAAAACGTACATTTAAAGAAATTAAACTCCCAAATTTTGTATGATATTAGGTTAAACGTAATCTGGATGTTTCGCGTTAAATAATTAATCATTACGTATACGTTGATCGTATTAATGAAAAGGTTGAAAGTACTATTAAATACATTGGATTTCGAAAAAGCAAGAAGTTCTTATTCTCTTTAGCAATCGAATAAACTTTAATATTATTCATGGCATTTATGAAAACCCATTTGTCCAATGGAACTCGAGAAAAAGATGTTACTTTATGAAATGACGCGGAGATCGTCATAAAACTCATCAAATTTCGAATAACAACGATCAAACATTAGCGGGTCGCGTGATTATATAAGATCGCTAATCAGATTTCGCTCATACTCACGTCAACAAGTGATGTTACACAGAGCGGACAAGCCGAGGAGTAGTCGAGACAGCGATCCAAACACATCCAGCAATAGGTATGACCGCAGGGCGTCGTCACGGGCTTCCAAAGCAACCTGCAGCAGAGGATGCAGTCCAGGTCACCGCCAGTGGCGGCTCCATTCAAAGGCGGCAGTAGGAGCTCTGCTGGTTTTCGCTCCACTCCTACATAGGCAAAATTCACTTCCTTAGAGAGGATTTTTATTCCTCTGTAATCATTCAGTCTGCAGATTATTTCGTAACCGTTCTTTAGAACTTTTTCTCTTTAAAATCAATATTTCAATTCTTACGGGTGAAAAATCGTTCACAATTTGTGAAATATGCCGATAAGACGTACTAGTAATATTTTGGATCGATACAAAAGTTGATGTAAACTTGTATTTTTAGTGCTTAATAAATTTTGGAAAATACTACCGACTAGGACAGTTTTTACCCAAAAACACGCTGAAACTTCTACTGTCGAGCAACATAAAAACTTTACACGCATGAAGTCGATAATACTTTGGTTTTACGATGCAATAAAAGTTTGCATTAAATCAATATTTTTGCATTTTAAATGAAACGGTAACTTCAGATAATATTGAAATTACAATTTATCCATTTTCAAAATACCAGTTTTTTCCCTGCGATATAAACAATTTGTCTAATTGAAGTTTCTTGCTCTTATTTATAACGTAGAAAATAATAAACGGAGTAAATAATAATGAAAATACAAAAAAATCTTATTAAACTGTGTATATAACAATTTATTTAATTATTGCGCACGAAATGGAAACCATGGATACCATGCAGAATTTCTCATAATCATAAACAATTTCTTTTGATAACGACTTCTGTTCAAATATGTTGAAAATTCTGATATTCACACATTTTATTGTTTGAATGCCCATTTCTTTTCGAAATACTCTGAGCATCATTCTGTTTTTTAAATATACTGCGAATGTCAACAAATTATTTAAATCTCTATAATATAACCTCTAAATATTGACAATGATATATTTTACGAGTTTAGCGATAGATTCGCGATTACTTACGTTTTAGTTTTTCAACTTCTTGATATAACCTGTCTAATGTTGCATACAATTTCGAGTTATCTTGTGGCGTTGTACTGGAAAGTAGTCGTCGACAAATAGACTAAAAATTGTGAGATGATTAGATTACTTTGGCTACATAATTGTATATACACATATGCATGTATTCAAACATGCACACACGCACACAGATTAAATTCTCTTTAGATATTTAAATAATTACATTACTAATGCTTTATTAGTACCTATAATGCAATAAACTTTTTTCGTTGATAATTAAAATTCAATGTACATAAGATTACATAAGTTTGCAATTTTATTATAGATATTTGATATTGTAATAACAAGAAGATTATGTAAACGTGGAAAGAGAATAAATAATATTAACCATAAATTTCATTTTGCCTGTAATTATAAAAGTATAAAATTAAAGCGAAGATAAATAGAACAAACTTATATAAGAATCACATTTAGAGGAACAAAATTGGTACTGAATTACCAATATGTTCTCGTACTGTATGAAAAAGTATTTAATTGTCGTCAATAGTATTATCAATATCATCTAGTGAGTTGCATATTTCTAATGCAAGCTTAACTTCTAACAAAACCAATTTTTCACAGTTTATATTGCAGATAGACATTTGGAAGTAAATCTAATGATTCGTACGTCAAGTTACCGATCACTTTAGCGAATAAAAGCTTAACATAAATACTATCCAATACACATATAAACTAATAAATCGTTACAGTTACTATAAACGTTTATACGAGCCTGGGTGACATTGTCATTATCGCTCGGTAAATATGAATTATAGTTAAGTAGTTCTAATTACCTGTGAGAATTCCTCCTCGCCACCGCTACTGTTGTCTTCGCAATCGGAGGTGTTGAGGGTATTACCACCGACGTTGCGCCGATGCCGATGACCCGAATTCATGAGGGGCAGCAGCAGGTGGTGACGATTCCGCCTCATACGTACCTCCATAAGGTCGTAAGGTGTGCGAAAACTTGCACTGCTTTGACGACGCACGTTAGATGTCAAAATTCGGTGCAGCACCTGTGAAAAAGACGAGATACGTTGACATTTAAGAAACAACGTGAAATTTTATTGATTTGCAAGTGACTCCTTCCGAAGATACCGATATTGTCATACTAACTTATTACATTAATTACATAAGAATTTTAGAAATGTTTTTCTTTTGAAACAAGAAATATTTTGGTTATATTAATACCTTAAAAATTTCTTTATGGATGTATACAATGTTTGAATTTTTAAATTTATAGACTGCATTTTCTTTAAAATATTTTATCTCACAGTAAAAATATTCTATCTAAAATTTAAAGTAGTTTGAGTAATTTCAAGTATACAGTATTGACATGAAATTGTGAAAATGCATCTAAAAGCTATAGATATTTATAATCTAGCCTACGTATCTAGACTTAAGTCGTGAATATTTTAAACGTGACGTAGAGGAAAACGTCAAAATAAAATTGCATATAAATTAAAAATATCAAAGTAATAAATGAATAATGCACCAATAAAGTCTATAATTGAGTAATCATTAATAACAATTGAAAAATGTAAATGGGTGATGTTTCGTGTATTTTTAGTGCAAATGTAATTATATTTGAAGTCCTGCGTGCCACGTATCGTTATGAAAACCAAATTTTTTGGATTACACGAATTTTCAATTACAGAGAGCATTTAACATTTTTAATAAGTTATAAATCGAATTTTATTACCCTGAATATTACGTATATTAAACTAATGCACATAAAGTTATTGAAGATTAAAAGAATACAGCGCATTTTATTAATTATTTTAACATTCACGTTATTAGTGGTTATTTCTAAAAATATCGGAATGTTTTCATTATCATTATTATTACACCTCCGTAGACTCGGGATCAATGACTTCGTTGGTATCCTAACAGAACATCAGCGGCTGAAACAATCGCTGCTGGAAGTATAAAAATCTCAAACGTCGCGATGATTCGTTTCCTCGTGGACTCTTGCGAGGGGTCACGTAACTCAACTGCTCTCCACGGGGTTATTCAACTGTGCGGCGCTGAGGTTTGTATGGGAAAGCACCGCGCGCGACGTCGTCAAGGCGAACCGAGCGTGACGAGTACCGGCCTAACGCGCGTGGATACGTGCTTTTGTCAGAACAGAAAAAACGTGGATCGAAAAGGCCGTTTCCGAGGAGAAGAATGAAAAGAGGCGTAACAGGTGCACACGTATGAGGTGAAAATGGAGAATGAAAAGTGATTTCGTTGCCTGTTGATATAGCGCCGAGCGTAACGATTGCTGCTCCGAAACCCGTAGATATTTTTAGATCAGTTAATCGAGAATACTTGGATTTTACACTAATTGATTTGTTTTCTCGAGGATGTTTAGTAATAGGCACGATCTGCTGGACAAAATGTTTATTTAAATAGAAGAAAAATTTTTGGACATTCGACTTTCTCTAATCACATTCGAATTTGCTAAGAATTTGTTTTAACCGAATGTAACAGTACGTAGATTTTGAATTACTATATAATATGTTGGATAACATAAATGCTTGAAAATATATTATTTTAAACAATCAATAATTTCAGTGTGCGAATTCGGATTTTGTAAACGTAAAAGTAGAAAGATTGCAATTTGAAAATAACTTTAGAGAATTGCAACGTTAGTCCTTCGATGAAAAATATTTTGTTTTTACCCTTGTGAGTTCGTGTCGTATGACTTGGGGATTTCTGTCGATTACTGCGCTCGTACAGAGGGCAAGAAGCGCCTCCTCGTTCCTCATGAGTGCAGATAAGGCTAGACCCCTCTGATAGTGACCCTATAATTATACATAGGTTTATAAAATATTTCATTACTTATAAATATGTTGCAGGTAAAGTACGCGAGGTATTATTACTGGAAGATTAAAAAAATTTTAAGCCATATCATAATTATAAATTACAAAGAGAACTTTTTAAATTTAATCTAAGAAACAATCTTCATTACTTCGCAACAACGGTAATAATTGACGTAAAATATAATACTATTAAAAAAGAATGTGAATCTTTCACTAGGTATTCATCAGAGTTGAAAAACATTGAATTTAAGACGCGGTAGGTGCGGCAAGAAAGAGCAGTACATGCACTATGCTTGCACGTGCCCAACGAATAGAGAAAGATAGAAAGAGAAAGAGATTGACGCTCACCTTGCCCCAGTCTGGGCGTAGTCGAATCGCATGATCAGCATCAGCGAGGGAGGCTTGTGGCCTATTCAGCAATAGTAACGCGTGGGCCCTGTTGCTGAGGTGAAGTGGACTGTTTGGCGCTGAAAGCACGAGATAATAAAATGGATATTACATGCAGTTAGCTTACTTAATCATTTATTATTGGCAAGTGCGCGACATGATTGTGAAATGAAATCAATTTTTTAATATACCGTTAGGAAGAAATTGCAACAATTTACATTATCAATTGTGTAAAACCAGGGCAAATTTAATTTAAAAATAAGGAATTTAAGGCAATTATTTTCTATATTATTTGAAGGAACGTGCCTTCAAATGTAATCATTTTTTTCAGTGAATGACTATAATTCATGCAGATATGTTTGAAAATAAATTTAGTTTGAAATATAGGTAAGCTCTGATAATTTTATTACATGGAATGAAATTATAGAAAGCTTAAACTAATTCTGTATTAGCCTTAATAGTGTGATTGAAAATTCCGTACACATTGTAGGGATTATAATTTAATTGTTGCACAGATAGATGGAAATGTAACTTATTCAATATATTTCGTAAACAATTCTTAGGTCATTGTTACATATCATTTTACAGTAAATTCAAAAAATTTCTTCTTATAAAAAAATTCTTCTATTTACGTTAACTTAAGATTTTAAGACATTTATAGTAAATGAAACTTGGTGCAATAAAACTAATACAATTTAATTCGAATATTCTAATATTTATGTACTCTAATATAAAACAATTAAAAAACAAAGGTACAATTTTAAATTCGCATATACAAGAAATCCTTAGAATTATATCATGTACACATTATCTGAAATTAAATAAGTAGAAACCGAACATCCTAATGCTTACCATTTAACATTCACATTAACATTATCAAGCATCAAATACATTATCATTGCAAAAAGAAAAGCAGCTATAAGGTGTAAGACCACGCATTACTTGAAAACTACTTCCCCAGATTAAGTAACAAGTTTCTTAGCCATTCTTTCGATTATCATCGTAATTTTAATTCGCGTATTAGGTGCACTACGGGCGCAAACTCGTATGTCACGCGGTCCCCCACTACATTGTGTTCTTTTTTTCGCAATCTGTAAGTCCCGAAAGAGCCAAGATTTGCCCTCGTGAGTTAATTTTTGCAACGATAAAATGCAAAGCGAGATTTCGCAAAAGGCGCCAATTATGTAGGTGTTACTCTTGCTTTCAATTATTATGTGGCGACGCGATATCGTAATGCGGTCTACCGCCAACGGCGTTTCTAGTCCCGCTACTTGAAAATCGAATAGCTTGCGCATTCGAAGCTATTGCAATTGACAAATGCATCCTTTGCCTTTTTTTTCGATAATTGAAAGTTATTCCGAGTCATTAAATGATACTTCTAATGAAAATACTTAATTGTTTGGACAAATGGCGATAAAAATCAAAACTTTGAGAGGTTTTATAATAAAGAATAAATAATCGTAATACTTAGTTTGCATTAATATCAATAGATTTATAATGATTTATTATCGGAATTGTGGTAAAATAGCGCATTGTTGCAAACATATAACCTATTGATTTTTTAGTGGTACTATAAAATAATTTTAATACGCAAAATTTGAATATTCGATAAAAAGGTGATTAATGCAGTGATTAATTAATCTATTCATTTATGGAGAAATAACATGTTATAATATTTTCAAATTACTTATCTACTGAATAATGTTTTAACAATTAATAAAATGTAATTATACTGTTTTTATTCAAAATTCGATTTCGAATATTGAATAAAAAATTTGTCTAGAAACGTTTGATCAATAAATTTTTTAAATAATTTATCTTTTTATCATTTTCATAGTTACTATTAATCTTTTATTTATTAAGCTATTATATATTATAGTGATTTAAATATCCGAACCTTTTAGAACAAAAACATTTTGCTATGCAAATAGAAAAAGAGAAAACTTTTAAATCTATTTTCTTTCTACATGGATGCTTACTCATAGGGAATATTTTCCATCCACTTAAACTGAAGATACTTTTTAGGCCTTTATTCCTGATCAGATATCCTGTATATATTACAAAAACACGGGATGTACTATCCCGTCCCGTTTTAGAACGTCGATCCGATTGGAATTACAACGCATTTGACATTAATGTCGGTTCTTTGTTCCTATTGCATATGTTCTTCCTTTGAAATTTTGATTTTGATTTTAATTTCAAGTGATATACATCGATCACGCATATCCATTACCCGGAACGGGAACGTAGATTCGTCTGACTTCTTTGTTTGCTCATACACGAAAGCCTGAGAGGGGGAAAGCTTACGTAATTGTACTGTTTTCGCGCATCGATCGAACCCTCTTTGACGCTCTCGTAACCTATCGTCCCTCGGTTTCATTATATATGCTAAAGTGTTTGAAAAGGAAATCAGGGAAATCAGGGAAATCACGAAAGAATTTTCTTTTTTTTTATTACACTTGACGATTTATTTGAGTTGCACAAGATTAATCTAAAACGTCATTTTCTTATTTCATAACGTTTGTTTTCACATATGCGCATTCAATTATTTATATATAGATATATAAATTAAGAAATTATAAAAATACGGTCTATTTAATTACTTTATAATAAATAAAATATCCATCGCTTCAGTTGTTGGCTCACGTATTTCATATAAACAACTTTTGACGTATTGCATAATAAAGTATAAACATTATATTCTCAGCGGATTTCAGTTTAACTGGCTTACACAATCGACATTAGACTCGGTCTTTAAAACAGTTTTTATCTGAAAGATTATACGGCACAGAAACAAGCAAATAGTAAAAATAAGAGTACCATCTACAGAACTTGATTGTCACCATGTTTTATGTAACATCGTGAGAGTAAATCCATACATATATGTAAATATATTCCGTGAAAAGTCAATGGCAGCAGCGGAGTCTTGGACGGCGTGTCGAAGCGTGAAATTCGCGTTTCTCTGGGCGCAGAAGAGAGAAAGAGATCGTGAGACTTGGGCATTGATCTTGATGCATTACATAAGAAAACGAGGAGGAAGGGAAGAGATAGCGACATAGATAGAAAAAGAGAGATAGATGCATAAGTGACGCGTTCGCGTTAACAACTATGACACGTTCTTTACTTTACCTCCTTCTATAGATATACACATATCGTGCACATGTAGGCAAGTATCTATAAATGTACAATAATTTATTGAAAGCAAAGGTACATTAATGCTTGAAAACGTAATTGTGGAATAATTATTAGAAAACGACTTTATAACAGTGCTTGATATTACTTGGAAAGTAAATAATTTTTTATAAGAAGAATGGTCGTATATTTAGTTCGTTTATAAGTATGAATGTTAAATATTAGTTCATGCATGCGATCATATTGAGGAAGTAAAATAGGCGAAGAACGAAAAACGTAATTATTAAGTCTTTGTAAAAATATCTGAAAATATATTACATTCTAATATTACATAAGCTTCAGTTGAGCTTATACTATAATTAATTATACATAAGAATTGCAATTACAACTTATGTTTATTCGTAAGTGCAACAATGTATCAATCAATTTAATAGTCAACTTGATAGGTAAATAAAAAGATTATTCTATACAGTACGGTGTTCTGCTGTAATTATTGATTGATTGTATAAAGACTTTTATACTAAATGTAAACTGTTAAATAGACGTACAAACTCTAAAAAACTTTCCCTAGATAAAAGTATTTTAAATATTTATACACAAGTTTTAGCGTAAGTTTTAGTTGAAATAAAATATTTGAATGCTTGTTCGTTTTGTACAAAAGAATTAAGGCATTTAAAGAAAAAGAAAAATCGTTCACTTTCCTACATAATTTCGCTGGAAGCGCATGGAATTTGTAACCGAAAATTAAAGAGAGAGAGAGAGAGAGAGAGAGAGAGAGAGAGAGAGCGATCGAGCGTCAGCAATAGAGGTACCAAACGGACGGATGTTCGCAAATTAAAGTGAAAGAAAAAAAGTTTACGCGATGGAAAATACTGCGGGTGTGTCGGCTTTCCTCGGTTCTCGGATTTCCAGCTGTTCGCGCGCATCGCGAATGAAACGCGAGACGCTTGCTTTTCTCTTCGTCTGCCCGTGCGCGCCTGTATCTACTGCGGCCGGCTGAAATCGGATACGCACACGCGGCTACTCGCTTTAGCGAATAATCAGTCAATTCCATTGTGCATTTAAAAAGGCGGCGAGTTCACTTGTTGAATTTATAAAGCGGAGATAAGTTACAGTTTCACCAGCTGCACATCTTGATCGTTGATAGGTCAACTTTGTAAGAACTCGTGGAGTACTGGAGAGGTGTTTCAACTAATGTAATACTGTGTTTTAGAATCAACGCAGTGACATAGTTCTACTTTGTGTATAAGCTTAGCATTTATCTTATTCAAATATTATGAAGCTACAAGGGCATACATACCTCAACAATTACGAAACAGCGTCGTTATTTCAATGGAACTATAATTTTCAAGACGTTGCAAATAATTACAACACAATGATATATTTCAATAGAGTAACAGACAGATATCCATTAATTCCATTTAAAATGTGCGTTATACATTAGATGAACATATTTTGAAAATATAATTTTATGCAGAAACGCTTATGCACGAACAAATTTATCCATCCTGCATGCATGAAGCATCTATTTTCATTTAAAGTTAACCGAAAAATGGGAATTTCTTTTTGAAAATACTCGTCTCTTGAAACAAACAAACAAATAGAGGGAAAATTTCGTTCCACTGGTTCAGATGATGCAGTGTAAAGAAACAAAAGCAGTAAATGGAATGTAAATACGATATCGAACGAAAGGTGGAGCAAAGCGAGAGAGCGATAAAAACGGCAGGTCGATTGATGGCTTCCTTTGTGCGCTCGGAACTCGCACACGCACATCGAACCTTGAATGACAGTCTCCCGTTCCGGCGAAAAAAGAAGAACCGAACATATCGACAGGCGACAGAGATGTGTGAGCATATTCCGATGTGCGAACGCAATGTCATTGCCTTCGCGCACGTACTCGTCGCGTGTTTACATAAGACCTGGCTTTTCTTTCTTCCATCTTCCGCAATTCAGGCAGTTTTCGTTAGCCGTTACAGCTCTTGGTGGGTTATCCTTGGTGGTTGTCGTATGAACTATTAAATTTGAAATTTGAAGTGAATTAGTTAAGCGTACGTAATTATGCACATTTAACGTATTATCGTCATTGATTAAAGAAGCGACAATATTTATGAAAAATAAACATTATCAAAACCTAAGTGCTTGATTCGGATAAAGAAATACTGCAAGTTTTGTTAATGTGCTACCCAATCGTTACGTCACGTATGAACTGCTCGGTATTATATAATGTTCATAAGGATTTCTTTAGTCAATTGCTCGATGATTAGTCGTCATTATGAAATTTATGATGAACAAATTTGGTAATTAAAAAGTCATATATTTTTCTTGAGCCGAATAAACAAATTAGAGGGAATGGGTATTAAATAGCTGATTCGCTCATATTTCTATTTAATTGTTACGAACGTATATTGCAGCGTCATCGTTCATTTCACAGCGATTTTTTCGCATGTTAAAACGAGTGATGCTCAAGTGTATATCTGGAGTGCGCAACTGTTTCCTTGACATTATGGATCGTTTCCAAGAGCAGAAATGCTGTTATGCAGTAACATTGTTTAGCGGTTTCGCAGACATTGTGAGATATCCTCATAAGTAGATCTTTTATGCACATGTTCCGTTGTAACAACAGAATTGTAGGCACTATTAGAGATTAATTATGATATACGTTCATCCGTTTGAAGCAACTCGCAATAGATTTACGTATTTTAAAATAAAATAATATAAGAGAATATAAAATTCGTACTTTAACATTTACTTTAATTTAGAAATTAGCTGTATGATTGTTAGATCATACTATAATAAAGAGAAAATTTATGAATTTTCTATCGATATTGTTAACATTTCTATGAAGATATTATAAGCTTAAAAGCATTCTGAAAAAAATCATTTCCTTAGCTCATAATAGATACATATTTACAACCCCACTTGTCACATTTATAAATCAAGAGATTGAGACTTGATTCTCGATAAATCAGATATTTCCGTTAATTCTTTCGAAACTGACTCTTAGCGTATTAAAAAACAACTTCAAATTAATCATAATAAAATAAAAAATTTGGAACCAGTCCCTATGAGCGAAATTTGTTTTATTCTAATAGTAGTGTATAATCGTTAGACGTTACGTAATCGCTAAACAGCTAATGTTCCAAAAACGTGCCAGAAGCTAGTTTAACGAGAAAAATCGTTTGATGGAAGCTCGTCTCTAATAGCGGATGGAATAAAATGAAAAATATGAAAGAACACGAGCTTCGCCCACATGCAAGTCGCCAAAAATCCAATGGCTCTTGTGAGTGTGCGTCACAGGTGGCGCTTAGTCCCCAGTGGATCGATACAGCGACGCGTGTACGCGTGAGAGTAACTAGTTAATGAGAGCGCCCTAAGTGTGTGTGTATGATACGAGGATAATCTCGAGGAAGGGCATTATATTATATTATTTTAAGTAGGGTATATAATAATTCTACGACTAATCCGGGGTAGTGCGGTTATGCAACAGAATATAAAAACAGAAAAACAGAAATAAGATGAGTATTCAGCGGGGTGAGTAGCCCTCGCCCGAAAGAGTCTATGGGCTTGTTGAAATATGTAGAGATATGCTCCATAAGCTGCACGTTAAGTCTAGTTTTATGATCAATTCTGCATGAAAAGTGTAGAATGTAATGATAAAAAATTCTCAAATAAGAAAAGTCTTAACTCTTCCAAAAATACTCGAAATAATCGAAAACGCAAAAATATTAATCATACAATATATTATTTTTTTCAAACGTATATTTGCCTTTTTTTAAAAACATTTTTCCCCCTTAGAAATACGCCTTTGCTAAGATCATTTCTTAGTCATGTGTCTTTTTCAGGATGTCTCGTTTTTCTCTTAAAGTGCACGTACGCGTATGCTGGTTTTGTCTTCTTTATCTCTACTGCAAATGAATGATGCATAAGAATAGCGTAAAAGAAATAAATTCTCGGAATTAACGTGTACGTGATAGGTCGCACGACCGAAGGGATGTGCGTTAGAGCTATGTATTTTAGATGTATAAAAATAGAAGCCACGCCAACGTATGAGTGATGTTAAAAGTCATGAACATATTCGGAGGGAATATTATTTAACAAAACGAATTTTTTTGCATGATAAATTTTATTGTTTGCTCAAAAAATGAAATATTTGAATATTTAATATGCTCCAGTCATTGAAAAAGTGTTGTTTACAGCAGTTATACCATCTGTAGCTTTTAGGATGAATCATGCTTATACAGTGTACGTATACGAGCTTGAAGCCGAAGGGAATTCGATTGAGGACGCGTCCGGATTCCGAAACAAGATTGACCTTCGCTTTTCCTATCTTCTTCCCTCCTTTTCATAACGGAGAAGGAGAATTGACCTTTGAAACAAATTCTCACCGAATTAATCATTATTCTCTGATATATGTAATCAACAGTACCAGAAATACTTATATCAACGTTTAAAAACAAACTTATGCAAGAAATTTTGGTGGATCTTCGAATTATATGAGTCATATATTATTATTATAAACTTTTTAAAAACTTCATTATTTGAAAGAATTCGGTGAAAAAAGAAACTAACAGAAAAATGTAAAAATAATGCACCAAAACATTACACATTTTTTGTTGAAGCAACTAGAAGTTTATTAATTTACAGACGAAAAAAGTATTTTTAAGCTTTTATGATAATTTTACATTAAACACTCGTTTTTCCTTATTGTGCTTCAACTAATAAACAAGTTACTTATATCACGTTCAAATTAAACTTTGTTACATTTATATTTCAACTAGTTGTTGCTAACATACTCCTAACACTTTTTAAAGAATAACCACAGTGTAATAGGTGTGAATAATTTCTCTAAAATGGAATAGTATGCAATAATATAACAATAAATTGCAATATAATGTAATATGATATTTATTTATTAAAGATTATGTTAAAGATCACAAGTTCTTAAGTATGATTACGATTTTTCGCGACTAATAAATTGTTTAAATATATAGAGATTAATCGTGGAAAATGATCAGTTTCAGAGATACTGACGTCAACAAACAGTTCAATAATCCACTCCAAATGGGCTGATTCTATTTCTATTATTCTTATATCGGAATTTCATTTCGAACGAATGGAATTTGCTGCGCGCATTGAATTCATGCCGCACACCGTGAAGCATCGTAAGAATAGAGAGAGAGAGAGAAAGAGAGAGAGAGAGAGAGAGTGTGTGTGTGTGAGAGAGAGAAACAGTTCCATAGCTTTCGGACATGCACACGTTCGCGTTCAAGTGTACGCGATGTTGGCCGGGTGACCGACCTTTACGTAACTGCAAGCCATCGCTGTCGCCGTGTCTGTCGCGTCCGCATCCGATCCACGACTTTTCGTTTCCTTCCGAGCATCGATCGACCTCCTTTTTATAAACGACAAACACGTCGATTCCTACAGTAATTTTCGCGAAAAGGAGGTTGCGGACGCGCTACGATCAGCCGTTTTTACGAGAAGTAAGACGACGCAAGTCCGTACTTACGAAAACTCGATTGCCGGTACGAAATCAGCGTGGGTGTGGCTCAGCCGAGGACATGCACTTGTGCATAACGTGTGGATAGCTTGAAATACAAGAGCTCTGTGCCAAAGAACAGAGGGGGACCTTGAAGCGAAACTCCTAAGTGCGAATTTATTGAACGAGAAAATTAAAATTAAAACACGTGTGCTTTTCTGGTATAGGTAAAGGAAGGCAATTCAAAGTTAGGCCTTATACTTTGGTCGCATTATTCGGTCAAAAACTGTAACATAATTAGTTAGGAGAAGCTTAAAAAGAAATATGGAATTAATAATAATAATATGCTCTTATTTTGCACCAGAACTGCTATTGACAATAGCGCATATGAATTCGCTTTCTTATAGACTCGAATGTTATCTAAATAATATATCCAACCTTGAAATATCAATAAAAATTATATATGTAATCGTAATGACGAGGTCAACAATTATGTAATATTTGGTCTTCCCTATCTTTCGCTTTCAGTGTCAAAAAAAGTTAATATTCTTACGTCATAGATTTTCATAGATTTTCAAAAAGTTACATTAGACATCATCCTTTTATATCCATAATTACTACTATGCATAATATTATTTATAAATATTTAAGTTGACAAATCAGCTTTATTTTGTTTATGCAAAGTTCTACCGCGTATACAACATTTTGCATTTCATTTATTAATAAAAATTTTAATATATTTTTTTAAAAATTGTCTTATGCTAATGCTGAAGAATGCTAATTTTGATATTAATAAAATATGGAGGAAGTTTGTAATTTTCTTCTTTAAATTTATACATCTAAAGATAATAAGAAATTATTGAAAACGTACATCCTTGAAAAGCTTAAATAAGAATGAAAAACTTTAAAAACAATACGAAAAACTTGTACAGCTATATAAATAGCCGAATAAATAATTGAAAGAGGCAGTGTCAGATTTGAGAGCCAAAACGACAATCTATCTCGAGCGTTTGAAGAGCATCGTAAATATTATAGACGCAGTCTCTCTCTCTCTCTCTCTTCCTCGTCCCCACCTGATAGATCTTCGCATCGCCATTCTCTTCGTCACGTGCAAGCACGTCAGAATATAATACGGGCGTTTATTACACGCACACCTTGCGAAAAACACGAAGTCGACGGAAATAATACGCGCGTTCGTAACTGTACGAAACTTTATGCAACCTCACGCTACGGTTCTGTGTCGCAGCATCGCTGAGATGCAAATCTATGATCAGATTGCCGAAATTGTTGTTATGGAGCACTACATTTATCATACTATAAGAAGATATTTTTATTTTAAGTCATAGGTGGATCATAGATTATTTCTAACGAAGAGGTCCGACTTTATTTATCGTCTTATGTATAAATTAATGTAAACGACTTAAGAATTTCGTGCAAAATGCGCTTTGGTTTAAAATAAATTTGTAGAAAATCACGTAATGATAATAATGATTCTGTATATAAGATGGAATTCATTTCTAATAAATATGAATGTATTAATAAATCATTAATGTTCGTAATTTCAACGTTAAATTTTTCACATTTACCAAAATATTTAATTTATTGAGCGATTTAAGAATTGTTATTATATCTTGAAAATAATGCTCGCAGTCTCTCAATTAGTACTTATTTATACGTAAATGGTGTTGCAGATTGCTTGAAAAATATAAGATAACTACTTATAATCTTAAATAATACTTTTATTTTAAAAATTGGTAGTTTAAGTTTCTAAGCGCCTATTGAAATATATGATATTCCACAATAAAATTCTTTGATTATTCTTATGCCTATAACAAATACATTTTACATTTTTTAAATTAATATTCTTGGAACATGTTAAATGAATTCTTTGAAAATAATGTACAACTGCTTTTCAACTTATTTGAATTCAATAATAACACAATGTCATTAACTAGATATCTGAATATTCAAATTTTTTTAGATTCCTAGAATGAAAAATGCTCACTTATTTTTTCCCAAAAATACAATTTCAATGTCTAAAAACACGTGTCGTTTTGCTTCATATAAGTATAAAATTTATTTAAATAGATTGTATCTTTAAAATTATAATTTTTATTACATGTACTATAAACCGAGAAAGTAATCTATTTAAGTACATCAAATTTCGTATGTATTTATTGAAAAAATTTTATAAATTCTTAGAAACTTAACTTCACTCTATTTTCTAGATCAATGAAAAACAGTATATTAATATTAATCGGTATTTTATTTTCTAATACTACACGATTATATAACGTATGGTTAAATAGTTGAAGATACATATTGCCAACGGAAAATCAAATGGTTTTGAAATAACGTTTTACATATTTCCATATTCAGGTTTTAATAAAAAGCTGTTAATAAATTACGACCTCACGCTAAAATTTCAGTGCCACGATATTTCAATTGAAGATAAAGTTAATAAATTACCTTATCACTCAATTCTACTATAGCACGTTAAAGTAAGTTTAAAATAGGTATCATAAGGAGTAGGTATTATAATTAAGACTTTTTCCGATTGTTGTTCTTCCTACGTTTTAATACTATATTGTTACGCATGTGACGTAGCGCAAAACTCATCACTTTTATTCTAACAGTTAAAAAGCAATGCACCGTTTCATTCGATAGATAGTCATATTTAAAGTCATACATTTTCTTAACAAATGTGCTCTTCACCGAACTACCAAAGGCGATACTTTTGTTTTCTTCTTCGAGTTCTACTCATATCATAATCGTAGCGCGAACTCCAACACTGTCTACGTCACAAACGCGACAATATTTATACATTTAAAATGATATAAATTTTTTTAAAATATTTGATTGCCTACGTTTAAGCCATCTACTTAAATCCAGTTAGATTTCAATAACGCTGCGAAACCTGGAGTAACTTTTAAAACACATAATTAATACAGTGATACCTATATCATAGGGAAAACCAATGAGTTACGTAAACTATTGTGCAATTAATAGAACAAAACAATCATTACAATTTACAAAAATAGTATTAAAACTCTCAATGATTATCTTTTATATAATATCTTTCGGCCTTGAAAATGTTTAAATTATAAAATTACATCTTAATATGAGTAATTGCATCTTCGTAAAATACTTCATAAAGTCCATTTATAAAAAGTAATTTTGTAAATGATAGTGAAGAGTGATTGATGAGTTTCACTTATTTATAATAAAAAATATAAAATGCAGCATATAAAAGAGATTTATTTTAATTGTGAATTTTAAAATTTTACTACACTGGCAATTTTTAAGATGAAACATTTATAAAAAGGTAAAAGTTCTTCGATTTTTTAGTTAAAGTTCAAACAATGTTTTCACTAATCAAAGATTTATTATTTATTGAATGGAATGGTAGGTACAAAGTTTGTACATATTTACGAGATACATAAATCTGTAGAGTTTAATCAGCACCCATGCAAAATGTAAATGTCGCTGAAATACTGATGACTATTATATGCACACATACACGAGAATATCGCTATCACAAAGAGCAAAACGAAAGCAGAGAAGTGACGAACACGAATACGTATATATGTGAGTGCTTATATCAAGTTCAGCACCCACTTTTTTTATCAAAATAACTGAAAACCACACGTGGCAAAATTAATGAAAAATTCGTGGAAGCTAAGAAATAAGAACGGTTGAACAAATGCGATAAACCGTATAAAATTATCCACTTCACGTGTATACTTTGCATGAGAAGAGAAGTTATCTGTATAAGAAATAATATTATTTTTACTTTGATACATTAATCAAATATTCGTATTAAAAAAATTATATTAGTTATATAAAATAAAATACTGGTTTAAAATAAAAATTTATTAATATTGTATTAACAAAATAGCCTATAAAACGATATTATTAATTAAACATTGTAAATAAAGTACAATAGTATATTTAAGATAATATTTACTTATAAGATAAAATAGAATTATATTGATATCCCCGTTGCTAGAATTAGTCGTTTTTTAAAATAAATTTGTTAAATTTAAAATAAATTGTGTACACTAATCTGTGCTATTAGTGTACACAAAAAAGTCCAATTTTTACCTCACCAATCATTATGCTACGTTTACAATTTACAAAAATCATTGCAATAAGATGTTTTTATTTTCATTACAAATACCTAGAGCTGAACACGAATTTTTAAAATAATAAAGGCATAAGCTTATGTGACTACCAAATTTTCATGTCATAATTTCTTTTGCCTTTAGTAAATTTTTTTTACTTAAATTTTAGTAAACATTAAATTTTCTTTCTTGAAATTGAGAATTTTTGTTAAATATATAAAAGAAAATGATATTGAAAATCTTATACAATTGGATTAGAAAATAAAAATCCAAAGTTTCTTTTTCAAAAATATTTTATAACACTAGTTTGTATATCCGCGCTTGTAACGTATTTCTGCAATACTATATTTTTATTAGGAAATTTTATAATTCTAGAAGGTACTTATTATTTTTAAGCACATTCGATGTTACTACTTATTTCTTGTTCTTTTGTTTACATAATAATTGACGTAAGTTTATCGCGGCGCTTACAATTATGTAAGCCACGTAACCTTTTCCTCTTCTTCGATTATAACTTTGCTGGCCAAAAATCATCGTTGCATTGTAAAGAAATCAAATAATTCATGCTATTTTCATTTGTTGACTTAAAAAAACTCTCTCTTTAACCATAACGTTATAAATTTATTATAGATGTATTGCATGAGTAAGGAACTAAATAAGATCCGTAATTTTTTATATAATGCAATGGTTGACGTCAATGATCGCGTTTATGTAAACTTAGATTTAAAAGTCGGATGTTAATATGGTGCATGGAAACGTGGTTCTTGCCAAGCTTTGTTTTCTACGTATTCAAAAATGCTATAATCTACAAATAATTATATTTCAAATAGAAAGAAAATTAATAATAAAAAAAGTAAATTAGGTTACTTTTTAATTTGAATGTACTGTTTTAATAACTTTATTAAAATGGCCCTTATAAACATTTCCGTATTAAAAAATTCCTTAAATACTTAAAACATCACATTTTTATACATTTTCACGTATCTAACCGTTATAGTTTTGATATAAAAATTTCTTTTATTTATAATTAAGTTAATTAAATGCTTGGGTGTAGATATACATTCGATTAAATAATGCTAACGATTTTATATTAGAATAGTAGAATATCTGTGCCAGAATAATCTATTCACTTTTTTGTTTCAGATTTTGCATAAGAAAATAATTTATAACTTAGAGTGCATCACACAAATTTAATAAAACTTGTTTTCCTATAAATATATATTACAGTCGTTTTCATGAAATATATATTTGGATTATGATCAAATATTATTTGATATTCTTATACTGTTACATAAAATTCGAAAACAATTTTAATTATGATATTGTATCAGCATTTCAAATCTTTTATTTATTTTAAAAAGGAATAATAAATACACCAACAAGAAGCATGAAAAATAAATTTTGAATTACTTGAATTAGTATTATTATAAAAAAATCCAAACTTAATACATTTGTTAATCTAACGATGACTTTTATAAGAATAAAAACAATAATAATAATTATTATTATTATAAAGTATAATAAGATAAAATCAAATACGTTCATCATATACTCTGAATAAAATGTACATTATAAAAACTTCAGCTTTTTACAGTGTTAAATCCTTATTGAAAATTTATTATCAAGAAAAAGTGCATAATTTTGTGAAAATTTTATGGAAATTTTACTGTTCATATCCTATAAAATTAATTGACTCGATAATTAAGTTCTTATCTTTCAAATTTATTTTTTACTATTATTATTAAATTAAGTTCATAATAACGAAGTATAACGTGCATTTCTGCTATAATACGTTATTAATACAATTATATAAAATTACACTAATTTTATAAAATATACATTTAAATATCATACATATATGATACATGATACATGATATTAAGTGACAACATTTTGTATTCTGATAAAACTGATTTTATCGAGTCCACAAGACGATAATGATTGCATAACTTTCAAAGTAACTCGAATCATTTATTAATACTTAAATAATACATTGCCCAAAATACGAAAACTATATTTATGTACATATATACATAAATGTTGAACTCGGAATTATTTTTTTTATTTTAAAATTTGTCTGTCTTATTTCAAGTATAATTTTTACGTGAAATATAAATAATATTCAGCGTATGAAAAACACGATAAAAATATAGATTAAAATATAATTGGTATATATAAATGTATTAAATAGGTTCACTTCATCTAATTAAAGATAAACAGAAGAATTTTCTAAATATATTCATATATTTTACATAGAAATTTTTAAATTAAAGAGAATAACGGCCTTTGCAAACAAATATCTAATGCACAAGACCAATATGTACGTATTCAGAATTGTAAGCTGTACAAGTATAAATCGAATAATTAATACTAACATAGAACTATTAATATTTATACATTGTGGAAATATAGGCTTTGGATTTGCGTACAATTGTAGATTAATGTCACGAATATTGATTCCAAAAGAAATACTTGACGTTCGAAAGATGGATAATTATAAATAAATGATTATACATTGATTAAAACAAAATTAAAAAATATTTCATTGTCTTCTATATTGCAAAGATAAAACTTTACTGTCATATACTAATGTAATATATAAAATATAAAAATACAATACTTTTACCTATTCGCGTAAAAATTAATAAATATATTAAATAAATATATCAAACCAAAATAATATATAGATAATACATAACATTATTTAGATAAAAATATGTGTAATAATAAACGTAGAATAAATTAAAGTCTAGCGATAAGATATATACATGTATAATAAATAATAGATAAATCGACGTGTTTGAATTTAATAAATGTGGTTAAAAAATTATTAATATAGACTTTAGTCTTAAGCAAACAAGAAAGTAAACTTATATATCATTGCATAGTGTAACAAAAATAAAACTTCTTGTTAGTGAAAAGAGTTAAATCTTTGTTTTTTCCTATTTCGTCCAAATATTATTATCATTCGTATGTCGTATCTTATATAGAAGTAAGAAATCTTCAATATTTAATGAATCCATGTCTCCAAACAGTAACGGCAAGTATGTATTATCTGATACAAATGAAGAAATTTTAGATATTTATGTATAAAAGTCAAACTCTTGTAAACGAGAAAAAAATCCAAAGATATTCTGCTAGAAGTTATAAGAAATTGACGAAAAATGCCTTATGTAAAGAGTGAGAGAGAGAGAGTACTCGCATTTTATAAATGTACGCTGCGCTGGCAGCGGCACCAGTTACGGTGCTTTTCACGGTCAAGTACCTCGACTTCACATTTGCCGACGCACTGTTTCCGTTCGATAGTTTCCTGGCTATGCGACCTACTATTTCTCTTTTTATTTCTCTCTTTCTCACTCTCTCTCTATCTATCTATCGTACATCCGTACATGCATCTACGTATATAAAAAGTACATCATAAATGAAGACACCCTTTTCTAATCTGTACTTAGGGCTGAAAAAGAATCTGGACGGCTGCAGATTCCTAATTTATTGAAATAATAACATTTCAATCCTTTATTCATCAACAGAAAAAGTAGAACAGAATTTTTTTAAATATCCTAGTCCGATATTGTTGACTTTCATATTTTTCCTGATACCTTTAGAGATGAATATTATTTGAACAACAATTGTTTGACGTTACTTTAGGGTATAAGAGAAGAGACCTTCGGTATCAATCACTGTTGACCATTTACTTCATCATAAAACTTTATTGATATTTATTTTTCTTATTTAAACTATTGGTATTTTCTTGTAAATGGTATATTCTTGTAAAATGTATAAATAAGAGAAAGAAAATTTTCGTATATGCAGAATTCTCCTGTTTAATTAAAAATGTTTCATTTCTACTTTTAACGACCACCTTCCAATTACATAAATCGCAATTAATACAACATTATTATTTTAAAAATTATATGGAATTTATAACTTATATAATAAATCTCGAATAAATTTGGAAGATATTCAGTAGTTTTTTTGTTATAGAGATAATTGATATAAATTACTGACACTGTTTCAGACGTAATACGATACGAACGATAACGAAATGGTTTCATTTAATGTTCATCTTATACGTGCTTGATATTATAATTTGAAAATATTTTAATGTAGTACAAGAAAAGATGTATGCTTGTTATTAGCTGATGTAATTGTAATTAGATTAAATAATGATGTGTATAAATTAAAAAATGATTAGAAACGTATATATCGTTATTTTAAACTATTTAGCAATTATTATTACTAAATCTGATTATTTTAATGAACTTGTAATTAAAGTCGCATAAAATATTTATATTTGAAAGTAATTAGTACTTTTTAAAAACATTTTTATCTCCAACGAAGTATACGTCAAATACATATGTGTATGATATATAAACATACATGTATGATGTTTATATATTTATACACACGTTCAAATATTTTACATATCTATTTTTATTAAAAATACTATTCACTTAATAACGTGACTCTAAATTTCATAACATTTATAAAATTTACGGATTTATCATTTTTAATTATTTTCATTCGCTTCCATTTTTAAATAATAATTGTACATTTTATTACAGATAACAGTATGTTTCTACAATTATTCTCATATTTTTAAATAAAAATTATTTCCTTAAAAGTTAATTAAAATTAGACATACTTCGAAATCTAAAGTTATATAATTATTAAATATTTTAACAAATATGTGCATGTTTAATCAAATGTTGAAACCTTTAGATAATTGTAGCATGGTGTTTCAGAATAATCCAATAAATTGAATAACACACATCCATACTTTATGTCCACTTCATTACTTCATTTATGAGCAAATGCAGAAAAATTATTTATCATCGTTTCGAAGATAAAATTAACGAAAACGTCTTCTTAAAAAATATCTTTCAAATTCGTCACTAAGTAATTAAATATGCGTTAACATTTAAAGAGCTTGCTAATGTACTTCGTCGAATTTAAGACAAATCACTGTTATATAATATGCAAAGACTTATTCTTATTTTAACGAACTCCGTTTACTTAACAAATATTTTTCAAATATTTTTAATCTTATCAATTTCTTATATTTACGCAAAGTTATCGTTTATTTTTAACACAAATATTAACCATAGGGAGACTGAAGCATTTTCTGTAAAATAAATGTATAAATTATTACGTGTCTCAAGTCCTAGTATATACTACAACACCCTATGCCATAATACATTTATACCTATAGAGCCAAATAGAAACCTTCACAGAAAATGTATTTTTCATACGTGATATTTAGCTGTACTTATAAATTTGCAATAAATTTTTCTCCTATACTTAAATATAGAGGTATATTATACTATATATTTGAAGAAGCATGCGATTACATAATAACCAGAAAATCATTGTTTGTTTATGAAGGTATAGCATTGTGTAGCGCTGCATTTTTCAATATATTTTAATAACAAGTTATATAAAAAATAATAATATAAGCACTATAGTGACTATATACAATGATGTATAAATGTCAAAGAATGTTTACGCATGAGTATATTCGATCATATATAATAAAATTTAATGTTTATATAAGAATACATTTTCACGTACTAGCTTTGTTAAATAAAAAATTGCTTTTTGTTACATAAAATTTGGTGAACTAAATATAAACGCATATTCAATACTATACCCAATTTCACATTATGGTACATAACATATGAAAGTTTTTATATACACACGCGCGCACACACACACATACACACACACACATATATATATATATATATAGAGAGAGAGAGAGAGAGACGCGTAGGTATAACGACTACGATACAACGATATATGGTTCTTTACCGTGGGTTCTTACAAAATCTCTTAAGTAATAAAGCCGTTATGCAGTGATTTAGACAGTGTGGCCCATCACGACTTTAAAAAAAATTAATAATCCATGAGGACTTGAGGAATATATTTTACATTTCCACTGATATGTGATATATTACTGGAGACGCTCATAAGACTGATAAGCACTTTTTCGGTGCTGATCTGGTGATTTAGAAATGGGATTTGGAATGGACATTGTTAGGAATGAATATTGTTTTAATGTACACAATAACTTGAAAGTTGAAGATTTTTTGTTGTTACCCTCTAAACTAATATCAAGCAATTATATTTGTCAAGTAATATTTGTGTTTAAAGATACGATTGAAGTTAACAAAAGAATTGCGAAGTAAGAAAAAGAAATTAAAATATCGTAGTCGATAATGTCGGATTAGGATAATTTAAATAATTGTCCTATTTACCAATGAATTATCTACTTATAAAAAGATATAATAAACTAGAATAAAATAATATTTATTTTTATGTACTTATTTATGTTAAAATAAAACGAGAATTTAAATTTATATTATGTATATATTTTCTTCGATTCCAATGCATAATTAATTCTCTTACAGTTGTAATCAACTATCAAATCAGAATTATATACTTTTATGATGAATATTATAGAATGCGTTATATTCATTTCTTTAATAAGTATATTTTAAAGCACGTACATTTGAATAAATTTTGATACATCTAATGAAATACGCATATATACATAGGTTTAGATAAGTTTCAGAAATATATAATTATTACAGTAGTTTAAATAGATAATTTAATTAATACACGTATGCAATTATATATATTATATATATACAATATCAATTCTTTCAAATTAATTTAACATTAAATTAAATTAAATATTTTTTACGAATAAAAAAGTATATTCAAAGCTGTACATATTGAAAAAATGTTATTTGACTTGTTTCATTTATTTTACCAACATTTGTTCTATTGAATAATTATTTAGAATAAAAGAATAAATAAAGTTTAAATATTATATAAAAATTATGCTTTACAAAATATGTTGACGGACATATCGGCACGCATATTTTAAATAGTTAACTCATTCGATTCTTTTTATCAATATGTTGTTAGTTGTTTGGCAAATATAACTACATTAAGTAGGATTTTAAATTTTTTAAATAAAATTAAGCTTATTATATAAGAAAGTAGTAAAATAACATTACGATAGAAGTAGCATTTGCTTAGTAAGTTTAGTAAGTAATATCAATCAATAGACTGATTAAATATTCTCGACGATGTAAATATATAATATAATATCGTGGTTTTTTCAAAGTATAGCATAGTACGTACCGAAAATCAGTACGTAAATATAAAATAAAGCAAGAGAAAAACAATATATCCGAAATCTATGTAAAAGAAAAAGAGGTAAAGAAAGAGAAGGACAGAATATCGTTGGCTTGCTTTATACTGGCAACGAGACTACGACGACGTTTGCCTTGTCCTTACATAATCACCTTTTTATTATGTAATTGACAGAAATGTCGGCCCTGCGCGCGCTCTTACACACTTGCTCACACACATTCAGAAGTGTGCATATAGCAAACTTACACATACATATACCTACTTCGCAACCCTGCGCGCAATTTTATGTGTCCGTCGAAGAACCAAGTCAGTGAATTTTTTCTTTGTGTGGGTGCGTTATAAATCGTAAACTGAGCGGGAAAATTTTGTGTGTATTTGGATATTATTTCATTCTCTTATATAACATCATTTACGCATATGTACGTATTTACATAGAAGTTTCTAATATTTTATAATGATCTACTGTTATACTTTGTGAGAGAATCGGGTTTTACATTAAATTTATTATAATTTATATACATTAAAATACGATTTGTTCATATTGAGATACTTAACTTATTGTAATATTAAGAAAAATATCATAATTCGATAATCGTTATATTCTGATATATTGAGATAACTTTGTTTTTGCAACTTAATTATAAATCACATTGCCAAAAATAGCACTATAAATATTATTTATTTTTATATGAAAGAAAATGCTTCGGTAAATTAATGATTTTGTGTAAATAAGAGATATTTGTGGTATGGAAAATGAAGAATATTTCCAAGAATCTACTTTCAACAATATATCATTAATATTTTTCTTTTAATTTATTTATGTTAATTACATTATCTAGAAATCTATTCTTAAATTAGTTTAATGCTTTTACACGAGTGATGCAAAGTTTTCGATAATGATGTAATATTTCATAGAATTCGTAACACTGTTCGTAGTACTTTTTAAAATTCAGCTCTCATGTAATATCTGCGGCAAATATAAATCGAAGAAAGATCATAATGTTTATAAGTTATCTGGTTTTAGTGGATTTCCAGCATTTCGCGTAATTAATATGGTAATACGATATTAATTAAAAATATCAAAGGTTTTCAATAAAAAAAAATTTTTTTTTAGTCGAAACTATTTTCTTATCGAACGGTGGCTATTGAGTTTCTAATTTCAGAAAAATAAAAGCTTATGCTCATCTATCCTGCACGTAAGCTTACATCATTACGTTCGACATTTATCTGCGTAGAAAAAAGTTAATTAACCTACACAATGTGTACGAATATCAAATAAAAAGGATGAAATTCTAATAAAATATGGTTAAAAATGACGATGTCGGAGTTCCACGTTTCTATATAAAATTTATTTCAATTTATTTCCAATTAGATTAGAAATGCATTCTTATGTAGTTTCCTAACAACGAAATTAAGTTACGTAATTTTCATGCATAGCGCGGCAAGCGTCACCGTAAAAACTTGGAACAACACAAAATCAGCCATACGTTTTCACAATTCTCTCACGTTTCAACTAAGCTTCTCGCTTTTTATTCCAAATATAATTTACGTCGCTAAACTCTGTGATAACTCACTTGGAAGTAGCGCGAATTTGTTTAAGGTTAGAAAATATAATTTTCGTTCGTCTGCAGCGGAAAAATTTGAGTAGATGCATTCGTTAGTCCATCGACTGATGTTCCTAAGCCTCGAGACTTTTTCTAACGCAGCTATCGACTCGCTTAACACATGAAAATACCAAATTTACGTTATTTCAAGACGTTATTTTAGCCGCTTAAACGCAATATTAAATACCGTATCGGCAAATAGCTTCTCCTCGTTAGATAATATAAACGCGAGTGCCTAAAGCTCGACTTTCCATCCCTCTCCCTCTCCCGCTAACTGGCTGCTGGTGTCAACGTAACCATTTATATAAATCAGTAATTACGTAATGTCGTCGTATGCCAACCCACGCTTGTCCTCCCGCCCACTTTGATCGCATCGACCAGATAGATTCGGGCCCCTGCGTATGCTAGTCTCCTTCTTCTCTCCATTGGTGTTACATATACGTTTGCGCGTATGAGCGCAAAGCGAACGTGAGCCGCGCATAAGTCGACTGACCACGTGGCTCAGTAAGATCAATGTTGATGCCTGTCGGCGTCTTGTGCGAGTTGCAAACGCTTAAAACTCTCATTCGAAATTAACGCGTGCTTTTCTCCTATCGTCACATCCTTGGAAATCCGTTCGGTCTTTGGCACACATTCCTTTTACAAGTGACCGTTTAAATCCAAGTCATTACTGCGTTTAATAAATTTGATGGAATATGTCTTTAAGTTAATGCGCATTTTTCTTCTACGTTTTCTTGTTGTTGATGTTGTTGTTATTGTTGTTGTCGTCGTCAAAGCGTGTATTTTAATTAATTTTTAAATTTATGACAATTATTGAGAACCTTACTGTGATCGTAATATTCAACGTTATATGCAAATAAAGTATTACTCACACTTGATATGTCAGTAATAATCAATGATTTTTTTAATAATTTAAAGTTTACGTAAGGACTGTTAAAATATGAAGTCAAATTTATTTTACAACTATGCTTTCGATGTTGATTAAAATTTAATTTACGGTAAACATTCATTAAGTGATATTCAAAAGTATTTTACAAACTATTTTCTTTTACGTACATATATTTGTTGACTTCGTATCTAATAAAATTCTTAAACAATCACAAATTCACTCGATCTTAAAGTTTTCGAAGCAAATATTCTATATTTATTAATACATTAATGAATCGATGATAAATTTTTTAAATTACTTTCCATTTGGGATAATATAAGCAATGGTCCTCATAATTTTGAATTATAGAGTAAAGAACCTAAAGAGAGTCATGTACTGGAATTTTCGAATGCGTAATAAAAGGATATTTCCAAATATTCTAATTAAATAATTAGTTTGAAAATTATTTTTGCCATATTTTTGTGAAATAGCAAATATTTCTGTTTTGATACGTATGTTTTTATTTCGACTTAGATGAAATACAAATGAGTGCCCATGTATGCAAATGTATAAACATGAATACGTACGCTTGTCCGTGAATGCGTATATAAGGTTTTAAACTCATTGTTTGACGAATTATGAGATACTTCTTCCTTACGTAACTAATTATTATGAAAAACGTTTGGTAATATTGAATATCTGAAATATTATAACGAAATCTATGATAAAAATTTTTACTCGTGTTATCAATAATGAATAATTGAAAACTCATTGATATAAGAAAGACTTCTTGATACATTTATTGAATGTATCGACGATGGTTTGTTAATTTTTAATGTTTTCCATTCGATTAAACATGAATCTTTTATCAGTTAGATATCCCTTATTATATGAGTTCAATTTCTATTTTGTTTAATTTTATTACGAATAACATTATTTTAAATTACTTTTAATATAAATTTTAGAGATATAGATATTTTGCAACAATCCTTGGATGTACGTACTTTCATATTTTCGTACTCAATTCATAAATACATCAAGTTGTCCTTATTTATTACATAATTTATTAAAAATTGAAAAAATATTTTAATAAATTCATACTTGTGTATATGGTCTCTATAGAAAAAATGCAGAAAATAGAGACAAAGGGGGAGAGAAAAAGAGAGAGAGAGAGAGAAGAAATAGACATAAAAAACAAAGAGATTACATATGCACTCTGACTATATTGGATGGAAGCAAATAGAAAAAAGGTTTTATGTAATATTTATTATCAGTTCTGTTTTTGCTGGAATTCTTATTCGCATCGGGTCTTTCGGTTGATAAGATAAAGGGACTGAAGAAATACGTGTTGAATAGTAAAAAAGCTCTTTGTGAAAAAGCAGCAGTGGCATATGCACGCGATGCTTTCCTAAATATAGACTTGCGTTTCTTCATACGTAGATCACGAATGAGAGAATGAAATGGCAGACAAGGAAAAAGCGAAAACATTTAGATAAATCATACGAGAATTGATATTGAGCAACAGAGTTTAAGGAAAAAAATGAAAGTAATTAAGATAATTGTAAAAATATTTTTTGACTTTAATTCTCATTAAGACAGCACTCAGTAATATATGTATAATTTATCAAGCAACTACAATCCTGGGTATGTTTAATAGATTTTAATATGTTGCAATGAAATAAATAAATAATATTTTATGCGAGTAAAACTTTATTTCATAATTTGTTGTTAAACGTACATAAACAGTACCGTGTCATTTCATTAATACTATTATTAATATAGGAAAATAAATTTAGGAGGAAAGAAAACTCACATAATAATTATGAAATTAAATACCATTTATCCATTAGTCGTGCCTAGATCAACAATCCACATTTTTCGTAAAGTTTCAAGAGGGATAGCTTACATTGTTCAATATTATCTAAATACCGAGTCAGATAATTATTATAACCTTCGAAATCTAGATAAGTACTGAAGTAATTTGTCTCGTAATAAAATGATAATGTCTTCTTAGTAAAAAAATAGAAAATAGTGTTTCAATCCTCATGCAAGGCAGGTATAAACGAGTTATAGAGAAATGTAACTAAATTTGAAAGGGTGTCTTTGTAGATATGAAAGTCAGAGAGAGAGAGAGAGAGAGAGAGGTTTGTCGGTGCAGATGTCACGACGTCTGACCTGGGAACCTATAAAGTTTACATAACGTGAAATAAGGTAGGTTTGACAGTACGATGAGGCGCACGAGCACGTGATTCGGTCTCCTTTTACCTCCTCTGGGCGAATACCTCAGCGACAATGACGGTTACTGGGCGATAGCGTTCGCTTAACGTCGCGCCCAACTTATTTAACTGGACCGATGTAGATCGGTCAATCGAACTGTACTTTACGGAAAAACGAAGACGCGTTCCCTATTTCTGATGTGCCACTTGCTTCATAGAGCGAATCCAGTTAAAAAGACTCGTGCGCAATGCTTTTACGGATCTACAGGCATAATTTTATAAATACCGAGAATGTGCTTCCGTGCGAGAGGAAAACTAAAATTTTGCATTAAACTTGAATAATCCGCGCACATGACGTTTTTCATAATACCTAATAGATGTTAAATTATATACGTGCTGGATTCGTGCATCGAAATTCGGGTATTACGAGTCAGATCAATAATTTTAATCGATAGTTTATATAACAATAGAACGCATCATGATTAAAAATAACATTCGTCATTATCCGAAATGAGCCGACTATATTTACCTTCCTGTTAACCTGCACTCACATGGAAAGTAACCTCAATTATTAACGCTACTCGATGATTTCTGGATTAGATGCAAGATGTAGAAATGAGCACATTCCTTCAGAGCATTAAAGCACATAGAATCGATAAATTTTCATAATAAGTCGTAGACGAAATCAGCGAGTTAATCGTTCAAAAGTACAAAATGTATATTTGTAGAAATTTTTATATTTTTCCTCAGCGAAGAAAGACGCTCTGATTAGTAAGTGATATCGAACAAAAATGTACACAAGATATAATAAATTTGTACGATCCAAACATAAAATGCAACGGCAGATGCAAACGGTTAGGCCGCGGAGTAGTAGATGACCTTTGACGCGAATATTTCGAAGGTAAGATTCAGGTGCGATTGTCGAATATAAAGCTCGGATCGAAGAACCTTAGGTCTGTCTATTGGTATGTTAGAAAAGCAAATCGTAGGTGCAAGTGAGTTCGAAGCGCGACGTGTAGAGATACATTGTCGTGCTCGCACGAACGCAGCTGCACCAAGATACACGTATCTCGTGTGTGTGCTCCGGAGTCTGGTTCGCAACCTTCCAGCTGCTCCGATTTCGCGCGATGGAAAGTAGGCCAGGCCGAGCGCGCGACTTGTGACCGCGGCGACGCATGAATGAACCGCGAACGAAACGCCAACGAAACGCCAATGAAACGCAAACGAAACGCAAACGAAACGCAAACGAAATGCCAACGAAACGCGAACGAAACGCCAACGAAACGCGAACAAAACGCGAATGAAATACGCGATGCCGGAATCGGCTTCCTTTTACGCGGGGAGAGTTAACTCGTGCTCGGATATAAAGAGCAGCGGCGCATCATCTGTGCTAAATCAATGGCGACTCGCTGTTGGCATCGGCTTACTTTTGTGCTTCTTGGAAATTCAATAAGAGACCGTTGCGTTATTATATGGCGATTCTCGGAGCTGCGTCAATTGATGCGCCCACGGAGAATAACAATTTAATCCGATTTATTCCTTTTACTATTTCGTAGTAAAGTGGACATCTGCCGTGTAATTAGATCGACGTTAGAAAGCCAGTATCCTCTCAAGTGCAATCATGTGCTAATGAAGGAGTGATCCGTCGGGTACGCTTTGTAAACTCTGCTAAAATAGATTTTGTCACACAACCTCAAATGAGTGAGCGCTCGTATTAAAAACTTAATTATGAACCTGGAATGAAGTCCAACGAACTGGACAACTATTCAGTATTCTGTACAGTATTTTATCTTTGCTCTAATCTCTGAGTAGGAGTTAAAAATGGTAGGACATATGGGAGATCGTGGTCGGATAACGTTAGGTGATTCTGATAAGTACTTTTAATACTTTTTTCGTTTAATAACTCGGATAAGCTAAATTAATGAATTAAGCCAAAGAAATAATTGAATTGATTGGTTAACATTTTGTATTAATATACTATTGAGTCATACCCATATTTTAATTCTAAAAACTTGTATATCGTGATAATTTTTAACACCCTGTTTAAGCTAATAATAATTAAACAAATGAATGATAAATTTTGAAAATTACAGTCAATTATTTTAATATTTACTACTTTTATATTATTAATTACTATGTGTTACGAAAAATTGTTGATAAAGATAGTTGTTCTCGAGTACTCGCTTGAGTGTTATCAATTTCTTTATTAGATTATTACAATCAGTCACGTGCAGCATTCCATCATCTGCAGATGAAAATTTTACTTGCACAAGAGAAAATTTATCCGTTTGTTTCCTTTCTTAAATAAATGACATTTAAAATTTCGTTTCATTTTTCGGTTGTGTATAATGCGAAAACAATTTTTCCACATCTGTACTATTAATTTATATGTACATGGAGCGATAATTAAAATTCGAATTTATTTTTTAATAAAAATAAGCCGCGCATAATTTTAGTCGAGAAGCTTCTCAAAAGAATCGTTAAAGAAATTCTATAAATAAAAATCTTTAAATAAAACCTTATTGTCGTTAAATCATTTTGTTGCATGAACATTTCATCGTGCAGTAATGAATTTATTTAAATTAATTTCTTCAGAATACAAAACTTGACTCCGCAGTAAATTCTGCTTATACTTTATTTTTATTTCTAATAATCTAGTCTCGCAATTGCATTTATATATAAACGAATTTTGTGTACTCTATTTTTGGAAGTTTTTTTACTTCTCCCGAGTTGCAAGCCGTAAACTGTCCTTAATAATCCGCGCGTAGATCGGCGAAAGGAGAGGAGGAGAAAAACCAAGTAAGTGAAGCAATGGAATTAAGCAATTCTTCCCGTGCAATTACGAATTAGGCAACGCGAGGCTTGTAAAGTCCTTTCATCTTAGCCGTTCTCCATGCGACGTGAGGAAATACACGGTACTGTTCGCAGCGTGATTTTGTGCGATGAAAATTTCAGTGGGCCTTTTTAAACTTCACTTTAAAGCGCTTTTGAAACAGCCAGTATTTTTTTTCCGCTATGCGCTGTAGCGGAAATGAAAATACCGAGATAAGAGTTTTTCTTGTAATTAATTATGAGCTAACGTATTTAAGAGTTTAGCTTTAGTATGAAATTTTTGTACATTAGTACAGAATAATTATAGTATTTAATTACTTAACTTAACATAAAAGTGAGTTTCGTCAGCTTAAGAAATGTCAAAGTTTCGCAGTATAATATTTAATGACCAGCAAACATTTCTGCTTATCATTAGTAAATTAAAAATTTTAATAATTCAAATAGCAAATTTCATTGATAATAATAATTTTGGATAATGTCAAGAATTCTTTGGATTCATTCGATCTGTACAGTTTCACGTACACACCTACATAAATCTACCCATTAACTCTCATACAGATAACCTGAAATTAATTATAATGTAGAAAATATTTATTATACAACGAATGTAAATATTCACAAACGAAACTTTTTACTCGAAAAATACTGCACCTTATTTAACATACTCTTTTAAATATAATTTCTGCTCGATTTTTCGGAAAATATGTTACTAATTTATTTTTAGTTAATAATAGCAACTGTAAAAAATTACTACGTTATATTTTTGGGTAAAAATCTCCTTTTAAATGTATTAAGTACATAAAAATTTGGCATTTAACACTTACTACAAATTATTCTTAACCGCAAGTACATACTGAAACTGCTTTATTAACATCATAGTACAAATATACAAATACTTATACAAATACTTTTTATGTATTTAAAATATATTTTATTTAATCATCCAATTATTTCTTACTTGAATAACTGTAGCATTCATGTAACGTTAAATTGCTAATTTTTCTGTATGTAAAGAATTATCATGACAAATTTTATCTAAAGGATATGAGAAATTCGACTTGATACTTTAGAACCCTCGATTTAATCAAAGAACGAATCACTTTGACAAATATACATATCGCAAAATAAAAAAACAATCCGACTCTATGTCGAATAAAATATCATCGAGAGGTCCAGTTACGTAAGACTTTTTCTTAACTTGATGGCAGTGTGAAATACAAAGAGTGGGCGAGTTGGTGATCAGTTTCACGAGTTCGGGCGAGTGCTGGAATTAATTCCATCGGCGCCATGGGTGACGCGCCAAGGGATGGGAAACAGGCGTAGCAATGAGTTAATTTTGGAACACTGGAGCCTCTTACAATTCGTCTTTTTTATTTAAGAAAGAGCGAAGGCGCACGTATGTTAAACGTTAAAGATTTTTAAATCTTTTTTCCATGTTGTTTATCATTCGACGATTAAACGTTTTACTTTATTTCGTTTCGGGCTACAACATTTGCTATGTATTTCAATTTTTTATTTAGTATACGTTTATTATAAGAGAATTGCCTTATATCTAGGATGAGGAATTTTATTTTTAATCGTGCGTAAGCAGGTGGAGATAATTAACAATTGCATTAACAACTGTATTAGCAACTGTAATATTAAATACAATTTGGTATATGTCGTTTAATATTATATTTTCTTCGATTCTTCTTAAATGCTTAACGTAATAATTAATACTTTAGTAACTAATTTTCAAATACCTCATTAAGTAATATTAATTAAGAATAATTTTCAAACAAAATACTTGTTATAAATTTTGGTTGTAGAATTAATTATTTATTTGCAAATTATAAATTTCACGTGAATTATAATTCAATATTACTAAGTAAGTTAATATCTTGATTATTAATATCAAAAACATTCATTCAAGTTCCTGTGTTGATTTTTATCAGAATCCACTTCTAGAATTTCGCTTCCACTTGACTTATCAAATAAAGCAAAGTTAAACGGGGCAATTCATTAACATTGAATTGAAGTTCTAGTACTTTGCTTTTATGGGTCTTTGCAAATAATAATATTTGTGATTCGTTGTTAAGACTTAAATTATAATATTTGTCTGGTAAAATCATAAGAATTTAATATTATTAAAACAGGTTCTAAATACATTAACATTTGCGCTACTACTGTCTTCAATATTTATAGCAGTAGATTTTAATTTGTACGATAAAGATAGTTCTAATTTTAACACGTCACTGCTATTTAATCTAATGCTAGTCAACTCTTTATCGCTGCTTTGAGGATCTATCAATTGTTTTATGTAATTTATAATATTAGCAGTGGTTCTATTCAAATGCGCGAAGTAAGTTACAATTATATTGTAATATACAATTGATTTATAATAAGAAATTATTTTACCAGTCATCATATTCATTAATTACGCCTATTTTATTTATGATTTTAGAAACGTCCTTCATTTTTTTCATCTTATCTAGTACTCTTAGTCATTTTTGTAATATTATTTCAGTAACCTCTCCATTTCCATTAGCTCGTTTATTTCAAACATTTCAATCTATAAATCATAGTATACGGTTCGTATGTACGGATTATTACAGTATACCTAAACTTGACAGAAATGTATGAATCTATAAAGGAACAATTAAAGAATTTAATTTAGTTGAATTTTGTCAAAAAAAAGTGGAATAACTCGCGAATAAAACCGTATTGCATCTCTTTTGAAGTTGAAAATTTTAAAAATTTTTTAAACACTTCTTTTATGCGATTGACAGAAAATAAAAATACATATATATTTCTTGTGGAACTATTAGAATGCTAAAAGTGATAATAAAATTGATTATTGATTTTAAGCTTACATAACAGTGAAGATTCAGCAAAATAGTATTCTAAAACTCACCCGAAACCCAAAGAAAATATTTCAGCTATTCGTTTTCATTTGCATGCACACACACACACACCAACAATAAAGTTATTTTTGTAACTCATTAATTTGATTACCCCTTGGACTTTTCAAATTTAGTAAACATAATACTTTAATGAAAATCATATTTTTAAATTAACTTCATAATTTCCGCTATGTTAAAACAAGTACTATACTACATAAGTTCTCGAGAATATAGCCGACATACAATACAAAATAAGCAAGTGAAGTTGATTATTACATCAGATTAATGTTAATTAGTTTTTATCTCATATAACAAATTTAACTTGCTCCTCTGATTATAATTTTCGGTTATAAACCAATCTGTATATTAGTACATCATTGCGATTGCATTACAATGAATCCTCGTTCTATGTATAAGCCTTTGACATAACTCTGTAATGCAATATATGTATGTACATAATTAGAACAAAGCCTTATTATTGGAGTACCATATTTTGAATCCTTCAGCTGAATATCGTAATCCGACAAAAGTAGGATAGAATTGTTGAACGAATACGCATAAGTAACGAAAGCTTAGACCTTACATGGAGTCACTGTTCGTAATTGGGTCTTGTTGCTGTCAATGCTTATGTAATAGCTATATGTATGTTATGTATAACAGGACTTTTCAAAAGACTAATCAGTAGATATTACAAGATGAGCTTGAATTCGGTAATAAAGATTAATAATACTGCCGATCAATTATTTATAAAGCATGTATTTATATTTCTTTATATTTGTATATTTACGTGTGCATATAAAATGTACAATAATGTATGAAAACGATTTTATAAATATTTTTATGTAAAAATTACGTTTATGTTAATAAATAGTGAATCGGTTGTTTATAGGAGACGTATTAGTAAACACTGAAGAGTAAAGACTAATTATTATTTTTAATATTTGAGTAATAACCAACTCAATACACTGACACTTAAATTCTATCAAAGACTAGTTTATTTTTGACATATTAGTTGGAGTTATGTTTTTATTTTTTGTCATACAGTCAATAAAAGACTTTTGTATATAAATAAATTATTCTTTTCTAGGCAAAACTATATAATTACTTATAAGCAATATTTTTGCATTAAACAATAGAGTTTGTTAACTGTTGATGATAAATTTCTTTCTGACTTGCTTTATTATACATATACGTAGAAAGATTTGTCAAATTCTATAAAAATAAAATATGCGTACGTATTGAATTTAAGAAAGAGCCTTTGAAAATAAAATTGCTACAGTGCGATTCGGGAATAATGAAGGACGCTACGTGAAGAATAATTATACTTTGGATGATTGACATATAATGGAAATATATTTCATAAATACTCTGTGTTCTCTTTCAAAATTTGTACAAAATATGAATGTTATGTAATCTGACTGAATACTATGAGAAAATATTTAAGAACTACTTAAGAAATATTCAATGTACTTTTTCATCCTAAAACGAAATACATGGAATAAAATGTTACATAACATTATGTTATTAATTCCATAATGCAATTATATTTCTTCACCCGATATAAAAATGTAATATTAATATAATGAATTTAACGGAAAATTTCGAATGATTTTTTATAAAAATATGACGTAAATATTATAGTATAACGTATTATTGTTGCTAATTAAGTTTACCAGTCAAACTTGAATACAGAAAGACTGTACATTATTCAATTCTTTACTATAGTTTAAACTCTCAAAATATTTAATATTCTTATCTTTGAATATATGCATATACATAATTCAATATTATTTGCATTATATTATACGACATATATATAGTTACAAATGAATTCAGAGCATTCGGCTTAAAATATTCCTTGAGCATAGGTAACACTGTAATTGTTTCATTTTAATATTCTGCTCACATTGTACAGAAATATTTTTATCTAACTAGAATATATTCTCTGACTAAAAGTAGTCTTTTACTAAAAAGATACTATATATTCTTTTACTAGAGTCAACATTTTTCCAAACACAATCGTGAGAAATATATTTCTAATTAAGATAAAACGATAAATATAATCTTTCACTCACTTGTATCTTATCCATTATAGCATTGCCAAACGCCAAACTTACAAAACTACATAAATAATAATTCCGCAAACTTCGACGTTCGTAATAGCTTTAAGAATGAAAATTGGAATTTGCGCAAAGAATATTATGTGTTCGTATATGTGCGTAAGTAGGAAGGGCAAGCTTAGATAAACGCTTTCTTTATTGTTGCAGATATTTGCCTTGCAGGTACAAATTGTAAGATATAAACATAAGTGAGATAAAGAGAGAAAATCGCTTCGAAGGTTCTTTCGCCTTGACACGAATCGTGAACACAAGGCGGATTAATTTCGTGCAGTAATTACATAACCCAAACATGCCTGTGTCCGCTGATTATTATAAAGTGCATGCATTTGTGTGAATAATGCAAACACTACAAAAGAAATTTAGGTAAATTACACTGTAAAATAATGTGTTCTTAAAGTGAAAATATCATTTTATTAGCTTATGCTCCAATATTAAATATTTTCCCAATATTTTTCCTTGTACATAAAAAGTATTATTATATTAATATAATGTGATAAAATTGAATTGAAAAACAAAGTATTTGAATGAGAAAGTGCTACATCCATTAATAATTAATATAGTGGTAGAGAATAAAATTCTTGGAAAATTTCCATTAGAAAACTTATGTAACATAATGATGAGCTATTACAAAAATATTCTTAAAATCGATACTCGGTCAGATAAAAATTTGGATACGATAAATAAGTATAGAAAGGAATCAAATTCAGTGGTGTAAAATATATATTTTACTTGTTCAACTGCTTTGTTTCGACACGTACATGTAATCAGTCTACAATAAAACTAAGATTTATAAAATTTTGAATTTCTTTGAACGAAGACTGTTTCAATAAAAGATTTATTTTAGATTCCACCAGCATTTCTACGCATTATTCATTAATGCGCAAATGGAAAATTTATTTTCTATTAATTAAGTAACAACTCTTATCTATTATTTCGTGTATACATTACCTATTTTAAGAATGTGATACTGGGCTCTACGCACTTTGGTAACAAAATTATGTAACTGTTAGATTAGTATTTCTAAATAGAAATTGATCCATTAAAGTATCTGTGTAACTGAAAAACACGCTACTGCATTAGTTATTTGTATCGATTGATTCTGATCTTGTTAATATTACTTTATGAATCAATAAAGTATGGAAGACGGAGATAAATAATGATAATTGCGAAAAACGAAGGATCATAGAAAAAGACGTTTTATGTTCTACTCTGTAGAACCTAAAAAATTCACTATAAAGAAAACTGTATTCTCTTCAACTTGTAAATAAGAAATAGAAATATTTATCATTTTAAAGGGCATCGGATCTTTTACATACGCAATTAATATTTCCGTGCAAAATATTTTTTTTATTTAAAATTATGAATTAATCTAGATAATAAATAAAATGCTTACTACATTTTTAGAAAACTTATGAACTTTTAAAGATACTTATTAAAGTCTAGTAAAATATTTTTATATAGTTGCAGTGAAATATAATAACAGGCCAGTAACATGATATAATATAATATAATCGGCCACATAGAATTTGGCCATTTAAAAACATGATCGTTATTGAATCTTATGAACTAAAATGAATTCTTGAGAATGAAACTTTAAATAATTATTTCAGAACTTTGAAAGTATGAAGCCCTTATTCTAACCCAATATATTTAATTGACTATGTATATATGCATGCATGTTACGTGCGTAAGTGACAAGAATGTCGAGCGTATTTTATGTTATGAACTCTACTTCCATTTGCAATTTTTGATTGGTGTCAGAAGGAGTTTTACGAGCTCAGGCTAATTCGCTATATAGAAGTAGCAGTAATACGTGACACACAGTGCTATAAAAGTATTTTCGTACAAACTTTAAATTCTGCGCTCATGAAGCTTAAGATTTAAGCGTCTCAAATGGGATATACCCTATAAAAAGTATGGGAGTGATTCACTACCGAACGAATAAATATTTTGGGCTGTCATGTACTGGCACAAGAAACTACAATTATACTAAGAAAGCATTGGTACAAATATGTTAATATTTGATTCTTTCGTCATACAATAATACTAGGTATAAGATAAATAAAAGATGAAGGTTACGTCTTTTGTTATTCATTTGTTATTCATTTGTTAATCTACTTTTTTTATTTTAATCTACTGCTTTTTTTCTTCTGCTACATTTTATAAATGTAAAATTCTATATAGATATAATAGTATATATGTCAATATTCGATAAACATTTACAAAGTAATTTTTTATTGCGTGTTAAATAGGTTTGAAAATTAGAATAAGATCTTTCAAGAACGTTAGAGATTGCATTGAGTGCTAAAACATTTTTTTCAAGCATCGAAGAATATTAATACCACTTATTCTCAAACGAATAATAGATTATAAAATAACTATTTTATATTCCATGTATGTATGTATTTCAAATAATATAATTGAGATACATGATAATATTTTCTATAAAATAATTTATACCTCTTCAAAAATATTAATAGTTTCAATGAATTTTCAAAGACACAAAAGTATTCTAATAGGCCTTTTACAAAAATATTTCCAAATGTATTATAAATATAAACAAACACTACTTCTTTTAGTTTTAACGATACTTTAGTTTATTCAAAGGAATAAAACAAGCATAATTGAAATATAGATATTCTTTTTATCCATACGTAAAACATTTACATAATTAATGTATAATTTTTTATAATTAATTAAATTAAATATTTCCTTTATTAAATTATCAAAACGTCGTAGAGAAATTACATTTCATTACATTACATTACATTTCACTCTTTTTAAAACTAGAAAAAATTGAAAGAAATAAAATTATGAAACTCAGTTTTAAAAGGAATTTATGGATATTTGATGAATTATCAGGGAAGCTCTTGACTAAATAAGAAGATAACCATATTAAACACTGCCTTGTTTACTACAAGCTTGCAAATTTTCGAACTTCGTTTTATTAATAATTCATGTCGAATGAATAAAAAATATTATTGTAGAAGCCTTGAAACAGCTTGTTTTAAAAAGTATAAACAAATATATTTCTTTTATTAACAGCACTAGAATTTTATAATGATTTTCGTTTCGTGAAATAATTATAGCATGCAAAATCATAGACGCAGGATCAGTATAGGTATTTCCTCATTAACTGAAAATGTATTTGTGCCTTTGGGATTCGTAGGTATAATGAACATCAGTAACAGAAATTTTTAACAAATTTGATAATAAATTTACCAGTTCTTTGAAAATAAATGTAAAGTACATCATCGTATATTTTTCAGTAATAAAGAAACGTATATCATAATGTGTATAAAGTTAATGCGTAGAAAAATCCCTTAAAAACTATAGAGTATATTTTTTAGATGTGAAACGTGACACTATAAAATAACACTATAGAATTTTTGCCTTTTTATACCCGTGTGAGCAAGAACATATCCAAAAATAATCCTGGGACACTTTGCTGATTCGTTTCGTTATTTTGAGACTACAGAAACTGAGATGGAAAAGTCAAAGTGTACGTGAGTTTGGACATTGAGCCAAATAAAAAACTTGAATACAGAATAGGAAGAGAGAGAAAGAAGGTGAAAAAGTAAAAAAATAAGACTCGTACTTGGGGCGGCCCTGAAGTCTCACATACGGTGACGATTTAATTGGTACCCGCGTTATTGTTTCACGCTGTACATTGTCGAAAAACTTAATATTAGAATTAACAGCAAACTTAACATTAGTGTTAACAGTATTAATGAATTCTTACGTCTAGATTATGTACTTCATTCTTCGAAATTATGAATCTTACTATTAATCTTTTTATAACATTGTCGTGAAATATTCTCGAATACAATCGAATTTATAAAGTTTGTCCAGTAATATAAACTGACAAGTAAGCTTACGTTATATATACATTTTATAAATTTTCTAAACATAATAATACTTAAACAAATCATAATAAGTAATTTTTAAATGATATTATAAAATAAATTCATTACTAAATGCATCATCTATAATATATGAAAGGTAAGGAATTCTCTTATAAAATAAATTTATTCTCTATTAATTTGAACTGATATACTATTTTAATTATAAGAAATAAAGGACGTATAATATTTCATATCAAACAAACATATTTCTAATAATTATCAAAAATATGAATTCAAAACCACACGTGATTATAATTAGCTATTCATCATGGAGATTAGAAAAAGAATTTAATTTCCAACAGAATTCTGAATCGACAACTTTTTCTAAACTTTATTAACCTTATGATTAAAAAATCGTACAATAATCTCTTGGTTGCCAGTGCGCAGCTGTAAAAGCACATGGCACTACTCGAATCGAACTCCGTCGTACCCATCCGACAGAGTATGCACACACTACTTTTACACTCTCGGAGCAATCCTCTATCCGTCTTTCCCTCTCTTTTTTGCTCACTCTCTCTCTCTCTCTCTCTCTGTCTGTCTGTCTGTCTGTCTGTCTGTCTGTCTTTTCTTTGCCTCTACGTTCTACACTCTCCCCGGTGGAGCGACCTTGACACGTCTGCTGCGAGTTACTCTTTGAATGTTCCTTTTGCAAATCGTTCGAACTCCACTGCCGCGTCCTTGATCCTCTCTTCGTAAGGTACAGAGTTTCTTTGTCTCTGACATTTAAAGGAGAAGGGAAAAGTTTTCCTTTGGAAAAAGGAAACGGATGTTGTGAGCAAATCCTCTTCCGGATTTGGCAGTGTTCCAATACGTACATGGACTTCAGTGAAAAAGAAAAAGATTGAAAAAGGAGACAGAGAGAGAGAGAGAGAGAGAGAGAGAGAGAGACGTTAATGTATTAGACAAACTTTTGTACTTTTAAAGAGAAAAAAGGAGTTGGATTGAATAATTCAAAATTATAGACGTACCCTGCTCGTGATAAAGTTTGTAATATTGATTGGAAGAGGCATTGAATTTAATTGTTCTTTTCTTGTTCTCTTTGTTTTAGATATTTAGCACGACATAAATGTTCTACAGCTTTTTATGATAATTATAGGTAATAATATTCATGGTTATTGTTAATATAAAACTAATTAAATGAGCTACTATAAATACAACATTTTCAGTCTTTTTCATTCGATTTTCCAAGACATTGATTTAATCAAATTAAAAATAAACTAGTGTCAAAAAGTGATATATATCGGTGGATATATTTATTTTGTAATTTGAGAGATGGCTTAGGTATCTAAACGTTATATATCTAAAATATATAAATAAAGGAACGAAAATCTTTGAATCTTTGATATTTCAGATCCATAGAAAAGTTTGCTTTATATAATACAGTTTTTAATATAAGTTATATCGATAAATAAAAATCGTTTTCCAGATAAGTGACAATTCAATACAGATGATAGAACAGTGGGAGGTAATAAAACGTGTACGTTTATCGATACCGATAAGAGAGAGGGAAATAGAGAGGGAAATAGAGAGAGAGAGAGAGAGAATGAGAGAGTGGAAAATAAAGACAGTATTGTGTGCGCACGCATGATCCATTCCTTACGTAATGAGTTCTGAACACATATGCATTTAATACAGTAGATGTGTCACCTTTGATTGGTGATGCGCAGTAATCGGTACGATGAATCAAAATCTCCTGATAAACCCATACATGGCCTTATGCGACTTCTCCCTTTGTTGCACGACTCTCTTATCGCTTCCTCTACATATCTTTATATTCGTACATGCAAACATGTGTATGTGTACGTACGTAGCGTACATTTATTATCGCGCGGCCTCCTTCTTTTCTTTGTTTCCCAATGCTGCATATATATATATATATATGTAATATTCTGCTTTTTCCTTACATTCCGCGAGATAATATTGCATAATTAATTACTTAGCTTCATAAATACATATCTATTTGGAATGTTGATTGATTTAAGCTACTTTTTGTAGAGTATTTCTTCTTTTTCCAGTTTTCATTAATTTTTTTAATGAAATATAAATAGTGCTCTTCTTTATAATTTTCACAATCTTATAGCCTAGGCGAAAAGAAGATAAAGAAACTGACAAGTAACGTAAGATTAGTCTTCCTTGTATCAAAAAGACATACGAATATTGCCACTTAAGATGTGGCTTTACGTAGCACAGCAAAGTAGCTGCATCTCCGGCATCTGCGTTACGTCGCGGAGTTAATTATATCTTCCTTCAGGAAAAGCTCCGTACGTCCGATTCGGAGTAGCGGTCTGACTTTTCTCGATGCGTAGCAGGCACAAACAAATATTTCGCTTTTTCGGATACGTCCAGCTGAAGCGCTTAACGCTTACGTAAGAGAAAAGGGCGGAAGCGCAAGAGAGAAGCAAAAACTTAGATGAAGTTAGAAAAGTGATGCGCCGATTTATATCGGACAAGGCGTTATGAGCGTCTATTTTTTTATATCTTGCTATTAATTGTTTACGATTCGGTAAATAAATTATGAATTTCAGATTCCAATCAATGATCCGTTTTTCACATAAGTTACGTGTAGACCTGAAATTTAGTATAAATGAAATAATAAGTGATATTTCAAATGAAACGATCGGCTATTTTACTGTGAAAAGAATTTTTTTATTATATAAATGCGTTAAAATTTAATTATTTCAGTATTATAATAAAAACGAGTATCTCATAATATTCATAAATCGAAATACAATTTTGATAAATAAAATACAAATTAGATATTATTTGAAGTGTTATTGAATTTACAAATAAATTAATAGAGATGTTATAATTGAATTTGTTATTTTATTATTAAATAAAATATTCCAAAATGTTATTTCTGCAAACACAATGATGCCAAAGTCATTATCATTCATATTATCTTATAAATTATTCCTCGCTTATACGATGTATATTTTGACAATTGAATTTCATAATAAAATTATCTTCTAATTATAAATGGATGTGTAAAATATAAATTCTATGTCAACTCGTTAAGGAAGAAAAAAATAGTCCTAAAATATTAATTTGATACGAGCACTAGATACAACGTTGTGTCAATACAAAGTTCTATATTACACGTGTGCGCTTTAAGAAATTCAAAACGTTTCTCGTACAGTCTGCATTACAAAAAGAGAAGGCGAATGAGGATAAAAGAAAATAAAAAGTTTGTGAGTCTGAAGTTGCCAAATGCATATGAGCGGGTATGTATGTATACCTATGTAACGAGTGGGAGGGCAGGTGAGGATTGAGCAGCTGCACCGACGCGACTACGACCTTGTCTGTACTATAAAAATGCAAACCAAATAGGGTATGTATGACTTTATTCTAAATCGATAGCCATGATGACACGTAACCCTTAGATTTACTCTTTATTTCGTTTTTTATACTTCATTCATCGGTCAAGTGACAATTAGTTTAAAGCTTAGAGTTTATTTGTATAATATATTATTGTTGTTTTATATTTACACTAATTTTTTATTACGAGTTAACTTAATCAATAATTTTTTTTTTAAAAATAAATTGCATTTAGTATTATAAATTAGTAAAATGTAAGATAAATGTAAGACTGTTTATCAAGTTTCTAGTTATTAGAAGATGTATTTGGTAGGTAAGAAAGTCACCGCATCAAATCATAGTACAACATTTAAAGAGATGAAAACTATATTACATTCAAGTAGTCGTCTCATTATCCTCTTTACTAGTATCATAAGAAATATCTGAACATTACTATTTCAACCATTCAACGTGATATATTTGCACAAATACCTCATTGAGTCCCATTGTGCGTTAATTCTAGGATAGAATATGAACAATTGCACGCAGTAATTCAAGTTCGTTCGATATGGGCAATAAAATAATAAATCTCTTGCGTAACTAAGAAGAAGCAAACGGTATTCCTTTAAATTAGCCGATTGGCTCTTGATAACCGCGTTATTGCGAGTGACATCTTCATAGAGATAATCAGAGCCGCGAAAAGGAAAAAAGGCTAGTAATTATTAGCGATCTCAGCGGGTAATTTGAGCGGGTAGTGATAATAAAAGATCTTTTTGCTCGGCGGAAAGAAAATTAGGACTAATTACAAGAAGAGCAAGTTTCAGTTCTAACTATTCATTCTGAAAGAATCTATCCTATTACGTTTATCCAATCGCACCGGTACCTATTATTAACCCATTTTTTCATTTTTTCCGAATTCTCAAGGCAAAATGTTTGATTTTTAACCGAAGAGTAATTTTTAAGAAAATAATAAGTTTTTTAATATTCACAGTAACATAAAGGATATGATAAATGTATATTTTAATTTAAATTTCTACAATATTATAATCAAGCAAAGTACAAATTAGATCTACATTGATTAGTTTTTCAATTACGCTCGGCTTAGCATTAATGACACTGATTCTTCAGTTTTGAGAATTTATACGTGTATATATATAGCGATAACAGTAATTATTTATAAGGACTTCATTGAGTTTATTGGATATATTAAAAAAGATACTTATATACGGAGCTTCAAATATATTTTTATATAATATTTTGTAATCTAATTATGATTGAACTTTACTGAATACAAGTTAATTGTACGGTCACTTATAAAATAAAGTTCAAAATATAGTACTCTCCTCGTGCATTGATATAGTAGCACATATCTGTTAAGATACTAACGTAATCGGCGCTCATTTTAAATAAAATTAATATGCATATTTGCATTCCAACATTAGCTCATCGACACTTACATTTCTCGAAAATGAGTAATTCTCACAAACTCTTGGATTCAATATAAAAAAGAGTCATGATGCATTTTTGTATCAATATTACGCACAAACTTCTTAGCACTTGAATATTTCATCAAGCTTCTTCAACATTCGCACATTTGTAATAGGCATCCATCACGTACAATTAGAGACCTTATGTCTCTAATTTGTTATATCAAGTTTAACTTAATTTCTTTCGCATCTTCGCTCAGTTCTAGTATTGAAAACCAAATTCAGTCTGTGACTACTATTGTTCTCCCGTAATTGCAGTTCAAAAGAAAAAGGGGTAGTTTCAATCCTTCTTCTCAACGGTAGGAGGCAGAAACTTCGATTCAAAAGAGAAAAAGACGAAGAGATCCGCGACACCGATTGTCGCGACGCGCGCGCGCGCGCGCCAGTCCGTTTATGTAAGTGCAATTTGAGCCAAGTCGTACGTAAACGTAACAGACATTGCTAGAGTATATTTATCTAATCTTGGAGCGCGCACTAAGAGCTAACGCGCAAGCAGCGAACTCTGCTATAGTGCGGTTGCATCATTCGAAAACTGCGCCTGGCCTAATGAGATTAGCGATGCTTCGATTGTTTTACCCCCTTATTCGTAATTCACTTTTTCCCCTTAGATCCTGCTGGATTAAAAGCTTCTCTTCTTAATTAGGATACATTGCCCAATTTTAGTAATATGAATTTATCCGAACCATACATTTTCGCTCATCAGTAGAAGGTAAAGAATTTGTCTTTCAAATTTATCACTTGCTGAAATATATCTTATTTCGTGAATTTACGGAAAAATCCAAATTTTGTTTAAACAAACAACTTTTCTTTATTTTATAAATCTTCTACTTTTATACTTAAATTTCTTCTCGTACTAAGATATTATTTAATGGTGATTAATTGTTAAGAAAACAGAACTTCGTGAACGAAAGACTAATAATTATAATATTGTGGTGAGAAAAAAAAATTATATTATATTATCTGTAAAATTTCAATTTGATTATTTGCATGAGAAATGAAAATGTAAGCGTTGACATGCATTTCTAAATTAAGTTTTAAAATTATTTCCCTTAAAATGGTTTAAAATTTTGAGGAAATTATCGTTATGATGCGAGAATGTAGAATCCCCGACTGTCTTCGGTAAATGCAATCGAAAGTTGTTCTCAATAAGTAGAAGCTTCCGAGAATATGTGTCCGAACCTTTGCCTTTCTGCTTCACTTCTAAATAAATTAGTTTATGCGTTGTGGATCTAGAGAGTGCGACTTTTATTTTTGACTTTTCAGGGTGTTTATGTAACGCATGCACTGTGTTTATATAAACACTGTTCTATTTATCAATTTAAATGTTGGGATTTAATATCATCATACATCTTATATTTTAAGTGATTCGAAACGATATACATTCCATTTTATATCTGACAGTAAAGGACAGAGTTTAGTAGAGACAAGGAATTTTTTTTGTGTATCTTCTTATATAATAATATACTTTTTATGAATATCTCGAATTAAAATATATGGACTTTTAATAATCTGCAAAATGGCTTATTTATCAGCACTCCGCGATATTATTCCATCCTTTTCAATTGCTTACAGCAACATAAACAACTTGCACATGTAGTGCATATCAAAAAGCGTAATTACCGATTTCCAATTATTCTTTATAAACTTATAATTAGCAATCACTACATAATTCATATGTGATCATATAAGCTCGTTTTATTTAAAGGCATTGCGAACGAATACTAATTTAGAATTTTAAAATTCAAGAATATCGAAAGAGATGTGTAAAAAGTGCAGTTTTCGTGCAGTGAATGTTTTGCGCGAATAATTATGTAAGGAAGCCGAACAAGTGTCACATCGTAAGATAGATACTGCGTTAACTCGTTGAAAAAAACATTAAGAATTATCAACGATGTTCTCTCTCTCTCTCTCTCTCTCTCTCTCTCTCTCTGTGTGTTTACTCGCAATGGGAAATTTCGTACCGGCCGATCTCGTAACGTTGCTAACGGGAGCGATGACACGTAATCGCGGGTCCGCGCACTAAATTACCTGGTTGCGCGGATCGCGTACAAGCGTGTGTGTGTGCACGTCTGAGCTACATGCGCGTGAGTGACTGTGGGTGATCGAGCGAGTAAAGAAGAGTTGCATAGATCTTGTATAAGTCGAGAAATCGTTTTTGTGCTAAGATTGAGAAAACAACTCTGAAATAATATAAAAATTGTAATTATGAAGAAAATTTTCTTTTTTCATAGCATATTCGGAGTTATGATTTAACAATATGATACACTCATAATATAATTTTACGGAATTTTTCAAGCATTTTTCAATTCAGTAAGTACACAAAACTTTTTTTATACTTTTAAGTTAAGTAAATACAAATTATAAAATTCATTAGCTTAGAAAAATGAGTATATATATATCTTATAAGGTAATTAATCAAAACATACTATTTTGATATGCCAATATCTCGCTCAAAAAGCAAAGATATAACGTTCAGAAATATTGTGCCTAAATGATTAGGACTATTGTAGAATTTTCAGACATCTGAGTTTGATAAAGTCGTTACTCTTCGTATTTAATAAATTAAGTAAATTATTTGGCGTTTATAAGCAAAATTAATGATTCTTACAAAGAAGTCTTTACGAAATCAAATATTTGTACGTTTATCATTTTGAAAGTTTCCAAAGTAAAGTATATTAATTGTGTCTTATTGTATTTATATTTACGTTTCGCTTTGATTCTTTGAAGTGAATAATAGTGACGACATTACAAAGAGGTCGCAACTACAAAACAATGATGCGCATACGTCCTTCACGTTGTGAATCGTTAACGATTATACAGTTTATAAATAATAAAATATTAATCGGTCAAGGATGTTTCCATAAACTCATTGCTCCACTTTTTAAATAAGTCATCTACCTATGTTTAAATTTATAAAAAACAAATGTAAGAAAAGAATAAACTGTTCATAACAGATTCACTTACTTTAATTAAAATTTTTTGTACGTCCTTTTCTGAAAAATGAAAAATTACTATCGCTCATAAAGAACATCATTCGTGCATTATAGGTTTCTCTTTTAAAAACATCCTTCAATTATAGTAGAGATATAATTCAGTAATAGTATTTTCTTGCGACACACAGAGTATTTAAAAATTTCTGAATCGTTCTGTATCAAGTTAACGCTCCTGCAATATACTCATCGCTGAAAATATTCTAAGAATACTCTTAACAAGACATACGAATATCTGATCCTGAAATCACCTTCACCGTAACAACCAACTAAAATTACCATCAAGGGTACATAACTTCGATCGATGGTTTTTTTATTCTATTGAAAAGCGTTCCAAGTGCTGCTTATTCGATATAAAAAAAGAAAAAAAAAATACAATTCGAATCGCATGGCAACGTATATCAATCGAAAAAGACAAACGTCACCAGGAAAAACCAAGCGTCAGCCTCGGAAGTCCAGGTAAGTATCATCAAAAGCTTATTCCCGGCGGTGTAGGCGATCGCACTCGGGTTCCTCCTTCTCTCTCTTTTTCCGGATGCCGGGTGCAAGAGCCGGAGCAGCGCGTATCTCAAGAATCTCCTTCACCGCGTCGGCGAGTGCACACGCCGTCGGTCGGGAACCGTGTGTTCGGAATAGCCAGTGCGGGAGGGGCAGGGGAGGGAGGCAGAGACCGGTCGCGTTATATAAGAACCGCCTCCGAGACTGGCCGTGAACTTAGCGGCGTCCGAGCAAACGCAGCTGTGCGTCCTTTTTCTCGGGAGTGTGCGCGCAGCGACGCTGCACAGTCGGCAGTTTATGTACCGGGAGGAGTCCCGGGAACAAAGGATACTGCGGTCTCACCTGCGCGCCAACCCCACCACTTTTATTATTCCCCCTGCTCGCCGTTTTCGAGATATATTTCTTGCTTTACTCGGATTTCCTTCGATAATAACCAATCCGAGGTTTCGCTGAGCGATCCATTTGTTCTTACTTTGTGTAAGATAAATGAGGTTGCGTTAAGTTTTTGAGATACGCGGTGAGAACATTTTCTTGTGTTACGTATTTTGTTTGTATAAAATTCTGCTGTACAGTAATTTTTAATCGAACGTTCGTACTTTCTTTAATTCACCTAATTTTAGAAATATTTGTTACTTAATCGAAGCTAATCATAAAAACGCGTATGATAGGCGTTGTTATAATTTGTTATTGTTATTTTGTCAATTTTATATTTAAATTTATCGTATTTTGTTATTTTTTAGCATAAATAACAGCAAAAAGTAACAATAATTTCTAACTGAAACTCTGCCAGTTTTACATCAAATGAGAATAGATACCCATATATTTTAAATGCAGTAAATTTGTCTTTCAGTAATAATTTTTGATGATTATATAAGTGAATACACAAGCGTAAAATATCTTATTAAAATTAATCTAATATTCAATTCCTTCTCTATATTTTAATAAATTACGTACATTTTCTTCGTTGATAAATTAAATTTTAATCCTAATAATCAGTATTGGTTCGTCATTGCAAATATTCCACAACATTATTTTATAAAGTGTTAAAAAACGTCTCTTTCGTAAAAACTTATTGTAAAATCCGTTGTCTAATTGTTCGTGCAAGTTTTTCGGCTATTATTTGGTCGTACGCGAAAGATCTGTCCGATTTATTTATTGTAAAAGTTGTTGTACGCAAACGTGAAAATGGATATTCGACATTAGTAAATAATAGAAGTAGATTTTTATGGAATCTTTGGAGTTTGTCAAAATTACTAATGCGAAAGCGAATGTCGCTCTTCCTTTAAACCGGAAATGATGAAGATTAAGCACGTGCCTAAGCGACAATGCCATTGCCTTCTTTGAGTTTAGTGTAAAAAGGCGAGTTTTACACCCGAGGAAACACCCGTTGAGTTTTTATTTTCTCCATGAAAAAGATATTACATAGATAAGAAAGAGAGAGAGCGAGAGAGACGTCAGTTTTAAAATGTCTTAGCAACTATTAATAGTGCGAGAATGATCGTCAGGCAGCTATTGGTATGATCTCGTGTACTAACGAGGAACTACGATCATGGATGCATCCATGAGATCTTTCAATTGTATCCTGTTGTATTCTTAAGTGATATTATGTTCCATAAATACATAAGTGGTCCATCTAATGTAAAAAAATCAATAATATTACCTAAGTACAAAATAAAGTACGGAACTAAAAAATTTATCTTCATTTTTTATTGACAAGCATAATATTCTATTTTGCATAACTAAGTCAAGAAAAGCTAACTTTCTATGCTTAAGGGCGTGTGAAAGTTCTATTTGCGTTTTTCTGTCGTTTTGAAGTAGAATAATAGATTGTAATGTTACAACTACATTGGCTTTTCTAAATTCTAAGTACGTGCATCGCTCGTACATTTTAAGATATATTAATATTATCAAAATTAATTCATTTCAAAGTTTTTATAATTTACAAAATATGTGCTTAGATAGTTATAAAAAAAAATACCCATACCAATTTTTACATATCAATGTATTATTTTAATGTCAAATTCAACTTTAACCATAGCGAAAGCTTAGTTAACTTTCTACAGAAATTACTTAGTTAAATTTTATCGTAAAAGTCGTTATATTATATGTTCTATACAACGCTCTGGGTTATGTCGATGTGTTATGTAGGTTTTCTCTTACAGCCATTCATCTTTTTACCGTAGAACCGAACTTTCACAAATTTTACATAATTAACGCAGCCAAGATTTTGCAAACATCAACGCATTGTCTTTCTACTTCATAACGATCGAAGAAATCTTGAATTATCTCACAGAAATAATCGTTCCGTTGCTCATCGAAAGATCCTTCCTAGCTTTTCCTGTCTATTATCATCCTTTTAAGTAACAAAACGTGCACACGTACACCGTGGCTCTCGCAATATTTGCGTGATTTCCCTCCACCTAAAACGTATCGCGATCGACGGTCAAGAACCTTTAACATGCACCGAGACGCGCGAAGCGAATTGCACACGGGAAATAAGCTTCGGAAGGCTCGTTGCGCCTTTTCCATTCATGCGGTCTGTGTGTGCGCACAGCCGATACGATAGGCACGTTAATGACTTGTGCGCGAACTACTACTTGAGAAGAAAGAGCGAGAAGGGCGGGAGGGCGGTGGGTGGTGGGGGGGGGGGATTGCGCAGCGAAGTCAGACCGCACGTTTCTGACCTTGAGACTTTTAGCGGGAGAGGAGTTCGACGACCTGGAAGTCGTCGCCGCGCCGCACGCAAGGTTGCTGCCGTTGCTGCAGCGGAACGATCGCGACTCGCGATGCGGCGTTGAATCGCTTGATAAGCGGTCGAAAGTGACTGGACCATACCGGATAATTAAGAGGTCTTGTCGTTCACGGGTTCGACGATCTGTAGATAACTTTGATGTTTTCAAGGTAACGTTTCTGAGTCTTCTACGTATGGTGGAGCTAAAACGAAGGTACCTTATGCGATGCAGTATTTTGATTTCTCAAATATTAAGAATTGATTCTATAGCTTACAGGGTGGTACTTATTAGAAAACGTTGGATTACAGTGATATTCGGATCGTTTTCTAATTGATTCAAGAAAATCCTAATTTAAAAATTACTCTTGAGGTGCTGTAGGCCTAACGTAGTCGACGATATTGATAATAATGATATATTTGAATAATCGCATAAGAAAAATAGAGTAGATACCCATAAGCCAAAATTTTGTATATTCTTAATAAAAATTTAAAGCTTGAAATTTTTCTTCAAATTACAGAAACAAAGTACATATATCTGCTCAATTTATGGTGAAAATATGTATTTCGAAATTACATGGTATTTATTTTAGATTTTCGAAAAAATTTCAACTCTTACTATTTGTAATAAGTAATTGCCGAATATGAAGGTTTCCGAATATATTAAAGTTACCGATAAAACACTCTACAGGTTTCAAAATGGGTTACGAATGAACTACTTGTGCAAATACGGTTAAAATTCATATTTTGAAGCGAATAAAATATAATTAAATGTCTGAAAGCTGAGATGAAAATTAAAAATCTTAAAAGCAAATACACGTTGTGATTATTAATCTGCAATTATTGTTCGATTTTCAACAACTTCGATATCCAAAGTATTTGCTCATAACCTACTTCTTAAAAATCTTAGTCATACCGTGACTTTCTAAATATACTAGAGCTCTAATGCATCATTCTGATTTTTCTACCAAATTTTTTATGCTATTTACCTTTTATTTAATTTCTATTGATATTAGAAGTCATACCGAGTATTTATATTTTATAATTATGTATTTCATATAAACTTTTTCTAGTTTTTTTATTTTTTATTAAATTTAACTTTTAATATTTAAGAGGTTATCGGTAATATTAGCACTTCACCCAGAAATTCAAGTTTTCAAAATTTTAAGAACATGTTATCAGTTAAAAATAGTATGTTAGTCTTCCACGGTCCTGAAACAATTCTTTTTTTTTTGCTTTACCAAGATATTTAAATTCATATACATGTGTGAAAACGTCATGAGAAAAATTGAAACTAATACTCTCAAAATGCATTTCTAGTGTACAACATTTTGCTTATTCGTTCAAGCTTGCATGCATACCAAAATTATTATGAATTATTTATGTGAGGCATAACAGCAGCGGTTTTTCTCAATCACAATATGAATATTATAGAAAACTACTTAACATGTTGAGAACATGAGTGTTTTAATAAAGCTTCTACATATTTTAAGTGAAAACGAAAATTGACGAAAGACTAATATTACGAATAATATGGTAAAGAATGGATTTGTAAGTTCTTACAATATTTGATAACTAGAAATTCAGTATAATTAAGAAAAAAGAATACGATCAGAAATGTATTACACGCTTTAGTGCGATGACATCATATTCTGAGAATGAAATTTTCAAATAAATACTATATTACGAAATGTGTATAATCGATCGAGAAGCTTAGCCGATATCTTTGCTTTATCAATAAAATACGAAATTATAAACGTCCTCCTCTAACGCGTCATTTCACAAAAATTTCTCAAAAAGTAACTGCGCAATAAGTGATTTCGAAGTAAAATGGGAAATCGTTTGATCCGACTGAGCGTGTGACATTAATCGAAGGAAATGCGAAAGATCGATAAAGAAAAGCTCCCTGCGCAAATCGAATAGAATGATAGGAGGTTCGTAGTATTCCGACGTCTGGGAATCCGGACAAAGGAGTTCGAGGACAGAGAGAAACGGAGCGTGGCGTCGCTGAGGTCGTCAGCCCGTGTGGACCCAGGCCCGGCCTGATTAAAACAGGCTGGTGCAGTCACCGGTGGAAAGGCGGGAGGGGGCCTTCGAAGGCTACCGACGCCCGAAAGTCATTCTTTTGTCTCGCCCGAGAGAAATTCTCCCCATTCCCGTCCCGAATCACCGTGTGCCTGAGCTTTGAATTAGCATTGGCTCGAGAAAGCGCGGACGTTGAGGACTTGAGGATTTATTCAGGGACTATTCATTATGTGGGCAGACAGGCTTGATACTTCAGGGGATGTTGCTTCAATACGTTGATTTGCAGAACTTTGCCAATTAGGGATGCTTGATTTATTAATTTGAGTTAATTTACCTCTGCTCTTTCTCCGGTGGTCTATATCGCGGGTTTCTAACCGAATGTGCTACAAACTTTGCCGTCTGCAGGCCCAACGCTATCCGTCGTTCATTCGAAATTTGGTTGACGAAGCATTTTCATTATGTTCAGCTACTTTCTAAAATAATGGTTTTATAGTAGTTGCATGAAATTGAATACAAATTGAATGTATAATTTAAAAATATTATTCAACATTTATTATTTCTTAATGAAATGAGTCTGTCTTCTCCTGCAAAAATTTGTATTTTAATACACTGATGTTTTCAAAAGTTGGGTTGCAAGCGTTTACTCTTAAGGCTGAATAAACGTAGAATATATATTCGTATTGAAGGCTTGAAATTTATTCCTAAAATAACTAAATATTTTGAAGAATGACGTTGTCAAGGAGCTGCTATAAATACAACGAATGAAAGCGATTTGTTAGCAGTGAATGTGGCTTATGAAATTCACTTATTTGTTAATGGTGGAAACAGTAAATTTCGCATTCGTCCATTAATTTTCAAATCAACTTGTTTATATGAAGGATTTAATTGCATATATAGCATCAAAGTGCCAATATAAGCGATACGAAACGCGACAGCAAAGGTACGCGCAGTCGTCGTGTGACAGTTAGTTTACCTCGATTTCCTCCAGGTCGTACAAGAAAGTCAGATTTTGCTGATCGCAAGATCGAAAAAGATTATCTTAAAAAATGACTCCACCAGACGTACACGCGATATCACGAACGAAGCTCGTGTAGCCTTTTTGAACAGTATAATTTTTAATATTTCCAACATTTTAAAGCGATTAAAATATAGAATCATGTTAAGTTAATTTTTTTAACTACCTATGATTTTCAATAATAATTTGTATTAAATGAAGCTCAATATTCGAAACTACTGAGTTTCAAATAATAGTACGATTCAAAACTCATATTTACATTTTCATTAAAAGAAACACATGAAACGAAATTATAATATATATATATATATATATATATATATATATATATATATATATTATGACAGTATTGGCGACGGTAAAAGCAAATTATGTGATCGTTTTGCGATTTTATTTTAGATGCATTATTTTAGATAAAATTATAAATTTGGCGAATTCGTAAATAATTCCAAGAGTTATTATAATTTCTGGCTTCTGATTACCGTTGTCATAACCGCAATTGCAATATTACTATTCAAACAGTGAGTCAATAAGTCTGCGGTTTCCGAGCTACAATATTTCTCAAGTGTAAAGCACCAAAGACTTTATTCGGAAAGTTATCACAACTTTGCTATTACATAAATAGTTGTCCAAAAATTGTTTTTTCACGTTATGCTAATTCCGATTTAAAACGCAAGATTTTTAAGAAACAAAGCTTATGCTACATCATCATGGTACACGGAGAATAGTCGAAACGCGAACAATTTCCTCAATCACTATTGTGATCGACGTTCAGGGCCAGCGAAGGATCTTTGTCAATGCTGTATCGTGGATCTAGCGATAGTCGCGGAGCGCGCTGATTTTCATCGGGAACAATGAAGTTACGCACGCGTCATCGCGTCTCAGCATCCTACGCGTGCGTGAATCATTGCGAACCGGCTGCGCAGATTTGCGCAGAATATGCGTCCGACGTGCCTCTACGCAGTAGTAACAGACAGCGCGACGGACGACTCGTGCGCTTGCGCATTACTGCAAGCTCCGGCACAGCTGTTGTTGATCCTTCACTTTTTTCCTGCGACCTTTATCTTCACTCTGAACGCAAGTTACTTCGTCATTTCCGTTTGGATGGACTACGATTATTAAACGTGTATCGCTTTAACGTTATTTCAGTTGAGACTTGTATTTTTTTATTCCTTCTTTTCGTACCGAGTAATACATCGCCAGTTGATAGTAGCTTGTAGTCTATATAATTGCACTAATTATGCGAGCTATCAAAAGTTTGAAATAGGAAAAAGAAATGGAAGCAACTTGTTTTTGCAAAGAAATAAATGATTACTTAAAATTGTCGCCTATAATATTTCGTATAGTATTTACAAATATTATACTATAAATATACAACTGATAATGTAAAATGTGTTAGCGTTTCGATATTGGAATAATTACAAATTAAGCTTTAAGGTGCTCGGTCATTTAGTTCAAACAAAATAGATTTTGAATATTTTATACAATTTTAAGTATACAAATTAATGCGTGTAATAATGTACTTGAATTAGCTTTTTTTATTTTGCTTTCTAATGTATTGCAAAATTATAATATAATGCAATATAATTGTAAAGTAATCATTCTAAAAATATGATAAATAACATAATTTTAAAGAAATACAAAACTTGTAAATTAAAATCAATTCATTCGTATAATTAAAGATGGAAAATCAATGCTATCATCAATGATTATTCAAATTTGATAAAAATTTGTTCTTGATAAAATAATTATTCATATATTAGGAAATTATATTCAATCCATTTCACAGTAAAGATAAAATAATGCGTGTATCTTCGGAGACTCATTTATTAATCATCACTATATTCTCCTAATGTACATCACGCTGCAGAAACTTTTGGTATTATATCCGACTATATCAGATTACTTTACGTAATTTTTAGCACCGAAACATTGTGTAACTGATTTAATAAAAAAATAGATTTTATTATATAAAAAAGACGTTGATGTTTTTCGGCAGTATACATATATTACGCATAGTTGATATTGTCGCGTGATTTATATTTTGTTTTTCAAATTTATAGTTTTTCTTAATATAATAATTAATATTCAAGTCAAACTAAAAAAAAGTAATCGAAGATCAAACGTATATTTAATTTATGATAAAAAGATACCTGTTCTATTACTTACAAAGCTTAAGAATTTATTTAATATTATATATTATTTCTAGAATATAAATCAATTTGATAGATACGAATAATTATGAACTTTACGATATAATATAAATAGTATATGTAATTGTATGCCAAAAGATTTACATTCGACGTATTGAAAATGTCTAAATTTGGTAAACTATTGTTAACTTTTCCCATGAAACCAATAACATAGCAGATTACAGAATTTATGTAAATAATGTTGATTGCATAGATTGATTGTATAATCATTTAATGAAATTATTCGTAACAAAAGTGTGCTCTTTTTATCATATAGAGTATCATTTAAATAAGTAATTAGAACATAAAGAATTCTTTAACTGCAGGCGTAATGACACGATATTTTTTAGTACAATTTCTTTTCTCCAACATAAGACTTAGCAGTTTTCGTCAGTAGCTTAATAGATCAAGAGAGATATTAAATTTATACCAAAATATTAAGGTAAATATTTTTGGGATACGTTTATCGAAATAAGCATCTTCAATAAAAAAAAAAGATCCAGTTATACAAGAAAATTGACAATTGTTTAATTGTCAAACTTTATTATTATTTCTATCGAAATAACTTATTTCGATAGAAATAAATTAAGCTGAAATTTATTTAACACGAGTGATTAAACATTTTTCAATTTCGTAAACGGTCATTTAGGTAAACCGCATTTCTTATTCTATTTGGAAATAATATATAATATGTTGCAACGAAAGTTTTCACTCTGATTGAAAAGGAAAAAATAAATAAATAAAAGGAAGTGAGATGAATTCAGAATTAATCGCTCACGACACCTCGTCTTTGTTGAGTCACTCATCGCGTATATGCAACAAGCCTCCATATAGGAGTTTCACAAAGCAGAGTCCTTATATAATTGAATTTATTCCATTTTTATATAACCTTAAAGAGAGCTCTATGAAAGATGAAAGGTGTAATTTGCCCTTCATCGGCGATCGCAAATTTCTGTAAAATCACCTGACATAATGGAAGCAAGTCTGTTAAGAACGTTATGCTACAGTTTTTACATAAGCTAATCTCCTATGTCTGACTACTACAAACTCGCAAGCGTCGTGCATTTGGACTCGATTACTTACGTTGACTTAATTATTTACACAGGCTTACAGCAAGCCAAGTGGACTCTGGAGCGCGAGAGAAGCTTAGGTGATACTTTAATTAAGTTGAGCGCGAAGGCCGATAACCAGGTGGTGCGCCCCGATTTCCAGCATTTTCGGGCACAATGAACTTACGTAAGTGGAACGCTCGACCACACGCTAGTCGAGCCCAAGCCAAACCCAAGCCCTCGAGCCGCAAAGCATCCCCAAAGAGAACTCACCCAGCTGTACGGCGAGGTCGTATCTCTCGAGCGCCCGGGCGAGTTGCCCTTCTTTGACGAGCGCGTCGGCCTCGTGCCTCGCAGCGCTGGCCTCGGCTTCCCGCGGCCACCACTTTTCCACGAGCCTCTGCACCAACACATTTGTAACGGCGCGCGGCGGCGTCGGCTGCTGCTGCTGCTGCTGCTGCTCCTCGGAGGGCCTCCTCGAGTCGCAGACTGAGCAGCCCCCGGATCCGAGGCAGTCCCGGCAGAACGTATGTCCGCACTCGAGGCTCACCGGTTGATGCAACGCGCCTTCGCAGACCGGGCAGGCGAAGGACGCGACACCCTCGGCGTCCCGACGCCCGCGCTGCGTCGCGAGCTCCTCCAGGAGCGCGTTAGTCAGGTGTCGGAGCTTATCGGGCGGCACCTGCCCCAGGGCGAGACAGCGCGAGTGCACGTCGATGGCCTCCCGGATCCTGCCGCAGCGCGCGAGCGAATCCCCGTAACCGAGGAGCAGCTCGAAGCTCGGGGGTGCCTGCTGTCTCAGACAGCGCTCGTATATTTCCAGGGCAAGGCGGTAGTTGCGCGAGGCGAAGGCCTCCCTGGCGACGTCGCTCATGTCTGCGCGGCCTGCTCGGGCATGTCAGGCCCGAGCGAGCCAAGCACGTTTCTCGAGCACGGCGAGGCGTCGCGGCGCGGTTAGCGCGTCACTGAGGCTCGGCGTCGACTGCTGAGCGTCGCTCGGGTCGCCGGGCCCGAGCGTCGAGCTCGGCGGTGGTTGCGCCTGCGATAGACGCGCCACCAGTGGGAGCGACGGCGCGAGTCCGCACCGCGGGGATGCTCGAGCTCTTCTCGCTCCTTGTAACGCTCTTGCTCTTTTTTCCGTCCAATTGCGTCTTACGGACGACGCGAGACTGGAGGGACGAGAGAAAGCGCTCGAACCGAACTGCCGAGGCTCGGATTAAGAGCTTAAGAGGGACTGTGGGAGCGTCCGATGGTTCTCCCCCAGGAGTTTTCACGTTGCCATTAGGTTTGCATCGATTGCAATTGAAGGAGCGTATAGGAGTATTTTAATTTTAGACTTTTCGGCCAATTATTTCATTGTCTCCGCTGTTGTATCAATTGCGCCTGATGACAGCTAACTCGAATGCGCGAGGAAATCATTGTTGGAAGAGTATTGTAGGAGAGAGAGAGAGAGAGAGAGAGAGAGAGAGAGTACGACAGACCTAACTTAAATACAATTTACTCAAGTCCCAGTTAATTGCAAATGCAATTATTCGGTGGTTAATTGATTGGTCGGACTCAAGACAATGAGTCACGATACTTGTCGGGCAAGCTGATAAACGTTTCGATGACCCATAATCTCAACTCGAGGATCGTACGATTCCTGAGAGTGAAGGACGTTGTTTTGAGCTCGACCTAGAAGCTAGAAAGTCCGCGAGGAGATCGATCGCGAAAGCAACGGTGCCATCGGGTCAGAGAGTAGTGGCTGGGGACGGGACACTTGTTGTCCGCACCCTCCTCGTAGCATATATAGTTTCAGGGGGTCTCGTGGTTGTACGGAGGCGGATGACGCACGTTTCAACCGAATCAGTTGCCAAAACTGGCTGAAACTGGCACTCGCGAAGCTTTATGCATACAGAGAAGGGTGCGCATGCGCTGGCTCGTGAACGCGCCGACGACCTTTGCGTACGTGGGGCGTAATCGACCTCTCCACTTGCCACATTGCGGGGATGATTTTTGCGCCCGGAAATTCACGGCTTGTTTACGTTGGCGCCAGATGCGTTTATCCTTGTTCAAGCAATGAGGGTATTGGCTGAAAAGCGAAGGTTGCGCTTTCAGCACTGCACCGTCCTCCTTGTTGCTTATGTCGTACAAGATTAGATTGTGTAAGTTGGAAAATCTATCAATAATTTAAGCAGTATTTCTATTTTTGATTGATCATTTAATTTATTGGATAACCGAGAACGCTGCGTTCAACATAACGAGAAGATATTCTGATAACAATTACGATTTTAGAACATCATAAATTTCTATTGAATGAGATAGAGTAGTCATGTAAAATAATTATTTGCTTATCAAGACGTAGATAGTGTAGTTTTATTTGTTCAGAATTATTCAGTTTCTAATAAAAATTACACTAATTAAACGATAAATTCTTATTTAATACATACGCATTCAGAATAAGTAGTGCATTTGAGTGATATATTTTATCGTTATATAATAAGCAACACAAATAAGATTTTATTTACTTAAGTTATTTTCTTATATCGAGCCTGTAAAACATTCTTTAAATATATCTTTAACAAAAATCGGTCGTTTAAAATTTTTTGAAATTACCTAAGTTGATTCTATTGTTTTATAATAAACTAATTATTTATTGAGTATCTGGCCCCACGGTATATCTCACGTATACGAGCTCTAAATACTTAGGTAATAATTTTTCTAAAATTATTTTTATTCGTAATTTGAATAAAACCTGTAATATTTTTCATAACATTCATTAAGAGTAGAGTAATATTTTAAAGAATAAAAAATATGAATATTTACTTTCATTTAACAAATCAGTTTGTAAAACAGATAAGTGTGATTACTTATCAATCAATATAAGCTTTGTTAAAAAAGTATACGTAAAATAAAAATTTATAAACTAACAACATATGATATGAAATTTTTTTATGTATCTTGCTTTAATTAATTAATGATTTTCTTTTATGGAATAAGTGTTTAAAAGTACAAAGATTATATAATAAAATTGTATATTCTTCGTAGGAAAGTATATGGATTTACAATGCTTCTAATAGGTTTCTATTCTAAATTATTTTTTAACTGTTAATTTTTCAAAATGTTAATCATTAAAAATGTTGTATTTTAATATTGATGCAGGTATATGTATTTACAGTTTGTGTTGAGTTTCTTATTTAAAAGCTTACATATTACATTAGTAAGTAAGTCATCTTCGTTCACTCAACAACAACGATTAGTCTATCAAATTAACATATAATAATATACGTGATTATTTGAAATATAAAACTACGTTTTAGGTGCTCAGATTATTATTTATATAGATTATTGTTTATTCATATTTAATGTTCAATGAAGGTAATCAATAAAAGTACTATTAAATTGATAAATTTACGAAATATGGTTTAAAAGTCTTAATGAAGGATCAATAAATTGTGTTAAGTGAATACTCATTTGTTCATGCAAACGATGACGTTCGTTACAATGAGTTTCGTAGTCTTTTGTTTTCCTCATTAAGATCTGATTAGTTAAGAATAAACGAATATAATATTTTTAATCGAAGAATATTTAAAAACTTGTACCGGTTTGAATATACAGGATTTAAGAGTATTTAATCAATTTACATTCCTTACGTAACATTTTTCTTACTCAATTGAGCAGTGATCCACCTTAACAGTAATACTACTTACATTGTTACTCGTATGATTCAGTCATTAACATTTATGTTAATTAATATGTTTAAGTCAATAATATGTATCAAATTTAAATCATTTGTGTGCGTTATATATTAATTTAATTTAAAATCAGTGAGGCTGTTTTCGGTTTATTTTTTTGTCACATGATTAACTTATATTTTAATTTATTTAGAGATTAAAATTGCCTTTGTAAATGAAAAGATATATTAGTTTGCATAGATGATATATTATTCAAACATCCGCTCTTACTTAAAAAAAACTGTACATAATGAACAAATAAAAGATTGCTTTTTGTTCAATTTCTCTTATCTTATCGCCCGTTTTTATTTCAACAGTGCTTAAAATGAAAAGCAATAAAATGTGAAAATCCAAGATAACGAATTATTATACTATTTATGCCCTTTTCATATGTGTCAGTTAATAAAATACACAATTTTTTGCAATTAAGAAAAAGGAAACTTAATAATTTATGAGAGAAATGGAATCGCATTCTACAATTAAAAAAATGACAGATAAATCAAGAAATAATTTTAATTTCAATTTTTAAATTACATTAGTGATATTCTAAACACACTTTATTCCAATATTTTAATACATTTGTGGACCTAAGCTTTTGGTTTTCTTCTAAATTAATAATATAGACATGTGAACAAGAAATACATGATTTTTTTTAAAAAAGTCATGAATTCGATTTCAAACATTAAATAATTCAATACAATTATTATATATAAATAAGTACTTGAATATTTGACAAGAGAAAAAATAAAATAGATAATATTATGAATTACGTTATAGCACATATTTATCAAAAATTTAGAACATATGTAAGTATTTTAATTATCTAATATATAGTTGTCACATTACAATTATTATATAAATCAAACATACTATAATTTTGTATAGATATCTACACATCTTCTTTTAGTATACAATAATTTTATAAAATAATAGATTCATTATATAAAATGTAATTGAAATATTTTTATATTGATGCTTAAAAATAGAATTATACTTACTAATAATATAAAAAGTAAAAAATATACTAAAAATACTTACTGAAGGTATAAAAGAAACTTATTTCTTTTTATAAAACTTTTTATAACGAATGACGTGAGTATGTTTTTAAATTTATTATTTATTGAAAAATCTTTTTAATGTGAATATAATAAACGTGGAATTTTATTATATTTTGAAAAGCGAAAGAAAAAAGTGAAAAATATGTTGCTTTTATATTATATTGTTTTTTACTTGCTTATGCTTAAAAGAGTGTAAGTAGAGTAGGTAATACATTTAATAATTTAATTAATCGTTTGATTAAATATTTTGAAATATAAACTCGAAATAGATTATTATATTTCGGTAGGATATTATTGAATATTCATTAAAAGCAGAAGATTAAACGATACATTTTAGGTTCTCGTAACTCTTTTATTATTCACAACGTTGCAAATAATTGTTTCTCGTTGATTACACTTTATTTTTAAATATTTATACTGAATATTTCAATGATAATTTAATTAAGTGTAATATAATTATTATGCTAATGATTACTTTTAAAGCTAAAAAAATATTATAATTTAATAAGAAACCATTTTCTACTAAAGAAACAAATTATTATGCATAATAATGTTATATTATTACTCTATGATTTAAAAGCATCAACTTTTCGATTGCTCCAATTTAAAATGTCTAATAATATAACATTATTATAACTATATAAAGTAAAAGTTATATGCATACGACGTATATCGTATATAAAAAATAATGATCTTTATGAAATTAAAATATTTATTTCTCGTATCGTTTTTTTAAGAAGAAAATAAATCTTTAAAATGATAAATTTTTATCAAACAAAACTACTGAAGCATCAGTATCGTGACCTTTTCACCGACATTTGTTTTGAGCTCGAACAAATCGTTCATTGACTGTTAATATACAAAAGTTGAACGTTGATAAAGGAATATGATACATACATAAAAAAATCATTTAAAATTGATATGATCTGAAATGACATTATATAATTTTTAATTGAACAATATTTTCTAAAATATACTTTGAAGTTCTTTTTCTGAATAATTACAAATATTTTTAAACATTGTGAATTCAACGTTATAAATTAAAACTATGTTATTATATTATGAACAGTGCAGTTTCATTTAAAACGTAACATTAAGTGCATTCATTCTTACGTATGCGATCAAAACACGATAGACATTAAAATTAAATCCATCCTAATTGAAAAATATTAAACAAAGATTTCTTACATCTTTATATTCCATCATTTATAATAATTTATTTCACTTTAAATGATAGTAATATTTTTTCTGAAATAAAATGATTATTATTGCTACGTTGATTAGGAAATTCATACAGATATGATTACAAATTAATGAGTGTTTTAATTATCAAATTTAATCACATATATTATTTATTCAATTAAAATGAATTGAAATCTTTGAATTACTTTAATTAATATAAAAGTGTTCAACAGAAGATGTTTTTACAATATTATCATATCAATGAGAAAATAAATAATATATTTTTAATTCATTAGTAGCAAATTTAGGATTTTTATTATTTTGTTGCATTGTACCTAAAAGTGAAAGGTACAAAATAACAAAGAATAATGCAAATAAAATGAGTATTACTTAGAGGGTTGTATCTTTATTTCGGTAGGCTGAGATAGACTGAAATAGATAGACTGATATAATAATTGGACTATCGTAATTGTTTTGAAATTTCCAAATGCACAATGTATTTAATTCTTCTAATGATTTCTTAAATATTTAAAAATTCATAAAAGTTTCTCTAGAATTAGTTTAAAACTTGTGGATAAATAAAATCTAGAACTATTATATACCTAACCAAAACTTCTAGTCGATGAAACAGAATTCATTTTTTCTAATTCATGATTCTTATTTAAAAATGAATTAAGATTTGAATTTTTAGATTTAATAGTGAAATGAATATACTATAAAAATATATTTAAGTAAAACGATTTTCATTAATTGAGCCTTTTTAATAAGATTTCCAATAATACTATATGTTTCTTTAAGTAAATATTAATTTTCTATCTAAATATGTACATCAAAACCGAAGAGCGAGTCTTAAAAGCTTTAGAAAGTATTATATGCACTTATTCAAGTTATTGCTCAATAATCAGCAGTATAACAGTCGCAAAACACACGAAAATCAAATGTTGAAAATACAAGCTTGCGTCGATTGAGGCTTAATCTTCAACTGCATGCGTATTTATCTGGTGCACTTACGTAAGCTATTTGTATTACATACATATACACGTGAAATGAAAAGAGTCACCTTTACAGTCGATCGCATAGCAAATTTTTAATCGTCGAATTGTCGCTGCTAGTGTTCGTATATCATACATATACGATTGTCAAACGAGGTGAGCGCTTACGTAAACGCGTCGTAGTTCGTTGTCACAAAAGAAGTTCTCAAAGTGTTTAAGTACGCACGTGATCTTACATCGAATCTACTTTTTATGCAATTATTTAAGAAATGGCCAATTTAGATGGTGCTTACAATATAAGGAGATTGATTTAATAGCAGCATAAGGAGCTGATGTTCAAGGAAATGTTTGTTTTTGGTCGAAGTGTATCGCGATATTATGAATCTATTATATATTTTATTATCGTGTTGTCCATTAAATAAAAAGTTTAAACAAAGTACACACTACGAGGATAATTTATTAATTATAATAATATTTATTTAACTGTTAGAAACTGTTTTGGGTTTCCCATAACTTAAATTTTATTTTTCACTCAGTAAACAAAAGTCTTTGAATAATTATTAAAAAAATTATCGAAAACTTATATGAAATGAACAATAATACTTCTGAAAAATACATTGCAGATTTCTAAATGTATACAATATTAATAATTTTACTTTTGAAAATAACAACAGAAAAGGTAAGAAAATTAATCTTAATATAAAAAAAGATGTACGTGTGGATGTGTGTAAAATAATTGCATTTTTAAAGCTGAGAATTAGTTTTCAATCTAATATTCAAATTTTGTTATTACATTGGAAACATATACAAAATTATTATTAATCTACAAAATGAGTGATAATACTAAATGTACTTGAAGAATTTCAAGGTTCGAAATTTCCAATTATAGACAATTAACAGAAATTTGTAAGATTCTATGGTAAACACAAAAAAGAACTAAATTTTATAATCATTTATATTAAAATTATTAATAAACTATAATATATAGTTTATGATTCTTAGTAGTTTACAGATAAAATAAAGCCTTCATTCAGTTTCATAAGTTTTTATCATTGTATTATATTTATACATTTTCTATTAAATTTTAAATCAAATATTGTTTAATAAAAGATGAATTTTTATAATATTTATAATAATATATATTTTAAATATATCAAATATTTATAATAATATGAGAGGTAATAAACAGATATTTTAAATCAACATTTAAATAAAAATGAAGAAATTTCAACAAGTTTTAGATCATTCATTTTTCCAATTTTGCACCTTTTTCATTATTATTATCTTAATAATAAAGTACATTAGACAAACCATCACGTCATTTTTACCTAGAAATGATAACTATCTAGGCGTCAGCTGTTACCGTATAGAATTATAACAATAAATTACATTGATTTAAAGAATGTAAAATGTCAGACTTATATATATTTCCAATATATAAAATTGAGAAAAGAGATGAATATAAGCTTCATTTGAATAGAACCATGTGCTTTTCTTGATTAAGAGAAATTGTAAAATCTTCCATTATTCTTTAGATCATTAGGAACTAAGAATTTCACTCTCATTAGTATAAAGTAATGTATTCATTACATCATATTTATAAATTTTCACTATCTTTTCTTAAGTATAAAATTCGTCATGAACAATTCAGAAAAAAATTTATTAAGTCAAATTGCTATATTAAAAAGTTTGGATTATCCTTATTTATGCTCGAATTTGAAAATATTATTTTATTTGTCAATAAACTTAAAATATAAGAAATCTGAAGATCATATGCCTACTTTTTACATAAATTTTCTTTTTTTAAATAAATATCTTAACGTTCCTTACTTCAAGTTAATTTACTTAAAATACTTTTCTATATTTTTATTTAAATCAAAAAATATAGTTTCATTTTATAGAATATAAAAATTTTTAATAAATATAAATCGTTAAGAATATAACATGTAGCCTTAAATTAAATTTATACTTTTAGAATTTGAAACATTGTTCATGGTTATAACATTTAAATCGTTGCAGAAAATTAACAAACAAATAATATAAATCTATATCAATCATAGATTACCTTTAATTATAAGTAATAAAAACATTTTATTACTAATTTTTAAACTTTATAAATGATGAATTGCATCAAAATTTAATTATAAAATTAAAATGGTATTTATTAATGATCTTGTATTTAGCTTTAAAATTATTATACTTTTCGTAAGTATTTAAGAATTTTTAGAGTCTCTCAAAGTATGATTTGCTTATCATTTTGCAACAAGTTCTGATAACTTGATCTTTATGATTATTCATTATAATAAAGTAACGTTTATAAATAAGATCGATTATGTAATAAATTATTTTAATTTCATATTAAATTTGTATAATGCTGTTTTATTATATTTGAGAAAAACAAATGTCGCAATTCTCAAAGTATTCGATGAAATTATTAAATATTTTTGCAGTAATAAGGATTAGGTTATATCGGAAATTATTTCGAGTTTCGAATAATTATCAATGAGAGAGATTGTTTATAGCATATGCTATGACTATTTAAGTTTAATTTTTAAAATATTTAATAATCATTATTTTATAACAGTAAAATATTCGTATATAAATATTACATTATGCAATGAAAACTACACAAATGTATTCATCTATTGGAAAAAAGTACAAAAAGAAATTGAATTTTGACGTTTATTAAATTAATTTAAAATTTAATACTATTTATATTTTATCATTTAAGACTATTCATAAACTTAACTTGTAGATATTTTTAAATGTAAGTTAATGAATATACTTGCATATATTTTTAAAGTACTATTACAATATATTTCAGCGATAAATGCTTTAAATGTTGATATTATCATACTTTTAAGTAAATCTTCTTTTGAGCGATAAGCTAAAAAAGCTTGATAATATATATAAACAAACAAAAAGAAGCAAATATATACCAGCACATACAACAAATCATATTAATAAAGCATAAATACAAAAATTAGATCTTCCAACAAAACTCAAATTATTTCCTTACAATTAAAAGTAAAATTATAAACCTATGAAATAAAAATGATGCTGATAATAAGCTTATTTATATAATCTAAAAATTGTATTCTTCTCTTTCGAATCCAAGGAAAATGCTAGCCACAGATTAAACAATTATAGTTTATTGGCATTAATGAGTTGCATTATAATCTCAGCTTAAAGGATTCTCGTAGTCCATGCGTCATATAATACGAGTGCATAATTGTTATTTTTATTGTAATCCATTGTTATTATCGTACTTCGAAGCGCTTACTTTTATAGAGTATTCACTGATATATTTAACAACTGACTTGTTCTTATCCTAGTTAATTAAATAAAAATCTTATTAGATATAAGAGAATTTAATAATCATAGAAAACAAATTGTGATCTATCGAATACTTGCTCACAAATGCACTCTATTATATACTTGATTAAATCTTGCTTTTCTTCAGATATAGATTAGATTAAAGCTATAGACTTCAAGTGATGCTTGAGTGATAATTATATAAGTTGGGTAAATAGGAAAATTCCTTCTACTATTCTAAATATGTCAAATATATTTTGTTATTACAGTAATGTGTGTTCCAATTACGTTCGGATGATAAAGATATCCCTGTGTTTTCCCTTCAAGTTAGAATATAATTGATGGCAATGGTACACTAAATAGCTTTAAGTGAAACTCTATTCGAGAGACTTTGATCTGTTAGTATACGAAGAATCGTTGAAAATAGCAATCTAAGCATTAATTTCATAAATGACAAGTAACTAAAACTATTATTCCTTTAACGATATTTCGAAAGCCTGAGAAATACTCCATCATATTTATAAATATTATACATACTCACATATATATATGTGTGTGTGTGTGTCGATTCATTTTTTTTTCTTAAAAAGTGAAGCAATAAATATTGATGTGGTTAGAAATGCTTAAATAAGTCGAATTGATGTCTTAGAAGCAGTCGCGTACACGTACAAGCGACTGAGGCGAATCACCAGCACCGAAAATCGCGGGCGGTTGTGCCTTAATTTACGTAACCTCGCGCTACTACAGATTTTCGCGAATACAAATGTATCGTTATTTTGTAGCGGCGAAAAGGCGGCTCTCCGGGGACTAAAAATAAAGCGGATCCACAAACTAAACGAAGTCTTTCGCTTTTATGTAATGAATGGGTGATGCTGACTTATCGATATCTTTCTCTCCCTCCCGTTCTTTTTTCAAAAATAGACGCACGTCCCGCGAATTAATCTCAGCGCCTTGATAGTTTTTAAACGCAGAGATTCGCGGGCACTGCTACAACGCTCTGCTACTCTCGCTGATGTGCGTGAGCGCATTATGATGGCGATATTTCGTTGACCTCGAACGGCGAAGGTGAATTCAATCGATGCGAAGTTTCGCGGGAGTGGCTATTTTTGATAATGTGCTTTTTTCAATCTAGAGGAGAGTTAGCCTGAAAAAAAGCTTACACTCGGTTATTTTTAATGTCGCGTAGCGTGAGTAACTGATAAGGCGCTAGGCCACTTGTCTATATTTGTTTTTCCAGTTATACAATTCGCGAGGAATACACACACATAAGCGCGTGTGTTACACAATGCAATTTGAAATTTTTAAGCAATAACAAGCTCATATTATGTACAGTTTTTAAAAAACGATGCTGTTAACGTGGCCGCATTCTGTACTAAACGTTCAAGCGTTTATTTCCATAAAACGTTTACATAACTATATTTCGTTAATTTTTAATAACGATTATCTTTTGCGAAAACTTCACTCATATTACCATACGCTAATTTATACTGTACGTGAATATCTCTCTTGATTCTCTTGCATAAATATTGTTAAATTGTATTATTAAAAATTTGATTTTTAATTAAGATAGTTTAATTGAAATATACTTACATTCATATTTAATAAAGACAAATGTATCAACTATTATATGAATTAATGGTCGCTTGAATATAATTTTTATTATAAAATAAAAATATTACTACTGTAATGAAGATTTAATGCGACATCATGTTTATTGGTTTTATACTCTGCGTAAAACATAACACAAATATTTACGCTGTCAATTTGCACAGGAGCTGAGAAACAAAATTACTATACTGTATAATTTGAAATTGCAATAAATGTAGGCAATTGAAAAATATTTCTGAATTTATAATTTTCTTATCTCAAAGATATTGTCATTAGCTTATTTGAAAAATATTTATCAACTAGTTGCTTTCATTAGTCGCTATTTAATACACAATTATTTGTAAAATAATGCGCAAGCTTCTGTTGTTATCGTTAAGCAGACAATTGAATACTGCAATTCCTAAATCTGTATACTTGATTAAACTAAAATATTTTAATGATTTCCGATGGAGACATAATGGAAGAGTAGTCTTTAAAATGTTTAGAAACAAGAGCAACCACATAAACTTGAAACAACATGTTCCCTTTGTCTGCCTGTCGACGAAGCCACGTGTTGCCAATGCATTCCACTCTACAAGAGTTATAAAGAATGAGAGAGAGAGAGAGAGAGAACTCGTGTCGCGTGCGACGTTCCGAGCGTGTGTCATTTGCGCGTTGTTAAGGTGAGTTTACGATAAAGGTAATTCAACACAGTACTTTTTATATAAGTGGTATTTGCTTTACAAATCCCATATGTCGCGCATAAATAAAGGAACTAAAAGTAGTTTCTCAAAAAAAAAGACTGATTTCAAATTGTTTATTAATGAAGTATTCATTAGAAATTGATTAGAATATAATAGAATTATATTGTACTGATACAGTCGAAACCCTGGTTAATATATAGTTAAATAATTCAAAATATCTTTTGAAAATATTCAAATAAAATTAAAATTAAAATTAAAATTAAAGTTAATTTTGCAATAAATACGTATACTTTTTTTGAATGCTAATCAAAATTTAAATTATATTTCTTAAAACGTAGTAAATAAGTAGTTTCGAGAATACTAATTAACGTATTCCATGTATTAATAAAAGAGGTTTTACAATTTTGGCTGAGTATACCATTAGCCTTGTAAATTTTCCTTCATTATAAAAATATTCAATTGTTGCCAATGTGCTAAGTTTTAAAAAAATTTATATTAAATATGGCATAACTTACTTTGCTTCTTAACAAAAAAAGAAAAATATAATTATATTATAAAATGTCACTGCGAATTCAGTATTAATATTAAAATTTTATATTTGAGTGTAATATTTCTGATAATTCAATCAGTCACTTTAAAAATTAAAAACCGATAGATAAACACAATGAGTAAAGTTTATAGTGTTAACGCTTCTTGAATACAATTCTAAATATTATAAAATATAACACAATCTCATAAAGGTTATATCAAAATTTTAAGTAAAGAAAAAAGGAGATAAATCATAAGGTACTTATTTAAATCTAAAAAATTTTGTCAGTTTGCTAAGTTGCCAGAAATTAAACGTTACATACATAAGTAATTGTATAAATAGTCTAAATTAAATATTTAATAATACCTAATAATTTTTTAGCAATCGTCGAAATGTATACGATTTTAAAGGTGTAGTGTACAAAATTATTTCTGAAATAATCATGAAATTGTTTGTTTTCCAAAAGTTTCAAGTAAATTTTCAGATAAACAATTTTAAAAAATGTAATCTTTAAATTCAATGATAGATGTTATTATTGCATCGAAAATAAGTCATTCAATATAAAATTATTTCACATTCAATGTAAATGGATTTTTTGGAAGAGAACTGAATATAAATAAAGATTTCATAAGAATATTAAAAAAATTTCTTTTCCTTCACGATGATTAATTTTTCAGACACGAAATATTTCCATACATAATATTATTTACGAGTACGTCTAATCAAATAAATGTGTAACACCTCTCATTTGTTATAATTCACTTGACTCCTTCACTTTATCTCTCTCTCTCTCTCTCTCTCTCTCTCTCTCTCTCTCTCTCTCTCTCTCTCTCACCACACAGTAACAAATAAATGAGAGCGTTAAATGGAATTCAACTCGAAATATTGGCTCGAAGTGTAGAACTGAAAGTTTACGTTATGACCATACAGCTAACCGTCATAATTTATCCAGACTTTTTTTATCGTGTGTAAAGAATTTTTTGGGCCCATTTCGCGAAATTCTGGATAATATGTTATTTTCGTAAATTATATTACGAAAAATGGTCGCTTCCCCGCGCTTCTTCTTTAACATGTGTAGAGCGTAAACAAACTCGAGGGAGTGTACAGCTCGTGGAAACGTATGTCATTTATAAGTTACGGCGTACTAATTATAAGTTACGATTACATAAAATTGGTTGATGAATAGAGACTTTTTTCAAAAGTTCTTTTATGAAGACAGCTGCAATGCCCTGCACCGAACATATGCCTGTAATTTAATTTAATATCCAAATTATTGTTTTATATTGTATATGAATGGGTTATTTACATGTGTAATAGTTGCATTATTATCAGTAAAATTAATTATAAAATCCAATACATATCCAAGAGAAATTTGTTAAAGAACTTGAAAATTATATTACAACATTTAATAATACATGATAATTATAATTTATACAATTTATTCGTGTCCTAATGATGTTTCGTTATATTATGTTTATTATATTATTATTATTGTATTATATTATTATGTTTCGTTGGATTTCATATAATATTCGTATATAAGTTCTCAACTAAAATAATTTTATACGATAATAGAAAAGAGCTAGTTTTAAAAAATATCAAAGCATATAGTCGAATAATAATCCCATCGATTCAGAATAGATTTACGAAATCATATCTCAAGTCAAGGTTCTCCAGTTACTTATATGTACACATTAACTGAGTTACTTTATCGAATTTTTATTATCAAATTGATATCTGCATATTTATACCGTTGTACTTTTTAGTCCTCTAACATTTGTTCACTGAGCAACCACATTTTCCCTATTGATATGCTTATTTTTTACACATACTTCTTTTTACTCTCACTATTCACGTACATAATTCTCATTTTTATATCCACAATTTTTATGTCGACGATTAAGTAATTAGTTAATTAGCCTTATTCGAATATATTATATGTAAAATTATCCTTGGAATCATAAATCCTGTTCCAAACTTCCAAACTATTACAAAACGAAAAATAATCATCTATTCTATTATAAATGAGTTTAAAACTAACGGACGAATATGCATGTTACCATTCAATTAGTTTTTATCAGAAAGATAATTAACTTACATAAAAAATAATCTCACAATTTAAGTAATTATTAATTTTCTAGAAAAAATTCCGTTTTATAAAGCAGTTTATAATTAAATTTTTAGATTCTATTTAATTTTCGAAACAAATTCTTCAAGAAAATCATATAAAAATCAATACACAGATTTTTTATTCAAAGAAGTATCTTTTTGATTATATATCAAAGTTCATGATAAATATCATGTATGCCTAATAAATTTAATTCTGAATTTATTTGAAGTTTTTAGGAGATTCGATAAATTTTTCTAAAAAATTATCGGAAAAATTCATCATTCACAAATTATTGGAATATTTTGAAGTCTGATTCTAAACTTATATCATACATGTAGAAGTAAAGAAGGAATTAGATAAGAGATTGTATTACGTGAGAATCTGAATCCAAAGAAAACGTTTGCAACGTATATGCACACATAATACTAAGTCGCTAAAACTTCGTAACATCTTTAGAATATACTTCATACTGCATGCAGAGAATACTTCAGAGTATACTTTATCGAGCCAGTATTCATGCTAAATTCAGTGCGATTTGTTTTATTTCTTATGTTTTTATAAATTTTAACTACGTAATTAAGCAATTGCTTCCAAGAAATTAAATATAAAATCATAGATAACAAATTGTAAGCGTATTAGTAGAATTAAAGTATTTGAAATCACATATGATGACAGCCAGTTTTATATTTAAAATATTTTTCAAATATTAAATTACAGATACGTGTGTATACGTGTGTCAAGAATATTTTGTGACTACAAAAGGAAAATAATGTTCATAACAAGTCAGAGATACTGATATTTTAAATTATAAATTTCCTTTCTCAAGAATTGTATACCAACGAAGTTATGTATATTTCGAGAGTATTTATAAATGAGAGTATTTAATGTTATTAAAGTTTTGGTCTTCAAATTATTCTCAAAATAAATTGTCTTTAGCCATAAGAAGTCTTCCTTAAGATATTAAATATAGAAAGAGTTTACTTAAAAGCATAAAAATGAATTAAGTGAGCAAAACCGTTTTTGAATCGGTAATTAATATCTGTTTATATCAAACAAAGTACGTCTTGATATCTATATAACAAGAATTTTATTAGATCGCAAACTTTGCGCTATATGTGTGTAGAAACTTTTTCTCAAATGACATAATGTATTCTGCTTCATACGTTAAATATTCTTTTAAATTACAACAGAACAATTTCTTTTCCAGTAATCTTAATCAACATCGTAATTACCTTAACTTCATAAATATGCAATTATTTATTTTGAATCACATTATTATTAAACACGAATTATTTTTCAGGATGAAAACTGTTTTAAAGATTTAATATTTTAATTTTGAAAACCTCGTAATATTTAAAATAACCAAAGGTAAAATAGCAAACTTCAGCTATTACCTATCTTCTGTTATTTGCTAGTATTTATTAAAATCTTCGTTAAAGTACTGATGACTTTTATAAAATAAACGAAATTATTAAATTGGTTTTACACTAGAAACTACTTTTTATGGAATCGTTAAATATGTTTGATAGTTTCATCATAGTTAAATTCACCGCTAATCTCAAGATCATTCATCCTAACAAGAATGAAGCAAGGAAATTTATTTAATTTACAAATTCTATTTATCCTTGGCACTAGAGTAACCAAGACTGCCTAAGAGAACGACTACATGAAAGAAAGCTCAACGTCGATGAATGCAAGCTCCTTGTTGTGCAATAACGTCTACATTCTCTTCCGATAGATATCGACGACTGGACCACGTACAATTTTCTTACGCAATCAATACGCGTATACCCCGTCGATATAATTTATGCTCTCCCCTGTGCATGGCTTTGCGCATAAACTTGCATCGCGTGACACGCGCGATCTGGGACTGCACACGCACACCCGTAAGCGTAGGTACTTCACATAATCGCAGATCGTACAAATCGGGAAAGCGCTCCCCGTCCTGCGACAGTCTGTCAACGCCCTCGTTGGGTACGTACCGATCGCTCTAGGTTTATGTGGCCTTAGTGCGCGAGACGAGCTTTAGGTTCGGCTGTTGTAAAGTCGCAGAGCTCTGGATTGTATTTCCGGAACTGGGTTTGGTACGAGTGACGCGATGATGGTTATTTCTGCTTCGTTTCGTTCTTAGATGAAAAAGTAAGTTTGTCCTGAATCGTGCGTGGAGCGAATATCCACCACAAACGAAGATAATATTTTCCTTTTATTCCCAGATGCATTCGCTACTGGAATTCCGAATGCTTACATGGATAGATCAGTTGAGCCATTGAACATTCAACAATTAATTTTTCAAGGGTTTTGTGAAAATATGCTTTAGAAATATCTTTATGAAAGAATCGATAACAAATGTGCGTATCTACCTTATTATTCGTTTCTTTGATTGTATTACATACATTGCAAATATACGCGTACAGGTACATTCAAATATGTATAAAGAATTTTAGAAACAGAAATTTTTATAGATTTGCGTGTTTTCGTAGATTATAATATATTAACGGAATTTTGAAAACCGAAATGACGAATGCAGTTATGTAACGTACAAGAACATAGATATCAATGTATACTTCTAAATGAAATGGAAATGTTGACTTTGCGAAGGAAATTAAGGAAAATTGAAATGCCATCATCCGATATTCCAAGGCTAATGCTCTAAATGTTTTTAAACTAACTACTTTAAGGATAATTGACTTTGTAATTAGATTATTAAGTAATATAAAATCGTTAGGTCATTTGACGTAAATCGCCTTCCAATTGACCTAAATTAAGTCTTCTATTTAAAACTTGACAATACAAAATGTCACCAAGCTTTTTGCCGCCGAAATTCCAGAGAGTCTTTCTTGAATACGACGATAAATTCAGCTTATGCATCTGATCTCATCGTTTACTTTTTACAACGAGTCTGCAAGCGCTTCCCAGTACCAGTCATAGCAGCTGTCTCGTTATACGGGCGTGTGCTGTCGTCTTGCCGACAAGCTCTTTGGATGCTAAACAACAAGTTATGTCAGTGGCCTTTTATATGGGGGACGTACGAGGGGCATACACATACATACGGTGCGTCCGGTTCATCTCGATGGATCGTCTTTTTCGCTTTTGATTATGCGCTCGCTGCTCGGAATTCGAAATGTGAGGCACCGACTTTCCAACGCAGTCCTTGTCGACTCTTTCGCCTATACGATAGAAGCAAATCCCAGAAAAATAATGTCACTGAAATTTAGAATATCGGTGCCTTTTGATTTTTAAATTATTTTCTTAAAAATTGTTGACACGTTCGTGCAACCGTAGCATCTAAGAATAAAACTACTTAATCATTTACCCTAATCTTGTTCAATTTTTTATTTATATCGATATGGTTTCATCAATTTAATTTATAACCTGTTATAACTATTTCTACTAACATTTTATTTATAATCTTCGTACATTCCATTCATTATTTTCTATTTTCTCATTTAAAATAATCCTTAACTGATTTATGTATTATATCTATTTTTGCTTCCTTCATTTGTTCTTAACGATTTGATTCTTTTTTTTTACATAATTATTAGAATCTAATTAATTTAAATACGATATATCGTTATTTTACAAAAACATTTTACATATGTAGTTTTCTTACAAAAACATACTTTTAAAAAAATTTTACGTAAAAGGATTCATATTTTTAGTACATTTAAAAATCTTTGTCCCGATGCACACGATATTTTTTTTACCATTCACTTAAAGCTTTTTGTCACGCTCATGTTGTATATCTACATCCTATAAAGTCAGTATAATATAGTCTCATGTTAAGCTCTTTTATTTATATTTTAACTTAGTTTATTTAAAAATTACTCGTTATTCAATTTCGCTTATTTTGCGCTTCTAATAATCTTATATAACGTCACAATTGCATTTATTAGGCGTATTTAAGAATGAAGCTACTGATAATATTAAGTGATATCAAGTATTAGATTCAAATATTAATTTATCTAATTAGCATTTATTTTTAATTGAAATTATCTATAATTTACAATTGGTTTTACATTTATGCCTTGCCATAGGAAAATAGAAGAAAAAATAAAGATATTATGGCTTAATAATCTATAATTATTTTTTCTTTTCTTTATTTTTTATACTGCTATTTGTCAAATATATTCGCAAGTACGTAGTTATATTATACGATTGAAAAGAAAAATAATTTTAAAGGGATTTTATTTGCGTAAATGTCATTGTTCGTTGAGAATCTTTTTAATTAGAATAATAGAAATTGAATAGAAATAAATGGTGTCTATGCTACGAATAACAAATTTTCATAAAGTTGGTAAAGATATTGATAAAAGAGATTTGAGAAAGTTGAAGTAATATAATTGTGTTGGAATTTAGAATAAAAAATTAATTTGTCGTTAAAAAGTATTTTTAAAACTGTTTAAGGGAATAAATTTTTTCAAACTTTAATTTGTTTATTTTTTTAAAAACTTTTCGGTGAAAGTTGATTAATATAAATTTTTTTATTTCTATGAGGTTTCTTATCTTTTATTTATTTTTGTTTTTATATACGAGGCTGTCACTTCCTAAATTCTATACTATGATTATATGATATTACAACAATATGCATATAAGAGAGCGAGAGAGAGAGATATATATTTCAAGTATTTTTATCATATATTATTAATAGGATTCTCTATCAAAAATGTTCTCCCTTCATTACATGTACCTATGTAAAGTATAACTGTACAGAATTTTTAGGCGAGTACAAGGATTTCCGTTTATATAACTTGAAATTTATATATATATTCTTTATGAATTAATGTTTTACTCTATAAGACCTCTGATATTAACCGCAATTAGATAAATGATACGTAATAAATAGATATATCTTTACGTAATACTTAAAGATGATAAAATATATCATAATGCAAAATCGTAATTTCTAAAAAAAATTATATTTAAAAATATCTTTAATATTCTGAAAAAAGCAATTGGAAAAAAAATTTTTAATTTCTAGTGTTAGGAATGATACTTATATTAATAAACAAACTAATTTAAATTTCAATTAAATTTCAGTCGTGAAACACTGTAGTACATGTTCGAGTAATGTGATTCATGAAACGCGTGTGCTTAAATAACTGTATAATCTTTTGACTTAAGGAATACATGATATAATTGTCTCGCGCAGGTTTACCGGAAATTACCATATTCGATCTAAATATTCGTTCGCTAGGACCGATATTCTTCATTTGTGAAGAAAATTCTACTTTCTGGTTTACATTATACAAATGAGGTGGCTAAATTATTTTGTAAATTAAAAGAAAAAGGATTAATAGGCATTCATATATTTTTATAAAGAAGCAGTATTATAAAAATGTTTTATTATTATTCGTAATTTTATAAAAAAATTATTACATCATAAATTAATGTTAAAGCATTTGTTTTTATTAGATTAAGATACATATTTAACGATCTAAAATTAATCTTATATTTTAAGAGCCTGTTGTGCACCGATTAGATGTAATTAGTGCGTATTCTATATAAAACTTACGATTAGACACAGCACTAATATAAAGTCGTTTTTAAATAATAAAAAGAACGAGATGATATTTAATATGCTTGAATGCTAAATTTCTTTGTACATAAAAAAGATTATTACAACTTATAATTTATAATTTATAATTTATAAAAATTAATTCATTGCAGTTTAATAAATATTACAAATATGACAAATACATATTATTATTTGGATGAATTATGTGTTAAAAATGTGTCAAACACTAATGAAGCAGGGCATCCTATTCACATTTAAGCTAATAAAATAAACGTAACGAGAATGAAAAATTTTAACCGCCTGCAACAGTTACAAGCAAATGTAAATCATTGGCACGCTTAAATAAATCATCGCGATTCTCCTAAAATAATAAGTGTAGAGCAAAAGCATAGACGGATGTCAGCAGGAATTTATGATCGGTTGGTCGTGGAGCTGCGAAAGTCTCCTGCACTCGCTCTCCCTTAAATGCCTACGCGGGCACTTAGCGACCAGCATAAAACGGCAAGACCCGCGAAATCTCCGAGGGCTTGCGAACACGCGGTTGACAAGGAGGTGGCGCGTCTTGCGTCGTGATATTCGGTTACGCGAACTATAGGTACCGGGACTCGTGAATTGCCGACGCCGCCGCTGTTACGTAAAATGTCAGTTACGTACGCGCAACTGCAACGACCGCCACCGTCGTCGTCGTGCGACCGCACACGTGTTCATCCGAATTTCGAGTGCTATTGTTGTTTCGCTCGCTTGCTCCCTCTTCCAAGATCGCGTCGCGGTCTCTTTTGCCTCTTCATTGCCCTCCGCGCACAACTATCTTCTCTCTCGCTCGACCTTTATTTTAGAAGCTTCGCTCGTGTTTAACTTTTTTAAAACAGAGCTCAATCGGGCACTAATTACGTCCTTTCGTATTTATTAAGGTGTAATCATATCGTAGGCAGATTTACCGTTCTGCGATAATCCATTTCACTTTTTTCTTTGCTTTTTTTATCCACAAACATTCGGAAACTTATATAAAAGCATGTACGCGTACAACCTATAGGCGATCAACAATTTCAAAACGTACCTTTCACGGAAAAAAAATTAAATTTACGAACGGAACGTGTACCATTCTAGTTGTAAATTATCTCTTTTCTGTTAAATAATTAAACGTACAAGGGTAAATCATACTGAAAGTGACATTTAACAAGAAATAAATTTAGACATAGAATTCCAAGTTTTCATTCCACATTTATACTTTTTTATATCTACATGTTGTTTCTAACGTAAAATGGAAAGTATTTAATTTTATTTTAATTTCACGATGAATAATTCTTTAGAATTAGAGTTTAATCGCAATTAGTTTTATTTGCATATTTTATTATACTTCCATTGACACCTATTATTTATACTCGGCTTTTTATAATTGGATTGTCAGCTTTAGAACTTCATATATATTAAGACTATGCATGCACAAGTTTCATTATACTTGCAACATAAAATTACATTATATGTTGATTGTATATATGAGACTGTCGACTTTCACTATAAATATTTCATTTATGCACACACTATGTCCATTATATCTTAATTCATATTTCTCGAACTATTCAATACTCTTAAGTGTCTTTTACTACTTGCCAATCAAAAAGAAATAACGAATTACATAAAATAATTGCTTCTAGTTAACATTACGGGCTCAAGGGGATTAATCAGTTTAAACGTCGAATTTAATTGCATTTATTGGAAGTAAAATTCTTCCTAATTACAATATCCTTCTGATGACTTAGAAAATTTCAAACTTATTTATTTTACATCAAAGGAGTTGATGTGACGCGCAAATTTAAAATGCGTTCAAAGCATTTTAAAAGCATTTTTCTCAAAAACTCTTCTTTCATTTGCTGTTACTAACTTTTGAAAAGAGTTTCAGACTTAGTTGAAAGAATTTAAAATTGTGTAAAACATTTGTTGTCACTTTGATTACTTCTGACGCAAACGGTGAAAATTCGCATTTTTCCATTTAAAATTTAGATCCATTTGGAATAAAAGTCGCTATTTTATAACCCATTGTTTTAAGATTTGTCTCTCTTTTTTTGCTAGACACTTAATATCTACATAAAAGTCTCACGTAAAAAAATTACAAATACAATTTATTTTGCGTAAAGTAAAGTATAAAATATTAGGAATTTAAAAAAATTAAAAAATTGAATATTACGTAAACATTATGAACCACAATTAATTAATGTTTATGATTATTTTCTTGTGAAAAATATGGCGGATAAATAATTAATAATTTTATCTGTAAAAAAATTTCAAGCTTTAAATTTGACATTGTTTGTAAGATTAATTATAATATTTTAATATATCAGCCTTTCTTGTTGAAAACAAAAAAAGAATAAGGTATTTTCTATTTGATGTTTAATCATGTGTTTTCACAATTTCGAATTTTCATTATGTTAATGATATACATGTAATTTCTTCATTGCTATATCACGAATGATATATTAATTTAATAAAGTAATCAGAAGATAAGAAATTTATCAAGGTTTTAAAATTTTGAAAGTACAATGGTAAAAATGTTAACCGAATAATTTGCTATTAATTACCATCGCAATGATCATTAACACTTTTATTTCTCGTCGTACTGCAAACTGTACATCAACATATTGTAATATTTTCAAATTAGCTATACGAATAAAAAAGTGTGGATCGAATGTTATTGATGTCTACTTCTCAATGTATTTATTTTTATCGTTTAACAACATAAATTTAATTAAGCATCTACGTATTCTCTTATGCCCTATTTCGCAAAGTCCACTAAATATTTTCAAATGATTTTAAGAGTTCATGAATAACTAGTACCTGCCCACTAGTACAATTCTTACCCATCGGAAAGAAATAAAGAAGTACTTTATTTCTAAATTCCTTCAAAAATGCAACTGGGACAGATTATTAAACTATTTTCTATTCAAACTTCACAAGAGTGTACGAGCATAAAGCTTCAATATAAATTTGTTTTCAAAACTAAGATACTACTTACGACCATAATGCGGATCTATATTTAAAAATTCAATATTGTTTCGATTAAAATCAGTATTTTAATACACGTTGGCTTCACTGCCACTCGCAATTCACATTATTTGTAATCAGAAATTCTACTATCATTTCGTTGTCAATTTCTGTTTTTCTGAGGTTTGCCAGATTAAATAGATTCCTAAGCGCTGCCTGGAATCATTGCGAAAATCTTACATAGTGCACGCTCTCGTAGTGCCACACCGGGGAAACGCGAAGCTGTGCAGACTAAATTGGATCTTAAGGGGAGGGAGAAAGTTATGTAAGGGCTATATGAAATCAAAAGAATCTCGTTGCCAATTCTATAGATCCTAAGGAGATTGTTGAGCTTTCGTCACTTAGATCTTGCTTTATTATCGAGTTTTAATAGGCCCTCGGTTATTTGCTTTCCAATTAGCCGAGCAAGTCTTTATTTTTGGCATAAGTGTTTAACAAGCGAAACTTGCGATTAGAAAAATTAATTTTTTTTCAAAGAAACTATATATGTTAGGAATTTTTATTAGGTAAATTTTATTTTACTTCTCATTTTTCATGCTTTAATACGTAAAAAAAGTACTAGATAGTTATCCATTTATCATAATAATTAATAATATTAAAACAGTTTCAAAATAAAATTAAATTAATAAGTAAAGAATTTATAAGCGATGTAATATATATACATATATATATTACATAAATATTACGTAAATCTAATATAATGGATATTTTATAGTTAATACATACTTTAATTTTGAATCATTTAATCACAGATATTGAAATAATTTATGGCATTAATAGGTATAACATTATCATTACTAATTCAACTAGACAATTATATCTTCCGTTATATTTTGTCATCAGATAATTTTTATTTCACTAAAAAATATGCACATTATAATTCTATAAAAACGTAACATTATTATTTAAGTTCTTGTAAAATATAAAAAAAATCAAAGAAATTTTAATAAACACTCTATGAAAAAAATATATAACGGAAAACTAGAATAAAATATAATAATTACATAAAATAATGAATATAAAAGATGTATAAGGATTTTATTATAATTATAATTAAAAATAAAATTAATAAAATTGAAAATAATAGTACATAATATTACAAAATACACTGTGAAATAATATCAATAAATGTGAAATATTGTATGCATGATGTAATAGTAATATAATTAAAAATAATATGAATATTATTTACAACGTAGACAGAGAGACTATAATATTCCACTAGCTTTATCTGAAGGAATATATAGGTATTGTAAAAAATAGGACATAAAACTTTGTTTCCGACTTGCACGTTAAATTTACTAATCAGATTAGAGTCTGAAATTGATTTTCAATTAAAATTGTTAACATTTCAAGATTGAATTTTAAAAGAATAAATTTATATAATAAAAAATGTGTATTTAAAAAATATTATTCATCGATAATAATTCTCAAAATATAAATGTTATTCCATTTTCATAATAAGCTTGATGGGTAATTTTGTTACCCATGAGAGTAGTCAATTCATCTATCTTTTGAACAATTAATACTTCTCTAAAAATGTGAATAGTTATTAAGTTAATACTGATGTTAATGTCTTTTTAATGATTAATAAGCCTATGAATTTATTATTGTAATCATGTACAACCAACTACAAAAGTGTTGTGATATCTAAATACTAATTACAAGGAGTATTTTTTATTAAATAAAATTGTAATTATAAATAATGAGAAGAACTTACGACGTATAACATATAAACGTATGCGTATAATTAAATATTATGTATGTATTCACTTTTATTAACAGAATTTGTAAAGTATAATTTAATTTCAATTTCCTTTTAAATTAAATTTAAAAGTAATTTAAAACAAAGATCAAAAACGTGAATCTTTCTATTGTAATTATATTTTAATACATCCGAGTTTTGTTTCTTTGTTAATTCTCTTTACATTATGGTTTCAGTTTTAATTCTATTTTGTAGTAATTTATTCGTTCGAAACCTAATTTGAGTTTGTTAATTAGTAACTTTTGTGCGTGGTATACGCTCAAAATATTTACTAATTAAAATAAATTGTTCTTACGTGCACAAAATTAATTTTATAATATTTAAATGATAAAATACTCAAGGAATAGTAATATTAAATACGGTGCTCTTCATCAGCAAATATTTGATTAAATATTGTTTATTTGGTATATACTATTTGCATTTCTTTAAATAAGTAAAGGAATCGATCATAGATTTAAAAAGGAAGCATGAAATTTACTACAAATGTGAATTACCTCATAAAGTATCAAAACGAGTTATTTCGTAACTTGTAAAGTATGAGGTCATGCCAATTAGTATACATAATACTCGTAATAAAGTGAGATAATCATTATCTAATTATAACGCACACGGATCATGTAATGTTTATTAGAATTTGAAGAATTCAAAATGATACTTATATCCTTTAATCATTCGCGGTGTTTTTGTAGATTATGCAATAAGTCAGTGCCTTCGCTAAATTGAATAGACGAGTTTCTAAGTCGAAACGTAAATAATAGCAGCTTAAATTAAGTCTCACCTACGCAAAGAATGGAGGGATGTTCCCGGATTTCTATCTATGGTTGCAGAAATGAAACAGAAAAATGAGAAGAAAGAGCCCTGCGTTCCTTGGGATGAAAATGAAAGAAAAATAATTAGAAGGTGTAGAAAATAAACAAGAGAGAAAGACAGAGTACAGTCACGATATTTCGTCTTATATAATGAAAAGCGGGTCATGGACAACCGAAAAACCACGCGCCTCTACATTATACCTTTCGCCTCGCTAACTTACCTATAGAAGCTGAAGATTATATTCTTACATGGATCATTTGGAAAAACCGTATGACTATATTTCAGCTGTCTGTATCTGTTATCTAATATTATCGCTATAATCGTCATAAGATATTAATTGCGCGAACGGGGTGGATGAGTATTCTTTGATTATGTGGACAATTTGCGTATACTGGTAAAATTATTAATGAATGACACAATTGTATTATATCGCTCGTGGCTTATGCGTTTTGTCGCCCGAATGACGAGAATATATTTGCTCGTAATACTCGTGCTTTTCTAGATATTTTCGGCACTGTATTAAACGTATTAATTTAATTCATGTTTAAATATTCATTATTTTACTTGTTACGGAAGTTTAAAAAATATGAATTTTTTTTATCATTTTATTATATCTATCGGTTGTTCTCCATTGGGTGTTCAAACCTTATTTATACTATATTTTTACCGTTTCTTTGTGCCAAATTCATCACTAGAAGACGATCAAATGCTATAGAAAATTGCTATTAAGCGACAAAACAAGTTGAATACCTAAAATTACTAAATTTATAATTTTTGTCTATAAATTTCTCACTAATTGTCACTACCACCTGCTTTTCTACCCATAATGAAGTCTATGTTGTGAATATTGTTTTCAATATACTGTAACACGTACAATAATTATCTCGATATTTAAATTGACATTCGTAATGAAATTGTTTTTATCATTCTCGAATATCTTAGTACAAAAACATAAAAACGATGTTATTTATTGGCTATAGTCAAATATTTTGTAAAATTTTACACGCGAAGGAATTACGTAACTTTTTATCTGCTTGTGAAATCTCTTTCTTTTTGATTGATTTAATAATCGAAGTTCTGAATATAATTAGTAACTAACTTAACGTGGTTCTTTTGTTTTTACTTTCAAAATGATATATTCGTTGCTAGTGTCACTTAGTGCTCAAGGTAAACTTTTGAATTGTAAAACCTGTAAATTTCAAGCAGCCTTAATTGATATTGAGACTCAACTGACGGTTGAGAATCTTAAGATTTTGCCTGGTGATTGTTTTATAAAAAGTACACAAACATTATAATAGCGATAAAGCATTCGTTAAATTCATTTGAAAAGTCCAATGAAACGTAATATTCAGAAGTATGCTTCATCATCACATTTACAGCAGAATCTTTTCAACACGCGCAGTTATGAACATAATATTTGCAAAATTACACTTTAACTTGAGCCTTTCTATGGAATACTTCAAGAAACTTCAGGTTCCAAGAAATTGCTACAGTCGACGTCGATTAGTGCAGTATGGCACAAGGCGCTCCAGACGTATTTAATAAAGCAAGTCGAACAGTTCAAACGTGTTTCTTTCGGGCGTGCTAAATGTATTTCACTCACCGTTTCGTTGCCCCCCTCCCACTGCCATTCTCCTTAAGCGAGAGGTATATAGTACACCCGGTATTATTTTTCGCACAGCTTTCGGCAACGTGCTTTACAAGGAACGCGTACGTTTTACGTAATCTTCTACTCTTTTATGCCTGTAGGGCTTGCGCCCGTGCCTATACGTTAAAATTAGAGGAACGACAGTCGAATTACGCTTGGACGTCTCCTACTACTTGTAACAGCTTTCATTAGCGAGGAAACAATAAGAAACTTGTAACACTTTCGAGCGCTGTTTACTCTTGTTCAAGTCTTCCTTCGGATATGGTTTCACCGTCTTTATTAAGTACATAGCATGCACTTAGGGTTACACATGGAGACACGAAGCAAAAACTTTATATTACATTCAGAAATTCTCTGTGATATGACTGTTACAATTGGTGTATCTTCATTATTTCATCAGGTCTCTTAAGAAAAGGAACGCAGTCTACTTATTTGCTCAGATCCTAATTAATTTATATAAAATTTAATTTGCAAGAATTTTATAATAAACTAATTATGTATCGATACATTCGAATCTTGGTTTTTTCACTTTACATCAATGTGCGCAAAATACGCTTTTATTTTTTTAATTTAGACTCTGCAATTTTGTAATTCCCAATATCGTAAAGGGCTGTATTGCTTTTGAAAGATTATGTGTCTATATTTGAGTAGATTTTTCATTATTTACAATTTTGAAAAACTATCGTCATAACGGATTATGTATTTTATGTAGAGCTTAAAAAATTATTCCACTACTCTAGAGAAAGATTGAAAAGTCAATTATAAAATCACGACTATGGAGCTTAGTTTCTTTTATATCAGCAGTGAAATACTTAAGAGGTATATTGTATATAATATTGAATAGATGATACAACAATTATTTAAACAATGAAAAAAAAGATTTTTAAAGGTTTATATTCATGGTAAATTTATATGAAATAAATTATTTATAACGTAAAATATACATGGTATAAATATATGTGGTAAATTTAAAGATAGACTTTGATTATAATCTTCATTATTTCATAAGATGAATGAAATTTTGTCTATTTCCAGTGGTGAAATACTGACAGCCGCAGTCGCTGAACTACCAACCGCAATAAAGAATGTTTATTTGGATTGATGTTCAATAAATTTCTTTTGCTAGTTAACCAAAGCATTATTATAAATTCAATGATAATAACAATCTTTAATCTAATGAAATTCACATAATTTTGTCCACATTAACAATATTTATTTGATTGAACTTATTTTAAATAATTATTTTTATGCTAAATATCTCTATACTATGAAACGTGCAGTATTTTTAAATTTTTAGTTCTTACTATTGCGCATGCAATAGATAATAAAAAATTGGAACAACGATCTTTAATAATTCGAGTAATTACAGAATCACTGAAAAATAAAAGATTCACAATTTAAAATAAGAAATATTTCTAAGTATATATTTTATTTACAGTATTGGTTTAATAATATAAGAGAAATTTCTCTTTTAAATAACAATAATTAGGCTATCTATTCCTTGATATGAAATAATAATTCAACTTGAGATTCTGTAAAAATTGAGATATAAATTTCGATCTAATTGCCAAATTCCATAGTTTTTACATAAAAGTATAAATGATGTATACAAATTGCAGAGTAATAATACCCTTATAAATATTAATAAAACTGAATATTAAATATTAATATGAGGTATTCGAGTAAACAGGTTTAATCGTAATCAAACAAACTTATTAAAATATTAGTAATGAATCATTTCAATTGTACAAATGTTATTCATTTTATATAAAAAAAGTATCAAAGTAACTTGTTAATACGCAGTATTTAAAATTATAAAAAAGATGCAATTTAACAAAAAAATATAACATACTATGAGAATATTTTTATTTAAAAATACATTATAAGTAAAAAATTTACTTTTACGAAAATTTGAATGATTTTTAATATTTTTTCTACAAAGAAACAAAAATCTTTTCAAATCATAAAAAAACAACAATAAAAATAGATTTATATTTTACTATATTCATATTAATCATTTATATAACAAATTAAAACATAGAATATAAAAGTATTAAAACGATGTATATTAGTAAATAATATTTAGACTTTTTTGGAAAACTATTGAAAACACTATTAAAAATAAGTAAAATAAAAGTGTAATATTAATTCATAATTATCACTATATATAAGTTATTTCTTATACAATAAGATTTCCAAGCATAAATAATCTCATAACAGATATCCATTAACAGAATTAATGTACAAGATAATTTTCGTATCATACTTCTTTATTTTTTCCTTCTTTATTCAAATAAAACCACTTTTTTCTTTCGTGATGTATCGATATAACACTTATATAAGAAAAAATAATTGGTAAACATCGCTTGGGATAGCAGTGACTGAGCCCGTTCCTCTGACTCAATCGTTGACGAAAATAGTCAGTATTTCGCCGCAATATGAGTCAAGGTTAAATCCATAGTAAATTTCTCCATCATTTCAGACAACTCAAACTATCTTGAAACCTCTTGGTGTACATCAGTTCTTCTTTTCATTTCAATTCAGACGTTTGGATTATATTTACTTTATTAAGATATTTAATTTTTAATGATGATATAAAGTATGTTTATTCGTACTAATTTGTACTAATACTAATTTGTATAAGACAAACATAGAATTTCGTACGCGCTGAATTTATTAAAATTTTACTTTATAACTAATTTATTTCATAACCTATTAATTATTCGATATTTAGATAATTTTTTTTATCGAATGCTATGAATATAGTTTTTTTTTTAAGGAAAAATAATTCATTAGATGTATATTTTCAAGACAAATATTTTTGAAATGAATTAAAATTTTTAACATTAAATGCTAAAATTTTTATACGTCGTAAGTACTTTATTTTATGTTAGAGTTATGATATTATTTAAGTTAGCATACATAGAAATAATATTTAATATGATTTAAAATGATTCAATAAATAACATATTATATTTACATTTTTTTATGTTACATATAATATACTATTATGTTATATACTTAATATACTATTTACTATTAATGTTTGGATCTTGTTGGAATTTCGTTTTGATTTTACAATAGCCATTATAAATTAATATTAATAAATTGTACACTATATACAATAGCGCTATGAAATTAAAATGATAAGTGAGATCGTCCGATCCTCTTGTGATGATTTCGCGCCGGCCAAAATAGAGGGGCATAAATCACGTATAATCATACTTTAACATTGTGATTATATTATTATTATGGACAATAAATTGTAAACGATTACGATGAATACGTGACGTAGTTAGTTTTGTAAATTAAAAGTTTTACGTATTTCCATTTCAGATGTTCGAGCGAAAAAATTGCTTATGAAGATTAAATTAAACAATGATAATAATTATATGTTTCTTAGTATTTTGAAAATACAAAATTAATTACTATTTGCAATAATTAATAAGTATTAGGAAATAATTTATTATTGTAACTTATCAATTTCTCGGTTTCGTGGTATTAATTGTTATTATTTTTAAATACATATGACCATTTTACATCTGAAGTATACAATTTATTCTATTATTAATATAATTTTTATATTTATGTCAATTAATGAATAATCTATTAAATATACATAATTATGAATTACACTTATTTAAATTATACACTTTATACAAAAGATAAAAACACGAACAGTATTAAAATAATTACGAAATCAACAATAATATTTTTTTTACAGAAAGTGTAAAATCACGTAAATATAAAATGAAAAAAATAAAAAATGCTAGAAAAATCGATTAAGTCACGAAATATAAAAAATATAAAATTATTTCCTTATCCTTTTCCTATTTTTTCTATTTTTGAAATCCGAGCAATTATGCTTTAAAAATTGTCAAAATAGTACAACTTCAATTACTTAGTAAATGAGATTAGTCAGGGGTTTTGTTTATCTAGAATTGATTGTGGATATTTGAGATAGGAATGAAATCATTGTAATTTAAAAAGACGTATTAAAATAGATATTTGGTTGAGTTATAGCAGAGATTACGTCATTACCTGCTTGATTATTTTCTTAAATGTCTCTGTGAAACTTTTCTTAGAATTACGCTATTGTTAAACTTCCGAAATTATTTTTAGTAACACGTACACATCATATTTATATAAAGTTAATATAAAGGTTCAGAGTTCAATATTAAAAGTAGTGAAAAAATAGCTGTTGTCAATTAGTAATGAATGAGGATGATCTGTAAAGTTATTTCAGAAGAATAAAGTACTCTACCTACCATTTTTGATAATAAAAAGAATGTTGAAATTTCTGGTGCACATAAGGAAAAATATTATGTAATTCGTCTATATTTATACAAAATAATCCATAAAATTAGTAATAGGTGTTCAAATTCCGATAAAAGAAGAAGCAAATTCATATGGAAAAATATTTACATTAGATTCTATTCAAGTATTATTTACAATGTAACTTAAATTACATAACTTTTTGATAATATGGATATTTGAGGATGTGAAGTATTTTATATTATGATAAAGATAATATTAAATAATTTAAATTAGTGATAATATTTTATGGCAAATAAAAAATTAATCGCATATAATAATATGCTCAAACTTTTAACGTCATTTTAAGAATATTCTTATACAACCCACAGTAAAAGAAACGTATGTAGAAACCCTTAAACTCTATTCATAAATACAATTGAGTATTGTACAGATTATGAAGAAGCATTTATTTAAATAAGTGATGTTACAGCTCTAAATATTTCACCGCCAAGTACTCTAAAATCTTTAATAAATACCAGAAATAAATTAAAACAGTTTTGCATTTCTATAACGAGCAAAATTAATGGCCGTATAATTAGATGAACAGGCTATAAAATATACAATATTAAGTATATTTGATTAGCGCTAATGTGTATGTCGTCTAAAAACTTTGAATTCTGTTAATATAGATAGGTAAAGAAATCAGGAAAGTCAACTTAAACTCAAAGTTCTCACAGCTGTAAAATTGTGCATTCAATAGAGCATCAAAGATGATAACCTTTTTTATAAAATGAATCATTTTATTCTTTCATAAACAAACGTAAAAATTTAAACATTCTCTCTTAAAAACATTATTTTCATTACCCATAGATTCATACGTCTATTAACAATAATATTAAAAGGATTGATGATCAATAATAAGTTTTATCAATATTTGCTATCAATACTATTTAGTATTATACAAAAGTGGATATTATGAAGTTGGAGGCTTAATGCGTCTAATATTTAAAATACATATTCTATTCAAAGTTTAAATGGTATTAAATTTATTTTACTTAAGAGTCGCTATTTTTTATTGACTTTTTACGATAATCTAAATAAATGAATAAATATTTAACTACTTACAGTTAAGTATTAATAAAATATAAAATCATGAAATATTATATTAATCCATTAATATGAATCTTAATGATAAATTAATTAATAAAGTACTTTAAATAAAGTTTATATTAAAGAAGTCTTCGAGGAAGATTCAACTACACGATGTTTTAAATAATAATATGATACATTATACATCATTTTAAATATATCACAAACAGGATTTCGTATTAACGATATAATATTACTCAATTATTTATTAAAAAAATTAATAAATTTTCATCATAAACATCCTTTTTTATTTTTTAATTTGACAAATATAAATACGAGTTCTTTTAATTTGTTGTATAATTATACAATCAACATAATATTCTTCAAGGTTAACCTATGTATTTAAATTCTTTGATACATTTCTTCTTATTACGTATTATTTAATATTAAAATAAAATTAATAAAGTGCGTTAAAATATTTTCTGATTAGATTCATAAAGAGTTAAACATTATTTCTATCATTTAAATCATGAATAACTAGGCACTCATAAAATAAACGAGATGAGCATCAAAAGTCGATGATATTGACGTTATTAAGACAACTTGTTTAACAAATAAAGAAAGTACATATTTGAAGCGCAGCATTAAGAGCAAAAGACTATGATCGTCCTGCTCTCATATTTCAAAACCTGCCATCGTCGCTGGAGATACGTAACCTTTCCTAAGTAATTACCATTGTCGGGAACAAGCGAGTTACTATAATGTTGAAACCATCAAAGAGAGAGAAAGCCATATACAGAGAAAAGGTACATTATATACTGACACTTTACGTGTGGTTAACCAAGAGAATACGGCATGCATGAATATGGCAGTATGCATGCGTGCATGAGCACATGTTCGCGAGCACAAATTTATTTCCTTTGAATATGTTTGTTGCTTGCAGCTAAGAATACGATCTCTTCAAGCGCGGTCGAATGTTTAAACAGTGATCAATCTTTTGCGAAATATTGGTGCGTTCGAGCCAGATGCATTATACATTTGTGTATGCGTTTCTGAATGGCAGGATGAATTGCTGATGAAAAACAATGAGCGACAAGATGTACCAAGCAATCGATATTAATATTCTGTCCTTTTTATCACTCGCTTCATGCAGAAATAACTATTGCTGGGGAGATGATTAAATAATAAACTATGAAGTTTATAAATACAAATGGAATTAAGTATCGACTGCGTAATCTATGATATTGATTTAGAATACACGTTAACAGAATTAATTCGTTTACTTAATGCATGTGACTTAAGAATGTTTCATATGCCTCTAAGAATATTTACAGTAATGTTTTAGCCACTAGTATAACTATATATACATGAGTAATTATCATAGATAATAAATGCTAATTTATTTTCCATTGTTAAATTTATAAATATAATTTTTATTAAATAATAATCGAGAAATTATTAAACTTTAACTATACAAACATTTTACCGTATACGTTCAATTGGCAAAAATTAACCATTTTTTTGTTATAAACTTTGATTTTATTAAAAAATACTTACACATATTTTTATAGAAAATTAATTGAATATAAAAACATGTTTCAATATAAATTTTATAATGTAGAAAAAGTCTGAAGATTAAATATCAATTTACATTCTTTGGAGAACGTCATTCGCGTCGTTCCAATATCTTTTAATATAAACTTAAAATGTTCATTATTACTTGACTTATTTCTTAAGAAATTTAGTTTAATTATTTGAAACATAAAATTAAATACAAATGTTTAATGACTTAAAAGAACGAAATTTAAGTATGGATCAGAAGGTTGAATTAAGAAAATTTGTTAAAATATAATTTTATTTATTACTATATTTAAAAATCTAATTTAATTAGTATGAAACAGTATCCATAACTAATGAATAATTTAAATTTTAATTATAAAATACAAAATATTTTGTAATATTATTCTATAGAACTTAACATTCAAATTGATAGTAAACAATTTATCAATGGTAGAATTCTGCACGATACGAAATTGTCTTAATTGAAAAAATCATAATAAGTTAATATTACATTATTAATTTATATATTAAAATTAGCTTAGAAAGGTACGATTTTTTATGTTAGGAATAATACGAATAATTGATTGTTAATAAGTTTTAGATATTATTTTTTATTTTTTAAACAAATAATTATATATGTTAATTGAAAAATATTCTTCGGAGTTACTACTTATTTTTGTCAAGCATTTAATAAGCTTTTATAATCTACCGGTTACCTTTACTGATCCGACATATGGTTTATTATAATAAATAAATATTTATTAATAAATATTTTTTGCTTATTTAAGAAAGGCTTTCTTTCATAAATATTATACCGTAAACTTAATATGTTTGAAACGCAGTTATGATTAAAAGAGAAGAAATATTTATGCGAAATATATCAAATATGATAATTATACTCATAACGACAATCCAAGAAACAACTATAATTATTAATGCATGATATTTAATTAGTCGCTACGTGATTTTTGTTAGCATTGTAGAGTGTTGATTAAAAAATGATCTAAGGTATAATATGAAAACTGCTAATCTATTGTATTAACTAGAGATGTAAATCTATAAATATTTACAGCTTTGAAATAATTAAGATTGATGAAATTTCATTCCATAGTTTCTCAAACATATTCAAGCTAAGTATCTAACATCATTGCTAAGAATTTTTCAAATTTAAAAAATTCTAATATAATTCCTTTTAAATCAAACCGTACATTAATTTACATATATACATATATACTTACCTTTTGATTATCCTTCAATTTATTATAGAAATCATTAATGATGATAATACATTGAAAAATTGTAGTTACCGTGCCACCTTGTATTTAGAAGAACATAAATTATAAGTAATAAACGTTTTATATGGACGTCCAAGAAAATGTCGATTTTCGCTTCCATACAAACATGTATGGATAATCGTCTTTGCATAATCGCAAAGCAATATACGTGTTATAATCGCAAGTGGTTGATAGCTTTATATGCTTAGAATGAAGTGTGTTATCAAACAATATAAACGTAATTTATAAGCAACTTTTTGCATTAAATTACTGCAAATATAATCTGAAAAGATTTAAAAAATTTTTTACGATTTTTTATTCATCACGATGTATAAGACCATATGGTCATCTATTGTTGTACTATTGAGAAAATTTAATTCCAATAAAATTTTTTTAATCTATATTTATTGATACATTTTTTATTTTACTATTCTTATGTACACGTATTTGTGAAAAGTATTTTCAGCTATTACATATTACGTCGTGATAATATATTTTCAATATTTATTTGAACCAGTTAATGAAGTGTAAATATTTTACTTTTGAAAAACATTGTGTTCAGTTGTTCAGATTTTTTATTTTATCTTTTAATTTTTCTTCTTTTAATAACGTTTTAGATATTAAGTAAAAATTATTTATGTTAACCGTTATTCATACTTTGTTATTTAATGAAAGTGCTTAATTTGAATGTTCGAATAATTCATGGGTATTGTGTTACTTAAAATGTACACGTTAAGTAGTCTTATGTAAAGGATAAAAATTTAAGAAATATAATATTCGAGTAGAAATTCCATCTAAATGATTTTAAATTAAGAAAGCAAATGGAAATGATGACAACACTTGCTTTTCGTTAATGAAGAACATACTTTTCTAAATTATATAAAATTATAATACAGTTTTGTCATTAATTATTATGATTTTTTTCATAAAAAAATGTATGAAATTAATTTAATAAAAAAGAAGAAAATTTAAAATAATATAGAATTTAAATATTTAAACTACTCAAATACATATTTAAAAAGGTACAGATTAACACAGATTAGTTTAAAAATAATTGTAACTATAATGAGCTATACGATAATGTATATAATTTTAACGCATCTGAATGTTTATTTTCGATTAACTACTTTAATACATAATTATGAATAATTTTTATTTTATTTATCTTTGCGTAATTTTCAATTAGTGCGACTAATATTTTAATCGCATAAATAATTAAATTATTTCAATCCTTATTATTTAATGTTCTTAGAGATAAAAGAAAATATGGAACAGTGCTATTTTTTATTTATAATGAGCTTACACTAATGATAAAACAATAGAAGTAATAGGAAATAATATGTTATTAGTATAGAAGAAAGAAAAGATAAGGCCTCAAGTTCTTCTTTAAAGATGGATCCAATTGTCAATGGCTTAATATAAATTAAAATATTCTCGCACCTAGTCTGAAGTCAAATCTAAAAAAAAATACTAATTTTCTTTTACAATAGGAGTTTGGTAATTTTTATTGAAGGGCATACAAATATTTATTTTGTGTTATATTTACAACTAAAAGAATAAAATAAAATATGTATTTTTAAAATTTTTTAATTTTATGAATATATATGTTCTAGAAAAAAATATTATTTACAAAAATGTAAATATCACTACTTATAATTATTATACAATAAATCACAATATAAAGATTATTCGTAACATAGGATTTCATTTTATTATTTTATTTCTTTAAGCAGTGAATAAAATGACTATTATCAAACAACTGTTTTGACAAACAATGAAATTGCATTCTGATACTTATAATAAGACATTAATAATTATTTTATAATTAATTCATCCTACCACCTTAAACTTTGTTATATAATTTTTCTATACAGCATTTCCATAAAATCTACTTAAGATAATTTGCTCAGATTTAATTGAAAAGAAATTTAATTGAAAGAAAAAGAAAAGATACATAAAATCATGTAATTTATCGAAAAATAAATGAACAAAAATATAAAATTGCAATTAAAACCTATTCTTTTTTGTCATTCAAAATACATTGATGTAAATACGTACATAACTACTTTGTAAATATAGTACTAATAAAAAAAGAGATAAAAAATACGAACAAAATCAATTTTATTATTATTCATATACGAAATAAACGATTGATTTAAAATATAAGCTATTCATTTTCTTAGGAAAATTATTATAGTTAAAAAATAATCATGTATTTTTTTTATATGTATATTTACAGTGATAAGATGTCTGGGCAACTTTACGTGTTATTCGAAAAATTTCATTTAATTTTAATTTTAACTTAATTAATTATAACGTAAGTATTGAGTGACAAATAAATAAAATACAATCTATATAATTGAATAATGTTAAGCTTATTGAAAAAAATTAAGATTACATTATTGTAATCTTATCTCTATTTGTAAATTCGAAAAAGTATTGTAAAAATTGCACGTAAAAATTGTAAAAGTGCAAAATTAATTTTATATAATTTCTGTATTAATAAAATATTTTAATTTAACGGTATTGTAATCATTTTTGCAATGATCTACAAAAAACATATTTACATTAAGTAAAACGTAAAATAAAATACATGTATAAAAGTATAAAATGCATAGTGTAACAAATATGTATGATAAAGAATTTTCAAGTAAATAATGATGTTGAACAATGAATAACTATAAAAATTTGCAAGACAAAGTACAAGAATAGTCAAACTTTCTTGCAAATATCGGAAGATCAGTGAAAAGCAATAGTCGATGCTCTGATGGAATTACGTCACCTTAGCTTCAAGGATAAAAGCGGGCCATACGAGAGTCATCGACCTGTAGTTAACGACATTTCTTACGTAATGAGTCTGCTTACTACCTGGCCGTGAATCTATTGATTATTAACACCACACACACTCACACGCACGCACGCGCACACATGATACCTCACATACTGTATTTATACTTTCCTTAACGTTTCAGTGAGTGACAATCTCTCTCTGTCTGAACTAATTTTTATTATATCTTGCTTTTTTGTTTATATATGTGTCATGTATATTTATATGCTCTTCGATTTTTTCCTTTAACTTTTTTTTTCAAGAATAAGTATTCAATTTTTCAAAATACACGGTAACTTCTAACATTAGAATAGTGAAATGGCTATTTTATCTTTCTAATTTAATAAAATAATATAGAAAGTTAATAAAATGGTACCAAACAACAAGAAAATATGTTTGGATTAGTAACGTATTTTTCCGTGATTGAATCGATGATATAAGCTATTAAATTCATTATCTGAAAATTTTCAAATATAAGAAACTAATGTAAGTAATAAAACTAATTACAACATTTTACAAAACAATGTACATTTTTATTAATACTCATTCGAAATGTTTCATTTACGTAAATGATGAAAGACAGATTCATGCAATATTAAAGATTTTTTAAAATAATGAAGTACTGAATTTTTTATTTTAACTTGATGATTTATTAATATACATTAATAAAATTGCGAATACATCGTCGTATACATAAGGGGCCTATTGTAATTAATTTCATCTGATCCACCAATACATTCACTACAGAAAGTAAAGACAATACCCCTTTTCTTCAAAATGCTTTAAAGCGAAGGAATTTTAGTGAATTGAATAAGAATTCCGAACAACTATTTAGATAAGAAACTTGAATTTCCTTTAAAAAAGATTGAAATGTTTTTTATAATATTATTTCATATAAAGTTGGTTTAATAAGATATTTTTATTGTAATTTTGAAAATTAAACGGTAAGTTTTTTTTAAGTTTTTATTGTAATTTTTTTCTGCTACATAATGAAAAATATAGAAATTGTTATTTAACAAATAATTTTATATTTTGAATGTTGTACAGTCTATAATTTATTTATAATTAAAAAAAAGTTTGAGGAGTGAATTTTCATTTAAAAGTAGCTTAGATTTATGTATTTACTCACCCAATAAATATATCAATATCAAGATTTGGCTATCAATCAATGCTAAAATACTTTACTTGTAAGATATTATTATTTATCAATTATTATTTATCACATTATTATCCAATTTTATATATTTTCTGAAAATAATATAATATTGCGATTTTTATAAATATGTTCTCAAAAGCAATAAAATAACAAAATTTATATTTATATAATAAGTGTGCGTAATTCAAAAACTATCTAATTTTTTCATATTCATTCATATTAAATTCTTATTACTATTAGAAATATATATTCAGGTTTTAAAATTTATGTACATTTATATATTCGCGTAAAGGTATTCAAAATAAAATAATATTTGATAATATATTTAATTATATATCTTAACTATTACCACTATCAAGTTTATCTATTTTTTATGTAACTTTAATTATATTTTCAATTCTATTGGATTAAAATTACTGACTAATATGGGATATCAATTTTTCGACAAATTATTTTCCAATTTTAGTTTTTGAATATAAATAAATGTATAATGTCAAGTTTTTAGGAGAGTGATTTACATAATTTTCGCGTAATAATGAGCAAAACTTTATAAAAAATCTTTTACCAATAAAAAAGAAAATATTCCTAAGCATACGTGTCAGTTATTAATTATAATTAAATATCAAAACATAATTTGTTTTATTTTGAATTCCGAAGTTGCCTTGATAGATTTTCGAATACCTATCTAATAGAAAATAAAAATAAAAGTATCGCTAACGACCTTCATTCGAATAAGAGATAAATGATTTTCATTAAAATCAGCGAATCGCCAACATTTAGATGAATCAGGTAGTGTGGGTGAGCGCATACCAACATAAGCGTGTTTTGTCATAATTCTGTTCAGGCCACATTAGCTTTTCATAGCGCATTGATTTATGTAAGTTCAATGGTGTTTCTGCATGGAGACCAAACAGCGGTGTACATTTTTTGTATCGTTGCGCAAACAGTCATTAAAATCACTTAAATTGCGGTGTTCTGAGAGCTACTGCACGTGGGCTATTATATACCTTCAAACGACACGGCATGATAAAGTCATAGAAAGAATGCTTGCATATTTTAGTACATTGTAGAGGAATGATTCAGAAAACTCGTAATGAATTTTCATTGTACTTAAGTTTCAATTTCTTTTTTATGTGAATTTCTACGCAGCGCATTCATGTAAAGTCGTATCTTATCACCTTGTGGGATTTTCAAATAGTTAATAAGATAGTTTTTATCATTAACAACTGAATAGATAATTTTGAGAAAGTTATAAAAGTTTAGTTTATGATTAGTTGACTTTGCAAGGATTTATTTTTAATTAGAATGAAAAGTATGTATGATGTATGATATATTCTTTTGAAAGAAGGTATTCTCACCAAATAATTTTTACATATATTTAACACACATTCTCTTGTATATATACCCCACTAACATTATTCGAAATGTCGTCGATAAATGGGTGAAAATATCTGATGAAATTACAGTATACATGATTAGATAGAAACAAAAATCTATTGATATCTGTCTGATTGTATGATAAATAGAATAATTGAAGAGAAAATATTGTGAAAAACTTATTATAAATGTAACGCTTAAACGTGTAATTAATATTACGTAGCAGCATTAGAGCAAAAGACAAGATTGGCATTCGAGTTACTACGATAATCTTCACGGAAATGAGGTAAATGCCTAGTCACTTGAACATTTATCTTTAGGTTCTAACGTCAGTTAAGATCACATATCTTGGCACAAAGTTCTAATATATCTTATTACATATTATTAATTTAATAAACTATAGCTCTATATAACAAGCAAAGAATTAGTTGAATTTCTTTCCTTAAAGCTTACACAACATTTTGTACAATAACAGTATTCTAATTATATACGATTATATAATGTAAATTATAATTTTTTATATTCTTAGTTTCAGCGTGTAGTATTTTACAGAAGCAAGAATGTTGTAGGAATATTCTGATCATTAAATTGCAAAACAAAAAAAAGGTAAGAAAACAAAGGCACTACAACTTATTGATATTAAAACATAAGTTGCTAGTTTAAAAATATTAAAAAAGTATTATTTGTATTATTTGTTTGTAACTTTTCATTGTAAGATTGCGACGATGAGTTTTTTCTTTTATAAACGAATAATATGAATTGCGTATTTTTCTTAAAAAGATTTGCTTTCAAATTTGCTGAATAAAATATGCTTATCGTAGTTTCACTAACAAAAAGTTCACTATATAAATTTTTTAGATTGAAGTTTCTAAGATTGCGTAGGCATGTACTTCTGTTTCAAGTTTTTATTAATTTTCTCATAATAAAATTCTGTGAAACTCGTTGATCGTTATTTTCTTTTAAATACGACTATCCATAAATTAAGCACACTTTTCAATTACATGAAATTATGAAATTGCGATTAAATAATTTAAATGGAAATATAAAATGTACATATGAAAAAGAGATAAATAAATGGTATGCATTATTTACATTCTATTTAAAGAATACGTTTTACCATTAAAAGTTTTACCTGTCAACATCTGTTATTTGTAATTTGCTAGAAAAATAATTTTATACATAAAGTAGACAAAACATTAGTTTTATGATAGAAATTAAAATGCTTTAAGATTATAAATATTTGATTCAAATTTAAAAATATCTAAATTTTTGATAAAACTAATATGGGATGAACGAATTGTTCATAGTTAGTATTAGTAAAACAGTCTTCTAGTAGTTTATTAAAAATTGCATCTATCGTGCACTTAATATAGAATAATAAAATATTTAATAAAACAATAGAAGATAGAGCAGTTCTTCCAAGGAGGCGAATGTAATCAATCATAAAAGTTGTATCGAAAAAAGAGTATCCGACAGACGTAACATTTTCGCCACAAGTTAGCTCTACCATCAAAAAGAAAGCCCACAGAACAATATCGTAAGCGCGTACAAGGCGGGCATGGCGTGTCTCCTACTGTCGGACCTTTTCGGAAGTTAAGAAATCTTGACGTAACGCCAGAAGCTACAAAGTGTTGCTTTAGCGATCTCGTATCCTGCCAAGTTGCTTAATGACGAAATAAAACTCCGAGGAAAGTATTGAGTGGTACAGGTGTTTTCTGCATTTATGTCTTTTCATTTATTCCTAAGTTAAAGCGAGAGTTTACGCCATTGTTTTATACTCACAAGGATATGCAAGGAGTAGGAGAAGCAGCAATTGTAGTTTGGCTTTATTAATAAACGAGATACGAATGTAGTTCAAAATGGAAATATGTAATTACAAGAGAAGAGTCCATTGTTTACAGAATTTGAAGGATATTGATTGTATATTTGTCATATTCTAAGAATAACTTAAATTTAAATGCATTGATTTATTAATTAATGGCTAATGAGATTTCAGAATGTTATTAATCATCTATCGTTGATGAATAATGTTTCTTATAAATATTATAATATTTAGGTTATGGAGAATTCTATTAAAATCATCAAACTTATGGTGACCGATTAAATAATAAAAAATAAAGTATTTTCTTGAGAAAATTATAAAATTTATATACCACAGAACTTTTTCCCTCTACTGGAATAATATACTTTAACAAGAGATAAATTATTTTTATTTTATTTTAGAGATTAAGCTATTTTAGAGCTATATTTTCTGATCTTGTAATATTGTAATATTAGTAAATTTAATTTATCGAATGATTAATCGATTGATTATTTTGTATATATTTATTCTAATATTATTTTAAACAGGGATGTTAATATGTATTAATTTCCAATTGCGAATAAAATTTATTTGAAAAAAGTAATTTTTGACGAAATTTTATGAATAACAATTTATTGTGCATAATTAATAAATTAATAATTGATTACAATTATAATGTTAAACGATAAAAATTTTAATTTATAAATAAAACGATTAAATTTTTGGCTAATTTTTATTACTACTGATATTTAAACAACAGTATTTAGTCAATTTCTTTAAAATCAATGTGTATTATATAAAAGTATTTAATAGAATATAAGAATTTTTCCTCATTCTACATTAACGACAATTTAAATAAACTGGTAAATTTTATAAACTCGTATCATTACGTAACAGCAATATACTTACGTTTTTAAGCATACAATGATAATCTAAATTTGTTGAAATAGCGTAATAATATTAGAAGAACTTTATTACACAGTCGTCTCAGTACTTACTGTACCTTTGTAGTAATATTCTATCAATCTAAATTTGGTGCACTTTAATTATTCATACAGAGTTGACTTAGATATTTATGAAATTCAAATTTTCAATAGTTTATAATATTTGTTGAAATTAGAAATGAAGTTATCAGTTTTTTCAAGTATTTTCTATTCTTGTCGTTCTCTTACTTTTTCTTTCTTTATAAGTGTTTTTCCTTTGAAATTCTATCTTTCATTAAATAACTTTATTATTTTTTTACATTTAACAAGACTACTTTTTCTTTACATTTTACTACAGCTCACTCGCACCTATCTTTTAGCATCTTGTTTTTATTGATGTACACTTCATTATTATTTTTCATAATTAATTACCGATAATGTAAGGCACCACATTCGAATGATATGACAAGGAAAGTAGTGTGATATGCCGAAAAAGAATATTCATATAGATCTATGTTTTTTATGAAAAGCCAATCTTCCGTTATTTACAAATATTTAAGAAATTCTAAGAATGCGAAGATAGAGCGACTCATTAGATAAAAGAAAAAACTAAAACAGTCTCCGAAATGTATAACATATAGCGTTAAAATACTATTATTCTGTTAATTTTTATTTTTTTTAGAATATAATATTTTTTAAGATATAACATTTTATATTATTAAATAATTAATTGGTTATTGAACGATTTCCTTTCAAGTAAAGAAATTATATTTGCGATGAAAATTTAAGACTGTAAGTATAGTTATTCATACATACGTTATTAAGAAATACTGAATCAAAACCTGTTCTTCAAAAATAATCATTTACTAGATATTGGATGTAATTCTAGTAAAATCATGCACACTATATATAGAATAATATTTCTAACGTGATAGATTATTTAAAAAAAGGTATCTAGCATCAGGTCTTTCGTAAAGATGGAATCATTTATAGCATCTACACTCAATCCAGAGCAACGATAAGAATAAAATATGCTGACGAATATATCGTTAGGATCAAATTCATATTTTGATCGCTACAATGATACTGCAACGAAGAAAGAAATAATAATCAGACGAAAGGGCACCACTGAGATTAAAGGCATCGTTAAAAACAGAATCTGGCAGCCAGAAAAGCCAGTCAGCCGCGCAAAATTGCTATTACGCGCAAGCGTTTTCAGTTTCGCGGATCGATGGGCCTCTTGCTCGCGAGAATGTAATTGGCTTGTCGCAATCCAGGTCCGGGCGTTACCTCGCGCTCGGGCATTTGCATAATCGACGGTCGCGATTCTCGTAATAATTCTCTCGTTTCGTTCTATTACAACATAAGCTTTCGTTGTGTATACTTGGAAATAAGTATTTCTTCGTTAAATCGTTCTACATTTTGCATAATTAAATGGCATTTCATCGGTAATACAAAACTTCAGTTCAATTTATTGTGCATTATTTGTACTTACGTTATTGGCCCAATAATCGTTTTAGCCTTACCGACAATCCTTATGAAGATCGATAGCTTCAATTCATTTTTTATTACGTATCACGTATTACGCCATAAATATTATGGCGGTAGTCCAATAACATTTAATAACTTAAGAATCAATATATTTACTGTTAAATAGTGTATTGATATGAATTGTATAATTATGTTCTGAAATTCTGAAAACTTCATATTTTTTAAGTTTTCAAGTTTTTCTTTTAAATTATGTAAGTTATTGCTTCGACAAGATTATCACATTATTTTTTTTTATTTTATTTATTTATTAAGTTTTTATTTTTTAATAGTAATGTCTATCGCAGCCTAATTTCTTAGAAATATATACACACATATATATATTTATTTATTTATTTATTTAGATTTTATATATATTATTACGTTTTAATAATTAATTTTAATCTATTTAAGTTAAAGTCATACAGACTTTCCTTAAGATAAAACTATTAAAATGTCAATTTCTTTGAATTTTTGGATACGTTATTAAGTTAGTTATTAAAATATGTCATTTATAGCTGACGAAGTGTAGAACAAGAGAAAATTTATTAGAGAGATACCTAATACAATAAATCTGTAGAATTCTCAATCTCTCTAATTGTTTAGTTCTTATATCTAAGTATAGATTTATAGATTTACGTATATTTTTGTTTTTTATAAGGAAAAGAACTTTTTTTATGTATAGTTATATATTTTACCAAATAAATAGAAACAACGTTCTTCGTTATTATGACCACAATATTAATACAACTCAATTATGATTATTAGTGCAGATTGGAAAATAATAAATAGTATAAAGTCATGTGTATATAAAAAATTCTTATGTTAAAAAATGAAGTACTAAAAGTAAGCGATAACGTCTAATTTGTTAAGAATGAATTTATGTCAGTTTCAACCGTGAAAAATAATATATGTAAACATAAAACGGTAGGAGACAAAGTATAGAACATACGAAGCTGGCATACATATACAAATATATATATATACAATAAGCGATTGGCATAAATCAAAACAGTCGTAGTCAGATTGGAAGATTCTAAAAAGAAATGGAATTACAGTTGTTTCTACTCTGCACCAGAATTTATCACGATTGATTATTTGTCAACTGTTCTTTTCGGATACATAAAATATTATGTTCTGTCAGTTTTACAACTTATAATGTGAGAGACTAATGCAAAACTTTATAGAAATTTCGAAGTTAATACTCTTTATGTTTACACGTAGAACGCATATAATTATGAAAACGGAGATGAAAATTATCGGAATGCAAGTTGCCAAAAACGATCTGGAAATTAAATTTTATTGACTAATTATTTTAATATTCATTATTTTTTGTGAAGAAAGAATTTTGAGAACTTGTTTCATAATATTTCATGGAGTATCTGAACTATTAATTATTAATTTCTAAAATACTTTTTAAAGGATTCATGATGTCATTAAAAATTACGATACGAAAGTCTAGCTTGATATGCTACATTGTTTAAATAACGGTAATCCAATTAATTTTTATGGCATAAATAATTCTAACTATTCGAGTTAGTCTCAATTATAAATTTGAAACTACTAATTACTTGTATCTTAATACAAATTTAAATACGTCTTTCATAATTAACTTCTTCGTTAAGACGAAAATTGTAATGTATACGATTTTATCATTAATGTTTATATTACATAAAATTACACCAACTATAAATATTGTGTATTAAGGATTTTGTACGAGTACAATAGATTGAAGTCTGAATGCTTGACTGATATGTCCTTGCACAGAGGAAATTAAGCTCCCCTTCATAATACATTACACTTGAAGGATTAAATAAATTTTATTTGCGTAGGTTTATGCGATAGATTTGTCAGCATCAGTTCAGAATATATTTTACTATCTTATTTTATTTTTCTCTACTTTGTTAGAAATGTTAACGAACAACATAATTATTATTATTATTCTAAATTTCAAAAACTTAGCTGAGAATTTAAAAATATTGGTAAATATTAAGAATATTGATTAAAAAGTTCATTTGTCATAAAAATTAAACTCTTACAAACTTAACTAATTAAGATCTGAGGGTTTAGTTGCTTAGGTAGCTATTACTTATATATAATGAAAAATATTAACATTTTATCGAAATTCATTAGTTTATTAAGTGTTAAATTTGAATATTTAAATACTCATATGATTATATCTTTATAAGTGACCCTATAAATATACCATTGTTTTTAATACAATAGAAATTATCGATAGCTTTCAGAACCTGATGGTATATATATATATATATATATGTACATATACACACACATATATATATATATACATATATATTCTTTAAATGATGTTAACTGTTTATGAAATATTTTAGTCCTCATTCATGTTAGGATTTTCTATTATGCTTATAACTGTACGGCAACCAGTAAGTTTTATTTAGATCTTGTTATGTAGACAAGTTATAATCAAAGACGTTTTAATGATCAGCTAATAAATCTGTTATTTCGCAATAATTTTTTAATAAAATTTGTTTATACTTTATCAACGTGTATTAATATGTGCCCAAAATTTTAAAAACGTTGTTGTTTCTTTCGTTAAAAAAATCTCCATTAATACTGTTTTTACCATTCTAATTAAATTAAAAAACTAGGATACTGCCATAAGATAGTTGCAAGACTCTTCAATCATTCAATTTGTTTGTTTGACTTTGTTTCAAAACATTTAAATTAATTGTTTTCATTTATTTTCGTCATTATAAGAAGGAAACAAGAGTTCTACGACAATGTTGATTCATAAGGAGATCACAATGAATTATTACGGACCCACTTTGCTTTCAAAGATAGAAACTGACATAATTTTTCAAATCTTCTAGTTGTCAACTTGCCACAGCTGCTATAGCTTTCACTTTCTGTAAATTTCATCAATTTTCTAAATACTTTTTTATTTGTTGCAAATTCTCTCTCAATGTAATACGTGTAAATTTCATTTATATATTTAAACATACATTACAGATATTACGTTTTATTAAAACGGGCAGTTATTCACAAACAAATTTCTTCCTTTTTATGATATTATTTAGGAAGATCTTATCCGCTGTTATAAATGTACTACAGAAATTCTATTAAAATTAATTATGAACTACTTTATTATGAATATCTTTAATTAGCACATCTAAGCTATGGCTTAGTTCAGCTTAAGCGATTCTACAGGATTAAAGTTCAACTGGTTAGCAACAGGTAAATTCATGTCTGTCGTTTAGTTTGGCATCTGAAGTCATATTAAATAGAAATGTAAGTGTATTATCACGATCACACGTTCTTATAAAATATTCGCTGTATAAAATTTTTATAAAGTAATTGTGATTGCGTTATGCAAGTTACCATTTGTATTGTTTGGTTCATTTTCACTTAGCATTTAAAATATAAATTAATTAGATATTTCTGTTAGTGTGATCATCATAATTATTATAGAAATATAAAATTATTAAATTATATAAGTGTCTTTAACGAGCATTTTTTGTCGCTACAAATTTTTTTATGATATATTAATATTACAAAGATAGAAATTGTATTTAATTAAATAAAAATATCTATTCTAAGGAAATATGGACTTTATTAGTTATTAAATGTTAAGGAAAACTTGTGGATAAGTTTATAAATAACTATTTTGATTAATTATAAGTTTTTATAAGATTAGATCACAATTTTGTAACATATGTCGTTCATTTATTGTTGAAATTTTTTTCATTTCTTTGAGTGTATTTAAAACTGAAAATTACTTAATTCTCACGAAATGACAATATTTATTATTGAATAAAAAATATTACCTTTTATTTATTCTTGAATAAAGGTGTAATGTCTATAGCACGTCCACGATTCAAGCCCGAAAAGGTTATGAAAATTAGTGTATAGAAAATGTTGCTTAAGAGTAATATTATACACGTAATTATTAATAGAAGTACGTAATAATACTATGTATAATACTAATTATACCTTATGATTTACAAATATACCAACAGTATAAATTTAATGTACTTTAGAAAAAATAAATATTTATCTTAAATATAATGACAAAATAAAATGTAATTATAACTAAATTTAACCAAATCCTATGATTTTAAATTAAGCATAACATAAAGAAATATTCGAAAATCGATCTTAGTACTAGCCAATTTCTATTTGCAACAATTTGACAATTTGTTTCTTTGTATTAGTTTTAAAAATTAGAAAAGCATACCAAATGAAAGTTATAAATTACATTTAAAAAATTATTCAAATTTTAATGTTATATGACATAAATTTTATGCTATTAGAATAACTCAAATAAAATAATAATGTTTTATTATTAGATGAGCTGATTCATGTCGGGTTTATTTATTAGGTAATTACTATTCATGTTTCCTTTTCTCTGCATATAGATATATTAATGTGAGAGAGAACTTAAAATTAACATAATAATGGTTAGAGAACATTGCTATGATATGTAAAATGCATTTGATAACTGATCGAATCTTCCATAATGTTAGGTAATTTTTACTAAAATTTGTATCGATTACAGTAGTTGTTTAATTCGGCTACTTTTAAGAAGTGGACATGGAAATGATGAGATTTTTAATTGAATGTTTACAGCAAGTGCGTGTACATAAGTACATAAAAACATTTACATAAGACCATTCTTACTTTGTTTATTTACATTTATTCACTTAGAAACTTTAAAATAATTTTAATTATGATAATATTAGAAAAGCAAAATTGATATTGTACTTTAAGATATTTAAAGTATAAACTAAAGGGTTGATACATCCTCTTTTTGGTTATTTGAAAATATTTGAATACATGTAAATGTAATCAAAATTAAGATTAAAAGTATTGTAAAATATTGTTTTATGAAAAGTAAATTTTGTTAAAATATATATAATTTATATTATGTTCATCATCTAATAATAAATTTTTCATAAAAGTGAAATAATTTTTATTATACTTTACCTTTTCATAAAATGTTTCAATAGTCCCTTCTTTACCATTGCCCTGTAAGTTAAAGTGTAATTAATTTGTTCGATATTCTCTTTCTTCTGAGTATGTAAGTTAAATGATTATAAATAAAACCTTATGCATTAATTGAACCAGGTGAAAACTTACGTACGGTATCTAGAATATTCAATGTATGAAAAACTCTTATATAATATTATATATTATTTTATTTTTTCAAGCTAGTGTTCACGAATTGTGTAAGATTATATACAACGATTGTAATGAAATTCTTTAGTTTGTTAGTTGAATATTCTTGTATATACTTAGAAACATTTTGATGATGCAATAAAACAATAAACAATCCTCGATCAAGCTTGCATTAGTTCCTCTTACAATATTCTTACATAACTTTACCGATTAACGAGATCCACAACAATGACTTTACTTTCATAAAAAAAGAAACCTTAAGAAAAAGATTTTTTTCTATAATGTAAATGTATTATTAAACTTAAAAGAAATTATGATTATCGGTTCAACTCTGCAAAATTCTGAAATTTTATTAAATTTTTAATTTAATTTAATTATTATAAATAATATAATCATAGATGAGTTTGCATTTTTTTCCAGTTAATGGGAAATAAAACATTAGACTTAATTGGATCCTTGGTAATGGATATCTCTTTAACATTGGAATATTTTGAAAATAAAATGGCGTTCTCAAAAAGCTACTTGATAAACAATATTAAGTACTTCGATAATACAGATAATTAATTTTTTATCTATTTTGTTTCATTTTATATCAATCTTTAAATTAAAAAATACATATCCTATCTAAAATTATGAAACTTTTAATAAGAAAATTATTTCTCTAAAGTATTATAAATTAAAATCAATCAATAAATAGCTAATAAATTAATGAACTATTCTTCAAATATATATACAGATAGAAATTAAATCTTATTATGACTTTCTAAAGATATGTAACTTCATTGGCACTTCTAAATATACATCGATAACTGAACGATTTTAAGAACTATTAGATAATACGTATTAAAATAAGAAAATAGTGATGCGAAATGTATGGAAAAGAGTTAGAATAAAACTTAAAAGATATTTGTCGGAAACTATAAACATGGATTATGCAGCTAATAATTATATAATTAAAATTTTGAAGTTAATACAAACTCTTGCAAATGAAGTTATTTTATTCCTTGTTTTATCGTGCTAAAATTATTTATCGATTTTAGGCAAATATATGTATATATATAATTATATGTAATCTCATATCAATGAAAGGGGTTTAATTTCTCAAAATGATACACTAAGTATTTTCAAGTTATTGCGAATATTGACCCCTTACATTCATACGTGATATTCATTTATATTTTTACTGTCATATGTGACAATATTATTGTGTTAGTATGCATATGTATGTATGCAAGCGAAGGTTAAAATCGGTATAACCGAGGGTACATAAGCGAGGGAGTAACGTTAGAATCCCTCAACAGTCGTTTAGGTCTCTGTAATAATGTGTATAGGCGGTATAGTATTTGTGAAAGGGAGTTCTTCGTATTATCTTTAAAATGTATTAAGCAGAATCGGTCTATGCGACCTTACTTACCAATATAACGATCCGGAAAGAAACGTATAAACGTTAACCTCATTGAATAAAATACTTTTTATTTTCGCAATAAAAATACCACTAATAAATACGTAAAGTCGTAATTTCATTAAATGATTTTTTTTAATTATTTTGTTTTTTTGAATTTTCATTAAAAAAATTAAGTTCATTATTCTAAATTTTTCTAGTGCAAATTTTTTATTTTATTCGGTAATATTTTAGTTTTATTAATTTAAATTATTCCTTCTTAAAATACTTGTTGTTTATTGAAAACAGAATTCAATGCGCATATATTCTGGACATATTCACGTTAAAGAATTATTGTTTTTTAATTTTAAGTTTAATGTAATGGTAGTGCAGTTAATAAATAAAAATAAAATACGATTTCAAAGAACGAATACTTATATGTTGTTAAAATCCTTGATGGTTCATTAATTTTATTGCTTATAATTAGTGGAAAATATTGTCTTAAATCATTTCTTAGCAAACTATAATTTTTGTTTATGTATTTATGATTATTTTTATGTTATTTATGACGAAAAACTATTCAAGATAATTATGTTAAATTTAAAGATGAACGTTAAAAATTCTATTTTTATTCTCCGCATTTACAGGAATACTGTTGACTAAAGAGATCTATTTTATATGCTTAGATTAGAAATGAGAGGAAAGAAGGAGACTGACATCTAAAAATTTCATTCCGCATGTAAATTAAAGTTTTAGATTGTCATAATATTCTTAAATAAATATTTTAATTTGTTTAGTCTATATAATTTTTAAATTTTAATTTCAGTGATTTGAAGAATTTCAGGATATCTTATTAGTTTTATATGAACGACGTAATTTAAATTCTGTATTTTCTAATTATATAGTGAAACTGAAACAAAGTAATGCTAATGTACTAATGAGAGTCATAAAATTTGAAATATTATTTCAAATACAGAATGAATTGTTCAGAATATTTCATTCGTCACTTATCATAATTTTAGCTTTGTCTTTAAATAATGTTCTAAAGTGAAATTAGTTACGCTTCTTTCCAATTGAAAACATTTTGCAGAGTAGCTAAGATTATGTTCTCAGAGAGTATTATAAATTCGGTATCAAGATAAACTATTCTATAATTATGAACCTATTTTATTTTAAATACACAATGATTTCTTAGTAATAGTGCAATTTATTCGTTTCTATATGTTTATATATTTGTATATTTATGTACTTTATTATTTTTAAAATCAAAACACATTGTCCGTTTAAAATATCACGAAATTATTCAACAAATATATTTCTTATTGATAAGAAATGTAACGCAAGAAGGTAACGCATGATCATTTATATTTTATTTATATTTATATTCAAAAATGCAGCATTATTATTCTTCTATGAACAAGTTGTTAATGAACACTTATTTATATTGAAAAGCGTATCGTTTAAAAAAAAATAAATAAATAAAAATGACAATACAAAATGTGTACCCCTTATAGCGATTAATACATTTCAAAAAATTTCAAATAAATTTCATTCTAACAATTAGCTTTTACATAAACAATTGGATAATAATCTAAAAAAGTCTATAAACCTTCTACCGTAACACGCGGTCACTGTTCTCCTCCACTTCTTATTATAGAACTGGTACATACATGAATCAAGATCAACGCACCACAGCGTCGACACTACGTCGCCACGTGGCAAAACGACTTCCATAGCATCCGCCTTTATGAAGTCAAAGAGCAAGAGACATGATTGCAGGAGCCCTCGGGACGTTCCTGACTAATTCTACAGAACGATGCTGTTGGTTTCTCCGATGAATTAAGCTGACACTTTCTTTGTGCTCTAATATCGTACCTATTTATCTATCGAGATTCATGCGATTAATCGTACGCGCAAAACTGAATTTATCACGTTCGATAATATCTAGCGTTTGGCCAGCTATGCGAAAGGAATGATGCGACTTCGTTGATCACCTACATAGGAATTTTATTATTAGAAACTTATAGCAAGCTATGACGATATATATAAAACTGAATATTATTCAGTTATTTCCATTAATTAAACACAAGCTTAATATTTCTTACGAGGACTAATTTTAATTCATAAGTTTAGTCAATTACACGTGTAAAGTTGATTCAATTAAGATGTAAGATGGTCTTAAGTTGATATAAAATAATATGACCTGCTATTTGAATTATGAAATAGTATGAGCTAATATAGTAAGAGTAGATTCGTTAATTATACAACCAAGAAATTCTTTGTTCACTATAGAATTTAATTTCATAGCAATAAATAATATATAAATTTATATAATTTCAACTACATAACTAGTATAAATAGTATAAGTATATATTATTATACCGTTATATTCTACAGAATTTAGAAAGTATTTAATTTTCATTTTTATGTTAAATTCACGAATATTCATTGTAATATGAGAATTTTTATGAGATTATAAAAAGAATGTTAAACGTTCGATACAATATGAATTAGTAAGTTAAAAGCCCTGTTATATAAATATTTTTATAAAATTATATATTCCATTGTAGCTAATAAATAAGTCATTTTTTTAATATAATTCACTTCAACAACTTCTTATTAATAGATAGTGCTACACATTTAACGTATTCACATAAAAGGAGATTACTGAAAAGTTCACTTTGCATAACAAGTCGTCAAATTATGAAATACTATTTAGTTTATGCTGGAAAACTACAGATACAGAAAGATTTTACATTTATATATACATAGCTTATATGTACATATAGCTTATATATGTGTGTGTGTGTGTGTACAGCTTATATTATTCTTTATACAAAATATTCAGTGACGAAATATTAAGAAATAAATTCGTTACATCGTTTTTACACGTAACGCAAAGAATTACATAAGTGACTTTAAACAATGCTTTGAAGTATGAATAAAATACAGTTATATGCTGACTATTTGAGCTATTAAAGCATAGGAAAAATGACAGACATTGAATATTAATGAGTTTTTAATTTTATGTATAAAATCATATCAAATACAATGTTACATTGATATTTGTGAATCATACGCTGAAAAAATATTAACTTAAGAATTTCATTCATAGAACTGAAATGACTACAAACGTTGTTTTGATATAATAACATAAAATGTAGAAACTGTCAAAACTATTTCTTATTGTATGTTTTTTATAATATGCTCAGTTCAATTTACGAAACGTAAATATTACGTAATGAGTATTAAGTATGCAGATTATCGACGCATGAAAATGCGCATAAAAATATTTTATTGTGTCAAAGATGCTTCGAATAATTTTTTTCTTCAAATTAACACGAGTAGTTTGCAAATAGTTATTCCGAAACGATAAAATGTTTGAAAAAGAAAACTTTTTAACGAAGCTCAGAATTACTGATACGACGAAAAAGACAATAGAAAACTTATATAAGTAAAAATAACAAATAGAAAATTAAAATATAACAATATTGTTTGTTCTAATACATTTCTGTAATAATATTAAAAATAATACTGATCTTAATATTTAACTAAATTAAATTAAATTTGATTTAGGAAGGAAAATGAAGGAAATATATTAAAAGAAAATTATAATGACAGGAATATTTATGAAGAAGTTCTGTCTTGTGTCTTTAAACGAGTTATATTTTAAATTATATTTTAATTCTATTTATATTTTAAAAATAGAAAATATTAAATTGGAATTGACATAAAAATTTTGAACGTACTTTAGAATGATTGAAAAAGTCAATAAACAGGCAGACTTAAGAATCACCTTAATAAGAGTAAATTATCTCCAGAACATTATACGTACATTAAAGTACAGTAAAAAGTCGCGAATCACTTACAACACAAACGACGTATGCGTGTAATAAAGGCGACACACAGTTCAGTGCATCGACTAAGTGGTGTAATACGGTTACACGGTAGTCTAACGTCACGTTCACCCATACAATGCCGCTAGTAAAAAATCCGCAATGTGAAAGTATCTATCCACTCGCGGGGTGCAGCAGTTTGAATTACATAACGCACGTAAGTAGGAGGCGTAAAAGCACTTTAAAAGCGCGCATTGTCCTCTCTTTTTCTTTCTCTCTTTGTTCGTGACACTATAGATTCTGCAGCGGCAGTGTCGACTAAATGCCTTTTATTATCGCGAGGACGGGAGGAGAAGTGATGGAGGTTGACGCACCAACGTCGCGGACACACGTGTGGAAGGATTATTTAACTCGATGCGCGCATTGACTTTTTGCTAAATTTCACTTCTTATTTCACGTTGATTTACTTTTTTTTCTGTCTGTTACGTGCCGTTGCCCTTTTCATCTAATTTCCTTTCGTTTCAATTCATTTAATGATCCAATGATTAATTGCAATAAATAAAAGTAATGATAATGTTGCTATTATTATTCGCATAGTAGTAACTGAATAATATGAGCTTCTGTTTTTCTTAAATAACATTAAGAACGATACTTTGTATTTAAGATTATTCGAGTACTTTATTAGTGTATGCATATCTTAATTATTTAATAACAAGATTAATTAATTCTATTCATACATTTGACTAATTCATTAATACTTATTATTATTTTTGAATTATCACTTTTACAGAAACATATTTGCTTTCTTTTGTATAAGACATAAAAGAAAAATATAAAAAAGCTTTAAACGATAAGAAGATATGTTTTATTATGTTTGTTTTCTCAAAGACTAATTTGTTTCACTTTTAAATTTAGTTAACATCTTAATACGAATAAAAGTAATATTAGAATACTACAAGTATAAATTCTTCGCATCCTATTTCTTATATTATTGTTTTTATTACAATATTAATTTTATATTTTCATATTCTATTTATTGCTTGGTTAAAGTACTTCAAATACTCAGTCATTGTATTTTTTTATTTTTTCTCTTAACTGATCATAAATCTCTATCTTCTTACGAACAAAATATAAATGAATTATTAAAGCATAGTTGCGTCTGAATAAAAAAGAGAAATTGTTTATAACAGTTACAAAATATTATTAATTGAGTAAAATATGTACTTATATATACTGTATAATATATTAATGAAAACTTTCAACAACAATCGTGCATAGTAGTTATGTTATCCTTATAACGGATTTAACTTAACATTTAAGTGAATGTATTAGAATGTTGACTACTTACCGACTTATATGATTAGATTCCATATTTGAAATACATAAATATATAATTTTTCAATTATAGTCCTGATCATTTAACAGATAATACATTCTAAATAGTCATTATGAAAATTATATTCTATAATTATGATAAACTTTTTTGATCAGATTTTATTGTATCACATCATGTAAAAATTTATTAAATTCTCTTCATTTTCTGATTTTTCGTTAATAATTATCAATTAATAAAATAGAAATAAAACTAAAGAATAGAAAAATGCACTTTAAAAAATATCATTTAAATTAAATATGTAAGAAATTCTTCATTATTAATGTAATGAATGTAGAAAATACTATCACATTAAATATTGAAAAATCTTAATTATAAATTTCTGTTTGATATCGAAAATAGATAACTGATGTACTATTACCAATACAAATTATTGTAATCCCATTTATACTGTAAATAATAAATAATCCCACTAACATAAGATTCTCAATATCCTGTAAACATTATTTGGAATTCCTATGCATCATATAAATTAATAATATATTCAAAAAAAATTAAATAGTTCTGTATATAAATACCTTTGTAAATTATGTTGTTAGTCTATTATAATATATTGAATTAAGTTTTTAGTTTAACTCCACAAATTTTACAAGTTACCCTATAGCTCACTATATAAAAATACAAATATTAAAATATTATTATAATTTTTTTAATTTTAACAATATTTACATAATATTACAATCATTTACATTATGATACGGAGCAAAATAAAAAAATTTACTATGTAAATTGAAAAATTATTTTGAAGATTAGATAGATTAAAATTTGCAAGACAAAAATATAGATGCATATTTATTTAGGTTAGTATTTTCATTTTATTTCTTAAAATGGTATTATTCGAAATATATTTTATATTATCTTTGAAATTTCAATAAAATACGTAAAAATGGTGCCTATAAAACTGAAGATGAGTTAGTTTTCAGTTACTGTGACGTATGAATTATTTAAAATATTGTTAGTTTAAATTAAAATTACCAAAATTTACCAATTCACTGGAGTTTAACTATAGTAACGGTATTATAATTAAATAATTATAAAATTGCATTATTTAAAATGTATGAAAATTATATTTTATAAATGTAAAAAAAGAAAATCCTTTAAAATATATAAATTATAGAAGATAAATAAATATTTTAAAATGTTAGAGAAACAAATAATATTTTTCACAAAATATCTTTGAGAAGTATATCAGCATATTAGCATATTAAATTGATTGATATAAAAATATTGAATTACTTAATAAAGTTAATTAATTCACTTAACTTGTCTGTTACTTATAAAGTTTTTGATAATATTATTTATATTGACATTTGTTACATTCAGTCTGATAGAAGAAGATAGCATTTATAAGAACTTAAGATCGAAATTTTATAAAAAATTTTTAAAAACTAATTATCATTCTTAATAAATTAAGTTTAATTAAATAATTGAACGAATGTAAACACAGACCTTTGATTACCATATCGTATTAACAAGTAACCATTGTAATGTTTACTAGAATTTATGATAATTTATTTCTCATGTGTAATATAATAAATTGTTATTATGTTGAAACTACTTAACTACCTAATCTACCTAACCTTTCTATATTTCATAATAAATTTCGCAATTGGAATATATTTTTATTATTTTATTTGCTTAAAATTATAGAGGTAAGGTTGTTTATGTATACAATTATTTTTAAACGAAGATCTAATATTTCTAAATATTTTTTACAAATATTTGATCGATATAATCATAAAGTTTCGATATATTAACAAGTACATAATTTGAATTAATACATTATTTAACAAAGAATGATATATATTTACAAGTATAATATATTTCAATTATGGTGATGTATCATAAATTTTTATGATGTGAAGAATATAGCTTTATTTCAGTCTTATAATAAAGTACTATAATATATAATATTACCCCACTTGAGATAATCTTATATTATTGCAAAATTTATAAACCGTAAAGCGTCATAACTAGTTACTTGAGATATTTTTAATTTGGATTCCACTCGACGTAAGGATGCAGACCAATATAATGAATGTTGAAAATTTGAATGAAATATATAGAACATTTATTTACGTAGATTAGATGTTGGTAAATTTCATTGTAAAAGTTTATTTACAAATGGAAATTTATTACTTAAGATGATAATCATTTGATATAATTCTCGATTGTAAAATCAGAGAAATTTTTTTTGAAATTTCAACAATGATATCTAACAAGAATTGATTTGCTCAACATTTCATCTATTTAATTACATTAAATCTAGATTCTTAGGAATGCACGATCTCGAAATCCTAATAAATAGAATGAAAATGACTTACAATAAATTTCAATCTAATTTCTATTATTTCTTTATGAAATTCTTTCTCTTGGTATAACTTTTTTTAGCACGAAACATTTATTACCAGGATCGTCTCTGTAGGCGTCGATTTTTGCAGCGGCGTGTGTGCGTACACAAAGCGTACGCATACGCACGCATGTCGTATTCATGAGCGGGCATTTCCGTCTCCGCTATAACTGGCGTATGTGTGAGAACGGCTAAGGGATACATTCGTGAGCCAAAATAGAATAATAAGCACAAGCAGAGGAAGAAACAAATCCATTAACGTCTTCATTCGAATCAGTATCGCGATTCGAAAGCACCCACTCGTTTTCTTTATCTTCCATATATTGTGCGGAAAGATTTACATTTGCATTGGAATTTCGTGAGTGCAATACCATGTGTCAGCTTTTTTTCCCGATAGCAAAGTAGCGATACTTTGGTTGGAATTTTTTTATTGGGTTGGAAAATTTAGCGTATAGATGCCTTTAATTACTGCGTATTGCAACAGTGATATTTAATTTACTGATACATTCATTATTTATTATAACGTAAAGTATAATTGAAAGAAAATTTTTGGATAAAATGCTATTTCATTAATACGTAAATATAATAAATCTTCAAAAATGATGTTATTGGTTTTTCGATTTCCACGATAAGTAAAGTGTTGACTATTACGACAATCTTTAGTATTCAAATTAGTTCTGGTATTATTGATCTGCAAAGGTATATCAATTTTAATAAATATATTTATTAAGATGTATTAAGTTTGAGAAAGATCGTGACAGAAAATATTTTATTGAAAATTTATGACATACCATAACTCAATATTTACTATTTACATTCATGAAAAATCATGGTAACACGAATGTAAGTAAAATATAATTGTAATGTTTACTTTATATATTAACGATTTGTTAGATATGTCATAAAATAATAATTACTGCTACTTAATTTTTACTATGACTCATTTATTCTTACAATGAGTTGTATCGACATTTTTTAGGTCTCAGCTGTTGTAAACAAAATTTTCCGTAACATGAAATTCACGTAACTAATCTTTATTTTATTTGATATTTGTTCGTTAAAATTTTATTCGAATATTATATATATATATATATATATATATATATATATATATATATATACATAAGTTTTTCTTTATTGAATTATATATCAAGTCTGTTTTGAGCTTATTTTTCATATTTTTAAACAAAATAATCTATCGACCTAATTTATTATAGTTTTCATTATAACAATATACTTTCTAGGAAAATTAGTTTATTATTTAATACAATAATATTCTACAGTTTTCAAAATGCTAATTTACATAAATATCTTACTGCAAGATGGAACGTAAATTTCAATTCATAATTCAATATACTTATGTAAATTAATGTCATCAATAATATTATATAATATTATAATATATCAATTTTATTCTAGTAAATTCAACTCCTGTTTTAATTAAAAGAAATAAACTGTATTAAAATACTTGAGAATTGTATTGTGTAATTAAATATGAATTTTCTATTTATCAATTTTTTTTTAAATTAATGCAATCTTGCTATGTAAAGTAGAGTAGTATTTATAATTTAGAAATACCGTAATAATTATGTATATGCTTCTTCAATAGTGACATATATTAAATTCGTCGTACTTTAAATATAGTAGTTATAAAATTATATTCTGCATTTTATGAAAATTGATCTTGAACAAATATTATTTATAGTTAAATAAATACTATATAGTTATAGTTAAAATAATATTTTAATATTTCTGATATATTAATAATATATTTTAAGAATATTTTAAACATTGCCTGAATTTATTATCAAAGTTTATTAATTTAAGTGAAATAAATTGAAAACATAATCATTTTTACTAGAATTTACTGGAATTTAAATAAATATTATTGAAAATATTTTTCAAGATCTGCTTTATTAGTGATACTTAAATGCTGTGAATAGACATACATTTAATACTTTATATGAATTATAGTCAGGGTTTTCTATTAGCTTGTATAACAGTTTTAATTTATATAATGCAATAACAATAATTTATTTTCAAACTTACTTTAGAATTGTTAATATTTAAGTGTTTAAAAAGTGTATGAACAAAAATCTATTATTTAATTTAATGCTGGATTAGAAAAATATAACCACATTTTGGAAAATATAAATATCTAAGGTATTAAGGTACAGAATATATATCTATATACTCAAATATAGATTCTTAACAAAATAAATTTAAAAGAGGCTGTAAAATTTATGTTAAGGTAGTTAATTATCTAATTCTTTTCGGCTTTTCATATTTTACATTTTATCAGCAACTATACCGATTAGGTTAGGCATGTTCATCATATATGCATTAACTCACAATTTACTGGAATATAGTCAATTATTATGTAGTCCATTGCATTATAAAAAAAATTTGTAAATTATTCAAATTTTATTGTAATTGTATTTTATGTTGAAAACTATTTATTTCATAATTTGAAAGTGTACAATAAAAATTAAGAAATTATACGCTTATTCACCTAATATCAGTTCATCAGAAAATTGTTTCTTAAGCTATTGTTAGTTCCATTCATGGGTTATTACCGAGAATACTTTTTTACTTTCAAATGTGGCAGTATTTATGTGATAAGAAATTAGATATGTGATTGTCAATTCTTACGCACTTTCAAATTTCATGAGTAAGTTTAGTTAGCAAATTTAGTTTTAAGTATAGGAGTAGAATATACTAAATATTCTTATTATATATTAATTCATTATTGTATTTAAATACACGTAAAAATGTAATTACCAATTAATAAGTTGTATCTTTTATTACTAGAATGATATTTTCAGAACATATGTGTCATTATTGCATCAGTAGAATTATGCAAATAAGAACATGTTATGCATGCTTCTTAACATTTCATAGAATCTCAGAACTTATAAACACAACGTATTGCATATTTTACTTTGGATTGAAATCTTTCTTATATTATTATTATCCATTCACGAGATCAGTATTAATGTGTTGCAACAAGATACTACAAAGATGTTTGTGTTATGCTTTCTAGAAAGAATTTCCATATAAAAAGAATGAATTTTCAATTAATTCCTTTTTATTTTCATATTCAAATAATTATATAACTCAAAATTTAGAAAAAGACTTTGATTTTAAATATTAATTTTTAATTTATTGATGCTTTATATGATTACTAATAATTATAGAACTTAATAGTGCATTTTAAAAGCATATATTGTAAGAGTAGTACTTATGTTTTAAAAAATATTAAAATAACATAAAATATAGTAATTAGAATAATTCAAATTTTAAAATAAATTCAAGGAATGAACATATACTGTGACATATAAGAAAATAAGTAGGTTACAATCAATAATAAAATAATGTGTTATTTTTCATTGTTATGTTAGTATTTATAAAATTATTAGTTTAACTTTATAAAATAATCTACTCACTTGTGTTATTAAATTTTATTTTTATTTCTACACTTAAATACATATTGGAAGAATACATTACTTCGTTATTATGTACCCTAATCACGGTATAAACAAGCAATTTTATAGAAGCAAAATAAATATAAAACTTCAATATCTACTAATTAAACATCTTAATTTATGATGTCACATATACAGAACTTTTAATAATTGAAATGTACCACAAAAATAATACAAGTACTTATTCTTTATTCAGACAAACTAAAGTTTTCTCGAAAGTTAAAGTTTGCATATACATTACGTTATAATTAAAGAAATTCTTTTGGTCTACGTAGTGCGAAATAATCATGCAAATATTTGTTTTAGTTTAAAATGTAAGTATTATTACAGTAATCGTTAAGCTAAAAAATAGTATAGAAAGAAATTTCATGCATTTCAAATATTTAGAATAACAAAATTAATTATAATAAATTCAATAGAAATGTACTTATGATTTAATAATTATGATTAAATAATTTTGGACCAGATATAAATTTACTTAATCTACATCTTTATATCTCATATAATTAAAAGTAGGTTCTTGTTATTTCACTTATAGAAATATCGATTAAATAAAAACTGTATTTTAATCTGATATCAAGATAAAATCTTTAAGATAAGATTTTTTGTTCATGACTGTTATATAAAATTTATTTATCATAGATATAATTCCTCATGATACACGAACATTTCTATTTCAACTAAATAAATAATATCTACGTATACAGTAGAACACAGGAAATAACATAGTAAATAATTTACGGATGTCTTGGATCTATTGTATCTATTATTCAAGGAAGACAACATTCCACCTACTAGTTGGCCTTTAACATGAATAAATGACAAATATATTTAATCTTCTAGTGGTATTAGATTTCAATAATAAAATAATTATATTTAAAAAATGATTTATTAATTTTGTATTACATAAATTCTCTTTGTAATTTAATATTATCATAAAGGAGTATTATTATACGTGCAGAGAAGTAAATTATAAAAGACAGATACTATATTGTTGGAACAAATTGTTCCGTATATTATTAAATAATTTTTATGTATGTTAATGAAGATATTTATTTTAAACTACATATACAACTCTTAAGATAATTTTCTATACTTGGATTTTTACAATTGTAAGTAAAATGTAAACTGTTCATAAAAGATTACCTACTGTAACATATTTCATTAAAAGTTATTTAATTAAAAATATTTATATCATGTAAAATGAAAATATACCTTAAATAAATTGTCAGAAAGTGTAATTGTATCATTGTACAATAATTTACGTAAGACTTACATTTGCATTCTTTTATCATATGATTAAACGCACGTTTTTCTAGATATTTCATTTACAATGTAATAGAATAATCTTTTAAACGCAACCTATTAATAAACATTATAAATCATAAAAGACAAAGATTTTTTGATTAATTAAAAAACACTCCAAGTCAAATATTTTCAACTATGCTACGCTATACTTACGAAGTACAACTGCTATTCCTGATTATCAGATTCTTCGAGCTTTGAATCTAATTTACATTTGTAGTATATTTATTTGTAACTAGTGTCAAGTCCAGTAATGATGAATGAATTATTTCACGATTGTTCGTGATTACTTGCATCTCAACAGCAGCTCATCGATTGTCATCTAGCCATCATTAAATTACGCTCTCGACCCATTACAAAATAATCCGTAAATATTGCTAAACAATAGATCACGATCCGTATTATTGCGCAGAATCATTTTGAAGACAGATGTTGAAAAAAGTGGAAAACGTATACGAATTGTGGAAAACAGATAGGAAAATAGAAGGAAAAGAAGGGGCGACCCAACTCATACTGTTTATTTCATGCTTATGCAAGTTTTACATATATTTGGTTACATTTGCTATTTTATTATGTAAGAAAAATTCTGAAGAGTGGAATGGGTAAAAAAAAGAAGATTTATAACTTACTTATAAATATCTGTTACTTTTTTGTTCTTATGACTGATGATACGTTATATTTGTATACGTGAAAATATATGTATTTCTAATATAGTTCATAAATTCTCGCCTAGCTTTATTTTTAATTTTATATTTAATTTTCATAGCTATACGATGAGCTAAAATTCTTGTACCTAAATGAATTAAATAATATATTGAAAAAATGAAAATATCCGTCTTCAGTCTATAGTATGCATGCAAAAGAAGATTGATTTTTTTATGCATTCTTAGTGAATCAGAAAAATATAAAATATTACTATAAGATGAAAAAATTGCAAGTAATAAAGGAAAATATGTCTCGTAACTAGTACTTTTTCACGAGGTAAAATATAGTATTTAGATCTAGTATAAACAAACTTGAAGCTTTAAATATTTTGATAGTAATCGATCAAGTTTGTTTTAATTGTTTTGTTTCACAGAGATTCTTCAAAAATTTATAATTTCTAGTAGATTGCATTTCAGACAGAATATGCATCTCTAAAAGGAATTACTTTTTCAATAAGTTTAGCATGTATTGAACTATTGAATTTATAATGATTCATGAATATAATGAATGTGATATATATATAATGATTTATTATAAAATATCAACTAAACGTTACATATTAACTTACACAATGAAATTCCATAATTTTATTCTTAAGTATGAAATACTATCCATCCGTAGATTTTTAATCTATAATTAAGACGTACAATTGTAAAAACTAATGCCTTTGACAGATTCAGTTACATGATTTTTTACAAATAAATACTAATAAAAAGAACTACTAAAAAAAACTTCTTAAAATACTAGAGCGCTGCTAAATTGAATCTTTCATTGTTGAAACTGTTGTACTTTTGAAATCGAGAGATCAGGTATAGTTTACACCCCGTAATTATTATAATGGTAACTCGTAATTTCTTTATATATACACATTTGAACATATTTTCTTAATTAATTCATGGATCTCTCGAGTTTAGAGAATAATAAACTTGCATTTTATGCTCATTTCATTCGACTGATAACCATTTATAATTAATTTATTAAGCAAATGCATAGGTAAATAGAACATTTGAAATATTCAGTTCAATTATTTGTTGAAATTAAATACTCTTGGTTAAAATCTGAATTTTAATTAATTAATATTTCTACATCGTATGGAACATTAAATTCATTTCTGAAAGAAATACAAACGAAAACATATTAATAATTTCAAAGAATATAACAATGTCAAAACGCGCAATTAATTATATTTAATCTTATTATCCATTTTTCTAAATTAATGTAAGTGTATTTATTAATTAATAATCTAAAGTAACTTAGTAAAGCGTATTGTTACAATATATTTAATAATAAGCATTTTTTCACTTTTCTCTTACTTTTCGTACATGATTAACATCATTTATAATTGAATAATTTGCTTTACAAATGTCTGTACGTAAAATTATAATTGCATTACGTCATTCGTAGTATTTTCAGTTCATTAACTTTGCGTTACATGTTTTATGAACCCTATGAAAACTTATTACGTGACGTCGCATGAGCTGCCCTTAAAAACATATTTCTTCCATGGATGAGTCATGTTTGCTTTTTGGATACTCTGGAAGCATCACTGTGTATAAGATAGTATAAGACGTATAGGAAGTAATAATACTTCTCAAGTACTGTTATGGTTAGTTGTTACACATGTATATACGTAGAATGCGATTAACATTTGCATAAGTTGATAATTTTAAATCATATTCGTAGCTGAGTTACAGATTTACTAATATAATATAAATTAAAATGAATAAGTACATTGAAACGTTACTTTCTGCTAATGAATTTGTATGGTATCTAGTACACGTATATATGTATTAATGGCTGAGTAGAAGGGCTATTTATTTCAATAAAACAAATTACTGGGTTTTATACATAGTTATGAATTATATTGCAGGTTGAGTACCTTATAATTTTTTCAAATTTTTTTTAATATTCGTTTCGTATATAACATATTAAATACTAGTTCTAATACTAGAAAAGTATTAGAACACTAATAATGTTTAGAAGAATAGAAAATGACTTTTCATATGAGAAAATATATGGTAAAATAATTAAGTATATCCTGATACGATTTCATCCATCCGCTTTCTTTGGTAAATGACTATTTCCATGAAAATACATACTCTCGTGTACGTATTTTGGTATCAGAAAATCAAACGCATAATATTATCCAATGAGATCCGAAAGAAATGTTTTAGCTCTCCTATTTAAGTCTTTACTCGAAAAACAAGAAATAACAAGAATAAATAAAAGAATTTACGGAAGATGTCATCGCTAAAATTGTCGTCAAAAACAACCACATTTCCTTATCTCAACTATTTTTTTATAACTTTAGAGAAATAAAAATTACTTATTCAATTAGATAACGGATCAAACTTAGCTATATCAATTGAGTAATCTATGAAACTATATCTTCAATTTGTTCAAATCGTGTGGTTCTTTATGTAACGACTTCTTTAATTTTTATCCTTATAAGAGTACAGTATTTCTAACCAATAAGTGTTCCCTGTTTTTTAAATACTAGTTTAGATGCTATAAAAATGGTGACATTCGGCACCATATTTTAGGATATACGTAACAGAAATACTTTTTTATTGCATTATGTAAATAAACTAAGGAGTGTTTTGAAACAATAGTGCATCGGTTTTAATAACAGCTCCATCATAGATCACCATAAAGGAATTAGCAATCTGTATTCGTAGGTGCATTTCAAAAGTATAAACAACCTTAATGTCGATTATGAATTTAATCAGTATTGATTTGAATGACGTTGCATTATCCACGTCTTTCTTTAATTTTAAATTCTTTAACTAGTCAGGATGACCTTCAAATTTGTTTCTGTAGTCTTTACGTAGGCTATTAAATTATTATCCTACTCGGATTATAAATAAGATTAATAAAATATAACAATATTAATAAGATCTAAGGAATCGAATTTCTCGTTTAGTTGATATCTTATTTTATATAATTGTAGTTCTTTTCAGTTTCAAGAATTGATACATTCAAGTAACATCTGAATGTTTGTTGCATATATCAAATATGTAAAAACTAGTTTCGTAGAAAACGTAGCTAATTAATATATTATAATATTTTTTTTGTATTTTCTATATAGTTATTTAAATTTCGGAAATGTTACGATGTAATGGACAGTTGAGTCTTTAAGTTTCACATAATTGATATTTCTTAATTTTATTAATCGTTCTATAAAACTAATTTCAAGTGAAAACATAATGTAATTTAATTTGATTACTTGTGATTATGTAAAAAATATGAATCATTACATTATAGTATCAATTGCATAAGACAGTATGTTCACGTAACTGAAATTAGGTTAGTTCATAATTTAATAATTTGATATTTAATATTTATAGCACATATCAGTTTTTAAAAGAACTGTATTATAAATAAAAAAACTAATTAATAGGAACAATAACATAAAATAAAGCTAACTAAAAATTACTTGTTTCGAATGTTTTATTTTAATAGAAACAGAATGAAGTAACCAATTTTAAAATAAGAAAACAAATAATTAGATAAATCATATTTAGATAATGTTGTTATGTGTAATGTATAATAACGATTACCATTAATAATTTATTCGCTATAAACTCTTATGAGCTATATCGATTTTATATAAGATTCTACGTAGCGTGCTTTTGATTGAAAAAGTATCGAAAAAGTATCTTGACTTAAGAAGACCAAATAAAATGTATACGTACATCTAATAGGAATTTCTATGATTATTTAAGCTCTTGTAAATTTAAATGAAAGCTTACGTAAAATAATGAGTTAAACAGTAATTTCACATAAATAGTCACAAGTATCATGTCATAACATTTAAACAGTCTCAAAATAATATATCTAATTGTGACCGAATAATTTATAAAAACACTCACTCGTAATGAAATATGATCGATAATACTTAAAGCCTTTTTATAAATAACTACGTGATAACCGTTTTTCGATGACAATAGTAATTACGAATGAAGTGGATATATCCACGTAAAATTTCACCGCTAGAGTCTAAGTAACTAATATCTTCCGTTATACCCAGAAGTATGTGTGAATTACGTAATCTGCTACATGTGTGCGTTCCTCTATGGATCTCGTTTATGTAATAAACTAGCAACTCGTTGGTACCGGCAAACTCGAGCATCTCTTTATATTGAACATTGCCAATAGTACCAGTGATTTCTATGAATTATATAAATCATGTACCTTCGCTAAGTCTTAATGCCGTAAGAATAGAAAGGTAAGGAGCAGTGAGAATTTCATATGAAATAGGAAAGAATAAAGTCAAACTGTAGGAACGAACAGACGAGCGATCGAAGAACTTAGAGACAAGAGAATTTTTTAGCGAAAGCAAGTATTGGATAGCAGATATGCTGCTGACATCTGAACACAGTCGTTTGAATTTCATATTGATAATATCTCAGCTGGTAATATTAAGTTCTACTTTAACATGTTTCTATGAAAAAGAGCGTAATTCGTTGAAATTATTGATATTCCATATTTTATATATAATACATAAATTAATAATTTATATACATATCAGCAACTACTAGTAGAATAATGCGCTATTATGGAAAAAATTTATTTCAGCGATCATTCTAATAATATTAATAATTCTAGTACGCATACACCCTGCAAGTACATTTTATGTCAGCTTAATTTTATTCTGTTTTTTTTTTAATTTTTGAACGTAAAATAAGATAGAAGAGTAGATATTTATTTAATCAGATTCACAAATTTTTTGTTTAATTGTACTATCGCGAAAACAATATCATGTAATTTAAAAAATTGCAAATTTTTCAATATGACACAAGTCAAGGCAGTATCATAACGACCAAACACTAAAAATTCGATCTTGTTAAACTTGCTTAATCTGAATCATTAAGTGGGATTTTTTCTGATGATTGAACACCTTATGTTTCATTCATCTGTTAATTGCACCGCATGAAACATCAATAATTCATGGATTATTTCGCAATCAAGAAGAGATTTGAAACACATTTTCCGGTAGAAATATGTCAATTATTAGGCTACCTTTACCCTCTATATCTTCATCAATTCAACTAATTGACTTAAAATTCTTATGCTTTATATATATATTTTATATAATGAAGATGACATTGTAAAAAATCTTTGACGTCTGATCAATCTTTTAATTATCAATTATGCTCGGAGATTACCCCATTTTTACTTTTCTCTCATTTCGTCCTTCATAAAAACTAAAAGCTCTTGAATTCAAGCCCACTTTCCACTACCACTTTTTTATTTATCGAAAATTGATAAAATATGCAAGTATTCTATTTGAAGTATGTGCATGAATTCAAATACGTATTTTGTTCTGCATTTATTGGATCAGCTTATTATATATTTATGAAGTATATTCTTTTCAACTTTTTTCAATGTAAATTAATAATTTTTTTTAAATCATAATTTGCATTATAATTTTAATGGTTTTTAAAGTATTAGAACGAGTTTTTTTATCAGATCGAGCAAGATGAATTAAACGAATAGAATTTTCAGTAACATTGAATTGTATAATACCATTTCTCCATTTTTTCATAAAATTTCAATAATATTTTTTTTTAATAACAATATAAATAAAAATATTTTATTCTATATGTACTGAGTACTAATTTACTTTTTAAAACATTATTAATTTTTATTCAAAACAAATGTTGATAATAATGATCTTATAAAAGTTTACATAAAGACTAAAAATGAAATCGCATTAAAATCTGTGAACAGTATAATGAAAAATTCATATAGTATACGAATAATTATCATTTATCATTATGTTCAATTATTTATATAAAAATATGATGTAAAATATTAAATTTTTTTAAAAATAACGTGAATTTATTTATATTATAATATTAATTTTCATAAATCAGATTAAATATTGAATCATCTTTTACGATATCTTCTATAATAAAGAATAATTTAAAAATTAATTTATGTACGATTAATAGCATTAAAATGTTCATATTTTTTTTAATTTGTACATTCATTGTTTTAACTTCTACATTCATTTTTGTCCCTTTTAATTAATAATTAATTATAAATTATGGAAATAAATGTCTTTTATTGAATGATAAAATAAATAATTAATCATTAATTTCATTAACATTAATTGTTAATACGGAATGATTAAGAAAAATAATAGATTTTTTAGTTTGAAAAAATTAAACAATAGTAAGATAATTCATTCTCATAATATTGTAAGACAAATACATTACATAAATTATATGTATATACAATTGATAAAATAAATTAATACTTGCAAAAATTTTTTATTCATATAACTAAATTGTAATTTTAAGGTTTACTGTTCTATATAATGAAATACTTCTTATTAAAATAGTTTAAAATATTTACAGTAAAACAAATTAGTTTTAATATTTCATATAAGCCAAATTTGTTGAAAATAAATTTGTGTGTTATAGATTCTAAATTCTAATTCTTATTATTCTTCCAAAAAAGCAGATAAAGGTTAACTACATATAAACTTTTCATTTTAAATACTTACACAATTTACAATATTGTAAATCAGTATATTTATAATCAAGAGAATGAATTTAGAAGAAAACTACGGTTACAAAATATATGTACCTATAAATATTTCTAAAAGAAATTCTTTGTACAACTGAAGGAAACGTTAACAATTCTTAAAAACTATAAATTAAGAGAAAAAATCATTATAAGTAAAGGGCCAAAAAATGATTACACTGAACTTTATGGTAATTATTCGTACTTAATATATTATAAATGATATTATAAATGCTCAAATTTATCATATTATACATCTATTAAAATTATTTTAAGCTAAATATTTATCTTTATGACATTTTCTGTTACTAATTTAACATATCTATTATAATTGAATAATAATAAATATTATTCAATGAAAATATTGTATTAGAATATTCTATATCTATATTTATCAAACTTAAACTCTAAGTATTATTTAAACTAAATTTTTAGATACCTAATGATTTAATTAGATACACATCAAAATGTTATAAAGTATATGAATGAAAACGTGTGATATTGTATAACATATAATTGATAATTGATAATCGAGGACGTTTTTTGATTTTTTATATAATTTTAATAATGATTGTAGTATGCTCTTTGTAAAAATTATAGAAATATTCACACAAATATAGAATAATTTCAAATTTATTTACTTTTAAGAGTTAATTTCATAAGTTCTATTACTCGGAAAACTCTTAATTCCTTGTATTGAAGTTTCATAATAAATAGAGTAAAAATACTTTGTAATTCACTTCAAATTGAATTGTTCTAAGTAAGCTTATTAAATTATCAGATATATTTCATGATTTCATTAAAGTTAATAACATTGAAGTTAATGTTTTCAGTGTGTATTTCTTTCATTTACTTGATTCATGAAAATAAATAGTTCTTACCCTGTATTATTGCACGTGTATATAATTTAGAGAATAATTCTGTAAAATTAGAATTGTATCAGAAAATTAATTTATATTTACACGCACATTCAGTGTACAAAAAGAATCTGAAAAAATATATATTAGTGATTATAAATATATTTTTCTTTGAAAATATAAATTCGGTTGATCATGTATCGATCATTATATATATTTACATTTATTAGGTGTAATTTATATCTAATATTAAAAAACGAAATAAGTGTACATATATATATATATATATATGTGTGTGTGTATAATTGTTTGTAATATTAAATAAACAACATTCTATACAATTATTATATTTTTAATTGTTTGTTACACAGAACTTTATATCTTATTAACTTACAGATATCTTTGTTTTCCTTTTACATAATACATATTTTCATAAAAATAATAAAATAAAAAATAAAAAATTTAAAAGTGTATTATATAATATATAAATAATAAAATTGTGTTTGAGTTCAAGAAAATATCATTATATTAAAAAAAATTAGTTATAACTAAAATTAAAATTATTATTCTTCAGTTATGCAAACATTGTAATAGTGTGTACGTATTTGAATTAAAATATTATGAAGTTATTGTTGAAATTGAAATTATTGTTGAAATTTTGGACGCGTAAAAAAATCGAGTATTTACACAAACACAAACACACACACACATGTACTTATAGATGCAGGTTCAAAAAAATTAAATTTATGTAAATACATAAAGATAAATTGCATATTTGAACTCTTAATGTTAGTGATATTTTTCATTTTTATTACAGATAAGGAATTCATTGTAACCAAATCTATTCGTGAGTTCTGAATATTGCCTGACCTCACGCAACTATTTCTACTTTACTCGAGAAATACATTTTTCTTGAAGAACGTTGACTACAGGTATATATACTTATATATATATATATATATATATATATATATATATGTATATTAATGTATAAACAAACAGAAAATAACCAAGACATCGGATTGTATGTTTCATTTTATAATTATCATGTAGCAAACACAATAATTTAATTCTTATTTCTATTTAATTAAGAGTTATACTATGATTTCATTATAATTGACAATCCTGATATATTCATCGAGAATAGTATTATAATGTAAAATTATCAACTTAAATTCAATTTAAAAACTGTTTATAAATACATAAATTTATATTTTCATAAAATTACATATTTGTTGTAAAATACTTCAGTAGAAACATATTAATATGTCTAATAACAAAAAATTCAATAGATGTTTTCAGTGAAAATTAGATGAATTCGATGTTTCAAATCAATAATGATATACTATTATTTTGATTTTATTTATAATATCTTTTTGATAAAGAAGAGCTCCATAAGAAAAAATAATACTAAAATTCTTTATACATAATTGCAAAGGATATGTAAATCTACGCATCTTTCTGAATAATTACCATTGTCTTGTTACTACTTTATTATTTATTCTCTAATAAATTGAAATGCTGATTTATCCAGAATAAAATAATATTTTCATTTACTTTAAGATTCTACTATTATCGAATGAGAGTCTACTTAGAAGGTCTTATCATATTTACGGGATACAAATTTTGTCGTGGCTCTTTTGACCTATTCATTATGAAATATTATGAATTTTTTTGCATTTTTTCTTGTTTTTACTCTATTTACATTGCTCTATAAATTTCAATCTTATTATAACAAAAATATAAAATGTATCGAATGCATGAGAACTGTAATTTAGCATAGGTGCATGCTAGACCTATCACAATTGTCCTTAAGTGTTGAATATTGTGATACATTACGGTATAGAAACCGCGGAGTAAATGGCAAAAATTGATTTATGTAAGTGCAGTCGAATCCAGCATTAACCCTGACATCGGCGATTTCCTCCGCTCATCATTGCAATCAACATTCAGTCGCGACGATTCAGTGATATATATTCACCAGGTGGCCGGCGTTGCGATGCCGTATGTAGCGTCGGCAGCGACGCTCAGCGTCGGAACTACAATTTCTCCGCGCAACGCGTCATTGAAACACGGAACGTCGAAGCGTCGACATTGCCAAACGATCGTACGGTTCCTCGCATTAGCACGTGTACCGCAGTCTTCAAAGTACATAAAGTTTATATGTGATTTTGGCTTTGTATTGATGTGTCTTTGTTACGTCGACGATTACTGTTGTTCTATTTTAGAGAAACAACCATTTTTATACGACGTTTATACAATAGTGATTCCGAGTGATTAAGTGTAATTAGATTAGGAGGATTGTTTCTACAGTGTATCTATGAAATTTATTCTTTCTTATCCTTTCGTGTCGATGGTCATGTGGTGAAAATTTTTTTCTCTCTCATTATTTTGTTAATCTAATAAGAGGAGTACACAAATAACGGTGGGCCTGAGATGATATCCAGTATTTTTCCAGGTACTGACAACGTGAAACTAATTCTTCTTCTTACTACTATTAATGTCATTAGAGTTTCAGATAATAGATTCAATTTACTATTAAGGAAATAATACGTTAGTTGTAAAAATACCAATGTAATAAAAAAAAATTAAATAGTATATGCGTTATTTTATTATTTTCGTGCGCATTACAGGTGAAACATCTAACTACTATAAAGATAATAGATAAAAAATTTATTAAATAATTCAATGTAAGGGAGTAGCTAATTGAAAATCTTAAGAAAGATTATTTATTTCTACCATTCTTTAACGCTGAAAAATTAATTTTCAATTTTTTCGATTTTTTAGTTTTATTCAAGAGGAGATTGTTCTATTTAAATAAAGGACAGTTAAAATAATTTTCATGAACCTACTTTAATTTCCTAAAGAGTGTTATTAACAAGATTATCATCAAATATGAAACTTTCTTTAACATACAATCACAAAATTTATTATAAACATTTCTAAAATAAAATCATTCAATTTTATAAAATTATATAATAATAAAATAATTGTATGCAATTCATAATTAATCGACAGATATTTTCCAAATATTACTGATAATTATTTATCTTCTGAAAATTAGTTTAATAAATATACATATAATCACATGTTTATGGAAATATCTCATAAATTTTTTTTTTACACAACCAAAAGATTCGAACTACTTAATATCTAAAATCTGAATGATTAAAATCTAAATTTTTATTGCTTTATACAATGTTTAAATGAAATAACAACTCTCATTAAAGATACGTAAATTGACTTTAAGAAGAATCGAGTAATTTATCAATTTTTTCCTATAAGAAATAAGAAATCATTCATTTTCATCTGTAATACATTTTTAAGTAAAACATACTGAGTTTTAAGTAAAAAAACTGAACATAGATCTTTATTTTATAGATATTGAGAATTTATGCTTGTCATTAAAAATGAATATTCAGTGAATGTTGAAACATATGAAAGTATACAAAAAACCCATTTACGTTAGTCATTTATCTATGTTTTATAAAAATAATAAATTTCATATGGAATTAACATTATTTTTATAAATTATAAAATTTTCAATTTAGATAATAATTTTTGAAAAATTTAAAGTTTTCAATCGATTTTTTGGCAATTAACAATCTCTTGTCTATGCATAAGTAGTTAGCAATCCAACAATTGTAACATATAGATGAGTATTTTATTTTTATGTTAAGAATAATACTTTACAAAATAGTTTGTGCCTCCCATAAAAAACCTCGAAATATATTTAACTTTGTGCAGATCGTTAGTTCATTTTATACTGACATCGTTACGGTTTCACTCATAATTTCTTAACAGAAGTCAATTTTTCATCATTTCAGAAGTTTTCTACTATTGAAAAATCTGTTTGGAAGATCAAAAATTTATTTTACTGGTTTGTTCTAATAGTAATCGTACTGGTAATTCAAATTCCATATATTTGACACTAAAAGTTTAAAATACTAGGCTTTTAACTAAGTAGTCAACAACCTATCTGACGTAGCAGCTACACAAAATTAACAAGTAAATATTAAAAACTATTTACTGTGAAAATGTAAATAAATTGTAATTATCCGAGTTTCAAAAATTTCTCTAACAGTTAATTCAAAAAATTGTTAAATAATAAATTTAGATGAGCTTAAATGATTCGGCAATATCATTTATTCAACTCAGTGTTACAAATCGAAAAGTACTTAAAAATAAATTGGCATATTCCTTTATTGAGCTGGGAAGCGAAACAGAAATTTTCTTATGGGGGATGTTCTCTTCAATTGCGCTACAGAATTCTGTACAATCTTCTTTTGCTAGTCGTTCTCGCATTACAATTAAAGCATAAAAAGGCACTAGTGCTTACATCGCATATACGAAATAGTGATTTGAGTAAGAAAGCATTTATAAATCATTGCGTCTAAAAAACTAATTTATAAATGTATTATATGTTCCCCTATATGTCTACATTTTTACTACGTTACTTCTTTTTAACGATATATAGTTTATGTTGGGCAATCAATCAGTTTCTACTTTTCAAACAGTTAATATAGAGTTTAGTATCGACACATCTTGTGAAATGAAATTTATATATTTTAAACGATAATTCTCATTCCTGATGCAATCTATAAAAAGTAATATACATTTTATATTATAATAAATTTCACAATATATAATTCTAGGTATAAATTCAAAAAACTATTTCTAAGACTATATGATAGAGTGTATATAAATTTATTATAAATAAATATTTTTAAATAATTCAAAGATTCTTAGCAATTGGTTTTTAAAGATAATAAACGTACTGTTGAGATTAAAAAATAAAAACGTACATAAATAAGAGGTGAAATTAAAATTAAAATTTATATATATAATACACACGCATAATTTTAACTTTTCTAGATTTCCCAGTACTTATTTTTCAATAAAAATTATCTACATACGTTGTTAACAAATGTACATTTCACTTGTAAAATCAGAAATTGATTTACGTATACATATGAAATTTTATTTACCGAAGAAAATATTTATTTGTTCCATTTTAATTTTATTTTTGCTTAAATTTTTGTTGAAGTGTGCGTTACTTTTTTATTACTAAAATTTTCAATACCTTTTATTATCAAAATTGTACTTTAATAACGAATCATCGTAAATGCTACACTATCTAGATAAAATAGTTATTCTTTTTTTTCTAATTAATCGTCCTAACTATGCCATCACATGCGAGATTTATAAACGCATTCAATCATTATTTTAAATTGAATATTATCAATACGCTGTATTTTGCATGCTAAATTTGTTAAAGTATTTTGTCAGATTATAAAGAATTAATAAGTTTGTGTAAAATTATATATTTCATTGATAATTATGTAATGGAAAATATGATTTACAACCAGATCTTATGTAATAAAATAGTACAAATTATTAGTATTTATAAAAATAAAATAAATCGAGCAAGAAAAGAATCACTAATAGTTTATATATTACTGAAAAATAATATGTATTGATCATATATTGTAACATATTTATCACATGAATTTGATTAATTTTATCCGATTTAGATAGATTGAATATCTATATTTAAAAATAAATCCAACGTACAAAAAAATTATGTAATAAATTCAAATATAATGTATTTATATAAATATATATTTATTTTATTACAAAATATGTACTGCGAAATATTTGCCACGTATGAATCTAAATGATCTAACGTGAAACCTGATAAGGTGCTATAAGATTTTAATATTTTAATATACATTTATGAAACTAATGGAAATTAGAATAATCTAAAATAAAACAAACTACAAGAAAAAGTTTAAATTTACTTGAAATTATTTAATATCGGTATTATTCATATACTTAAGAATAAAAACAGTAACAAGTTAATAAAGTACTTTTAAACTTACATTATTTTTCAAAGCACATATTTCGAGTATAATTGCTTTCTTACTCTACTATTGAAAAATCACATAGATTCTAAAATAGAAATGATATATAATACATTACATAAAGTTCAATCATGTGAAGAGACTGCAATGACCGGAAAATACTATAGTTTGGAAAGTTGTCTCTAAATCGTTAAATATTGTCTCTTACTTTTTTCATTTTCAACTCTTCAATTCGTACTCAAAATAAACCAGCCACAGCTGATGTTGACAAACAAGCAAATTATAGAGACCACTTTAAGACTTTATGATACCTATGGCTCTGTGTGATTAATGTCGACAACACGCACATGAAATATAAAGAGGGGTACATAGATAACGTGTAATTATGATTACTAAATTTTACGAAATGAAAAACATTTCTTGTCGTATTGAATTTTTAAATTTGTTTTCAACCAAAAATTAAAAATACCTTTTCAAAATGATGATATCTTGGTGCAAAGTACACCGTGTGCTTTAAGTAAAACATACGACATGGAATTAGTGTAACAACGAATATGAATGCCTACAAATCGTATAGAAATTTGTAATAATGTGAATATTTCTTTCGTACAATCTTAATTCCAAAAAAATTTTGTTTTTTAAATGATTCGTACTATATTCAGTTTCTTTTTTGATTTTATAGATACAACATGTGCCATATAAGAATATCGTTATCCTCTACTCGCTTTTTATGAGATATAGTAGACTAAACTTTATTATAAATGCGCGTTCTATTTATGCTTCGCAACGATAATTTTGATATGATAAATATTATATGAGTTTCTTACAACGAAATAGATAATTCTTAACGAAGCGATTTACTGAGTATGTATCAGTATTCGAAAAGAAATGTAAATTAGTGAAGTCACATTTTTTCCGTTTTTACTTAAATCATTCTGGTGCTACCGTCAGTAACAAATGCTATTTCGGCTTTAAATTAACATCGTTAAACGGCTTTTAATCTTCATGACTAGCAAAAGCCATTAAAGCTTCCACCCTCTTCTCATTTCATGTCTCTCTATTTTTATTCCGAAAAACAATACTTTGCACTTGATAAGTACAAGATGAATAAACGCCTGACGAATCATTAATACAAGGAAATCGATAACCTATAGTTTAAGCGTAACAGAGGATAATTCGTCCATAAAATTGCATCTTGGTATATATTTTGGAATTATTTTATAAAATCTAATGTAGTACTTACAACCCTTTTCAATCAACTTCCATTTGTTTCATTTTATTGAAAATTATATTTTTTTTCAGACAAGGAAATTTTAGGATACGTATCAAGGATACGAATAGAAAGTTGTCGACATGAGGAAACACAAATTTATGTTTAAAGGACGAGTGAATATAGTGGTGCAAATTTATTCAAAAATTTGTTGCAGAATATATTTTCTCGTTGAACCTTAATCTTCGACTTCATATCCCCCGTATACGATTTACGTGCGTTTAGTATACCCTTTGATCCATAATTTTTAATCCTTCATTTCATTACCTAAACATTCATTATAATTCTATTTTTAAATTCATGATGCGTTGATGTTTTTCTATCAAATGAATATGAAGTTTTAGTAAATTTTAGTGCATTTTTATGAATTTTTTTCAAATCAAAGATTTCAAAATAAATCAATTGATTTACTGTATAAAATTTCTCGATCCACATTAGCATTTAGCAATAGTTCAATTCTGAAAATTATTTAGAAATGGTATTTTCTAATCAACGAAAATTTTTCATAAGATATGTAGTTCTACTAAAAGTATGTTTTTAGTAAAAATATGTATAGTTAATTCACATGAAACGTTATTAATTCACTTTTATTAATTTAAGCGATAGTTTCATTGAATTTATATATATGGATATGTCTATTTTAGTGAATTTATTAACTATTTTCAAATTATTTTCCTATTGAAAACATCACATGTATAAAGAATAAAGATAAGAAATAAATAACTAACTGTTTTTAGAACTAAATTTCAAAATAGTTTGAAAAGTATTAACTTTATTACTCTGAAAAGCATTTGAGAATTAAAGTCATGTCTGTAAGTCTTTTTTACTGATCGCTTTTTAATCCATAAAATATTCGAAATAGATTCATAAATAAATCTTTTTAGGTAGCAATATTATCCTTGAAATTGTTGTAAATATTCTGAAACAGGTTGTAAAAGGATCTGTGCATAAATATATCGGTAGAATCAATCGCAAGAATATCGTGAAACGTAAAATTACGTGGCAGTGTAGTGTTTAGAATTTCTTATCAATTCTATTATAGTATATACACCTATAATATACTTATTACTTAATTTTATTATATTTAAACGGTACTACATGAATTATGTTTAAGTATTTGATAATATTAAAAATTTTGTTTATACTTATAATTTTCTGATTTTTTATCGGAGGTGTAAGAAAAAAATTAATTTGTAATTCAAAATCGAACGCTCATTTTTTGTGCGTAATTCTGAAAATAATTAGCAAAACATAAAATCCAAGTTTAAGGATAAGGTCTTATTTTAAAAATAGTCTATAGAGTTTTAACTTAATTAAGATGATAATTTTTAATAAATTGAGTCCATCGACTTCGATAATCGAGTTTTAAGAAACACGCGTTTAAAGTTTCAACCAGCATTTAATTATGAATAAAACCTATATTTCTCAACTAACATAGAAATATCTATTCCAGCATAATATAGACTCTTAAATATCAATTTTTTTGACAACGTGCCATTCTTTCTTTCACAACGCTTTTTGCGCTCTCCTACTTGCTACCTGTATCCTCTTGATGTATCTATGAGCATTAGACCACAACTTATACCAATAACTTTTCAAAGTAGCTAATTGTAGCTCTAGTTATTATTTTCATTGAAGCTACTATTGCATCTTTCTTATATATTTATAATGTTGAGATGCAGTTGTTAAATAGTACTTAAAATATCTTCGGGTAGTAAGTGATAATCATACTTATGATTATATATGTTTTCGTTTACTTTGGTACGTTATGAAAAGTATCACGTAGTGGTGCCTTTGACTTACTAAGAATCGAGATTTCATCTGCTGAACTTTAGTGCTGATATGTAGCCTATTTTATATTTCTTAATTTTTTACGTTAAGTTACAAATTGTATGGTTAATAAAGCTGTAATATACTGTTCGTTCATATATCATTTTATTACTACCTTTGTTACTTTTTATGATCATGGACTCCGCTACCAATTAATTCTTTTATGTGCCCAGTATATTCTATTTTATTGATTAAAATATTTCGGTCACGTGGAGTCACTATCGAAATACCGATGCATGTTTTTGTATCAACCTCGCTCATATCTTTTGAATACATTATGGTGATCATCACATCCATCATCTTTGAGGATTCTTTAAGTTGAACGATGGATTTTTGTCCAAGCGTACTAAACTACCCTTCAAATTTACGGTACTTTTTCTAGCGTTCCGATATTTACATGTGTTATACCTGATATTCCTCACTCAAGTATTTGTAATTTTATCGATATAACAAATAAGCTAAAAAACGCTGAACCGAAATAGGAAAGTCTATTTAGTCTTCACAATTTCTCATTGAACAATCATTTTACAAATACTTCAGAAACGATTTTACTCTTTTTAAATAGATTCACAATGATGTATACTTTTTACCGGCAATTATAGAAAACCTACAAGATTACAAAATTTTTTTGGAACTTGAAAACCAAACATCGCTATATTAAAAATTACGTGGCACAATTTTTACCAAGCGTATGTTTAATCCAAGATTAGGAATTTTCGCAGTTCGCAAAGTTACAATTTGAATAAACTTTTTACACTTTACAAAAGTAGAAATTGATATAAAAATATCTAAGAAATTTACAAGCCTGTATTCTATATTATTTTGTTTTGAGATATAATCATTCCTTCTGGCTATTTAATTTTATCACGTTCCTCAGATTATTGATTAATATAAATTTCTTTTAAGATCTTTCCAAAGCTTTGTTATTATGTCTTTCGAGACGTTCATACGATCCATTATTATTATTATTATTATTATTATTATTACCTTTTTTACATATTATTAAGAAAACGAAAATGCTCAAAAGTGTGTAAAGTCTTATTTGATGATAAGGTTAAATTACTTGATGTCTTTTGATCATCAAAATTATCAATGGTATAATAATCATCTACTTAGTCAGTTAACGTGATATAATGAATCATAATTATTTTTATAATTATTTGCTATAGTAAATAAATAGAAATGAATGTTGTCTTATGTAAGAAATTATAGAGCATTCGTATGAAAGACTAATTTTAAGAAAACTAATTTTATGTACTATTATAAAATGGTAAAATATTAAATAGTCATTTTTTCATATTAGAAATTACTAATATTTATTGAATAATGAGTGTATAACATTTTCTGTTTATTGTTTTTTTTCTTTTTTTACAGTTTTTTTTATTTTTGTTGATTTTATTTTTTTTAAATTATATTTTTTGTTTTCTTGATATACATTTTTTAAAAATTTTATTATTTCTTCAATTTTACATTTTCATAGTTTATATTGCATTACTCAAAATAAATATTCATAATAAGTTTGATGCACTCGTTTATTGTAATTTACTATATTTTAAATGGAAATTTTTATCGTGCAATAAAATTCAAAACATTTAATCAATATTTTATGTGTTTATGTATATTTAACAAAAGCGTTTTTAGTTATTTTTTTATTATATATCGAAGAGATTATCGAAAATAATTATATAACAGAGAATATTCTAGAAAAACGCTTTGAACGAATAATGCTTCTACAATACATTGTAGTAAATTTGACTTTAATTTTTGGTATATTATACTTGTTGTAAGAAATGATAATAACAGCAGACTTCCTTAGTTAGACGTCTGAAGATGAAACTATGCAAATATTAAAGTAAACATTTGTGATTTTAATAACAAAATTAAAAATTATCATGTATAAAAACATAGTACATTTAATAATGTACAAAAGATTGTCTGTATTTAGAAATTTCTCGTATAAAGACAAAAAATCTTAATAATTGTACTGCATACAAGAATTGTATTTATTTATTTAAAACTAAGATAGAACAATAACATAACTCTCAAATATTATTCAATATTTTAGCATTTATTCAAGTTATCTTAAACTTCATTTTAAGTTTTTATTTTATATTTCAAATAATGAATGGAGATATTTAGAAGAACCGACTTTTTCGGTACTAAACTACAATTTTTAAGTAGCAGTGGAGCAATTGTAAATCGAAATATCATTGATTGTTATATGATTATATATACAATTTTAGCAATTTGGTAGAACACGTAGGAATTCATACTGTTCTTTAATTGCAGAAAAATACTTCCTTTTTTGTTTCTTAAGAGCCTGATATATCAGATATAGCCAGATATATTTTTTCATTTATTTATTTTTCATTTATTATATATTTATCAGTAGTGATAATTACATGCTATAAAAAGTTTATATATAATCAATTTTTATGTTCTCAAAATAGGTCAAGTATAGCTAATAAATAATTAAGGTTTTCTCAGTACTGTCGAGTGTACAGCGTAACTTATTTACAAATGGTTAACTACCGGCAGTCAAACGTCTAGCAATGATCTAAGTAGTATCTTAAAATTTTTTTTCGATAATCGATAAAATAGAATAAATGAAATAAATGAAATAAATTAAAGTAAGATGATTGTACTTATTTTTAAAGATATGTTACATTTCAATTTTATATAATATTTATTATTTTTTTTTACCAGAAAGAAGATTATGATTTCTTAAAATCGGAAAGTTTTTTAAATCACCAATACTTATATTTCAGTCCATAATGATTAAAATAACAAATACACATTTTATTTTCATATTTGTATAAGATAAATCTATTTAATTTGATAAAAGGAACAATTAATTATATTTATTAAGATAATATGTACTTTGCATACATGTATTCATGTTGTATAAATAACATAACGATTACAACTGAAATGTAAGAAATTTCTTTTATAACGGTAAAATAATTAATTGCCAAATAGTACTTACCTGTACTAAGCTGTAGTTATCATTATTAATAATTGCATTATTATTGATGGTAGTAAAATAGAAAAACATAATTGATATTTTTGTTAAAATAAATACAGAACTTGCAAGTTATATGCAATAAATCTTCTATTCTTATCATATAAAATCTACGCATTAACTGTACATTTCATATCTTTGTTATGTCAATGTTCAACATCAAAAACAAAAATTCTATGTACGTCGCAAGAAATCAAATAAATGCTTTCATGTATAATTTATAAAAACTTTCAATTTCTTTCGTATATGTGAAAAATCTTGTTCACTGCTGTTTTACTAGATAGATCATGCATCGATTAGTTTTTTTTGTAGTACCTGTAATATTTACTATTATAAATATACGTATATACAAGTACGTAAGTATGATACATGAATATCATTACAGTATGTTAGAAGTTTATACTAGTAGATGTAAAATTCTGTATTATCTACATTGAATTATAGATTCCACAATCCTTCCTTACGTCGTATATACTATACAAAGCTTAATTTCTGATATTTGCAGACTAAAAATAACTGAGGGTGAATATGATACTTTTATTCAAGTTTAGTATATAATCTTCCTTATATTTATCATGTTTTTAATAGATATTCTTACAATATGCAAATTGACCTATTTAGTTAACAGTAAAATAAATGCTATATCTCACAATATCAATGAGTAAATATAATAACGAGAGCACTTTTTAAAATTTTACGAATACGTATTCAATATGATTACATATTCATGCCTTCCATGAGTCACGTGCAAAAAATAGATTGACTTACGCTTTCTAGTTATTAAATTCGTAAATGTCTCTTAATTATTGTAATTCAACAATTTATTATCAATAGTCTCAGAAAGTAGTACCAACTTGGCATTAGGCAGGTCAGTCTACATCTCGTTTGTTCCCTTAAAATATAGATTTCAGTATTTTAACTTTTATTATTCCTGTATTCTTTGTATTTCTTGTATACATGTATATATATATATATATATATAGTATCATTATTGTCAAACTGTCATAAATATGCGTATACATACAAAAATTCAAAGAAACACGTAAAAATTCACAAATAAGTGCACTTGTATGAAAAAATTATGTTAAGTTTTATTTTTTTATATTTTATATGGTTTTATTGTTAATATTGAGATAAAGTATAAAATTTTCTTTATTCTTTCGAAAGATATAATGGAAATAAAATATATTTACATAATTCTTAAATTCTTCCAATTCTATAATATTATTAAAGTATTGAAAGCTACAGATTAAAGTTTTAATTTAAAAGTACCATGGAACTTTGCGTTTATTTATAAGTAGAAAAATTGAAGTATCTGCATTAATCAAGAAAGTTTGTCGTGTGACTTTACAAATCTAGTAATTTAGCGTTACAATATTAATCAAACATGAAGAGTTATTAGCTAGCGCTCTTCAATTGGTGATTAATAATAATAAAAGTAATTCATTTTATTTTTTTATGACCCAAAAGTAAAAAAGATGCCGTTTATATTAGTTTTTTTATCCATGTTTTCTCTTTAAACTTTACCATTTAGCGGATACATTTTTACACAGTTATTATTCCTTAAACTTTAGCTGAATGATATTGTTAAAGTTTCGCTAAAGTTTATCCATTAACTTTTAACCTCTTTTAGTCAAAGAATATTTGAAGTACTTCGTTCGAAGAAGACTGAAAATAAACAAAGCCGAATGCATCTCTGCCCTATTTCGTGAAGATCTTCGTTATAATACCCCTATCACAAATCAAGTAAGAGAATTATTCAACTGTTCCTCTGGTCAGTTGATTCAAGCATCCAGTCTAAGCACGAAAAGTAACTGGTATACCAGAGAGACCACTGGCAATATGAATACCAATATAATCATAGAATCGGTTGAGCCTTATAATATTTCCATGGATTTAAAGTGTAAAAAGTGAGAGTCCACATTTTCGTTCAATATAATATAAGTACGTGGCACTTTTTACACTATGAATCTTAATGTTAATTGTTCATTAATAATTAGTTTAGATATATTATTATCGAAATCCCCTTATCAACAAAGTCAGTTTCTAAAATTCAGTCTACTATTTATCGAAGATTCAAGCTGTTATGCATGTATTATCTAATCCTTATAGATCTATAAGGTATAAAATCGAAATACCTATGTATATTTATATGTACATGTGCGTATATGTATATGTATGGAAATACCTCTAAGGTAAATTTACACTTACTCGTGAATAGTACCATCTCGGTGAGGGTTGTGGTAGTTTCCTGGTAGTTTCAACCAAATTCTCAATCCCGTAACTGATTTAATGCTAAATAATTCAAGTATCAAAATCTTAATATTCCTCTGATATTGTAAGGACAGTACTAAGTCATACAAATAACAGCAGTTTTTACTATCTATTCAAATTATGAGAAATTATAATTTTTCATTTAGTCTTTTTGATATATATACATGTATGTATGTATGTATGTATGTATGTACTAATTTATTAAAAATAATATTTAAGGACATATTTAATATAATACATCAAATAGTACATTGCATTTATAGTCAGCTTTTTTATGAACGTAAATCGACATTAATCAACTTGTATCAAAATACATACAATCTTTTATGAAATGAAAAGAAAGTATTGAATAAAAATAAGATCAATATACGGATTAAACTATTCAATATCCTTTATTTATAAATGTGTATTATTCAAGTCGGCAGTATTTTTTTCTAATTCAAGCTTATTCTTATAGCTCGTGAAGTAATAAGTTCGCCGAGCTCTTAAACTCTTGTTCGGATGCACATGTACACGCACGGCCATTGTTCTCTCGCCTTCCTCATTATATGTGTAACCTGAAGTCAAAGACCTTTTATTTCTCATTAACCCAAATGTTCTAGGTCTACTATTTACGCAAGTATCTCTTGTGTTTTTTTTCTCATCCATATCTTGATGTAGAAGCAGACGCTCATTTAATAGCTAAATTAAGTATAACTGGTTTGGATTATGGTGTGCTTCAATTATTATGTATCAGGGGAATTTTGTAGGTTTACTATATGACGTTCTGTCAAGAAGAACTTCATGCTTATGCTACAGTTAATTATATTAATAAATTAGTGCCTACTCTGTAAATGTATGTTAACTTTCTGCTTTAGTTCTACCTTGCAGGCTCTATTATTAAGATTCAGAAAATAAATTTTCAAAATAAAAATATTCATTTAATAATAACGTGCCATATTTTAGATGATCGTGATAAAAGGAATAATTTAAATATCTTTGAACTTTACTAAATTCATATTTACTAGAAATTTTAATAAAATAATATTATAATAATTTTAGAATAATTTATGCAAATTATTATCCTTGATGAAAGAACATTACTATTAAAAAGGGATGAAGTTACAAGTCACTCCAAGTGATTTGTAACTCTATAAATTTGATAAAAACAAGTTAAAAATTAAAACCTTCTTTTTCTAAACATTAAAAAAGTTTTTTAATTATCAGCTGACTATAAACTTTGCTACAATACCATTCGAAATTTCTAAGACAACGTCATTTTCAGTAAAGCAGAATTTGTCGCAGTGTAGTCGCAGTACGTACGAACACTAGATCGATCGTTAAGTAATCCTGGAAAGCTTAGGCAGCTTCTGACACTGTCACAGCAACCTCCAAAGGGAATTATTTGCAAGGCAACAAATTGACAAACGTGCGGCACTCACGTATTGCCTGAAATTTCATACAACCTACAACTAGTGACAATTGCCAGTATTATCGGAATCTCAAACATCCGATTGCTATCTGGGGGAGAAAAGTAGATTAGCTAGCAAATGCTCATTTAAAATTTCATGAAACATATTTTTACGATGCAAAAAGTGCAATGTATTAAGACAGTTGCTGTAAAATTGATACGGATACTGTAAGATTCTTAGAAATAGCGATGTAAATGCAGTTTTCCCTGGTCGTGACGCGAGAGTGAAATAAACTGGCGGCACATGGATGTCTCATGGGAAGGCACGCTTTTATACTTCAACTATTTTAGCAGAGAATGTACTTACAGTATCAGTGCATCAAATATTAATATAATGATTTTTTATTCTATATAAGATTGAAAGAAAGAGTGCCGTCCACCAGGTAAAGTCAATTATAAGACTAATATCGAATAATATTTTTAAACATTTCAAAAAGTAAATATGCATATTGTACTTTCTCTGTGGTTCTACGTTAAGTCATGGATTTCATTCTTAATTAAAATATATACGTATTTATATAACTTATAATGTCACTTTTAAAGACTCAGTAATATTTATTTGCATCTTCGGATCAATAGGAATGAGAAAATTCATTTTTTTATTTAAATTAAAGTTCCCAAATTTATTATTAGTCAACTAATTTATGTTACCTAGACACGACTATATAATAAATTAAATAATACGAAGTATGTTTTATATAAGCATTAAATTTAGATGAAATTAACGTTTTAATCAACAAATAGTAATTAAAATATTCAGCGATGGTAAATTATGCGATTTCGATGATATTAAAAGTAAATTTTAATTAAAGAGAATGGTGTACTTTGAATATATTTTTTAAAGGCCTAGATAAAATATAAGGCACGGAAGAGAAAGAATAGATAAAGAACGTGAGAACTTGTATATGTAAACGACGTATAAGTGCATTATTTAAATTCGTATGATAAAATTTGTATCTCGACAAGTATAATAAAAGCAGTTAATGCTTTCATTCATAAGCTCTGAATTTGTGAATTTCTAATACAGTCTGAAACAGACAAATGGAAAATTGAGTCTTTTCCATTCCAATGCAAATTTTAGTAAAATAGCATAGTACAGTGCAATGAGGAAAACGAATACGATACCTGCGATATATCTGCTGCAGCTGGATAGTCAGTAGAATTAAACGGCTTATATAACAAGGCATTGTAATTGAATGAAAAATGAAACTTTAAAGACAGAATATGAGAGATTCAGAGAGGCTGTAACGTTTGGTGATTATAGATTGTAAAGATGTTGAATTTGGCTTTCAATTTTAAAAGGACGGTTAAATGAAGGCAATTATTTACATTGCCGATCAACTGTTCAATATTTTTCGGAGCCTTATATAATTTTTATTTTCGTCATTTTGAAAGTACTATTCAAAGTGAGTAATCGGATAGAAATGATTAAATCTGATCATGGTAATAAAAATATTTATTTTGAAATTCGTAATTCTTTTATAAAATTACTAAATATAGTAATATAAACGTAAATCCTTTTAATTAGTTTACAGAACAACGTTGAATACATTTTTCATCAAATCATATTTTTAAAGTTGCTAAAATCACGACATGTATATACTTACTTAGTAATCGGAATTTAGTTTTTAATTTATGTTTGTAAAGTTTTGATTTGTAGATTTCATTTAATAAATGAAATATACTCACTTTCTCGCATTACTGAAAACAGATAACAAACAGAGAAACGTATGACCGACGAAACTCATTATTTGCATCGAAAATGTAAATTCTTTATTTCAAATAAACTATCTCCAGTTATTTTATTTATTACGCAATATTTTTTTAAATTACTTAACACAAAATTTTAAAACTTCCTCAAAATAAACATTAGTATAAATAATAAAAAGTTTACATTATATCTTATCCGTTATAAATATAAAGAAGTTTGCAAAAATATATATTTCAGCAAGACATTTTTTGTGTTTTACGTCTTCTCTTCAGTTTTAGACTTATTGTTGCCTTCTGCATACTATCATATTTTTTCCTTTATTCTTTAATATTCTTAATTTCTAACTGTAATAATTTATACGTAAGTTAAAGTTAATAATTATGTTGAGAATTTACTTGATTTCATGTATAGTTTGTGCTTGTGCTTATTCGAGAGTTGAGTACCAGTTCGTATTCTATGTGTTTTTTGCAATGTATGTAACCAACTTTCTAGTTACTAAGATTGAAAAGTATTTGACTGTATTATATTTAAACAAATGTACTTATTATTTTAAAAAAACACGGATGTATCTTACATTTATATATAGAAATATGTGGCAACTATTCATTGAAGAAGTACTCGTGGTTATATACATTACTTATATGAGACATTAATAAATTACTGGTTTCACATAAGTTGCATAATTTTAAAGATTAATTGTTAGGAAAAAGCATTATATTTAATTTAATATTTAATTAGGTGTAATTTAATTAGGATACTTTTCGTAAAATAAATTTAACACTGTGAAAGATGCTCTTACATAATTCTTAAAGTGCTCGTCCGAATAATTACAAAACTTTATTAGACATATATATAAAATAATTTCATAGTAATACATATTTTAAATTTATAAATACATACGAAAGTTTTCAAAATATTTAACAATGTATACAAATACATTATAATAACTAGATCAAGTGTAATTTCTTTTCATATGATCGAAATTTATCTTGATTAATTCAGATTTCAATTTTTTACGTTCTATTTATTAAATGGATATCAATATTTCTACTTACTTTGGTGTATCTTATATGAATAATATGTACATTTACTTTACTTCCCTTCTAATCTGTATGTTATTGATGAAACAATATTATTATCAGGTTTATCAACGTATTTCATCTTCGACTATAGAAAACTGGCTGAATATATAAATAGACGCTTTGAATAGCGAATGTATTAACAGTTAATGCTTTCTATCAATGATAACTGTCCCATAAATAACCATGTAAGCACGGCCAGAAGACTTAATAAATTATTTCACTCAGCGGACTGTACACTTTGTGGGTAGTATTGTTTTTCATAACTTATCAAAAACAATTTTGACTTTGAAAATGCATTATTCACAATGTGTTACTTTTATAAAGTTACACTTATTTTGAACTGTGGCTTTGCGACAATTAAGGAAATTAAACTATAATTACATTCAAGTGCTTGAGATCGCTGAGGTTAATTAATAATAAGCTATCATATTCTGAAAATATGTAATTATATAAAATTTGTACTGTACAATTAATGCTAGTAAGTGTTTTATTACTTTTAGGCAAACGATATAAACAATTTCATGTAAATTTCATAAAAATAGTATATCATTTCTTTGCATTGATATTCCAAAACTAATTATGATGATTTATTTAGATAAAAGAAAGAATAACTTAATTCAGTCAGAGAAAAATAATTTGAGCATGAATGGCCTGACTGTGATATATAGGGCACTAAATCTAACAAGCCTTCGGATTTGGGCATTTCCGTTTTATTAAGGATATTTTCCTTAGGATTCTCCATTATAACTTATTCTTTTATCGGATAGATTCTAGTAAAGAAATTTGGACTCCGAATACTAATTAAACTTTAATATTCTATCAAATGCAATTTTAATTTTGAAATGTATTAATTTTACGGCAATTCATTTGAAAAATTCAAAACTTTTATGAACTACGTTCATAGGAGGGATAGAAATATAAATAATAAACTCATAATCGAAGGAACAAAAGATAAAATGCTTCATAATTTATTATTTTTATAAATATTTATTTTTTGTTATACATATAATGTATATGACGTATATCAATCGTTTTTTATAATTAAGTATAATATTTTAATGCATGGACATTTCATTTTTATTTTTATTTCTATTCATTCTGAAGGAATTAAGAATCAATATTTTAGAGATGATTGAAAAAACAACAATGTAATATCATAAAATTAATTAATTTTTGTTTGTAGGTGGCGAACTGTCGATACGATGACGTAATCGTGTAAAAATAGGTTTCCCATCGTTCGATATATTTAGTAGAAAGGCATTTCGTCTAAAATGCAAGTTAACGAACTGAGAAGAAACACCAAGAAAGTCATGTGTATATAAAAACACAAGTTAAGCTGATTGATACGACTAGTATAGAAAAATATTCTAGCGAATAATCATCGATGCTAGAAACAGCAAGACCATATGCTGAGGTGGTAACAAGTTGTCTCGGGGTTGCAGCTCTTTCGCTTCATCGGAACACGGCGGCAGCAGCTCGGCTTGAGTGTCAACATGAACGAACCAGATCCATGTTTGTCCATGTTGCTGCCGCCGAGATATCGACTTCGCGATCTTATTCTCGGTGACTATGCCTTCAACGATGACGGCGAAAGGTAAGAGAGATTCTATATTCCTCGCTATACCTTTCATTTCTCCACTTTTTAATACTAGTTTTTATATTTCGTCAATGTTAGTATACATGGAGAAGTTGATAAGGTTTTATAGGCTTTTTCGTAAATTTTATATATTTATGTAATATATACTACATTTAAGAACACTTAATTTTTAAGTATATATAGTATCTCTTCGAGTGAACGTAGAACTCTAAAGGATTTCTAATTAATCTCTAGGTTTATTATTTTTTTAAATTTTCCGAGTTTAAGTAAAAAGTACGACCAAATTATACCTTATTTCCGTTACAATGTCATCAAATATTCTAAAATTTCATGATACTAGACGATTAAAAGATTACTAACTCCACATATTTAAGATTAACTCTCACAAAGGAGGTACTCTCCTTTATGAATATTCTACAATTTTAAAATAACCTTATGCTTCCAAAATATAACAAAGTTATAAATTTAATATATCGTTTTAAACATAGATTTTTAGTGTAATTTTAGATAAATTTGTAGATATGTAGCAAAAAAAATTATTTTAAGAAGTTTAATGAAAAACATTATAAACTACTAATAGCTATAATTATATTTTACAGTCGTTACATCGATGATAATATATTATTAATAAATTTATCGAGTCAATCGTTTAAAAAGACGTAGATTAAGAAAAAATTAATTTTATTATAAATATACAATCTACATAATGTTTTAATAGAGGAATTCGTAAAAATTAATAAATTTATGTTTATGTGATTTTATTTTCTAAATAAATATCTTGTGAATTTTATTCAAATGGTTAAATGAGGATTTTCCTTTTTTCAAGATTTGTAGAAGAAGAAATATATAATATTTTTTTATATTTAGTAGTTTTTTATATGAAATGGATCACGCATTTCCTTAATCAGTCTAATTTAAAATGGAAGAAAATTAAATATCGTGAATAGCTAGTGCTTTATTGTATTGCAACATTTTTTCATGTAATATATATTCAAACATCCAATAATTTAAAAATTTACATATAGTAATGTTTAGAAATTTTTTTTACATTTAAAGGTAAAATACTTCCGTGAATGAGATATGAAAGATCATAATGCAAAACCAAAATTAGTTCTCAAAGTATTGTGGTTTAGTATAGTTCAGAAATTATGAAGATTAGACATTACAAAAATGAACGAAAATGTAAAGAATTGTTGCATATTCATTTCTTTTTCATATTGTCTATCAGTAATAAAAAAGATTTTCCAAAATCAGAAGAGATTATTATTTTGAAAAATTTAAAGGAAAAAGTAGGTAAATTACAAATGAAGGTCTATTAGGAAAAAAATGACTTACTTTTATTGCAGTTGAACTATACCGATTGGAATAAAAAATTTAGGATTAATATAATCGTAAGCAGTTAATTTTATAGTTCCGATGTTTAAGTTACATGTTCTTAAATTAATTGTACAGAAATTTTATTTTATCGCGGTAAATTTGAACTTGAGTCTAATAATTCTTTGAACTAATGAAAAATCCACTCGAGAAAATAAATCCAGGCATTTTTTAAATATCATTCTTGACTTTAAGAGATCACAGTATTTTAAAAACTAATGTCTATTGTCGATAATAATCTTTCATATATATTATCGAATACGATTATTGGATATTGAATATTATGATTATAAAAATAGAGGGTTTAAAAACAGAGAAACTTATAAATAATCTAATAAGAGCAGATTTTCATTTCAATTTTATGAAAATATATATTATATATATATCTCATAACGGAAATATTAAATTTTTATACTTAAAGATAATGCGCATAGTGCCAAAATTTTTTTTTACTAAATTTTTTAAGCATTAATTTATTTAATAATAAAAAATTTATTCTAGTTAATGATTATAATTGTATGATAATTAAATGACAATGGTAAAGAGAAATATATGTGGTTATAGAAAAACAAATAATGACCATTCAGTAGAACAAGAACAAAATAATTTCGGTTAGATCCATACAATTACGATATCAGTGAAAATTGCAATTAAAATAATGGTAAATATACAGAAATTCAGCGAATGTCTCGTATGTTCATCTAACTTTGTAAGATACATCTAGTAAGAAAAAGTTTCTCGGAAAAAAAGTTAATTGAAATATTTGGTGCTTTATGTATTTCAAAATTACATTCTGTCGATTTGACTTCTTATCAAAGCGAAAATGGGATTTATACATCCTGTCTAACATATAGTCTATTTATTCACAAAGGCAACATATATTACAGAAACTTTTTGATTCTAATTAAAATATTAATAATTATTATTCATTTATCTAAATTAGTTAAAAATCGAGATTTAATTTTTAAATGTACAAATAAACTTTGATTGATTTAGTTTATGATGGAAACATTCGAAAATGCGTTTTACGTACAATATTTTATTGAAGTTTACATATTGACATATTTGATTAAAATCTAATAAATACTTTGTTTAAGGCGTCAATAAATACTTTTCTCAATCATTTTTATCATTATAAATAAACTCATACAATAGAAGTACATTACATAACCAATATAAATTCTTAGAAAAAAATTGTATTAATCAAATATCTATTTTATCAGTTTTATACAAATTCTTTAATAATTAAGATTTATGTAACAGTAGTAAAACTGTCAATTAATAAAACTTGAAAATATAATATGCACTTTTAAATTTTCTTCTCAATTGTGTTAAACAATTCTATCAAATAATTTTTCATGACAAAGGAATTAAAAACGTATATATATAGATATTAGAGTATAATATAATAGTTATTAATTCTTTAATAAGAGAGAGAAAAAGAAAAAAGTAAGGCTTTAGTGGATTAGGCCATTATTTTTCCAAAAATAATAATTTCTTTTTAATTAAATTATAAAAAGCTAAACCAAATGCAAATTGGTATAAGTATTTATTTTATAATATAAAATCTTTAAGAATTAGAAAAGTTAAGTGTATGTGAACATAACTTACGTAAATATAGATATATAATTGAGTAATTAAGATATAAAATATTTTTATTGGACATTCTGTATTAAATTTGGAGCTACAAAAGCACTCTGTAATAAGAAAAATACTAAAAGTCTCGTTGTAAATGTTCAGTGATAAAATACAAATATTTCGAAAATCTATCAGTTGACTAGTTATATTGATAGATAAAATATATTTAATATTTGGCAAATACTTTCTAGTCGGTTTGATTTTTTACTCAAATACTAGCAAGAAAAAATGAAGAAAAAGAAGTTTTGTCATAAACGCGTTTGAAGTTTTTCCAGCGTAACTGAAAGTTCACTTGCTGCTTGTCTTTTTTCTGATGTTGGAAATTTTTATATAAATTCATTGGTATTATACTTGAAAATAGTTTCGTTTTTGAAAAATGTAATTAAAAAACTGATTTTCAACTGCTCAGTTTCTTTAATACTCGATTTTAAATGCTTATTCATGCGTAACAGAATGAAATTGACAAAATTTTAGAAAATTTCATAAAATACTCTCAACTTTGTGTGAATTCATTTATTGTATAGAAATTTTTTATTTTTTATACTTCGTTCTTTGTCTAAATCGATTAAGGAATATCATAATTTTGACCGAAATCACATAATTCTCTAGTACGTTTAGAATAAATTTTAATACTAAAAATCATGAAAATATACAATTAACATACTTTATCAAAAATAAAATAACTTAATTTCTTTTTTTATGAAAAGTATATACACATATACTACATAAAATATTTATTGTCCTATCCACTATAATTTTATGATTTTCCTTAGAACAAGAATTGTAAGATTATGCATCAACTTAATGTATTTGCATTTTGCTTTCCATCGTTTCATAAAAAATTATACATTTTGAAGCTGCATATATTTTGTTTTTTTTAACTTTTGTTAAATTATAATAAAAGTGAACTTTTCATTATAACATTCAGAAATGTACGTATTTTTTCAAAACTGAGATAATATTTTTCTAAATATTTGTATCATTAGAATACCAGAAAATTATAGAAAATATAATTTTATTTATTGAAATCCTAATATAATGGTCTATTCTTGTCTAGTAATGAATTTTTAAAAGAAGTTTTGTCATTTTAAGGAGATAATAAATATATTTCTTTCAATAAATTTAAAAACTAATATATTCTATTCGTATTCAATATATAACCACGGATATTAGAATAAAGAAATAAGATTACAGAATGTGCTGCATTGCATTAATCGCAAACGGTAGACGATGCATTTAAAGATCTGTGAGTTGTAGATGAATTTTTTATATTTTTCCTCTGTTACATCGCAATTATGAACTTTCTTTACTAAATCTTTGACATTTAGTATTCGATACAGACATCCTTACTGAAAACCGTTTAGTTAGTGTCTCAATTTATCTGGAGGATAAAAGAAACAAAGTTATTGATAACGTCTCAGAGTCATTATGTATTGTAATTTGATTTTTTTTTTTTGTTATAATACTCGGAATTTACGATACGCTTTTTATATATTTAGTTTAATACTACCGATAAAGTATTGATATAACGAAATATTAAAAGTTTAATCACATAAATTTTTGAAGAAACAAATATTGTAAATGGTAATAAAATTATATATTTATTTTATTTATATCTTTATTATTTAATAAGTAGAAATTTTACAATTAACTAATTTATTAAAATCTATTTTTTTAACTTTTATGGAAGCAGTGTCTACATATATCCTTCATAGCTCTGGTGTACTGTAGAGATACAATCAGTTTGAGTTTTATAAATTAAAATATTTTGTCGATTATAATTATTTCTTGATATGTATTAGATACAGTAGGATATTTGTGCAGATTGAGAGAATTACTGCCATTAGAATATTGATTTAATTATAATAGACTGATTATGAATTAGAAATATGTAATTATTTTGAGGTTTTGTAAGGAATTCGAAATCTAATTCATTTATTTCTTTTAGGCTTTTAATCAGTGTAAAAAAGGTAAAATACTATACTGAATTTGGATGTCTTATTATAATCCTATATGAAATATATTATATGTGATATTATTAATTTAGTAGAGTAAGTGCAATACAATATATTTTTATTTTCAATAAAAATTTTATTTCTTAACATAGCCTTACGTAAGTATTACTTTACATTTTTATACGATTTACTCGAATATTTCCAAATAAAATAAAAAATATTGAGATTATAAATAAATAATTAACTTACATATTGGAAAAAATAAAAAGAATCTAAGCCAATGAATATTTGAAGAATGATGAAAAAATTATAAAACGAAACCGTCTAAGGAGTGAATAATTCAATCTATATTGTATTTCTATAAATATAGATCATTATATTTTACTATTAATTTTAAAATATAAAAATATCTCTTAAAAAAATTACATAACCATATTTTAATATAGTTCTTATAAACTGAAAGTATTAAAAAATTTTTTTTAATACATAAATTTGAAAATGTCTACGAAATAATCATTTTTTTAAAGCAAGCATCTATAACTCTAATTTAAATCATATAAGTAATGTTCGAATTACTTTATACATTTCAAGAACATATTTTCTTAACAAGAAAACTAATTAAACATATATTTTTTAATCAGAATAATGATATTGTTATAATTTAAAATATTATAGCAATTTGAACTAGAGACATTATGAGACTGATATTCATAAATGTCTTCTCAGTTTATGAACATTACTACTCTTACTATTTGTACTCTTACGTTTCATGTACTCTCTGGATACGACTGTGAACTCTTATTATATTCGGAAAGAATACTTTTTACTTTACTGTAACTTCTGGATTATTATTAATATAAAATGTTGAATTTTGTTATTTATATAACTTCAATAGGTAATATGTTGTTTTATAGAATCTGAATAACAATATAAATTTTATTTGAAATAAATTATAAAATAAAGTAACATTTAAATTTATGCAGTTGGATGAGTCATAAGAATATTAATGTAAAAATTATGTTTCAAATGTTATTTTTGGAATAACCAGTGAAAAGATATTAGCTCATTCAATATCGTTAACTCAATGTAGTTAGTTCATAAAGTTACTCGACTGTGACATAGATCCTATTTAAAATCAATACTGAGAATTAAATTATAATCAGCAATTTTATCTATTGAAATTTTTTTATATTTCATAATTCATTATGTTAACGAACGGTAAAATATGCAAGCAAAAGCAGATATTGCATCAGTGGCGATAACAGTGAGTATAATAATCATAGTTTAATAATAATCACAGCAGTTGAGAAGTCCAATTTTATCTACTAAATTGTTTTCAACGTTGTAATAAAGTACTTCCTTCATTATGAGATATCTATCTCTATTTTCCAGTCTTAGCACGTAAAATCTGCCTTCGAATGTGTAAGCAACGATCAATGAATCTTCGTCTTCCTTTACATAGAAGAGTATTTGAACGGACAAGTGCTTCACAGCACATATTACCTTATTACGGATTTCGTATATATAGTCAAAAATGCAGGCAAACTATGGCAATGCTGTATTATGATGAATTTTTGAAAAATAATTAATATTAATTTAGTTTTAAGTCATACTTTTTAATCATGATTATTGTAAATTTTGAGTATATTATATTCCGTGATATCTTTTTCATTACATTCAAATTTATTGTATTAAGATTTCCAGTAGCTTGACTCTTCAATTATAGCTTGATCGGGATAATTTTTGTTATTTACAGTTTTGAAACGTCCCTTCTTGAATGAAAATTTTTTTAAGTGAGACTGGAATGATTTCTTTCAATGCTTTAATTATTTTATACGTTACTTATATTATATAAGTTAATAATTTTATATTACCCCAAAAGTTTTGTAATTCTGCAAGTTACATCGTAAAAATGAGAAGCTATATCATATAGCTATGAATATTTTATAAATACATCATGAAGAATGTGTTCTCGTGCAATAATTTAACTTGTGCCTTATATTCGAGAAAAAAACTTTCTTTTGACTTACATTTAGATTCAATTTATTGCAGAATTTAATTATTATCCTCTGTATAGATATTTATAAAATGTAATTTTAAAACTTTTATTTCAATTAAAAATAATTTTTAAATAACTTGCACATGTTCAAATGTAGTTTTACGTAAGCTGTTAAATTTTATGTGGCTCGTTTGCGCATGAAAGTGCATGTATTTTCTCGTGTGCCTTTGTGTACATGTATGTATTTTAGTTCACTTCTGTACTTATATAATTGAAATACATGTGCACGTAAAATCGCAAGCTGATTATTTCTTTTATAATTTATAATTTCAATAAAATATGTATTTCAACATGATATAGTAAATTCTGTATAATAAATAATAATAATAAATTGAGCTTCGATATATTAATTCTTCTAGGATCTGAATGTAATTTTATAGGGAATAACTGATAAATTGATTGAATGTTATAAATATTTCTTCACAGAAATATTTAAGAGTAAATTTTTGAAAGTACTTTAATATTTTAACGTATTAAAATTCGAATAGGAATATAAATAAAAAACCAAGAAACCGGAAATCATCAAAATTCTCACTGAAAGAGATTTCATTTTCTTGTAAGCAGACTTAATTACATGTTTTATTATTTAGATAAATTTTATAATATCTTTATAATATCTTACATAAAGAATTATGTAAGATATTTTGTGCAATTACTATACTATCGCTCATTTTTATAAAATTTTTATAACTGAATATATACAATTTTAAAAAGAATAATCAGTTCCTAACCTCGTTCCCTCAGTATTGTACATGATTCTTATTCTTACTAGCACTATGTTACAATAGTATTAAAATGCAATGATTATAACTTAATTAAATTGTAAAAAAATAACAGTATATATTATTTTTAGGGAATATTTCTACAAACTTAATAATATCTAGTAAAGATGTTATATTTTATATATTATAATATTATAACACACTACATATTTATATACTACATTATATGTGAGGAAATATTTTACCACAAATAGAGTATGAATAATAAACAAATTTTCGCGAAAATAAATCAAAATCAATTGCACTTGCGTATGAATTTTACGTTGCTTTTTATCGAAAACATCAGCTTTTTCCTAATTATCAATAATAAGCGTTCAACGATTCGGTTGAGCATACGTTCAAAATACATTTTTCCGGTGTTCTTCATCTGTGAATAATCAGTTCATTCTATATCTATATTTTTGTTTTAATCTATATCTGAAATATATATGAAATATATAAATATATAAATATATAAATCTATATATGAAAAGTCGGCAAATTTCGATCAAATACATTATTTTTCCAATAGAGAAATTTCATAATAAAGTACTTGAACATTTTACGGTCTTGTAAGTCGGTGGCAACACAGAATGGATAGTCATCAACTGTAACAGAGAAAAAAGAATCAAAATAAACAGTGTCCACTTGTAATTTGATAATAGAAGATAACAGATTTTTGAAATTTTGAATCGATCTTCACCGTCACTTAATATTTATTACTTCCATATTTGAAATTGTTTTAAAAATCTTAAATGAGTTATACTTTTCCTTTATATGTTAATTTTTTAAATAAAGAATCCTCTAATCAAGGAGACAATTCTAAATTTCCTTAATTATTTGAGGTGTTGAAAATGGTTAATTATTTAACAATAAAATTAATTAAAATAATTTATTTTGTATCCGATAAGAGATATATTTATGGAATTGGCATTTAAATTAATTTCCAAATTAGTAACATACATGTATCAATTAATGGAACATTTGGAAATTACAAATAATTCTTTAATTTCTAACGAATATTTATGTTTTTAATATTGAATAATTGAAAAAACATATCTAATATAATAATGCAATATTTAGTAAAAAGTTATAACAGCAGATAGTGATTCATTTTCTGAAAAAATATATTTTTCAGACTTTTCACATTTTCTAAAAAATCATATTTTAATAGTTTCAAACTACTTTACAAACGTGATGCTCTTACAACAGTTAGTTTCAAATATAAAATCTTTTTTCAACGCTATTTTATGATTTCTTGAAAACTCATGCATATGCAGTTTACTTATGTGATATTTATTTTTCCAGAGCATACGGAAAGTACTGTCGAGAAAGAATTCTTGCTTTTCTAAAGTCTAGTGTTAACTGAACGTCGTGTCTCTGTTTCTTTTCTTTTTGATCGCAAAACTTTAAGGCATCTCTCAAAAATCTTGTAAAGTGAGGATCATGCAAATATCACAGGAAAGCTTCATTATGCAATTCTAGTAAATAATGAATATTTTACGCGCAATGCAATGCATTATATATTATTAATATGCGTAAGGAAATATAAACTATAATAAATTGTATTATTTAAATTTACCCTTTATACTCAATACATACGGCATTTTCTAATAATTAATTATTAACAAATTTTTTAATGAAATCTTATAATATTTCATTATTGAAATATGTGTATGTAATTATAATTTTGGTAATTATAGACTGTTTTAGTCAACTTATATCCAAGGTATAGAATCTCAATTAATACAAAAGATGCATGTATTTCGAACGCAATAACTATTCGATTTATTTGTATTTCGAAAATTAAAATATTTACTTAAAAATACGTATAATGTTACACGAAAGAAAAAGAGTCATTCCGTATTTAACTGTGTTACTATAAATAAATATTGTGAATAAATCTGAATTTTTTGTTATTATTTATATAATACTTCAAATAATTTTTAATTAATATTATTAATGTTGTTTATTAAATTAATTAATTTCATGATTTTTTTTCATTTAATATATTAAATTAATGTTGAAATTTAATTTAATCTTAAAAATTGTTTCATATTTGTGATTATACATTAAATTCATCATTAAATTCAATTTATACTTAGTTTTATTATAATAAATAATTTGAATTGCTATAATAGTTATCTTCTGTCTATTGATTTTAAAAATATAAGAAATTTGAAATATCTCAATTATTTTAATAAAAATTTCGAATAAAAGTAGCGCTACCTAGAATGTATTACAAGTCTTTAATTATCTAATGATAGAAGAGTAAGAAATTTTTCATTTGGTAGATATTGTTAGAAATATGTTTGTCACGTTAAAGTAACTTGTTTTAACTTATTATTTAAATAAGTTTGTTTACTCTTTCTAATTCCTTCTCCATAAATAGGTAACATGCATCAGCATTTGAATAATTTTATCTCAAAAAAATCCTTTCAAACTCTCATGTATGCCTTATATGAGAAGACCAGTTTACATATTTTAACATTGATTTAAATAGAAAATTCTTAAGCGAGTTCTATTTCTGCAATCAAAAATCGTCATAAATTTGGATTAACTGTAATACACTTTTTGATATTCATCCAATTTCATAATGGCTATTAAAATATATTAATTTTAAATCAACGAATTTTTTAATAAAGGCATGGCTTTAGCAACTTATCTATTGATATTTGATTTGTTGTTAACCGATAGTTTTCAAATAATAATCTATAGTATATAATTGAATAGCACCATTATAATTTATTAATTTGTTTCACTTTCACGTATAAATATAATAATCGTTTCAATTAAAAATTTGGTTAATCTATATAAACCACATTAACATAAAGATTATGTAAGCTCCATTTGAAAATTGAATTTAAAATTTTTATTTTTCTATATATTCTTATACTTTCATCGAATAGAAACTCGTAAGACTGCAATATAATTTAAATAAATATAATATCAAGAATCAGAATACTAGTTTTAATGTGAATCACGAATTCTATGGCTATTATAAATGTTACAAGGCACATTTTAAATTTATCGAAAAAAAGAAAACCAAACGCAGTTGAATAAACGAGCCTTTACATGAATACAATATCCAGGTTGATCCACTTAGATAACACATCTTCATTAAGGATAATTAAGATTACAGGAAGGTTGTACTTCACATTCTTTCATTCTTTATTTTATGCATGCCTCTGATGAAAGATGAATTAAGTACATTCTATCACATTGGTACATTTGTGTCATTTCGATTTAACTAAATATTTATTTATTAGCATCTAGTATTTCAAATTTCTTTGTATTTAATCAGTTGTATATGATTCAGCTTCAGTACAACGCAGTAAATTATACTATGAAAACATGTCTTATAATATTAACATTATAATATTAAATTATATATTTATAAGCAGAATCATTTCGAGCCATAAGTAAATATTGAAAAAGAGAAATAATTAAGAATCCATTATAATCTATTTATTACATAACTTATTATATATAATATAAGTTATTTATTATATAAAAATTATGAGAATGATAAAGATATGTAATGAGGAATCGTAATCTGATGTTTCTTGGCTTCCAACCACACACGACTCAGAATTTCTAAATTTTAATTCCACAATCGATATTGATGACTAATTTCATCGATAATATCTCAACAACATATTTTATTTATCGTATACCGATAGTTACAGTCGTTAAATAATGGGCTGATTTATAATTAGTAAAATGATCTCCTTTGTCATCCCTTAAATTAATTCTGTGTAGGTTTGCGTGGTCTTCTCGTATCTCTTTTAAAGCATTTCGTTATATCCAAATTTCATTCGTAGATACCAGTGGTTCTTACTTATTCCTACATTAAGATTTCTGAATCCGAGTTATGCATAATCCTAAACGAGCGTAACACGAGCCTCTCCTGTGCATCTCATCCATATGACATAAAGCACCCATCCGACCAAGAGTCTCAACTCATACGTGACAATATACTATAAATATATGATATAACTTCCATTATATTCTACATTAGTTATAAAAAATCATAGCAAATTATAATTTCTTTTACTGAATTTATTATACAAGTGATAATTTTACATAATTTTCAATAGAAAATATTATTTAATATTCAAAGTACTAGTATGCAAGTATCATAGTATACTAAAGTCTAGAAAGAATATAAAAGAGTTTTATAAAGTGCCTAGATATATCAGTCTGGTTGAGAAATCATAAACGTTAATTTCACGTTATACAGTAAATATCAGTTTAATCAAACTATATATTCTGAAAATGAGAAAATAATATGAATTATACAAGAAAGGAATTAAATTACATATTTGCGTACTTCATATATATTTCTATATTGTAAACACTTTCCAATCTTTTAGAGTTATATATCAGTCTGTTAAGGCTATTGAACATTATTAAAATTTTAATAGATTGTAACAATTTTCTGTAATAATGCATTTAAATACTATTCATTTTTAAAGGTTAGTAGATCTAACAGAATTTCCAACAGCTAGTTTTTGTGTTGCCTCGGTAAAAGAGGAAAAGACAGTTAGAATTAATAAACGAGATTATATGAAATCTTGACGATAAATATGGTACTGAGTATAAGCTTGGAAAAATGTTTTTTAATACTAATGTCAATCAAGTTTATAACTAAAGTCAGAATGCTATTATCTTGTCGCTTTAATTTTTCTCGTTTTATGACGAGAATGCCTTTAGACTCGAATTTAGAAAGACGTTAAATAAATGCATAAATAGATTTAAGTTCGAGAAATATATTGATGTTTTATGAAATCTTTAATAACTTATCAAAGAAAGTTTTCTTTCAATACTGAAAATTTGCAATACCATTTCAATTAAAATTCACGATGCCCATTATTACTATTAAATGAATGTCATAAATAATTTAAATTAAAAGTGAAAATTTTTCTAGCATTCATGTTTTTATTAAATATTAGTTAAATTGTTGTAGCTTACAAATTTGTTTATTATTTGTACAAGATGTATGCTACAGATGTGGTACTATTAGCGGATACTGAGCAAAGTACCACACCATTTAACAGGAAGGATTAAAGAAATACGTTAGATTTTTACTTGTTTTGATTTAATTCTTCTTCTTCTTTTGTCCATTTCTCTCTCTCTCTCTCTCTCTCTCTCTCTCTATTTAATGTTCTGACGTATTTTATATTTACAATAAATTTTTTATACTATTCAATGAATAAAAATACTAATTCAAATAATTTCCAATAATTACTGAAATGCCTTTCTATTTTGTTGAAGAATGCCTTGTGGTTTAATGTATTGTAATAGTTGCAAAACATGCAATTTCCTTTGAATACAAGGCTTTTGAAAATAATACTTTGGCCGTTCCAATGCACACGCGATCTCGTTGCGATGCAGTGCTCACGGTATACAATAGTTAATCAGTTGAGTCAACTAAAATATCATCTTAGAACATAATATCTCGACTGTAATTATTCAATAAAGAAATATCATTAATCTCTTTGATGTTAAATTTATTTAAGAAATATATGAACGTTTTTGCGTATATTAGAAAATATTTTATTACCAACACAAAAAATTTCACGAGAAATGTGTAGTCACTTCCAATTGCTAAATAAATAGAAACGGTAAATTAATTTCGAGGCTTATATGTTATAAAAATTTGTATAATGAAAATGTTTAAAGAAATTAGCTACATAAAATAAAAATTCTATTTATATATTAAAATTAAAAAATGCAAAATAGTTTGTAATATATGTTTAATAATTATCTGCAAAAGTGATCAAATATCTGCTTCAAAATTAGATATTTTAAGATTTTCAATGATCAATAATATTGCTTAAAGCAGAATTTTTAATAGTAAAGATATTTTATATTACATGAATTTATATTTGTTAAATTTAATATCCATTAAAAATTGCATAATAATAAATAATATGACTTTTTAATAATATAGTAACTTGTTTTTGTTGATATTGCTCTTATTGTTCATAAGAAAATAAACTATTTGTCAGGTTCATTCAAAATTATATTTAAAATTACATGTCTTGAAATACTTTTTATAATATACGCAAAATTATTTAACTAATTTAACTAGTTGATTAATCTAAAAATCTTCGAAATTATTTTAATACATTGTAGTTTAAAATAATATGAAATATTAAATACGTGATTAGCTTTAAATAAAGTTATAAATAAAATATAATTATTTAGGTAATACTTATTCTTGCTTCATATGTTATTTAACGAATTTTTTTATGAATAATTTTGAAAAAAAAGCATAATTGCTTCTTGATTAATTTAAATTAGTTTTACTGTATCGTAAAATTTATATATTGATGTAAAATTCGTGAATATAAAAGTAAATATTTTTCAGTCTTTATTCATGCTTCGGCTCAAAATTCTTAAGTTATGCCGAATATTACAGACGATACATAAATGTAGATTTCACTCAAGTTTAAGAAGCTTTTTTTTAATTCAAAGCATTTGGAATTCAATCTTTACAGTAGTTATCCAAGAGAAATAGCGTTATCATCATTAAATTTTATAATATAATCTTTACATTCTATATAAAACTGAATTGATTTCCTAAACATAGGCAGTTATCGTAAATTGAAAATAATTCGCATTGGTTCACAATTTTCGTAAATATTTTGTTAAGAAACATTTAAATTTAATTGTTATTTATATTATAACTAGTGTCACTTAAGAAAGATAACGAATGTCATGTGTTTAAGTACTAGTTCGAAAAGTAATTTTTCAATTATAGATTAATTGCTCTTTAAGCTAATAATACTACTACATCAAGTGAATCGAGATCTATTAATCCATGCATTACCTTCTAATTATTTCTCAAAGAGCTTTTGACTCGTAGCTGAAAGGACGATGAATATAGTAAAGTTCACGATATACAAAATGTGACTGGAGAGTCGACAGCATCTTTACACCGTCCATTAATAACCAATATATGTATAAATAGCACAAGGAATACAATTTTCGTAAATGCCTCGTAAGTGCAAGAAATGCCATGGTATTCTATTTTTATGGAGTTCATCGATTACTATATTAAATAGCACATAATCTTATTATTACAAATATGTACATTATACATTAAATAGATTGCTACTTATTAGAAAATAATATTTAACTTTATAATATTTTAAAATTTTTCTTTAATGTATGTGTGTGTGTATGTGCGTAATTAATTTAAATTATCTATTACATTGTTTTACTTTTTAATGAAAAAGTGATGAATGAATCTATAAAAAAATGTAGTGTTAACACAAGGAACTTATTTTTTTCTAAACTAATTGCTTTAGTTACTTTAATGAAATCGTAAAAAATATATAATCATAAATATCATTAAAATAATTTAATATTTTTTAATTCATTTTAACAATTAAAATTATTCTGTAGTTATAAAATTGAAAAACTAAAAATTTAAGTTTTCGAATCAAAAACAATTACAGAGACAAAAAAGATGCTCAGATTCGTATAAATTTTTTTTAATAAAATAAAATCATAGCATAGATATTAAAAAATTATAATACCTAAACAATGTTAATTTCAAAATTTTATTCCGTAATTAATTTGAATACAAAATAAAAACTACTATAGCATTTGATATAGTAATACTCATTTTTAAAAGAAATATAATTAATTATTCTTAATCATGTGAAAATTAAATATTGAAAACATTACATATTATGTACAGATTTTATGACCATAAATAAATAAAATCAAATGATATGAAATATTACACAATATACAAAACATCATTAAAAATAATATTTTTACGTTAGTAAAAAATAACAAAGATAATTTCATTTAATGTTTCTAAACTAAGTTAAATATATTCTTAATATATTTAATATATGCCTAAGAAAAAGAAATTTATTTTCGAAAAATTTTTTAATTATTAAATATTAGCTTTTTATCAAAGCGACAGACAGCGAAATAATTAATTACAAATTAATTACAAATATATTTACATGATGATATCATGCTTATCATACTTTCAATGTCAAATTTTAATTACAATTTTTTTATTCATAACAAAGTTTTCCTGAACTTATAGTGATATTGTATATCTTTTCGCAATTAATAATTATTCCACCAAATCATATCCACATGATAAAGGTATAGGGAATACACAATATTGCTGCCCTTTTATCTTATAAAGAAAATAATCTATGGTATTCAAAAGACACAGTAATTTAAATGCATATGACTTAATTGTAGTTAGTCATATTTTATCAAAAAATGTTATCACAAACATCCTAAGATTTTTATATATCCGTCCATTAGAAATATCTCTAACACGTTTAATACTATCCTTTGTTCCTAACTTATTATTATTTTCGAAGAATAGTTAATTACTATTTATAGAAATCGCTAAAGTTCAATAATAATTGAGTTACGATTATATAAATATGAAATTAATTTTCTGTTTTTATTAAAATTATATGTTAAGAAATAAAAATATATGAATATATATTTGTATATATATATATACAGTGATTTTATCTATATTGAAAATGTACGATAAATTTAGAATGATTAACTACGTAATAATTAAAAATTAACTTATACCGATTAAAATTGAATTAACATTTTAAAAAGCTTACAAGGAAAATGAAATTTAATTGTTTTAAGTTAATATAGATTCAATTTATCATCTCTGTATATTCTTTGTATACCATAATATACATTTGTATAAATCTAACAGTTTAGTAATCTTTAAGTGGTTAATCTGTCAGTAATTCAAAACAATAAGCTTTCAAGATTTTGATAAAGTTATCAAGTTACTTAATTATTATTTTTACTTAATCATTAATTAAATATATGGCTTTTTGAAAATAAATGCTATCTTTAAATGCAGACGTAATGTTAAATTTATGAACATATTTTTGCTGTAGTAGAAATTAATTTAAGTGCAAACTAGGTTAATTAATATCGTTATTAGTTCAGATCATTTACAGTTCGATTATTCACTTTTTAACGAACTATTCTAGGTATAGTTTACGCGTCTACTAAGAGCTCGGAAATATATTTTTTATACACTATAAATTTTCAAGATTTATGAAAGTTTGAGATCCAGAGTTATTAGGAAATCATGGAAACATTCTACGTGTGTGTGTGTGTGTGTGTGTGTGTGTAGTTAAAATATTGATCAATCTTTGTAATATATTTTAATTTCAACATTTTTCACAAACGATTCAACAATCTACTTTATATATATTTTTTGTACAAATAAAGGTAAATTATTTCAGGCTCACGTGAACGACATGACATTAAAAATAGAAATGCCGCTCGATATTATTCGTGTCAAGTGTAAGCCCACAGGGCGATCTTGTTTTGTGCTTGCACGAGGAAAACACAGAAGGTAGAAAGAGCAGATGAAGATAACGGTCCAACTACCATAGGCTTGTACAGAACGTATCGTTGGTCAAAGGGCAAGTTGTCTGTTGCAAATGGAATTTCAAGTACATAAGTTTTTCAATGTCGTTAGCATACGCTTATTCAGAAAAGCTCAACTTTTGTTGTGATACTGCAGATGACCGAATTGTTTCTATGTGAAGTTGACTTATCACTTGAGAAGTGGCAAAATGATTATTATTTGATACCAAATACTCAGTCCACTTCTTTAAATACCTGTAAATATAAGATTACAAATAAATTACATAAAACAGACGTTAATAAAATATTTCAACTTTAATTTCACAATTTTAATAAATATAATAATTTTCATCGGTGCAATTGAAAACTATTCAATTTAGCAATACATATGTACGAATCTTGTTAATAGACAGCGGTAACAATAGCGAATTTATATTGAAAGTGAAAACATTTACTTTACGAAATTCCAATAAATATTTTTTAAAAAATTCTGTGTTAACTTCCGAGAAATGAGAGCCATTAGAGATTTTAAATTATAAAAATTATTTAAATGTAATCTTAAATTAAATTTATAAACCATATATCTATTGTCGTCAATAAATTTATAATGAACGTGTGTTACTTATGAGAAGGATTTAGTATTTAAGTATCTATAAGTTAAAAGTGATTGAAACATAAATTAAATATTTTACATAAAAACTACATTTGTGGATAAAAAAAATGTTCTAAGATAGAATATGAATTATATAAATGTTAGTTCAATTTTTGAATAAAGTAAATATAAAAACGTTAAAGTATTAATGCTCGTAACGTTACAAACTTTCATTGTCGCGTATAAATGGAGATGATAAATGATTTTTCCCCGATTAATTAAAAAAATTGATGTATTTAATTTAATATAATAATGAATCCATGTATTAGTCTTGCAAGTAATGTTTAACATATTGCATTATACGAGCAAAAATTTTATAATCATAGATTTAATATTTCTAGAAAAATAAAACCTACAAAGTTCTCAAAAAGATCATAGTAATTTCATTGAACATTTAAATAATAAAATTAAAATTTTTGTTGAAATTTAGAAATTTATTATTATAATTTATTAGAACTTACACAGATGAACAATTTTAGCGGGCAACTTTCAAAATACAAGTATTCGTGAATATTTTTTCCTAAATATTTCTTATTAATGATTAATTTTTTAATTATTTTTGGCTTTAAATTAAATAATTTTAGGTAATATATGTGGAAAAAATGTTTCAACAGATTTAAATACAATATGATAATATCAGGGATACTGTAAGAATTTGAGTATATTTAAATGAATTTATATTTCATATTAATTATAATTTAATTCCATAACATATAATTAAAACGACTAGTCTTTACAATGTAAGAAATTTTTGAGGATTGGGTAGATACTTCTTTAAATTCTGGAAAAATATTTCATTACTGATTAAAAATGCATTTCTGTAGTGAAATTACAAAAAAAGATTAACATAAAGAAAATATAAAGAAATAAATAAAGATAATTTACGATGTCGCTGCTTGTTAATCCAGGTACGATCAGTTGAGAATAAAATAATACGATTATCAAAGTTGTCACAAGTGAATTGAAAGGAATTTCTGTTATGATTCATTCAAGTTATTCAATAGATAATAATTCCACATTATTTTAATTTAATACAATCATACATTTCCACAGTTTATAGTTTATTGTCGAAAAAGAGTTCATAAACTATTAGTTATAGCAAAATGTATATAATAGGTGTGAAAGTATTAAGCAGTTTTAATTTTGTGGCATCATTCTTCACGGTCTCTGGAGACAGTGTGGTATAGAAAACGTAATTTAAAAAGTAATATCTATTGTGTACAAAGAGAGGGACAGATAATGTCAGACACAGGCCAGTGAAATAGAGAGAGAGAGAGAGAGAGAGGGAGAGAAATAAATGAAAAGTAAAAGAGTGAGATAGAGAGAGAGAGAGGAAATAGAAGAGATAGGTCGATAAAAAATGAAAATAAAAAGCATTCGACATTAGTACATTCAAGAGCGAAACTTTATCTCTCTAATCAAATAAGACTTTGATAACTCTTCTTCGATGCAAATTTAAATATTCTTTTGACAGTTATGTAGGACTTATATTTTTATCTCAGGATATAGTTCAATATCATTTGTAATTCTAGTTTAACATCTTTAAGAATGATTACTTAATTTATTTTTCCAAATACATGGTTTAAATTTAATTACTACTATAAATATTTAAAAAGTATTGAAATTTGATATTTACCAAAGTCTATTCCATTTGATAAGAATCGATAATAACATTGTTATGTATTAATATAAATATTTCCTGAATATTCTGAAATACCTAGATAAATAATCGAATAAAGTTTGAACAGTTAAAAATGAAAAATTATATTAAAAAACTATATATAATTTTAATGTCATGAATTTTAGTAACCATTAATTTAACATTAGAATTTTATTTTAATAAAACTACTAATGTTGAAATACAACCTATATTATGCTATATTATAATATCATATATTAAATCTGATATAACAGCAAAAAACTAGAAAATATTCTTTAATCTCAGATTCTTTTGCACCACTATACTTATTTATATAACACCATTTGCATGGTATTTATATTTTTATTTTTAATATGGCAAAGTAAATTGAATTTCATAACTGAAAAATAAGTAATGTTAAAAATTATGTTTGTATTTTCTTAGTATAAAATAATTATTCCGTAAATATGTACCAATTTTTAATAAAATAATTATATTATTTTTAAATAAGTATATTATTTTTGTAAAAATGTAAGAGACAAATACCGCGTGCTGTTAACTATTGTTTTTAAAACTATGCCGATGGAATTCGTACCTTTCAGGATTGAATAGGTTGATGATTTTGATTGTGATCGACTGATCATGAGTGATACTTAATGGTATGAGCTAATTAGTGAACGATCTGCTCTTGTCACTATTCAAGAAACGTTGGAAAATTCATAATATTATGATGAAAGTTGATAGATTAAAAATGCCTCAGAATACTTATATAGATACTTATACAGAATAATTTATATACTTATGCATTCATTATTACATTTATACAATTAATTAAATCGACGTTACAGATAATAATGAAGTATAATATTATTATGTATGATGTATTAGGAATCAAAAATTTTATAAAATTATTATGAACGTATTATTACATTCTTCTTTACTATAAATTTTCAAGCTATGTGAGTAAGCAATTCAATATATCTCTTGTTATAGCACAAGTATATGGTTTTTCTATATTGGTATATCCTACTATTTATATATCCATGTATATCTATCTATATATATACATATACATATATATATATATATATATATATATACTTATCTCTCTATATGTACCTCCTCCTGTTTTCTTTCGAGTTCTGAATTTGAATTTTTTCAATGATAACAAAAAATAAATGGGAATATCATTCTATCTCAAGTTGTTGTACGTCGGAGTACAATCTTAAAAAGAAGCATAATAGAGCATCTTAGGACGTACCATAGTGATTATCATTTTTGATATTTCGTCGAGGATCAACATAGTTCTCTTTTCTTCTTTCATCCTCTCATATTTCAATTATATTTGTAATATACATTCATTTATCATGCCGTAATACGAAAGTAAATGCATCGTAGACCCTAAAAATATATAAAATAGAGTTTCACTTAAAACAATTAAAAAAGTTGTAATAATTAAGATTAATAAAAAATTAGATAATAAATGCAAAGTTACAAAAGAACTCTTTCCTTCCTTTTATGTTCTAAAAAGATTACAAGTTATCACCAATATACCAAATCAGAAAAGATAATCTTTTGGATCATAGTAGGATCGTTTAAATGAAATAGAAAAAGCTAAAAAAAACTATCGTATATATATTTTCCCTCGTTTCGAAATATGTCCAGATAAATTGAAATTTAAAACACGGTAAATGGAGAAATTGAAAAGAATAACCGAGAAATAGATTAATTGAAAATAAATAAATTTCAAATGAACAAACTTATAAATAAAAATTGCAAATAGATATTTGTGAAATGTGATTAAATAATTAATTTCTTTGCAAGTTCAGTACTCACGGAGAAGAATTGATACTGCAACCTTAAGGATCATATAGCATTTTAAAGATAGTTTCTAGAGAAACAACGAAATGAAAAGCGCGGGATGAAAACTATTTATGTCTTCAAATAATGAGGGTAGTAATGGATACTATCATGTATCAGCAATCAATTCTATAAGATCCAGGTCACGATAACGTTTTCTTCTAACAAATATGATCTAATTAAAAATTAAAATATACTAATAGTACTTTCGAAAGTTATTAATAACAACTTAAATCAAAATGTTAATTTCATGCTTGATACTGGATACGAAGTCATTATAACAAAAAAACCTCATAAATAATAATTGGATAAATCAGATTAATTTCATTTCAATTTATCAATTCTGTATTATAGAACATAATGATTTTCACATGCTTCACCCAAGTTTTACAGGACAAATGCTTTTTATATAAGTAATATTTGTATTGAAAATAGAAATATCTTTCAGGTAGTATATTCTTAAGGAATATTGACTGCTATTTATTTTTCCAAGGTTGTAACAATAAAAAGACGACTTCTAAGTATTAATTATTACGATAGATAAGAGTATACCAATTAAGTTTTATCATTATTTTTCTATATGCCAAAACAAATTGATAATTTTCAAGAAATTGCCAAAAAAGCAGTTACGTACTCGGATTAAAAGTTAAACGCTCAAGATGAATAATTACAAAACGATGACTTGTTTGAAATAACAAGTACGTGTAAAAAACAATATAAAATAATATAAAGAATAAATATTATTTGTGTTGGATACATAACCAATATCACTTTCTAAAACTCTGGTTACGAAGAATCCTCTGAGAATCAGCATTTCTAAAACTTTTAGAAATTGTGATGAAAATAACGAAAAACAAAATACTGATATATTGTATATATATTGTATATATATAATTGATACAATATTGTGAATCGATTCAAATTGATTTTAAAGTTTGCCTTAAATAGGTAACTTAAATAAACATGAAAATTATTAATAACAGATAAAATTCAATGAATATCTGATCGACTATAAATAATATACACATCCTTATTTGTTTTGAAAGTTGATAGAAATTCTTAACTAAGAAAAAATCAAATTTCTCCAGAAAATGCAGTCGCCATTTTTTAAAAAATTTTAGAAAATTAAGTGAAAAAATTGTAACTAATACCAACAGACTACCTCATATTTTTTGAACATTTCATCTTATTGATCTCAATTTCATGCCCTTCCCTGTCGTGCAGAGAACAAAGGGTTTGATTATTTCTATTAATGATCTAATTATTTGCAGTAATGCTATAAAAACACGCGACGTAGTGTAATGCTATAAAAACACAAATGTGAAAATGCAATTAGAGAAACGTAAAGTTTTTAAAAAAAATAAAACATTATTAAAGATTTCATTAAGTATGCATAGAAAAGATTTTATACCTTAAAATAGGTTTAAGATACTTTCTTTATATAAGTGTAGTACCGAAATCTGTAAGGCAATCATTACAAGAAGTTATATGGAATTTAAATAGAAAATAACTTCCATGAATTAAGTGAGAAACTCTGTAGCCTGGTCTTATGTGAATTTCTAATTTTTATAAAAGGATTTGTAATAGATTGAGTGATAAATAAAAAAAAATTAGACAGGATTCAACTGTTCACCTATATGCATTATATATACTGTGGAAATCTTAATGACCATCTGAAGTGTAGAAGAAGATAGTTTTACCATGGGTATATAGTGATAAAATCTTTCATATTTAGTCGAAAGCTTAACCTATATTATATTAATTTTTACCAGACAACAATATAACAATGACAATTTTAATAATAATATGATATTTAATAAAAATCATATTTAATAAAAATATGATTAAACAATAATATAATTCTTCTAACGGGACACTAAGAAATAGTTAATGTACGAAACAGAAGAACAATAATAAATTAAAGAAATAAATTGGTCAAAGGTACCGACATCAAAACAACAAGCACTGAAACATCGGAACAAATCATTTATAAGTTGCACAAGTGGTAGAAAGACACAGAGAAGTGTTCAAAACTTTTAATAGGATTAATTATTGGAAAAATCGGAAATCCTAATTAAATTCGAAGTAAATTAATGATGATTGAAATGGAGAACTAATAAGGAAACGTTAAATCGGTTAGTTTGTATTTTGATTAAAAGGGTCAAAACAAAACATTTTTAACGTAGGTAGTGCGTATGAATAGATTTATAATGTCTTATCTTAATGCAGAAATAAGTAGTGAAAGCAAAATTAGAGGACGAATTGCTCTTTATTCCATAAAGAGCACATAATTTCTGGGAAATTGATAGAATATTAGTTCTATTTGGATTAACAATTTTAATGCGTCGTTAATCAAATTCTATTACCGGACCCGATAATTGAATATAATTACGTCATTTTGATTGAACATAATGGTTACGAAATAATATTATTCATAAATTATGTTATAACTTATAGAAAGTATATCTGCAATATATGAAGGAATAGCCACAACGAAATAACATATGCTGAACTTCTATTAGTTTTTAAAAGTTGTTTCGAAAGTCCAAGAAGCTATCGAAATTTTTATAGTTTCTTATGTAATTTATAAAACTACTAAATCTTATATAAATCTTATATGTCAGAATGCATTGCAAACGACTTTTATCATTATAGGTCACATTGTTAATACAACTACCTAGTGCATTTAATGCTTTCTATTTCTAGTAATGAAATTAAAAAGAAAATCAATATGATGATGGTAAAAATTAAATATTTGTTCCAAATTTAGAAAGCTTCAAAAATCTTTTCAATTATTAGTAGAGTCGTTTCTTCAAAGCTATTATTAAGTAAAAATTTTGTTTTCATTTATTGTACAATAAGAGATTATCTGTATATAATCCATGTAATTAAGATTAGATGTAAGTAAGAAACAGAAAATGGTAGTTTCTCATATATAGTAAAGATAAAAAAAAATAATAATACAAAGTTCCTTGATGAAATTGCAACCCTTGTTACCAATGCAGAAGTCTCAATTATACTTGTGTAATAATACTGAATAAGTGCTGGCATGCACACAATCCAATTACGTTCTATTACTGCATGCACAACCGTGTAAAGTCGAGAGAAACGGAAAACTTGAAAGAAGCGTCCTTGAAGAAGCTGATTTGAAAATTCTCTCTTATTTTCTTACAAATTTCGCTTCACAGTGGATGTAGTTACTGTAACCAGAATGAGCAGAGGTGAGATTTTTGGGTCAAGAGTTTGTATCTCATTGGGTGGGCTATTATGAATCGACCGGTTCGTTGCATCTGATATATCACACAAGTTAAGGAACTGCTGTTGTTTCTGTCTCACTCGCTTACGAGATCCCGATTCAAGCTCTGTATTATCGACCGCGAGTCAATGCACTTATATATCGAGTAATCACATGAGCTCGGTGAGCTTGCAAGCTCTTTGATCCTCTGCCTGCAAATGCTTCGAGTTCCTCAACAATTCTCCAAGAGAGTGCGCTACTCTATGTATCCGTCAATTACACCTTGTACTTCTTTCTGAAATTTTATCAAGAGTTACTAATTTGGTTAGAATTAGTAAAAGGTTCAGAGTATTATAAATTCATTTATAGTTGAAAATTAAGTTTCGTTAAATTTATTTTTGCTTTTATATTGCTTATTAGTAGAAATAATGATTCAATTAGAATCTTTCCATAAATTTTGAAACATAAGGAGTTGGAAATACAATGCTTTAAAAAAGAAGAAACTGCTCAAGAAACAAGAAATTTTACCAGAAACTCTTCGAAATACTTGTTGAATGAGTTGAAACAACGTTGTTCCTTTTAGGAAAAATGTTATACATATTTAAGATTTATTTTCTAATGTTACAATTGTGCAATTTGGTCACTTTTTTCACAAATCGAATATAACCACAGTTATTAAAAGAAATCCAGCTATTTAATACTAGTTTTAAATGCAATTTAACTTTTATGAAGTTTTGTTGATCATGTACATAACAAAGGAATTATTAAAAAGCTTTTAAAGAAAATTTTTTAATTTCAGTAAGCTTAAACGAAAAGATTGTCAATTAGAAGATTAAGACGGGGAAACTTTTTTCAAATATTTCTGTAGAATTATTTCAGATCATTTAAAGTTCAAGGACTGCTATTGATTTACATATAAAATTGCCCTTTTTCAAACGTAGGCACTAAAATGAGAATGAGTAAAAACTTTGAGAAATTTTCTATTATAAAATTAATGAAAAAATGTTATCGAAATTTATAAACAGTAAGAGAAAATGATTTTCTGTTTCTAATATAAATAATTCTTTTAACTTCTATCTATAATAAAAACTTTCTAATAATTTTAAGAGTATTATTAATTTCAAGTGTATATAAAAAAGTAGAAAATATTTTTGTATATCGCGTATATAAATTATTTTAGTCCAAAGGTAGTGGGCAAAGAGCAGATTTTCTAAAATATTTTTATTCATATTTACAGACTGACAGTCGTGAAGTATTGTTTTTAACATATAACACTGATCCAGAAATAGTTTTAAAAAATTATTGGTCAATATTTTCAAAAAATTTTTCAAAACTTTTTGAATAAGAACATTTTAATGTTTAATACGGATGAGTGATAAGCAACACATATAAAAACAGTCTTAACCCGAAAAATGTTATAATTACAGATATTTTAATTAATTTTATAGTAAAAAATACTGTTGCTTCATGATTTATTTGAAAACTTTTATTAATGTAAAAGAAGAATGTAATTTTTCGTTTTTGATAGATATTAATATTTTGAAATTGAAGACAAAGTTTTATCATCTATTCATTAATGTCAAATTTAAATTAAAATATTATTAAGACATAAAAAATTTGTATTTTTTTACTACCTGAAAAATGTTTAAATAAAATCTAAGTAATTTAAATTGATTTAGAATAAAATACATTTTCTTTTGATGTGATATCAAGGAAAAATTTTTATCCATATTATTTCATGTCATTTATTTCAATATTTTATTGCCATGATAAAATTATTAGTATCACAATTTAATCTAGTTACTAATATTTGAAACATATTGATTCATGTTGATAAATATCATGATATTAAAAAATTTACGTAATATGTTTTTCAGTATAGAAATTTTAGTGCACTTATAAGGACACTTTTTATGATGTATAATTCATACGGAAATTTTCCAGAATATTTTCTTACTTTAAAAATGTAATATAAACTTTTATATTAAAAAAAAAATTAGAAACAATACACATCGCCTATTTCATTAATTTTTATCTTTGCAAATTTACATAAAAATTTTGAAATATTGTTTAATGAAATTGTAAAGTAATATTTTACTATACCAGAAATAGTGAAGGAATTTATTTCTTTATTGTTGACTGCAGCCTCGAAAAACTTCAATATTTTAATAACCTAGAGTTAAAAACGCGGGAGTAATAAATATACAAAAACGCGACACTTTTCAGTATTAAGAAGTATAATAAACGTGAGCTAGGATTTTAGTCCCGTTTATATTATACCTAACGAGTCTTGATAAATGTCGAGATATTAGCAATAATACAGATGCCTATATTTCGTCTCACACCCCTTGGTCTCATTGATAGTCAACATCTCAATCTCGCAGGACTAAAAACGCTAGAGTAATGAGTATATATTGTTACCGCACTTTTCAGATTAGACGGCATAGTAAATATCAACTAGGATCCCGGTGTCTTGAATGCATAACACGACTTGGCTAACGTTCTAAGATTGGCAACGGTGTGGATACATGTGATTTGAAGATGTAGTAAACAAAAGGCTTTCGAAAATATAAACAGGAATGGGAACCTCAAGTAGCTACCCTCATTAGCATCCTTATAAAAATCGAAAAAAAGAGAAAGTGAACCTGTGTTAACTCTTCGAGTAGTCTGCTGTATAAAAACAACAAAGTATATCAGAATCAGCGAATATACATCAATTAAGTAAATCGTTGTAAACTCGGTAACCGAAAATTTATTTTTGAAAATAAATCAAGTGTAAAAATAGACTGTTATAACGAAATCGGATCGACCGATCAATGGTTAATTAAAAGAATGTACAGATATGAAAAGTACATGCAATCATCGTTCTCCTGCAGCCACCGAACATACCGCAATACTGTCACCATACAGATAAGGAGCATCGGGTAACGATATTAAAACCTGTTACGAATCAGCGCGTCTGCTTCTTACTAAAATTATCAACAGTGTGTGAATGTGCATTTGGAATAATAACAACGTATCGATTATTCTACGATCTTTCTATATACAAGAATAGAATCCAGGAATCTATCGTAGTCCTACGATTATAACAATAGTAAGAACAACGGCATAAATCATAAAAGGATATCCGTTAAAGATAAAATTCTTATAGTTCATTCAACATTAAAATAGCTACTTAAGTTATCATGTAAAAATCAATAATTAACTCATATATATTTTCTAAAATGAAAATTTTTTTAGACTAGATCTTTTTTCTTATTAATAAATTCAAGAAATTGTTTTTTATTTTGAATTTTGATATACTTTTGACGCGGCAAATTAAAAAACTTACTACATATATAAGTGGCGACAAAATATAATAAATAATTTGTCGCATGAAAAAGAACTGTTTTGTTTTTCAAATTGCTCTTTTAATAAAGTGCAATAAAATCTATTTTAAAAGAATTAAATTCCATACCAAAGAAAAAGAACTTTCTAATGTAATACTTTGAAAAAGTAAAATGTATTTATTAGATGTTATTTAAAAAAAAATTATAACAAAACTCTGTATTTTATATTTATACAGGAGAATGAAAGAAAATAAATAATTTGTAAAATTAAGCAAACTGAAATAATAAATATCCAATTATGAATATTTATTATCTGTACAAAGCATTCTAAGTAGCGAGGTACTGCTCATGTATATGGGTTTATGTGAGAATAATGATCTTTTGTTTAAAGTTTTAGATACATTGAATTATACCGTTTGGATTTTAAACGATTACAATAATGTCATGATACTACAACAATCGAATAAATAGTAAATGAAATAAACTTTGAAAAATATTATTATTTATGTTGTTCGTAGTAGTTTTGATTCCGTATTTTCTCGAACTTGTTAATAATTCATAAACAAGGCAATTTGTAAGCAATTTTATGGTTCATAAAAGATATTTCTTCAGATTTTACGAATTCTATTCAAATTTTTTATTTATTTGTTACTTGTAGCGCGCTGAATATTAACGTAATTAAAAAATTAATTTTTCGAGCGTTTACAGAAAGAGTCGAAACTGAAAACAAAAGTACACTGTAATTTAAAGACTTTGATTACGAATCTTTACCGCTATCGATGTGACTCGTTGCTTCTTTGCTTATCACACACAACGGTAACTGGGAGTTTTCGTACTAGACAGACTAGCACGTGACAGACGCAAAATTTCGAGTTTTCCGCACTAACTTGCAAATACTCAAACGCGCAAACTCACCGGCGCGTATCCTTTATCTCTTTCCCTCTCTACGAATCAATGTTCCTCCACCGCTTTGTTCCCGATATTCATTCATTCTCACACTTTGGTACTTCAAGTTCTATGAACCCGTTATTTTCTATCGATCGCTTACCGAAGACTTTGAAAAATTGTAAGGGAAAACGATGGAACTGCAAATCTACATAACGTTGGTTAAATAATATTATAGTGCACTTAGATAGTTAGTATATCAGCAACGTTCATAGTTAAGCTCATAGTTAAGCTGGCGTTTCATGCGCAAGCTCGTTCCACTCGAGACGCGCTAAGGTTAGTTGAGACAGATGCAGGAATTTATACAGAACTGTGCAAGAATGCCACGTTATACGTTCCCGCCTGATTTGAAGAGTTTCCAAACGTCAGCTTTCATTTAGGCAGATAAAGGCACGTGAATCTCGATAAATTAATTTGACGGAATTTCGCGGAAAGCAGAGGAGCGACAGAGGGAGACTAAAAATGAAATTTATGTGCACAGTTCGTTCGGATTTCTTTTCGATCGTGCGGATTTGGTACAAAGTATGGATAAATCTCCAGTGGCGCAGTCGCCTTGACAACAGCGGCGCCACGTGTGTATATGCATGTGAAAGCGCGCACACAGTGCACCCCGTAGTGTAAGGTGCTATGGAATTGCGTATGCGAGAAACGGCGCTATACCAACTAGCCACTCGGAGGAGGGAGAACGAGAGCAACCGAGAGGGCGAAACAGTGCACTGGAGAAAGAAGGAAAGAGAGAAAACCGCGTCGCTGTATACCGCAGTAGGGTAAGCAAGCTCTAGGCCATGTCTTTCTCTTCCACCTCTTCCTCCTTCGTCACCGCCCTCGAAAAACTACAGCAGCATCGCACACGCGTAGTGGTATTCCTCGCGGCCGATCGCGTTCGGCTACCCGACCCTCGTGAGTTGACGTATCATTAAGTCCGATAAGTTTACAGTGGTCCTGAACGTCATAGCTTCCGAGACTTGCATATTTATCTAGGCTTTGTATTTTTATGCGTTATCTTGGCGACATCAGTTCACGAGATCATGCCATGTTCTATTTAATAGTTGTGTAAGTGCTTGTGAAGTAAATATCCTGGAGGTCAGAAATTTCTTAACAATCAGATATATTTTTTCCTGGAAATTTTCCACCTATATCTGTTGTAGAACAAAATATGTGTTTAAAGACGTTCGTTTATTTATCTGAAACCGGATTCACATAGAATGAGAAAAATTAGAGGTAGATAAAACTATAAGTAAATTTAATCTACCGTGAAATATAATGAACAACTTAACGCGTCAAGGTATTACTTCCTAAACTATTTCAACCGTAAGTGCAACTTACAGCTGTGGTTTGCGCAAAGAGCGAATAAAAACTCTGAAAGCCACAAAATGATAACTACGTTACGGTATAATTGTTCGATGGCGTCAATGTAACAAGAGAAGAAAATTATAAAATGCTACTTTCAAACGGTGATATTCTTCGAATGAAACTTCGACGTGCACGCGTTGTTATTATAGGGGACCAAAATATCGCGAAGCCATGATCTATATCTTGTTAAAACAAATATTCAACCGAACGATCTCTTATAGTAAATAGATTCTTCATTTACTCGAGGAAGTTTTCTTTTAAAATCTATAACCGATGATCTTATTTATTTCATAAATCATTAAAAATTTGTTTTATAAGAAAGAGCAAAGGCTGCACAGAATAATTGGAAATGGAAATTACGATGATTCTGATCGATCGTTGCTAATACCGTCTCTCGTAGTGGCAGTATCTAATTCGGAGACTAACGTGAATCTTATCAAACCATCTCGTGAATAAATCGCCCTGACCTTGACCTTAATCGGATGAACGATCTATGCATCGCGAGACCAAGGAAGACAACAAAGGCCAAATGAATTCGCTGAAATTCACTGAGTTACTCCCAATTCATTGTATTTATTATCGCTACACCGCCAAAACATTTGTGTATGTTTATCATTTGCTAGAAAATGCCTATCGTTAAAGTTATTAAATTCTTTTCGATATTAAATGTTTATCATGTTAAAGCGAAACCACGAGCAACTGTATTTCTAAAACAAAAATAAAAGAAAATCGAGACAACAATGCGTTTACCTACAAAGACTCAAGAAACTATGAATCTAATAATCTCCATGAAAAAGAAACCAAATGTTGAGGAATCGCTCGCTTTAGCAATAATATAAGGCCTAGTACCTCGAAGAAAGTGAACGATAACCGTCTACATCGTTAAGAGAAGAAGGGAGTACGCGTAGTAAGCGCGATCAAGCAACATTGACACTGCCAGTCACTGCGACTAATCTAGAAAAGTTTAGACAAGGGTATCCGACACTTAGAATTTTCAAGTCTATTGTGACGAAGATATCAAAAAGTAGCGAGACGTGGAGTAGGACAGCGTCCAGTGGTGACGGATTTGGCCTTGATGTGAATCGATGCTCGCTACTCCTGCTATTGCTACTACAACCCTCAGGCTGCGCGAACTTACGGGGCTGAGACCAGCACATGCACACAGTGTGTCGCTGCGCTCCACTCCGCGCCTTTTCATCGCGTACACATACCGAACAGACACAGTCTGCGTGCAAACGTTCAGTAATAACTAGTAGGTGAGCTCTTGCTCCCGAGCGTTAGGTTATCTCGTGTTGTTCTTCTTTTCGCTTGAATTTTACGGGGATGAACTCGCTTCTCGTTGATTGTCGAGTTGCACGTTGCTGTGATATTTTAAGTGATATTGTTAAAATATGAATAAGACATCACGCGAAAAAATGACTTAAATTTTATGTGCAGTAATTTTCTCTGTTTAATAATTATACTAATAATGTTGAACTTACCGAATGCATGACAGATCCGTTATTCTGGCGCGTCGTGATTGTTACGGACTTATTAATCCTGCTAATCATACGCAGGATGTTCGATAAGTTTTCGCTTTTAAGCTATGCAAGGCTTTGAAATAGATTTTTATTAAAATAAAAATACACTAGGCTATAAATAAGTTTGTAAACTCTTAATTAAAGCCAGATATAACAGATTGATTTGCTACTGTAGTTACAAGTGGTAATTATAATCGCCAACATTGAGTATTTATGAAACTTCCGCAAGAATGGAAATCAATCGTTTTCTCTATATTTAGAATATTGATGATTATTTATGTGACAACGGGATTTCCAAGTAAACGACACTCTTGAGAAGTGTTCTTATAGAATTACAAGTAAAGTTACGACAAGCCGTACAACCACGTAATTCTGGCGTTCGCGCCTACATCGATATTCAATTCACCCAATCTACTAGGAAACTAATAAATGAAGCCACATCATCAATATAGAGCAAATAATCAAAATCTATCGAGGATCAGCGCCAAAATCAAGTATCCGTGAGTCGCATGACGAACGTGTGGCTGGTGAATGTGTAATTGCCATCGATGACCAATTCCATCATCACCATAGGTCCATCAAGTCTCGATTTGGCGCACTGCCGGCAGCCTGAGGTCGACTCACCATCGCGCCAAGGGCTGCGGCGAAGCGATTCAGGTGGTTCGTACGAACCTCTCCTGGAGATGGATACTCACGAATGGGATTACGAAGCTCTGAACAGCGGTTCCGTAGAGATAACGCCGATCTCTACGCCTCCGAATAACGTCAGTGTTATCGATAACGCGGACGTACGGAAAATTAATAACAAAGTTATCATGGATAATTTACGTAAAAAACACTCGATCCCAAGAGTTTACTTCCAAGCGGAGAATTTGGCGTCTACGAGACGGAGGAGTAGCTGTAGGATGTTTGGACCACAACCTTCTTACCGAAGGCGTAGCAGAAGCATGAGTGCCTGGAGTGATCTATCTCGATCTTCCATCAAATTCGATGAGAGGTATTTCGTTTTGGCCCTATTCTCTATTACTGTATTTTCACTGTCGATTGTCTACGTAGGGACATTCTCTTTGAAAATAATTGAGAAAAAGTTTCTGCGAGAAATTTATGTATGCAAGTACGAGATTTGGCAAAATTCATCACAAATTATTCGAATAGATTTGTAGTGATAATGAACATTAGTATGTACCGAGGGTGGACCGATTTGATGTAAAAATTAAGTGATTTCGTATGTAATGTAAAAATTAAGTAAATCAAAACTATTCTCTTCTTCTTATCTGTACAATTTAAATGAGTAATTTATTTTACAATGAATCAAATTCATGATTCACTGAAATATAATTTTATGAACGAAAAATTGGTAAGAATATTTAATCAGTACTACTAGTGGTGAATAATTCAGGTTGAACAGCAATAGGTAACGAGAAGGCAAAGTTGTATCTAGAATATTGAAAATATTTTTTAAACCATAAAAATTTTCTGGGCGAAATCTTTCCTAAAAAATTACTTATAAATACAAACTTATGTCAGGATAAATTTTTCCGGATAATCATTTTAAAATTTAGTAACATTCGTATTCATTTTAAATATTTTAAATTGACATTGGTGTTCTGTTTCATTTTGGATTATTTATTATTGATAACAAATTTACTAATGCATATAAATGTTAAAAATGTTAAATAATACGACATTCCCGGTAATACAAGAGTAGAAAGAGAAAATATATTTTAATAGCTTATATTCAAAATTATTATTATATATATCATTAGTAAAAGTACCATTGTAGCTAAGAAATTAAAATAGCGTTAAATTAAAATAAATTTAAATTCATATAAATTCATCGAGTTTTAATATCTTTCTCTTAATTCTAATTTTTCTGGATTAATTATCCTTAATGAGTTGAATGGAATGTGTTTTTTCAATCCAATGATTTTTCTGCAGCTTTAACATTGTTTTGTGAATATATCTGTTAGATGTGAGAATTTTTTAAATTCTCGTAAAATATTTCATCACTAAGAGTTTCCTCATTTTATAATAAAATAAGAATTAAATGCAAGAATGTATATTATAGAAGTATGAATTAAAATAATATAAAATTAAATACAGTTGTAGCGTTTTTTATTTCTTGTTAAAGTTCTATCTGAAAAAGTACTTTATCACATACAGTGTATTTTATGTTACCTTTTATCATACAAAAATATCTGCCAATATTTCATATTTTATATTACAAAACACTTTTTGGATCTCACATTATTTTTCAAAATCTTATCAACTATTTAAGATTGCATAATTTCCAAATTAAAGTACATAAAAATTTAATGTCATATAATTTTTGGATATTTTATTAAAGTTGTGGAAGAAAATCAGTTTAATTTTCATTCATTGTAATTTAATTTCAGCTAATAATGTAAAATATTTGAAAATTCTCAATCCTTCCAAATAGTTATATGCAAATCTCTTTTTGTAATTAATTTAATTACGTAAATACCTTCATTAGCTCTAACGAAATTTCAACTTACTTATACTGTAGTTAGTCCTTTTCCTTGTGAAGTCATCCTTGAGCTCTATTTCTTAGGCTTTTGATGTGAAGTATTGAAAATTATTTTAATTATTAGTTAATCGTTATAATTTTCTAAAGGGTTTCTTAACAGATCTTCAACCACTCTTCGGCATTAATTTCTGTACGGTGAACTGCAGTAAAATCTAAATGAAAAACCCGTTTTTCTTCGTAAACGGTCAATTTTTAAAGGACATATATTGAATACATAACTCAAGATTTCTCTATTCTCTTTTTTCAAGAAATGTATGAAGATTTTACTAGTGAAAATGAACGCATATTTTTTAAACTAATATAGGCGAATGAGAACATTCCTACAACTTCTTATTAAATAGTGTACAAGTCAAGCCTAAAAACTATTATGTACAATTATAACTAATAATCGGTAAGTAGTCTATGTTGTTGAAAATTCTTTTATTTACAAAAGTTTATGCATTATATTATAAAATCAATTATTTCAAATATCGACTAATGTAATGCAAGTTATAGATACAGTCATTCACTAGACAATCAATGGTGTATTTAGGACATTCAAAGTCTTTTGAAACATTAAATTAGAAATTCATGTACTGCAACGAGTATAACAAAGAAATTCTTTTTCTCGATACAAAATACATTATTTCTAATTCTAGTAAAACATATCTCTTATTAATTCTCAGAATCATTGTATCATTGTTTGTTGTAATTAATTCAAATATAAAATTGCAGAATTTTTTGATTAATGTAACTGACAAAATTATTAGTAATTCAAATCAAATCAATATTAATTTTCGAAAAAAATTAATTAAATAAAATTTCATATATACAATTGTTTAAATTAAATTTTTACCATTAAAGGTAGAAGTATAATAAGTATAAATGGTAGATGTATGTATAATTTTGCGGCAAGATATACGAAATATTGTTTTCTAAATTATTATTTGGTATTATTTGGCCAAAAGTTTCCTTAATATTCGTTTCAGAAAATTAAATATTTAATTAATTGCCATACATTAAAGCATATGGTTATCATATAATAACAAATCCTAATTTTTCGTGTTCATTAAATTGATATATTAACTAAATTCGAAAGTCTAACGTTTAAAGTTTTCGTAGCATATATTGTTAGTATAGATATTTGATTATTAATTTTAAGCACGCACATTATGCAAATGTAAATTAACAAGAAAAAATCTTGTATTTAAATTTTATCTAATCCAGAATTAGATAATCTTCTTTATAGCTCTTGTAATTTATGTACAAAAGATGAATTCATGATTCCTGGAAGACAATATATGTTGGAGGAAAGCATCAGAAATATCAATAAATATTGATATAAATTTCTTTATAAGCGGGATTTTTTAGGATTCATTTGTGATATTATTAATTAGTAAATTATTAATTAAAATTTATTATAAAATTTTCATCTTCAATCATTAACCTACTACACAGATGCATATGTAATAGAACTCAAGGGTAATTTTACATATAAAAAAATTTACTACAGTACAACTAAGTTAAAATTTTAGTAGATCTAATAAAGATATTTCTGTAACTAAACTAAACGCATAAATTCTTAAACGAAGTTGTAATTATTCTATATATTACTTTTACATTAATCATTATAAAGCAAAAACACGGTTGTATAAAAATATTTTAATATAATTTCATCTTTTTAACAATTATTTTTAAATTATTCTTTTGATCATAAAGTACTCGTAAAGTAAATAATTTCTTTTTAGCGTGGATTTATTTAAATATTACTTAAACATTTAGATGATCTTAGCAAATCCTAAGAATGATAATTTTCTTATAAAAATAAATATATTATATGAAAAAATATTTAAACTAATTAAATTCTTTCGTACCTCTTCTGTATGAACTATTTTAATAACTATGAACGTCGTAATTAATTCTAAGATATATTCGATTTCTAACGGACATGAAAGCTCTTCCATAGCACGATCTTACAAAAGTACTGTATTTGCAGGCACTAGTAGGAATGTACTGCAATACTTTTTAACTCTATCGATTTGTCGAACATTTATAAACGATATTGTTTATACTAGTTCTACACAAACTATTATCACCGACATCTAATAGGTATTTAGCACTTTTATCAGCTCAATTATGTAATGAGATTCTATTACTAGTAAATAAAAAATTGACTAATTTCTCTTTTGAAAATAGTTTTTATTAGTGGATGATCGAGAGGATATTTATACATTCGAGAATAATTTACGAATTCGTAAATTTACACATGTATTAGGCTATAATTGGTATACGGAATTCGAATAATCGAATAAGATCGAATAACGAAGTCTTCTATAGTGATATAATTCTGTACTTTGCTCACTATGAAAAATAAATTTCTATTCTTATAAATAAGATAGAGAAAGGAATATATTTCTTTTAAGTCTTATCTAGCTGTTCTTATATATTCCTAAATGAGATAATCTATAAGAATCCCGATAGGAAGATAAAGGAAGCAGCCGACACGTTTTTACAATAAAGTAGGAAGGAAAAAAAGAGCATCATCGGTAGAAGCAATAATTACCGGATGAGTCAGATATTTAGACCAAACAATGATAAACATGTACCGTTATATCGAATTCCATTTGTCTATTTAACATACTTAACATTTGAGTTTACTACAATTTTATCCATTTAAGCTTGAAAACACGTAATTTTATATTCATGAGACAAATATATAACTAACATATATTTTGCTATATAATAAAATATAGAATAAATTTGTGTGTTCCTGTAAGGTCCTTTGTGATATTCATCATAGAGTGTAAATGTATTTTAAAATACTTGATACTTTTTTTATGAAAAAAAAATTATATTGCTTTAAACATTGTATTTCATTTTCTTACTTTATTTAATATTTTAAAGCATCAAAAATTTCACCGTATGATCTTTATAAATAGCATATTAGCTTTTTTGAAATCCTTGAATTTTAAATTCAGAATCCAAACAAATTCATAAAAATACCAATTTTGGTTAGTTAATTTTATTAAAACTGTTTGAAATTTATGTAAAAATTGAGAATAGAGTAACGCTTATAACTTTAATAAATAATGATTAGTTAAATATTATCATAATATAAAAAAAGATGATTCAAGCTTTTTCAAATAAAGATAATAAATTCTTTATATCCTTCTAATTTTAGAGATAAATAATACTACATTATTCATAAAGAAATAAATTTATATGCTTAATGTAAATCTTGATTAGGCAGTTTCTTTTTTTACGAGTTTATTTACTGCATTAGAACGAGGATGCAATTCATGTAGTATTCTTTCTATTTTTATTTTTCGAGCAGCAAAACATCGGTATATTTTAAATTTCGTTTGAGTACACACTTGTATGGTTTTGTGCTTTAGTATAGGCATTGGAGGCGAGGTTAAGACAGTAAAATTATGTGTCTTTCAAGGTGTTTATACAAAAATTACTATACAAAATTTACTATAGCTGAAATTATAATAATCGAAGGAAACTTAGTGTACAAATGTGTTGTTCAATTCAATATAATTATAATGTACGAGACATACAGCTTTTCTTTATTCATCTTTATTGATATAAAAATGTTTCCTTATTGATCCAAGCAAATCAATCTTCCTACAATTTCATCAAACATCATATGCTACTTGTAAATGATTTATTTACCATAATATTACTAATCATATAATAAAGAGTTCTTATAAATAGTTATTTATTATAGTATACGAATAACAAATATTGTTTATTACAATCAAAATTAAATTAATTTTGTGTGTTTGTTAAAATGTCAATCTCAAGGAGTAAGAATATTGGTTTTAAATTTTTAAATTAACAATTAATTTTACCTGTATGTTTTCCATTTCAAAAGAATTGTATTTAGTTTAATTTAACAATGAAATTTATCTGATTTTCATGAATTTATTTCATGAAGTTTGTATTTGTAATAAAAATATGTGTACAAAAGAATTCATAACATTATATCTTTGATAAAAAATATTATCCAGAATAACATTTTAAGAGATCATAATAATTTCGTTAACGAAAAAACATTCGGAAATATTTACTTTTTCCTTTTGTCCTTATATTTATAGATATTCATCAAAAAACGATATTTAGCGCTTATAGAATTCAACTATGCCCGGAACCATCAACAAACATACATACATATATACATAAATGAATATACATCCACGTTTACATATTTATATGCATGCACTTTTTTGTGTATTCAAATGTACGAGAATGTACATACATTTTTACATAAATTGCCCATCTACACTTTCAACGTAGTCACAGCAAATTGTATACACATATATAGAGTTCTTCTTTGTTCCTCCTATTCTCTGACCAGAATTTATTGACTTTTACTCGCATTCTTTACAACTGAAAGAAAGGCAAACTACGTATTCCACCTTCATTCTTTAAGGTTATCTAGATAGTTTTATGTTGAATCAGGATGTTTAAAATCTACAGTTCTTCTTCTTAAAAAAATTAATATAGGAAATTATTATTATATATGAAACTCTGATTATAAAACTATGTATATGGATTTATATTTTATAGTATTTTAAAAGCTTTCGGGACACAAGGTACTTAAAAAATCAATTTCTTTTGTATTTTATAAAATAAATACAATTCTATGGTCCTTATAAAGAGGTTTGTAAAATTGTCAGAATTTTTAACTGAAAAGTTGAATAGACATGAAGACTTGGATGATAATATGACTGAAATACAGTTAAAAAACTTAAAAAAAACTTTTATCCTTCTTTTTATTTGTAAGTTAACTTTTGGATATAGGCTCAGAAGATCTTTCAAAATTCTAGAAAAACAATTTCATATGTCAGAAATCCTTGGAACTACATCACTACATCATTGAAATTTCATTTCTGTGAAAAAACATCTCATTTTTCGGGAATAATTTTCTCTCTTCTTTCTTTCTTTACGATGTAACTAGAATTCTATAGAATTTTTTAATTTCTTGAAACATTTGGAACCACAAACAATGATAATTTAACATAATAAAATTCTAATCGCAGTTTCACTATTTCATCAATTTTACAGATATGTAAAATTTCCACAAACACTTGATAAACAACTGTATTTACTTGCTTTTTCGAAATTGTCTTTAGAGAAATTTCTTTGTTCTCAGAAACAGCTGTGCGAATGAACCTGATCCTCTTAAAAAATCTTGTATATTTTTAATTTACTGTATGCAAAAATATTATTTATTATAGGTTCATAATTCATAAGCGTAATTATATATTTTAGTTAATTATTCTAAATCAATAAAAATTATTGATTTATAATGTACTTAATTTACGTAAAATCGATACTAATTTCCTTAAACTTATAAGTCTGTAAAATTAAAATATGATTTATGTTATTCTGAAATAGCATGATTATCACAAATTAGTTTCTGAAACAGTTTTCTCCATATTTTATTGCGTTACTTTCTTTGGTTTTCAGTTCTTGTTTAGCCGATTCACAATTCATATAATTATGAAAAGTAAACAAATGAATAGAATAGAATTATTTTTGACTAGGTTAGATAATTTTATTATTTATTTATCTTACCTTGCCACTAGGGTAGAGATATTTTTTAATTAACTCTCCTGATTTATTAAATTCCGTACGCAGAGTGAATACTTTAGTAAGATACACAATTAATTTCTATGCATTAACAATACGTTTGAATGGGTACTATGTTATGTTACACTTTAGTTAATTCCAATTATAATAATCAGATGCATGGCTTTATGGATATAGTGATTTAATGATAAGAAAGTAAAAGAAAGTTTGTTCTTCCTGATTATTTGTCTTTTTTTTCTTATAAGGCAGATATAATGTTAATTCGGTAGGATAATTATAATAATTTTTAGATGAATATATTGTACTCCAATAATCCTAAATAAATGTAAGACTTTTAAAATTAATGGAACTTATTTTTAGAGATTTTGTGAAGATAAGTCATTCAACTTTGGTTATGAATGTTCAATTTTTCTTTTTTCTTTGATTCTCATTTTGGTTTTTGCACGAATAATTGAATTTTTTAATAATTTGCCATAAAGTAAAATATTTTATTATATCTTCATTACATGTCTTCGTATATTTTCAATTTCAAAAGAATATCATGATCCAGGTTGATAATTGCGTAAAATACTCACTTTACGCATTTTCCGTAGAGTATCAATTCTGTGAATTATTATCACAAACGTTTAAGAAATATAGTCATAAAATCTAAAAATGAAAATATCGTTATCGATTATTAGAAACGCACGCATAAAACTAATTATCTGATAGGCTACATATATTATCAAGACTTATAGTAGTTATTATCGAATTTCTGATTTATGTCTCTGAAAAACATGAATTTCTTCATCTATATAAGTATTATTTTCAAATTTAAGAGTTTATCTAATGATTTATCAATAGTTATGAATATATTATGATATTACAACCTGTTTGGCATGATTAAGAAGAAAAAGGTAATTGTTGAATGACTTCTTAAGGTATTGTATTTTCTTTTATATCTATTATTTCATGTAACTTATTATCAGTTATCAGGTTTCAATGTTAAATAAACAATTTTAAGTTTCCACTGAAGTCCACTGTATTAGTTTCACATATTTTATTATTATTAGTAACTACATTCTATAAGTCTTAAAAATATTGGCAGAAATGCCAGTCTAAAAGATATGAATTTGTAAGAGATAGCGCTGAAGACAATTCATTAAATTTCAAATTTCTAGTTCACTTCCTTATGAATACCAGATTCTAATTGAATTGAAGAAGATGTCAATTCTCTGATGTAAATTTCAATGAATCTGAAAATGTTGTATTTCTTTACATAAATGATAGTTTTCTAGGAATAGTAGAATATATAATATTCTACTAGTGATATATTAATAATATGTTAATAACACTATCTTTATTTATTCTGTAGTTCGCTGATACCACCAATTAATATACTATCATTATTTAACAACGCTTTTCACTAATATTTCTAAAATTCCTAAAATTCTACAACACAATAGAATTATACGGGTTAAGGATATTTGTGTAATAAAATTCTCAACGATTTCAATTTCTTTTGCATTATAATAAAGTCTAATTAAATATTGATTATTCAATTTAGAAATGAAATAAAATTACGTTAAAGTTTAAACGAAGTTTCTACTAAGTCTTTTAAAGAAACTACTACCAGGTGGAAAAATTGTAAATTAAAATTTTTCTATAATATTCAAAGTACATTATTCTTTAAAGGAAGATGATCAATAGTTAATAAAAATGTATACTATTGGTACAAAGATCGGTATTATTTTTAATATTAGGTTTTAAATAAAATATTTTATTAAATTAAATTCTGAATGTAGGTAAATTATATGGAACTTTTTTTATTATACATATGTACGTGGTAAGCAAATGATCGATGTGCTGCCTTTTAAAGATATGTTTCACTTACATATTTTTCCAACTAATTCTTTCATTTTCCTCCTTAGTTGTTTGCCATTTATCATATCATAAAAAATTGGCATTTTTGTGCCATTACTTTCTTATTTCAGAACGTGCACGTTCACAACTATATTTTATAGCATTTGTGTAGACTTCCGCCAGCGCAGATAGTGATACAATTATGTAGGACGATTCAAGTGCTAAGTATTGTACACTATGATGAATTTAATGTTTAGTCATATACACTGAATTAAAATAGTTTCCTACTTTATCAGTTTATTGCATATTTTTAGGTTAATTGTATCAATCAAAATCTAATAAACATTCGATCATTGAATGAACTACATTATTCTAAGTCTTCTCAACAGACAATTTTTTAAAGGTCTTGAGTTGTTAATCACATTTTTTGTATATTTTTATTTTATATTTTTATTTTTAAAAATACATTCCTAGAATTATTAAAAAAAATAATCTTCTAGATATGCAAGTTTTACTTCTGTGGTATTTAATATTCTGTGGTATTTAATATTCGATCATTAAATGAACTACGTTATTCTAAGTCTTTTCAACAGACAATTTTTAAAGGTCTTGAGTTGTTAATCATATTTCTTGTATATTTTTATTTTGTATTTTTATTTTGAAAAATACATTCCTAGAATTATTAAAAAAAATAATCTTCTAAATATGCAAATTTTACTTCTGTGGTATTTAATGCATACTAATAGCTCTGAATTACTTACGTAAAAACTTGAAATGACGTGTTTTGCTTATAACGAAAATTTCGAAATAAGGTATGACATTTTACAAATTATTTACTATAAAATAAATGATGTACTGAAATATTATGATTAACGTAGAACAATTTATAATTTTTAAAATGTATTCATAATGATTAGTTCCAATTTTCGTAGACTTACTGACAAACGAATTTCTGATTATTCGATAATATTTTACCTGCATTTTATTAAAGAATATAAATTACGTTAGTATAAAATAATATACAGTTAATTTTAATAATATTTATTAAGAGATAAAGAACAGACTTATAGAAAAATTCTAATACTTCTTAAATTGTAAAAATTATAAGACAATAGAGAATTTAAAAAAATTTTTATTGTCATAAATGATGAAAAATATATGCAACTATATGGAAGATGCCTTTTTATGCATTTGAATTTTTATAAATTAAATTTTTATCTTTGAATATATTTTTATAAATTTTAATCATGTACAGATTAATGAATTTTTACATTTCATTTTTATACACCGGATGATGTATATGAGCTACATCATAAAAGCAAAGTAATACTATAATAATGAAATATTAACTAAATATAATTTTATTTCATTTATTAATGTATGAAAGTTCATTTAATAATGTAGAGAGAGAGTGTATGTGCGTGCGTGTGTGTATCTTATTTTAATTTGCAAATCTAATTTAATAAATTATGTATTAAAGTAAAATAAGATTCTGTTTTCAGTTGTAGAACTATTTTTTTCAAAAGATGTTTGGATGCACATAAAGAATCCTGATAATATTTTCAAGAGTAAATCTTCAAGTGCATCTCCAAGAGTAAATAATACATATTATACTAATGATATTATGCTTACCATATAAGATTAAAGGAAAAGATGATTTCTTAAGTAAATTATATATATCATTTATAAGTTTACTATGTCTGTAATTAAATTAAAAACTCGAACAATTATAAGTAAATTTATATTAAATTAATAATAGAATATTAAATCATGATTTTTATAGTTTAATTTTATAATTTTCAGCGATGTACTTAAAATTATGTTGGTATACATTGTAATTTTATGATAATATTTTCATTGCCTTATATAAAAAATACTGATAATAATTATTTTGTAATAAGATTGTTCCTTAGAAAATATATATTTTAAACAGAGAAATTTTATTCTCGTAGTATTTTATAAAAAAGAACACAATGAAAAACTACTAAAAATGTTTTTGGAAAAATTGGAAACTTTTAACATGAAGAAAATGAAAAAGAAAAATATATTTGTTGATTCAAATTAAAATTCAAATCTAAAAGTTTTACATAAAGAGCAAAAAATATAAGCTAGAACTTTGAAGTAGTATAATAGTCTTGTTCACAGCAAAGATACTATTTTTGTTCTAGTCTTGCAGTTTAATTACAAACATAGCCTAAAGTAAATTCACACTCTGTAAATTAACTTAAAATGAAATATTTTAAGCTACAAAAAGTTTGCAATCATTATTAACAATTTCAGGTTAATTAACATTTAACTTCATTATTAAAACATGAGCTTAATATTATTTTATTTGCAATTGATATATTTTATTAATTCATCTTTTTTTAAATTTAAATTAAAAATCTCTCAAAACACAAGTAAATTTTATTTGTTGATATTGTTTATGTTATATACTTAAAAAAAACGTGAAAAGTATTATCACATCATTCATAGTATTCACGGCTGAAATTTAAGTCTTGATTTGAATAGACGTAGAATATTTTATCAATTCTGATTTACTGATGATATGATATATATTCAACAAATGGCATGAATAGTATTTGTAATCTTTGGTTCATTATTAAAAAATAAAAAGAAATTTGAAATTTTGAATTTAAAATTCAGAATATATCATAGAAAGCTTATTCATAAAGTTCTAATTTATATTTTTAAACAAAAATATTAAAAATTTTCTATATTCATTTCAGATAAAATAAATGAACGAGAGTTGTAAAAATTAGGAAAATTTTCTTATTTTAATTATCTAAGATTATAAATAAGGTTAATTATACTAACATTTGATTTGAAAAAATTTGTAAAATTTGAGCACTGTCACTTAATATTTTACAGTTATTAGATAAATGGAAAAATATATAAGCATTTTAGAAGTATAATTATAAAATTAAATTAAAATTAAAATTAAATATTGTCATTTTCTAATTGCGATAATTTATTGTCCGTAATGACCAAAGCTAAGGATAATAAATATGTCCAAGATAATTATCATCTGCAATAGTGTTATATCAAGTGAAAATACCAATTGGTTCTAAAAACTATAAACATTCTCTTTATACATAATAAGTACATATATAATATATTTTAATGAAATTTTCTGTTATTGATATTATACTTTTATAATACAGATTATAATAAATAAATAATATATTAGATAATATAGATTTCAAATAAGTACAGATATCAGCTATTAAATAAATAAATATATATATATGTATATATACATAAAAAAAATGCACTACGAAATAGTTTTAGTAAAGATTTGGTAACGGTAAAGATTTTCTTCATATATAAATTTATAAAAATATTATATTTCAATTTGTTTTTGGAGATTTTTCAAATTATTATTAATTATTCTGAAATATGTTTTTAACAAATTTCTAATGTTTTCTGTGATGGCAAAAATATTATAACTACATTCAAAGAATAGATTTCTTGTTTCAATGCGATGTTGTAATCAATAATTTGTTATAATCTATAAATTTATATAATAAATAACAAGAAAAACATATTACAATAAAATTTCAGTCACTATATCTTGCGTAGTATGAGAATCATAAAATTTAAACAATCTTCGGTATTTCTTACAAGAAAGATTAGTTAAGTAAAAGTATTCTAAACTTATGAGTGCATTAAATGAATTTTGCATAACTATGTATATACATTCAAATTTACATTAATCCTTCATAATGTGTGCAATATATTAAGTTATGATAAAGATATATTTTATCTGTATTACATATTATATACTCAGATTTGCAATTATAAAAGTTGTATTATTGTAGTAAACAATTTAAATTCAGTTTCATCTTAAAATTATGACTTTGTAAACAAATATAAAAAATATTACTTTAATGTAATAGTAATACTAACTGGGCTATATAGGAAAGGAAAAGTTCACCAAGGTAGTGCGATATTTCACATTCATTGTATTCAGAAACATCAATGCATCTCTTTAGTCAATATAAATGCAACGAAAAAAGAATGAAAAAAGATCTGGAGCAGTAGGTAAGTCGAACGATACTGCTGAACCGATTCTTCTCTGTTTCTATTTTGATACAAAGCTTGTGTAATTTTGAAAATTTAAAAAAATGTCAGTTCGTCAGCATACAGACAGCCTACTTGATTTGAAATTACTCTCTTTTACCAATAATCAGTACTTATTACAAGAGATTATTCGTGATCGCATAAAAGGCCAAATTATAAATCAAAATCTTAGGTAATATTATTAAATTACTTATTCTATAATAAGGCGCATTAAAAGAAGGGAGATAACGAACCTTTAAAACAATACATCATTGCTTTAATAAAAAAATAAAAAATATAATTCAATAAATACTGTGAACCGTGTATCTGTGGACAGAGAGATGATAAAGGGCGTTAGTATGCATGCTTTATTACGTATGCGTGAAACTAAAATAGAGAGAGAGAGAGAGAGAGAGAGACAGACGATACTTAAGTATAGCAAATAGAATTGTAAACATCGCTTGAGAAATACATTAATTTTAATGGCCTATTACAACTTTCATCTCGTTGATAATTAATGAAATAACGAGTTTAGGAAAAGTTGACTGTGACACACTGCTGTCTGTCAATAATTACATTTTTAAAAGCAAAGAAATATCCATTATACAAATTTTATATTGTTCTCTCAGAGATGTAGATGCAATGCCAAAATTCACTGACTCACTACACCAACTTTAGCAATAGTCCTAGCTAAAATGATATTTACATACACGCCACCCTTCGAAATTCATATTTTATTATATTACAGAAATATATCCATATTTCTATACAAGCATTTCAATATTAAAAAAGAAATTATAAAAATTATTTGAAATAAATAATTATTTCAAATAAAAAAATATATATATATTTTAACTACGTGAATAAAAACTTTAAGAGTATTAAAGTAAAATTTTGTCTATTCAGTTTTACTTAAGAATATATACATTTTTCATTGTATCGAAATTTAGCCAAAGTGAAGACAAAAGGGTATGATCAACTTTGTCGTATCATTCTTTTAGTTTATTAAATCTCTTGGCAATTTTTCATAAAAATATAGATGAAAATATCAATGGTCCAGAATATTTATTAATAAATGTTTAATTTATAAATAAAATATATTTTGCAATAAATGGATAAAACTGTAATTAACAATGTACATCATATAAAATAAAAACTGTAAGTTATTTTTATATTATTTATGAGTTAAAATATTTTATTATTATTCTTATAAGTCATATAATTATGAAAATATTTACAATAAACAAATTTCAGCTATTAGAAAGACGGATAAATATTCATATTAACTGTTTGTAAGAATTCCGATTAGATATCAATTATCTGATGTTTATTAATATTACTTATTGAATTCTTATAAACGGCTTAATCATAAAAAATGAACTTTCAACAAGTAATCTTTTACAAGTAATCTCATTCGAGTAATTCCCATAATATCCTTATTTGCATTATGGATAATGCTCAGTGATATTCTCACTTATCATCTTGTAATTCACCGATGGGACTTTTAAAAATATGGAAAATTTTTGTTTATAAAAAATGAATAACATTATTTTTCTATGTAAACTTAAAAAATAGATTTTTCTATTTATTTAAACTGATAAGAACATAGAATTAAATTTTCATCGATGTAAAAAGTTCATTTACATATACTGTTTTAAAACACCTTAATTAATTTAATTTATTTTTTAATAAGTATTATTAAAGATAAAATTATAGTAAGTGTCTCACGTATCTATAGTAATCGGTAAAAGTGTCAGATAGAATATATCGGATAGAATAAACTTACTGATATTTATCCTCTCATATTTTCTCGTATATTGATATTTTTATACTATAGTTAATGCTTAAATATCAGCATTAACTGATTAATATCTATAAATGAAAAACGATTAAAAATAAATATATATTTCTACATCGGTACTTCAACCAAGGAAGTGAAAGTGGATTTCTTTCAGGACTTCCTATTATCTTATCTCGTGTTCGTCTGCTCGTTGCTTGTATACAGATGCAATAAAGGAGGATTAACATGCTCGATCACGTTTTCCTGGCTTTTCACGCGAAGGTACGGAGACAAACCGCAACGATGCGCATGGATCAGTAAACTTACGTACGCTTCGTGAATTTTAAAGAAGTAGTATAGTTATGATCACTCGTAGCTGCCGTTGCAGTTACTAGCTTTTCTTTTATGACTTCGTACGTTTCATAATGCATATGTGACCAATAATAGCAAAAGCCCGCGCGATAAAAGTAAATTTACAAGGCGATTTTCAGTATATGGCAGTATATATCTAACCATAAATCGAAAAACTCTCTCCATTTCTTGTCTTTTTTCACGTAGCTGTTTGAGTATCGTTTAGAGTACAATGAAATGGCAAATATATGTCTTTTCCTATTAAGAGTTTATTAATTTTTACTTAAAATTTTGAATTTTTCTAGACTTCATAGTTTTAATAATATAGATATATCATTAATACTAAGAAAAAGGATCACCTGAATTTATTACTAATAAAATTAGTTTAAGAAAATTTTAAGAAAAAAATTCAGTACGACTTTACATTCGCATTTTATCTAAGAAACGATACCTTATTCTCGTTTACGCCAATGTATTACATTTTACTGAATACATATTCCTGCTTAATTTTAATGCCCTTATGAATAATAATATATTCTATTCATTTATACGGAAAAAATATCCTTTAATTTTCATAAGTAAGGTCAACTAAGGATTTGATAATATTTTGTATTTTTAATAAGGTACACATTTAAAATGTAACAATAAAATATAAACACCCTAAAGTCATATACAATTAAATAGTTACTCGGTAAGATTTTAATAAACACTGCAGTTAGGAGTTAGTAATATTGTGAATAATATTATATTAATAAAACTACCATTAAGCATTTAGTTAATAAAATAAAATAACAATATTTATGCTTTCCATCACAGACGAATATTTTTCAAAAGGATATAAAGGGAAAATGTATTATTCAAATATCTGTGTGTAATTGATGCGTATGAATAAGCTTGCCTTGCTGCAAAGCTGATAAATAATGTATGGTAAATAAGTAATTTTTAATCTAATATAACTTAAAGAATTCAATACGCTCTTACTTTCACCACCTATGCTTTGGTGGAAATGCATGTAAATGCATTTATTTCTGTTAAAGTTTAATCGTATACGAGAAATTTTGATATTAAAAAATATTGGAATAACTACATGTGACATTATTAAAATATATTTAACTCAAAATTACCTTGAAAAAATGGATTAAATAGCAGAATTTAATTCCGAGATAACAGCAGTTTTATTATCGAAAACTTTTACTTTCTCCAAATTTTTATATAGATTTAGTAAATAATTGCATAGATTAAATATTGAATGTAATGATTCTGATATTAAAACATTGAAGATTGCAAATGAAGCTCGTTTGAGTCATATTCAATAAATCCAGGTTTATTGAATAAACATTATAATCTAATACTCAGAACCTGTATTCGAAGCTAATTACTTTACTTTTAAGAAGTCTTTTATCGGTTTCAAAACTTAATTTATAATAAGTATAAGTAAGTTAGAATTAGAATGTTAATATAGCAAACCGAACAACATCGATTATATACCACGAATAAATTCTTAGTTCAACATTGTTCATTAACGAGACTTATTTTTCAGATCTACTGTAATATTTAATACTTGCAAAAGAGTGCTAATTTTGAGATTAAATACTTGAATTATTATCTAAGTAAATTTTCATTCTAGAAGGAGCGAGTACGATCTCCTTGACTTACTTCATTCTGTATTAATATTGTGAACAATAAAAGTTAAAACACCACGGTTACTTCATTTAATATTTCTCTTAAAACTTACAGCTGACTGTCATTCATTTTTATTGATTAGATATTTAATATTTAAGGCTAAATACTATATATGCATCTGTACACACACATTTGCTCACAAACGTGAAAACATGCATGCTTACACGCATATGTAACATCAAATATGTATTTAATTATTGGTAAGTTGTATTTAATTTTTCGAATTGAATTTTATAATATCTCGTTATGACATCATATAACTATAATTTATTGATCGTCGAACGCAGCTGACAACTATTTGTTTACAATTCAATGGCTGTTATTAGTTATATTATGTTACTGTTAATTGCCTTGTAATTTTGCTTAAGAATATTTGTTAAAGAAATTACAACATTTTGGAAAATTAAAACTGAAGGATTTGTCTTAAATTCATTAAAGAATCCAAGGCAATTCTATACATTTTATTATGACATTTTAGTATTCTTCAATTCCATATAAATTTCAGTAATATCTAATAATTTTATTATTAGATATTTTTAAGACAGTTTGTAATTCAATTTGCAGTAGTACTTTTATATACATGTATAGATCGCTATGATTCTATATACTTGTACACATACTCTTTTATTTTTGTGAATAATTGCTTTAATAGTATTTTCAAAAAATTTATATAAAATGCCTATAATTTATAAAATTATTAGGTACATATTAGAACACATTCTGTTTTTAAATTATTTCTATTTAACTATCTCGGTTTACTGCATTTGAAAAAATTGTATTATTATTAAATTAAAAACATATATACATACGTATTGCAGTTACTTAGCTTTTATCCTGAGAAAGGTACTATACTACGATAATTGTATAGTCAAGAATTATTTATAATCATAGAATATATTAAAATTAATCTCAAATCTACATTTTGAGTTTGAAAATAGATTAGTATTAAAAAATAAAGAGAAAGAAAAAATAAAACTGGAAAAGAAGAAGAGAGATAAAAATTGTTTTTCTTATAATAATTATTAAATAAGTACGACTTAAAAAATACGATTATTAAGTAATGACAATTATTCGTAATAATTCATAATTATTAAGTTCGTAAAAGTATATTATAATTTAAATATCTTACTGCATTTGATACCCAATTATTTTATTTTGTATCAACACATTACTAGAAAAAATAGCCTTAACTGTAAATAAATTATTTTTTTAAATATATGATAATAATGAGATCTTTTGAGAAGATGTAAATGCAGCAAAAATCCTATTAATATATTATTTAAATTATAACATAATATTACAGGCGATCACAATTGTATTTCGCAGTGTTAAATATTACTCACAAGCAGTCTCGATAATAAAGCTGATAGCATATTACTTCTAAAGAAATTATTAAAATTAATCGTTAATTTGTGTAAAAAATAAAACTAAAATAAATTTATCTCCGAATCATTTAACTATGTTAGTAATTTCATATTTTTTTCAGGTAAGTTACGAGGCTGAACATCTTCTATATCTATTTTTTTAAAATGCGTAAGTATTAAATAAATTTTTGTACTAAATGCTAATAACATTATATATTGATATTATTGTTATTACATGCATCGTCATATTGTGTAAATATATAAATTATTAAATATGAAATTAACTATACACAATTTTAATATTGCTTTGTTGATTTAGGAATTGATATTATATATAATATTAGATAATCTAAACTTCTTTATATAATTTTATGTGGTATTCATTACAATGACAAATATTTGAATTATTTAGTAAAACTTCTAAAATTGAAAGATCTTTTTCAAATTCCCTAAATACCAGATTTATAATGAAAATGTAAATATGGAAAAAATCTTAATGATAAACGAGAGATTGAAGAATATAATTGAACATATAAATATAAGAATGTTTAAATTTTTCATATTTATTTATAATTGCTACATAATATAAAATTTATCTTTTTGCAAAAAAGTGAAGTTAATACAATAAAATATCAATATTGTTTTCAAAATCTTTTTATTCATATGTGCTGAGTTAAGTTGTTTCATTTACGAGATAATCTATAATATAATACTATTTACATGTATATTTATTAAATATATAATAATTTATATGTTTATTTTGGATTACTTTAAAAAAGAAATATTCTTTATAATATTCATACGATCTAATTTCTTAGGTCTTAGAAGTGAACAAATTGAAATTCCAAGTAAGAACTCATAATAAAAGTTATTTTTATTGGTTTGGCGACTAAATATGCATAAAAGAGAGAGAGAAAGTGACAACAAGAAAGGGAATGATATCAGCAACTATATCTACACTATTTTAGTATCTGTAATAGTCAAAAAGCAATGAAATTGATTAAATGTTATATCTATAGAATGGAATACATTTAATCTTAGTGCAAGTTAAAAATTTGTATATTAGTAATGCTATCGGGTACTTTCTTTAATGAAAAGTTTTTCTTTATTAGAAAATGGGTATTACATATATTGTCAATCAAGTACATCGTTATTGTAAATATATAGATCCATTCAAGGTTTATTACTTTATGCAACTATAATAGAATAATAATAACGAAAACACGGACGACAAAGGATAGATCTACTTTTAGCAGTTTTAGGAAAATGTATTATAATATTTTATATATTTCACGTTACAAGTTGTTAATTACGTTAGTTATGTTCGTCTCTTGTTCTTATGGAAACTAGAGTGAATACAAGTTCAGTGCTGTTGTCCATTATATATTGTCACATTAAACGTGGTACAATATAAATATATTCAAGAAACTGTAAAAGAAATTTAGTAGATATTAAAGCTATAAAATACTAAACAAAAAATTAATATCAAATATACTTAAAATTAGTTCTTCGTAAATTTCATACAAATATGCAGACATTATTATTTAGTATATTTATATTAAAATTTATATATAAATTAAGTAGTTTAAATAATTTTATAAACAATTTATAATAATGATAGTTATTAAAATATTAATAATAAAACTTTTATTCGTTCACAAGCACTTATATTACGTGTATCTGCACTGCACACTAGTACACCGTAAGAAAGTACTCAAAATACGACAAAGAAAGATGTATACATAAATATATTATATCCTCTATTACTAAATAAATATGCAAATTAAATAGGCAACACGTTCTAGATATAGCGTCGCATTGAACATTAAGTATTGGCCTTTATTGTAGATGGATAATAATAAATTAGAAATAATATGAAGAATATTATTTAAGAATACGTAGATGACTTTATTATTTATCATAGAACAAATTATTGATTTCTATAACACAATTATATGAAATTCAAAAATATATAAATATAACCTAAGCCTCCAAATCTTTATAAAAGAAACATACCAGTGGTAAACTATATTATTTAACTATATTAGTAAACATTTTTCCTGAAACTTTGAAAGCGAACTTTTATTCAAATAAAAGCTTGAAATATTGAAATGTTTTTAATTGTGTTATTTCAATTTTCGAATTAGTAATTTATATAACAGCTAATATAACCTTACGTAATACAGCAGCGTTGTGGGGCGAGTATTTTTCATATTTTTAGTCTTCGGAAAAAAATTAGTAAAATAAGAAATTTAATTCAAAGTAAGTGCATATTTGCTTGCAAAATGAGTAATTCAAGGGATATTGAATTTTGAAAAGTGACATCATAGCATGAGACTGATTTGACCATATCAAGAAAATACAAAGACGTCTTACTATTATACTCGCATGATCATTCAATATTATATTTATAAAAGTACGATATTTTCCTAAAATTCTGCCCGTGAATATATCAATCTGTTACTTTCATCCTATTAATTCAATAGCTCTGAATGAAGAGTTTCGTAACAAGTACTTCTGATAAATTTTTATCTCATCTTTCGAATAATATGAATAAAAATTACAGATTCCAAAACTTTGAATTACGTACATTTATTAAAAGTATAATTCCTTCAATATATTCAAATGTAGAAATGCTTTCAAATCCTACTTTGTATGAAATCTTAACGTTAGTTCGAACTCAACTTAATTCAACTTAATAATGAAAAATGAAAAAAAGAATGTAAGAAAACATCTCTGCAGTAAGACACTAGTATCCCGTGAACAATACACGCGGGTATAATTTCTCTATCTTCTTGAAATTCTGAGAATATGGTTCCTTTATTATTTTCATTGTTTTAATACATACAGCTACCGGATAAATTTTATCCAATAATGAAAACTCGGAAATTGATAAAATAAAAACTCAAAATCAAACTTTCACGATTAAAACAAGGTAAACTTGTATTAAAACTAAATTATTGATCTTTTACGATAAAATAGGTAAACATATTAATTCAGCATCATTCGTGATCTCGATTCAAAAAGGCTTACTTATATTTTTTATATGATCAAGCAACTCTGTTTATTATTTTTAATTAGTTTCAAACGTGCTGAATCACGTGACACTTATTATATGTGTAGATTTAATCGTAAAAGGAAGTTTTTTTTTCAAAAATTAAATTTGTGTTACATACATGCTAATTATAATTACATAAACAGATTTTTTACAGATACATATAGTTATTTCGATTCGTGTAAAAATTGAACCATATAATTTTCTAAAAATTTTTAATATTATTTTAATTTAAACTTGAGTATTTTTCAATTACACTTTATTTTAATAATAATCACCAGTTAAAGTGAAGAAATTTTCTACAAAATTTAATGTTTCTAATACTTCAAAAATATTAATAAATATAAATATTTATTAATTAAAGTGGCATTCACAAAAGACTAGTTTGTACATTACTATAGTTACGTCAGTTTGAAGATTTGATCAAACCCAGAACTATAGAAAAATGTCTTCCTCGTGATTACGCAGAATATCTTAAATTGAAAATACCTTAGTACACACTCACTATCAAATATTGATAATCGTTTTACTTTACTAATATAACTTTTGCTTATGATACTACTATTGACATTACTATACTAATATTTATACTAATATTACTATTAAGAATAATACTATAGAAATGCTATTATTTTTGTTATCGTTATTGTCAGCGCTATTGTTATTGTTATTACAAAACTTGTATAGCGGAAAATATACTTCGGTTTCTACCTTACGTCGACCGAAGAAGCCGTTTTAATAACGCCTACGTACACCTGTTTTTTTTTCTTATTGTGCTTTGGTGTAAATATATATAGACATAGCTTTTGCTTGTATATTTCACATGTTCATTGGAAACGATTTAGATTTTGCTTTGTTCTCTACACCAAAACGTGTTCTATATACGCTGAATTTATTGACGATGTATTATGCGATAAAATGCAGAATAACGTGAAACTGTAGAAAAAAATTAACTCCATAAAAATTATTACGATTATTATGTCATATAGAAATATTTATAAAATACAAGCAAATTCTGTGTAGTTTCATATATTTTTTCACGGTTTCGTGAAATTAAGTTTTTATAGTTATTTTTATAGTATTATGAAAACATATTTAATACGTGAAATATTAGGTAAACTAGGCTACGTTTAACATAGTATTAATATTTTTTAATGTCATTCTTGAACCGATTAAAATTTTTACTACATGTTTACTATTTTCTTTTATATTAGTTATGTGGTATAATAAGTAAATCATTTTAATTTAAATGAAGATTTTAAAAAGTTGCAGACTAACATAATACAAATAGTTTATTTATTATCTATACCAATTCATGTTATTCGAATATTTATTCATAATAATTCAAAGTATTTCATTATTTCAAAACAAGCATAATTAATCATTGATTAATTAACTCTTATTTATATTATAATGTAATAATTATAATGTAATAATAATAATCTGAATTTTATGAAATGCTTTCCAATGTAGGGTACTTTTGCGTGATATAAAATAAATTTTTTATATCCACCTTAAGAAAAGATATTGTAAGTATGACTTTAAAAAATCTATTCTATTTTATTGGGTGATTTAGTTTCGCAATGTAATACAATTAAGTAATGGTATCTCGTAAAAAAATCCTCATAATGAAATATCATTTATCCTACGAGCATAGCAATCCTGAAATCTTAAAAGTGTATCCTTCACACATGAATCCTGGATCTTCGGTCTTACTTTTCTGATCAGTCGGTAATGCAGTTTGCTTTAAGAGCTGTAGTTGCACGAGTATGGTAAGAGCTTTCGTTCTCTACTTGACCGATTGATACGTAACGATCCATTGTTTCAGAGGAACTTCCAAATTCACAACATAGATGTTGATCCAATATGAATTTTATATTTCAAGCTTTTGAAATGATACAGTAGATGCAAATGGAATTTTTAACAAAGATCCTAGGTCAAATTATTCATTTTTTGCAATTTTATTACTACAACTATTAATTTTTTCGAGTTCATTCATTGGTTCATAATTTGATAAATTTTGCCATTTTAATTAAATCAGAATTCGTATTTTTCATAATTTTTGTAAATGCAGCAGATTCTATACTAGAATAAATTTATTGTACGACATTACGATATATCGATAAATGATCAGTAATATCAGTTCCAAGAATACGTTGTACAGCTTCAACTATATGGGAATATAAATAATTGATAAAGATTAAGTTGTTAATCTGCTTAAATATTTAATTGGAATATATATAATAAGATCAGCTTTTTAATTAAGAAAACAATGAGATAAAGGTTTATGCCGAGGAACAGAGAATAGCGGAACTTTTAAGGATATCTTTTAATAACTATGAAACTTTATTTGAACCTTATCACGGAGGACAAAGTAAACGAAAAATTGATCTGGATTTTATACTTTCAAAGGTATATAAAGAGGAAAAATAAAGTAATTGGAAAAAGTGACATGACTTATCCTTATACTATAGTACTATTCAAATAATATTTTATGAATTAATTTTATTTTTTATTCGCAAAAATACGTTCAAGTAAAAAACAAACATTTTATTTGGTATTTAGTTAACGATAATTATATGTCAAAAGCTATGTATTCTTTTAATGATTTTTGCAATACATATCAAATGTAGGTAAGACAAAAACGAAAATTGCTCGTTAGCAAAAAATAGGTCATTAATAAATTAGAGTACGAAATGTACAGTTCATATATGTCTTTGAATAATGAATCATCATAAATGGGAAATTAAATTTCAATTTCTTTACCAAGATACATATTAAATATTAAACAATGAATAACGTAGAATTATTTTGCATATGGATGAGCACACAATATCAGCTTATAAATAATAAATAGAAATGAGTCACATAATTCGCACCGCACTATATTTCTTTCAGGATTTTAGAAAATCCAGCCATTGCTCTTCCGACGCAACTTGTACGCATTCAAATACTTGAATGAGAGATTACAAAATTCTCCCCTTTACAGACTTTCCTTCCTTTTATCACAGTTTGAAAAAGAACGATAAAAGCACAGAAGAAAAATCCTCAGATAAGTTGTTGTACAGTCGCTAATACTGAGAGAAGTAATTACACTGATATTTTAGGTAAAGTATCTTCATGCGAGCTTTAGAGAATCAGAAAGAGAATTCTATAAAGTAGTGGATGCCGTCTCTGTTATCCTCTATTTTTCCACTACCACTTATGGCTTTCATCATTTTAAAAGCTCCGATTTGCATTCACTACTAGTGATGTATACGAAGAGGGAGAGAACTTCCCCGTGCGTCCCTTAAGAAAATGAGACTATGAGTACCGCGTAAGTCTTTCTATCATTTTTTGTGTCTTTCCTTCGTCTTTACTTCATCAAGAATATTTGAATATATATTACTTTCTTTTCTAAGGAAAATTAAGACTCTGTCGAAAAGCATAGGTTGAAGGCTCTTTATTCTACGTTCTGGAAACAACTTAAGGTTATCAGTTAAAATCTCTCGATGCACTAGTGGCAAATTTCTTTTTACATGTTAAGTGACGCCTGTGTGACAGTAATTTACATATTTGCTAGTATTAACAAGGTAGCATTTAATGATCAATTTATATACACATTTTGTACACAAATCAAATAAAACGAAGTTGACTAATAATATTTTAAAATTAATTAAAAATCATTTAATTAATGAATGTATAAGTAACTTAAAAATTAATTATTAGTCATCTGAAGCACAATCTGCTTGTTATTCATAATCTGTTTAATTATTTTAGAACTTATTTACTATTCTTATTTACTTAATTATTAATCGTTTTCTTGAGATATTTTATTTTTAGAATTTATCGGATTGAAGTTTATGAGTGATGACGAACATGATATCGTCTCCCAAAAACAGTAACTCCAGATTCCACGATTGGCGGAAGTTGGTGGTTGGCGTATGGCCTTCAGAAGAGGTGACGTTTCTTGGGCTTTCGCCTCGAGAAAGACCATTTTTGTCGAGCAGGAGAAGGAGTGATGGAAATGAAAAGAAGAAAAGCCGATTTAGAATTTTTAACTGAAAATATAAGTAGAGAGAGAGAGAGAGAGAGAGAGAGAGAGAGACCATCTTATCTTTTAGCAGTTGCCAAATGTTCGTCTAGAAGCAGCAGCATGGCGATGGTCCAGGCGAAGATGTACGGGAGCAGTTGGGTCTCGGAAGTTCGACAACTAAGGGTGGCGCTATTCCTGGTTCCTATCACCCTCCTTCCTGAGCTTAACTTATCTCTTAGAGTGTCGCAGAATTCTTTTTTATGACGTAACGCCCTCGTTTTTATCTCTTCGCATAGAACTCGTATTCACCAATCGGATTTTGTCGTTTTTTACTCTCTCTCTTTTCGCAATACTGTCTTTATCGTCTCTGCGTAATCACCGCATCTCATTCATATACAGCTGGTTTAGATGTTTTCAAGAGTACGTATTCCGCAGAGGCTACAAATTTCAGGAGGTGAAAATGGGAAAATAATATAATGTGTATTTGAACATAATAAACCAAGCGCACATGGTCATTCTGACAAAATTATGAACATTTTAATAATGAACCTAATGTAGTTTAATCGGCACAAACGTAGGTTATAAATACATAATTGTCTAAATATTACGAATACATCTCAATTCAGTTTTATTTAAAAAATGGATTAAAGTGGAAACACATTTTATAGTAGAAAATATTTTACAAAATTGTCCCTTCCACTTATATTCTCATGCACATTAGCAAAAACAGTTTGTAACTCTAAGATTATAAATTATTTGTTTAATATCGAAGTTTAGTAATAAAATCAATATAAAAAGTTGTACACATTGTGTACAACATGTAATTCTGACAATGGAAATTCAGATCCATTAAATATTGCACTCATACAAGTAAAAAGGAGATGAAGTCCCTAATTTTGCGTAGTCTTTGAAAAAATAGAAAGTTTACATCGTAAAAATTATTAAAAAGGACCTTTTAAAAAAGCTGCACTTGGTGTATTTTGCAATGTCACCCAATAGTTTCGAACATTATGTACTCATTGAGAAAAAACACTATATTTTTCAAGTAGAACCATTTCACATGAGAGCACGTACGTGCACATGTATTAATAATTACTCGTGCGCCCATGAGAGTACATTGGTAACAACAGCTATTAACATGAATGCATCATTTTCGCTTTATAAATATGACGAAGTATTATGTGTTTGATTACGACAGTATCAAATTATCACACTTGTATTTATAAATATTTATTTTCATGACACGCCTATTAAATATGAATGCATACTCATTTTTTATAGAAATGGGAAAGAAAAAATCAATCAACGTTGTTAGGTCTTTCTGCTTTAAACAGTATTTAGTCGATAGTGTATTTTATTTCCGGTAAAATTTATTGCGGTAATTAATATTAGATATTCATTTACCGTTCATTTATTTGAATCTTTCACATTACCAAATGGAATTACTAAATAGAGATGCTACTAATAAGATTATTATAATGATTACTGTACTCGAGAAGCAAGTACGTAAGTAAACATTCGATTAGTCAGATCTCTGTTGTCATTATTCTGTTACTTATATACATTTTAATATTTTAACAAATGCTTGCTTATTATTATACTCCGATATTCTGATTTATAAAACAGAGTTAATGCATGATAGTTTTATAAGGAATTTTCATCACAACTCTAATAGTTCATTAGTCTTTTTCATAAATTTCTTATTGTAATCTAATTAAAAAATATTTACAGTTTCCAGCATGGTTTATGTATGGTATAAGTGAATGGCTTAAATAATATTTTTTAAATAATATATGACACCCTATTAAGAACATTTTAATTTCATGTATTCTAAAGACTAGTTGTTAAGTTAAAGACATCTATTCTAATTTATTTTTACAGTATGTAAATAAAGAAATAATAACGTATATTTTCTGATTACACTCTTTAGGAAATTACGGGAAAATAGCATTTTTGCAATGTGATGATCTATAAATAAACAATTTTACGCTGTTGCAAATAAAGAAAATCTTTAAAAAGAAAATCAATGTTTGAATATTAGTAAGATTTGATCAAGATTCGTTAAGGAACGGAATACCAATTTGAATTATTTCTTGTTTGCAGTAAATAAAGTTCGTAGTAAATAAAGTTTCTTGTACCTATTAAATTATACAGTTGAGCTTAATAAAACTTGAAGTTTTTTCATCTCACGATGGTCGACTTCCATGGATTTCATAGTTTAGTGTAATCTCTGTTATAGAATATGTTTTACTTGATATTAAATGTGAAAATTTCGCAAATCTCGAAAATAGAACGTTTAATTATAGTAAGTTTAATTTATAAAAATAAGAGTTTCAAGAGAGTATCTACGTTTAATTATTTATTACTTGAAATAAATATGTCTATAGTTTTGATATATTATAAAAATATCTAAGTATAAATTCTTTCCATTTCATTATACATATTAGATAACAAAAAAATATTGAATTTTATATGTTTAGATTATGATATTATTTTATCAAATAGTTAGGAGCGATAGATTGGAATAATAAATGTACGTTAAATAATGTTCAATAAATTTATTATCCATCGAGTACTTAGTGATACAAATAATATGTATCATATTGCAAGTACATCCATAAACTGAAGTCTATTACAGTTTTAATCGTTGTAAAAGGGAAAAAGGGAAAAAGTTGTTTGTCAGAAATAAGAGATATTTGGCATATTTTAGTGTTCTGAATCACTTTTAATGATACAATAATTCAATTTAATGAATACTATTATTAACTTTATTACTATATTATTATATCAAAATTAAGAAAGGACACATTACTTTCTGTCAATATTGTGGAAAATAGTTCGAAAATTAACAAGAACTAATAATATACTTACATTAATAATTTTAAAAATAATAATACATGTATGATAATATATAAATATAATTTACGATTTTATGTCAAATTTGGTTTCAAATAAAAATTTCTTTATTAATGCACTTTTATAATATTCCAAATATAGAACAATAATAATAGTGTATTTTTTCTTTTATAAATCCATTATACTTATCGTTAACATTTCATTCGTATTATTTTTTTTATGAATAAAATTGTGTGATTAGAATTCTAATATACCTTCAAATATTTACTAATATGTGGTAAAATTACAGGCAAACTAAATCTAAATTAAAATTAAATTGCTGTCTCAGTATTATGTAAACAAAACTATGTATGTTTTGCTCTTTTCTGAACTTATGTAACTTCGAATATTTAATCACTTAACGGCTTATGCAATTATTGTTTATTAGAAACTAATATTAATTTCAAGCTTAACAAGACTATGGACATCCATTTGCTTGTCCAAATCTTGTATTAGGTTTTCGTAATCTTAGGAAGATGCAACATCATAATATCTTTTATAATTTAGTAAGCTTTGTTTTTTTGATGCATAGAGATGCACATTTTGTACTTCAGTTTTTCTGAAATTGGTTAACTAATGACATGCTTTGAATTATCCAAATTATTATTCAAATGTAATTCATATTTATTATTATCTCTTATATTTCCAAAATCCATAGTAATTTATTGTTGTTGTAAAGTAGTCATTATATTATTAAGGTAATATGGGGCGATGTTTATAAGAGAAATTTTTCTTCTCTAATATCTGATGTAATAACGTTGTACACTGATGATTTCTGATTTACATCTGTGCGTAAATTAGTCTTTAAGTCGTGACAGATTAATTGTCGTTATTGAATATATGTATGCCATTGTACTGTATTTTCCTCGTCCATGTTTAGTTTTCCATTTCTCTTTTTGATTTATTGGAGAATGAGTTTTTATCTGACACGCAATTATATTCATATAACTGCAGTCTTTTTAATAAGGCTTATCTTTTTTATTTTAAATAACAGAGTGCTTTTATTCATTCGAATAACTGCGGTTTATATCAATTACTTTTTAATTATTATGAAAACGAAATTTCTATCTCATTTCAATGTCAGAATGTATGTTTATCTTTAGGTGCTTTTTCAAAGTTTACAATTACAGTTTATCGAAGATTGGTGAATTATACAACTGTCGAAAATACTATATACATAAATTAAAGGAATAATTTCATTTCTTAAATAGTACAGTGATTTTATTTTTAAAGACCAGTGGCCTTCCATATCTTTCTAATATCTTATGAGTAAAGAAAATTTTTAGTTATAAAGACCTTTTCATTTTTTTTATTATATTGATCATGTAAAGAACTGCGATCAGTAGGATATATTAGATCCTCTCATTTAAATCGTTCGCAATCTATAAAAATACAGTTTGACCAATAACAATATAAAGAAGCTATTCTTGTATGTAAACTACGTTGTATGTTATAATTCTGTACAAAGTTTTTGAATTGTATAAACAGGATAGACATGTCTGTGGATCTTTTTCATGTGTTTCAATTACCACGGTTGAGAAAATTGGAAGGTTACACCATTGCTATATAATTATGTATAATAGTCGTTATAGTAATCGATCAACGATTCATCAGCTAGTATATTATTACATGCTTCTGTAATGTATTTTGTAAATAGTTTTTATACTCAATTTAAAGAATGATTCATTTTAGAAATTTTATTATAAAATATCATAGTTTAATTAATAAACTATGATATTTTTCAATTTTTTATTCTAATAGAGATTATAACATAAGAATTGTAAAATTTACGCAACGAAATCATTGTAAATTTTTATAATATTATTTACAAATCTCAATAATATATGTATAGAAATTTTTATATGAATGACGTGATTAAATTTAGCTTGCGAAGCAATAATAATAAAAAAATATTTCAATCTTTTAAAGAAAGTCGTCTGCGAATAATCTAAATTGCTCGAATATAAATTAAGTTGCTCGAATATAAATTAAGGGTAGAGCCGATAAAATATCTCGCTCTATCCCAGTAATATATTATTATATAATATTTTTGCAAAATAATTCCTTGGATTCTTGAGAGTTGTAGGTGATACAGATAATTTGTTTTTATATTTAACGAAATTGATATTATAGATTTTTCTGAATAAATCTTTTTTCTAAAATCACCTTAAATGTTAAACAGTTTTTAAAAACTTGAAGCAGAGTTGGTATGTAATCAATAGTGTATTTTAATATCTTAATTAAAATAGAAAGTTTCTTTAGATTAATTAATAAGTTTTTTTTCAATATATTACAATATTACCAGATTTACATACAAGAATTAAGACATCGAGTGTTGTGTAAATGATTAATCTTTACATATAAATCATTATTTTAATAATGAGCTGTCGGAAACTGATTAATCTCCAGATTGAAAAGTCTAATATAAGTCATATCAAACCGAGTATATATTACTATAATGAATAGAAACCGTACTTAATATTTAGTGTTTTCATTGAGTTATTTAAGGGTTCGTTGAAGGCGCGCAAAAATTTGAGTAATGGGCGTGACATGTAACACCCGTTTACAGGATAGTCTAACGCCTTCATGTAAATCTAGGACTATCTATTAAGAAAATTAACAAATTAATAATTTTAGAGTATTTTAATAGTCAATATTAGGCTTGATAATTTGGTCACATACATCTGCTTCAATGATTTACTTCAATATCACTTGATTTTGAGATCAGAAGCTTTGGTTCGGCTAGATTCAGTTTTTGCGATTAGATCAATCATGAGATTGTGTAGTCCCTATCTTGTACACTCAATAATTAGAGGGCTTGAATTGTCTCGTTCATGCTGTTTACTAGCTAGAGTAATGAGCTCGGACTTCGTAATGCATAGAAATTAGATTTAAAATATGATCTAAATAATATTTCTTCTTTTCTAGTATATTCTATATCATCCACTCCTAGTAAAAATCAAATAAAAACCACGGTTGATGAAAAAAGATATATTCTGCTTCAATTACTGTTTAAAAATGAGTTTTAAGACTACTGTCTTTACAATGTTCATGAGTTCTGCCAAACTAAGATAAGAAATTAGAAATTTGTATACACTAATTTGATATAATTTTGTTATAATCAGTTACACCTAGTTTACAAATTTAAGCTAATATTGTGCTTCTTATGTAAGATCCTAGTATTAACTTCATTTAAGTAATTCATATGATTTTTTGTTACGAATTAAAAAATTTGACTTTAAAATATAAATGAAGGCAGAGAAAGAAATATTTAGTAATTTGATTTGTGCGTCAACCGAGCGAAATAATCCGAGCATGAGTTGAAGTAACTGAGTCTTATCTTTCAATCTGTAAATTAATATTAATGTTCATTGTATATTGCTCATATAACAGCGATGTAATAACGTCGGTATATAAGAGTTCTATAGTTTTTCATAAATATCATATTCAAGCAATTCTGAATATAAATTATTTCTTTCAGATTCATAGATTTTATTCTTATAAATACGTATACATATGGGTCATTCCTATTTCGCCCACAACTGTACAGTAGCTTTGTCAATTCACAGTTCAAGACACTTAATTACTTTCAGTTCTATCAGAATGTGATTAACAACTCACTCGTTATTGATTACTTACCGCCATGTGTATATTATTAGCCACAAGTTTTGTGATTAATGGAGTATCCATACCACCAATGTAGTTGATATGTCCCTATTAGCATTTCATACTGAATTCTTGGACTATCCATAAAAGATGATTCAGAATTTATGGAAAGACAGTTACGCATAAAAAGTGAACATGTACAATATAATATACGCTGATAAACTCATATAACCGCACTTCAATACAATTTGATAGTGAATTTGTCTCGGATTAAATATTTACTTTTGAAAAATATTTTTTCTTAAATATGATAAACGGGATTACTAAAAAGAAGCTAACAGATATATAAAACAGTTGAAAGTATCAACGTAGAATACATGCTAGTATATTATTTATATTAGTAGATAATATATTATTTATATAAAACCAACTCTGGCACATTTTGGCACGATCTGTGTACTCTCAAATGTCTCATCTCTTAATATTCTTTGATGATGTGCATCGAGTCCTAACGGAAGAAAGTCTCACGATCATTTCAAAAGGAAAGTTATTTGACAATCTGTTATTAATATCTGAAGACCAACTTGACTCCGCTAATGGAGTTGATAAGGATGCTTCCCACGTATGCCAACTGGACATTCATCGCTCGGACCAGAAAACGTGCATCCTATCTCTCTTTACTGACTTTGCAACTCGCATCGATCATCAAGGAGATACATTTTCTGTGTCGTTTTTTCTCGACCCTCTAGATAATAAAAATGACTTGACCGATCCACTCCTGTCGATTCGTAGGTGAGAAAATATAGCCGTTGGATGAAATGATGCCAATCTGTATTCTCTTACCTTAAGCGGCAACGATCTATGTATATACACACAAACGTATGTGTGAATTTGTATCTTTCTGAAGATAACGATTTTATGATGAATTTACATGATATAGATCATGTAAATATTTCATCCCTAAAATATATCATTATAATTAAGAAAAGAAATAGGAAATAGGATTGGAAATTAAGGAAGAAAAAATCATGTACATCAGTAAGGGATTGCATCATGAAAGAATAAACTAATCAAGACATTATTAATTAAACAAATAAGCAGAGAAAATATATGCTTCTTTTTAGAAACTGGGACTTGTAGAATATTGCAAACACTTTCTATATTAAAATATTAGAAAAATGAAAGTAAATAAATAAACAATTTTTTACTTCTTTGAAAGGGTAAGTATAAAATTAGTTAATTCGTAATGGTTTCAAGCAAAAAGAAAAATTTTTTTTAAATATGTTTTTCATAAAACTATGATCTATTTTTTGTCAAATAAGTTATTTGAAATATTTATTTAAATATTATATATAAAATAATAAGGCTTAGCAATTCAAAAAAAGAATTTAAAGAAAAATTAAAAAAAGTTAATTAAAATTTCGCCGAAAAACTAATATATTATCTTATAATAAGTATGTAATATATAAAATAATTTCATTTAAATATATCACTAGAAAATAAAAATTAAGAAACATATATAATATTGAAATCAATAGACACTGAATATTAATATTGTATCATAATTACAATAACTGAACTTAATGACCTACATTTATACTAAGAATAGGAAGTAAAAATAGAAAGTGGAATATTTTAGTTAAAGAATTGAAAAATAACCTTTAAATAACTGGAGATAAAAATAGAAAAGAATATGAAATAAAATTTTTAAAAGAAACATTCTAAATAGTTTATGCAAAATAGAAACAAATTATATTCTTGCGAGAATATGATAAAGTGCCGATTTATTATCTCAATAATAATAATCATGATAATAATAACAATGACAATAATACTAAAGTGGACAACCATTCCAGTAGAACTTAACAATGTAATCTGAAAGCTAATAACTTTTTCAGAGGTTAGACGTGATATGAATATTACCTCACAAGTGTTGATCGACAAAGTTTTCGGTGTTTCCTGAATTATAAGCGATTTTACCTTAAAAATTTTAATAATTAAGGATTCAATACAAAAATATCTGCTTCTTTAATGGATACAAATTTTGTTGATAAACATTTTTTGCAGAAGATTCGACAATAAGAAATATTTGTTTTCAATGTTTTTGTTCAATATTTTGTCAAATAAAATTACTCTTTATCAAAACATTTTTCCGATTCCTGTTCGTTGGAAAAATATTAGTAAGAAAATATCATCTACACGTATGAGTATTCTTAAAATAGGAATATTTCAACGTGTCAAAAAATACTTCTGAAGATATAATTTATTCATTTTATTATCATTATTACTGCAACTATCTATTTTGGTTCATATAACCTCTTGTATTCTTACTCTTATTTTATCAAACTTGGGTCATAATACAGCTATCAATTCGATAAATATTATATTATTGAAAATTCTTTGTCGTTTACGTATTTATTAACATTAAAGTAATTATTAAATAACTGAATATTAATTATGCAGCTTAGATTATGGAGGTATTTATAAATAAATTCTTATGTAAATATTTTGCAAATATAATTAGAATTAGATTTTTTAAAACACTTTTTAATTTTAATCGATTAACTAAAAGGACTGTTTTCTTTAAATGGGCATATTTCGTACTAAAATTGTTTAATTGTTTGCCAGATGCAAATTTGTAATTTCTTCACGCAATAAAGTGCTCTTTATTGCTATTATTATTTACTTATAAAAATAAGAAATTATTTAAAAATTCTCAATAATTATATCGGACCCTTTTCGTATTAATATAAAAAATTATTGCAAACAATCTACGAAAACAAAAGTCAATTTTCACTTTATTCTCATAAACAATTTCATTCTGTAAATACTGATGTCCTTATCTAATAATGCAAGTAAGTGATAATATTGTCGTTTGTTTGACAAAAGAATCATGAAATCTTTGCAATTCAATGGGACGTGCATCGTTTCGAATTCACTGAATTTCTATTTTAGTACTATGCCCTCGTGATACTATAATTCCCTTGAATTTCCGTCAAGTGCAAGATTTGAATTGACAATCAAACGATGTCGCCCAGAGAACATAATCAATGACATACATGCAAATTCTTCACTGAAATTTCATGCGCGACTTAGTCCGAAAACCTATAGGCACGTGTAGCCGTTAATTAAATTCTCCTTATACTGTACCTTTACATTCTCCGAAACTTCGTGACATTTTACATTTCCGCTATTTTGTGAAGCTATGCTTTGTCACAATGATCGAGAAATGCTGTGATATCGTGTATGTAGTCGTATATGAAGGAACAAATTCTTCATACAAGCAGAATTATTTAAAAAATTATTTTATTCTAAACGAAAAAATTTTTCTACTAAGTAGATTACTTTTTTATAAAGTTCTTCCACTCGATTGATCAAAAGAGTCGATATAATATATAATTATAAATTCATAGTTCTCTCTCTTTATATATATACGCACAGATTATATAATTCATAAAATTCATATTTTCGTATAAAAAAAATTTTATGAGTAAGATTAGCTGTTATATGCAAGTTATAATGTAGAAAATATTTTATGAGGCATATAATTAAAATTCATTGAAAGATTTCATTTGGACACATCTATTTTAAAGGCTTACGAAATTGAATATTATTCTTTTTATTTGTAGTATAGTTACAAGTACAATGTTCGTTATTATTAGAGTATTTTTTACGTAGTAAAAGATGGCATAGATTTTACATATTCTCTTTAATTAACACTTTATACAGACATGATTATTATTCTTCCTTAAAACAAAGCTTTGAAGTTACATAAGCTATAACTTTTATGCAATACGAAAATTTAAATTTTTCATTAGAGTCGAGTACAGAAAATACTCTACTGAAGTAAACATACAAAAAAGAACATTTTCTCTAAAACAAAAATGAAATAAAAAATTTACTTTTTTTAAATTAGGAGAATTTGAAGGTGCAAATTATTTGCATAAGTAACGCGTAATTAAGAAATTAAAATTAAATCTCGTATATTTCATTCCATTAATGCCCTTATTTATAGAAATAGATTCAAGCACAAATCACTTCAAATGGAATATTTGATAATTGTTTATAAAACTTTCTTTACTGATAAATATGTCATTTATTACTTTGAGTAAGGTATCAATATTGATGTATTTTTTAATCAATGATCAGCTGGAAAATTAATATTTAAAATATTCTCACTAGTGTGGCTTTACTAAATTTCTCTCTCTCTCTCTCTCTATCTTGTTTCGAATGAAACAGAGAAAAGCGAAATTAAAATTGCAAAGTTCACTCTGCTACATATGTCTACATTAATAGAATGTTGATAGGTGCTTGAGAACTTTTGGCTTCCTTTTCTCTTCATGAAATTGAATATTACAAATTTCCATTTCACGTACGTACTACTAATTTCTGGTTTAATTCAATTTTTAAAACGAAATTTAAACAACGTGCTTACATTTATAATAATTCCTAATTAGTTCAGGTTGAAGTTGTGTCTAAGATTAATGATAGAATAAATTACTATTTATTTTACCTGGCGTTCATGACAAGGCCTATGTAACATCTTATCAGAATTAAACTTTCGAAAAATAAGTTAAGAAGCCTTTGATATGATTCTTCTGCTCTTTACCGATAAGAATTATTTTAATAACTTAACAATGCATAAGTCAATAATGTATGTAGAATATATTAATAAAGAAAACTAATTGTCGAAACATAAAAATTCAAAACTTCGGTTAATTGTTAAGTTTCACGTATAATAACTGAATAACCTCTAACTGATATTTGACTAAAGGTCAAGATGGTGGTATTAATTTTTATGAAATTATTTGGAATAATTTTCAAATAAAATATCTTTTATTAGCGACTTAAAAGTTTTTTTGACTATGATCAAACGGTGGTGTAAATATAATTGTATATTTTAATATAAATATATGTAACTATAATTACGTACAGATACATTTCTTGTTATTATATTATGTATAAAATACGTATTGATTTCTAATAGATATAGATAATTTTTATATCAGTGTTTCATATTAGCATATCCGTACAAGATTTTTATTTTACATAATGCATTAATTTAAATTAGATAAGTAATAAACTGGATAAATTGATTATGAAAATTAAATATTTTTAGCACAAACGGTATATTATAAATTTCTCATTGTTCATTATTTTTTTTTTCTTACATCTAGTTTTTATTGTGCTTATGTTATTAGTATTAGATTGAACATAATACCGTATGAATATCAAAAAAATCTTTTGTTGAAAATAAAGGATCCATAAGATACCATAAAATTAGATAAATACTTTAAATTAATTTTTCATATAAAGTATTTTTTATGGATTATTTTTACAGAAGCTATTTTTAGTTCGAAATTACTATAAAAATTATATATGCACGTAGGTAACTCCATACTTTATTCTATAAGTACTGGGAATTTTTAAATTTGTATATAATTATTTGTAACTAAGATTCAGTATATTTGATTAAGAAAAACATAAATAATAACTATTATAAAGTCAAAAGATAAATAATAATTATTAATAATAAATATTAATAAAATTTTATAGTTATAAATTTTCGTTATAAAATTACAAATTTCTATTAATAAGTAATAATGATTGAAAACTAAAAAATCTTTCAAATTTTTATTTAAAAATATGAAATACAACTAATGTACAACTAAATGTAATTTTAAGTAATTACACAAATTACGCTAAAATCCATGAAACTATTTTTGTAAATAGATATATTTTTGTATGATAAAGACTGTAGAAGATTCACGATTGTATATTTCACTGAAAATATGTTAGCAAAATCTTATGATTTTATGCAAATAGAACTAAAATACCTGAAAATGTAAAAAATGTATTGAATGCATAACAAGTCGTATAGTTACCGTATAGTTGTTCTACAGTCTTTGAGTTACTATGAATTTTTATCAAATGTTATTTTTCTAAATTCAACATCTTACAATAGTAAATTTGTAAGATAAAAATTTGTATTATTTTCGTTTGACTAATAAATAAAATAATAAATTCCTCCTAAAATATTGTCTAATAAGAATTAATATTATAAATAAATATATATTAATAAATAAGAATTAATATTATATCTAGGTTACAACAAATATTCTCGTATATATTGTACAATGTATTGTATATGTTGATGCACTAGAACTGAATTTATTAAAAAATGTTTTTGAAGTTTTCAAAAATACTTTGCTTAGCTGTGGTACAATCATTATGATCAAAATAGGAATAAATCTTAGATCGATCATCTTTACAACGATTTCGTTTACAACGACTTATAATCTACTCGATGTCATCATCAAGAGGCAACTTAGTTATATTATATTACATTTAAAAAAACTTGTATGTTATTTATAATTAAGTTAATAATAATTTTTCGATATACCGTTAATTTATAATATGAGTAAATATGATCTTTTACGTTAAGTGATAATTCTTGATATGGCGACAGTAGTATTCTTACCAATTATATATAATATTATGCAACATTTTACATAATTTTCTTATTAGATTCTTTTTAGATAGTTAATTTTATTAGTTTATTGTAATATATACTACATATAAAATATGAAAAATATATAAATAGTTGACACATGAGATAATATTTCCATGAATGCATTATAATGATATAAATATATGGAAGACACATTTTCATTCTTAATTTTGCATTTACGTATATCAAATAGTTTATCCAAATAATTATATTATTTAATTATATTACTGTAACATGAAATAAATGAAAATGACTTTTATCTCATAATTTACGTATAATTTAAGTAAATATTCTATATTATTTACTTACAGTTATGTTAAAACAAAATATTAATTCATTACATATTAATACTTTGTCAACTTATTATACTGAATTTACCTAAGCAATCCAATGACTGCACTATATTTTATTACATATTACTATTGAAACTAGGAAATAATTAAAGTAATTAAGAAATTTTTATTTTTACTTGAAAAATGTAAACACATTTATGGCGGAATTGATAGTATTCGATAATGCTTAACAAGAAATGACATTTTATTAGTTCCTTAATCCATTTTCAATTAGGCAAACTGTAGATCCATTCATAATAAAGTCATATTTTAATTACTACTAGCATTTATTATTTAAAAAATTAATGACATAAGTTTTAGAAATTATGTATTGCTTAAAAATTATCATAAAATATACTTTATTTGAGCATCTAAACTTTGAGAATCTAAACTTTTTATATTCCTTACATTATAATCGAATATAATATTTAAATAACTATTTTTATTTGAGCCTAATAATGACACAATTATATATATTCTATTAAACTGACACTAATTTTTTTGAACGCTAGAGAACGAAGAAATACGTACATTTATGTGAATGCGTTGTAATTTTTACAGTTATCGATGTATTCAGTTTTCATACATATTTTATACCATCGGCAGTATAAAATCATTATGGTAGCATAGAATATTTAATTATCAAAAATGTTATGGAGTAAAAAGTTTACGGATCATTGCATTTTATCATTATGTACTTTTTATCGAATTAGAAATGTTTCATAAAGTAAACATCCGAATAGAGTACAGATGTATGATAGAGAATAAATATGAGAAAAGAGCTTTATATATTTGATAAAAATTAGCCATCCATTCATACAAATTTTGAAGTTATTTCGTTTTATGCATTTGACATAATTGACAAAATTTGAGATAATTTTTCAAACGCGAATTTCAATATAAACAAAAATAATCGAGGATATAAAAAGAAATAACGCATCATAGCAGATAGAAGTTCTCTGGATCCTCGTCATGTACCTTCGCTAATGACAGACGTATTTATTCCAGTCGGAGACATTGGTGGAGTATCTCATAGATATGAAAGAAAAATACAATATTTTATCTTGATATTTTTATGTGTGAAATAGAAGTGCCCTTCTCAGGGCATATATAACGACATTAACAAAGCCATTCTAACTTGGAAGATGCTTCCTTGACCTTCTTCAGACTCTTAGCAAATTCTACTGTATTTAAATTATTTTTATCAAGTAGAATTAAAATAAAACCAGATACAAAATTATATGAACAATAAAGTGATTATATATTTTGAGTAAATTTATTCGATATTATTCCATTTATTTCGTCCAAATTTCAATTGTATTAATGGTTTCCGATTTATCGAAAGATTGCTTTCATTTTTAAATTTGAAAAGTAATAAAAAGAACAATTCTTATAAATTACTACTACTATCACCTGTTACAGCCTTTACTAAAACTATTAGTCATTATTTTTTTATTATTAAGTACATTGAATAATTATTCTCTTAATTGAATGAACCTGTACATTATTACATTTCAAAGTATTATTGCACTTTAATTACTAGTAATAAACTAATTGACAAATTACTATTTGTTTAATACTATGGATTGTTCGTTTTCATGATCGATAATAATTCAACTAAGGATTTTAATCATTTAATTAATATTTTAATTAAGACAATCATATCGAAGAAAATCACAATTGATTATCTAAGAATTTAATGAATTTACTATGGATTTTATGAATTTAATTTAAATTATTGCTTTTCATGGATCAATCTTGTGAAAAGTTTTGTTTCTGTGATTAAAATAACTACAGCTAATATATAAATTTATATCTGCTTAATGTCCTTTACGTAAAATATTTACACAAAAACATATTTCAGAAATCCAAATATTATGAGAGTTTTTTAATTTTATTGTTGATGTACACTTGCAAGAGCTTTAAATTGAAAGGGAAAGATTTTTAAATTTTTTAATTGCGAACAATTAGATTTTCTATATATTAAAGTCTAAAATCAGTACCAATTTTCGAATCAGAAAACTGTACAGGTTACATTGTACATCCTGCAATAATAAAATAATGTTTAAGAAATTAATGAATTGCAAGAACATAAAAACATTCACGTTATGTAATAGACATGTTAAATTAAATGGTTTCAACCGCAGATGAGCATGACAAAGAGAAAAAATGTCGAAGGAAAGTGTAAGCGATCGGAGTAGCGAAAGAGGGAGAGAAAAGCGTGAGAGAGAGAGAGAGTGAGTGAGAGTGAGTGAGAGTGAGAGAGAGTGAGAGGGAGAATGTCTCGCGTAAGAGAATCAGTCAGGAACCAAGAGAATGAAAGCAGTCGTCTCCGAACCGTCGGGCCGTCGACGTGTGCCAGGGCCGCGCGGACGTTGTCGTCTGCGCCGTCGTTTCGGCCTGCACTGTTCATTTTGTTGCATCCAGGCATATCATTTTTATATAAAAAGAATATTTTTTGTAATTGCGTCTAAGATTAAGTTTTGCTCTTTTGAGGATAAATAAAGTGACTCGTGACACGATTCCAGTTTTGGAAAAAATTTGAAAACGGGCCTGTTGGTGTACTGCTTTACCGACACTACATGTTAGTATATTCGTGCTGCAAGTTTCATTGGTCGAAATTTCATTTGTTTTTATTTACTTTTACGTTTAGTAATTAATCCATTGTGAATATATCTGGTTTACAAAAATTAGTTTGCTTACAAAGTAAGTTGAATATATTGCATAATTTTTTTAATATATTCGAAATTAAGGTTTTTTAAGCATAACCTTAATATTTTTAGTGTTTAATAAAAAAAAAAAAAAGAAGAAAAAAAGGGTAATATCACGAGCTCAACGTCACTTTTGTGATTGTATACTTGAGTTAATATTAATTACAAACCTTTTTCTATCAGTTATGATTGGGTTCTCCTAAACATTTACTTCTCTTAGATTCCGAGTAGTTTTATACGATCTTGTAAACAAACTCGTTCTTATATTGGAAGCTTGGTTCACTCTAATTATTTCCATAAACAAAGAAATATGTATATTTAGACGACTATTATGCACGATAACTAAATAATTTTTTTCAAACTTCAGGCGGGACCGCGACAAGAGTCACTTAACCTAGTAAAAGAGCAAAGCTAAGTCCTCTGTCTCTTATTTAATTGTCTTCTAAAGTACTTACATCCGATTGACGCACTCTCCACTAAATTTCCTGAGTAGTGTAGATTGCACGCTAAGCCCTCAATCATGTATCAATGGAAAGACCACAAAGCGCTGCGCGCATCAATTTTGTATCTGTATAAGACAAGCAAATAGAGATAATGAGAAATGTATCGAATACCCAGTTTATCAGTTATGTCTTTCTTATCCTTTTTCTTTTTTTTTTTTTTTTTTTGTTTTATTTGATGGACATTGAATAAAGTTGCTATTAATGTCTATTCGCTCGTTTAAAACTGTACGTTATAGAGAACAATGAACACAAAAGGACGTCGAACGTCGACTTTCTCGTAAGGATAAAAAATCATTATGTAATTAATTGCGTTTGTCGAAGAAAATTTTTGAAATTGTAGATGGCGCATGCGACTCAAAGTGGGTAACGTTCATTCTTGATTATGTACGATGTATGTAGTAACGGACATATTCGAATGCATACGGTATTCGAACACAAAAAACTAAGCGGTAAAAGAATAAAAAATGATCGATTCGAATCTCATCGTTACTGTCTTTTTTTATACAAGTTAAAAATACTTCGATTATCGTATATATTAAAGTGTAAGAGTTGATATTGAATAAGTCGTTTCTTAAATTTAAGCCGGTAAATATATTTCATGTGCGCAAATTGCTTGGCAGTAAAGTCAGGTAGTAGCTAAGTTAGAGAATCAATTGTGTATGTATATTTTGTAAATTAATATTTAAGAAGATCATTTTAGTAACAGAAATTTTGAATTTAAAAGAGGCTATATTTGATGCTTTTTAATCTATTAGAAGATATTCTTTCATATTGTGAACAAGAAAGATAAGGAAAGAGCAAGAGGGTAGAAGATGAAAAATTGGACGAAATAGATTTCGAATTACCAATTGATTTACGAATTCGATTTCGAATCGAATTACATTTCCGACATACGTTTACTCATAAATTTCAACAGGTAAATATATGTTAGAAGCGAAGTAACGGAGCCAGAAGAAAGATATCTGAAACTTTAAGCATTTCGTATCCATGTATTGTTCCGTCAATACATTAAACATCAAAGAACCGAACATCAAACTAGTAAATGTATTGGCGAAATGTGTAATTGATTAGGACGTGTGCTCCCGTGCAAGTCATACGCCATCTTGAATACCGTTCTACGAACGCGTAGATTCGATTGTTTGCCATTTCACACCGTACTTGATATAACAAAAAAACTGAGCCAAAAAGTGCATGTGATCTGCTTTCATCCTCTATATTAAGTGACAAAGTCGAACAAAGTTATTAATTCCAATAAAAGCAAATGTATTTCTAAAAAGCGTATAAGGGAATTCTTTGTAGTTCTAGAAATGTTAGTCGTTTTGGGGAAATAAATTACAGTACAATTGCCTTCTTGAACAAGAAGTGATAAGTTAGTTAATATTTATATACGTATAATACGGTGCTTGATCTAAGGAAAATTGATATTATAGTTCCATAAAGTTCCATAAAGGGAATGGTATTTTGTGTGAATTTTTCGCAAAACGAACGGATCGTTCGTAAAATCTTTCTAAGCAAAGAAATTGAAAACAACAAAAACATGTATATAACAAATCTACTACCTGATGTAGTTTATGTATATGCAAATATTATATTTATACAGCACCAAGTCATGTATTCACATAAAACACATTAATAAGAACTACATCAAAACGCTTTTCCAAGATACGCATACATATATCGGTTAAATTCAAATCTAAAAAAAAAGGAATAAAAGTAAAAAAAATTTCATACACATAAGGACACTGAATAGATAATCATATAATCTATGAAAAATGAATGAAACTCATGTAGACCAATTATACAACTTTCTAATGAAGTGTAAGTAAATTAAGATGAATTAAACTCTATGAAATATAATCCGTTATCATAAGAAAATGGCGGAGGAAGACAAGAATGATTCGAGCATTATACACGATCTCTGCTTCATAACTACAAGTGAGAGGAATCGACGGTCAATTGCAGCAGGAACAGTGTTAAAAGGTAAATTGAAAAACGACTGTTTAAAAATGATGTTTGTTGTAATGTACGAAATCGAATACCCTACACTTGCACTACGCTATATCACCACACATAATAGGTGATGGAAAAGTACTGTAGACGTAGACTAGTATTATTTAACAGAAACATGGTTTTTACTTCTTTTCATAATCTTTTTATATAAGCACTTTAAAAAACTAATTGATGTTGTAATTAAAAATATTTTTATTAACATTAAATATCTTGGATTTGTTTAAAAAACTAAATTAGTTTCATACAACATTGTTCGAGCAATAATTAATAAATTATCCTACTGAATAAAATTAAACTTTATCTTGTGTTATAAATTCATTTAATAATTTAAGAATTCAATAAATTTATAAATTCTATAAAATTTTAATGAATATTAATATTTCTAAGCCATACGAGTAATAAATTAATATTATTTGTTAGAATTACAATATTTCTTAAACATGATACCAACCTTATGTAAGTCATTGATTAATTATTAAACAAAATAATATCGTCGTTAATATTTTCCGTAGTATTTATTAATAAGTTATGTTATAAAAATTATTTTGTAATTAATATAATAGCATTAGTTAAAGTATTTATTTAAAATTATAATTAAGATTATATATTGTATTGATATAATTTACAGAAGAAACAATCATAGTGATCTTGAGTCCATAACGAAGTATCACAAAAAAATTTCAGTATATATTCTTTTATGCGTACTTTTACTTATTTATTTATGGTTAAAATAAAATAAAAATTTACCGACTCGTATTAATTTAAAATTTAATTTAATCACTAAGAGAGAAAACTATTTAAATAAATTAACAAACATAAATGTATCAATAAACTAAGAAAGTACATGTATAATAAAATCGAATCTTGCTTTTATTATGCTGTAATAATTACGAAATTTCAACAAAAGTATCATGCAACGAAGTACATATAAAAGCAATTATGAAGCCCTTCTTAATATCTAAACTTTCACCAATTTTTATTGACCAATTAAACATATAAGTATAAACTTACAACAACGTAATTATCTTGCTTTTTATCGGGTATTTAGTAAAAGAATTTATAAATTTCTTTTAACAATTTAATTATTAATTAAATTACTGAAAAAAACAAATTATTCTCAAACGTAATATATGTAATATATTTCATATATTATAATGAATTATTTATTTCATGAAAGGAAAGAATCTGTTACGATTAACGAATAGATTAATTTTTTTACGTAATAAGCTTATATCAATTTTTATTTATTTTCAATTTATAAACACTTGGATCTACAACTCCTACATAGAATTATAACATTCTATCGCTGGAGTAGATATATCATAAATCCATCATAAAATGATATTAGTAGCAGTTAAATGCATACCCCACGGTATATGAGTTTGACATGACTGTATGAATTGTTATTCAAACGGCTACATGTAGGACTATATTGACACACCCTGTACAATGAAGGTTAATATTGAATTACTATTTTGCAAAAGTTTTAAATTATCTATAGAAATTGACACTTGCTATGCTTACAATTGTTTGTATTTTGGTTAAAATTTAATAGCTAAGCAACTTTTTACTTCTTTTTCTTTTAAGTAAAGAAAAAAATAATATAAATATTGGATTACACCCAGGAATCAGAAAGTAATAATATAAATAAGATCGAAACGTAATTAAGTTAATTTTATTATTTTATTTATTTTCAATTTAATTTAATATTGAATCGAAATTTTATATTTGAGTATTATCCTAATCAATTTTATATTTCTTATCTACATAAATATGAAGATACATTGTAAATATTTAAAAGTTTCATATCTTTTACAATTTTTTGTAATTATAATATTCTTTACGTATAATTTAATACACCACTGAATTAGATCCGATCTAATAATTAAAATATTTCAGAATTTCATAAAGATCAATTTAAATAAAATTTATTATAACGTATCTTCAAACAAAGTATAGAATAGTAGTTGAATTTAGATCAGTCTAGTACTCTGTAAATACTATGGCGTTTATAAGAAATAGTGCAATAAGTATTGCAAGTAAAAGTTACTAAAGAGTTACAAGTACACCTTATTTTGATCATGAAGAAATTACATCTGTTCTATAAAAATATTAATTTCAAATTTTTTAGCAATAAATTAGCAATAAATGCACGAATTACATTAACGGTATATCGAGTCTAAATATAATAAGTATCTTAAGCAAAAGTCTCGGTAGCCTAATAATGAAATTAAAAGTTAAAATGAATTATATACAATTATCGACGTGCAGTCATTTTGGCACTTTAGTACTCTATATTTGAGAACCGCAGAGAAGATGAGAGAAAGTGTGTCAAGATAATGTTAAGTAATTGTCAAAAAGGAAACACCGCTTGATCTGTCGCTTGATGCATGTAAATTGAAGTATCTATTCAAATTTACTATAACGATACGAATCTTACGAATCTGGAAATCTATGTAGCATTTCTTAAATTAATTAATGAATGATAAATAATTCATTAGAGCTAAAAATAGGCTATTATATAAGTAGCTAAGTACCTTATATGCTTTAGAATATATCTTCTCATTATATGATAATTAATTAGATCACTGATAGTTATTGCCGTTCTTCAATCTTATTGGCACATTATTAAAAAATAACATTACGAATTTGGTTATTTAGGTTTAATACAGTATATAATATCCAGTTATATAGTTTAAATAAATAAAAGTTTCATTGGGATGAACAGATACTTTATCTAAAATTTTTTAATAATCTATCCAACGTTTATGATTCTAATTTTTGGTTAGTAACAGAAGACTTGCAATATTTTTAGCGTTTCTTTTCTTGTAAATATCGTCACTTTAAATAATCATCGTGAGCTAAACAAGTACATTAATTAACACGCACGAGATATGACAGCATTCAAATATGATATAAGCGTAGGGTGTAAACGAAGTTATTTTACAAAACCTACTTATATGAGATAAATTAAATAATAGAAAATGCTAGATACAAAGCCAAAAAGTTCGAAGGAGAAAAATAAGTTTTTTTATGTAGCTAAACTGCAACTTTTCGAGATCGAAACCAGGAATATAATACTTCAAATTGTTCTTCGCTTGATCTGTCTCATGTACAAAACTAGTGAAAAAGTTTCTGTGAAAATCTCAGGTTGTTCGGATGGACTGGAGCATCTGTTCATCCGTCACAAATCATATATTTCATGAAGAAAAGCTAATTGACTGGTCACCATTGTCTATTTTCATCATACAGCATAAAGTTTTCACTTGATACAGGCGAACTCTCCAATTCTCTGTCTCTTCTTTTTCTTCTTCTCAATTTCTACATCCTTTACACTGACTCCTCCGCTCTATTTTTATTCTTTGATCAATCAATTAATATTTTTATTAGTTAGAAACACATTATCTTCACGTACGGTTATTTTAAATGTCAAGATATGAATCTCTTCATAGGGAAATATTATTTTAAAGAAATACTAAAAATACTGCTCAAGGAAAATATATTTCATACATTATTCTGAAAAAGTATCTACTAATGTATTTAAAGATATAAGATTCAAAGACAAGTAACGTAGGCAAAAAATGAATATTAATAATTTTTTATTACATATTTAGTTCTTCATTTAAAGACTGTGGATAGAAAAATCAATATCTTCATCGAAAAAGTACGTTAGCAAAAAAATATAATTATGTTTGTCTGATTTAAACTAGCTTCAAATATCAATTTAATTTTTATTGAGAACAATTTAAAACACGATAAATCGATCTTGTTCTAATCAATTTAAGTAAATTTATGAATAGAGGTCCTTTTAGTTTAAAGGGGTGTAAATTAGTAAATAACTGATATGCGTTTATTGGAAATTTTATATAATGTAAATATTAATAAATATTTTACTGTACAAATGAACATGACTTTGAATATACAACAACAATTGAATGAATATTTTATATGATATTTTATTGCACATTAAATTTCTTATCGAAACTATCTGTAAATCTAAAATTTATAAAATCAGCAAGGCAATATAATTATATATATTTTATAATTTTCAAAAAGATATTAATGCAGTCATTTCTAAATATTAAATTTGTAGAAAGAATAAATTATTATTAGCAAAAATTTGACCTAAAGTTGTACGAAATTACAATTCTTAAGATAAATCATTTTTACTCTCCTTATGCTTTGCTTGTGGCATAAAAAATTCAGATTATTCGATACTCAGTCGACTCAAATTATTAACGAATAGTTTAAAATTTTATAATAATTTTATTCTTTTTATATTCCAAAAATAATCCTCGCAATGATAACTGGATGCATCTTTTGAACATTCTCTTGATGTTTCATATAACTTTAATAATAATAAATCCATGAAATATAATATTAATCATATCGATTTGAACACTTTGGTAAAAATTATCATTATTATAAAGTGAGATAATATTGAATATTAAATAAGATTGAATTATATAATAACTTACATCATATTCGTATGTATTTAGTGAATAGTTTGTAAGAAGGGATACATATTCACATTTTTGAAAGTGCGGGCTAAAGAGTAATAAGTGTTAAGACGTTTTGAAGTAGCGACTAACTCAACAGGTGGAAAGGGCTCTGAGCCAAAGTTGCACAGAATTACTTTGATAAATCATAGGGAGTTTACGTGATTGGGGGATTATGCAAAGCACTCATGATTACACATATACAAACACGGGGACCCTTTCTCTCACCCTCACAAATTATTCGGATATCTATCACCTATCTGATTTATGCATTTGTACTTTCGTTGTCATATTTGTGCTTATTCTTTCTCGTATTATATATTGCACGAATGTATGAAAGTTTATGCCGATTGATTGATCAAATTTAGATTAAATGTTTTCTAAATACATGTGATTAATTATAGTATTTCAATTGCAGTCAAATTGTTCATTTTATGCAAAATATTGATTGTATTACGTATGATTGCAAATTAAATAATCATCAATAATGTATTTTTCGAATGTTGGGGTCGATTACTTTGTAAAAATATACCATAAATTCTTTGTTAGACAGTATAAACACGTTGAATACATGTACTACTTTTACTCCTAAATTGAAATAAATTGAAATAAAAGAATGAAAAAGTATTAATAAATATATTTTTAAATGAAAATCGCTTCAACTCAGAAAATGCAAAATATAAGTTTATTCTCTTATCGCATAAACAATAATACAAGCCTCGTACTATAAGTCAGAAAATACTAAAGCATTTTAATTTCTTTCTATCAATAAAATAAAAATAGTTTATTTAGTACATGTACACTGAATACGTTCAGTATATAGCATTCAAAAGGCTTGAATGGACTGCTAGGTACTTGTGAATATAAAGAAAAACACAGATACATAAATAAAAATTATCAGAACGATTCTTAAAATCATTGAAAAATATTGCGCGTCATCCATTTTTCTACGTAACTCAAACATTATTTGTTTTATTTTGAAAATTTAATTAAAAGCAAATTTTATGCTTATGATACTGCTGGGTTTTCTTGATAATCGACCACTGTTGCAAGTGTTGCTTCAGTGAAAATTTAAGATCAGTTATACGAGGTGATTCTACATGTAAACTACCTTAAGGCACGTAAACACCCTATTTCATTTAGTCGTTTAATTGAATATCTTAATTGAAACACAATGTACCAGTCCATTAAATAGTTGCGTCGACTGATTGATCAAACATTCCCCTATATTAATGTGCACCTTCAAAGTAGAAATATTTATGACAACATTAGAGAATAGTTTATCGCAAGATAGATTCGTACAAATTCTAATTTGCAATATAACTCACAAAATAACTCACCTAACGAGAGTTCAAATATTTGTTGCTTTGATTTTCAAAAAGTTGAAATGTATACTCAGTTTTATACAGGTCTTGTTTGATTATGTAAAATATTTTTATTTTATTAAAAAACAAATAAAATAAATAATTACGTTCTTGTATCATGACTATTCATGATACAATGACTCACTGATGCAATTTGTTTCGATAAAAAAGCTTACTGTGTATAAAGTTCATTGATTATAATGCTTATTCTTATGATAAATTATGGCTAGTTACGTGTGATGCTGAATTTTGTATTAAGAAACAGCACTGCATTTAAAATTAATCTTGTGGTAATTTATTAAATAAATTAAGTATTACAATCGTAAAATTCCTTTTAATTAAATTCTTTTTACCTTGAAATTCGAAGAGTTCAAGCATCTTAAAAAAAATTAAACGTTTCAACAGAAATAAATGTCTAAAACTACAATATATTTAAAACCCAGTTTAAATATAAATTTAAATATTCCATTAATTAAGTAGAATGTGCTAGAAAATAAATATTATTGGTAAATACGATTAATACATAGCTTTTTCCGTGTATATAAAAATAGTGTCAACAGGCGGAGTTTATCATAGATTAATCAGAGCAGAGCAACCCTTTGTTGATATATCACCCAAAGTGGATCAAATAAAAGTATTCTAGACAATTAGATAAACGAAGCTGCCTAAATTATCATTAGTTCTCGATCATCAACTTCCTTGTTTACGTATAAGTGAAATATGAAGCTCCTTTATTCAAATAAAAATATAAGATTTTTAACTTATTATCGAGAATTTGTATTGTACAATATCTAATTTTCAATCGTAATAGGATTTTACTTCATATTTTGACTTTTATGAAGAATTTCCATACATCGTGGTTCAATGAATAATTTCATATATTTCATTTTCGTAAATATTTTGTTTTCTAAGTAAATTGTTATTTTTTAATTGATGTATTGATGATATTTTAATTGACACATTATATTCTGACCTGAAAATTTTCAGCACTAGAAAAATAAAAAATGTCAGTCCAAGGATTCTATATTTTAATTGTACTTGCTGTTACATATTATCGCGGTCGGTTAATAGTTATCTTAAAATTATAAAATTCAAAGTATAAAAATTAGATGTAATGTAAATTTTTCAGGAAACATGTATTAAACATTTGTTTATAAAATATTCTCTACATTATATAACGAACCACTATCGTGTAATCTTATAATTACATAGTTACTATCAAGTAATTGATGTTACGTATGAGCATATGTACACATGCAGTCACATCAAGTTCCTTAAACTCATCATTGTCATACTGATATAGTCATTAATCGTTGTATACTAAAATTTCTAGCTTTTCAGGATAAAAAAAAATATATTTTTTATGCATTTATACTTTTCGTAATGCGAAATATTGAAAAGAGAAAAATTACACGAATATGAACTACTTTTATGTTCATGTAGTTAAAAAACATACTATTTTCATAAATTTCAAATAAAATTACAAGCACAAATATACTTTTCATTAGTCTTTCGGATTTTTTAACCGGAATTAGGCTTCGCGTCATTTCTGAACTTATAACTTTGATTAGAACACCATTATATAAATCCAAGAATAGCTTACCACAATACCACTTTGCGACTATGCGACTATATCTTTGTAAAAACATTCTTCGAAACGTAATTTTCATAAGTAGATATGCTTTATAAATTTAGTGAGTATTATTAATATTTAGCATATGAATTAAAAAATGTAACTACTCGTTTCATTCAAGATCAAAGTTGTCACTAAGTGATCCTAACGGCAAATTGCTTCACCTGATCTTAGTAAAATATAATGGTGCAATAATCATGAGAGTAAAAACGTATTCTACAGCATTTGATAGATGTTCAAATGACAGAATGACTTACGTTATCCGAAGTTTGAATTTCATAGTAAATTCTTTGAAAAAATAATCTGCAGTGCCGTACTCATCGTAGTGTTTATCGACTTTAGAATGATCTGTCATCTTCAAAGATCGATTTTAGTCGTACGAATTGCTTTTCCACGCATATCCCTCTATCAGACCAATTTGATCCTTCAATCAGCCACGGAACAAATTCGAAACGACTCTAAGACATCGTCTCTTTTCTCGTTTCTTCTCGCTTTTTATACTTTATGTATATCGATAGATCTTGAATTGGGCATCGGTAGAGGTGGAAGTGCCCCATCAATATTCAGACGAAGGCGATACATGACTGCCACAGGGGAAACGCGCCGCCAAGTTTACAGCGATTGAATTTGCAACACCGGCACTAAAAGTGGAAAAGACGCCCGCGGTCCCAACCGTGACAGACCTCATTTCATTAGTTCCCAAGAGGAAGGAGGGAAGTCTTCATTTTTTTTCTTTATCGAGGCTTCTCTGATCTCCCCTGTGAGGCTCTTGCCTGCTAGATGCAGACGTCTACAAGAAAGAGGAAAAGAAGGACAGATGACAGAGCCAGAATTATAAGCAAAGACACGTGCGAGGTCACGAGAGTAAAGAAAACAGGGAGTACATTTCTTTATCAGTATTCAAATATAAAGCAGTGCTTACGAATACCAGCACTGTAGCTTAGAAATTCGTTTAACGTAGTATTTACATATGAATCCGAAACTAATTGGTTAAAATTGGCGATAAAATTGGCGATAAAATTGGCGATAAAATTGGCGATAAAATTTTGTTTTCAATGAAGAAAGGGCTTCGAATATATTTCAAAAATTGCTTCCGTTGTTTTATGATACGTGAAAGTATACCGAAAAATATTCAGCACATTTATTTTTATGTGCTGTTTTATATGTTTAACGGAGGAGCGCTCCTCTATATTCTATTCTTGGGAACGATTTTCTTCCATTTCCATATACAATCAGTTACAATTGGAGCGTCATATCATTAATATTGAATTAGAGATTTTCAGAAACGATAAAAGCATCTTAGCAGACGAATATGTGTATTTACAATTGCACGAATAAATGTACTGTACCAGTCTAAACATGTTGTCAGTACATGATAAATAAATGCCTAGAGCTAATATTCTTCAATTCTCACTTGAATGAGCGAATTTCCATTCATGAAAGTTATCAAATTATTAATTATCACATATTGCTGACAATTAAATGAAATATTTTAAGCTTTTGATAAAATAAAGAATTTTATTGCATGGATATTGATCCTTTCTTTCGAATAGTATTCCATTAAAAATACCTTAATTAGATAATTCAGCAAAATTATCGTTAAATTGTGTGCTAATAACCTACAAAAAATATTAAAAATTTTCAATAATTAATCTTACTTAGCCGATGAAAAAGTGTTCATAGAAAATGTGCCACGAGAACCTTGAAACTAAAAAATCTTTCTGGACAGATTTTACCCTTGTCGAAAACCAAGTATCTTCTTGTAAATAGTTTTCCTATCCCTTTTCCTTCTTTTTATCCTTTCTCGTCTCTAGAGGAGGTAATCCTATGTTTCAGAGACAACGTAACTTATTACGCGCTCTGAATTTATGAGGTAGAAGAAAATCTCACCGAGAAATAGCACAGAACAAACAAGAGGGTGTAACTTGTGCGTCAGTGATAACTGTATAGGAATTTGTATCCCTTCCATATTTATATATGGAATATATGTATTCTTTCCGATTACTTACAGGCTATCAAACTTGTACTCGTAATATAATTGCAGCGCTCTATTGGCTTCTCTTGTCTATCGCTATATTGCATACGATGTTCTAAAACTTTTCCAAAAATTGAATATTTCTCAGTTTCTTTAAACTTCAGAAGATTCGTTTTGTATATTCAAGCACTCTTTGTTACTTTCTAAACTTGCAACTACGTATTACAATGTTCACCTGCATGGATGAACAAATATTATTCAGGATGCTTTATTACTCAATTTATAGTAATAATGTACTAACGTTTTAATAAATTATACCAATACTACGTAGAATACTTGAAAAAATGCATCCGATTTAATATTGCTACTTATTTGATTACTTATTTGTATCCAACTGAAATCTATTAAGATTTCAAAAGTAACGTATTTGAACAATAATTTTCAGAAATAAAGTTACTTTAGAATGCGCAATTAATTTTAAGATTACTTGATAATCTATCAAGAACCTATTAATATTCTATTTTTTCTTTTAATTTAAAACAAACAGTATTAAAGCTTGTATTACTTGTGTTTATTTTGAAATAAAAAATCTGTCTATAATAATAATATCTTAATACATTATTGTTAAATATACTTGATTACTTTAACACAATAAATGTAATTATTCATGTTCTTACTTAATTATATTTATTATGTTAGACTACATTTGAAATTTCTTTGAAGAAATATATTGACGAAATTGTTTCTTTATTTACTATATTTGCAAATTCAAAATGTTTTCATGTTATATTTTTATTATTAAATATTCTTTTTAAAATGTTTACTTTAGGTGTCGATGAATAATATACAGTTGAACCTTTTACATAGGCATAAAATTGTATGTATCTTATGGAGAACTGAAATAATCATCAAACATTTCTTAATTAAAAGATTACTTCGACTTATTTAAAAGTTAACTAATATCTCTATAATAATTTAAAAAGTGTAAACGACGTATATTTGAAAAAATGAGATTCATACATTGATATAATTCTTCTCTTTATAAAGAATGATAAATTGTCGAAATTATGGCAATTAAGACAACTTGAGGTGAAAAATGTGTTTAAAAATTAGTTTATCATTCATGAATATTATTTACTTTTTGAGGACCTTGTTTTCGGTAAATTCATTTTCCGCTTTTCCGATGTTGAGTTTTAATTGAATTTCTCTCTCTCTCTCTCTCTCTCTCTCTCCCTTACTCTCCGAATAAGGAATAAATTGCCTTGCATATCGTTTCACGTACGTAATTTGAGCTTCGCTGTAAACGACGGTTTCGTACTTTCATAGCGAGTTTTCGAAATATCTAGGATTATGAAAACAAAGAATGATGATCTTCAAATTTAGCTGAACTTGATGCGAGTTATTCGTTCCCTAAACAAAAACTATATCTTATCTTACAGGAAGTTTTATAGAATTGAATCTTATGTATTATAGAAATAAAATATGTAAATATATTCAACTCTGAAAAAGTAAAAAATTATAAATTATGCAAGTTGATAATTGATACAATTAATTTAGTATTGTACGAGAAACTAAATTCAGTATATAGAAAATGCCAGGAAAAGTAGTTCAAAATTTTTATTATTAAAATATGAAGTTATTATTGTGAATGAATTATTGTGAAAGTGAAATTCAATGTCACTCAAACAATCAGTGAATAATACTAATATTATTTAAAAATAAGGTATAATACTCGATAGCAAATATTAGATTTTGATTAGATTCAATGAGAGAGAGAGAGAGAGAGAGAGAGAGAGTCATATTATATTAATTAAATCAAAACGTACTCAGTTTATTTTATCGAAATATCGAGGGTGCGTATACAGTTATATTAGCTGGTAAATTTAGCCCCAATCAATCAAATACTTTATGCGAATTGAATCGAAATTGTGTGAATTGTGATTAAAATATAGGTTTCGAAATTTTTTGATAAATATTATGTTGATTTTTTTTAATAAGTTGTACATAATCTATTCTGTTATACGTTTTCAATGAAAAAATCTAAAAATGTGAATCGGTTCTACTTAAAGAATTTTTTCTTCAAAATATTCAGACATTTATTTAATTTATTTCTCATTATGATATTACATTGTTTCACTTCTGCGATTCATTTCCGCAGCAAATGTTTTTTTCTTGTTAAAAGTATTTCTGACTAACATTCAGAAATACTATCAACTGATATCCCGTTAACATTATTTTTTTATTTTCGAATACTAACTTTTCATATTATTTTCGCAATTTCCTTTTTAATTGTACTTTCTATTTACAATATCTGAAATATTATTTTGTAAACATAGCGATAGACATGAGTTTTATTTATTTTTACAATATAATAAAGTATTTTGTTAAAAAAAAACTTTTTTATGTAATAATTTATTTGTGAATTATCTTATTTATTTAGTTAATTATAAATAGATGGTCAAAGATTTTATATTTTATCTACTTATCATCTGTCAAATCAAACTCTATAAGAAATCGCTCAATTTATTCCCACATATACATTTATATATAAATGTATACAATTAGATACTGCATAATTATATATTTAGATACTTAATGATAAATGTATAATGCCTTTGTGTACATTATTTGTTTGATTTTAAATATATTAAAAATGGCATATTCCTAACATAATTCTCGTTCGTATTTTCACTAATACTATTATAAAAATGATCTTGATTTGACATATGATATCCGTGACAGAAATTAAACTTCTTTTATTGCAAATAACAGAAAAAATTTAATTCAAAATCATCTACAAAAATTATCTATGCCTATGTCACGTAGAATAGTGGCTTTTGACTCTAGATAAATCGTCACAATGATTTACAATGTACATTTTAAATGAAATAAAATATCTTCTCATTTCATAATATTTTCAATTTATAATACATTTTTTCGATAGAACCTCTATGGAGTATACAAAAAATTGTAAACTTTTAAAATTATATAAATAATTGTTCTTGAAATCTTTATTTATTTATAAATTTCTTAGAAAAATTTGAGAATACTTATCATGTATATTTATACTCAATAATTACTTATAATATTATATAAGTAATTATTTATTATATTCTTATAATAAACATGTATAATTTAATTCTCGGTAGTATTAGATAATGTAATAATTATTAAAAAGTTAATTTAAGAAGTATAAAAATTCTATTTCTTTTTTCGTTAAATATCTTTTTAATCTTTTGTTATTATTTTACAACTATTATGATTCTCCATATAATCAAGCATCAGCCTTTTATTGCATTTTTGGAAATTTTTAATTCAATAGCTTTAAAATATCAAATTTAAACTATTTTCTCGTCATTCTTACATCTCAATTCTTGAATAGAGACTCATATCGACTAGAAATAATTTGAGAACTTGTAAATCATGTGTGGTTATCTTAAGAAGCATTAATAAATCTGTAAAAATGTCTATTTTAAAAAAATTTATAGGTCATGTATTTTTAGAATCGTGCTTTCAAAATTGTTTTATTCATAAAAAGAAAATTACAGTTGCGTAGCACTTATTTTATAATTGTTTGTTTTTTATTTATGCTACAAAAAGAACTTGACCTTACAACATTATAATTTGATAAATTACAAAAAGAACAAAAGGAGCTTTGATGTTTAGTATTACGTAAATATTAATATAAAAAATATGTATATATTATATTAATAGGTACGTAAAAATGTATCTGCATTGGTTTTAGTTTTCTTTAGTATAAATTATAATGAAAATATATTTTTCGCACGAAGCAACTTTTTGTAAATGAATGAAAAATGTTATGCTCTTAATTTAAGACATTAATCCACTCGTAGAATTATTAATGAATGCAAATAATGGAACGCCAAAGTAACAATTAACAATTTTTACCAGAAATTTGTAAATTCAGAATAATCCCTCCAATGTGTTCCTAATGGGTAATATTGGTTCCTCCTTTGTAAGCACTTAAATATATAATACCATAGATAAATTTCCAATCGTCCTTTCTTCGATCGTTCTTTTGTTTACATAAATGCTATGCGTGCTTTTTTAGTACTCTGGGGTTGCTATTATTGAATTAAGCCTCCACACAGCTTATATCACTGAATATTATATTATATCATGTATTTATCGTTGGGCGGTAGAAAGTAAGCTTTTAGGCATAGAGCTACGTAGATTAATGGCGAAGGACGCAGAGGGGGTTAGACTTTGTATACAGAAAGAAGATAATTGTATCGTAAAAGCAATTGTAAAAAAATCTTGAGGGTACATAATCGTTAACAACAAGACTGACAGTATAACGAATTTTTTAATTGAGTTTCTTTCAACAAGGATTTGTTTCAAACGCTGTAAAACAAATTTTAATGCTTTTCTTTAATTAAAAATTTTGCTGGAAATCAGTTAATAATTAATAATACCTTAAATAGTATAAAAATATTATACAAATCTTTTTCTTATTAAATAACTTTTAATATTAAAAAGAAAATTTCACTACTGGTTATTTGTATTTATTCAATAGGTCACCAAACTAAAAGTACGTAATGTATTAACTTTTTATAATAGAACTAAGATAAGAAAATGAAAAACACAGATGGAATATTTCCAATTTGAAGATCTCTTAGGCATTTGATATTACAGATTTTTATACTTAAAATTCAATTGAAATTTTAATAAATTTTTTAATAAAATGTTGTTACTGGAAGCAATTAATGAATTAAATGAGCAAATTACTCATATTTCTATGTGATTAAAAATTTTAATTTCTTAGAGAATTTGAATTAGGAAAATTTTGTCAATCATATAGCTTTTAAATAAAATCCATTATGACCCTTTTAATTTATGAATTATCAATATTTAAGAGAGTTTTATATAATCTTTTTATACTACTATATATATATATATAATATTTCAGGGTTTATATAATAAATGCGATAATAAGTATTTATTAATATCAACAAATTTTCTAAGGTATTTTATTGGTCGTTAATTGCATATTGTAAAATATTTAATAGAAAATTAAAAATTAAAAATTTTTCCAAAAAAATTAATCTTTTTATTATATCGACCAATCGAAACTAGTTTGTAGTACATCTAATTGATTCAAAAAAAATTATATAATTTTATTTTTATTATGTTTGATACTGTTTCAAAGTTTAAAAAGGAAATGATATTTTAGGAAACATATTTAGAATATAATTTATTTGATAGTCTATTGATAATTTTATTCCACTATATTTTATCATCTACTTGATAATTTAAAAATGTCATAGAAGTCTTTATTTCTGATAATCCAAATGAAAATCCGATGATACCTGATTAGGGAGATACGATGAATCTGATAATATATCCCATTTACTGTAAGAGCTTTTAGCGAGTGAATGTGATCTGACATTGATATGATGGAATACAACACCTTTTCTGATTGCTAATTCTATCCACTTTTGCTCAATTGCAGCATCTAATTCGTCTCGTTAACGATGGTACACACGGGCATTCATCGAATAATTCATTATTAGCATTTAAAAATACAATTACCTTTCAATTCCACCAAATAACATAACCATTCTTTGACAAATTCATATCTTTGATATCGATTTATTGAGTTTCTCGTGTCCAAACCACGATGATTTGTGTTTAACGTTATCAATAATCAATTTTTCAGCTGCAGTTATTCGATTGAAAAAATAATTTTCTTGCTTGAACAGTGAATTATATGGCTTTGCATATAATGAATTCGATTCCTTTAAACTATATGAAACAAATCAAAGGCAGTTAAAATTATCATGAAGGATTCAATTTCCTCAAATCATTATTTTAGCGATTGCTCTTATTGATGTATACGGTATACATGTTGCATGCAGGTTGCATTAATTTTAAGAGGGTGATTTATTCATAGCACTTTTACACTCATATCAATAAAGCGATTAAAATACAAAAAGGAACTAGATAACAATTGAAATACGATTGAAGAATGGAGGATATAGAATACTGTTGCACTCTAGTGTAAGAGTGGATATTAATAGATACACAAAGACATTTTTTTGTGTAAAACGAAGTTGCTTTCTGAACAAGTCAATATAAATTACTTATTATGAGAAAAAATATTGGTTATTTTCTTTATATTAAAGACAGATAATAATTTTAATGTGCTGATAATGAAGAATATAAAATAATAGTTCTACAACATGACATTACTAAATTATGTTTTCTGAATTATTTATAACTAAAAGAAATTCTAAAGTACATTAAATATTAGAAAACTTGATGTTATTTATTTTATATTATTTCATGAAGAAACAAACATATTTATTATATATTTATGAATCTTGTATTCAAAAGTCACATAAAACAAAGAATTAAATCGTTAAGAAATTGAACGTAATGTACACAATCGTCTGTTTATCATTTAAACATTTCATACGTGCTCTTCTAAGCTATTTTTGCAATAAAACTTTATATTAATAACCATATACGTTTTACTCATCCATAGTATTATTTAAGTTTCTCGCAATTTGATCGGATTCTAAAAGAGAAAGACAAAATCCCAGTTGTATTATAAATCCAGCTCAGACTACTTGTTATCGGACGCTTAGTATGAAATTGAAGCTGTACATCCCTGTAGGATAGTTCTATATCCCTTTAGAGATACAAGGAGTCAAAAAACTGGAAAAGGAGGACACGAAGAGCAGATATATCGCATTATCAGAATCGATAGCTGAGCAAGCTTCTAATTGATCAATATAATCTTCCGTAGGCTTCTAATTTACGAGTTATTCCTTTTTCAATTTTTTGTTTCGTTTATTATTGAAAACTATGAATCCTTCAGATTGTAACTAAGGAGAGATAAAGAAGGAGAGAGAGAGAGAGAGATCGAAAAACTTAGAGCAAGCGTGAGAAAGAGGGCAAATAAGCGGGAATTTCAGAGAAGAAGCGGGAAAAGAAAGAGGGAATTGAATTTCCGATACTTTAATTATGCCTCAAGAAGAATGGTTGGAAAGATGAATTGAATTTATCAACGTTTATATATTTTCATAGAGAAATACTACGATTTCTTTTTTAGTAATTCGCTTAGTGGAATAGAATTACTTCCTTACAAACAAATTATTGATAAATTCATTTTTCAAATAATGATAACATTATTTTATACATATATATTACAACATGTTAAAAAAGTATTTCAAAATATTTTATGCTAAAAGTGGAGACAATTAAAATTTAGAGGGTTGGTATTTACTGAAATTTCCTCGCGTAATTTTTTATTATGTTATGTATTTAATACGTATTTCATCTTGATCGAAATAATGGAAAGAATTCAAAATATAAAAAAAGAATAGAAATACGTAGTTATGTATGTTTTTGTAATTACCATCTATGATATAACCTACATTATTCGTAATTTTTCAAAAAAAAAAACGTAACACCTGATTGTAATATATTATTTTTTCTTCTCAATGTTGAGAAAATGTTTTATTTCTCTAATGCTGAATATGAAAAATTTTAATTTAATTATAATTTAATTATTTTAGAATTATTTACTTGCTACATTTGTATTATTCCTTTTATTTTAGTTTGTAGTTCTTACGTTTTAACTGACAATCTGGCTATAATTAAAGATGTAATTTACAAGACCTTTAACTGAATAAATTCGAGGAAAAAGTTTAGCTATAAATTTGCGTTTTATTTTCTTTTACGATTTTAATATATTTATGACGGAATTTCATATATTTATAATTCCAATACTTTGCAAGTGTCAAGGTTGCTGTAAATGTAACTATATAAGTCCGAATTACGTTAATGTCCGTTTATCAATATGTTAATTAACAGCAAGTGACGTACAATGAGAAAAATCTGTATGCTTATCTACGTATATTATTAATCATATAATTATTATTATTACTTTCTTATTATTTAAATTTATTATTGTTATAATAGCAATTGTTGTAAATTTTGAATTTATTTTTATTCTTTCTTTGTACTGAACTTTTTAGTTTCTTTTTGTAAATTTTATGCTAAAATTGAAATTGAGTATATTACGTTATAAATGTAAGATTTGCGTCGTTTTTTAATAGAAAATAAAAACTTTATTAAAACATGTTTATTAAAATAAAGGATTTTAAATAATCAAATTATATTTTTTATATAGTAACGACTAGTTTCTTCAACAGTTTACTATATTTAATGTTTTCCAAATAACTTAAATTGCATTATCAACTTTATTTTAATTGTTTGTATTTTATTGTTTTTATCTTCTAACTACATTTTTAAAGATGACTTGTTAATAACAGACAAAAACAAAAATTTAAATTCAAAATTTTATTTGATATTGAATGTAAAATGTTTTTTTTAAACACCTTCTGTTAATTCTTGTTTTAAACATTCAATTTTACTCAATTAACGTTACTTTAGATTATTTTCATATAAAAGTAATATATGATCGTTATGTTTGCATATTTATTAAAACGTTTTGTATGTTTATTTTTACATAAATTGAAGCCTTTCTAAAAGAATTGACATGCTACCTGTCAAATATAATGAAGACATAAGGAATATCTTGATATTTCATTTTCTTCTTTCACTAAGGTTATAGCAGATGACCCACTATGACAAAGAATACTGATTTATTGTTATCGATTTTCGAATCATAAATATAAATAAGAGTTATTAACATCCCTCATGTTATTTAATAACAATTCTAGAAGGATTATGTATTAGATATTCAATTATTTGACTGTTTTCACTTGAAAACAGTAAAAAAATTGTTGATATTCAATCGACATATTTGATCATAAAAATAATGCTCTTTAATTTCATCAAGTATTAATAATGATTATTTATACTGTAAGAATATTATATATATATATATATATATATATATATATATATATATATATATATATATATATTCAGATAGTATCTGACATAATAAGTTTTTAAAATAGATAGTCAAATTTTGAATTTATAACTGCATATACGTGGATTTAAAATTTAGAGTAGCCGTTTTTAGGATATTTTAATACAGAACAAATAATTTCAAATATCAAATATATTTTTATGAAATTCTTACAGATTATATACTTTCGAATTTTCAAATATGAACCTTAAAAGAAATTGGAGGATGCTTGAGGTTATGGATATATAATAAAAATGTTAAGATTTATAATTTATGTATAGAATATCGTTTTATGCTTTCAAAATGTTAGGACATAAATCTATTCAATCGATCCTAGGATAGTTATTTAGAATTCGATCTGAATTAAAACGTTGCAGCATGTTTGAATGTACATTAAATATATCCAGTATAATTAAAAGCACTTTATATAATAAAATGATTAAGATCACTAATTAATTCTATAAACAAATTAAACCAATCCGTATAATGTTTCTTTGTCGCATAAGAATAGTAAACTTGGTATCTTTACTAAAATCATTATTTTCCATCACCTGTATAAAATGCTTACGACCTTTATACGTACAAATATACAATTACCTATTACCGCAAACAGTTTATGCGTACTAAGAGTATAATTGCGTATCTCCTATATTCGTACATCCTTCCCTCACAGATTATTCTAGTTTGCCATAAAATAATCTTACCCAATTTTCAGCTGTTTTGAAATTTGCTCAAGAAGAATAGATTCGTTTCATCTCGCTTTCGTACATTACATTGCCTTTGAGAAAAGCAACAGAGGTGATTCTTCAAGAAAATTTCGTGATGAATATCACGTGAAAGTGTCAATGTACTTTTGTTGCTGCCTTGATATCACGAAAGGTCCAAGAAACATTAGAAACATAAAATATGCGAAATGGAGCCATTACAAGTATCTAAAAATCATACTTCATGTTTGATTGGGCGAGATAAATCAAAGGAATAATCACGCTCTAACTCGAAACATCGCAATTTTTCACAAGAACCAAGATAGCGTATGTAAGAAGAAAAAATAAAAAGGAAGGTTTAGACGAGACAAGAATAGTTATCTAGAATACTATTGTCAATTATCATTCGAGCTATATACGATTGCCTCAGGATATTTTATGAAAATTTATCGAAATCATAATCGGAATGTGTATTTGTTTTGCCTTGTCCTAGCGTGATACATAAAAATGAAAAAAACTAAAATGTCCAATATCGTCATGTATGTCGAAAATGTCTCTCGTACATGACTTGAGTACCAAAATTATGTCAGCAGAACATGCATAGCTATACTAGCTATACGACTTCTTTCTGTCTTCATTTTTAAAGTGGACACTCCTCACCAGGCAAAATAAAACGAGAGAGAAGGCGTGAACAGAAAAAACGAAAGGGTTTATTTACAGGTACGCCTCTTAGTATTTTCTCCTTGTAAGGAAAGTGTATTGTGTATTTATATGTTGCACGTGCTATGTTTTTGTTGAGCCATTTTTCTTTAAATTATATGAGCATGAAACTTACGTGTCTTTTTTTGTTTATACATCTACGACTTTTGATGTTATTTAAACTAACTATTACTTTAATACTTCATATGTATAGATGAAACGAAATTTTTCATAAAACAACTTACTAATAGTTTCAACATTATTATTTTTTTATTTTTTTCAACAATTTTAACATATTTCTTGTATAAAATCTAACGAAGTTTGAATGATTTATTTTTTAAAGAAATTTATACATCTATACTATAAGAATATAATCTGTAATATAATATAATATAAATAAATTTAGGTACTTCATTTTTTAGTATTATGATAAAAAAAGAAAGTTTAGAATTTACTAAAAAATCGTATATTTAATATATACAAGATTGTAGTTTGTTATGTTTAGGATTTCAACCATTAATATCATGTATTCATGATATATACATATTCTATCGTGAATTCTTAGGATAAAAAATGATTAAAGCTTGAGCCAAGTAAATTTACGATATGTACGTTTAAATTAGTTCATTAAATTGACGTACATTTTTTCTCGCAATTTTTTATATTAAATTATAAATTTAATGAAATTTTGTTTTAAGTAAAGCAACTTATTGCACGTTAATTTATTAGTATAAATAATAAATAAGATTGAAATAGATTAAATTTGTTAATAATTCATCAATAATATTAAAATTATTTGTCGAAGAATACTTGAAGTAATAAAGATTAATTATCAGTATTTAACCATTAGTACATTTTGAAAGATCTATCTTATCGATCAGAAAATTTTGTATATAATACGAGAAGTTAATCCTAACTTAGTTTCCAATAATCAGGTCAAGGAGCAATAAAAATACAATTCTATAACGATGAATGCATGAAGTTATTACGTTTAAGGATAATTATCTAATTCCTCATCAAAGAAACAGAACAATATTCTTTATCTCGAGCATTATTTATATTTTTTGTCTGAAATCATTATATTTTTTCAAGAACATGTTTATAAATAGTTATTATTATTGTACGTATTAATATTAAATATTTGCTATTAGTTTTATAAATTATGAAAAATAAGTATGAAAAATAAAATATCTGTTCATGCAATTCAGAAGTAGAAGTATTAATCTCTTCCGTGACTTTGTTCGGAAGAGAATTTTATAGGAGCTCTTCTATTTGTATTGTGAAAATAATTACTGACGAGATTGGATTGATATTTCATTTGTTACTTTATTCAAGGAGCTCCAATAAATATATTGCTGCTTAAAATTTACGCAGGATTAGCGCTAAGTACTAAACCAGACATACCGTACATCTTTGCAATGTAGTTGTATGAACCACTTCTTTGGCGCTGCGTGACTAGTCAAGAGCTTAAGCCCATTGATTACATCTTTGCTTCAAGCACTAATGTTTTAATACGTAACTTCACCATAAAGTGTACTAACTACAGTTTAAACATACTTACCTTTGGAAATAATTCAACTTAACAATCAATCTTTCAACTTTCGTATATGAACTGCATAATCTTCATTTTATTACATTACTTATTCAAATATTTGATATTAATAGAAAACAAACTATAAGTAATCAAATTACTTACGTTAATTTAAAAGAAATAAATAATTGAGAGAATAGATACTATTCACTAGAAGACAGATAATTGTACACCAAATATGTTTTCTATAAACATAAACTATATATACATGATGTTTAAAGTCATTAAATTTGTTATGTGATTTCACTTGTACCATCTATTGTTAATAGTTTATATATATATTTTTTTTTTCTTGAACATTATACTTGAAAAAAGCCTGACATCAAGACAGAGAGAGAGAGTGCAAGAGGCAAACTATATCACATTGCAATCTGTGTATTATGTGTCATCTGACGTTCTTTATACGTCGACGGCACGCGATTCGCAATTTCAAATCGACATTCACTTTCCTGAACGATGATTTCCAAACTACATTCTTCAATACTTTTCGGAAGATTTCTTGCTCTTTACTACAGTCGCCTACCAGATCGAAACGTTGGCTAATGATGACATTCTGTACATACAGTTGGATTATCCAAGTTCCTATTCGTTAAAATTGGTTACTGCTTTCAATCCGTCATATACAAGTACTCTTTATCATTCTCTCACCCACTGCTATTGGTCCGCATTTTATTCTTAAAGCAACTGGTGATGGCCTGAGACAAAGAATCTGGACAGTTTATGTCACACACACGCGCGCGTACACATACATATTTATTAAGTTAAAATTTGTAATCATGATATGATTTTTGCTTAAACTTTTTCGGGTCATTTTTTAAGTTTTCAGTAAAATACCATTAAATATAATAAGATACAATTATTAGTACACAGTAAATCTAAAATAATTTATTATATTATTATGCAAATACTAAATTCATTCTAAAAGCCATCATATACTTTCATAAACTACAATTTTGTGATAAAATATAAAAATTATTGCTTGCTACCAACTATAAAACTCTAGCTTTTGGTCTCCATCGATCGTGTAAAAGGACCTTCGGATCTGTTAAGATCACGATCTCGAGAGATGTGTAACTTGACATCCATGACTTATCATGTGATTTAATATTCAAAATTCGATCAATTCTTGGATAATATGAATTATTTTTCATTCACGTAAACTCTCGTACTGATCCTTTACATAATTTTATGCATTAGAGATGAACTGGTGAACCATTTTAAGAAAAGCATGTTTTAATGAACGCGTAAAAATGAAAATTAGTAACTAATGTATTTGAATTCTGAAAGAAAATCCGCATATTAGAAGGTAGAATAGTGAAATTAAAGAATCACTGTATAAAATCGAATATTAGTGTAATAAAATTTTGTTCCCATTTTGGTTAAGGATTAATATACATAAAGACTGCATATGCATAGTGTACATGTGAACGTAATTACCAGACAAAATTTTTAACAAATATAACGGGATTGAGTAATCATTAAATAAATTTTATTATATATTTATAATTCTAATCAACTGACATTTATGGACTCATTTTAGTTATTCGTGAATTTGACTAATTGATCTTTTATTAAATGTCTAGTTGTTAAATATTATATTCTATAGTAATAATAACATAATATTATTAATAGTATTATGAATAATAATAATGATATTATAGTATATCGTTATATAATATTTTGAAAATGTGTGTGATAAAATAACTGAATGTGAATTCAAATAACTAGTAAATTATGTAGAACTACATATTTAGTGAACCTTTTCTTTATAAATTTTATCTTTGCATTAGATATAACCGTAATTGCTATCAATATTAAATGTGATGTACATAAACCAAAGATTACAGGATTTATTTTCTTCGAACAAAATTTATCATAATAATACATTTGTTAATCAATTTTTATCGTATCATCTACTTTAATCAGTTTCAATTCTAAAATGAAAGAAGTAGAGGGAATAAAATATGCAGTATGCAATGACATTTACCTGCTTTGGCGTTGGTGCTAAGGCAGGTTATGAACACCTGTCAACTGTCCTCTCACCCTATACGATTGCAAGCAGTTTACTGTTGGTGCTGTAAACAGTGAGGGCGCCACTGATCAGAGTACAGAAATGCTTCTAACGTCTTCTACTCGTATTTTGAAAAAACGCGATATTGACCCGTAACAACCACCCATGGGAGCAAGGAAATGAAAGAAGGATTATCTCTGCAGTCTTGTGTAAACGATTCCAGACCACTAAGACGAGCGCCTCTCGGCTCACAATAGGAGGTCAGAGTTTCAGAGCTCTGCTCGACTCCAGTGCAATCATCTCTATTATGAGTGGATCTACGTTAATATGAAGCCAGAATAAAGACTGGCATCCTCGGCCAACAGATTGTCTCGCTGCCATGGCTAACGGCACGAACAAGTGCTAAAACACAGCATAAGAGGGGAGCGTACCACCGAAGGTCGCGAAATCTTGGCCACCTTTCTAGTAATGGAGAAGATGAATTACCAGGTGCTTCTAGGTATACTGACGTGAGTCTGGCCCATCGAATGACCCTCATCAGTACATCATTGTATTCTCGTACGCCGAGAGCCCAAACTTATGCTGTCGTTTTCATCAAGCAAGAAGATGAGTAAACCACTTTAACCTCCTTAATTAACCCATAAAAAGCCCTATCGCAAGATTTTCAGGGTTATACACCATTGGTAAAATATACCATTCGCTTACTCAATCCCACTCCGATCAAACAGTGATAATAACTCAGAAATCCTATTATGCAGGCGATTATTGACAAGGAAGTCAAAAAAATTGATCAACTTAGATGTAATTGAACCGTTATCAAACTCATGGAGCTCGCTGATAGTATTGGGAAGGAAGAAAGACGGAAAATGCCGTTTCTGTATCGATTACCAACGCCTAAACGCGATAATCCAGAGAGATACATACCCTTTATCGCCAACCAATGAGATCCTGGACAAACTCACGAGAGTAAGGTAACCACTGACATAAATAATGAATATTGGCACGAACCATTATCAAAAGAATGCAAGCCCCTCACTACCCTTACCATACCGAGTAGGGCTTGTTGCACTTTTCTTTCATGTCGTTCGGCCTATATTCGGCGCTTTTCCAATTCCTGGAGGACCAGAACATCTGGCCAAAATTGGAGTCACATGTTTTTCTAAACGGAGTTATATTATGGTATCGACGCTTCGTTGAGAATGTCGTCAACATTACCGTCCCCCGTCCTCTTTAGAATGCGCTTATTTGACTTAACCTTTGACTCCGCAAATTAATGCAAGTAATGATGATTTAAGGGCAGTTTTATTTCAAAAACAAGACAACATCGAGCTAATCATTACCTACGTAGCCGCACTTTAAACGTGGAAGAATAATATTTATAAATAAATATTATTTATAAATGACAAATATGCGTCGATGTTAAAGAAGGTTATGAACACTTGTCAGTTGCAACATGACGTAAACAAAGCGCCAACGGGTCCAACAGGAAAGCATCACTGAGCACCGTTTTTCCGATAATACATTATTTGCCGTACTGCCATTCGCCTCTCCTACGGGCACTAGGTTATTCGACGTACTGTCTTATCTTTTTCCCATGCTTACCGAATCACCGTGTCGGCAGGCCATAAGAGGCCGCCGCAACTTACATATTACACTGGATATCAATGAAAGATCCCAATTGATAGCATATTCAACGTTTACTCGACTTTCCCGAAGCCGAATCCCTTCCTTTAAAAGAACCCTACCCGGATGTCCAGTTATCTCCGCTCCTAGGGGGAAAGATACGGAGCTTGGGCTAGAGACGGACGGCGTAAGGTATCGTCGCCTCAAGGCCCGCGTACACCGCACTGTAGTAACTACAACCAAATGTCGTTCAATGTATAAAAATAAAATGTAATTATCGTATTATATAACTACTTAATCAGCTCTTTCTTCTATAAGGTCATTTAGTTCTTAAATGTAAGAGCCATATAATTAGTTAAGTTTCTAGATGTTTGATTTTACAAGTGATTTTAATGGCAGTTCCTTTTGAAGGCTCCAGTTATTCTGTGACACTTAAGATTTTAAAATGACATAAGAAAATAGAACTCTGCTATGCTGTCCTGTCCATATTGCTTGACGTTTCAATTTGAATTTATATTTGCAGCTACATTGTATTACTCTACACTTGAATTTAAAACGTCGTGAAACTTAGGAACGTTTCTCACTTTTCTCGGACTTCCCTCTGTACAAGAATATTTTATGAAGTTTATATTGAATTTGAGATTCAGTAAAAGAATCTCATTCAGAGTCAGATATTATTTACTTCTTATATTAATTTATTATTAATTTCCGTTCAAAATACAAGAGTATAACGTAGTTTAACATACATGTAATTAAACTTGCATGATATTATTTTTTAATTGTTCCACCTAATTCAGCTATTTATCAAGATATTCAAATATCTTAAAAAATATATTTTTTAATAGGAAGTTGTTTTTATTCTAATTACACGTAATACGAATGATTATGATTTCTAATAATGTTAAAAAGTATTTACGCGAGAAATTCGTTTGATTTATTACGTGTGAAATATTACTTATGGCACATTATTTGAAATTTAATTGTTTAAGTTCTATAAATAGAAGTTGACCTATCAACCACTTATTTTAGTAATAAAGTTATATATTTTAAGTGAATGTATTCATTCAATGATTTAATTTAATTTCGTTCCGCTGAAAAATGCGGGCATTTCATTCAAGAATAATTTCTAAATGCAACCTTTAATGCTTTTTAAGAATTTAAATTTTTACCTCATCGAATTAAAATTTGCAAATTAAATATACATTTTCTTTTTAATTCATTATTAGGCATGTACAACGAAAATACATTTTGAAAATTTATTTTTCTATACTTAAGTTGAGAAAAGCGTCATCGACTTCGAAGTCGATGACGCCAGTCTCAAGTTTTTTTTGCTCCTTCAGTTGAAGGTCGCCGAAAACAATGGTTTCTTCAGCCACGTTCCACGTTGCCCCGATAGACAGATCAAATAGTGTTCCTCGTTGTAAAAAAAAGAAATCATCCTAGAACAATTGAAGTTAGTCAGGATGTCCTGGAGGAAAAAAGAATTAGTCAATTCCTTCTCAATCGGCAAGAGAAAGTGATGTTTTTTCACACCCCTAAGTAATCCCGGTGTCGAGTTACTGAAGGTGATTGCTGGTACCGCTCCAGGTATCCGTCTTGCCTGCTATTCGTACCGCGACTGACACGGGAGCCCTTGGGCTCCTTTCTTTTAGCCCGAACCCGAAGCAACACCACTCCAATTGGAGTGCTTCCACAGTCATCGGGCTCAATCGGCATGCAACCGCTGGCGGGTCGATCTCAGGCAGCCGGGCTGGAATCGACCGCGTCACCCGAGAAACTTTCCCGGGTTTGTATATATGCTCTTCTCTCTCTCTCTCTCTCTCTCTCTCTCTTTCGCTGCCGGGATAAGCGCAGGATAAACTCATGCGAAGCGGCCTGATTTGTATCGATAGAAGTCAGTTTGCACGAGCTCGAGGGACGACTTTCCAAAAGAAACGTCGATTGCGCCTAACGCGCGTCAAAGTCATGTATCCAACCATTATTTCGAGAAATCTTTTCTCGTCTGAGTATTCGGAATAGTTAATAAAAAAATTCTTAACGAAAGTTTATATTTTATGTTTTCTTAAAGAAAACATTCAACAAATTAAAAATGATAAAATGCATATAACAAGGGACGAAGAATTTTCTTGCTATCTTTATCGGTGGACAGCAACCAGGAATAACAGAAGTAGTATATTTGAAAGAGCAAATTCCGTCATATAAGATGTTATCATTGCCGCGTACAATAGGGTGAAATTCGTATCACGCGAGTTATTAATTGTTATTTTTTGAATGTGCATAAAACACCTCTATTTGCACCAGTAGTATATGACAGTATTATTTTTTTAACGAGTGAAAAGTAAAAAGTGTAGAATCTTTTACCTGAGAGAAATGTAAAGCGACATAAAGCTTACGTAACAAGATCAGTTTTTCTTGTTGAGCTGCATAGTTATTAAAAATATTTGTATCTCGTAATGATATCATTGAACATCGATTTACTAACTCTTTAACATCTTATTGAATAGAAAATATTAAGCTTCCTGATAGATTTAATGCACAATAATAATTACAACTGTTTTAAAATTCTAATACATATCCTGTAATTATCATTTTATAAAGATTCAGAAGTTTTTTGACTTATTTGAATATTACATGTGTATGTAGTTATCGGTGAATATTCAGATTTATAAATATAGTTTTTTTTATATTTATGTAGTCAAAAGGTTGTATATAAGAAAATGTTAATCTTATGAAGTGAACATAAATACATAACATATATGTATATATATAGACTTAGATACGAATAAAGTATTATAGTTTAATATTAATGATAGTGATTTCCGATCCTTCGCAAAAATTTTAGAAATAATTTTTAACGTTCTTCGACTCTTATATATATTTTATTAATTTAAGTCGCTTTCTTTAGTGAAAAAATAACCTCTTTAGGTATGATTTTTTTATACTATAATATAGCTGAAAATGATTTAGTTAACTTTTAAAAAGAGTTTTAAAAGTTAATTAATTCTGTGAAACATTTCTTTCAAATATAAAAAAATATTAACATTGTAAAATTATTGTATTACAAAATTATTGTACCTATAATTATTAACGCAGTAAAATACATACAATTATTAAGAATGAGCATCAGTTTATTTGAAAAAAATGTGTACACAAGTTGAAATTATGTAGAAGGTCATGAAGTACGCAATTTCTCCGATAAAAGATTTCTATCGATTAACTCCTTTGTATCTAGCATAGTCAATGTTTACAATGTCACGTCATGTTACACGTCAGTGCAAGAAATGCGAGTACAAGCCAGCATATATCATGTCATTACTCTAAGAGGCTAGATGAACCTAGATTCAATAGAGGAAAAGCAATTAAGTAGTAATATATACTATTATATAAAGTATGTATATAAATTCAACAAGAATAATCAGGAGCTCGTTAATAGTCAGTTATGCATAGGTGTGTATTTTATACACGCACAATCTGCTCTTCTTTCACAAGATATAATTCTGGTTTATTGTTCATTACGTCTGTATTAATGGAATCGAAAATAATTCGTCTTAAATCTCAATCAAATATATGGCAGTAGAACGAACTTATGTCAGTCTTGTTTTATAATGTATGAATATAGCGCAGTAGTTACCCACACTCTCGCTATATCGATACTAAATAAGAAGTACTTATTGCATGGAGTAGATCTTCATAAGTACTTCACTTTCGCACTAAAATAATATTCAACTTTGAAACAGTCGTATCTTTTTCAAATATAAGGAATAATAATAATAATAGCAATAATAACAATATTAATCTCTTTCTGCAAAACACATTAAAGATTGTAAAAACTTGAATAATATGTGAAAATTTCACAAGTATCTTATGACTAATTTTTTATAGTATTTTTCGGAAATTCCTATATATCTTTAAGTCTAGATATCGATCTTTATACTTTTCACCTGTACGTTTAATCCATCTGGGACGTATATAAACCACATATTTTTCTCTGTACGTTTAAATTTATTTTACTGAATATCTGCTTTGTAACATAAATATCGGACGAGGTGCAACATTTCCCTTTTCTCAATTAAGTAATATCTTTTATTACTTGCTATCTCGTTTTAGTCCACAGTAAACCTTTTTCTAAGAAATTAATATTCATATATGCTAGTTATTTGTCTTAAAATCAGTAACAGTTCCCTATTTAATTTTGGATAACTTATTTCATTAAAATAGTTTTTCCCGAATTTCCATTCTGATTCAGTATAGACTTGATTATAATAGTTTTGATTTGTTTTTTCATAAATTATGTTAAAGATTTTAGACCGGTATTTTCGTAATTTAATTAGAGCTTATTCCATGTATATGTATGTATATATACATATTTATTTTTCACGAACTTCGAATTCGCTCTTCATTTTAATAACAATTCCATTTTATAATTATAATATCTTTAAATACACACTACTGAATTAGGATTTTGTTTCATACTTATGTACTTCAGTTACAATATTTAAAGTAATTTCTATTTTAATTTCCTATATAAATCTGATAATGTATTTTCTTAATTTACTGTGCTTTAATCACTTACGTACCAAAAATAATTTTCTTAAGTATTTCTAACTTATAAACTCCGAAAATCGCGATACTCATACTCTGTTCTTTTACGTAACATCCTTCCAGTTTTAATTAAAAACTACTGTTAAACAATTAATACTAATTTAACGTAAATATTTATTTTTCGAACATGTAACACTTAAGTATTTTTTATTTTTTTCATTTGACTATTTAAAGTTAAATATTCCTTTATTTGTTAAACGCACTTTGGTGTTTTGTGATATTTCCATAAATTACAGTTCTTATAATATTTAAAAGGCTATAAAATTCGAAGGTTTCAATTAAAAATTCTTGATAATTTGAGCTATTATTTCAGTGGTTACATTTATAAAAGTTTTTAATTTTTAATAATAAAATCGTCTTTAAACATTGTTTTTGTTCGTATGCAACTTTTAACACCAGTTCTCGTATTATTCCATTTCATGCTATACACAAGCAGTACAACGATAATAATTAAAAATATAACATTGAGTGTTCATTGCTTGATAGTAATTAGTATTGAAAATTTACTAAACAAACTTTGTTAATTATTTACAAAGTAGATTATAACATATATTAAATATTAATAAAAGAGGTACTACTGATTATTTGAATTTCAGCTTATAATACTGAGCTTCTTAAAAGTACTTATTTTATATGTACAAATTAAAAGTAATTATGTTATTTTTACTTGAATTTTGTACGACAAAGTTTATATAGGTAAATAATACATTAATTTATAAAAATTAACGAATCTCTTATTGATAAAGTGAGAAAATAATTTTTTAAATTATTTGAGAAAATGCACAAAATACAAACGACAAAGAGAGTCAAAGAGAGGGAGAGAGGAGAAAGTGAGAGATGAATAATTCATATAAAAGTAATAAAGAAATTAAATATTCAAAAGAATGTGAAATTTTTATATAAAAATACCTTTTAAGAGGAAGTTATATAAGTATTTTATAATATGTACAAACATTATATTTCTATGATTGTTATCTGGCTTAATGGTAGTGATTTAGGTGTATATTTCTGATAATTACTTCAAATTTCAAATATTTGTTTTAAATGATTCACATACATAAAAGTAAAGTGGACAATGTTAAATAGCAGCTTCAATTAACGACTGATCATATTTATTATTTATTTTTAAGAAAGTTTGAAAACGTTCTCCAATTTACAAAAGTCTTGATGTTTAAAAAATATCTTGTCATGAACATAGTTTTATTTATTTAATATTTTCTGATTCGATTAAAATCTTATTCGCTTTTTAATTACAAAGAGAACTGTTGATTACAGCATAACGTCAACAACTGTTCATGTATGCATAAATAAGTGGATTTAACTCAACGAATTGAAGGTAATAGATTTCTTACAACTTAAGTATGATCATCTTATGCTCATAAATCACTTAGTGGAAGATTAATGGATTGTCTATTTCAAATTGCTTTGTGAACTTCAGTAAATGTAGTAGCTATATGTTTTCCACAGATTTATATACCTTAATATGAAAGCTCTATGCTTCGTTAGTGAACTATGTTATTTGTTCGTTATATAGAATTTTAATAAAGTTTAATTTCATAATATAACTTGCTAAAATGTTTAATAATAAAAAATTTAGTTATTTATTAGTTTTGATTTTCAATGATTTTTACTCGATATACATTTACTTCATCGCCATGCTTTTCTAGTCTCTTCGCACTATCCGAAGATTTCTAAATAGCATTAGGAGAAGTTGAGAGAGAGAGAGAAAGGGTGGATACGGAGAATGTTAGATGGAAAACGATTAATGCATCTTAGCTTTCTGAAGAACACCGAAAATGAATATCTGAGATTATGAGACCGTCGAGACAGTCTTCCCACACTCCATATGATAAGAAAATACATCGAAGCTAAGATCCGCAGAAGAAGACGTCACACGTAACATCGTCACAACCAGCGAAGCTACCAACTTCATCTGTCCTGATTTTCGTTAGTTGTCAGTACTATTACAACCACTAGCAAAGAGGCCGCCAGTAATTTTCTTTCTCCCCCCCCTCTCGCCCATCCCCCCTTTCACTCTCTCTCTCTCTCTCTCTCTCTATGACAACCCTACGTCACCACTAATAAAAAGATATCCAACGCCATTTTACAATTACTTCACCCCCAATTCTATTTCATTCCAAGGCTGTCTTGTATTATCTTTTCTAAGGTCGAATAAAGAGTAAATCCAATCGTTTTTTTAAAGTAATCCACTAGCAGCTCTATCATATAGGCAACGCAATTTACCAGCTTTCAAAAAATCATCTTAAACCACCGTCATTAGTGATCTAATTTTTTTATATTCATTTCAAATAATAATAAGAACTAAATATATTATTGCAACTTTATTTCATCTTAAATGGGAATTACAGTTTACTCACACGTCTACGCTGCAATTCTTATTTAACCAAGGAGAAGTGCGGATAAAATTATTCTTCATTAATGATTTATAAATGACCAGTATTATATAACTCGATTTCTTTAAAATGTAGGTATTATCTTCTTGTGCATAATTCTATAAAAATATTACAATGTTTTCAGCACATAACTCACTTTATAGAGGAATGTAATTTAAAGCACATCATTGAGAAATAATATCTGAGTTCCTTGCAAACACTAAATTATATTTGTTAAAACTATTTATTGATGTAAGATCATATACATCGTAACGCGAAAAATCAATATTATAGTACACGGTCATTTACACGCAATGAAACGACCGATTTGAAGTCATTTAAAATTTACTTACAAATTTTATGACTACTGGTATATTCTATTTTATGTTTAATATCCACTATAACATTATGAAAATGTACAATAATTATACAAAATTAAAGAAAAATTTTTTATTTCTGAAATGTAAGGTTCCACGTGTATCAATAGTCATACAATTGTAATTATAATTAATATAACTTTGAATTTATAAATAAAAGTAATGGTTGAAAATTTTTATCAAACTATTATTCTAAGGTACATAAGACCTCATATGGTGCAGATTTAGAGAAAAGCTCCGTCACATTAATAGGTATATATACATAACAAGAGATAATTAGACAGTTAATGCCTGCGAAATAACAGAGTAAGATTAGAATTCTCCGAGAAACCTGAAACGATCTGTACAATTCTAGAGCTTTTATATACTACATTCGTTAAGGCAAAATCATAATAAATAACTTCCATTAATTATGTTTTAACTTTCGCAAAATTATTCCGTAAATTTTATGAAATTAACTGTCATTCTATCTCTTGAAATTTGATTAATGACTAAAATAGGAAACATGTCCTCTATTCAATAATTTTTAAATTATTTAAAATTATATTAAAATATAACGATAATTTCTAGGAATGATATTTCAGGTTATGAAATGATAGTACTTAAAATTTCAAAAAAGTGAGAGTCAAAAATATCTAAATATCTCTATTGCCACGTGATACATTTTTATAATACGTAATATATATATAACATCCTTCTAATTAAAGGAAGAAATTTTTTTGCATTTTAATTTAATCTTTTATACATATTTGTTTAAAGTTCCTTTAATATTTAAAATATGCAAGCATATGACAACCACTTAATGTAAGTAATTTGTCTTTCAATTGGTATCATAAATTACTATTAATCTACATATTAAGTACCCTATTTTTACGCATTTCTACAGGTAATATTTGACAATTGATGCCACATGTAGTATCGTTTAATATTTACATTTTTATTGCTAATACAATCGATAAGTTTTCGTCACTATTGGTTATATGACAAATTGTAAGATCTTCCTCGTTTATGTATAGTTAACTTAAGTCTCTTTTGCTAAATTGATAAAAAGAAGGTAGCTTTTTTAAATTATATTTCACCGAGAAAGTATTTTAATAACCAACTGAGCTTTCAATTAAAAAATGTACGCGAAAGTAATTAAGACCTACTCATTTATATATAAGAGCCAGTTATTTCTCTGTTAATTTTTCATCACTAGAAGAAACTGTATCAATAACGAAAGAGAAGTTACTTTGGTAACTACTCGTTTATTTTATCTGAATATTAAATTTCAAACTGATGATGCTTGATAAAGTGTTTTATTAGATGAATTAAGATCCTAAAGAAAATAATTGTATCGATCATGTATTAATAAATATGATTATAGTGATTTCTGAATTCTTCGACACGTAAAAATAATACCTATACTTTGTATAAATGTAAGCATACAAATCAAATTTTGAAACGATTTAAACTTTCTGCTAAAATTGCATTCATACTATAATTATTGATATCAAAATTATTACGTTTATATTATCAATACTACATCTAAACCGCGGCATAGAAATTAAGTAGAATTTTATATCGGTAAGAAATAGAGATAAAGAAAAGTATAAAAATATCTTGTTAATTGATAAAAAAGATACTTTTATTGTTGTACGTTAACCTGTTAGAAATTAACATAATATAAATATCATATAGATATATCACAATAGAATAACAGAAATATCACATAATACAGAAAAGTTTTCTTTTTTCTCAGACTTGTCTCACTTGAGCTTCAATAAAGTATACTTTTATTTTCCAATAAACCACCCCAATTAGAGTCTCCAACAGGTATAGTACTATAATTTTCTCAATTTCTTTCTGCGTTTAAGCCTTGTATTATCTGAGCAAGTGTCTAACTATTAATTTTCATGTTAATCCTGTAGAATATTCGAATTTCAGGGTCGTGGTTATTTCTTTTCTTAGCTCCATACCTTTACCCTGATTATACCAGTGAAATTCACATCTACGCGTTCACACCTTTTTCTTTAGATTGTTGAGTGGATGAAACAATATGAAATTGATGTCGTTATTCTTCTGATCTTTTCGAAACAACGAAAACTGTAAGTCAATTAGGCGTGGTAATGAAGGTGCTATACTTAATTGCTCTTCTTTTGCCTTGCAAAGGAAGACATGTTACCGCTAGCGATAAAATTAATTTACTCTTCGTAATTCGAAACTAAAGCTTGCTTTTCTTTTGTAGTAGAATATTACATAAAATAAGAAGGTATTCAGTGTTTGATGTGAACCGGAGTTTGTAGCGTGACTCTAGTTTTTCGATTTTGTTTGGCTCATATCAAATTAAAATTGTGGGTACACAGTTATCTGACAGCAAAGAGCTTTCGACCAGAAATACGTCACTTCATATCTTCAGAAAGACCTCAATTTTTCGATTTCGTTTATTTTTATACACAGTCTAAAAAGCGTTTTTATGTTATATATATGGCAGAAACAAATCCTAAAAATACCTTTTGTAAGACCATAAAGAACAAAAATAAAAAATAAAAAAATAGAAAATACTAAATAAATAAAAAGTTTACGAGTATCAATGTCTATATTATTAAAATAAAGGTGCCATTTTATGATCTACTAAAAGAGGTTACAAGTATTTTCAATTTCAGCATTTATTATAAAAAAGAATCTTTACCAGTAATTTTATTTTTTACTTTTATAACATATCGTACATGTCAACATATTTTTATTTTTAATTATTCATCAATGTACTCAAATATTCATTCATAAGTTATGATTTCATAATTATGAAAATACAACATTTATAATTTAAATGTTGATTACTATGAATATTGAATATATAGCATGAGCTTCAAAAGCTTAATAGTATTACAATTTTATACATTTATATAAAGAATTTTCAGCTTTTATACAAATAATATTCAAAGAGATGATTTCATATTGTTTGCATGTTATTTTCTTATCAAGTAGATCTTATCGTAAATTCTAGATTTTTTAGTGTAACTGAAATACTTTTCATGACTCGTCATTTTTATTGAGAAATAAATTTATTGATAATATTATAATTTATGAATCACTCAAACGCTATATTACATTTCTCACTCATTGGGCAATATTTACATTACGTTTGTTACGTAAATATTAGTTGCTGCTGGCAGTGAAAATATAATCATTGCTTCGACTACGTATGTAAATCCTAATTTAATGTTTTCTCACGTAAGAGATTTAAGGAAATTTATTTGAACAATAGAAGGAAGATGATATTGCATGTTGTTTGTTTAATCATTCATCCACTTCGTTTTCTTCGGTTACTGGTGTTCTTTTAATCTTAAGTAAATCACGAAGTGTAAACTAGTTGATACACTGTATATTAAGATCATCTTCTTTATAAAGGGCAATGAAACCTGACTATAACAGAAAATATTTACGAAACTTTTTGTAATTCAAAGACCGCCCTGGAAAAAATATATAAAATATATATGCGAAGAAATAATGATAAATTTTAGAACCTGAATTTCGTATTATAATGATCTCATAATATTTTGGTATTTTTAGAGTAACTTAAAAGTTTCATTAGACTATTATTATATAAATTTGCAGACTGAAAATTTTCTTAAGAATATTGTATATATTATAGTTGAGGAAACAATTATATTGATGTTATTTGCTAATGCTATGACATAATATCGCCCGCATTATGCAGTATATTTTGTTCCTCAGCTTTAAAATGTAAAAGTGTTATGATTCAATGTCTTTAAGGGTTCGGAATCAAATTTGATATTTCGATTTCTTGAAGTATGCTTTATAGAATTTTAAATATAAAACTTGATAAACTCATTTTATTAGATTATAATAACGTTTGAATTAAAGAAAAATATCAACATAAAATTTAGGTTTTTATAAAAATAAATAAATTCTAATCATTCAAAGAATATTTCGAACTCTTTCTAATTCGACTACTATAATTGATCATTTACGAATAAAGAATAATATATAACATTGAATTCTATATTTTATTTAAAAAATATATGCGTCGACTCGTAAGAGTATCTGCTAATATTGCTTGTGAAATTAAATTCTGAAATAAATCGATTGAATTATTTCATTCAAATATGATGTTATTTGAAGTATAAAACTATTGAAATTTGTTCAAAATATACATTTACAAATACATCAACGTGCTACTTCCATTCTTTTATAGACATTCTTTAGTAACGTGTGATACTGTTTAAAAGAAAAGCAACTAGTTTATGGAAAAAAACTAATGAATGAACTAAGTATGGATAAGTTCTATTTCATTAATTTTCATACATTTAGGCCATTGAGTGACTACTTACAGCAATGATTCTTTTTTTTTTAAGAATTACATGCGACAATCCTTTCACAAATTTCACTCATTGTAAGTAATTTGCAGTACATATTGCTTTCAATAAGCACGTTCTTGCTGTGCGTAAATTTTTTCGTTCGAATAAATATTAGACTGTGGAATTTCATTGGATTTTTTTATTCAAGAGAGAAGAACTCTATAAATAACGCTGTCAGTTATGAACAATATTTAATGAAAATGTTTGAAAAATACCTCTCTGTATAGTTGCAATCAGTATAGTTTTGAAAAGAAAAATGTCAACTTAATTTCAATATATATGTCAACAAGTAATTATTTGTACCCAATAAACTGCAAAAATCACAGCTAATCCAAACGTATTTCTGATAACGTAACACAAAAGAATCTTTAGTATTTTATTTTAATTTCGAATACATAAAGTATCGCTGACAAAGCATCTTGTCTCCTTTCCTTTGTAAGCTTCCACAAAAGCACTCCAATAGAGCCCAAGTGCAACAGATCAACAACCAATCGGTAAAAAAGGTTTCGAACACACGTCGTATCCGAAGAAATTCGTCTCGCGTATCTTCTTTAACAAGAGGGATAGATGATAAAATGCTTAGCGAGGTCAAGTATCTAGACGTCAAGTAGGGAGCAAACAAAATGAGGCACGGATGACTTGTTACTTACGAAGTTAGAACGCGCACAGAGGAACTGCAGCGATTTAGAGCAGAGTACAGCAACGCTGGTGGTGACAGCGACGTCGGTTTTCCGCTGATGTATATCTTGGTCAGTGCCTCCCTGGAGGCTGACACTGCGCTATTGATACTCCCAGGAGCACTTGTCCCGAGATGACGGAAGTTCTCAGCCGCGTCGTGCCGCCAGTCCCGCGACGCGCGGACGACATAAAACGAGGGTTGCCACGAGTTTTGATGTGGTTATGATATACGCTCTTCAAGAGCTGCGAGAATTTCGAGAATGATGAGAAGAATGATGTACGCAGAGGACGTTACAAGATTCAACGATTTTTGGGAGATTTTTTTGTGAATTTGTTTAGTCGCGTGATAATAATCCGATAGAATCTTTAGTGTAGAAAACTTTTGGTCTTCTGCTCAATTAGCGATACAGTGCTTACCGTAAGACCCATTAAATAATATTAAAGATAGTACTGAATTTGTCTTAGGAGAAGTAGAGTATAGTAAAATATCCAAAATTGATTTCATATAAAACAAGTAATAACGAAGTTCTGGCGTTTACGCGGCAATAAAATACCAATTTTATACACCATCGGTTAAGCGGCAACAATAATTGAATATTTCATGCTTAATACAACAAATATATTTACTCGTACTCACAATATTGGTATTATGTTTATTATACGAAATATGATTATAGAAATTTGCGAGCATCGGAAAAATGTTTCTTTTTCTATGAACTTGAAGAAGACATTTTAAATAATAATATGCACCGAATACAAATACGTTTCTTATACTTATTTTGTCAAGTCTTTGAATTCATTTTATAATTGAATTTTTATTGTTTAATTTCACGCAACACCCGAAGCCTTTATTCTGTTTTATATTAAGAATATTGCATAAAAATTTTACATTAGTGCGTAATCAATCCTTGAGGATAAAGTAGAAACGTTCATAAAAGTTGAAAAATTTTATTCTGTAAAGAAAGGGAGTTCGCGTTAAAGAGTCTAAATAAGAAAAATCCTGTATTAAGTAGTAATCTTTAAGAATTTTTAAATTAAAAACAGTATTTCATACCACGGATAATATAATAATATTCCACTTTTTCTTAGTAATATAATTATAGATGCATTAGTATGTTATATATAAGTTTTTAAATATTTAAACAAACATTCTTTTCATCGTCGAACCCGTAATGAAACTTCTTCATAGGGAATTAATATTGTACGATATTATCCAAAATATAAATTTAAGATAAGTTCAAGATAAATTCAGGCTAAGGCAAGAGATACTTTTGATAAGTTGTGAGTGTTCTTTGTAAGTCTGTGTATCTAACTACTTATAACAAACCATTAGAAGACTTTGGAAAATAAATTTAAAGCAATTTCCGCGCACACCACAAATTCAGTGGAATGAACTTGACAGCCAAGCTTGCCATATCCAAGCGACCCAGTTCTTGATGCTGCAACAATCTTCTCTTCGCCCGTTTCTTTTACTCACGTTTATTGTCATACCCGCACATTTGTCTCTCACCCTCACATTTGGAAGCAAATTCTAGCAAGTCCCTTGAGAAACAAACGATTTCGCTTCCTTTTTCATTGCGATGGATACTCGTATCATAAAATAAGAAATTTTGCCAAGTAGAGGAGAGTTGAAAAGACTTCTTTCAAAGGTCGACAAGACTGAGAAATTTAAATTTTGCACGCTGTATGTATATTTAAGATTATATGTATTTGCAACGACTCATTTTAAAACTATAATATTATCAATAATGGAAATTACGTCTAGTCTTCGCATTTTAAAATTCAATTTCCTGAGTAGACGCGTGGGAACATTTTTTGTTCCAGCAATTATATATATATATAAATTTACATTAATACGCTATTTATTATTTATGACGATAAAAATACTGAATTTCTGAAAAGGAGAGCGAAGGAAGATTTATAATGATCAAGGAATAAATTTCCCTAGTTTTTAAAATTGGTAAATTAAGATAAATTTTAATATTTTTGAAATATGTTATAAATATATAAATAAGCACATAAAAATATTTGTATGAATAACTGTGATAGTACATATAAAAAGAGGAAACCGTTATACACTTTTTCAATATTAAAATTTGAAGTTCGATGTTTAATGTATTACTTATTTTATACGAATTTCTATCAAGCATACTTTTATTTGCCTTTGACATTAAGCAAAGTGTAATTAAAAATCAAATTCGAAAACTGTACATACATAAGTATTTAATTAACTTTTTAGTATCCGCGAAGATGAAATATTCTGTATCATTGGTCTAAAATTTCCTAAAAGTTGATGAAAATATTTTTTTCTTGAACCTCATTTAGAAATAAGAAATTTAATATTGTATTTGCTATAATTATTAAACGTACAATAAGATCAAACTTATCTTCGTTATTTATAAATATATACAAATGTATAGTGAACATTAGAAAATTAAGTCGTATGTTTTCTTAATTGTCTTTTGTCGATTGAAAAATATAAAGAAAAAAGGTATTTACTTAGTAATACATAAGATTCAAGTATTAGTTTTACATTGTCTAATCTTTAGGAGAGTTAATATGCAATTTATATAATTTCAACAATCAAATGTATTTTAAATCTCGTATTTTAAATATCTACTAATTTCGATATCAAACAGATTAATTAGTGACAAAAAAGTAATTCCAAGTAACATATCACGAATAAACATTGATTTAAACATATAAATAATTGTTATTACATATCAAAATATATATTTTAACTCTTCTTATAATTAAGCTATACTTATATTTTCCATCTAATTTTCATTTAAAAGTTTATAAAATAAATAAATACAAATTCAATTTAGTTCTAATAACTTCTATCTCGATTTTCATACATTAGATGTAGTTCTTAAGCGGAAACTTCTCAGTTGTTGCTTCTTATGTTATTCATTGAAACGAGTGAAAAAGAGAAATTTTCTTATCATAGCGATTATTATCTACGGATAATTTAGTGATGGAAAGAGTACAATATTATGAATCTCGTGAAAATGTTCTTCTTTATTTAATATATTCAAAGGAATTTAATATGATATAAAATTTATGCTATTTCTGATTCTAAAATACATTTTCGTAATAAATTTCTTAAATCGCATTTTGTTGTTTTACGATGAAGCAATAATAAATAATACACATAAAAATTCAAAATAAAAAAAATCTTATGAGATATTTTGTTTAATGTCAACTACATATACGACTAAATTATAATTTAATCAAAATAATATTCTGTTAAATTTGTAGATATTATTGTAGAATAGGATTTGTTTTGATTAAAAATTTTCTTTTACAATCGTGTTAAAGATCGTGTTATATGTAATTATACCCTGTCAGAATCAGAGAAGTTTTCTAATTTCCATTAATAATTTCAATATTATTTTCATAAAAAGTGTTTTTTTAAACAATCATGAATCGTATTTTATAATATTTTACCTTAACTTAGAAATTCAGACTCTTTTTAACGTATTATTACTATACAGAAATAAAGACTCATAATATCATCAATAATAATTCATGACGAATTAAAGCTAACATCATTTACTCGAGAACTCTAATTGCATTTACATGGACTATACTATAAATATTGGAAGATGTTGTGAAAAAATAAAATTTAACTCTAGTTTTTGGAATTTCATTCGATTGCGTCAACAACTATTGATTAAACTAATTACCCTCAGTGAACATACTAAAATTACTTTTCCTTGAAATAAGCTGGTCGATGTAATTAATTATATCGAATGGTTCTTATAAGTATGTCTCTGATCAATATTAAAAAATTGCAATATTTAGCTGACAGGGTATCAATAATGGCTTATATTAAGGCAATATCCTTTATATACTGACTTGGATGACGAATTTCAGATTGACCGTTTGTATTTACAAAGTCAATAATTTTGAAAGTAATCATTGTCCTTCTATTTGCTCTGATGTAACTTTCACTTAAAACTTTAAACTGTCAGTGTTCTCAACTCGGAGAAATCCAAAGAGTAATTTCAGAAAATAGAGGTGATTCTCCACGCGGTCCGGTAGATTTAATCATCCGTGAGCAGCAACGGGTGCTCGAATAATTACGCGACGAGCCTTGATTGCCAGGCTGCGTGTCCATTGAAACTCACGATTTTGGCTTTGCAGGAGCATCGTGAAACGTCGTGTGAAATACCAGAGCAATCCCATAGTACGAAGCACACATGGGATATGGGCAGAAACTTGACAAGAGATTTCACAAGTATACGCTCTCTAGTTTCAGGTATGTGACTTTGAGTCACTCGTATAATGACATTCAAACTTTTCAAATTTGCAATGATTTACTTTTGTTTTGGGAATTGGATAACATTTATTCTTATTAAAAGAATATTAATGTTGAATAACGTTAAAAAGGTACAGTCGTAGGAGTAGTTAAATCATACAATCTTGAAATATTAGTCCGATGCGCTCGAGTCATTGAAAATTGTAATTAATTTCAGCGACATATAAGTAAGTGAGATTTTTATAAACTCTATAGACAAAAATAAAATATAAATACTATGTACGCGCAAAGTGCTCGAGTTGCGGATAGAGGAATTGAGAGAAGGAACTCAATATAACTAGTAGAGGAAGTTTGAGAAACGTGTGAATGTTACCGAGGAAAGAACTTCGTTAAACGCATAAACTAGACGAATAAGAATTAGTAGAAGGACAGAAACAATTATATTATATTTAAAATTTAAACATTTTGAAAGAGAATAATTTTTATTTCACATGGACTATATGCAACAGATTTAGGGCTTAATAAATGCGTCTAATCATTTCCTTTTCAAACATCTAGTTACAACTCGTTAGAACTCCACTTAAAAACGTATTACTTCCTGCTACATGTAACTCCGGTTATATATCATGTGAAAATGTCATTGAAACTATGGTATAGGATTTTCCAAGGTCCTTAGGTTGGACTGGGAAAGATAATTTTAGAATCACGATTAGGAATGCATGAATATTGTCTCTTATCAATTAATGTAAATATTATTTCAATTATTGCGTAGGATATGAATGAAAGAAACAAATTTTCAATAATCAAATTTTATAAATATTTGCATTCGAGCGAGTCTGTAAGAAAGAGCCGAAGGCATATACAGAAGTCTAGAGGAATGAAAAACGAAATTGACAGCTATGAGAGAAACACATAAATTGAGTAAAAGTGAAACGGAAATAAAAAATGACTGAAGGTTACCCATTGAGTAAATGGAAATAATAGGTAGATTGAGAATTATGAGTGATATTTTATTGGCGACGAAATTAATAATAGTACGAAAAAGGGAAATTGACTGTATTAATAATGCGGGGGAAAGGGATAAAATGGAAGCCTGTTTAAATTTAAATTTCTTATTCTTTAACATCTCTTTGTCGTCTTTTTCGGTAATTTTTTAAAAGTTTTCTAATAGCGTTTTGCAAATACATCAGGACAAATTGAACGTTTCTAAATATTAGTTGTCGTATATTACCGTAAGTCGCTTTAATGATGCCCACCTTTATAGATAAATGTTTTTATTACCTCAATATTTTAACTTTAATTGTAAAAAGTATTTAAACAAATCAACAATTCTGTAGTCCAAGATATTACTATACATGAGAAGGAAGTCTTAAGGCCTCGTACCTCGATGAGTCTTTTTCCAAATGCAAGTACTTTATCGTTGTCGGAAGCTGTATTTCTCTCCTTCTCTTGTACAATAAATCTATCATTGATTTGACAATCGTTTTGACAAATCCTTTTCGCAATCGGTGTTTCTTATAGTTTAGTCTTGAGAGTTTTAGTTTACTCCCTCATTGGCCTAAAAAATGAAAAGTGGAAAAGTCATTCAACGCAAATGTGCCTTTAAAGATTCTTCACTAATAATAGTCCCCACTAATATTGAACTAATTTTAAGAAAAGATAACATTCGGTACTAGAATCAATAATGATATATGAAGAATATTTCAAAATTCAATCTGATTACCGTACGTGTTTTACTAATCACAAGATTTTAAAAATTGGTCGTACTTCGGAATGTAAGAATAAAATAAAAGCACTTGATTGTGAATTAACGCGATAGAAATTCAAATAAAGCTAAGTTATTGTCCAGATAAGCTAAATCAATTTATCAAATTAAAGATTAAATTTAGATTAAAAATAGTTTAGTCTACAATTTTGTGCGAGGTATTGTAATTCGAAATCTAGAGCAAACTGGAATACATCACCTATAGCTTCCGTTTAATTTATTATACCAATTTTACATGCTGATAATTTGTTTTTATCAATTACCATCGGTAGTTTTTTCTTAATTTTTCAATCGAGAGATATAACTAGGGTAGAAAGAATCAATTGCGTGATCCAACCTTTAGTAGCCTTGATCAGAACATTGCATGTAGACTTGAAGTTGAAAGTTAGCTTCTTAAGTCACGCGAAATGCGAAATGTTCGAGCTTCAATACGATGCTTTATATAGAGGCAACGACTCTATATTTGTAGCAGGCTGCACAGGTACAATTACACTTTTATTACATGACTCTATATTAAATCTGCAGGTTTACTGAAACGGTGCTTGGAACAACGTGTATTCGATTTTTAATTAATACTTTTGAGTATTTTTCTCTTTTGCTTATGCTGACTAATACAGATTACAGCTAAATGTCTCGTATATAGTTTAACTTATGTCAACAATTTGTTGCATATATACTAAGTGAAATCAAGGACTAAGAGAAAATGTGATATATCAAATGATTTAATATCAAATGCATAAAAAACCCAGGTTTTACATTTTGAACTTCTTAAAATAATATAGATTAGAATGTGGAATATACTTCTTAGATATTTCCATAGAATCAATTGCGTATATTTATAGATTATAAATTATATAATTTGCAATACAAGAAAGAATTTTATGCGAGGTACTGATCAGAATTCTATAAAGTTTTTATCTTAATTTGTCATATACACATAAAAATATTACATTCTGATGTATTTATATATGTGTGAAATTTTATGATATGTATGCATTTCTTTAAATTTTAAACATAAAATCCTTATATACATAAAATACTAAATTAAAGTCAGTTTCAAAAATCTATTGTCTCCATATGATTAGCACATTTTGTATAAAGAATTTCTTCTAAGAGCACACGAAATTTTTCCAAATTTAAACAGTTATTATAGAACGATTTAATGTTTTTAACTTTCAAACCGAAAACAAGTTTATTATTGTTAATTGTAATATTAATGAAAACACTAAGTTATCCATTAAGTCGCTATTTATTCATTATTATTATTTATTAAGTTAAAATATTAATTTTTAACCATGAAAATGAGGAGGCTTATTAGTTATTCAAAAATTCTGTTATAATTCTTACGAAACTTATTCTGTTTGTTCTTCAAACTCAAAATCTTATCTATATTTGAATAAAGTTCAGTATGTAAAATATACACGTATTAATAATATTTGATTAATTTGAAAAATTTAAGCAAAAATAGATACGTTGTTAATTACGACAACTTGAAATAATGTTAGTTTACAATATATATTCGATTCTTATATCCAAAGGATGTCATCACTTATTTTTTATTACAATTTCCGAAATAAAACAAAAATAAATATCAAATTCAACCATATGTATTCTTTGTGTTATGTCCTTCTCCGTTGTTCATTCGAACAAATATAATTTAAAAATTTTCATTTCATGAGCGTTGGGTATCAGCTCTTCAAATGGAGTTGCGAGTGTTCCATTCAGAAAATCAGCATCCCTTTGTATGCACAAGTGGTAAGAGGAAAATCAGCAGAGGATGAGAGCCTCTGTCAAACTCAACTATACACGTCGCTGCTATCAAGTCACAATGAGATGGCATGATATTTTTGGCGGAGTATTATAAATAGCTACTTTCCCTAAGATTATGGCTTTGCCAAAAAGCTTTTACATACAAAGTCCATATTTCCTGTCTGTCTATAGCGAGGACCCTTAGGGCGAAGTACTAATATTATACTTCTTTAGTTTTCTTTTCTTGGCTTTTCTTTTATTTCTTTTCTGTATTTTTATACTATAGAATTGAAGTGTACGATTGTTGTACAAGAAATCAAAAGCATCTTTTTCAATTTAATTAATCATTAATAATATTTAATCATTTAAAATAGAGTTTCAAAGAAGCATACCCAATTGCGAATTCATCAGTTATTTTGAAATTTGAAAACCCGTAATAAAGCTACGTTGATATAATTTTCTTGATTTTTTTAGAAAAACAATCAAATATAGATTTATAAATTTCGATTTCTAGAAGCGAAAGTATTATATTAACGTTTTTAAATTGAACTGGTAGCATTAATTGAGTGATTTATCATTTTAAATTCAAAGCAAAGGCATTACGATTCATTAAATGTATGCTCATATAGTGTTGTGCTTTATCATATTTTATTCTACATACACAAAACATTTTAAAATTAGTTTGGAAGAAGTGAATTCGAATCGATTTCTCATACATAAAACATTAGAAATTATATACTCTCTTGAAGGAAACTTATATGAAAATATTAATTTTGACCTAGAAAGTGTAGTTAATTTTAAGATACGTAACAAGAAAATGGTTGAATTTTTCACAATCGTAAACAATATTGTTTACAAATGTTGAATAAAACAAGATAAAAGGAGCGAGCACATAGAAGAATTAGAACTGCATAGAGTGTATTCAAAGAAATATTAAGAATCGGAGTCGAGAATACCACAATAGTTCCCTCACACAAATGCATTGCAACTAATAAATAAATAACTTTTTTAAGTAATAACTTTTTTAGTAGCTTTCAAAATAATGAATCCTAATTAAAATTCTTTTACTGTTTATTATACATATATTATATATGTAAACTGAAGAATAATTATTATACTGCACAGCAATCTAGTTATGAAAAAGCTAAGACAAATATTGCCCAGTTTTGCACTGAATCTTCTTGATAAATATAACTCAACGTGAGCTGAAATAGTTCTCAGCTCAGGTTACTCTTTTGCACAATAAGTTGATATAAATTATAAATTTTATGTTCAATTTAATACGCTCACTTGAAAATTTTTCAGTTTTATATGTACTTAGAAAATTTTAGTATCAGATTCAAGAAATATATTTCACTGTTTAGATGTACCATACATAATATTCAGTACACTATTTATTATACAGCATATACTAATTTAAATGTAATATATAGTAAATGAAATATAGTAAATCGAATTTCGAATTTAAACGATTATTAAGTTTACGTTTCGGAATATTTACAAAACTAAGTCGTCGATAAAATATTTATAACGTATTGAATCATTTTCGTGTATTTCGTGAAACTGAAGTCGAGAAAAAATGAAAGTGTCCATTTATAACGTTTTTTATTCCGAACATTACTAATAAAGGTAGTATAATGAGCTACGATAACTTTGAACCTTTGATGCATTCTTAATTAAAGACCAAGGTCATACAAGACTTAAACAGGTATCAACAGCTCTATAAAAATTTAACAATATATGTATATGGAATCACGTATTTATTATATTATATTATAAACTAAATTATATTGAAACATTATAATATAACGTTTACTCTGAAAATGAAGCGCGAACTTGTTAATTGCTTTTTTAAAGAAAAAATCTTTAAACAATTTTAAGAAATTCTTTAATTGTTACCGATTATTATTAATTATCCGATTTGTATTATCCGATTTCACGTTACATAATATAGACAGTTCTATAGACATAATATAGACACATAAAAGAGAAATCGCATAAAATTTACTGTGTTACAATGTATAAGATAGTTTTAAGTATTACTCTAGTTTTTCAAATAAATTCTTTCCTCTAAATTATATTCCTATGTTCTTTGTATAAAAAAGTTATCAGAATTGATATTATAAATAAGATACCGAACATAATTTAAAAAGATTATTCAGTAATCAGATCTATGGATATATTAACAGAAATATTTTTGTTTTATGGTTACTTTGACTATATTAATTTCAGTCTATTAACATTTCTCTCGCAACATTACGTATTAATCACGAAACAACCAAATTTGTGGAACTAACCAAATGTGTGAACTAACAATTGAAATAATCCAAATAATTGTAAAATGCAACAGACTGCATCACCTGTAAATTGAATGGTTTTAATCTAATTTTTAAAAGATAAATAAATTTAATTAAAAATCTAATTTAAAGTACTTAGATAAAATTTAATGTCTAGTATAAAATATGAAATAATTATATTAGTAAAGATTATAAGAACATATTCAAAAGACAAAACAAGTAACATAATAAAATTGAATATTCACTTACATACAATATAATATTAGAGAACAAGTATATCGCAATTAAAAGATAACGAAATATTATGTATCAAGTTACCATGACCTGTGAACTACAAATGTACCTTCTCTAATGAACCAAACATGTACAAATATGTACAATTTCTTCCGCAATTAGACGTATCATTGTGCATAACTAATATCACGTTATTTCTTTTACTTCCTTCTTTTTCTATCCTATTTCTGCTGCTGCATACTAAATAAATGTAAATATCTATACATATAATGTAGATGTATTCAATTGTTTATACATTTTGAATGTGATTTTGACTTTGTTTCTTTTAAACTCTTAATCGACTTATGTATGTGCATGATAAAATTGATAATTATTAGAAGTCCAAGTTTATATAGAACTAAAATTTTTCATAGAAATTTTTTGCATATCTTTAAAATAAATATAAGTTTTCTAAACTAAGTAGCCCTAAATAAATGTAAATGAACGTGTTTCTGACCTAGTTAATTATCTTTTTACCTTATTTTAATTTTAACCTTTGAATTCTTTAAAATATTGGTATTTTTTTTATTTGTAATTAATTTCTGTTTTAACGTAAGATTTTCTAGTGTATAAAATATTAAAAGACATTATACAACTATTAAATGAGTGCATATGTACTTACATAAACTATAAAATTCATGATATTTCAGAAACACTTATTTCAACTAAATGACTTTTCTTTTAGTATTTAGTATCTGTAAATATGTTTCGTATAATGTAAAATAGATGTTCCCTTACGTATTGTATTTAATGTAAATATTTTTTAAACGTTAGTATTTTAATTGGGAAATTTAATAATTCTCTGATAAGGAAAGGAGCAATATTTTCATTTATGAAACTTTTCTTGTGATTTTAATTTATAATAATTATTTAAATAAGTTTTTTAATTCATTCTGTTTTTATTATTGTATAATTTTTGTTGCAATCAAAGGTAGCGATAACGTTTTTCTAATGATACAAATTCAACTGAACGTAATATAACAGAAGAGTTTGAAATAATTCTCAGTATAGTGCGCATGAAAAAGTACGTTGGACGAAAAAGCTGCCACTGAATAGATTTAGAATATGAAAAGAATGAATTTAACGATCGAAATACTTTATCCGTATGTACTTTTCATATGGAATTGAAAAATTATATACGAGAAAAAGGATTTTATCATGAATAATTAATTTTTCTACTTGCTTCAATAACATATAGAATATTACTTATTAAATTATAAATTTTATAAATTACATATGAAATCTAAAATTACGCCATTTAATAATGATGATGAAAAATTTTACGTTTCAAAATTTTTAATGCAGACAAAGTTTTTTCCAAAGTATATAATAAACCAAAAATAGATAAATAAAAATCACCCCGTAAAAACTTTCGTGATGCTGACTTTTAATTATCAACAAAGGATAGAAAGCGAACAGCTAGAAAATAGCTGCACGTAAATGAATTAACCGGTGTCAAATGAGCCATACGCTACCACAGAGTAAACGGAACCTTTCTACTACGTAGTAGATTCTGGATGCGACTAATTTGTGTCACATACTATGAGTACTACAGACTGTAATGATAGAGCCGTATAACATAGGCATTGCAGGTGTACACTGCGTTTTGTCAGCGGTTGTTCACCCATCAACTGTTATCTGTTTTATACTGAATCTGATCTTTCAAAGCGCGCAGTGCATTTGCCCTGTTACTCTGTTTTAAATAAAAATAAAATTGTTTAATACTTAAATTAATAGGCAATATAATGGATATTTTATTTTATTCCTGATACTTTTTGTTTTCGATTTTTTCAAATATGAAATATTATCTATGAAAAAGGAACAATCAAAGAAGTCTTAATGGCTACAAAAGCTTATCATTTCACTGACTTTTAAAAGCTTTTAAGTATTAGTTAAGATATGTGCGATAATTTTTATCATATTTCAATGATAAAATTCAAAATGCATATAATAAAGATAAAAGGAACGATAAAAAAGTTAAGTCATCAACGGGATCTTCTAATAGTTGTGAATTTTAAATAATAATTATCAACGAGAACCAGTCGAATCTGGGATTTCGCTTTTCACTTGCTTATGATTGCATGTACCACCCATAAAAAACATAAATATAATGTGTAAGGATTGGCTGCGCTTGCATGCAATTGGAGATATTGTAGTAATGCGTTCATTTATAAATATATGAAGAGAAGTTCTTATAATAATCAGTAGTGTATTTGTGAAATTAAAGTTTCATCTTAAATAAAATATTTATACTTGAAGATTCCTTTTCATTGAATTTTTTGTATTAGTATAATGAATTATAATAGCTTTTCATTGATACTTGTGATTATATCTTACTCGTTAATATTTGAATCTGGATTTCTACTCAAATAACACAATTTGTAGTGCATTTTTGTAGTAAATCACGGTAGTTCCTGATGTTCGCTGTTGCTACGAATCAAAATACCATAGTAACGAACCACCAGGAGAATGTCCACAATAAGTTTAATAGTTCGTTTGAAACATATAAGTATGGGATCAGATTAATTAATAAATCTGACTTTGTAAATAACACAGACACAACATTTACGCCTACAACGCAAACTCAAATATGCATGCGCAAGCAATTGCACACAGATACCTAAAACTCAATTTAGTCCAAAAGAATAAAATAATTATCAAAGTGTGATTGGTATAAGTCTGCTTACTGACATCTCTCAAATAAGCCTTTAAAATCGAGCCCGAATTATCTTGAATTTTCCACCAATTACAAACGCGAATAATTCACAAAAGTGAAGAAATGTGGCATTCTCCTGTGATACGCGCAGATTTATTTGGCCCAAGCTTATGGGCCCAAAAGTGTGAGATCTCGAAACAAAGGAAAATACCCAGACGTTTGGTGTGTATGCTTACGCCCTTCAGAGATGTCCATGTTCTTCTTCCGACTGCATAACCTGCGACGTCAGGCAGATGAGGCACGCAAGAAGCGACAGCGGAGGGGCGGCATCCAGAATGCACAACGGGGACAGAACTGCGGAGACCAGCCACAACCCATCGCTGGGTCCATGCAAAGCTGTAACAGCGTACATCGGGGTCCGAGCAAACTCTTTGAACGGGCACCGCTGCAGCCCAGTGATTCCCTCGATGAGATTGCCTTTCAGATACCGAGGTAATTACTTTTGCGCCCTGGAGAACGATTACAACTTGCGATGCTGATGTGTTGTTGCGATTAACTTCATAACCATAATTAGTTTTGGTTTCGATTTTTTCTAGTGATACGCGAGTACACAGATATTTTTCTGCACGTGCTTTTTGACATGATTTTCTGCATTGCAGTATACATTTTTTGTCTTTATTTCTTCAATTAACGTCAACATTTATTTAAAATGGCTGTGAGATGACTCTGATGAATTCGTTAAAATATTTATACTAACGTAGGAAGTTGTTTTATGTGTGAAACCTTTAAAGTTTACCAAAATTTATTGATACAAATCGGAAATACTTTTATAAATTATTTAGCTTTCTTTATATAAATTTATTTATAATTATTGACTGATATTTCTAGTGAGCGTTAATTCTCTAGATTATTCGCGTATTTATAATAATATCGCTATAACTATAACTAATCATAGTAATAGCCGTAATACAGATAATTTTTATAAGAATTTTCTTATTGATTCTCTGATTTATATTAATGCTTAAAACCATCAGACATTTAAGTAATTTATTACTTAAAGTTGTACATTCAAAAAATTTTATCGGAGTCGAAAACTTTACTTATTTATAATAATCAACAATTACATAATATAAATATATGACAGTAATTGTGAATTTAATTTGAAAATTTAATACTTGCCTATTTACATTAAGCATAATCAATTTAAGCATAATAGTATTTACATATAAGGTTTTTCTAACTATCAAACATTATATTTTTGCGAATGAAATTAATACTTTAGTACTATTCACGCACACTGAAATTCAAATTTTTATAAAAGAATCATTTTGATACTGTTACTTTCAGTAATTTGCGTAAGTTGTTGCAAACTAACGATTTACAAAACTGTAAGTAACAACTGAAGAAAATTATATGCACTGAATTATTAATGAGTTTTCAAATATTACCAGCATATGTTTTTCGTTTATGAAGATAATGAGTACACTATGTTGCTCATAAATTCAAGCTACACTTTAAAACTTTTGCTCAGAACTAGTAATTACAAAACTCTTTAGTATCAAGCACAAAATTATTTATTGGTGTTGTACAAAGTTAAAATAATATAGTAACAGACTTGCAAAGAAGGAACTCTAAATTACTAGAAAAGAAACCAAGTATTTACGAATTTACAGTAAAAATCGTAATAATTACATCTCATAGATAAATATTTTTATATTTAATACATGAAACAGCACTTCGTTTTTATTATTTTTTTAATTTCACTAAACTGAATGATATGTTCATAGTATAGTTCAACAAATATTTATTATAAATTGCATATTAAATATAAACTTCAATTTATGAAAGTAAACATTACTTTTAAATATTAATAAAATCACCTTTACAGAAATAACTGTAACTTACTTTAAAAATAAAACTTTTGAATTTTAGCTATTTAAATAAAAAATATATACAAATTAATTATACGCCAAGCTAAGTTACGAATTTCAGTAATAAATAATTTGGCTCTTACAATAAAATGATTTGATAAGTCTATTCATTACATCGAAAATGCATGCATATTCTTCATAGAAAAAAGTTTCTTTCTAAATTATATTTTTTAATCCTTTGCTTAAAGCTTCTTGCAATGTGGTATTTATTAACGAAAAATATAATTATTTATAGACATTAAATCAATTATTATCCTAATTCATTAATTTAAAACGAAGTTAGCAATAAAAAATTCTTAAGTTAATATTTTATTTATTTAGACCAGCATTCTTATCATCATAACATATTTAGACTGTATTATATAATTTATGTTTATTGAATTTATTCAGAAATGTTCGCAATGAAAAGTCTGATTTATATTTAAGAAACCATAATATAGATTTTTTAAAGCGATCGAAACTCTGTATTAAGTCTTTAGATTGTTATAATTTACAAAAATATTTGCTACTTGTTAAATATTAAAATTCTAATAATTATAACACATGCTATTGAAATAATTTAAGTAGCAGCTTTCTCATTCATTGCTATCTATAAAACTTAAAGAACTTATGGGAACGCGGATTAATAAGGAAAGAAAAACATTGACAAATATTTTGAACAACCGAAGATCAAAAGCTCTTTTAGTATATATCCATATCTGAACTGCTCGTTACAAGCTTTACAAGCTTATTAGTATTATACACGTAAATTAATTTTCAAAATATTATGTTTTTGGTTTTTTAGTATAAATTTTGTGTACACTTCTACTTGTTTAACATATTAATAAGATTATTATAAAGTTAAAAATATGTGTATGAGGAATTTTAATATTTTAATAATTTTCTTGTTATTGTGTCAACTATATTCGATATTATACATATGCATATGAATTGATTTATATTTTTATTATATTTTAACTAAACTTCTCTATCTATTTACGTACGTACTTCTAAATAAAATTGAAAGTCAAGTAGATTCATTTTCGTGGACTATTACCCTTTAATAGCATTTCTTTCTAATCAATTAATTTGAAATGATATTATAAGTAAAATTAATCGATAAATAATAAATAAAAAATTATATTTAAAAAAATATTAAATTTAATAAATAGAAATCTATTTATATTACGTTGGCGAAAAACCGTTCTAGCATTTCTGAAAAATAAGATTTTAATAATTTTAAATAATTTTGAATTATTTTGAAAATCAGTTTGAAATTACCATAAGTTCTTCGAGTATCTAATATTTATGGGAAAAATATGTCTTAACGTAATTTCGCCAAATGAGTTGGAAGTGTAAAATTGTTTAATTTCTATTTATTTTTGTTGAGCACTCTCAGTCATATTTTTCTTTGCATATTTCTTAAAATGTTCAAATAAAAGTTTTCTTGATAAGCGAAACTCATCAGTTTCATAAATTTATTCTTTTAAGGAACTGTAAACAAAATTTATTAAAGAGTAGAGTAAGAATTTGATACGAAGTTGATATACTTTTGATTTACATATTTTCAGAGTTAGTAACTTATTTTTCCTACAACATTTTACATTTTTATACTATTTATTTATTATTTAGAGCAAAAATTGAATTTATAATTTACAATATATTTGAATAATATTTTAAATATATTCTTATAAAACAGTATTATCTACATAAGTTATCTTGAATACTTCTATTGAGTTTATAACTACAAGTGTTTCATGGAATAAAATATGCACTAAACTATTATTGGTAACTTGAACGTTTATTTGACAATTTCTCATTAAACTTAATAGATGACCATATAAGTACATGTAAATGTAATATATCTACCTATTATAAATGCAATTCTAACACTTTAGATAAGTAGCCTATTTAATAGTAAATATATATGATTGAAAATCCTGTTCAATATGAAATTTTGAAAAATCTTACGAAATATTGTAAAGAGAATATATGATGTTTTCATTAAGTTAAATCGTTCTAATGAAACCTTAAAGAACAAAGTTCTTGAGCATATAATATTCCAGACTTTTTTAAATAATGCTACAGTAAATTGAAAATATAGTACCAAGTAAAATATTAGTTGTGTTAATTTAATCATGTTATTTTCTAATGTTCTCTAATTTACTATTTTATAAATTTGATAAAATTAGTTTTCAGATTCATGTTTTATTTTCTAATGAAATGCACTTTTATAATACTTTAATGAAAATATTCTGGATATAAATGTCAAATACGAGTAATATATATAATGCACAGTAAAAATAATTTATAATTTATTGATAATAGAAATCAGTTCTGATTATTAAAATCAATTTCATAATAATCATCTTTTCATTTTCAAAATCTTAATAACCCGATGTGTTAAAAGGCAAGAATTGATATTAAAATTTTCGTCACATGATAAATCTGTAGATTCAGTTGATACATAGATGAATAGCATATTTAAATAAACGTTGCACGTATATGTTATAATTTTACTTGTGTTAATAGGATGTTAACTGTAGTTACGTTCTTTTGAATGAATAAAATTTTGTCGTACACTAATAAAACTTTATATACAGATTTCAAGCGTTCATTTTCTAGTTGAAAACTTACTTACTCTATAAATGTACTTGAATTAATTATTTTTATGTTGAAGAATAATCAGATATGAAAAGTACTAAAACATAATACACATCTTAAATTAGGTATTTTAACGTCCATATTAAGAAACTTCTGTAAAATAAATTTTGAATAATTTCTTCGTAAAATGAACTGTTACTCGCGATTTTATTCATGATTTATGTACTTATTAGAAGGAAATTATGAAACGAATTTTTTCATATACAATAAATATAATATTATGTTTAAATGAATACTTTATAATTATATATATATATATAAGTACGGTGTGTGTACAATATGTATTGTGTGTGTGCGCGCGAGCACTAACGATAGCAAATTTTTTTATTCAATAGTGAATCGATCGTTTAAAAATGTTTACGAATTTACAGTTTCTAAATTCTTATCTTAATAACATTATATTATACATAAAATTACTTTTACTTTTAAATAGATATAAAATATTAATCTCTGTTATAGTACATTATTGCATAAATAGTCTCTTTTACTATTTATATCTCATAAAATAATGATCTGAGATACGTTAACAAGCCTTCTACCGATTTTCTGCGAATTTAAGGTATTAAAGTTCTTAGCATTGATAGTGGAAAGGAGTTGCTTCATTCTGAATATTAAACAAGAATTGAGGTCTATGGATCGTTCAAAACACATATCATTGAAATGGTAATTAATTCAATAAGCTAAGTAATGAATATATTTTATCTGAGACTCTAGAATTTTTGTTGTATTAATTCTTAAGTGCAGCATAGATGCAGGTATTCACATATACATAGAGTGAGAGAATTATTTATTATTTATTATTAAAAATATTTTTTTATAAAGAGAAATAAAACATTTCAGAGCTTTGTAATTTTATTTTTTTTATGCCAAGAATCTTTAGAAGTATAAATTTTAATTTTGCAATCAGTTAAATAAGTATTTTTATGTCGACAAACTATTATAAAGTAAAGAATTTCAATTGAACATTTTTTATTGCAAACTGATTATTTCAGAAGTTGTTTATTTTATCATATATTGTTATATGAATACTCAATATTTCGCTTTTATCATTCAAAATTTTAAATCCATAATCAGCATTACAATATGTCATATTTAAGTATTATTTGGTATTTAATTATAGTAAATGACGTAAATATGATCATAAATAAAGAGACAATCCATTGTATGCTAAGTCTAGGCAAAAGAATATTAATTGTCCCATCGATGGATTTCACATATCTATAGAGATATTGTAGACGTTACATGGTTTCGTAAAAAGTAATCTTTAACTACTCAAACGATAACGTGGGTTATATTTAATTGATTTTTCGCTCCTTGTTAAAAAAAGGGATAGATTATACTACTATGTCTCTTTTTTCAAATATATTGACATTCATTTTTGTAAATGAATAGTTTAAATGAAAGAATACAAAAAAGTATCGACGTATCTATTGTATCGACAAATCGACAAAGCGGTATAATTTTTCTTGGTTAAAAGTGATATTTATCCTCTAAGGTAGATTAAGTACATTTACGTTATTTTTTCTGTTTTTTATTAGAGTATTCATTTTTGGACCAAGTAATTTAAAAATGGGTTAGACGACGGTAGTAAATGTCAGTGAATAAACTAATAAGATTATTAGAAAACCAAAGTAGCATGTCACAATATTTTTTATCGTTATTTTGGACATAATCTATTTATATATTTTAAAAATTATCAATGATAGTTTTACCAACATAATGTTAGTAATTTTTTAAGAATTACCTACTTTCTTACTTAATAAGTGTAGAATTATATAGTATGCTGACAAAATCTACTTACTTCTTTAATGTTTTAAGAGAAATTAATAACTATTAATTGAAAGTTGTTATAAATATAACATATTGGTGTGTCATCTCTCGATTCGATTGTTTTATTTATTATTTTATTGTCTTATTTCGGATTGATAATATTTATTTTATTAAACTAGTCTATAAACAATAAAGTTTAAATTCATATTTTGTTAAATAAATATTAATAATCTTTTTTATATATTCAAGTAATAAATTAGTTTTCTGAATCCATCCGTTTAGGTAACTATTTTTTGAACAAAGTACTTTTATAAATACTTATGTTTTACAGTTTGTATTTATGTTAAATATAAAATTTTACAAATTTAAATGTTGATGTTCAAGAAAGAATTTATTCTATTTTAATAGAATAAAATTATTTTTAGAGTTAATTGCAAACATGAAAAATAGTGCAAACAAATTTTCTATTCAAAACGGACGATTTTACTTTACCTTATTCCTGTATTGAATATACATCTAATAGACTGATTTTTTGCTTTTCAGCGGTCTTTTTCGTGGTGAACTAATTTTAATACAATCTAGAAGTTTGATTTTTTACAAACTCACTTATTTTCTTTATGCTTAAGTAAAAGTCACTGCCTTTCTTTACATGAAGATATTACATAAAATAAAGTTAATATATGTAACTCCCCATCGATTCAATAAGTAATCGTATGCATATCGTTTTTTTTTTTAAATATTCAAATAAAAATTCATGATTTTATAAAGTTATCAAAACAAAATTTATAAAAGTGACTATAAAACCATTTGAAAACTTTAAATTAATATTCCTCATAATGAAACCGTATTTATAAAACATTCATTACATTAGTACCAAAGCTATTATTTAAAAGAATGTAATTCATAATTTATATTTAACTAATAAAAAGATAATAATCTCAAATTCTAGGTACCTACGTATATATACAGTATTCGAGTACTAAAATTAAAATGAGGATTTTCTCTGCTTATTAACTTTGTATAACATGATTGAATCTTAAAAATATTTTAAATTTGTATATTATGTCGAATCAGCATTTGTCAAAGTTTCTTTACTATTTAGCATTAATGTTTTCGATAAATTATAATCATCCAATGAATAGTATGCGTTAGAAATATAATAAAATAGGAGTTAATCTTAACCTAATTATACGTTACACATATTTACTATACACATGTCTAAATCTACATAATTCTTCGTATTTCTACACCTTAGTATACAATATTGCATTTGCGCTCCATACCTTTCACAAATTGCCTGCGAAAAATTTATTCAGTCAAAAATTCGCAGTTTATCATCACTTCTACTCTCTCGAGTTCAAAATAGATGCACGTGTGCATAAACAGACTTACGCTCGCGTAACTACAGCAAAGACAGAATCAGCGAATAAATCAAGATTATTGAATTTGTTCACCCTCGAAAATTTGTTCTGACATTTGAGTTTTGAAACGAGGCAATATACCGGTCGACAAGGACGTTGCCTACTTGTCGCCTGCCTCAAGTGTGAATCCAGTTCGGCAATAACCAACGAAAACAGAGAGAATCAGAGCGAGAAATATCAAGGACTATAAGAGGTAGACTAGTACTGGATTGTGAAGCATCTGCGTTGACGCGTTTCATGCATTTAGTTCTAATCGAAAATAACGAATCATGCACTTCTTCAGACACTTATTGAACAGATCAGAGAAGCGGCATGAATGAGTGAATCATTCATTTTTTTTCTGTATGCTTGTTACTGCGTTTTTCTTTGTTGGTAAACAGTAATAAGTAAGAGAAACGTCACTGAAAAGTATTATTTATTATTAATAAGGATCTCAATTAATCACATAATGCATTTTTAAGTTTCAAAACGTACGCAAAATTTCGAGTGATATAAATCAGGCACAATTCCTGTAGTAATGTTGCATTGAACTTCATGTATTGAAGTATTTCATGATAAATGTTTCTGTTTTGGAAACAATGCTTGCCAATTAAATTATCAGAAGCAAATGATTTCATAATTAGAGGTGGATAAAAAATAAATTACGTTGTAAATTTTGATATATTATTGAATTGGCGGCAGTAAAACAACCTTTTTAACGCATACAATTTATATTTAATTCCTAAGCATTTTCTCTCAGTAAAAAGAATGTCATATTTGAGTATATAAAAGGACACAAAAACTCGAACTCGCACGAACACGTAAAATAGTTCGACTTTTTAGCTGAGTCGAGTTTTTAATGATGATTAATAGAGGCATTACTCTTCGTTTTTCTTTACACGTCTCCTTCTTTCTTCCACTCGAACAGTCGAGAGAAGTCGATCGTAATAAGTCGATGACCTGATGCTGTAGGTACATTGCAGAAATCTCTGAGAAAACGAGAGTGCAAGGGGAGTCGAAGAGACGAGATTTACGAGCTTTTATTTTTCCTTTGCCATTTTAGTGAATATTATAGTGAAATGCTCCTAGTGTGTGTCTGTATAGTGCTCCTTTGAAATGTTTTTTCACTGCTCTAAGTTAGTACTTTTATTATATATATAGAATTTTAGAAGTTCTTTTAAAAATGGAATTTTCTTAATAGTACTGTAGAAAATTTTATCAGCGTTGAATAATATTTCAAACTATTTAACTGTTTGGAGCTGTTCTCTTTCTTATTCGGTTCTACTTGCCACATTTTAAGAGTAATTACTTTTATAACTTTACTTTAACTTGTGTAACACACACACACACACACACACACACACACACACACACACATATATATATATATATTAACTCTAGAGTAATTTACCATTGACAAAAATTAGTTATTACAGATTTTAAAATTTAGTAACGACTTACAGGAATTTCGTTCGTGAAGTAATTCATACGTATATTATAATATACCTTTCTGGCTTTTTATTTTATGAAATATTGAATACTTCATTTCTATCTAAAATAATGTTTTGTCGCTTTATGTTAAAATTATTCTAAAATTCGTAAACGATCCTCTCTCTTTTTTAAGAGAAACATGTTTTTGACAGTTTTCTGTTTAATGTACAAAAACGAAGTACTTTTAAATTGCCAAATAATGAACCGTTCATATTATAATTATCAAAACATCAACCGTTTAATCTAATTATTAAATTGTATTCTGATATTTTTGTTATATATCATTCAAAGTGAACTATCACTTTATAAAATCAATTCATATGAATTTCCGTTGGTTGAAAAATTGTTACGTAAACTCAACATGAAGTTTTGAAATTTTGAACATTTAGGCACTTGGAACGAAAACGGTTATACTTTCAGAAAATTTTTCGTGCAATGAACACCAAATAATAAGCCAACTGACTTTTGTCATTTATCTTTCACGACCTATTTTTTCACTTAAAACGGTGTCAGAAATCACACCGCACACTAGTGCACGTTTAACTTTCAATGATTCTACGTGGAGTACTGAAAAGTCCGAGTATGAATACTGCATTTATTAATCATTTAAGTTTACGTTGGATTGACAAGTGTTCCTTAAATCTTACATTATTAAGAAACAGTGCATTGAAAACGAGAAAAGAAAGCCTAATTAAAAATCTGGTATATCTCTCGAAAAAGCGTCTGCAATTCGAAAAAATAAATAAAACCACTGAGCCATAGTTTATCATGGAATTTAGAAATACTAGAAATAAATGAAATTTCATGCTTTTATATAAAAAAAATGCCATTAATTGTCAATTGCAATTAATGTTCAGTTAATTGTATATAATAATAAACTAATTACGATTAACACACGTTTCAAAATACTGCATTGCTTATTTACATAAATGAGCTAACGACTTTATCAGTTGCTGCATTAAATTGCTGCCGTAAATAGCATATAATTAAGAAGACAAAGAGAATTACCCGTTCATATAATTAGAAGCCTTCGTTCGTATAATTTAATTAAATCTCTATGTATTATTTTTCCTCGCGGAGCGGTACTCGATCAGTTTATGATGTCGTGCGCGTACAATCGTTCAGCTGTTTACGTAGGAAACTGTAGGTATGCAAAGGTGAGCGCGGTGGGTAAGCAGAGTTCCGCGTTCATTCGCTACAGTAATACAGAACTCGAGGCAGGGGGCGCCTGTCGTCGAGAAGAGATTAAGGCGTCGCGACGCCCTAACCTGCCGTGGCTAAGCGCTCAACTAAAAAGCGTACGTGTGCTTTATGCCCTCGCGCTCCTCACGACAGGAGCACTATAGTTCAATGTTCTCTTTGCGGTTCCAATCTAGCCGGATATTTCTTTGCATACATTGCTATGATGATATTTCTGATTATGTGATGTGGTTCATGGTTAGATGCAAACAATTACCTGCACAAATGGAAATCATTTGGATTCCGTTGGAGTTCTGCAAGGCAGACGTACGTCGTGTAAGGTTTACCTGGACATAAATAGGATCAGTTTCAAAAGGGATTTTAATCAGCTAATTTGGAGAAAATTGCATAAATAATGATTTTATTTCGACATTTATATTATTATTTTCTCTTAAAAATATGTTCCTTTCCGTTGATTGACCATTGGTTAACTACTTGTTGATGCGATCAGTACTCTGTTTTTGGTTATGCTAACCAGTTGCTGTACCGTTGCGTTGTCGCAAGAATTCTAATTTTTTCCGAAATATAATCTGTAATTATACAAACTGTATGTGAATTTTTCATTAATACATAAGCGCGTATGTTATTGAAATTTTTCCTATCGAAGGAAATTTAAAAATATCGATCATACCTTATCGAAATTTGAAATTTTTTATCTGTAAGCTAAATTTCTCTTTTAAAATCTATTTATATGTATGCATGTGCAAATGCGTTTGAGTATCTTTTATAGCTTTCAATTTAACTTAATCATATAAAAATGAGCAAATCATAAAAATCGAGTAATCATCTATTTATAAATGAATTTTTTGATAAAAATTTAATTTTTATAGAGAGCATTTTTATCATAAATAATATTATAATATATAATATAAATTAGGTCCAGCAAAAAGTGTTCCATACATAAAAATAGTCTTTACAATCCTCTACAGTTTAAATTATATCTCATTCTAATAAAAGCACTTAATGAAAAGACTTACCTGTGATTACTTTGCTAAACTTTATCTAAATAATGCCAAAAGTTTTTCAAGTTCTAACAAAATTCCAACTTTACCTTAAGCTCACATTGAAAAAATTCATTATAATTTCTGTAGCGAGTTAAATATTTTTTTTTTTCATATTTTTACAAAATATTTCTGAGCCAAGATTATTCTTAAATTTTCATATAATTTTAATTTTAACATTTTGTCAATTTTAATTATTCTTTATAATCTCAACATTACTTGTCCTGCTTTAATCCTCTTATCAGTTTTACATTGCTTCTATTTTCACCGTTTACTTTAGAATCGCTTAACCAAATGAATATAAAACCTTTCAAAAGTAACAATTTTCACTCCTGAATATTTACTACAAGTTTCACGAATTAAAATATTAACGAAAGTTCTACGGAACTTTAGAAAGTGGATAAATGGATAACCAACGCTAGATATATAATATTAAGCATAAAATAAATAGACATCGATAATAATATAATGTTTATCCGATAGAACTAGTTAAATGAAAAACTGAAAGATCCCCGTTTTTTAACACAGTTTTTAAGATAAAAGTTGTTAGAGTTTCGAAAAGATACAAGTAGTTATAAAAAGGCGATATTATTAAAGTTTCTGTTATTTCCCATTTCATAGAAGCACCTAAGTTAGATAAGTTACGCTTTCAAGGATTTTCATACCTACGTACGTAGCTGTTGTCCATTTTCAGTATCTTCTCCCTTTTCAGTATCTTTCTCGGCCCTGCGTACATTCCATCGTGCTTATAGTACCGGCGACACCAAAGCTAGACGATCCGACCCCAGCGGCGTCGCACTGGTACGTTTATCCAGCTATAATTCCGTCGCCTCCAGTAAAAGAATGAACCCAAACAAACGACAAAAAAAGGAAACATGCCAAGAAAATCCCAAGAGCTGAAGGTAGTCGACGAAGGCTGTCATCTGTGCTTGCGCCTTACGAGAGCTAATGCGATGAAAGTGGACTCTCAACGATATTACCTTTAATAGTATCGAGCTTGTGAAGCTCTCTTTCCTCTTTTGCCCCTCCAAGAATCGACTGTATAGTCGAGCTCGAGTAATTCCAACCGGAGTTCGGTTTATCGCACCGGCGGCAGTGGTTTGTCGACGCTGAAATGCACGACTCGGCTCGCTTGCCTGCTGAATTATTGCTTTTATTGTCGATACTTTAGCCGCGAGCGAGCATCTATATTACGCGGATGGATGGCTCTAATGAATGACGAGGTGGGCATGTGTGTGTATTATATGAAGTCGGATGCACCCTCGAGGGAATGTTTTAGTAGGCTGAAGGTAATTTTCGGAGGGCCACACGTATTAGGTTATTAGCTTTCGGATTTCGTATTCACCGTCCTTCTTTATCTGAATTATAGAATTTCAAGCTTCTCAATAATTCACTCAAATATGGGAATTACGGTTAAACATGAATAATTATAGATGGAGGTATGAAAGAGTAATCATGTTTCATTCATTATGATGCTGAAGAGTACGTCCGTATATAAAAACAGTGATCGTATACGTAATGCGTGCGTGCGTGCGTGCGTGCGTGCGTGTGCGCGTGTAAGTAAAATTGAAATAAAATTGAAATAAACTGAGTATATTTGAATTTTCAGTCGGTACAGTGGTTGCATAATGAGCGTGTTATTCGGTACAGAAAAAAGGAACTCGTGCACAGATTTTCAGCAGATAAATAGCAAACTTTCTAACGCACGCTATTAGGGTATAATGATTCCATTAGAAACGTAAATAAATAATTTACAAAAAGTGTCTGTAGTTAACTAGTTGCCAACGAAAATGGAAAGCATTTCATAAGATCGTTCATACTTTAAAGCAGCAGTCATATGAATATTCTCTGATATATTATATTATTTTTTTGATTAATTTTCAACCACGTATTTTTCGCGATATATTTTTTCAAAGCAAGTAAGTACTGAACATTTAAATAGACACGCTCTTTCCACTTTCTGTAATCATAAAGAGGGAATTACTGAAAAAAATTCACTACCACCTAGTGAAAGGAAATATTCATTGATGGATTCAATAAAAATTAGTTGGCTCGATGACGAGCCATTTTTCTCGGGGTTTCCAGTCCCGAAAGACAATTTTTCGCGCGAAAACAAAGACCATAAATAAATCACAGGTATTTCTTGAGCACTTCCGGAGGGAAAAGAACAGAACAAAAGTTACCCGTCGGGGCAGTTAACGCGTAAATTATACTGCCCGTAAAGAAACGAAAAGTGCAGACCGAAGCGACAGTCAAAGGCAAGATCGCGAAAAGGTTGAAGACATCTGTATGTGAATTTGTTTTAATAAATGCCAGTTGGGACCAAGGTGCCACCCTTTATGGTAATTAAAAGATTTCAGAGATTTCTTTTTACTTTGTGTTGTCTTCGCTATTATACCGAGTAAAAGCTTACAGATAATAAGCGAGTATCCATTCAATTAGAGAGGGATTAAAAATAAAAATGAGTTTCACGTAACTTAATAAATTTCATTGTTACTCTTGACTAAAGTATCGACAGCTGCGTTAAAACCACTTATTTAAAATCACTAGTTTATTTCGTTCGTTAAAAAGTGTAATTTCGTCGGAGTAATAGTACACGAGACCGTATTTAGATCTTATTTCAATCATTAGTATTGCACGGTCTAAGAAATATCAGATTTGTGTATATTTAAGATCTTAAAAAAAAGAGATAAAGAATCAGGCATATCAATACGTATACCTCAGGGCAATATGAGCATCAGCTCCGCCCATTGCTTGTTACGGAAAGTATCTTTGTCGAAGACCGCGTTCACAAATGGCAGCAGCTCGGAACGATGGCAACTTCTCTTTACGTGTCATTCTTTCTCCACTGTGACATTAGGTGACAGCCGATCGTTTCGTGCACACGTGCAACTGATCCAGATGTTTGTAAAATCGTTGATTGCTGCGATACGTGGGCTGACATTTTGCGCTACGTATATTCTTCGCTTGACGCAAACAATGGCTTGTGTCATTAAGTGTTATTCATATAGATTTTCCTAATCTGAACTACAATTATTCTGTTTCTTTAGAAAGGTTTCTAATACTTGGATAATTGTATTTCGTGTAAATTTTTTTATTACTTTGCATTTGTTATTTGTATTAACGTAATCAGCTATTTATATCAATGATAGAAAGTTTTATAAGTCTCGTAAATTTACTTTGAAAACAAACTGCACGTCAATATTGAGGCTATTAATAAGTAAAGTAGTAATTATAAACAAATAAATTCTTTTTATTCGCATACATATTCCATCGTATAATCGTCCCCTCGAGATTTCAAGCCTGGAAATATTATCATATTCACAAACGAATGCGGGAAAAGTAACTAGTCTTTAATTAATTTAAAAGTGCCTTGAATTAATTCTTTTAAAAAATGTACAATATTTTACAAAGTCAATTTCAATAATAAATGCAATTCTGATAAAACGTAGAAACTCAAAGCAAACGAGTTTTCTATTGACGTGATGGGCAAGATGATCAGTAGTATTAGCTGTGTTTGATCAGACCCGAGAACATGATTCGCCTTATTGGCTATCTCTTTGTTACTTGAGAAACCGATGCAGTACCTCCTCTTTCAAGAGCCTACTTAAGAGTTACATGCTATTATGTTACGCCACTCTCGATTAACTCGTCACCCAAGCATTACCACGTATAAACAGAGCTTGTGCAGAAATCGATAGTTGAGGGTACACCAGAACTGATATATATATTTACTGTCTCTCGTCTGTTGTAGATTATATAGCACTAGTTCAATTCGTATTATTAATATTTGCCAAATAAACTATTTTGGCGATAGAAGTACTAATTTTCTGAAATAATCGTTAATCACTAAAATTGTTCACCCTGATTTTTCCTCGAGAGATAAAAATTATGTAGAACCTTCGGAACGATTTAATGAAAATACAAGTGCGGTACAAGTGTGGTACATATTCGACTAACTATCAGTATATTACTAGTTCCAGTACACGCTGTATTCGTACAAAATTAGTCTGTTAAAACGACCACCTCACGATTGAATTTCTTTTATTGTTGTTCTGATGCGCAAATAAGACTTAATGCAGTATCAGAAATAGTTTTGAAAAATAATAATAGACCCTAGTGCGTGATTAATTGTCGAAACTTAAGTCTTGAAGTTAATATTATCTTCTTAGAGATTTATTATGATTCTTCTTACCATTCATTTGAAATATATTTATAAGAATAACGTTAGTCAATTTCGAACGCTGTACATAGTTATACATAGTTCTCGAAGACTTAACATTAAAATTATCACATTGTGAAACATCATTCTAATATCCTGTGCATTTTCAATTCCATGATTTCTGACAAGTCAATTTGCGTATCTTTTAGAATAAGATTTTGTTTGATCGTTTCTTAAAATGTAAAATCAATAATAGCAATAAAGATTCAGTTGAATTAATTTAACGCGACCTCAAATGAAGATTGCAAAAAATAGTCAATAATTTCAAACTGTTTGTATTTCCGAGGCTGATATTAAATGAAACATGTAAATATATTTCATTTAAATATTGAGTATGCATCTTCTTATTTATTCCGTGCGTGTAAAGTTTAATGAGTGTAAAATAAAACAATCTAAGAATTTATATATTTGAGAGACGTTTAAGCGACTTCGTTAAATTATAGACCCGATGAGAAGTTTATTTGAGTCCTCGCGGATACTAGGAGAGAGTTTATTTTAATTCAGGGACACTTATAGACCGTCTGTACAATAAACATTCTATTAGAAACAAAGAATAATACTTCCTTACTTATAGATAGAAATTCTTATAAATAATGCAGATATCGATCAAGAATTTTATCGAATTTTAAAATACACAGATTTCTCTATTATTGAAAAATTTTCCATATGCCGACTGTAATAATTATGTAATTAAAATCTATCACGAAATATTGTTAAATAATAAATTTCATGATAACCGGAATATCGTCAGAACTACGATTCACCGAAAATTATTGCGAAAAATACTGAACAATGTTTCAAAATAACAATACAAATATCTCTGCCAATAAGTTTTAAAAATTCAAGAAAAAAATTTTTTAATACTTGAATTTACTCTTGAAATTGGAAAATAGTAATCCAGAATTAAAATAGGTGATCATCGTGATGATATAGGGTGAATTTTGTATCTCATTATTTGAACAGTAATCGCTTTAATTGCTAATTAAAGATATAGCAATAGATTAAAACATAATTGAGTTTTATGCATGGATTATGAATAAAGTTTTATGTCTTTCTAATTAAACTGTGAAATATTAAAAATTACAAAAAGTATCTAAATGTAAATCGAATAGTAGAACGTTAAAATGATGACTATGAATGAACCGACGTGAAAATATGATATTTTCAAGAATTAAATATAAAATTAAATTCAGTTAAATTAAGCGAGCAAATTATATTCGAAGTAAGTAGTAAAATAAGAGGGTAGAAATTTTGATAAGCGAGATTTAATTTCTAGTTAAAGCGGATAAAAAAACACAAAAATATCTTACATTTTTATAGAAAAAAGAAAATGGAAATGTATATATTTTCAACAATTCTTGTTGTTGGAAATTTCTTATGTCAATTAAACCCAAGTCAATAAAGTTTAGCATTTAATCGAGACGAATATTCTACGTTGATGATAGTCTTATCTTGAGCAATAAGATACCTATAGAAAAAACAACTAAATGTTGTTTTTTTCACTCTTATTAACTATTTATACTTATTATGTCAATACATTTTATACGTGAAACTATCTTAAATACCTATATATTTTAAAGTAATATCTATTACTTTCATTCATTATATATTATACATTAGATGTTGTGTTTTGAGTACAACTAGGCTATATTTGCCATGAAATGATTCAGTTCGAAAAAAAACGAATTTAGAGGCCGTTAGTACAGAAATAACTTGTGATAGAAAAAACAAAAGAAAATGTTACAAACGTTATATAAAAGAAACTTTCAGCTAGTGTAAATTAATTTAAACTTTTGCAAAGTTCTCAGCTACATATAATCTTGCACAAAGACTAAACTAATTAAAGATTTAAATATTTTAAAATCCTTTGAACAGTAACAATTTTTTGTTATTTTCAGTTATATTTGAAGTGGCTACAACAAAAGGGCTGAAACTAGCATTATACGTACAAAATAATAAATTAGTATATTCGATGTATGTCATATTTACGGGTAAATTAATCAAAATATTCCATCGTAATTTCGATCCATGTACAAATGAAGTTCAAATGGTATTTCTTCTATATATGTATAATACGACAGCTATAATAATGATATTTCATTGTTCATGAAACATAACTCGAAAGTAAGACGCCCTCTTGCATTGTGCACTCGAATATTTGTCGCTGCGCGGTATCCGCGCATACGTGCAAGCGCAGTTCGTTGTAGGAATGCTGCAGCCACTCATTGAATGTTCTAGCCGGGAGCAAGTGAGTGCCTATTTGAAACTACTGCTACTACGACCTATGACCCAAGAAATTCAATTATAGTAAGCCAATATATAGATAGAGTCGGTGTGAAAGTTATCCTCTTCAAAATACCTGATTTTCTATCCGACACATGCAGGTATTATGCTTAATAATTTTTGCTTTCACGGGCTTCATTTTGGAATGCATAATGGAGTTATTTTTTCAAGCATTTTATTATAAAATACAATCAATTTTATGTTAAAAATCTAAATCTGCTCTTATTATTATCTTACTTTTAAAAATAATAAATTTTACAGTTTCGTCTGGTGAATGGAATATTACAATTTTATAATTAATGTATCTCCATAGAAGAAACATTGTATCGTTATAATATACTAAAATCTGCTTAAAGTTGAACAAGAAAGTTTTTCAAGATAATCGACCATAATAATGAGCTACATCAAAAGTTTTTACTCGTAAAGTTTGGTGAATATATTTACTTATTTTTAACAATCTTCAGATAATTTTTGAAAGTACTTGTTTCAATCCATTCTTGCAAGTATGAGGCACTAAATTTTTCTAACGCGCTTGATATCGCTGATACTTTCTGACTATAAGACAGAATCAATACTCTCAATGTTACGATGTAAGGTCTAGGAAGTTCTTTTCTAGTTTCAGACAACTAGAGTTTGAATCTGCGGAAAATCAAGAATACTAAGCTTCGACTTTTTAAAAAATAATACTTGAAATTGGTTGCTTACTATCGTATGCTTTTCTCGCGAAAGAAATACTAAATAATCTATCTGTGCATAAAAAATGTATCTGCCTGAATTGTATCTTCAATTGCATCAAGCAAGTTTTATGTTATTTTCTCCAAAATGGCCTATACATATTTTAGCTGAAATGGAGAATTATTCATTCACATTGCTATAAATGTACATATAATTTTACACGTTACATTTTTATTTTTTAAACGATTGCTAAGTATGATATTTTAAAACGTAAAGTAGAGATTATTTTTATCCACGAGTATATTGTTTAAGAGTATCAATTTAACTTTCATTCTTAAATGCATGTTTAAATATTCTCTTTTAATAAATTAGTGATGAGAAAATCCTCTATTTTCAAGAGTTTGTCTTTTACGAGTATAATAAAGCAATTAAATGATGCTATATATACTGATAAAACTACGAGTATACGATAACTTAGTTTACTAAAATTCATGTTATTTTAGCTTGAATCGTAGGAAAATATAACACAAAAATTACTCAAAGTACATTTTATGTCACAAATAAAAAAATTGAATTCGCTTTCTTGTTTCTTGAATCTATAAAGATTTATATTTAACTTTTTTATAGAAAAATAATATTTTTATATAGAAATATACTAAATAAATAGAAAACAGCAGTAACATGAGATATGTTACAATTAACTAAAATATATGTTATCGAAATTTTTCCACGTAGAAAATTTTATATCCTATTCAACACTAAATAAGGAATTTAAATGAAACTTTCGTAACGAATGAAATACATTAATTGCAAAAATTGTGCTTATAATTATTTTATACTGGTTACATATTTTCTTGTGTATATCATCAAAGAAATCTATTATCAAAAATATATATTTAACTTACCTTTATTTATAGTATATTTCATAAACATTTGTATGCCGAAATACTCAAATTAATTTGATAGCACCGATCGAAATGTAATACAAATACCAAAATATATTGAGTACAACAATTTATTTTTCCTAATTATGTCGCATGCCTTTATCAACTAATTCTCTATCGCTTGATAACTGCGATGAAACTAAACTAATTACTTCGTTCACTCGGACTCTCATACAAGTGACGCGAAATTCGTTCTCTAACGCAATGGACTTGACAGAAAATTATTTTCGTACCAAACGCATCTGTATCGCAGAATCTTGACAAAATAGAATTTTTCAGTGAGTAATCGGTCATTAAATTTTGCTGGTCGAATAAAGTTTCTCTTTAATTCATAACAAGTACAAAATCTGAAAAAGAGAACCAGGCTGAATTATAAGAGGGAGAGAAAGAAAGAGAGAAAGAGTGATGGAGATAGAGAGAAACTTGCATTATGACATCTTATTTTCGTTCGCTTTTGTTTTTCATTCAAGATTAATATTTATATTCTTTATCTCCTACGTATGCAAAGGTTTCGGTATCGAATAAAAGTTAGATGTTGTGCTCTATGGATGACTCGATAATGCTCGAGTGATGAAGACAAGACAGCATTTATCATTCATGCGTGATTTTATATGTATTACATATTGACATAGGAAACATAGAGTTTTATTTTTCACGTGTTTTCAAGACTGTCTATACGAATCATAGGTACAGGATACGGAATTAATTTGGAAGTATGTCAACAAGGTGTCGATGACATTTTGTTCTAGGACGAGAGAATACCTTTTATACTTACAGTACTATTGATTGATTCATATCGATATTAGGGGGGAGAGAAAAAATGTATTTTTTGATGAAAGTATGTATAAATATGAGAACGAAATGGAATAATGCGTGAACGAAATTTTTAATCCGAAATATTTTTAGGCAGAAGTGTACGTAGTCAAGTTAAAATTGAATTCTGATAATAATTCTCGGAGAATTAGGAACTGAATTGTACAGACGATTAACTTTTTCTTAACACTCGAAGACTAATAGGAATGAATCTTTTTTAATTTAAGATTTCATTTAACGTTTAAAATCTCATAACAAGAAGCTGATAAATTTAAATATTAGTTTGGTAAAATTCGAATGATTGATTCTTAAAATGAAATCATAAATTTTTAAATGTATAAAATGCTTATAACAAAATATTTAGGATAACTAGCTTTCCTATAAAGTTTCTTAAGTAGCTAAGAGCTGAACTATGAGAATACATATTCTGGCTAAAGTTTTTCAATTTTTGGAGATTATCACTTGCATTTAAAATTAGTAAGGTCTCGCGGATATGTATGTATATATATACAATAAGTCTTCTTAGAGATTAATTCGTTTATTAATGTGATATCTTTTAATTACATTAAAATTATATCCAAAATAGTGTGACTCATTTCTTCCTAAGAGCACCCGTTTTAAAAATATATTCTAAAATGTACCTTTTTACGGAACTTGTTATTGATATATTTATTGCATTATATCTGTAGGAAAGAAGAATATAAAAACAATTTCTTTTTTTAAATTGAAGCAAATTTCTTTTACTTGGACGTGTATTGATCAGAATAACTGACTTTTGTACTCTATAGCAAATAAGCTCGATAATATTAAGTTATATATATGTACAGAAGAGCTTGAATGGCTCTCAATAATACAATGCTTTATAGTTATAGTAAGATATGAATTATTACCGATATTTTTCTGTCTAACTAAAAAACATCTTTTAACAAATACATATTCCACATATTTTATACTCTTGTATTATTGGCAGCGCAAATTAATAATTAAAAATCTATTAAAATAATAGAGATTAATAGCGACAAAATATTAATCATTGCATGTGGTACTTTTAAGTATTCTTACGATTCAATATTTTAATTTAGTTAAAAATTATTTTGAAGTAATATTATAAAATATACATTTATTTGGAATTTTTTCATGGCTATGACTAATTCTAATAATCGACGAATAAATTTTTATGAAATTTAAATTTTCCACTATAAAGTTTATAGAATATAAGCAACTATTTAAAGCAAGACTGCACGGTATTGTTCAATAATTTACATTGTCTTCTTTTATCTTCAAATTAAATTGAATTATAAATATTTATGAATAAGATTGATATGCATTAGTATTTAATAGTTCAGTTTAGAACCAATTTTACGATTGAAAATGTAATGATTATAATTATTGTACGTTCAATTTGGTAGCATGAAAATGGAAACTATTTAACATATTATTTGAATGTTAATAATAATAATTTTTAAAATGTACTTCTTATGAAAATATTTGGTTACGTTGTTCTGTGGAAATATTGTTAAAGAAAAACTAATACGTTTACATCAAGTTCTAATATAGTTAAACGATAATCTAAACTATAGAATATTGATCGTTAAAGTTAATTTATAGCACTATATCAACGTTTCATAATCTTCACATTGTCAGAATTTTAATAATTAAAAAATTATTCAATAAATTTACACCAACTATAAAATTTATAGATGAAATTTGAACAAATAATAAAATAATAAGTGTGAGTGGGTGCAAACAAGCGGGCATTTGTGCGTGCGTGTACGTAAGCGAACTTATCTACCTTGTATTAAAAACTGAATAATATATTTTGAGTTTTGATTCATAAATTTAAAAGTAATATGTTATTGCGAGTTAAAATTAAGAAAAAAATGACTGTTGACCTTAGATAAATGAAGAAACATTGTAAATTTCCTGATAAACCTCGATAGTCGTATGAGGGTTCTGAACTGTCATAAAATGTCAAGCTAATACTAAACTTTAATGATTGAAAATCGATAAAAACTGGACAAGCTTACCCAACATGCATAAGGCACTTGCAAATACGTACACGTAGAAGAAATAATGTGAGAGTAAAGTGGACCAAGCGTAAGTCTAGAATGGCTGGTCGACTCGTAAAGTTCTCATCCTAATCTCATGCGTTCTTCGTTTCTCTTTGCTTCAGTCAAATAAAGCGTATCCAGTTAATTCTGTTTCATTGCTGAGTTATCTTCGTGTTATTTTCTTTCTGCAGTTTCTTGTATTCTTTTGTTCATTGCGGTTTTTCTTACTCATTCTTTAATGTAGGAATTGAAACTTTTTTATCTGCCATAATGTGAGTTTCGTACATTTTTACAAATTCATGCTTTTATAGACAAAAAAATTAGAAATCCTTAAGTATGTTTGATACTATTATCAATTTAGTGTGTAGCATTAGCTCAAACAAATGCTTAAATCTAATTTATTACTTAATTATCAACGAATTAAATAGTATTTTTGAAAATTTAACATAAAACTAAGATGATCTAACTAATAAGAAATCTAAGAAGAATCCTAAAGTTGATCCTAAATAATCCGAAAATAAATAGTCAAAAATTTATTGATAATTTGAAAAATACGATTTTATTAAGATACAGCATTATAAATCGAGCATTTGATGCAGTTCAACTTGTAAAATATTATCATAAAGTATATTTGTAATCAATTTTTAGAATGTTTACTTCTTCCTTTGCGATAATTAATCGTATTAATATCAAATTTCCTTAGTAATATTTTAATTAAATCCAATAAAATTAAATTAGTATATCTTTTAAAATGAGTCTTCAAATGCATTTATCACTGGTTTCGGGCTTTTTCACCTTTCTAAATCAACGTAATAAAAAATCATTACGTTAGTCGTTTAGTATAAAATAAATGTGATTCCTACTTTGTGTTTATAAATATTCTCAATGAATTCTCGAGTTATAAATTTTTCAAAACAGAATGTATAATCCACTGCAATAGAGCTCACACCACTTAGATAATTTCCATTCAGCTTCACTATTCTGTATTTCAGAAGACGCAATTGATTCTGAAAAAAACAGAGCATGTTCTGGAAAGTATCTAATTTGTGTTTAATCGTAACAATGAATAAAACTCTTTTATTTCTTTCAAAGCTGAAATTTCCAGCATTATATTCTGAATATCTTTCTAATCCTGGCATAAATTATTTCGATTGGAATTAATTAATCTTTTTGTTAATAGGTTTATCAATGTAGTATTCATTATTGACATATTTATAGTTTGTTTTTCGATCATTGAAAAAATATAAGTATTAGTCGAATTTTGGATAACAAAAATATTTTATGTTCAAATTTATACCAAATCATTCCGTCTCTATTATTATTTATCACGACAAGAAAACGAATCAAGATTTTAATTCTAGAATAGTTTTTTATTGAGCAGTATTTGAAATTATACGACAATAATTGTGTCCGAAAACATTTTTAAAATTAAATTTAAATTAAGAAGAGTAATTTGAAATTAAAGTACTTACTTGAAGAGGTTATAATATATGCGTATCACATATGCTGCTCTAGTTAAGTTACAGTGGAAGACTTTTTCAATTGATGAAAAGACTCATTTTTAAATTATATACTAAAGAAGACTAGATATTGCAATACTTAATAGTCCATGAAAGAACAGGTAACATTTTGGGTAATAAATTTTTTATAATATAAAATATCACATTCCAAATGTAATATTCTGGTAGTTTTTTTCAGTTACTTATTTTAAATCGACATTTATCTAAAATTTATTAAAATTAATGACGCATAAAGTAACTTGATACAACATACACATAAAATATACGTCATTTCTAAATATGAAAAACTTTTCAAAAAATATTATACGTGAAGTCTTTATAGATATATTTTGTACTCCAGAACTGTTAAATATTTTGTTGAAGTAAAATATAATAATTCTGGTCATATTGTGGATAATATTCACCTGTGATAGATATAATGTTTTGAAAATATATTTTAACATACCAAAACAAAGCTTATCGAAATTATAACCGTTGATAATTAAAATTGCATGAAATTTATATGAAAATGATGTTGAATTACATTTTATTCTCTATATTAAGTAATTGAAAATATTTCTTTAAAAGCCATCGTAAAATCATATAAAATAAGGAAGATTAGAAAATAAAGTAAAAGTAGTATACAGTTACTGTATACATAACTATTGAATTGCACTTTAAGTGAATTTATAATGTAAGTTATTTAAACAGCGTTTGTAAATCAAGAAAATGCAACTCTTTCAGTACAACACAACGAGCCAATATTGTGAAAAGATAAAATGAACAAACATCGAACTTTTATCAAATTTTTCATACTTTCCGGCGAGTAATCAACGTGTCTATCTACATTTGTCCAGAAATGTTGCTACGTGGTAGAAGTTACGAAAAGAAACTTCCTTTGTAGTTCAAAGTAAGAATCGATATACGTTCAGATTTCCTACTGAAAAAAGAAAATATAACGATGGTAGAATTTTACTTTGATTGAAGATGACTTGGACTTGTTATTCGAACTTTCGTCAATTGTCTGAAGATTACTCTATAGTTTGGAACACTGTGTAATTATTTAGTTATACTATTGGTTTTTCTTTCTATGAAAAACTCTTTTGTATGCAAGACGGAATAATTATTGCCGTTAAAGTTTAGAAAGTGAAAAACTTTCACATATTTCACTTCAATAAAGAGTGATATTTTGCAGTTTGTGAAGGACGTGTATGAATTTTTCGAATTCACAACATCTCAAATGGTGGATAGAATAACGCAGAAGTTTAAAGTATCAAGAATCGCGAATCTCATTTATATATATATATATATATATATATTCTTGAATTTTAATTGAATATAAAATATGAAATTTAAGATTTGCATATATTTTCTTATCAAGTATTAAAAATGTAAAATTTATGAAGCATAGAAAACATAAAGCAAATTCGAATAATTTAAAAATATCTGAGTATATATGTGAATAATTGCTTTCTTATAAGAAATGTTAACATTATATAATTAATAAAAGTTCTCTTTTGATTCTTATTAAAAACCGCATAATCAATAGAAAAATATAATTTTCAATAAAACATTTCCTTAAATACAAACTACAGTCATAAGAGAATGTTTTAGATATTTTTCTGAAGGTATAATTCCGAAACTCTACAATAAATAAATTTAGGTAAATGATCATCATTTGACGGTATCTCTAACAAAGTTTTCTTCAAGTGCAAATTATATTGATATTATGATAATTGTACACTTGGATATACTTATGAGTTAAGACGATCATCGTTCTTCTAAATCTTTTATAACAAACGATCTGGTAGCAACAGTTTATGACTGACGATCCTCGTAACCCTTGGGTATGATATAACCTTTGCTCGTAAAGAGCAGATCGAAATTTTGGCTTATCGCACGCCAGCGTCTTTGTCTTTCTTCATTGTGCTACGAGCGATTGCTTTTTTCTTGGACGCTCGAACAGCACTACAAGTTCTCTAGTATACACATGCGTATGAACGTGACGACGTATACTATGAAATTTAGGAATAAAGAGCAATAAAAAAGAGTGAAAAAGAGAGAGAGAGAGAGAGAGAGAGAGAAGTACAGAAATGGATTTGCATTAGCAATTTATTTTCATCACAATTTCTTCACTGCTTTATTCTCTAGCATCATTTAATATATAAATTTAGGCAGTGGATTTAGTAAAACTAGATATTATGATTACAAAAGAACACGTTTATGAAAGATTTTCTTTAGAGTTAAAAATAAATTTAATCTTCGAAATAAAACCTTAGAAAAATGAGGTTACAAGTGAAGAAAGTATATAATCGCGTGTAAATAATTCTCAAGTTGAATGAATAAAATCCAATCGTCATTTTATCAACATATTGTATATGCGAATTTTCAGCCGAATAAAAATCTTTTCGATATAAGTATTCTTTTTAGTACATATAAATTACTGTTTAGAATGAACAATTTAAAAAAAGATTATTTTCTATACTACAGTGTAGCATATCTCATAAAAAAGAATGATAAATTTTTTGCAAACTTCATTACAATTTTTTCGTAATAAGAACAGTCATATGTACTTGAAGAAATGCATTCTGTTTAGTATGTTCACGATCTAATGATTAGTACTTGTTTTTAAAAACATTCGACAGACTTTATTCCATTATTAAGTTATTTTCTTTTATTTATCATTTGTAATATCATAATAAGCACACAAACATTATTTTAAGCTTTATACCTTCTCTTCCAATTAATACAGTTTTACTTACTAAAGTAACATCATTTATCGTGAAATTTCATAGAACTATTGAAGACTTTAGAGGTACTAACGTTATCAAAGGTTTAAAGAAGCCATTATGTTTCATAAGCGTTTTCCTATTTCTATGCTATTTTTCAAATGAAATAGCTCACTTATTGATTTGAAAACAACACGTTTTAAGAATCTAAAAAAGGGAATGTTCAGTAAAAAAAGATTCTGAGAATTCTATTTAATATAAAAAGACCAGTTTCGTGCTTATTTTACGATTAATAAAAAGCTAAGCATAACATCGCTTGAAATGATGATTAACTTTTCTCAATGTTTAGAGATCTATTCCCATTATTAAGTTCCATTTCTAGAGTTAAGCTCCTCAATAGAATTAACTAGATATGTGGAATCTTATACGAAAATTTTTTGTGAGAAGTTATTTTAACGTCAGTAGTAACGAAACGAATTCTATTACTTCGCATAACAAAGTTATTTCCTATAAAAACTTTTAAATGAAAAACTTAGTATAATATATATGTATATATGTATGTATGTATATATATATATATATATATATATATATATATATATATAGTAAGTTTTCATCGGTTTGTGGAATGCAGATAGCAAAATAAATATACAAAAGTCAATAATGGATAGTTTTCATTTAGAATAACGAGAGAATGCTAACAGCTTAGTAATATAATGGTGAAAAAATATTCCAAGAAATGCGAAATTTACGTGATTGAATTCACGCTGAATTGTTACATTTTTTTCTTAATTTTTGTTTATAAATCTTTAAGAATCTCATGTGAAAATCTCTATCATATTGTTTTAAAATATTTGAAATATTTTGAAAGAAGAAAAAAATATACAAAAATATACGATGTAATTTCATTCATGCAAGAGATAAATAAGATATGATTATATTTTCAGCGTTATCAGTTGTATATTACGAATAACGTATTAAAGCTTCAAATGCTATCCACTTACAGAAAATGTTAATAGTTTTTATAGCTTACAGTAATCATTATCGATGCTGATAGTATTTGATGGTTTGAATGGAAATATTTGTTTCGCATTATTCAAAATTTTGTCAATGTTTTTGTCAAAACATGTATTTACTTCTGACTTAAAATTTTATGTAAATATTTATCAGTATAAACTTAAATAATATAAATTTTTTAAATAGATGCAGTAGAGAATATTATCAATAAATATTTTTATAGTCGAAACACCAGTCAACATCTTTTTGTCTTTGCTTTCTCAAGTGAAATTTTTCTTGCATATATTTAGTCTTGTCAATTTATTTTTATCTTTGACATTGCTATACATATAGTAATATCTTACAGACATGTTTTCGTATTATTAAAGCTCAATTATATACGCAAATTTTATTATAACAAGTAAAAGTATATTTATGTCTATTAAGGTCATGCGATCTTATTACAATTACAGATTAAAAAAGAGCAGGAAAATTCTCTCTTAATTATAATAGAAGCAACGCGATTTGTACATAACTTTATTCGTTCTCAGTATTCTTGTTTCATTTTCTTTTATTTATAAAGCGAAACTTTTCTCGTTTTAATCGTACTATTACCCCTTGACTTTTTAAAAATTCCAATTACACAGTTCGCTAAATGTATGTAATTTTCGTTTATACGAAAAAATAATTAAATTTTTTATCATATTATTTTTGTATTTTTATAGCAATGTATTTATAACGTTTTATTTATTTCATTAGTTTCTTTTGTCAAAATATTGATGTACATTGATAGTTGTATTGATTTCTCTTTGCTTAAGTTAATTTATTACGAATTTCAACAAATGGAAAACAATTTTCATTTCGTTGGTCAGAAAATATAGAACTAAAACCAGATTTGTACAAATTAATATCCTATTTAAATCGCTGATAATTTCTATATCTTCATATAATTTGCACACGTTATTTTAACGTCAAATAATCATTGGATTATATATAATTCCTCTCTAAATTGTATGAATCGATCACCTTTCAGAAAATGTCTTGTCGCATATGAAGTCGTTGCATTCAAAGGTATTGACTTGTACAACCTGGAAAATAAATTGAAATTTCTCTTGTATATGTACACGAAAAAGATAGTGGAAAATAAGCTTGGGCATTTTTACATAAACAACTAATGATCGTTAAAAGTAATCTTGTTAAATATGTTTTTGTATAAATCTAGACTGTAATAAATCATACACTTCAGAAGTACTTATAACAACTTCTGATAAAAGGAACGCTTATAACCTTACAAGTATAAAAGTTTTAATAAGTAATAATTTTTCGTTCCGAGCATTTATAGCAGTCTACAATCATCTGTATGACAAATTAAGGCAGAGTGAAAAAGTATCATCGGTGGTCACTTGAACATCGGAAAATCTCTCTTATCATTTGAGAAAAATATTTATATACTCTCGACCAGTGGTCTTTATTTATCTTGAGCACGTATGAGCCACCTGATATATCATGTGGTTTAGAGCGTAGCTGTAGCGGCGCCTAGACGCTTTCGAAACCAAGTAACAACCTATGGCTATGTAGCCGTTCCTATGCTCGTTAGATTGATGTCCGCTGGATAGTGCGAAGAGCCCGCGAGACACCAGGATTTATTATTTTTCATCAAGTTTTCGTTGTTTATACGGAAGGACGGATGGGATAAGAGTGAAATTTTCCGCCTTGAAAAAGATTAAAGCTCAGTCCCCTGACCTATTTATCTGGCTGATAAACAGATAATTATTGTAAAGTGTGTTTGAGACACGTATACGCAGGATCCTGGATAGGGATTCCGTGACTTCTTTGAAAGTAGAATTTGACCAGTGAGCTATATCTGGCCTTTGATAATAGACTATACTATTTGGGATCGAACACGATCTTTATAATGAAAATTGACTGCCTTGAAGGATGGAAAAGCTTAGAAAATCCCTCTGGTAGTTGTAAAATACTGTTCACTATGCGAATACGTATTCTTGTTCTTATTAACTGTCCTTCACATGTGTAGCTAGATTTTGCTTGCATCTAATTATGTACGTACATACTTATCCATAGACTTATAACGCTTGTTTAAAGTGAGAAATTTCATAACCAATGAAAAATTTAAAATTGATTCGCAGGTTAATACTATTCATGGAGAATTTAAAAGACAAATCGTTTGAATTATTATATTATATTTTAATTCTCATTCGCATTGCTATACAATAAAAAATCATTATCAGACACTTATTTAAACTATTTTTTATTTCAAACGATAATCTTGTGAATAATAGATTTTGGTTATCTTTTCTTTAACTATTCTTCGAGGTTATCACCACCTGATTGTCATTTTATTAAGTAATTAATAAACCTTTAACGACGGTTAAGACCTTAACAATTATTTTTCTTTTAATAGTTTTCACTTTTTCTTACGAATAACTAACACGTATTTTTTTTACATATTTAAGGTAAATACAACAATTTTAATGTTAATTTCAATTTCAATATTTTATTCCTAGAGAAGAGCGACAAATAGCAAATATGAACTTCATTAAAATATATCGTAAATTAAAATGTTCAAACTACAATAACTGCAGTAAAATATATGTACATATGTATGTAATTATGTACTAAAAAATTATGGAAGGTAAAATATTATATATGTAAGATATTTTAACAACCATACTATGTACTTTGTAGCAAGAGTTTAAACTTGCTTTTTGAAACGATTCGAGCTGGGAGAATTTTACAATCGTTGCGCGGAAAAATTAGTCTTTGTTTTAGTTATTCGATCTAAAATCCTTGGTGTATACATAAGTGTATAGGAATGCAGGGAACGAAAGCAGAGCAACGCATACTTTATTCCATATTCTCTGAAGTGGAAGGACAGGGACAATTACGGTGGAAAAATCAGCTAACACTAGTGAAAAAACGCCTTACGACTTACAAGAGAATGAGAGATCGTGGAAAATAAGCCGAATTACTGTGCTTTATCCGTATTTTCTGTTATGTGATATTTCTTACGTAAAGTTACGGCGTCGGCTTGGTACAGATGTGTACTACTACGTATGATTAATCGAATACAAATTTTCGTTGCACTATCCAATCAGTTTCTTTTACATTATGATCGTCAAATCCAATGTTCCACTTTCTTCCGCTATTCCCGTCTTTGCGGGTACTTTGAAAAGCAGTTTATAGCAAACATTGCAAACTACCGGTGCAGCAACACGCCTGGAAGCACGCGCGAAAGCTTAACACTAATCTGGATGGAAAACCGAGTGCGTGTAAATACACTACGTGGTATAGCAGAAGGTACGGGAGCGATGGCCTTGGCGGATGTCGCCGACAATAAATGATTTCTTTGTTAACAAAAATATCTGTTTGTTTACATAATTATCTTTATATTTATGATCTAAAATATATGTTGACGAACTGTCTAAAAACATCTCTCATGCTGGTAAAAAACAAATTTTCGAAGCTTCCAAGCTTGTGCATGAATTAATAGAAAGATAACAAAAGTTTTAATAAACCGCAAAGATTTGATATCGTAATAAACTCCATTAAGATAAAGCGTACCCTATAATAAGTCTGTACGTATACATGATTTATGGGCTACTGATAAGCGATCATGATCCTGACCGCTGTTGTCTCATCGACAAAATCAATTAAAAAATAAAAGAGATAATCATTGACCTGACTGTACTTACTTATACAGTACATCGATTACTCAATTAAAACAATAACGATAAAATGTAGTTTGTGTGATCATCTTTCATGCACGATGTTTTCTTTTTCGTTTTGGAATCATGAAGTATTGAAACATTTTTATTGATCAAAGTGTCTATATAAAATTGATATAAGATTGTCATATTACTTGTTAAAGAAATGGGAAAGTCAATTTTTCGATTAATACTATAATACTCAGCCTTCTAGAAATTATATTTACACTATGAATTATAATAATTGAATATGATGTGAATAAATTTTGAGATTTCTGAATTATAAAAATTAATCTTCATACACAAAAAACATATTTAAGTTGTCATTTTTATGAACGGACATAAAATACTTAATGACATTTTTTACTTCGACGCGAAAAAATTATAGAATATTTACCTTGCTTAAGTTGCTAGTAAAATTAAAAATTATTTAAGAATGTTATTTAATAGATCCCAAACAATGAAAAATGAATTCATTGTTTATTTCGTATGCAAAATTCATGCAGTCGGAATGATTTGTATGCGATAGTTATATTTATGCCTTTTTTACAATACAATTACAAATTTATGTTTTCAACTAGGAATATTAACTTGGAAATTTTCTTGTGCTACAAATGGGTTCCAACTGTCGATTGAAAATTATTGAATCGAATACGAATTATATAAAATCGTACATTACAAGTCGTATAGAAACTTGACTATGAAGATTTCTTCAAAATTTCAGATCTTTTTATAATATATTAGAAATTGATACCATTCTCCTGAAAGACTATTTCAATTTTATCTGCAAAGAATTATTAACAATAAATAGGTATACTTTAAAAGCATTTTGCAAAAACAAAACTCAAATCTTGAGCAATCGGAACGAATTTTTGACTTAATACCTGATTTACATTCATTTCTATTCCAAAGAAAAATCTAATTTTCAAAAATGCGATCACTAGCTCGTTTTTACCTTAGTGCATAGGTGTGTATTTTCTCACATACATACATTTGAGATTTCTACAATTGCAGTTGATTTAAAAACTCATTTCTATTAACCAAAAAATTTTAATTACCGATTACGGAATGTGCGTTTCTAATTTTTATTTATAACATTTGTACGTTTATTTCAAAATTGACTTAAAATATCTACTAATACTCTACTGTTAATTACAAGACGAAACTATCTTTCATACAACAAAAACGTAATTTGCGAGAAGTCAAAGTTATGTTAACAATTTTTAAGAGATTTATTAAAATAAATCAACTATAAATAGTTTTAATATGTTCCTCGGTTAAGCTTTAGTACAAAAATAATTTCAACAATATTTTTGCTTAATAGTCCTGTAATCTGCAAGTTAACTTGATTATATATTTTAAATAACTCAGTGTGACAAAGTAGTTTTTAATATTCTTATTGTTATGTATTTAAATATTTAGTTTAAGTGTAACGTTTTATCATGGGTTTCGTTTAATTAAGAAAATTATTCATGCGTTGCGTATATAAAATTTGACGTAACTTTCGTCGCTATACTCTTTTATTCTTTAAATATTCAAGTCCATATATTATTCAAGCTCTAATAGAAATTAAATTTTTTAAGAGCTACTCTGTACAAAGCATAAGACGACTATATTTTCATACAGAGAGTTTCGAATTAGTGTTTTTTACAGGATCTGCTTTTTATCTCGTATATTCTAACATATTTATTGTGGAATTGTTTGTGTAAATATTTACAAATTTCTGCACTTTACAGTTAAAATTTACTTTTGAAGATCATGAGTAAATGTACAGAATCCAGTAACATTGTTTAATATATTCCAATGAAATGTTTAAAAAAATTTGTATTTAAATGAGTATATTAGAATAACAAGCGCATCATATTCCTCTAATTACAAACCAGACTATTATTAAATAGAGTTAGATGCCGATATTAGATAGAGAGTGAAATTATCATATATAACGAGTCTCATCCCCAGATTATTAATAGAGAAAATTACATATAGAAAACTTGTTGAAAATAATCCAAACCTAATAGTTAGACGAATTCACGTACGGCTAAAGCAAAACGGTTTTTCTTCTCTGGAATAATTTAGTTGCATGTACGGACGCATATGCATGCAGTTCGTGTACAAAATTCGCACTCAGTGAAATTCGTCGCAACTAAAAGTTTTTCCGATTAAAATTACAATTTCATTTAACATTTCCACACAAAGCACGGCAAATGCATTAAAATCCTCTCTTCCTCCCTCTTCCAGTACTACACGTATAACGCGTACATTTCTCACCTCGAGGGAGCGGCACTACTCGAGATAACCTATCATCGTTGGTTGCTGCTTCCTGTATAACGTTCCGGAAACTGAAAACACTTTAGCGTTTGTATAAATGAGACGTGTTTGATTGAAGCGATAAACTCTTCGATTACGCGATTGAAATGATTTTTTTGTGCGGAAAATTACTTTTTAAATTAAATTCAAACTAATGCTTGAATGTATTAATTTATCAGAAGAAAATCTAAATGGAACGTATTGTTCATAAATAATTACTGCGAAGTAGAAGTGTTTATGAATTTTAAAGATTATGAATAGTATTGTAAAAGAATATTCACTTTTTAACTCAACCATACGCTATTCTTGATATTACTTACATAGTTGGTACACATTTAAATTAATACAGACTATTTTCATTTTCTAAGACGATAAATTGAAAATATAAATTCCACTACCAATTAAAACTTAATACTTGTGGATTTCCTCACTGTTTACAGAAGCATGCTCTCATTATTCATTACAAATGTGATTATTTACTCGTTTGAATTCATATACTGATAATTAATTTACCTGGCCAGTCATACATACTATGTTTTTCATATGTCCTCGTCCCTAACAAACTTACACTAACACAGTTTTCCTTCACCCCGAATACGTAGAGTTTACAGCATTACAATTAAATTTATTTATTCTACTTCAGTAGATAACAATATGAGTCTAATATTCTTGGAATCTAAAATTTTTTAAAAAATTTGAAACATAAGCTCGTAATCTTCAAATAAACCACTTCCTTACGGCACACAAATTATAGATGTTGTTTAGATATTAGTCACTATACGTATTATGGTTAAAAATAAAAGGTATTACATACATTATGTTCTAATATCTAGACGAAGAAACTACTGTTAAAGATTTTTTTTTAATTTAGACATTACATCAAGTATAAAACTTATAAAATGTAGATAATTACTACTTATAAATATTATTATCACACTTAATTACCGACATGAAAGTATCACGTACCAACTAAGAATTGTCATAATTCCCGTATACGTAATTTATATTCTTAGATTAATTAGACGGGACAATGTACAATAAAATTGTATTCTAGTAAGAAAGCGGACGTCAATATAATTGCATATCGTATACTGCACTATTCCATTATAGTACTTTTCAAATATTTTCGTGCAAAAAAAGTGAAATGTCTTCTTCGTAGCTATCTAAATTTATTAAAGATTCTGACACACAAAAGAAATATTATGTTTCAATAAACTTTTTCCAATAAAGAATGGACAACTATAATAGAAATTTGATGAGTTTCATTTTCTTCAAAATGATGATGATCGTGATATAGATTAATTCTATAAATTACTAACTAACAAAGAGTTCAAGCAAATAAGAAATCACTGTTTCATTATCATAACCACAACTCGAAACCGCAACGTTCAGAAAAAGTTATTAAGCATCCCAAGGAAAGCTGCCTTATGTAACCGCCTAAAGGATTTCGAAGAGAAACAAAGGAAAATCTAATATAACAAGGAAATCTCACCGCTGAAGGGAAAATAAAGCAAAAGAAGCCATCTTGGACGGCATAATGCGAAGAAGGTCTGTGATCCTGGCTTTTATAAAAAAAAGTTATCAGACCGAAGTGCTCGAAAATTACAGAGAAAGCGTAGCCGCGCTTTAATTCACAGCGGGCGCTGCGCGTCGCCAGTTCGCAACCACCCGGAAGGCGGATGCGACTTCGCTTCCCGCGGTTTCCGCCGCGCGCAAGCCACCCTGCCCTCCTCGGATCGCGATCCCAAGGACTTCCCTCTGGTGCGCGCGCAGTTTCCTTACGAGCACACGCGCGGTAGTCGCTCGTTGCTGGCCTCGGCAGTCGGCGCCAAGTCGCGCTCACGCTCGTCAGGTG